>OX403623.1:21320647-22617795 GCA_948107755.1 Campoletis raptor
AGGACAACCGTGACAATTTTTACTTTGGCAGTTTCTTCTTCAACCTCGACCTCTTCTCGGTTTATTCCAATCTTCTGCCTCCGTAAAACACCAACGATATCTTGAGAGAGGATCATTTTCAAATTCGATTCACCACGAACATCTTATTCGTTTATAATTATCCAGCTCAGCACAAATAAATCTCAACCCCACAATTCATCATAATATTGATTACAACAACTTTTATTGATTAGGAAAAAATCTCATTTAGAAAAGATTCTTTAACACGGAAGTATAAATGAATTTGCTTTAAAAAAAAAAAACAACTTATTCACGTTTAATAATTGGTTTTCCTTGGTGGCTTATGGCACCGATTAACCAAGTAAGTGTCGATTTGAAAAGTACATACACGGTCACTTATACCGGGAAGCAATTTGCAGTGTTACCATTGTAATTCCGTGTACCAACGACATTTATTTGTTTTATTTTACACGAGAACTTGGGTAGACGGTATAATTTAAAGCTCATACACAGAGAACGTCGATTGTTAAATATGATTGTCTCTTGTGAGATAAAAAATATATTTCATGTACGTGTATAAGTGGATGTAGATTTGCAGCAAGCGGTTGCATAAACTCGTCCGCCTCGTTGCACTGTTTACTTCCGGTTCCAATATACAAGTTATATGTTCTATTTACAGTAAAATGCGTGCACACATATCTCATTTATAGTTCAACCAACCGAGAGAAACAAAGACGAACCACAGTAGAGATGACAGATAGAGAGAAAACGGAAAAGAAAAAGAGAAAAAGAGAGCGAGAGAGAGAGAGAGACACACATTTAGATCGTGCTAGTTTTGCCAGTTCCACACGATAAGTCACGGAAAGCCTCCCACACTTTCCAGAATTTCCGATTACGATCGCACAGCGTTAAAAACCTATAGTCAGAAACATCGAAAGACATTAAGAGAAAAAAAAAAATGCTGGATTGCAAATTTTTTAAACTCGTGAACGATTAGTTGCATTTACGCTCATTCTGTCCATCAACACGGAAGCAAATTTCAAACATTTCTAGATCAACGAATAAGATAGAAAGAAAGAGGGAGAGAAACGGATAGAAATTAAAGTTTCGATGCTCCGTGAACACCATTGTTTGTTATTTCAGTTTTCGTTTCCTTTATGATGGACTGATGCGTATACAGAAATTCAAAATCATCATTTTCAACTTCTCTTTGCCCCTAAACCCCAAGAGCATGGTCGACTGATTTTTTCTTCTTGTGTCTTAGTTTCCGATCGCTGCGGTACGATAATGTGCATTTTTATGATCTATGCTGGTTCGTTGTGTTTTACCACTTAATGTTTCATCATAATTATCGTCGGATAATCAGCGCCGTTTTCCAAACATGAATCATCCGTTTCAAAATCGTACAATATTTTGACCTGTTTTTATACAACGTGCCTTTGCATATTCACAATTATCTCAAATTACCAATCATCAATAAAACATGTTAACAGTTTAAAGACGGTGAGAAAAAAAGAAATTGTTGAAAAGAACGATTATTTAGTTGAATACGTCCAACTAAATATTTAGCAATAATAACAAAAAATTTATGTAATTTCAACAGTTTCTTTGGTATATTGACAGACTATCAGTCAAATATATTGTTGGAATGACAATTTTTCATTATTTATTATTACTAAATATTTAATTCTACGTATTCAACGAAATAATCGATTTTTCATCAATTTTTTTTTCTCAATGATTGCAATTACAATATCATCGACGATTTATAAAAATCAAATTTATTAGCTCTAACGAGTACGTTCGTAAAATAATGGGAGAAAAAAGTTAAATTCCAAAAGTGAGCAGTTGCTTGGAAAAATGTGTCATTTAGTATTAGTTTTGGAGAAAAAACAATAACCAAATATAGTGACTCCGATCTATAATAATTATTAAAACTCGTGGTGGACTGCGAATGATTGAAAAAAAAAAAAGTGAAAGAAAAAATGTCCACCCTCTTTGAGGCAATGCTTCGCAATATCCATTCTCCCGAGGTTGATATAAAGTGTATAAAGTAGAAAAAATAAATAAGAAATTAAGATTGAAAGTGAGAACTGGTTTGGAAGTGGGCGCGATCGCGTGACACTGCTCACACAGTGGTGCGTTTGCGTCTCCCTTGCAGCTGTGGATACTGACCATATTATAGCTGAGAAGCTGAAAGTCGAGCGACTGTATTAGTACAGAGGAGAATACGAGTGAAGCTTGTACGGCAACTCGTCCACGGCGCGGTACCAACCGAGTGAATGTCCTCGAATCGTTAGTACGTACACCTTATAACCTGTGCTCTATATATAAAAAAAACTATTATGTATAAGTATGTAAGCTACGTTTATGTATATATAGATCGCATCCTGCGAAACTCGATCGTGAGTTTCGAGCTCGAGGATACAACGTGTAATTTCACTCGAACATGAGATAATTGTCGGTGACCGAATTTTTCTCATGATCGAAACTGCGTTACGATAAAAAAAATAAAAAAAAAAAAAAAAACAAATAATAAAAAAAAAAACGAAGAAAAATACGACTAAATAAATCACAAAAAACGCGAAACTTGTGGTACGCAATGTGGGAAAAAGTTTCATCTGTGCGACGAGTCTTTCAAAACTTTGACGATAAACTTGTTCGATATTTTAGGAATTTTAATACAGTCGTTATTTCATGTTCAAATACCGCCGATTGGATTATTTACAGACTTTTTTTTTTTTTTACAGCATTCGATTAAAATTTGTTCAAATAGCAAATTGATAAGAAATCTTATGGGTTTTTTTTTCACTATCAAATTTTTTTTTATTCATTTTTAGATTAATAGCATTTGATCCTGATCGAATGAATTTTTTTTTAGAAATTTCATAAAATACTGAAGAATATGACGATGTCGTGCACATGATAAAAACTGAATTCCATTGACCTGTAAGGACTGAAGAAATTATTTCTTACATGCCTATAAACAGGAAGATGGAATGAATCTTGAGCGAAAATCACGAGACCGTGTCGCAACGAAGTGTATATAGAACAATACATAATACATAATACATAACAAGAGAGAAGTGTCTATACTCTGTCGTGGTCGTCGTGATCGTCGTCGCGGCGCCGAGCGTCGTTCCGGGCTCGTCGCTCCCTGGCATTCGTCCACGACCTTTAAAAATGTTGCTAACAAAAAGCCCCGAAACAAATGTTAAAATATGGTCCCAACCAATTAATAATTTTCGACGTACGAACAACATTTTTTCCATCGAAATTGCAGTTAATTTTGAAGAATATTGCAAAATTGAATTATTTATGAACAATTGTATAATTTATTCAAAAATAATTTGACGTAATTTTTGACAGAAGATTGTCAGCGAGCATCAATTAGATTTTTCATAGTTAAGAATAAATTATTGCATTTTTACGTAACACTCAGCAGAGAAGACAGAGAGGAGTAAAGTAAAAAAAAGTACGAACGCAATTCCGATGACCAACAATTTGCATTGTTCGTTAAAATTCGAATTTTTCGTCATTTCATTAACTTTACGCACCAGGAACCTGGACATTATCTTTTCCCTGGAGGTAGAGAAAAAAAAATAAAAATTCAACTACGGAAACGCTGATGATATGAACAGAAAACCTCGAAATAAATTAGTCTCGCTTCGACGAGTAAGTCAAGCGTCGAGGATGTTCATTTTGCGTGGCTGCTTCGTTTGGTATAGTCACGAGCAATAAGATCATTGACACAGAATGACAAAAAGCGTCCTTTTTTTGTTTACCAATAACTTGGATTTTCAATGAATAGAATGTGATTTAATCTCGTAGCGTGAAGGGCATAGGTCTGACTTGAATATCCGGTTATACTTTTTCGGAATCCACGTAGAGAAAATCTCGTTCAATTATTCGCAATTAACCAAGGCTACGAGACAAAGATTTTAATCGAACAGTCAAACAAAGCTCGTGTTTGAATAATTGACAATTACGCGTTTACGAAACATACTGTTCGCTTAGTTTTCTATGGTCGTCTCGTACATCTAAACATTTGGTTTCCCTTCAACCTGATGATTATTCTGTCCCATTACTGTCCGTTCTTGAAAAACAGACAATGAATAATGCCATTAATTTAACATGTCTACTTAGCGAGCACGTAGTGTTATTCTGTCAAACACTCAATTCATTTTCCATCAGTTGTTAACTCATTGTCGTAAAAAGGTTTACTCAGGTGTAAATTCTTGTGTTTTAGTATTGTTTTAACAAGAGAATTAAGGAAAGGCGTTGCTGCTGCAACTCTTGAACAGGGGGAGCCCTTTATTGGACAGCTCGGTGTCGAGTTTTAGCTCGTCGAGGATGCGGATCCCACAGAGTATAAATACTTATAGCAAACCAAGTGTAATTAGGTCACAATCTCCAGAGTTGTGAAGCCACAAAATGAGCTTAAAATAAGACAACGCAGCCATTGAAACTTTTATTTCTTATTTTTTTTTGTTTAGACATTTGATATCATTGATGAATGAGTGAATAATGGAGTCGTAATTAGACGCGTTTTAATTAGAGCGAGAATTTTCGCGACAAACACTTTTTTCATTTTTTAACCCCCGAAAGTTTCGCCTCGTCGTGATTGTCGCAGAGAAACGAGTGCGACACGCTTTGTACGGATAATAAGAATCCGCCACGGACGCGGAACGCGATTCGAGTCCCGGCTTTATTTATAACTTCACCGCGCGAATTAAGAGAGGGAGAAAAAAGATGCGAGGGCGTCGAAAGCACGCATCACTCTCGGATGACTCACTTTGCCAAATTCAAATCTTTCTCGAGCAAGAGCCTTCCTTGACTCGCAACTCGCCGCGACAGACTTCAGACGATTTTTTTTTGTTTAATTTTCGATCAAACCCGATTTAAGTTACTTCAACGAGTTTCGTCAGAGCTCCGGATACTTTTGATACAGACTCACGAATTATCATCGTCGTTGCCTTTTTCGGTGTCATTAATTAACTGATCCGTAGACGTATCTTTTTTCAGACACGACACTTATCTGTTAATGAAAAAAAAGAAAAACTATCTGCTTCGCTTCTATTTGCTAATTAATCTGTAGCAAACGGTACCAACATTTTTTCAATCAATCAATGAACTTCAAACATGTGTATATCGTTGTTGGACATCAAAATGATTAGTAGACTGTGGATCTACAAATTGGCAGTTTATTGGGACTGTTTTTAGTCAGAAATTGCTTCAAATTTATGCGAAATCTTCAACGATTCTATTTTCTTAATTGAAAGTATTTATCTGCGTGACGATTCGTTTTTTCAATGATTTGAGTTTTTGTTTTATATTTTTAATCGAAATACTCCAGGATATAGTTTTGTTATTTGATGAATGAGAGAAAAAAAATGACATCACAACAAAACCTTCACTGCAATGTTACAAAATCGGATTTTTATACATCGCACAACATATTATTTCGAGATGAAAGAAATTCTGTTAAGAATGTCATGAAAGCTTGAAAATAATGAAGTGTAAATTTTATATCCTCTTAAGCCATTGGCTTCGAATGGGCGTGAAAATTTTTTCATTATTTCACCTTTGAAAAAATTCATTCCAAAGAAACAAATTCAGTAACGACTCCCATAAGCTTTGGACTTTAGTCTCGTTTTTATAGTCTCCTGATAATTAAGATTTCCTCTTTCTCGAAATAACCAGCATAATGACAAGCAGAGCAGCATAATTCTGTGGAATCTATAACGAGAAAAAAGAAAAAGAAAGAGAGAGAGAGAGTTTGAAGAGTATAAAATTCGCGTCACGACGATTATATTAGGTCAACCGTGACAACTTTTGCCTCGGCAGTTCCTTCTTCAACCTCGACCTCTTCTTCGTTCATTCCAATCTTCTTCCTGCGTAGTAAAGCAACAATATCCTATCACAGACCTCAACCGGTTCTCGTCGACGAGTTCTTCTCACATAATGTCTCGATTATTATGCAGTCTCTCTTCGTCCATATCGATTCAACTTCTCTCTCTCTCTCTCTTTGACATACACACACACACACACTTTCGTCCATGATTACATCTCACTACGGAGATTCTTCTTCCTGCTTTTGAGAAAAATATTCTCACCGGAGTCTTCCTTTCGGTGGAAATTGCATAGAAAAATTGTCAAGTGCTTTTACAGCGGTTAACTTGATGGTCGATGATGATCAACGAGTAAAATAAAAATTGTGTTGAAAGAGTGAAGTAAAGAGTGGTTAAGAAAATAATTACAAATGCTGCGGTTCGAAGGCTCGCGCAGGAAGTAGAAGAAAATTTGATTGAATCGTAAACATAATTGGATCATAATTGCGGACGAGTTTCATATCACTCGTAATATTAAATTTTATTGAAGAATCCAAACGCGTAAATTCCAAGCAAACTTGTGATTAAGTTTAGCTGCATCGATCTTTTTCCCTATTTCTCTTTCTCCCTCGATTGCCTCACCCTGTTGACTGACAAGTGTTTATGTAAACTTCTTTTTACATCGGCGAATTAAACTCGAGGAAAAAAATAAGCTGAGCTGATCCGAGTGTATATCAAGTATAGAGTTCGTTTCCAAACAGCAACTTTATTAATTTCATATAAGCGACATTCTTCAAACGTCGTAAGTGTACCAACAGTATGAAATATTACGGGAATAAAAAACATCATTTTAAAACCGAGGAAACATATTGATTTCAAACTTGTATTATATAATTTTATTCCACAATTTATATGAGTTTTATCGAAGTCCACAAGAAATAGTAGTTCAATGCCCTTTTGTATGGGAACCTGAATGGAAAAAATTGTCGAAGAAATTAAGAAATTAAGCCTCGCCAAAGTGTATTTCTAAATTTTTTTTTTTTTTTTTTTTTTTTTTTTTTTCGAGGATATATTCACAGCATTTTTATGAAACTTCGGGTAAAATGACAAAAAAATTCTTCATCCTGCATTCGAGTTATTGGTAATCAAAGATTTCACAGTCTTATTGCGACAGAAAAATTTACATATCACGGAATTATTGTGAAAATTTTCTAAAGATTTTCTATTTTTTTTTAATTACAGTGGAACATGTGACAAAGTTTGTCATAAAAATTCAATAATTTTGACAGTTTTTTATAGTTTCGGAGATACAGCGACATAAAAAGTATAAGTTTTGTCTATGAAATACGTCGAAGATGGTTTTTTTTCGAAAGTATATACGTTTTTACATTCCTGTGAGACATAACAAGAAAGATTATTCAATTATTCGGCAATTTATATCCAAGTTTGAAAAAATTAACCGCAGAGTTAACTTTTGAAGGTGACTGTGGCCTCAAGTTTTAATTGAAACTTTTCCGGAGCCCAAGTGCCCTCCAATTCCTCGAGTACCGAAAATATGAGAACTGACTGATTAATAATTGATGTTGAGACACATTTTTATGACTTAATTGGGTCATCGAGTGTCCCCATACATTTTTTATATCTTTTTAGAGCATAAGCTCGACAGAGAGAAAATTTATTGGGTCCTGAGTATGCAGTGTACGTTCTCATGAATTTGCTTATACGCACCAGGCTTATCTGCGACACATTTTGAGCACAGTCAACCCGCGGGCGAGAGTTTGAGAATTGCAGACTGCGATACATAGCTAGGCGGACAGCGCGTTACTCTTTCGTAACCCGGTCGGTCTGTCACCGGCTTCGTGCGGCACGCGAAGAAAGACATTAGCACAAATCGCACATACACACCGCAGGGTGCTCGCCCGCCCTGGCGACAAGACCACGACAACGACAGCGACGACGGTTATCACGAAAGTTTACTTTTTTTTTTGTTTTTTACAATGCAGACAACTCTTCCGTTTGGAGAAGGAAGTTTCTAAGGATTTTCAAGATTTCCTTGACACGGAGAGATAATCATTGAACCAAAAGTTCATTAAACTTTTTTTTACTCTTATCTTATATTTCGAGCCACGTTAACGAAAAACCTTGATTTCGTGAACCGATTAAATTACCGTTTACATTACGATATGGACAAGGTTAAAATTGACAGTTCTCAAATATTGTTTCGATCGTAACGAAACGCTCTAGTTACGATTAATTTAAACAGATTTTTAATTGGTTTTCTAATCTCTATTGTTCAGTGGGTCAATGATCAGAATTTTTACAATTCACGAATGTTTTTGTGATTATGCATACAGCGTAGTTTTATTTTTGAAAGCCTTAACAAATGCATACAATTTTCATAATGAAATATGTTTTATGGGTGAGCAAACATCTGACAATTAAATGTGATCAATAATTTGATTCCGGAGATTTTATCAGAAATTTCGTAAAATACGAATCAATCTTTTTTTTTACACTGTTCTACACGCAGAGAAATAAATAAAAAATGACTGTGACAGAAAGTGAAGAGACAGAATAACCTAAAATTTTGGATAAATGATATTTTTCGTAATAAAAATAGCCCAATATTTAAGATTGTCCTATTAATTCTTGCTCTGTATTATCAATTCGACTATAAATGGGATAATTATTTAAATAGACATGAGATAAGAGCTATTTATAGATTTATGTCTCTTCCGTCTCATTTCTCGTTCTTCCCAATCGATTCTCTTCCTCTTATTGCTATTTTATACAGTCCACCAACAAGAGTACGAGAATTGTGTTTTTTTTTTTTTTTTTTTTTTTTTTTTTTTTTTTTTTTTTTTTTTTTTTTTTTTTTTTTTTTTTTTTTTTTTTTTTTTTTTTTTTTTCCAATAGAATAGCCGAGGAGAAGGAAGTGTGTATTTATATATTTATCTTGTATATTTATAAGTTAGGTATTCTCGTACCTATTTATCTCCCCTCGGAAGATTCATTGCGGCAGAGTTCGTACGTGCATAATAATGGTGTTATGTACATTGTACATAAAAATCCTATTACATATGAATCCCAGAAGCTTGTTGTTAGCTCTGGAACAGCCACTATTACGGTAACGCGATTACGCGTTCGTATTTTTCCATTAACATGAATTGTGCAAACTTACTGAAGAAAAAAGAGGAAAAGAATATAACAAAGTAGACGAGAAGTCGATTTTCTTGAGAGAAAAGATTGAATATTTGAAATATATCAGCGTTAAAATAAAAAATTAACAAAATAACTAACGAATTTTCGACTTTTTTTTCTGAAACTTTGATTTTGTTTTTGGAAATTCAGTGATAAGTGTCAATTGTTCATTCAATTCGAACGTCACGTGGAGTATTTTATCGAGACTATAAATATAATTAGAATTTAATTGAAAATGAGATAATGCAAAGTTAATTTTTTTATTCAAGTTTTTTATTTGCGTTTAAATAGCTTGAGGTTCGAGGCTAGAGATTTGTTTTTTGAGATTTTGTTTTAGAGATTTGGGGTTTGTGGGGAAAAAAAAGTTTATGCTGCCAGGCTTCGTGGACCTCTTATTCTCACTGCTTTTGTGTGCAACAAGGTTTCAATTAGGTTGGGTGTCCGAGACCGCAGAGAGAGAGAGAGAGAGAGAGAGAGAGCTTCACAAACACATATCGTAACAGTCCAGTGTGTAATTTAACTCCGTCGGATTTCACGAAAGGCTCTTTTTGCTCTGTTATTACAGTGGTGTTGTCTCCCGGACAGTACTCTCGGTACTGTTTTTTCTTTCTGTCTCTCGTTGCGTTGATATTAGAGAAGGAGTGAGTGAGAGAGAAACAGAGAGAAAGAGAGAGAGAGAGAGAGAGAGAGAGAGAGAGAGAGAGAGAGAGAGGAATGCATCACCATCGAGTTTTATTTTCAAGTTATTATTCCAGTCTCGTTTATCCTTTCCTCAACAATTGATTAATGTTTTTTTTAATCATTAATGCGGGGGTCTAATTAGATCGGAGTTCTGGCGTATACTAAAGCCGTCAATAAACACGATGCATGCCAAGATGTGAAATTTAAATTATGTCGAAGCTTTGCAACGATCGACAAACAATTATTGTTATGTTTTTCTTTTTTTTTTTTAAACAGCTGATATTAATGGACCCTCGACCCTCTTTTATATTGCAAATTATATCTCGTTGCAAAATTCTTTCAAAATAATGACATTCATCCTTCAGTTTTTTTCTCGATAAAATAGGCAGCCTTTATCTTCGTGAGCCTTCAAAAAATGTCTAGACCTTCTTATTGAAAAATTGAATCAATAAAACAAATTTTTTTTTTTTTTTTTCATAAAAACTCTCATTGGAACTTTATCTATTTGGAAGAAAGAGGCGGAAGACAATAATTCAATGTTGTGAAATTTAAAAAAATGTGGAACAGTTTTGAAAACTTGAAAAAGCATCTGCGACGGTGTACGACATCGAAATTGTAATTACGAATATGATTTATTAAAATTGTTTAACTGCTTGTAAAAATAGTTGCTGTATAATAAAAATACAGACTCATTAAATAGACGACGGTGTAGGTAGTAATCACAGGGTACACATTTATCGTGTCAAATGGTTCCAATGACAAAATATGCTATCGTTCCCATTTCCTCGTGTCAGCTAAAGATCGTTATAACGTCGCGGAACACTCGTTTATATTATTATACGCACCATTAAACCGTCACTTTGTATACATATAACAATAAATACGGGGGCGAAAAAATGAGAGAGAAACAAATGTGGTTTGTACATTTATTTTACACATATTTTTGTGCTTGCCATATTTTAATATATGCAAACAATATAACGCCATAAAAATATTGTTAACGGGTGTCCCAGGATAACGAGCCGGAGCATAAATATTTTTAGCAATATTCAGCAAAATGTCAACAATGTCATACTTTCGTTGTCTGTTTTACGACTAGTTAAACACGAAAATGGAACAGTACATTGAAAAAAATATATAATTTACTCCGGTAGTGCACATAAGGGTGCGATATACGAGGTCAAAAGAGTCACCTCCAAAAAAACGTAGTCGTGGGGTTAACAACAAAATGACGTTCCATGTAAAAAATGTACGAAAACAAAAAGTGAGTTGAAGTTTGAATGAGAAAGTTTAAAAAATTTCAAAAATAAATAATCGGCGAGTGTATGAAAAGTATTTCGAAATTCTTCTCAATTTTCTTGTATGGAAAATCGGTACAAAAGGCAAGAAAATTGAGGAGGTGTGATCAATAAAAATGAGGTCAAGAAAAAATGCTTTTTCGAGGCGAATCTCCTTAAAATCTTCAATTTTCGGGTCCGCATTAACTAACGTCTGAATCAAAAATGCTTTTTCAGAACTGGAAACGGAAATACATTTGAAAAACACATAAATTAACTTTTAAAATTTGTTAAGTTTCATGATGAATTTAGTGAACATTTCATAATGAACAGAAAGTTTTTTATTTCCAAACTATTCATAGAAAACAATGTTCATGTTTTCCTGAAAAAAGTTTTCCCGAGGATGGTAAATGTTGAAAAAAAAAGAAAACTTCAAATAAATAAAATGAACGAAAAAAACGTTCGGTCCGTGAAAGAAAATATGAATGTACACTTACCGCGTGACTATTTTGAATAAAAACGTTGCAAATAAACTTGAAAACGTGACGTGAGGTCTTCACGCATTGAGGATAATGGACAGGTGGAATGAGAAGAAAAAATAAAGGAAAGAGAAACTTGCTACCTTCGAGACAGACTGTTATTGCTTCCTCCTCCAATGCACTACCAGTATCTTTCGATTTTCGTGTGTGCATTTTTTTTTTCTCATTTTCATAAAAATTTATTCCTTCCTTATGATCGATCCATAAACGTCCTTACACGTATTACCATAAAATAGTGAGAAATACTTAGCAACGAAATCGAGTACGGCAAAAAATGAAATAACATTCCGATTATTTAGACTAAAAATCAGCGAATTACGTAATAAAAATATAAAGTTACGTCCGTCAAATTGTCTTCTTCTGTCAAATGAATTATGTTTAGATAACGGTATTACAAAGTTTCGTTCAAATTTTCCAACACGTGTCAAAAAATTCACGATTCGTTAGAAAAATAACATTCGTATCCACTTCCATTTAAATGCCTTTGATATTTTTTTTGTGTGCAACTTTTATATTGTCCTGCGATCGTAAGATTCAAAGTTCAGTTAAAGATAAAAGATCTTTCAAAATTGAACAGTAAAATCAAATGAGTATTTTGACTTTTTCAAAAATAATTTCAGCCTCGATCTGCTTCAACTTCGAACCTTATTTAGATCTAACGATGGATCGTTGTGTGTATAAAACACCCTGAATACCCGTATTAACGTTCACCATGCATACACGTTCGACAAATTGATCATTGAACCGAATAATTCTGCTTGTCGTTCTCCGCCTCGAATTACGCAACTCTAATCACACTCGCGAGCTCGCTGAACCGATAAGTCTAAGCACGCCAGTCCTTACTATGCGTTGTCGCGCTATAATAATATATCGATTTTTTATGTACTATATATATATATATATTTTTTTTTTCATACGATCTCGAGAGATTTATGATACTGCCATATTCAGATCTGCTTTTATTTCTAAGAGATCGTCAAGCTCTGTCCTTTTTTTTTATGCATAAACAAACTGCAAAATAATCCATTGACATTAACTGTCAAATTTTACAAAAAATGTCAATAAAAAATGAAAATTTGATCGCTGATAATCATTACGTAACAAGCTTGAATATAAAATGTTTATTTATCGTTATCGAGTATGGAAAAAAAAAATCAACAATGCTAATCGCTGCTAACGAGTACCAGGGGCTTGAACATCTCTAATCAATGGAAACTCATTCAACCTCAGAATTGAGGAATATTCAATAAACATTCAACATCAATTGTCGATAATTCCATTCCCAGCATAAAGTATGCAAAAATAAGAACTAAGTAAAAAAAAATAAAAAATTTATTTTTAATAGTCTCGTTTTTTCAGAGCATCCAAATAATTAATGACAAGGTAAAAATCAGGTTTACGTTAACCATCAGTTGTTCATTATTTCCTTCCAAAAAGATGAGTCATTTGTTTGAAAGAAAATAAACCATTCAGATGACCAACGTCAAATTATACAGCATCCAAATTCCGAGACAAAAAAAAACATATTTTTACAAAATCTTTTCAACAAAAAGTACAAAATTTATTGAATCGACAGAAATGAGAAACGCATTACGGAACTGTTTATAAAATACTAAAGAAACTGAAGAGTCTGGACTCTCAGGTGTTGAGTGAGCATCGAGCCAAGTATTTTGCTTGAGTTTAACAAGACTCATGTGATGTTATGTCCTCTGAATCGCTATGTAATAATATCAGTATGTGTTTATATTTACACTTGAATATACGTTTATCAATATATGTTGATGTTATGTATTTTCATACATATGTATGAATAGACTATACATAAGTATACCTTATTATTATCATTATTATTGTTATTTTTATTATTATTGTATTTATTTCATTCTCTTTGTTCAGCCGGTGTGTTGATGATGAGTTTATACTATATAACGGAGAACATATACATACAAATTATGTTTTTTTTCCTTCCCACATGTATATGTGTCCATTTTCAAACCTGTACACATATATATATCGAGAGGTAACTCCGCATCAGGAGGATACGCGAATCACATGTTTTTACACATATGAATAGTCGCAACCAGGTGGCTAATTTGTGTCAACGTATTAATGCAACTTGGTTCTTCCCGGTCGTTGAATTAAACTAACATCCAAAACACATGACTGGTTTTTGGCCTTGAACTTTCGTCAAATGGAATAGACAATGAGCGTCAAATTAAAACCAATTTTTTTGTTTCTTTTTATTACTCTTTTTGGTTGGAGATTTAAATTGTTTGTTGAACTTCCGAAATGACTCATTGGAATATGATAAAAATTGTAAAAATAGGGAAAATTCTCAATGTCTGCGCGGAATTCCCCTTCAATACCGAACAGACAATTAGGGGATCCACGACAACACTCAGCCATCGAATAAATTACTTTTGACGACTGCTGGCCTTGAGAAAATATTTATTTTCGAAAAAATGGGTTCATCGCTGATTTTTATGGCAATTGATTCAAATATGCAGGTATGGAATTGGAACTTGGAATGGAGTGGGAACTTTTGTGTTAAATCATCACGGGTCAACCACAAAATCGTCACCGAGACCTATTAAATTGATCGAATTTTGGACGATATTATTGATAACATGAAAATCCTGGGACAAGGTCAAACATTTTGACCACAAATATCCTATCACGAAATACCAAAATCATCTCAAAGTAAAGAGTCAATTTATATATCGAACGGAAAATTCATTTCTGATCACTCCACTGTCGTTTAATTGACTCTACAAAACGAACGAATGGTTTTTATTTTTTTTTTATTCGAGTCTCGTTTTTTTTCGTATTTTATTTCCCTGCAAATAATCGCTATTGCGTTTTTCCAATTTGGTGGCGAGACAGCATTGAGTGCCTCCTCAATTTGTATATACGAATTTCCCTCACAAATAACAACTGGTTTATTGATCCTTTTTCATTTGACGATTTTTAACGATCTCTTTCTATGAAAATGATTTTGTTTTGTTTTTTTTTTTTATTTTCCTTACTTATTTCTACTATTGCTTGCTCCTATACAATAAAAAATGTTTCGAAATGATGTAATGTCGAAATTGAAATGTTGGTCATACGATCCTTTTCTGTGTGAAAGATTTATTAAAATCTGGTCAATAGTTTTCAAGTTATAAGACAGTCAAACACACTGACAGATCGACAAACTTAATTTTTTTTCCTCGTTCACAGATCGATATATATTTATGTATAGAGAGACCGAGAAAAAGAGAAAGAGAGAGAGAGAGAGAAAAAGAGAGAGAGAGAGAGAAAGAGAAAGAGAGAGATAAAAAAATATAAAGACAGTACGTATGACTTTTAATATAATGTATAAATCGACAACCGGATTGGCGTTGTATAGTGAGAATTGAAACCAGGCGTATTGCACGAGAGTTTTGCGCCGCTTTGCCAATCCCGCCAGGAGATAATGTTCTCTTAAGGCTGATTATACGAAATATCAAGGCCTCGCGAGGCACCTTTCTACCACCGTTTTCTGTACTCCTACATTCGCGCGATCTTACCACAACTTTATAAACGCACTTTGTGCCTGCGAATATAACAATTCAGCTGATTTTTCATTGCCTCGAATTTTATCGTAAAATCCTCGAGCGACCTCACGTTTCCGTTCGCACTCTTATGTGGAAACGGAAGAATCTTGACAGAATGAAATAGAAAGAAAAGACGAAAAGAAAATTGATGACTTCGATGTTTGATAGAAATTGCTGATCAGCACAAAATCGTTCAAACTAGTGAGGGAGTGAACTTTAAACATTTCAAGTTTATCAACTTTTTAAACGCAATTTATAAAATTTATTTCTATAGTTTGTCCTAATACAAATGTTGATTTTTGTGACCTTAAGGATCTTGAGTCCGAAATAAAAAATAATGAAACTTTTTTTAATGTTTCTTTTTTAATAACGAACTTTTAATCGTCGTGGAATTTTCAGGATTTTATCATTATTTACGATTTCGAACTCAATATCTTTAATCCTTAACAATATAAAAATGTTTTTTGAAGATTTTTCGTAAGAAACTTTATGATTTGTAAGATTTGGTCTATAAATTTTGACACTATCTCCAATCGTTTGACAGAAAAACATTACGAGAGATTTTTTGATTCCCTGATTCGATCCTGACATTGAGTTTATAAGAATTATCATTTCCGGGCTGGGACACCGAGTATTTCGACGTAATGACGTGTCCGAATAAAAAAAAATGATGAGCATCTAAAAAATTTCCGAAACAATGAAATATTATTTAATTACCAATTTCATTAGTTTTGCTACATTTTTGGTGAAAAAAAAAACCAAATAGGATTCTCATTACGAAGCAAAACAGGGAAGAGATAATTATTCGAATCGGTTCAAACAAAAAGTTTGAATATGAATAATGATCATATATAATTAATTTTAAGGACCACAAAATAGTTTTTTTCTTGCTCGCATATACGTAAAGTTTCGGCTGCTTCGATTGTTCGTTGGTGTGTAGCAAATGATCTCGTCTCGCGAACCACCGAGACTGTATTAAATCGTTTTCACACCCAACACGAAGAGAGAAATAAAAAAAAGACCTTGATCCGTGAATAGCATCGGTACAAGAAATGTGGATCGCAAAACAATAAAACGAGAGTGAGTTCTTTCTTCCTCAGGCACTTTTTAAAATAGTGAACAGATTTCACGTAATGTCAATCATCGCGAAATATTATAATATCATTATATTTTTATTATAAAAATGATTCTTTCACTATCTCCACCTTTTTTTTAATTAAAAAAAATGAGTAATTTAAAAATCTTCCTTTTTTTTGTGTATTTTTTTTTTATAAAATCTTTCTTTTGAGTATATTTTCGTTACTTGTAAAATATTCCGTAAAACAACATTGTACCACTACTATGTAATTTTTTTTTTTTTAAATGTGCATAATTTTTACGACAAAAACTTGATCCTCGTTGAAGATGAAAACTACGATTTGTGACTTTTTTTTTATCTATAACATCTGTTTTTTATGAGGAAATTATAAAAGTTATTTTCACATGTAATAAAAATGCAGTTACATGTGTTTTTATTATGACAGCTTTTCGCTTCCACTCTCCTTCTCCTTCTCAGCAACTTCTTCTTTAGTGTTTACATGAATGACAATTTTTTCTTTTTTTTTTTTTTTTTTTATTTCAAATTTGCATATTGTCCTTTCTGCATCAAGATGAGGAAAATCGTATGATGGATAATACACATGCGATGAAAACATAATATCTCTATCGTAACGGTGATGCTTGTACGAAGATTTATGTTTGGCCAAACTCGTTTTGAGTATGAAGGATTCTTCTGCATACATAGTTATATAATTGATGCATTTAGGACACTCTCGTAACGGAAAAAAAAAATTATTCAGCCTCCATATGGAAGCTCGACATTTATAATTGTGCAGAAGTGTCAACAGTTTTCTATAGTTCAAGTGACGACATTCCTACTAAAAATATGACTTCAAGACAAGTAAAAAAAAAAAAAAAAAAAAAAACTAATAGCATTTTTAATATACTGTCGATTTTCGTGATTTTTTTTCGTTTATTTAAATAAATCATGTAGGACATGAAGAATTTTTTTAATTTTAAATATTTTATTTGATTTTTTTTTTCAAATTTTGGTTATTTTGTTATGGAGTCTAAAAAAAAAATACCGCCTGGTGGTGAACTTTTCAGAAAAATAGTTTGAAATAAAAAATCCAAAAATATGAGTAATCATTATGAAAAACCTTAAAGGGCTAACAGATAAAAATTAACAAAATGGCGACTATTTCAAAATAAAATGTCAAATTGTGCCTTTTTCAACAGTTTTTCGTTTAAAGAAAAATAAAACTTTAAAATACGAAAAAAAAATCTTCCACAACCTTTTGAAGTATGTCTTGAAAAATGATGTGGCAAAATTTGAGAAGTTCAAAATTTCGAAGGTCTTTCGGCAGCCGATCGAATCCTTTTTCATGAGGAAAGCTGTAGCGACCCAAAAAATTTGAATTTCGCGATCAAAATTGATCAAGATATTAATGAGAGTCTAGATTTTATAAATTTAACACCAGGAAAAAGACTTAAATATATTCATAAGTATAACGGGTTTTGTAGTGAACAGCGACAAAAAAAACATTAATTATTCAAAGTGGTAGTTCGTGGCTACTTCCTATTCTTGTGGGATTGGAACGTCACGTATAAGGCAGAAGAACTCGTCGTTATGTCATCGCACCCAAATCGTTAAGAATATGCAGATGTATATATATATATATATATATATTGAAAAAATGATTGTATGAAAACTGCGAGTATATACAGAACTCCCCATAACCCCGTATGACCTACTCACCCACTGACCTGGTGGCCTATCCTGCGTCCCAGAAGTTATGGTATGTCTACCGTATTAGTCCGTAGTACGATTCACTATACCAATATTTCACTTTACGAGGACGAGAAGAAAAAGTATTGAGTTACTTTCGACTTCGGGCGAGTCGCATACCGGAACGAACGATTCATTCGACTTTACGACCGTATTCTTCCGTACAGACACACAAAGATGAATATTTTTTTTTTTTTTTTTTTTTTTTTTAGATCACGTCTTCCGTGCCATTCATTGCGTCGATGAGTCATCGTCATTCCTTTAAGTTCGATAACTTGATTGAGTTGAGTTAAGGGGTCTTTAATAAGTTCTCAAAATAACTAAAAATTCTTCTAGATTTGAAGTTTAAAAAAAAATAAGTTTACGACTTTATAGAAATTTCGTAGGTGTTTTTTTTTTAATTAAAAAAAATATTATTCCCTGTTTTTTAACGAAGAAATTATTTTATGTTTAAAGGATGGCTTAGAAGAATTTTATTTTACTCTCAAAGAATATTCACAGTGAATGAAAGGAATTTGAGCACAAGGCAAAATATTATTAAGCTGTGATGTAGAAATTATGAAAGAAGAGGCAAATTCTCGTGCTTCAGGCTATTCTGCATATTTTTTAACCAACTGGCCTAACAATGTGCAGAGGCGTGTGTATACATCTACGTCAAAGAACTTAGCCGAAATTTCACTAATCTTATACATGCTGCATTTTATAATAAAATTTTGCTTCCCTTTTTTTTATGATAAAAATAGTGTTGAATGTATTCTAAGTATTCGCGAAATCGTGTCAAGGGTACATTTTTATTCGAAAAATATAGAATTTTTAGAGAAAATTTAAAGTATACGAATTCCATATTTTTAATACAAAATTTCATTATTATTCACCATTTTTGTAATTATTCACACAGACCGACATAAAAAGAGGGAAAAATTAAAAGATATCAAATTTATGAACTTTTACGGAAGTATTTTTCACAACCCAAACGCAATGAAACGATTTACTTCGATCCCTTACATCATCCCCTTGGGTCATTTACAATTTGCTTCCTGTGGGGCAAGCTCCCAGGCTCTTGGATCGATGGGTCGTTGCACTCGACTTGCGAGACGGGTTGCATCAGCTGCACCGCCTGCAGTGTCACGACCGCTTAGAACGTTGAGATGTTTCGAGACTCTTCGATCTCACAAACTTAAGTGAAGCAGATTATTGAGAAAAAACGTTGTTTTTATTTCAAAAATTTAAGAAGATCAAAACTACAATTCACAAAGCCAAGTTTAATTTTTTGTTTTTTTTTAATAGTCGATAAATGTTTCGAATTAAAACTTTGAGAATTCTAATCTACTTGACAAAATGAAGAAAATAAAAAACGTCCTTTAAAAACTACTCTGCGAGAGAGTTTATTCAAGAAAATAATGTTCTGGTTATTTGTATCCTTAAAATGTCGTCTTTTCAGGGATAATTTTCCCTAGGGATTTATCACGAGGAATCTTATTGTTCATAATAAAGCCCTGCTTAGTAAATTAAATGTCAACAACGCATGTCTTGAGTTTCACATAAACAAAAGTGTTTGTTTCTTATAGAGCTATTGTTCTAAAAGTTAGCATTATTCTTCGTCACAAGATTTCCATTATTTGGAGCAACAATATTCAGTCGGTGATTTTTTTTGGCGTTTTCGTGTATTCGATTGTTTCTTGATTGGCTGGGAGGTCCATAAAGGAAGTTCTAATTGATATGGAAGTTTCCTACGTTTCGTAATTGTCGTATAAAGTGATAACAACGTCGGGAGAGCCGTTGAACACAGTTCCACTTTCTTCCTTCGTTCGTTTTGTTCCTTTTTTGTTTATAAACATTCGTTACCATAAAAAATTTGATATTTTTGGTATTTCTCGCATTTATTGATATAACTGGGAGAATTATTTGAAGGAGACGTCCATGGGATCGTAGAAAAGTGAAGAATGTATTTGAAAAAAAAAAATAAAAAAAAAGCAGCTGGAGATGGTAAAAAGAACGGGGAAGCAGTAGACGTCATCGGGTAATCCTCTTTCGCTAGTGCCACTAACTCTCTGCGTTTTACTTCGACGCTTGCACACGTACGGTATACATTAAAATATAGATTCGCCATACGCTGTGGCCGTTGTCGTCGTCGTTTGCGATCGTTGAGAGAGCGCACAAGCACATAACTCAATTACGTTCGAAGCAAATTAGAACAGTCGCGAACTCGTGACCGCAAACGTATAAAGTTCCAGAGGAATATATTGTCAATGCGTAAGTGCTTTCGAACACTGTGAGTACATTAATTCGTGCAAAATCCATTTTCATATTTGTACTACGGATTATTATTCTCACGATTTTGATACACAAAAACGTCCCAACGTCATATATATTTATATGACGTTGGAACTTTTTTGTTTAGAATACATTTTGACTTATGTTTTTACTTTTTTTTTTTTTTTTTTTAATACTCTGAGCTATTTAACTGTCGTAAAAACTCTAAATCATAAATCGAAGAATCGAAAAAGTTGATATACTGCACAAAAGTATAACTGACACTCGATCGATCACCCGATTGACGCAATTTTCGTAAAATTCTTTCAAGTCTCAAACACTTCTTTTCACCTGTCGCTTCCAACCAGATCCTAATTTCTATGAATTGCTTCAAATTTTGACGTCATTCTTCAAAGAGTTAATATAATGACAATAATTGAAGAGCGTTTCTTTTGAACGTTTATTTGAAGCGTGACGTCAGTGCCATCGAGAAAAATACTTTGAATAACGAGTCTTTTGACTCCGATTATTATTCTTTGAGCAATCGATTTATTGTCTCGATTTTGACGTCATACTCGAAACACAAATGGGACAAAATGAAACGCGAAGTATAAAACTTGCCTTTTCGTTTTTTGCGCAACGTACTTGTTCCATTGATCAATTTTCACGATGATGTCATTCTTGCAGAGGCCAATGACTCGTAACATGTTTTATTACGAGCAGATGCGATAAATTGTTATCAATACTAAATAATATGTGTAGGACATCAATCGTTAAATTGTCAATTTTATTTAGAACGAGATATATATTTTTGCAAATTTATGTACATATTTGTAAGAAAAAAAAAGAAAAAATAAAATAAAACAACTCGATTTATTACGAAATGCAGCGAAAGCGACGATGGTGGTTCAACGACTGAGCGCATAATTCGCAAATACTTTTACACGCCTCTGGATATCCGCCAGTGAGATTACCATAATACTGGTATGTATTATACAGGGTGACCCGACTTCAACTGTTGCAAAATTAAACAGCGTTTTTTTCAATTCTCTTGAAACGTCAAAATCCCCAAAAAAAAGTTTTAACCTGAAAACGTCAACATAAATAGTAAAAAAATTTAAAAAATTAAAAAAAAACTAATGTATCGTAAAAATGACGATGCACGATATTGTCATTGGAATTTTTTAAATACTGTTTAGAATATTCGTAGCTAGAGCTTGATCATCTGTTACAGACGATATTTATAAAGTTTGGCGTTGAAATAAGTTCATGTGTTTGAATAAAAATCGAGCGATTGGCAATCCTGAAGTTTCTTTGACGTTTGGTAAAAGTAAGGCCGAGTGTCACGCACGAGTGAACCAAATTTCCATTCAGAGCGTGCCAATAAACGATCTTTCATACTGGTCCCACGTAATCCGTAAGAATAATAAAAAAATCCGCGTATGTATAAATATTGACTGACCATAAATGAAAAGCTTCAAATCGACGGGTTAACGGACTGAATTATCGATCGTGATGTTGTTTACGTCTTCTTGGTTGCAAGAGATCGATGTATTTCGACTTTTTTTAATTTTAGAACGATGCTAGATATTTTGAGTGGTATTCCATAGCGATTTGCATTGCTTTTTAAAAATATTGCTAAAATTTGAATTGTAAGAAAGGAAAATTCGATCGACACATGAAATTTCGTAACCGATAAAATGGAACTTCTTTGATAACGAAAAAAAAAACTGCACCTGGTACAAGTTCCTCTGGGCGTTTCTGACGTCAACCATAATCAGTCCTACGCCCAAGTATTTATTGTGCTCAAATGTGTATGTGCATATCAAGAAAAACAACGTGTGAGATGGCAAACACCGAAGTAAATATACGAATGACGTTTGTATTGAGTTGACAGTGTCTAATCTCTTTTCTGTCGAGCGCGGTTTGATTGCAAACGAAATAGATTTATGCCTCGTGAGATTAAACGATCTGCTACGATAATGAGATTTTCCTGTGACAGATCATTTATCTTCGTAATTAATTGTTCCTCATCAAGAAAAACGTATCTTTCTCTTATTTCTTCTTTTTACCTTTTTTTCCTCCGTTCAAAACCCTGCGCGGACTGCATTTTGTCTTGATCAATAAGTGATCTGACCACGCGTATAGTTTATTCTAATTTTACGGGTCGATGCTCACATCCTATATGTCTCATGGCAGGTTGATGATTTTTCATTTTTTTTTTATGGGCTCACACGGTTTAAGGAGGTTCATGCGTTAGGCATGCGTTGGACGAATTCCAAGTTTAATTGTTTAAAATTCGTACGAACTTTCTTAACAATAATACTCAACTGTGGGTTAAATTTGAGAAAGTTTTACCGTCTAGAAATCGAGTTGTTTGTTGTGAAAAATCATCTTTTTTCGTAACTTCCCACAAGACCTCGGGTTTAAGTTGCGATTTTAAACACTGAATACCTCGATTACTAGACGGTAAAACCTTCTCAAATTTTTTAAACATTATAATACGATGCTCAAGAAGATTCATGCAAAATTTCAAAAAATTATCTTCCAAATAATTGTATCTGATGATTTTGACGTCACTTTGTATGTACTTTTATAATTATGGCTCGATATTATGATTACGTGGCTTCAAAGGACTGTTGATCCTGCGATAAATCGATTAAGATTTTTGCTTCTTTTTTATTCCTCGATACAATGATTGTCTATTTGTTCGAAGTATTTTCTGTAATTAAACAAATTCTTTAAAAAATTTTTTTTAAATTTTGTTTGTACAAATTGTTATTTTTTCTGTAAATCCAGCTGTCAGAAAAGTTGAAGCTATTAATAATTTAGTGCATTACTATTGTGAGTACGTTTATGCGCTCAATCGACCTGTGTCTCTTGCATATTAGAAAGAGTGCTCTTGAACTCCAGTCATACGGGCTAGTGAGCCATTATATAGAAACGTGCAGAATACCGAACGAGCTTTCGCCATACAGACAAGAATAGTTCAGAAGAGATACGAGCGTGATATTAATTAGATCAAGTTCAGCGATCGGTTCAACTGATGAAATATTCAAGCAATTATCGAGCACGAACTAAGCTTCTGTCGTGATCGATGCATTTGTCAATTTCGTTTGAAATATTTCTTGCTATGTAATATGTTAATGTGAATTTTGTTTAAAACTTCACTTTTGAAATCTCGTGTCGAATGATTTTTAATGAAAATTTTATTTCGTCATATCGTCGCCTTCGATAAAAGGCGACACTCATTTATTTATACGATCTTGAAGCAGCCAACATAATAAAACAATCAACGAAATTTATTAATGAGAGATACAGGCAATAAAAATCAAACCCGACGATATATCATTTAACAAAAATTCTCAAAATGCAAAGTGTCGCTTAATTAAAAAAGTATTCAAAAGTTTCTATTAAAACTTCACACTTCCGGTTTTTCTGCTCGCGCTTCTGTATATCATTCGCAGCGATCTTCGTGGATCGGTAAAAAAAAAAAATTAGAATCGAAGGTTGGAAACGAGACTGGCTCACCTCGAGACACTGGAATTTCAACGTGAATTCGTCATTAGGATGGGATCGAGACTCTCGAAAGAGATGAATGTCCTATTACGAGACGCTAAATAAAGTCTACGTTGTGCGAACTATGACTAAAAAAAAAAAAAAAAACAAACTAAGCAAAACAAAGATAAAACCTCGATTGGATCGATTCTATTTCGAGAATACTATATTTAGATACATTACAGTTTTTTGTTCTCTGATGTTTTTTTATAATGTTTTTCGAATCATTGTTGTTGCTTCTATTGTTGCTATAACAATAACAAATAATTTAATGAACAATTTTATTATTTGGATCACATAATTAACATTTTCATTCCAAATTGTATGAATAATAATAATAATAATAATAATAATAATAATAATAATAATAATAATAATAATAATAATAATAATAATAATAATAATAATAATAATAATAATAATAATAATAATAATAATAATAATAATAATAATAATAATAATAATAATAATATTTTGTATATTTTTTTTCATCGTAAGTTCGTGTATATCCACAAAAAGAGTGCAAATAACTGAGCAGTAAATACGACTCCAACAACCACCTGTGTCAATGATAACAACTTATGACGATATCGATAGAAATTAATGGAAAAAATGAGCTTTTTCTATAAACACAGAGTGTCCCATTTTAGACAATCCACGACAATCCATCTTCGAAATCAGAAAACTTCTGAAAAAATGTTGCAGACAAGATTTGTCAGATTGTGAAGATGACATCTGATGGCTACTCCGAAATTGATCTTGCAATTAACTCTCAGGGTTCACTTTTATAGAAATTTGTTAAATTTCGAAGATATTTGCGTGGATTGTCTAAAATGGGACACCCTGTATATATAAATATATATTTCAAGACACCGGAGTAATAGAAAGAGGAGAGAAGAAAAATAATATTCAACAGGGCCATAAATAGCCCTGGGACAAGGAATAACCTTCGATAAGAATCGAAGATCATAAAATTCACAGGTTTCCAGAACACCTAAACGTTTTGTGTGGTTTATATTATCGGGTGTTTTTATTTTCGTCAAATCGAATAATATTGGTTCAGGTAATAGGAAAAAATAAATATATATTTACATTTATAACTTCGTGCGGTTAGTGATCACTTAATAATAATGGATCGAACGTAACTGTTTATGTTGATCAAACATCATAATGATCATTGCAGGTTTTATAATCGTTTTATTCAACATATGTGTTATTTTTTTATTTTTTTTTAAATTCGTTTATTATTTGGAAATTTCTGATCGGTGTTTACAACATTTTTAAATAAGTTGATCAAGAGTTAAATTTTTTTTAAATTAAATTGAAAATTTTAACGACGTTTTGAAAAGAACATTATGGAATTTTAATCGATCAATTAAAACGTTTGAGTCGGTGGGATTAATCTGGCGTTTTCCAGGAGTCATTTAAATCGCATTCGTTTTTTCGCCCCTCTGAGAAACCTTGAACGAGGGAATTGAAGGAGAAAGCGAGAATATCTCGCGAACGCTCTAAAATGCTTTTCTCTCTCACACGCCCGCGGTTCCCTTGACACGCGCCGACATCTCTTCTCGACGTGTTTCTTGTTTTCATCCGGGAGGCATTTTCCTCTCTCTCTTTTCCCTCTTGTGCTCTGGAGCGACGTTTAAACGCTAAAAGAGCCGGTCAAGGCCAAAATTTAACGGCCCACGATACACGCAACAAGTTTTCGTGACGCACGCGCCGAGACACGCAGCAAAACGAGCGCAAAAAAAAACGAGTATGAACAATAATAAAAGCGGTAAAATAAAGAAAAAAAATTTATAAAAATACATTTTCACTGAGGAAAAAAAATGTGGATACATATCGGGAGACCGCACGAGATAAGCCTCGTTTATACAAAAGATAATTTGCTCTCCTCGCGCATTTGGCCTTCGTATATAATTCACAATTGCTACGAAACATAAAGAGCAAAAAAATTATGTACTCCGAAAGTCGTTTTTATGTGCACGAGGTATCACTTGGCGAGCATTCACTTTAGCCTCGCTACACACGCAATTTTTATGGCCAAATGGCGAATTATTTTATATATATATATATATCAAGTGTCTTACTCCAGGAGTCATGAATATTTAATCAGATTAGAAGCACTTATCGCTTTTAATGATCCGTAAATGATAAGGATCGTTAGAAAGCTTGCTATATATCGTTATTGACAATCGTACGTTGTCACTTTTTTCCTCGCATATTATTCAAATAATAAGAAAAATACAAAATCACAAAAAAAAAACAACAAGAAATTAATGCAGATCATTTTATTGATTGCTCATTTTTCGTTTCAATATGTTTTCGCGAACTCGTTCGTATTTGACGTCATTGGAAATGAATAAATAAATGGAAAAAGTGTTATCGAAAGGGTTGACCTCATTTAATCCAGATTTTTACACGTCTTTGTTAAAATGGTCGCAATTATTAGCCACAAAAGTTGTGACGTACGAAAACCGAAAATAAATCTTTTTTTTAGACGTTTTATCTCGATGTCGAAAAGACAATTTGTTAAGCTCGTTTTAATTGTGTTTTCTTTCATTCGATAGACTCCCAAATAAGACCGATCTTGCTTCAGGCTAAGATTTATCCGAATAATCAATATTATTTACATTTTGGAACACGGACCTTGAATCAGCTGAGAATTTTCGACTTGTTGACGAATTTTATTTTCGGTCGTTTCTAATCGTCGTGCTGTTTATAAACAGACCAGTGGACCAAAGAGAAACAAGTCAACGACGAAAATGTATGACCTCAAGGACACGATGTTTCGAAGGCTTGACAAACATTCCATCTCTACTATAAGAATTTGCTTAAATTTCAATATTTTTATCACTTTTTTTTTTACTATGTAGTACTTCGTGAAATTTGACAGTGCACTTTTGAGAATTTTTCAAATTTTCGATTACTTTACACTCATTTTCTAATACGAATTGCTATTAATTGATTGAAAAATATCGATCGATACATTGAATTAAAAATTCGTAGAGTTCTCTCCTTTCGTATGATTACTAACAAAATCCGAAGAACTCGTGGGCGTGAAAATTGACTTCCCACGCAAGTCCTGCTTATCCATCTTCTCTCTGTCGCTTTTTTACTCTCTTTCTCTTCCTCTCTCTCTCTCTCTCTCTCTCTCTCTCTCTATCTCTCGATTCGTCTACCTTTTTCTCTCATTGGTTTTCATTCTTTTTCACTTGTCTTCCTTTTCGTTGTTCCCTTCTGTTCCTAGCTTTTCTCCCTTTCGATCAAAGTCTTTCTTTTTATATATCAATCATTCTTTCACTCGGTTTGTCTCTGCTCTAAATCCATTATATAAATCATACACCATCTGGCCAAAAGTACCGGAAGTTATTTCAAGATCGTTGCAGCCTCTCGACTATTGATGCCTTTCACAACAAAGTTTTTAGTGTCGATGATCAAGGCAGTGATCTGATGCACACATATTGACATACGCAAGAGTTATGGATGTCAATCGTGGATCTCGCACATCGACATCGACGAGACATTGACGAGACATGGTTTTTCGGGGCTTCGGTTAAAATTGTTCGAGATATTTTATGGTAAGGAGAAAGGTCTTAAAAAATTGGTATCGTCCCGTCATCGTCTTGTTCGTTCTTATGTAAATATATATATATTTATATACATGCACGTGACACGTAATAGCGATGCGAATAACAAACTTGCGATATATGGAGCACGAAAACACGTCGTGCCTCGAACATGATTTGCCAACGCAAACCGACACTCGCACAAGCAACCACAAAAATATCAAAAATATTGTTTACCACAAAAATCACTGAAAAATAATGAAATAACAACATATAAAACGGTTGATTTTATGAAAAAAAATTATATTTGGTCATTCAACATCTTTGGAACACGCTCATTCGAAGATTTTCATTAGGTTGATAGTTTTGTACATAAAAAAAATTCCTTTAGATAATTCAGAAAACTATCCCAATTTTTTTTTAGGAGAAAACCTTTTTTTTATCTTCTTTCAGTTCCACAGCGTTTTCATCATCAATAGATCATTGAATACGGGATTATTATGCAAAACGTTCTCTTCATCGTTTTTGACCTCGTTGTCGGGTTTACATTCGGAAAAATATAGATTTTAGGGGTTATTGTGCGTTTTTTGGTTAATTTCCAATTTTCAAGTTCGTTGTAACTGGAATTTGACAATTGTACGAGTTTCTCAATTATAAAAACCCTCGTAAATTTCGATGATATTTCGGAGCATGAATTTGTGTTTTTTTTTTATTATTTCGAAGTACTGTGTTCCAAATTTTGGTGTAAGATTGTCCAACAAAGTGAATTAATGAAGAAAAGATAAATAAAAATTCTACAACGAATTTTCCATAACGAAATTCCTTTTTGTCAAAAAATCGGTGCCTCCAATTACCTAAAACTTTAGGTAAGTAATTTTTTTTTAGAAACTGAATAATCGCGTGCGGCACAATCTTAATCGATACGATTAACACTTTTCCCCAGTAGTTTTGTTTTTATATAAAAAAAAATAAGTTCATCCCTTGCTTCGTTCAATTATTTTTCTGGCCAAGTATCGCAAAACGCGTTTTGCCGGATGAGACGTCGATGGTAAATCCACACCCATTCTTTCGCTGGAATTGGGTTCTTTCGCAGTTTAAATGTTGAGTCAGCAACTATCTTAATATCCGAGAGACTAAAAAAAAAATCAAATAAACCCCATTTCGTTATATTATCTCTGCGATAACCGAAAGAAAAAAAATGAATGAAATTCAAAATTTTTTTTGCAAATCAATCTACAATCGATTCTTAGTTTCATTTCCTGTGTCAATAAAATTCTCACCTTTTTTTCTTGGCTCGCAAAGCTTTACGCGTGATCAAGGGATCCCTCGATTCGCATAGAATCGTCCAACAAATTGAATTTTTAACTCTTCCAGGACGATTATGAATGGTTGAAGAGTTTGAAAGTTCAGTTTCGTCATTCGTGATATTTCCCTGCTCAGGATCATTCTCAGATTCCTTTATGTCCTGATAATATTTCGAAAAATCATGATTTTCGTGTAAAAAATTTATAAGAAATCAAAATTATACACTCAAACGATAAACAATTATTCAAATCGTCGAAAATTTGATATTCATCTAAAAAAATCGACAATTTTGATCAAATTGACGAAGTGACAACACGAAATTTGATTTATTTTAATGATTTGAGGTCGTTGACATGCCTTAAGACGCGGTGTCTCGAACGTATGCTCCGTCGAGTTTTTCTACGTTATTCAGGGTCTATGCGACCATTGTGGCGTCTCGAGAAAAGCACGCACGGCCGATTTTGAGCCACGAAGGCACCGGCCCAGGTCGTATGCGGTCGGCTTATAGATCAGCCGTTACTAAGCAGCAGATTACTGTGCCAGTGACGCCAGAGATTCGGCGTCCCACACTCTTATACCACTGGTATCATCCACATCGTGACTTTGATCAGCATCCGCGTCGATTAAAACTGACGTAAAAGTCATTAAAGTGGAGAAGAAATCAAAGGTTTTTTCCTCTGATTCATCGAAAAGTTTCCACGCCACGATATTTTCTTCGTAGATTGATTTTTCCATTTACAGGAAAAACGGAATATTAAAGTTTCCGAAAATCTGGAAAGTGACTACTTTGTTCCTTTCGAAATCCTTAAATTTTAATCTACTCCAAGTTTTGGAGTCCAACATAACAAGAAATTGGAGCAATTAGAAATAATTATCTTCTCATCAATAGCCAGCTCCATCGAAACATTAAAAAAGCTATTTTCAAGTGGAAAATTCGTTGCATGGTTAGACGATAAAAAACTTGATACCCATTAATCAAAAATATAATTCCCTCCGCGGAAGAAACATAAAAACATCGATTCCTGCACTCGATTGATTTTCATACTCTAATAAAGTTGTTGGTGACGGTCAAAACGGGCTAAACTTGAAGACAAGAGGACACGAGAAATCTGTGGGTCATAAAAAGGGCAGGTAATAGTCCTTGAGAGGTTTCGTTCCGTATTTCTTTTTTTTTTCGCGTTAGAAAAGCCTCGTGAAAGTCGTCGCGTGTTTTCGGTAAGCTCTCGGACACAATGCCAGCAAGTTGGTTAGCGCACGCGCTATGTTTATCGTTTTAACACATTGAACAGAAGTCATAGACACATCGGGCACTGACACACGTATGAAAACATCTACCGATACCTCATGTTCTTATGTATATTCGTCTTTCTCTCCTTTTTCTTCGCACACACATATAGATATGTAAAGAGTGTTATTTACGTTTAATGAATCTGGCTTGGATTCTCTCTATTCAACATACTTTCTATTTTCAAAATCCAATTTTTAGTACGATTTTTATCATATTTTTCAAAATATCGCGATTTCTGCTATGAATTTTGGAAAATTGGTTGCAAAATGTTATTTTTTAACATCGTTTATCTTCTTTTCTCTTACTTTTACTCTGAGATCTGTTGAAATGCAATATTTAATGTGTATCTAGAAATATCTCGTAGAAATAAGGGCGGAAATCGTGTGAATCACCATGTCAGCGTGACGTTGGCTACATCGTGTTGTGTTTTATAAAAAGGAAAAAAGAATAACGAAGACGTTTATAACGATAGCGTGAACTGGCATTAAGAGCGAGATGTGCGGCGCTAGAATAAATTTTGTAACACGTACGTATATAGCTCATAGGGAAAAGACTGTCGCGAGTCATCGAGCGACGTTGGCAAACGTGTTACATAAGCGAAGAATAATCGTTCAAGCCAGAAATGGCATTAAACCTTGTTCAACCTTACCTGCATCAATTTGATCGTTCCGCCATGATGTTTTGATGGTTTTTTTTCAACGTCAGATCCGCAACCTTTCTGCTCCGAAGCCACAGAATTTTCATTGATGATTTTATCGATCTTGGTGCTCGCAACGGACTTTTCCACTTGAGTGATTATCTCTTGATCGTCGTTTTCTTTTTTCCATTCAATATTCTTTGTCATTGTCTTTTGCTTAGTCTTTGCTTCCTCCTCTACACCCGCACGTTCTTCTTGCTCCATGTATTGGCTGATGCTTTCACCAATCGGTTGGCAATCGCTCGTCGGCAAAGAATTATTCATCATTTTGAACGCCGAGTTTAAACACCACGGCGATCGATTATTCGTATCTCCTTTACTCCTGTTTCTTTGGATCTCAAACTCAACAATCAAGTTCTTCGTGTTTCACAAAACTGATTCGGAGGATTCACCGATTATAATAAATATGCCGCTTATCAAAAGTGTCTTCTAATCTCTTCGTGAAATTCTCCTCCAAAGAGAAACACGATTGGTCAACGTAAAATCCGAATTAACCTTCGTGTTTATTTTTATTTTTTTTTCTTCAAACTACACTTTTGAACTTTGCGACGAGTCTCGATCACAGTTTTGGCTGAAACGAGGATTGCTGTAACTTTGTAGCGAGAAAGCTTACGCGATAGATAAAGACACGGAAGAAGAACCTGACCGACGACAACGAGGGCACGTTTTGGTAGACCACGTAACACACGATGAAGACGACGAGGAGCACGACGCCGATGACGACCGCGACAACGACCACGACGGCGATGATAATAGTGCGGAAAAAGAGAGAAAAAGAGAGAGAGACACGGTTACGGTTGGTGGTTTCGGGGGGACACACGCTCGCGAAACTGCCAACTGTACTATCACAGGAGTCCCGGCAAAGCCCAACGCGGATAAGACAGTGTTGGTCTCCTTGTATTTATATATTTGTATGTAATGTGTGCAGCCGTTTGGTAAACGCGATATACTTAGCACCAAAGTAGCGGAGTGTAGTCACAAACTTGCTCCAAACTCACACACGTGCTTGGATTTTATTCCTCGTCGTCAATGACAAGCAGGAAAGAAAGAGAGAAAGAGAAAAAGAGGGAGGAAGGAAAGGAGAGTCTCGCAGTAGCAGCTGACGGTATAAGTAAGACGGTAGATCACGTTCACGGCTGTCTCGGTTTCTCGTCACGTGGTTATAAGAACGCTTCGAGAACGTCGAGATAATAGTTTTGGTCGTGGCCAGTCTCGCCGTTGTTCGTCTCTCGCAAAAGCTTGAGGAACGGGGCCAAAGGGGCTACGCCGGCAAATCGTACGATTCTTGGCAAGAGGTGGCGCCACGAGTAAAAATACCGACAACCCAGTCGTTTTTTCATTCTTCTAGTAATTTTTTTTTTTTGCAGCTACTATGGTCAAAACGTTTTTTTTTCTAAACATTTGTTTTTGCACGAAAGCTATATGTGTTCCGAACGCAAAGTTTATTTTAGAACCGTCTGTCCGTACAGGACGAAGTTTAAATAATGTCGGAATTTGTGATTGCCATCAATTGAGGATCGATTTCTAGCTGCCAAATGGTTCTCGATTATTTCTTTTTTTGTTTTTCCTTTTTCTCTTCCTACCAGAGTTCGAACATTCAATCAAACAATTTTTCTTTCTTGATGCAGTCATTAAATGTCATTGGCTCTAGGTGAAAAGTTTCGACAGCAGTGAACATCGTTCGTACTTCTAAATCGTCAAGCACACTATGACCCTTTGGATCTCTCACGAATCTATATACGGCATTTTCGCTGGCACAACATTCAAAGTGATTATACACACGTATACTTAACGTATGAAAAAGTGTAAGACAGTCAAATTTGCACGTATTGGTAGTGCACAAAGATAGAAACTTGTCGGCTATTATTGAGGCGCGAGGAACAAGGATAGGGCGAAATGAGACGCTGAATAGGCACGCGAATGGCTCGCAAGAACCTCGCTCAGCTTGAGAGAGTTTGGCACGACCTACCAGCCGACAATTCCTTTGCTCGACAAACAAAATCCAAGTGTTGGACCATCCAATTCATTCGAATAATCGAACATGCTTCCGATTTCAAGATTAACCCGATGAACGAAATTGAACAAACAAATTTCGCATGAGAAACTGTCTAATCAATGCTGTTTCTACGACTCGTTGATTCTTTATCGTGCTCGAAAAACTTATAAATAAATAAAAAAATGCTTTTTTTTTTTACTGAATCAATAATATATTATCATGGCTTACAATTACATTGCCCGATGATACCAAAAAATTGGAACGTGCATCAGAAATCATATTACTTATGGCATTCAGTAAATGAGGCTCAAAATCTGTTAAAAAACTGTCACAATCAATCTCCTAGAGACGATAAATCTGTTAAAATTATTTAAATATTTGAGAAATTCTTTAAAATAAATACAAACTGGTTCAAATGTGGGTTCGATGGGTTCGTCAGTAGACGAGGCTCGAAATCTGTTAATAAACTGTCACAATCGATCTCCTAATGACGATAAATCCATTAAAATTATTTTACTATTTGAAAAATACTTTGAAATAAGTAGAAACTGGTCCAAATGTGGGTTCGATGGGTTCGTCAGTAGACGAGGCTCGAAATCTGTTGATAAACTGTCACAATCGATCTCCTAATGTCGATAAATCCATAAAAATTATTTTACTATTTGAAAAATACTTCGAAATAAGTAGAAACTGGTTCAAATGTGAATTCCGATGGGTTCGTAAGTTCCTTATCATGAACTGTACAAGTTTTAGTATAGGGTCTGACCATCACGAGACATTACTACTGTGGCATTGAATGGTACAGCACAAGAGCACGCAAGATAAATCGTATAAAAAAGAATTTGAATGATTGATGAATAGGAAAAGTGTTACAATATGCGAACGATCGAAGGAATGCGGCCTTGCGAGGCCACGTAGGAATGCGTGAAAATGAGACTGGAAGCATTGTTAATGATTTAAGTATCTGGAGCTGTGTCGTAACTCCGAGGTGTGATATACATAGTGCAGAAATATTTCAACTGTTAAAAAAAAGGAAACCATTTATCTATACATTTATCTATAGATATAATAATATATACAGGAATTATTCCTTTTGTTCCGATATTAATCGTTATACGAAAGAATTTATGTTTTTTCACATGTATTTTTTTTAACCTTTACAGACCATAAACGAGTTGGAAAGATCGTTAAATCGTTTAAATCAATATTACTGTTTCAGTGAATAGCATTAAAATCAATTTTATTTTACAGAAACCCAATTTTAAAAACGTGTAATTAACTCAAAACAGTTCCTATTAAAAAAATTAAAAAATCAACACAAATAATAAATAGTACTGTTAGTTTTTACGAATATTAATTTTACTAATTCTATTTTTTTTTTTTTTTTAATTTTCAAATGCTCTCTCTTTTTTGTTTGTTCCGTTTCACAGCGTTTCAATGCTGATTGGGTATTATTTTTTTCTGTACTTAATGAAAAAAAAAAAGAAAAAAGACATATGCATGAATGAGGAATAGTAAATGAGCGCAAATATAAATGTGTTACGAAAATGACTGTAATCACGAAACTCACGTTGAAGGAGTACGATAATTCTGTTTTAATTAAAGGACGTATCCGTAGCAACGAGAATATCTAGTGAAATTGAAACGAAATTATATACTATTATTCCAACCCATCTAAACACATACGCCCTTTTTACTATTTGACTTCGTTTCAGCTAAGAGTTATAAAAAATAATAAAACACTGGATTCTCATTTATTATATGTGCTTTAGTAACTCGACTGTCGTGACAAAAAGGAATCTAAACACAATGTGTAATATTTACGTGATTATTTGGAGAGATTTAATGAGCGTATAATATTTAATACGTAAATAAAAAAGAATAGTTACAAATTCTTGAATACATGAAACAATATTTTCCTAATCTTTACCCTCCTCTTAGTCGGTCTTTCACCCCAAAATTGACATTAAAAAAAGTTTAAATTTTGTGCACGTTTTCGGAGTATTGTCGGAATACAATAAATGATCTTGACTTTTCGTTCGCTTCAACGGTTCCGTAAGTTAAGTCAATATTTTTATGGTTATAATTTTTGATAAAATCATCAGCTCGCGTAGTAGGGTCGACAAATGATAACTCGCAGTGGCAAAGAAATCCAAAATAAAACAAATACAAACGTAAGAACTTGTGTTTGATATTGCGTAATAAAATTATTTGTATGTGAAGGAATTTCTTGCATGAATATGTGCTGTTACGAAATACTTGTTATCGAATTTTGGAGATAACGTTCGTACGGTTCATCATCCTTGATCCAAAGCAGACACGTGTGTTTGAATAATAAAATTTTTTTTAAATAATTAAAAAAAAAAAAACATAAAATTCAATCAATCGAATGAGATATGGATAAAAGTTTCGATTGCTTGCACATTCGTGTACAATATGAAAAAACATTAATTATCCTTTGTACGTAATGACGTTTCTACTTTCAAAGCGTAAATAATCAATAGCTCTTTTTTCATCAAGAGATTTTAATCGTAACGCAGAGTGCATCGTGATATCAAGGAGTTTTAATCATTGATAAAACTTTAATATAAACTTATCGAAATAATATTTGAATGTTTAAACAATGACCATGAATCGGTATTATATCGATACGCACCGCATACATTTATTAATTTCTTGTCATGAGGTGATCGTCGATGACGAAAAATGAAAAAACCGGTTGAGGATTTGAAAGGGCATTTTCAGATTAGAACGTTGTCACGTTCCTCGAGCACTAAGATCATTCGTTCGCGAACTTCGAACGTTCGCAATCATTTTATCTCGCCTCACTTTCAATGCTGGTTTCTCTCTCTCTCTCTCACTCTACTCTTTTTTTTCATCGATGGAATATCGATGAAGAAATCGAATGTAAATTTATATATGAAATTACTCATAAATTAATCGCCTCGTATGTTTGCCCATAATATTCACGTATGCCTTTACAAAAGTTGCAATTTTCCTTATCTCCCGTTATGTTAATTGCGGTTACACCCGTTATATTCGAGAGCAATAACCCCGTCATCATCAAGGACTCTTTATACAAACTTTCACCTTCGTTTTCTCGCAAATATTAGTACAATTTCGTGGTTTTATTATTATTATTTATTATTATTATATGATAAACGAACGACGTTGGTCGGATATGTATATCAGTCGCCAACGTCGTCGATGTTAAGCAATCTTCTATGTCGAGAAACCACTGTTTTCTTTCTTGTTTTCAACGGAAACATTTGTACCGTCCATTGATTTTTTGTTTTATTTTCCTTTGAATATAGTCTGCAAATTTTAACTTTTCACCTAACAACTTTCTCGAATGACGCACAAACCTTCTTGTGATTAATTAACGATGAGTCCAGTCTCCATAAATCCAAATGATACTTGTGTCTCTTAACTTTGACGATGAAACTTTAGAATCTCTCGAAATAACGATGAATTAGCAAGATTATTACCGGGAAGACGATGAAAGGACACCGGTTTCTTTGTAACTATAAATATAGACATTGCGTTAGGTTAGTTCGACTTGTACACAGTTGTCGAAGACTTTGCCAACGATCAATGGTTCTTCGTTGATTAGACGACAGACATTTTTTCGATCAATCATTTATTTGTTATTTTATAATCAGCCATTTCATCATCAGACACCATATTTCAATGGGATGAGCATTTTTTTACCAGCATTAAAAGTTATATAATCGCAATGTGTGTTTATATAAATAGAGAAAAAAATATCAATTTCTTCATGAGAACAGACGAAAAGTTTGATTCAACTGTTTTTAATTGAAATTCGTAATACCAACTTTTCCTCGAGTTGTTTAAACAACAAATTTTTATAACAAGTCGAAAAAAATTTAACGAATTATTCTCCTACAAGAATTTTTGTGATTCTACGTGAAAAATGATTGAAACTCGAAGCCATTGGAACTCGGACTTCTTGATTGCAATTTATTTTCTCCTCTTTTCCGGAGATGCGATGGTCCATCAATGAAGGTCATTTGGTGCCATTGAAAATCATTCGACGGTCACGCAACGATAATTCATTGGTACCATATGTTTGAACGTACAAGCTCCTGGTTTTTATTTTTTAAGTATTTAAATCCTTAAAAAATAAACTTATAATAAAATACTTAAATATATTAAGTATTTTAATACTTTGATTTTTACTATTTTTTGATTTTTTTAAATACTTTTTCATTTGTTGCGTGCGTAATAAATATACTTATTACGAGTGCGAAAATCAAAGTATAAAAATGCAACCGGTCGACCTTCGATATATAGCCTTTATGCAGTTGTATATACGCGTCAAGTATCGTGTGCACGCGGCAGCGAACGAGACTGCCTCTCTTTCGTTGCTGCAGCACTATCTTATAAGCTTTTTGAACAGAAGGCGCTAGAGTCGTTGGTCATTTAACAAACATATGTATACAGATATAAAACCATATTTAAAATAATATTAACTAATAGTAAAAAAAATAATATGAAACGTATAATAAATGACGTATCAGAATAATTATGACGATTTCGATTACATTTAAAAACAAGACTTTGAATGATGAGAATATAAATATTATACTTCAACCCGATAATTACTCAAAAAATTACCATGTGAATGAAGTAATGATTTTCTATTAATAACATTTTTTATTCTGTCGTGCGTAAGAAAAGAAAATAAAATTCATTCAACTGCATTTTTTTATATACAGTTTTTTTATTACTATCGCAATAAATTTGAAATGATGAGCAGAATTATGAAGATTTTGAAGATCGTACCATTCATTGCCAAAATAATTCGATTATTGTCTAATTCAGCTACGAGTTTATTTCTGTATAAAAATGATGCTTTTTTGGGTCAAATGATTTCGAGAATTTTTCTTCAAAAATCAGCCCTGAAAATCCTCTCAATTATGTCGTCGTAATTACCATTTGAACAATTTTTTAAAAAATGTTCCTTCCTCCCAATGTGTTATCACAGTAATGCACTTTTCTTTTTTTTTTTTGATAACTGCATAAAACTAGCTTAAACATTCATGAACTCTATAATTATTTATGAATGCTGAATCGAGGACAAATTGATCGACAAACTCGCGAATTGATTAATATTGAATTTTTTTTTTTATTTTTTTTTCAAATTACATCAAATAGAAACATTCTCATTTGACTGGCCTTTATTGGGCGAGCCTCCATAGATTCGCATATTAGGTATGCGATATGTGAATACAGTGATCGACTGTTCGACAACGTGCGATTAAAAGGCGTTCGGTAAATTCCACATATGTTTAAACATAACATATAAACATGTGTACATGAATAATACATAAATATATCTATATAAACATAAATAAAATGGCACTATGTTAGAAAAGACCGCGCGGGCGCACTTTCACGTATCATAATACTACACACAGTGAAAGAATGTGGTTTCCCTTTCAAATTACAAAATAGCGTCGAGTTCTCCGCCTCAGCTCTCAACTACTCGGCCGCGTCGAGTTGCTCTGTTCACCATCACCGCGGATCAGTCTTGACTAGCCACCAACTTCCCCTTCGGCGTTTAGGCCATTTTCTTTTTTCTTTCTCATTTTTTTATTTTTTATTATTTTTTTCGTCTCTTCGATTAAACTTTTTAATCTGTCAGTCAATGGCTCATTCAATGCTCTCTTATTCGTACACACTTTTAACTCAAACCGTCACTTATCCATGCCAACATGCTTTATTTTTATAGCCTCCGGCATTTTTTTACCTATCCGATACGATGGAGTTGTCCAGAAATCGGACTTTACGAGAAAATAAAGCCCCCGAGCAGCTGCATTGAAATATCGTCGCGACAATACCCATGATGCAATTATATGTAAAGCATTTCGAGATCGAAAGAAAAGAAAAAAAATGTGTGATAAACGTTCGCTACAAAAAAGATTATTTCAGATATTATAATTTTTTTTTTTTTTTTTTTTTAATAAAACAGGCCAAAGATTTTTCGTCTTTAATGAATCTCCCATAAGATCTGAGTCACGTTCTTATCCTCGCGAATAAATTAAAATTCTTATAAAATCTTATGACCTCCATCATCAACAATTCATTCCAAAAGGCATTGATTTTACACATTTTCTCAAATAATTATATGAATATTAAATAATAAAAAAAACTGGCAAGTTCTTATACTTCTCAATCAATGATGATCGTTCGAGCCTTGACTGCAGGGGGTTGAGGTTGTCTCGATCAGAAATATTCAGTACGTTCATTTATTCAAGAAATTACAGACTCCCAAACGGTCCTGTTGCATCTTCTCTTCTTGGTCTTCAAAAAAGAAAGAAGAAAAACAAAACGAAATTGAATATCTTTGGAAAGTTTCGCTGAAATTATACTCTTCGGATCTCACGTGCTCATCAACGGGTCAAAGGTCATCCTTTCCATAACAATCCTTTATGGGTATCGTTATTTTCTGACAGTGAATATCCATGTGAATTTGCGATATTTGGCACAATTACGATTCTTACCTCGTATGGCTCATCTCGCGTGTTATTAATTTTGAGAGAGCGTGTAATTTATATAGGTTGGCCTTCGATAATCGGGCCAGGGTCGTTGTTGTCGTTAACGGTTACAACGTACGTACCTCCTCATTCTATACGTATTATGTATCTTCAGTACGCATGTACTACGAGCTAAATAAAAGCGTCAAAGAGGTTCTACACTTGTCTACCATCCAACCACGTATAAAAGCTTAGCCACAAGACGACACCTCAGCTATAATCTCGTAACTTCACCCTCGGGCGTATTTGCGAAAGTTAAATCGTCCAACTGACACTCATTTTTTACCATTCACCACTTTACTTCTGACAACAACAAAATTTCATTGCTTCTTTAAAGGGCTTGAAAATCTGCTGTTCAATTTCCAATTTTATTCTTTTTATCCCCCTTCGTGTTTTATCCGCTTGTCAAACTTCTGACCGTCATCGTTGCGATGGAAAATCTGAGTATGACGCGTCATAAATTTAAGTGGAAATTTCATTTTTTTTTCTTTTTTTATTCCATTGTAACGATAAAAGGCCATTTTATTCGATTTCGCTCATTCATCGGTAGATCGATTACGCAAATATTTATTCTGCGTAATTTTTTTTTAATGCTCATTTGCTTTTTTGTCTATTCCCGAACTTTCATTTATTACGATTTTTTTTTAATTGGTAAAAAACGTTATTTTTATTTGATAACCGTTAAATTATCAGGAATTTTTTCTTACGAAGGATTTTTCTCGATTTCGACGGACAGTGAGACTAATTTCTCAATTAATTGCTCGCGAATTCTTGAAGAGCTTACAAAAAAGCACAAAATTGATGATTCGTATAAATCGATCCAAAAAGATTCATGAAGTTCACATCGAAATAAATCGACAATCGACAGAAAATTTTTTTAATCGAAAATCGGATTTGATGCAATCCGTGTCTTTGGCTTTTCTCTGCTATTCGCCGACAAGAATCGATTAAGCCTTATCTAAGTCCAGACAATTATTCTGTTACAACAATTCAAATTTATTTACCAGAGGAATAGAATTCTCATTGGTCCAGTTATTGCGCGGCGAACACGTAAAGTGAATTTCTAGCGGAGCTGCACAGTAGCGACAGTCATAAACACATGTGCCTCGAGCCAGATTGACGAAAAAAAAAAAAAAAAATAACGAATCATGGCAAGAGAATTTATATTTCGCCTTTAACGGTACGGCCGCTCCCAGAACTGACTGGTTTCCATTTTTTTTCCGAATATTTTACGACTTTCATGAAATTTTTTTTTTTTTTTTTTTTTTAAAGCTATACTTGATAATATCCCCATTCTTACGTGAGATAAAAATTTTCTACAAATTTCTATACAAAAAACAACGCCGTTAAGTTTTTTTTTTTGTTTTTATTTTTATCACGAAAAATGGAGCGAAAGATAATGATCTATAATAAACACAATTGTTCTGGAGTGTTAGGAATGTTTATTCAAAAAATTGAAGGTCAAGTGGAATGGTATCGAAGGAAGACAAGAAATATTTTCAGTTTACAAAGGGGATGAATTTTCACTCGATTTGAATAACTATCTACGATTTTTATTTCGTAACTGTGACATAAAAAAAAGTTATTTTTTATTTTTATTTTTTTGTTCATATTTATACGAGACATTAGAGACAAAAGCGTATAAAAAAAATTCGTTCGAATCGATCATTTCCAATAATTAAGGGCATTCTTAATAGCTGCGTAACACCGCCACTTATCTGGCAAATAAAGAGGCTCGAATACGTGAGGAAATGGAGTGTCCCATCCCGTGACCCTCTGAACCGGTGCTTCGAGATATAAAAAACATTCCTCCTGTAAAATATCAACAATCATAACAATGTACTGTTTTTATTTTCAAATATTCGACTTGGAGAAGAAATTTATTAAAAAAATAAAATTAAAAAAATACTTCGAGAGTTTGTTCGAAAATATCTCGATGGCAAATTGTTGAAAGACATTTTATTGGCTCAAGAAAATAAAAACTGATGTTTTTGCTCATTCAACAATCAAACAAAAATGAAACGAAATCATTATCCGTAATCTCAATGCCATCGTATCATTTTTAATCTAGAATCAGGAAACTTTTCAATATTTTTGTCACAGCAATAAGGAAAGAATTTTCAATTCTAGGAAATTTTGACGAGGATTATCTGTAAAGATCGTACAAAACACGATTTTGATCAGTATGACGAATAGTCCACGAGACTGAAGATTACGAAAAATTGATTGATTTTGTTTTTTTTTTATTATTTCTTTCATTTTCTTAATGAAACAAATGTCAATTTCTTTTCTGTTTTTTTTTTTACAATAAACATTATTTTTTGAATCCTTACCTGAATCGTAGCTGCTATTTCGCTACCAAATCCATTGGTAAGGGGTGCTTCGTGTGCGATGACGACGCGACCAGTTTTTTTAACAGACTGTAACACAATTAGTCAAATTTTTATTCAATTAATAAAATCCTCGATTTTCTTATTGTGGCTGAACGTAAATTTCGAATCCACACAAAAAAAAAACAAGGAGAATATGAGGAAAAAAAATAAAAATATGTCGTGAAGTCTTGGAAACATAGAATTTCGAAATTATGATTTTCCTTCGTAATTGGTCACGTTCAATTCCATTTTAGATCTTCAAAGCTCAAGAGATTTGCGATGTCAATAAATTGTTCTACGAATTTGATAAATCGGTGATCCGTTGGAAGATCTTGGTCGATAAAAATAAGACGTGCCACGTGTCTTTTTGTTATTTTGACACATTACCTCTCGATTATTCCACAAAGTAGTAGAATCGCGATATCAAAGCGATCGAGAAAAACTGATCATTTGATAGTGTGGCTATCTTGTAACGTCAGCTTCAATTAAATGTAATATCTGTATTGAGCAACATCGCGAATAAACGTTGACATGAATCGTGAAGTACACATAAATGTTGTTTGGAAAAGCAAAACCTGGAGAAAGTGACGAGACATAGAGAAATGTCGTTCGTTCGCAAATACATTATAAAATATACACATATCGATTGGATGCAACAGTAATCATCTGCATATTGGCTCATGATATATAAACATCGAATGCCTACACACAGACGAACAATATTTATCGAAATGATAAAAAAAAAAAAAAAAAACGTTGATATTTTTATGAAGCAGTATTTTCTCAACGAAGTGATTTATAAAAAACGAGAGAAAATGTCGAAAAAAAATGAAACTAGATCGAAAAAATATCCTAAACTTGAGAAAATTCTTCATAATGACAGATCGTTCAAATTAAATTGTTAGAGATAATGAGAAATGATAAAAAATACAAAAATATGCAAAATGACGTTTTGTTATTTTTTTTTTTTTTTTTTTTCAAATTCAAATCATCCGATAGACCATTCGGTTCAGATATTAATAGAAATATCTAGAATGATTGATAATTAAATAAAAATACTGATTATCGATATCGTATCAAGTTACTCTGCACTCAAAAAACATTTCTCATTGATTTTGGTGCTTGAAGAAAAATGACTCACTAATATTCTCCCTGTAAAAGTTGAAACCTATGATTTTGTTGTTTGGGTTTGGATTTGTGTTCAGATATTAATCTAAATATTTAGAATTATTGATAATTAAATAAAAATACTGATTATCGATATCGTATCAAGTTACTCTGCACTCAAAAAACATTTCTCATTGATTTTGGTACTTGAAAAAAAATGACTCACTAATGTTCTCCCTGTAAAAGTTGAAAACTATGATTTTAATTTGTGTCAATCGATTTAATCTTTTGATTCTTCGTGTCCGTTTAGTTCTAATATTAGATTTTGCATATAAAAGATTAAATATTTGTAAGTAGGAGTTTACGGACATGCGAGCACTGCCCTAAGTGTACTGTAACGAAAGATATTAAATAGATAACGCATACCCTACACAGAGTATTATGCAAATTGTTGTTTTGTATAAAGACCATAACGCATGTATGTTTAATATATATATATATGGATATCCGCGTGAAATCGTCCGCATCGCCAATAGTTACGCGAAACGAGTTGCCAATTATGTACGCTTATGTAGCCGCAGCAGGTCATTGCGTTGTAATATTATCGTCTCCGAGAGCGAGAGCCGTTGAATATAGAAATATATAATGTGCGTGTTTTTTTTATTATTTTTTTTTCGTTAAACACATAGTGTCTCGTGTGAATTCGAATATGAAAAATGATGAAATAATACCCAAGAAATCCGTGGAGTGATGGACATTTTGTGAAAAGATCGATTGTAGTTGTATATTTTTTTTTGAAAAATCCTATTACAAGTTTATATTTGGAACGGTTTGCTAATGAAAAAACGTAAATTTGGTATTGAAAAATGTTGAAATATGAAATAATCAAATACAAGTCTTTCACGAATTTTTAAATTCTTTTCTTCATCTATTCCGTGGGTAAAAAGATTTTTGAATGATCACTCTGGTCACCCTATATATTTGTACGTAGTTTCACGGAGAAAGAGAGACACCGAGAGAGAGAGAGAGAGAGAGAGAGAGAGAGAGAGAGAGAGAGAGAGAGAGAGAGAGATAGAGATTGAGTGAGTGGCGCATATAATTAGTGACTGACCAACGGTGACGGCAGCAGCGTCAGCAACAGTTCCTAACAATTAGCATAAATCAACGACATTAGTGATAAGTACTTACCGACGAGCTCGAGCGATCGATTGTTATCTAATTAAACGCTATTCTCCTTTCTGATAATAAGATTGTAATCATTTACTGTAAATGGAACAAAAGAGCTTTCGCGAAATTATCATCAGCATCATGAAACAGATCAATAAACATTTCAACAGAACAATTTCGAAAATTCGCAATGTCAACAGATTTAATAATATTTAAATCAACATTCATTTAAAATACACTCGGATTTTAATGTCCGACCGAGTGGATCACGTGTTTCATCGATTGAACACCAAAGTATAATCAATTAACTCTTTTCCCAACGCATATAACGAAAGAAAGAGCATTAAAATACCATCAAAATTTTATGGAGTTCTATCGAAGACAAATCGTTATATTTAGCCTCTCAAAAATGTTTGTCATCCAACGTGAATATGACAATATCATTCGTAGAATTTATTTTTGTCACTAAAGACAGAACCCTCGGCCCATCGCATGTTCTCCAGCTGTGGGGTCACCTTGGGTCATTCGATATAATATTGCCGATCGAATGCACGTACGTTTCAATTTAAAAATAGATGAAAGCATGAGTTTATATAATAGTAAAATCTGTTAATACCTTGGAGACGATATCGACATCCCATGGCAATATGGATACGAGATCGATGACCTCGCACGATACGTTGAGCGTCTCGTGGACGTAATCAGCAACTTCGAGGAGTACGTGCACCTGACTACCCCAACCGATCAGAGTTATTGCGTCACCTGAACAAAAACAAAATAACTTTTTATCCACACTTCATTTTTACCGATCACGCTAAAGAAATTCTCGATTATTATAATCGTTACACAAATCGTACTCAATCTATTTCGACATTCATATCGCGTTCATTTCTTTTCTGTTTATCGTGAAGTGGCATTTGACTAGAAAAAATAGCTTTTCACTGCAGATTCCTTGAAACTACGAATCACTCATAGTCCATCAACATCTGGGAAGTCATTGTGAGTGATACTATCAATTTTGAGAATTTCTAAGTTTGGAGATTCATTGATTAGCGTTAATCGTACGACGTCAGTTGATTGCATCAAAGAATTAAAAAAAAGTAGTCAATCTTCAAAGACCTTCGATCATCGGACTCGTTTATTTGTTATCTCGGTTTTTAAATAATTATTCATAAATTTTATCATTAATTGAACTTCACGTATCACTGAGAACAAAATTTTGTTGAAAAAGACGATTATTTATAGTTGAATACGTCCAACTAAATATTTAGCAACAATAACGAAAATTTTGTCAATTCAAACGTTTATTTCGTTTTTCTATAGACTGTCAGCTATAAATATGTTATTGAAATGACAAAATTTTTTGTTATTATTGCTAAAATATTTAGTTGGATGTATTCAACTAAATAATCATCCTTTTCAACAATTTTTTTTTTTTTTTTCAGTATACGCGTACTATACACACCTATATATGTTTTCATCGAGTTTAACCTCGTTATTTAAACCATATTCTACCATCAATGCCAATATGCTAACATGCGAAATTCACCTATAACATCATAGGTTAGTGAAGACCAAAGCTCGATCAACTCACTTAGAACTTGCGTAATGACACCAACTTGACTTAAACTCTCCTATTTAGTTGGAAGCTTAGTTATATGCGTATCCCATTTCAGGATCTAACGAGGGCTAGCCGTATCCGCCCCTCTGCTTTATATATATATATATATGTATTAACAGATGAGGGAAAGGCGAGGTCGTTCTATTAACAAACTATTATACGCTGTTTAATGGTGTTTCATATCGTTGCATATACGATATTAAGATCACAGTATCCCATCTATAATACTTGATCTTTCATATAATTAATGCACTTTTATAAATTGTGTAACAATTCAACATTTTTTTGAACCGACAGCGATGGGTACGCGTTCGGTGCGTAGATCCGGCGATCACACGAGTTAAGCAGCATGGACTTCGTTCAGTACTTGGTTAGGTGACCGCTCAGCCGTGTATCGGCTGGCGTATCAATCGCTGAGTGGGTGGCAGTTTTCACTGAGTTTCTGATGGTGTTAACCAACTGAAAACTCAGTGAAAACATAGCCGCCTCGATCGGCCAAGGTTTTCCACAGTTTCCCTTGGTCCTCGTGCGAATGCGATACTGTAGTGCATTAGGAAAGAGTGGCTGCAGGCAACACTCTGGGAGGGGAACTCAAGGAACTCAGGAACTCAGGAACAGTGCAGTGGGGATAAAAGTGAGGGAAGGGATCGTAAAAACCCGCAAGCGTATACGCAAGAACAATAATAAATAAATGTGTTTTTTTTTTTGTTTTGAATAGTCTTATAGTACAACTTACCCTCACGCAAAACTTCGCCTTTACCGATCGGTGTCTTGTAATGTTCCATTGGAACGTCATCAACCGCCGAACGGTAGAGAGCTTTTGGTTCGAATATTATGCATGGATCAGGTTCGTCTATACAACTGAGTAACAAACCCTTGGCTTGAATCGGACCTCGAGGTACGACAATCTGTAATTTTTCACAATTTTTTCAGTATTTTTATTCAGCAGTGATCCGATCTAGTTTTTACGTCTGAAACTTTCCTTTTTTTTTTGTTTTTCCTTTCAATTCAGAGGTGCAATTATTCATGATCTAGTTTCATGATAATTATCGATGTAATTAATATATTTTTATCGGCTTTTTAAAGTATTTCTAGAACGTTGTTTTTGCTGATGTTGAAAAGTAAAAACAATGAACGTCATTTTATAAAATAGCAAAAATTGTATGATGCTTTTGTACATTGGAATATTTTTAGCACATCGAGACGTTAAGGAAAGCACGTAACACACGTACATTAGTAAAACAAATGCGGGTAAGTTAAACAATACTTTCGAATCACCGTTGCACAGAATCATAAACGTAAAAGCTATGGAGGACATTATATTATTCGCAAATGTTTCAATGTAGCATAATATGTTAATCTGTATTGCGACGATGTAGTGTAAACGTAGGCGGATTCTGTGTATACTCGATCCCCTGAGATTCCTGTCCCCATCGCCGTTTTTTTGTGACCTTTATGTTTATTTTTTTCTTTCTCAGCAGTTTTTTTTCATAAAGAGAAATCATTCGAGTTTATTCATCTGCTAGTAACAGATACGTGTTTCTTCGTCTTTTCTATTAATTACGAGATTCGAGACAGTGAATGGAAATAATCTACACCTGTGGCCTAATAGAGTATCATGCACTTCGCGACATTCGTACCTATCGGCGCCTTGACTGGTGATTCATGCACTGAGAATTTATTCATTTTTATTCCAACCACGTCATGCCATCTGGTGGATAAATCTTGAAAGACTTGATAAACTGTCCTAACTCGATTGATAATCGATACACGATTCGAATAGAATTGACAAATTTTATTATCTTCCAATTTGACATTTCGAAATGTCATCATTTTTTGTGTCATTCGTGTCATGAATTCTCATTGCCTTAGTAGGTAAAAATTTGAGTCTTTTTGTTTTTTGAATCGTTGAATATTCCAAGATCAGAAACGAAGAAAAACAAAAAAAAATTGTTTGGTGTTGGAAATACTTTGGTCAATGAAATGAGAGCTTTTTTTCAATGAATTAATACTGAGGTTTGAGAGTTTTTTGGGAAATTTTGTAAAAACGTTACCTTGAGACCTGGAGTGTGGGCAAAATAGGCTTCGGGACTCTGCGAATGGTAAAGAGCTCCGTGTCCAACAGCTCCACAAGGTGCTCGAATGGTAAGTTTTCCACAGTCGAATAAACCACCGCTACGGTACCTCATTTTTGCTGCCTCGTTTACCAGCTGTTGATGAGGACGAAAATTTAGGGGAAGAAATAAACAACGATTGTATATTTATAAAGAATATTCAAATGCTAGAGTACGTTTTTTTGTTTGATTGAATTTTTGTTGTTGTACCTGATCAAACGCGGGAAAAATGTAATCTGCGAATTGGATTTCGGCGATGGCAGTAGCACCTGCGTTTGCTAATCCAATGCCAAAACCTGCGATTCCTTGTTCGCACAGAGGAGTATTAAATACTCGATCAGCTCCGAAACGTTTCTGCAGACCCATTGTACAACGAAACACTCCACCGAAGGCAACATCTTCTCCAAAGATAACTAAAAAAATTAGTTTGTTCACATAAACTATTGAGTCTCGTCAAATAAATAAATTGAACTCGCAAAAGCATAAATCGATTTGTTTCTTAAAAGAAAAACCAAAGGAAACAGATTCAGGTTTTAGTAATTAATTAGTTTCGGAAAATTTCTGCAGATTCATTGTGCAACAAAACCCATCACCGAAGGCAAAATCTTCTCCAAAGATAACTAAAAAAAATTAGTTTGTTTACATGAACTATTGAGTTTCGTCAAATAAATAAATTGAACTCGCAAAAGCATAAATCGATTTGTTTCTTAAAAGAAAAACCAAAAGAAACAGATTCAGGTTTTAGTAATTAATTAGTTTTGAATAATGAGTCAAGTAAGTAAATTGAACTCGTAAAAACATAAATTAATTTCGAAAAGAAAACAGATTCCTATAATAATAAAAATAATTAATAAGTTATGGTAATTTGCGGTATACGTTGAAACAGTTAAGTTTAACACATGCGTCGAAGATTATAATACAAAAAATATGGAACTGTACACTATGGACACGTTACATTTTAGTGACAATCCGACAGTTATATGAATAATAACGTTATCGCCACGTTTGACCCGATAAGATAAGCGAGCGGAGGAGTTTAGGTGAACTCGTTTAAGTGAGCATCAGAATCGAACGATTTGTTCGTCTCATCAAAATTCCTTAATGTCGTCAACAAAAAATCCAAATAATAATTGATTTTCTACGATCTTACCAGCACTCGGATCCTTCTCCATTGCTAATCCAAGACCATTGTTTATTGCTTGAAACATATTCAGCCTTTCAGTCGCACCTTCAAGAAATGAGGACGAAAAAAAAACAAAGAAATTTTAATTCAACGTTATAATAAATTATCCTTCGATTGACGACAGTAAAATGATCCAAAAACAAAGAGAATTTGTCACGAAATTTTCTCCATCATATTTCATTCTTCGTACGAAATTGTATTCCATAATTTATTAAAATTGCACAAAAATAAAACGTGGCTTCGCGTATTCTTATCTTTTCAATGATAAAAAAACAAATTACCGGTTTTTTCTGAGGGTTTGTCCGGTACGAATGAAAAATGTAATCCACGGATTCCAATTGCATTGTCACGTGTAGCACTTGTCGTGAGGGTAATTGAGACGGATTGTATCCGAGTGAAACGAGAGAACGCGCACAACTTACTGAGAATCATCGTCGTCGAATACTACTTGCCTGAAGAAATCATCCGCGTTACGAGGTTTGGGAATATCAAACGAATGAGCTATTTACATACAATGTGTTGTTGACCTCTTTCGTAATTGGCTGTTCATAAATACGTATTTAAATAAATGTGTGTTTTTTTATTTATTTTTTTTTATTCATTTATTTATTTTTATTCATTTTTTCTTAGCGTATGGCATTATATTTCGTCTTTTACTTTCCCACTACGATTTCTTTCCGCAGTAAACCCCACCTCGCGACCGCAGCTGACTTCGCTCTCTGGATAACATTCACCATGACATTTTTTTTTTTTTTTTAATAATTATATATCTACGCACATAAGCACGTCGATGATTCTCAGGAACAAGTAAACACAGTATTTAAGCAATCAGTTTCATAAAAAAAAATCGTACTATTCTGAAATTCAAAATGTATTTTGATTCCTAATTTTTTCAAATTAATAATTCTGTTGTTTGATTTCACATTAAATTATTAATAACTTTCACTCCTGGACACGTTGACTCGATTTTTTGCCACTGTCCCATTAGCAGCTTGTCATTAAAACCATTTATAAATATTAAAATTTTTTATGATAATCCATCGGTTTTTATATTTTAAATAACATTTGAAAAATATCAAATTTGATAAGATTGTCGTTCAGTAAATATGCACGTCGTTGCAATATTGTTTTTCTTGGACGCGATTTAGTTAAAGATTTTTTACTGCACTGACGAAACGACTTTGAAAGCAGTTTTTTAAAAATAATTCTCATTCAGAAATTACTCCGTTATTGGCCGCATCGTGAATACTCACGCGACCCCCCCCATCCCCCCCTTCATTCTCCACTGCTTCCTCATGCTGTACGTCGCTCCATTAATCCCCACCACTTGGGAAGTTGTTTACAGCCAGAATATCCGTATGTTTCCTCTTTGTAACTTCGTGGTGGGGGAAACTGAATTTTTCTAAATCCCCTCCACTCGGATCGTGGCCATGGTCGCCATGGAGACGAAACTTGGCGTCGGTACAAACTAAAACCAGTGAAACCTGTAAAACGTCAAACGTAAAGACCAGGTCGAAAGAGTTTAAATGTTTAGCTCTGTTAATAAAAATATTAAAAATGGTTCGAATGGACTGGGATCGCATTCTCTCGATAAAAGCCGAGTCCTTAACGGACGACGAAATCGAGGACCTTTTTCCTATGGTGATAAGATGTGACATTGACGATATAGAAGATGTAAACAATCTTCGAGCTCTTATGAAGTTATCTCAAGAGATGCTTCAGCACAAAGATAACCAGGTCAGTAATTTCGGGTTTTTATTTTTTCTTTTTTTTTATCGTATGAATTCATGGAAAATCCACGATTTTCGCTTATTTTTCATTTGTAGGTTGAATCGCTACTTTTAGAGTGCGATGAGCTCAAAGAAAAAGTTGCTTCCGCTCAGTCTGCTCCTGTCAAAAGTCAGACAAAACGTAAGTATCATCGGACACGAGACTGGATCGAAATTCTTTCGTTTCATTTCCCATGGACTATTAAAAAATCAGTGAAAATATGATGAAAATTTTAACGACTAATTGACGTTTGTCACAGAACTTACGTCTCCGGACGACATCGAAGTCGACAACAGCTCCAAAGTACGTCAAATCCAAACGTCATTTTTAAATAATTTGTTGTCGAATTTGCTCCGAATTTATTTTATAAATGAAATGTTTTTTTTTTCCAGCACACAGAGGTTCCCACGAGTGACACATATCGTGACACGATGAAGACCAATGACAAAATAAAAATGCTCTTGAATGAGCTTGAGGTTAGAGAAATATAATTTATCCTTTAATCTGTTTCTGTCAAAAAACTTTAATTTGAAAATCTCATGATTTGATGATATTTGCAAAATGTCATACAGGGCTTGGAGGAAGAAAATGATACGTTAAAAAGGAAACTGGAAATATTGAAAGAGGAAATGGAGGATGCAACTGAGAGTATGGACGAAATGACTGAAGAATTAGAGCAACTTAGGAACAAAAACATTTCGTACAAAGGCATAAAAGATTTCTTCAATAATTATTTATTTTATTTTCATTATCGACACGTTGAATAATATTTGTAACTGTCAACAGAGGAGATAGAAAATTTACAGCAAGAAAACGAAGCTCTTATGTCTAAATTGAACGAGTTAAACGCCGAGCAAGCGGAAAAAGACAAAATGATAGATGATTTTAGTCATGTAATAGATTCTCGAGTAGACGAGTGGAAGGTACGTGTAGATTCTTAAGTGACAATAAATTTTTTCTCGAGAAACGGATTGTAATATATTTTTTCTAGAACATATTAGACGAGAGAGATGCTCAAATAGTTCGTTTGAAAAAAGAATTATCACACGCGTTGACGCAATCGGTTACATCAGTGGCAGATCAAAACAAGGCTGAAGTAGTGCATCTCAATGAGGAAATCGCTGAGGGCAAAAAAATCATAGTCGATCTTCAAGAAAAGTTGTTGGAAGCTGCTACGGAATTGCACGAGAGTGCAGGGCTCATAGAAAAATTGAATAACGATGCAAAAAAGTATTATTTAACAATACGCCAGTCATTTTTATCAGCCTGTCAAATAACTTCATTGATTCTTAATGAAAAATTTTCACAGAATGAACAAAACTGGCAGGCGAAAAGAGCAGAGAGACTTGTTGAAAAAAATTCAAGATGCCAACGAAAAAATAGCCACCCTTCAAACTGCTCTCAGACAAGCGGAGGACGAGTCGACCCTGAAGAGCCAACAATTGTGTCAAGTTCTAGTTGATTTGAAAAAATATGAAGACAGAGATCACGCTTTAGCAGAGACGATAAAGGAGGCAAAAGGATTGAAAGAACAGTTGGTTTCGAAGCACCAACACGTCAAGGATCTCATTAACGTCATTAACAACTTAGAGATGTTAAATTCTTGTAGAGAAATGCAGATTCTAGCTCTTCGGTTAGTTTTCACTTTCCTAAAAAGCCATTAGAACTCAAAAAAACATAGAAAAAGTTTTAATACTAACTTCACGAATTCAGAGAAAAATTGGGAATGCCAGAGGACGAGGAAATCTCGATAGACGGCATAGCCTTAAAGAGCCAGGAAGATGCTCGAGTGCGGAACGAATTAATCAAAAAGAATGAAGCCTTGGAGCAACAAAATTTAGAAATGAAGTCCGATGTGAGTATTCAGATCGTTAGGTTTCTCAAAAAACTTAAAAAAAATCGAACAATTGTTTGATACAAAAAAAATTAATTATTATTTTTCAAACCCTTTCCCAGATAAGAACCTTGCGCTACAAATTGAGCAAATTGGAACAAAAAATAAGCACGAATGGTGATTCGATTGTCGATGTTAGTGACGATGACATAAGTTCGAAAAAAGTGGTTAAATACCATGGGATTGCAGAAGAAGAAATAAATTCTTTACGGCAAAGAGCAGAGCTCGATGAAATGAGAGAAAATGTACGAATCGTCATTGACGAGAACGAAGCCCTCAGGAAAGGCATGCACGAGATATTGGACAGTATTCACGATCAAGATGGTGATTTTTTGTCAATTTCACTGAATCTTTTGTTCAAATAAACATTTCTCTTCCAAATACTAAACAATCGTAACGCTACGCAGGTAAAAGTGAGGTTGAAGTCCATTCTGGAACTTTGGAAAGATTACTCGAAGCTTTGGACGTTCGCCACGTGTCTGGATGGTACCATCCGGCGATGAGGATTCAGGAACGTCTTAATGTTGTTCAAGGAAGTAATTCGGAGCTCCGTTCGCAGTTGAAACAAATGCGGTGAGATATTTGTTTTGTTTTTTTTGTAGAATTTCATCGGAATGTTAACTTTTTTCATTTGTAACCCTTTCTATCAATTTTTTATTTCAATTTGACTTCGTCACTGAGTCGAATTTTGACAAACGTTGATTATCATCGATTCATTAGCAAACAGCACATTGAATTTTTTTTTCAATCATTATTTCATTATGATTCAAAAATTTATGATAATTGTACAGGAAAGATTTGCAAAAAAAAGACGCTTTGCTTCGTAAATACACGATAAAAGATTCATCTCGAGAAAAACTCAGTTTGGAAGATTCCGAAAGTGAAGAAATGAAATTTAAAGAATTGGAAAAAATACAGTCTTCCTATAGAAAAGAGATGGAGAATTTTCAAAAAGAAAGAGAAACTTTGAGCCAAGAGAACCAAGAGCTTCGAGACACGGTTGAACAATTAACAAAACAGTTGCAAATATTAGACGAAGATTTAAAGATTTTAGAATCGGGAGAAGACGAGATTAAGCGAACATTCGCATCCAAGACTCGAGAATACACAGAATCTGCGCTCAACGTTGTTGCTATGAAAAGGAAATGCGCAACTCTTGAAAATCTCTTGAACGTTGAATCGACAAAATGTTACAAAATTCGTAAAGAATCCATAGAGACGGAAAACGCTTTGCGGAAGTTTCTTACGGATATCGAGAGGAGAAACAAAATGTTGAATCATGAGATTGACACGTTACGTAGCAATTTGTCGAATTCTGTGAGTCTCATAGAATTCAATGAACTTAAAGACAAATACGAAGAAAAATGTATTTATTTGCGCACAAACTACGAAGTGGAGTTAGCTGTCAAATCTAGTGACGAAATTTCCAGTGATATCATTCGCGAAAAGGACGGAAAAAAAAATACTGACAGTCTTGGATCGTCGGATGATATCGCGGAGAATAAAGTTTCCAAAGACGAGGCTTCCGTTGAAGAATTAACGACAATAAACATAGAACTCCGTAAACAATTGGTAGATTTACAAAAATATTTATCAACCTTAATAAAACCTGGAAAATTAGTCGGTGATGAAAAAAGTGAAGATAGTGAGAAATACGAAGAAAAAATTCGATCTCTGACTATCGAAAACGAAAGCTTGACCAGAAGCTTGAAAATTTCTCGAGAAGAAATCGAAATGCACTCCACGACGAATTCTCTGAAAATATTCGAATTGGACAACCTTAGACATCAAATTCTCGACTTGCACGCTGTCAGCGAAGACAAAGAAACCATCGCGAGATTAGGCTTCGAATTAAACATTTGTAAAACCAACGAAATCGAATTAACCAAACGAAAGATTCAACTCGAAAATGAAATTTTACAAATTCGAGATGATTTGGAAAGCACGAACAAGGAACTGGACGAAACGAAAATGCAGTTGCAAGATTGTCGAAAAATTTGCTCAACGCGATGCAGGTATTTGAAAATTAAAAATTTACTTGATTTTCTAAAACTTTAAAAAATATTTTATATTTGTCTTTATTTTACATTTCATGGTAAAGCGAACAATTTATTTTCTCGTCGGAAAACTTTGATGTATTTATTTTTAGAAATTAAATGAAATTTGAACAAAAAACTATGATCGAATCGGACACTTCGATTGACTTCGTTTTTCCACAGATCTTACGAAGACGTGATAGATTTTTTGCGATCGCAATACGCCGGCTCAACGTCGTTGACCGCACTGCAAAGATTTGAGACAATTTTAAAAAAAACTGCAGCTCATCGTGTCGAAATCGATAAAAAAGTAAAGGAAGCTGAAGAATTAAGAGAAAGTGCAAAATTGCAGCAGGAATTATTAATCGATCGTTTGGGAATCGTTGAAAGATTGAGAGATCTGCTCGAAGATCAAATTGGTAGTTACGATCTCGAGAGTATTATGCAAAGCTTTTCGGAAAATTCTCAATATACTTTAAACGTAAGAATTTTTTTACAGCAGGATAAAAAACATTTATTTATCTGCTACTAAACATATTTTTTTTTACATAAAACCACATTTTTGCCGATTTTTACAAAAAGATGTTGGAAAACGATTTAATTTTAATTGAAATTTCTCAGGATATTCGTCTCAAACGACGAATAACACAATTAGAGAACGAGTTGAGACTTTTGAATGAAAAATTATTGGATAATGAATCAACGATAACAAATATGGAGCACGAAATGATAAGCATCCAAAGTATTTGGTACAAAAAGTCTGAAAAGACTTCGTCGGCTTCCGAGTCTCGAAGCGAGACGAAAGTCGATCAAAAAACGGTTTCCACTCAAGCGCGAGTGGACATTCAATCGAAGGAAGTTCAGAGTGAACCCTTTGAATTTGGTGGCAAAATCGTTGTGTCAAAACTGCCGGAAGTATTGGCGATCAAAGAGATGGAGAAGATCGAGAAGATGGAATCGAAGGACGATGCAGTCGCGGTTCTTCAAGAACAATTGGATCAGGCATTGACTTTGGCTTCCAAAAGATCAGCCACTTTGATTAAATACGAATCACAGATAGTCGAATATCAGGCAAAAATCGAAGCTCTGGAGGAAACGATTGGACAAAAAAATGCTCAGGTTCCTAGTCCAATTGAGCTGCGATCAGATCGCAAAGAAAACGATCACGTCAGTCTCGAGAACAGCGACAACGCTGCGTTCAAATCGACCATATCCAGTTTGCAAAAATTGCTCAATCAAAAAGAAGAGACGATAGAACGTTACCAAAATTTATTGAAAAATGATCGAGACGAACACAGCAACGCCGCTGCACGATTTCAACAAGAAATCAAATCTCTGCGCGAAGAAATTTTCAGTCTGCAGGAAGAAGCTCAAAACAAACAGGAAATTTACTCTGGCGGTCTTGCCACTCCGAACAAAATTCTAACATCTAGAACGTTGGACGAACCGGTCAAAGAGACGAGATCGGATGTCGAAAGTGAAGAAAAAATGGCGAGATTGACTGAAAAAGCTTCAACCCTTGAAGCGGAATTAAATATCGCGAAGGAACTTGGCGAACGTTGGCATCGTCTTGCTGAAGAAAGACTCCAACATATGGATCGCATGAGAGAAAGGTCTGTATTTTTTGGACTATAAAAATTTCAATTATATTCTTGTTTCATAATTGTTCAAGTAAATAATCAAAAAAATTGTATTTTACTGATCGACGAGAAAAGATTTCTTTCTATTTAAAAAGTAAGTTCTGTATTGCAATAAAAATATCTTAGGTTGGAAGAACAACATAAAAACGAATTGGAAAGTTATCGACTCGAATCGAACAAATGGCAAACCGAGGCAGACACTTTGAGACAACAATTGTCAGACAATCGTATGCAATTAGCCAAAGGCAATATTTCTCTGGTCAAAGAGTTGCAAGAACGTGATAATAAAATTCATGAATTGAGTGTCGCTTATCAACAATTGCAGGTAGAAAAAAAAAATCTTTTTTCAGACAGTAATTTCGCCAAAGCACTTTTTACACAATTTTTTTTTTCAAAATCCAACGACACATTCATAAAACTACGTGCAGAATTTCAAAATCGAACATTGAACTATTTTCAAGTAGAAAAATTCACAGTTCACAAAATAACTCTCAAAATTTTCTACAGTTTTTTTTTCTCCTTTTTTTCTGAATTACAGCGAAACGTATGACGATGTTTGACTGAAAAAAAAAAATCAATAATTTTGACCGATTTGTTTCGGAGACAGAACAATACGAAGTAAAAAATTGGACATTTTTTTCCAAAAGTTTAAATGTTTTTACATTGCCATAAGATATAAAATTGACATTTTTCGATTATTTTGCAATTTTTGAAAAATTAACTAGAAAGTTAACAATTCAAATGTGACAATGGCGAAGTTACTACTTTTGAATAAAAACTTTCGAGACTTCGATCATTTGATTGACACTGGATTTTGATTCAGAGTGAATTCGAGATAATGGAGACAATGACGATGTCTCAGCAAGTCGTAGTGCATGGGAATATTTCTTCAAAAGTGCAGGAAATGGCTCAAACGTTGAGCCGCGATCAGGCAAATCATTTCCAAACGGAGCTCGATCATTTAAAACGTCAAATCAAGTCCCAGAGCGAAAAAGAAAAAATGTACAAAGACCAAATAACCGATTTGAAGCAACAAATAAGTCGTGGCTACATGGCAAAAAAAACCGAAGAGAGAAGAGTCTCTAATCGCGAAATGCAACTTGAGAGAAAATTAAAAACTTTGGAAGAAGAACTGCACAAAGCTCGAACCCAACTGGACCGAGAATTTCGAGTACAAGAAGCGAAGAGGGTCAAGGTAAGAAGATTCAAAGATTTTTTTCCACTCCCAATAGAATCACAACATTAATTTACCCCAAAATTGTAAAAAAAAGACTGCCGAGGAATTAGCTCTTTGGGAAAAACAAAAAAAATGGCAACAAATTGCAGAACGAACGAAAAAAGAGCTCAAAGAAAAAATCGAAGAGTACAACAAATTGACTACGAGCTACGAAAAATTGAGAGCTGTCGTTTCATGCATGGAACGAGAAAAATGGTACCTTCGGAGTAAATTAAGATCGGAGAACGTTTGCTTCGTAAGTGGTCTCAACGCTTCTTCCAACGATGCACAACAAAAAATTGTCGAGAGTCTACAAATTGAGTGTCAGACACTTCGAGATCGAGTTAAAGAACTTACCGATCGATTAGAGTCCGAAGATTCTCGTCAGACTGTCCATCAGCTCGAACAGCAAAGACGACGAATCGCTGCACTCGAAGCTGTCACTGAGGTTTTTCTCCATTTTCATTTATTTTTTTATTTTTTTCAATTTGACATTACATTATTTTGAAGTAACCCAAAAAAATGGTCAATCAACATTTTTTAAATGTAAAAATTGATGAAAATTCGATCAATCGTCAAATGTTATGGATTTTTGTTTTTTTTTGTTGTTTTTTTTTTTTACATTATATTTTTTTTATTTAGGGCAACACGTACGTCGTAGATCAACTCGAAAGATTGGAGGCTACTAAATCAAGTTTAGAAAAATTAAACATTCGTCTGGAAAGTGAGAACTTTGAGCTTCGAATGGAAATTGAAAAAAGGAATCTCGATACTCCTCGACTGAGAGAAAAAGTCGAGCATTTGGAGAAGTAAATATTTTATTTAAAAAAAAAAAAACATAAAATTTTATAAATTTCTCCGACATTTATATTCGATTTAAATGTTATGTGCAAAAAATTGAGTAAAAGATATACATGAAAAAATAACATTTATTGATTGATAGATATGTCGAACTATTAAAAAATGAGAAATCGTCAGAATCGTCGCCTCGTTCGATCGACAAACATCCGTCAGAAACGAAAAAATCTATAATGGAATTAGAAAAGACAGTATTTATTTTAAAAAGAGTTGTAGAAAAACTTCAAGTTGAAAATAAGAGATTAAAGGAGACTTCAAAAAAATCTCATCATCATCCAACAAAAATGGTAAGCAAATAATAATTGTAATTACAGGAAATCAATTATTTTTAATTGTTGGTAAATTTGCATCATTGCAGAGCAAGGAAATAAATATTCCAAATGATTCAAATTTAAAAAAACATTACGAATTGGCAAAAAAACGAGTAATAGCTTTGGAAACGGATCTCCAATTAGCGGAGCAACGAATAACAATGTTGGAAAATGTGAGAAAAGAGGACGAAAATTCTGGTGAAGTTGAAATTCTCAAACAACAACTTGCTTACAAATCCGAGCTTCTTGATAAAGTCAAACAGTTGCTCACTCGAGCAGCAATCAATGAAAAAGCTCTCCGTCAAAAGGTAAACAAAAAAAAATGCAAATTTTTAACCAAAGTAAAAAAAAGCTCAAAATTTATATGAACAAAAATTAATTTTTCTGCAGATCCAACAGATCGAATTGAAACAAACATTATCCACCATTCCAGAGTGTTCAGTGACCCCTTCACCGACAAATTAATCGACGAGAAAATAAATTCTTCGTCATTAAATTCGTGAAAATTTAATAAATGGTATAAAGTTCCCTGGTAAGTGATCATCGTCTGGTTTTTATAATTAAACAAACAAGTTTTTCAATTAAATGGAGTAATTTTATAATCGAAAGGTAAAAAGAGAGAATTATGACAATAATTAAAGAATAAATGTTTATTTAATGGGCTCAATGAATAAAGGTTGAAAAAAAATGATTTCACAAGTTTCTTTATTTTATTGTATCAAGACATTGTTTTGAATAAATATACAAGAGCGTGTCTTATTTTTTACTTCTAATAAAAATTAATTTAATAAAATTAAAGAATAAATCTTAATTTCATGGGTTTGATGAATAAAGGTTGAAAAAAAATTATTTCAGAAGTTTCTTCATTTTATCGTATCATCAGCACATTGTTTTAAACAAATATACAAGAGCATCTCTTAATTTTTACTTTTAATCAAAATAAATTTGATAAAATTAAAGAATAAATCTTAATTTCATGGGTTTGATGAATAAAGGTTGAAAACAATTGATTTCGCAAGTTTCTTTATTTTATTGTATCATCAGCACATTGTTTTGAATAAATATAAAAGAGCGCCTCTTATTTTGAACTTTTATTCAGGCAAATAAATTCAATTTTTTTTTTTTTTTTCAATAATTTTACGTCATACACACGTGTGTATACATTTAATCCTTAAGAAATTCGAAGTTGAGTAAATCGAAGAATCGTGCAAAAGCCGGCTCGTAATATAATTAACATATATAGTTATATTTGTAACTGTCGGCGTTGGATGGAATGCAAAATGCGTTTATTTCAATGCTCGAAGTTTCGAAGCGTTGCGTATGTGACTAGATTCATAGGCCAAGTTTCTATTTCACACTCGTCTTAAACATTGACCATTTTTTTTTTTTTTTAATAGCGAATAAATCGTAATTTACAAATCTTGAATAAATAATTATAGTTGTGATGAAATATTTAATTTTCCAAAAGCCAAGTCAGAAAATGCTTCGTCGTCGTTGTCGTCGTTAGAAGTGTTTTCTTTGACGTTTTAAAAAAGGGAAATTTTTTTCTCTATATGTCATCCAATCTACTGATGAATGGAGCGATCGAGTTCTCGTCCTCGCAATCCGGAATCATTTTTCCTTTGTATTTTACACAAGTATCGGCACATAGTTCACCATCGAAGTACGGCCCGAACATCTTCGTACACTGAGCACAATTCCTCATGCAAGTACCTGCGTATTTATCGTTCATTTATTTCCTTCTTGTTCATTTATTTTTCGTGTTTAAAATTCACTTAATTACTATTTTTCCATTTGCATCAAATTCGAAAATAAAAAAACTTGAAATATTTTTATCCTGCAAAAAATTTATAGCAAAATTCTTGGATTATTTGGGAAAAAAAACGAAAATAAACAAATTGTTCTCAAGCAATTTCTCATGCAAGTACCTGCGGATTTTTCGTTCATTTATTTCTTTCTTGTTCATTTATTTTTCGTGTTTAATTCATTTAATTACAATTTTTCCATTTGCATCAAATTCTAAAGTGAAAAAAATTAAAATTTTCTTATCCTGCAAAAAATTTACAGTGAAATTCTCAGATTATTTGGAAACAAAAAACAAAAATAAACAAATCGTTCTCAAACAATGACGATAAACCAGTCAATTTTTTACGTTCGCCACAATCCTGCACAAAACGAACATCGAATTTTTTGCAGTCTCAGAATATGATGAAAAAAATATTCTAAATAAAAGCATCATTGGACAAAAAAAGAAGATAAAAAATATGATAAATAATGAAATTTACTAACCAACGCGATTAGCAGTCGTCGGTGTTGTCAAAAGTCCAGCCACGAGGAACGCACAGGAGATGATAATGAGTCGATTATTCATAGCTGAAATGTAAGAATAAACAAAAACTTGAAGCCTCTTCACAACAGACTGACAAAACGTCAAAAAATCACGAAAGAATGTGATTTTCACTCCTGTCAAAATTACCGATCATTATTCCGATTTGTTTATTTTTTTTTTGTCGCACTTTAAATCCTGAGTATGTTCATAATTATAATTAATGACTACCAATTGAACAAATGCTAATTTAAAAACGCTTGTAATCTCGTAATGAGAATAAATTCGTGCACTTTCGTCAATTTGACTTCCAACGAAGATTTTGGCGCATCACATTCTCGCGGATAAAGCAAACGATACGAAGGCGCTCGAGGACTCGATCGGTGTAACTGAATGAAAAGCGCGAAGATTCGATCGTTCACACAGTCCGGGAGAGCTATTTGAAGGTTCGACGATACTTGTCGTTTTTATCAAGTCTCTCAACGCCACATCGACCAATATCTTCAGTCCCACCTTTATATACATTTATATTCGTCAAATATATTCATATATGAATATATTTATATTTACATGGGCCATTTAACGTCATCTTTGAACGCCCAAACCCTGAGCTCACATTATATGTGTAAATTTTTCATTTTTTTTTATATACAAAAAATAAGGAAACACGTGTTTCCAGATTTTTTCGATTTGACCATTTGTCCGATTTTTACAGCGAGTTGAATTTTTTAATTTTTTTTTTTTATTCAATATTTTATGGATTCCGACTGTCGTACCTCGGAAACTATGAATTCTATGAAAAAAAAAAACTACTAAAACAGCACGTTGACGCAGTTTCAGATTTTCCAAAAAAATAAGTTTGAAAAAAAAGGTTTTAAATTCAGTTCACAGTCGACACATGATTTTTTGTTGCAGTTATTTCCTTTTTTTTCAAGTTCAATAAAAATAGTTGCGATTAGTCTTGACTTTGAACTTTTACTTTTTAATGCTCGACCACGAAATTCCCCTGAGTACAAAAAATTCCAGCTGTTTAAACGTCTCTCTTGAATTTCGATAAATTAAAATAGCCATAAATTTGATGCAACTGTCCAGATTAAAAAATTTTATAGAAATTGGAAAAATTTAATATTAAACTGTTTTTTTTTATTTCTTATAGTCATCCAGAAATTAAATCCAGAAATTTAAAGCAACAAATAAAAGAGTGGACTGAAAGTTGAAATCCTAAAATTTGACTAATCGTAAAATCCTGGAACACGTATCTGCCCATTTTTTGTTTAGAAAAAAGAATTTCAAAAATTCCACGAATACCGAGGGGTTGGGTCTTGCGAATGAAAAAATGAGACGAAATGCCCCATAGATAGATACACGTAATTAAAAATTCGAATATCACTGCCGGTAGGATATTGCCCGAAGGCTATTTAGCCGTTGTACTCTCGCCTCGTCTCACCGGTACGGCGCCTCGTCGCTGATACGTTTTTTTCTTCATCATTTTTTTATTTTTAATCATTCGCCTCTTACAACCGGAATCGCGATACTTCCGCGTTCTCTTTGTGCAGAGGTATTAATAAATATGGACTGACTTTTTTCTTTTTTTTTACATTGCACCTGTCGAGTCGAGGAAACCGTGGAGAATTTCGCGATCAAGAATATTGCGAAGAAACTTTGTACACTCCTGTACACAGCCAACAATTTAATTTTTTTTTTTTTTTTTTGACATTTCATTTTATTCAGGGAATTTGCGAATTAAAGGATTACTTTTACACAAAAATTTAATTGGAAAGCAATTTTATGCCGACATTTAAAAACTTTCTTAAACCTAACGATCGATCAAGAATTTTTTAATCAATAAATTAAGCAATCAGTACTCACTCGAATAAGTTGGATGATTCTTTGACGTTCTTCAAGTTCGACGAATCTACGAAGAAATTCGAATGATACTAAAATCTTGTCGAGGCCGAGCTTTTATACTATTTCGTCCTCCTCTCAACGACACCCTATCGTTCACCCTTAATTCACAATAACTTCGTTTCCTGCACTCACTCAACGGGGAATACGAACAAATGGTTTCACAAAAAATACGACAAACATTAAAGCACATTTTTTTATATTTTTTTTATTTGTTTTTGCAATTTATTTATTATTCACATATTTCTTTTTTTTTTGTGATCATCGAAATCGTAACTTTTGTTTGATTTTTATCGATTTATTCTTTCTCGTTATCGAAATAATTTCCATACATTTGACGATAATTATAATTATTTCCTTACATTTTTATGACTTTTTATGATCTGCTATTTTTATTTACTTTTGCAATTTATTTATTATTTATGTATTTCATTGTTTTTTTTTTTTTTTAATTATCATCAAAATGGTAACTTTCGTTTGATTTTTCTCGATTTATTCTTTCTCGTTATCGAAATAATTTCCATACATTTAAACGATTTTTTATTATCTGCTATTGGAACTCTCTGATTTAAATCACTCCACGTTATAAATCATCAATACATACGTTTTTACTTAAATTGCATATATATGTTGGAACCAACATTATCTCCCACCCGGTAGTTGAATTCTCTAGGCCGAAGTGAAGATTCATGTTTTCGATGGTTCGCATGAAAATCATGTATAGTCCCCTACCTTGAATATATTTATATTTCAATGAATATATCACCGAAAATAGCAATCTTTCGATCTTTCTCATACGTAAATAGAAATGAATCCTCCAAACTCATATCGTCCATTAATTTTCGTACATTTTAACTATTGACATTTTTTTCGTGTTTAAAAAAAAATGAATTGAAATGAACAACGTCATAATCGATTTTTTTAGGAAGATTTTCTTTTTTGCTTAAATTTTTTTTATTGTTTTCTTACATAAGTAACAGTTTTTAAATTGTTTTTTTTTTTTTTTTTTTTTTTACACAAAATGATTCAAATGATTTAATTGTCAAATTACAACTTTAAGAGAAATGTTGGCTTTGCTTCCTTTCGCCTGAGGAGCTTTCTTCCGTTTTCTTGGGAGGAAAAGAGTATTCCAAAGTCCAAAATTTCTTGTAATCTTTTGGTCCATCTTTTCTGTTAACTTTTCTGTCCTTGTTCTGCGCTTTGCGATTATTATTTTGTAAATTCGACGGTAAAGTCTCGTACGATTCTTCTTTATTTTCTTCAGAAGACGATTGAGATTCTTCGGGTTGGAATTTTTGATTTGCAGGTTTTTTGAATTGTCCAATAACATCAGGTGTAAAATATTTTGTCAAAAAATCTGATTCTCCATCAAAGTTATGAGGTTTCTCATGAGCATGCTCCATGATTGGTTGGAAAAATTCTTTGTCCTCTAAGTGAAAATCCTGCGGTTTGACAGCCACCAACTTTTCGTATTGCTCGGAAAACATTTCATGCGACGATTCCGGAAGGTGTTCGCTAATAAATTCTTTTGCACCGTCATCCTCACGGCTTTCCTCATCTGTGAATAATTTATGGTAATTCAAGGGTTTGGCGTAGTCAGAATCGTCGAAATAAACCGGCTCGAAATCGGAAATCGGTTTGTTATTGTCCTGACGACGATATTCAACCTCATCCTCGATTTCATCAGCTTTGCCATCCTCGTGATCAACAATCTGCGAAGTTTCAAACTTTTCCAAAGGTTTCGATCGATTTTCGATCTGTTCGTCGTCCTCTGATGAAATTTCCTCGTTTTTCGATCGATCGTTGTCCTCATTGTCTTCCGTTTTTTCGGAAACTGAATCCAATCCTTTTTCACTACGAGATTCCGCGTCCTTGAACCGATCTTTGCCACTTTTACTTTTATTTTTGTTTCTCGAAGATTCCGAGTTCTTTATTAGTGAATCGGACAGTCGTTCACTAGCTTCCGGTTCATCAGGGTCAACGACATCAACGTCGTCATCATCATTGACATTGGCCGTCCGTTTACCACCATTTTTCTCAACTATCGAATATCTTTCTTTGGCCACTCGTCGATCGTCCTCGTCCAAACTCTCCTCACGCTGATCCGTGTAATCCGGCACGTCGACGTAAGGTATGATGTCAGGATTGTACGGTTTTATGTCCTTCGGGTATCCCAAAGTCGATAATTCTTTTTCGGTTTCTTTTGATTGATTTTTACTTCTCGATTCTTCCTGATGATCTCGAAGATTCACGTAACCTGATTGTTTCGCTGGAGACGGAGAACTCTTCAATAATTTCTTTGTTCCATCTGCACTTTCCAGTTCACTTAATTTTCGATTTTTAGTCTCGATTTTTGGGAGATCGGGAGTTTTCTTAGTAACTAAAGGAATCGGAGGCCTTGAGTATTTCGATCTGGGCGGAAGAATATTCAAATCCTCAATTTCACTCGCTGCGGTCGTGTCGTTACATTCTTTAAAAATCGGCCTGTACAATGGTTTCGGAGGCTTTTTCCTATCACCGTTTTTCTCACTCGCTTCAGGCTTTTGATCTTTCAATGTATCATCGACTGTCGATCGACGATAGCGCCGTTGAATTGTTGAATTTTCAAATTTCCCTCCAAAATTGTTGACTTTTTGCGATGGTATTTGACTTTTCGAAATATTTGACTCACTCGATCGGGTTACGATTTCTAATTGAGATTTAATGTCACGTTTTAATCGACTTTGAATATGCTCGACGATCGTTGTTATTTTTATGATGTTCCGATCATTTGTACGCGGTTGTAAATAGTTTACGAATTTTTTTAAAAACGATTTCCTTTGAGGCCTTGTTTTGCTTTCGAATTTCTTTAAATTTTTATTCAAATAATAAATTCTCTCGATCGTGGTGGTTGGAGCTTTTGAAAAATTGACTGATTTCTTTCTCTTTAATACGGGGATCCAGTTTATTCGATTTTTCTTCGCATACACTATCGGCAATGGAGCAAAAATTCTCCGATTGATGCTCTGAAATGTAAAATTGATGCCAATTAAATTAAAAAAAAAATTAAAAAAATAAAAATCGATTTTTAAATAGTTCTGATACCTTCGTGTCTGCTACGAGTGCGAATTCAATCGTATACGAAAAGTACCAACAAAAGGAAATACTTTACAGTGCTGTTGGGTACTTCAAAGTGTAAGCTCAGCGATAAATCACTGCTGCAGTAAAGCTGTGGTGCTTGAAATACGTAACGATGACGAAGATCGACAAGAAGAGAGGTGAAAATTTGATTCATGGCACTCTTGCGAAAGAGACTTTATTTCTAAGAGATTATTATTATGTACAGGATCGTGTATAAAAAAAGAATAAAATTAAACTTATTCCTACGAATTAAAATAATTCTCACAATGACGAACAAAGTGAAAAAACGACGACAAGACATTTGTCCTTTTTTTTCTGCCCAAATAAATCATCGTCTCGTCGTTGTACAAAAAAGATTTTCGCTCGTCCCACTACTCGTGTGTATTTACATTAAATATCATTTTACGATAATACTTTTATTAGGTAATTTATGTGTGACGAATAAAAAACAAAATTTGTGAGGGCTGAAAAAAGTTCAATAGACGAAAGACTGAAAATTCGACTAAATTTGAGTTACATTTTTCCAACAACTTTGCGGGCTCACAACTCTCGATTGAATGGCTATTTTCTGGGATATTTTTTTTCAAAACAATCGTACAATTTCCGACTAAGAAAATGACACCCGATTTAACATCGACAGTTAATTAGTTTGGTCGTAGTTGACGTTTAAAAAAAAAATGAAATTCAATCTTTGCTTCGAAATGTTTGATTTTGGCTCGGGTCAAATTGACCCCAACGAGGAATCTACGGTTCATTGTACAATATCCAACAGTATCAAAAAGTAACCAAGTCGATGGAACTTCCAAATTAGCCCTCTCAATCTCTGTTTTTTCAACCAGCCACATCATGTTAACAAACGTGTGTAAATTTTGCTTTTTTAATTTCTTATTCATTAAGAAGTGGTGCCTAAGTTTAATAAATCGTGTAAAAGTGTTGTTGATGTGTTTTTGTGTTCGATTTTCAAGCTGACTGTGACCATAGCAACCGCAACGATTCTCTATTTGTCCCCGAGCCCGAGAAACTTTTTAATCTTGTGAATATTCTCGTGGAAGATACGATACGCACGTTCGACTTTACCCTCTGATGGTTTATTAGAGACTTTCACTGGTCGTTCGGTAACGAAATGTTCATCCGTCAGTTTCTATGGTAGAACACGATAGATAATAATAACAATAACAATAATAATTGTGATTTTAAAAAATCGTGAAAAAAACAGTCAGATGTTAAGTAATTTTACGTTAAAAATTTAATCACTCGACAATATTTGACAATGGTTAGTAGAAAAAAATCTTGAAACACGGTGTCCGAGGAATTGAGAGAATGAAACGTTGTAAAAAATGTCTTGAACGTTAATAACACAGGCACATTATTAAAAAATCAAAATCGTTAGCTCGCACAACTTCATTTTGATTTTCGTTTTTCAGAAGCAGAGTATCCAACAGGTAAATAGTGTAATAACACTTAGTGTTTAAACGTGTATTAAAAAAGTAAAAATAGATTATAATTCTAAGCCAAGGAGGGCAGAATTCGAATGAGAAGTCATTTGAAATAATTTCTTACGGATTAGGGACGATAATCAGTGACCAAAAAAGCAGGTAGACGTAAAAACCTGCGAGCATTCTCAAAAAGAGGAATAAAATAACAACAAAATATTTAAAAAAAAGACAAAAAATCAAATTTCGACCAAAAAATCATTCCAAATGTTTAGAGTTTACCAAAAAAAAAAAAATTGGTGCACTTTTATTTCGATGAAACGTCAATCCATAATCGTTTGATCACGAAATAATTTAAATTTGTTTCTAATTCGAACAATGCCCAAAACAACGTTTTAAAATTCATACGTGAGTTTTATCGACAATTTTTACTCATGCACGAAACTCGAACATAAAGATAATAGTTTTTGTTGTTGTTGTTGTTGTTTTTTAAAATGACATTAAATTAGTTTGACATTTACGACTACACCTTTGCCTTAACTTTAACAAATACTGCTGTATGGTAAATACATCCGCACAGCAGATCCATAAGAATTAATTATAAAAATTGACACATTATATATATATAACTAACTAAAATGCAGAATTACTATAATTGCCAACAAAAAGCTCGGACGGATTGTGAGACTTGCGTGGGTGCGATGAAATTAATAAATTTTCATTCTACGCTGTGATAATTGCACTCAGGATGATCAAATGCTGCTTAAAAATATTCTTTCTACTCCTTTTTTTACTGTTACTTCGATGTCAATATTTAACTGAGTGTTACGATGTTTTTTCTACGTTTTTTTTTTGTTTTCTTTTTTTCAAATTTTTTCATCAAACTTCATAATAGCGTTTACATAAATGACAGTGACGTATACAACAAAAACTTTACAGACTTATTTTCCCAGTGGCCCGTACTGTTCGGCAATGTTACTCACGTATTGAGCCGCGTGACTCGTCGCTGGATATTCTGCCCATTTGGTGAAATCGATTCCCGGCAACACTCCACTTCGACAAGGAACTCGAGGATTTCTGTAATCATTTTTTTTTTTTAATTTTTCATTATAGAAATCAATCAAAATAAACAATTATATTTTTTGTTATTTTTGTCGTTATAACGAGTAAGGATTTTATATAAAATGATGATATAAAAATTTAGTCTTTGTTGACTCACATCTCGTGATCAGGAAGAACCATCGGATAAAGTTGTATCGTGTCGATAAGATCAGTATTGTCGCAAATAAGTCTAGAAAGTCTGGCCTTTCGGATTTCGTTCAATTGCTCTGAAAGTTAAGAAAAAAAAAAAAAAAATCGAATGTACATTATCGAGATAAATAAAAAGTTGTCAATTGCAGGTTTCGGCATCGATTTGCAATATTTATTATTGAATTCCTTCGTGCAATAATAATAAATTAATTTATTGTCAATTACAGGTTTGAGCATTGATTTCCAATATTTATTATTGAATTCCTTTGTATACAATAATAATTAAGTCTCTTACCAAGAGTGAAGGACGATGGCTGATTCGGTAATTCGTACCAGAATCTGTCACCGCGACGTGAATAACTAAATTGCGTTGCTATTACGCAGGCGAATGTTGGTCCGAGCATACTGCCTGGTAATGGCCTTTCAGAAACTCCTCCCGACCATAAATCCACGTCAGAAGGATGTCTGTTAGAAAAAATAAATATTTTTCAATGCCTGTTTTTTTTTATTTAAAGGAAATTTTTCCCGAAGACTCTTTATGCTTAAAAAATAAATAAAAATTGTTTTTAAGTTCTCTTAGAAATTCAACTCACTGGGAAAAAAGTGTACACCAAGTTTTATTACCGATTGAACGAATGGTCGATTTTATAAATTGATAAAAAAAAATGTTTTAGTGATGAAAAAACGAAAATCAATTAAATGGATGAATTACTTACTGGAATATTGAACTGTAACGTCTAATAGTTTCGTTGGACATTGTGTCAAAAAGTTCTTCGAAAGTATCAGCTCCAGGTAAACCACAGAATTTCCTAAAACGAAAAATAAATAAATAATCAAACTTATTCGACATAATTCCGTTAAATGAATAAATAAATAAATAAATAAATAAATAAATAAATAAATAAATAAATAAATAAATAGCGTAAGGAATAAAATACGATCGTAATTAAAAACCAACCGGAATTCCATGTAGCTGGGAATACCGAACTCTCGTCCACGTTGCATATTGAATGACACCAAATCCATTCCGAATCTTGCACCCACTTTTTTGAACAAGTGATTCGTGACCTCTTGAGTTATAGAATCGTCCATAGCCTGGGCAACTTGGTTCATCAAACCCATAAAATATTCGTCGAGAACACCAGCTCGATAGAGATCGTAAGGTCGTCTTATGAGGTCTGACAATCTTTTGGATGCTAATTAATCGTTCAATTATTCAAGAATTAATCACATGTTTAGTGAAATTTTTTTTTGTTTTTTTTTTTGTTTTTTGTATTGTATTTTGAATTTTACCAATAAATTTGTGAGCCTTGCTCCATCTTTCAACTGCAGTGGGAAGAAGCGAATGACCAAATCTGAACGCAGCAGCAGCAAAAGCGTCCAGTACTCCAGGATTTACAGTAGAATCATAACCGTCCCAATAATTCTACAGTTTTCGATGAATTAAACATGAGAGAAAAAAAAATGAAAAAAATTAAACATGTGAAAAGTATCAACAATAATAATTATAGCATTTCGTAAACATCAATTTCATAAAAAACTTCGTTAAGCGAACGACGAAAATATAGTCAACCCAACCATTTTTTCTGTTTAATCGCGTCCAGCAAAATGAATTTTGTTCGTTTAACGAAACTTTTTTCTCAGTGTATTTTATTATTTCGTAATATTTACGTTTTTCTCAAGAAGAAGACCAAACTTCTCCATGACATCTTTGCCAAGTAGAATAGGAAGAAACTCGTTGTAAGTAACGTGTTGGATTTCAGCGATTATGATACGTCTCGCTTCCTGGAATACTGTCTCATCGTCCCAATGAGGATTTACTTGAGACAGTGCTTTCGCAGCTCTATTATGTTCACGTGCAAGAAGGGTGTGCATGCAGGTCAATACCAGTTGCTCATTGACACGAATCTCACCTGAAATATTTAGGAAAGTAAAAAAAAAAAAATTAATATTTTTCTTTCCCTAAATTCAAATTTTTTATATTAAATTGCAATATTATTCAAAATCAGAATTCAAATAATGAAATTAACAAATTTATCGTCCAAATTTTGCTTCATTTTTAATTGAACGTTCAACGTTCCAAAAAAAAAAAAATATATAGAAATTATCGTGGAAAGAAAAAATTCTGAAATTAGTGATTTCATGGCCACGTGGTTCCAGAGGGTTGAAGATCAATTTTTTCAATTCAAGTGTCTTCAAAATTTATTACTTCCTTAACATTTATTACACTCCTTTTTTTTATTTCTATTTCTTTTTTTTTCTACAAACGATTAAACATTCTGTGTTCCTATGAATTGCTCATAGTGAAGGAACATTCATTAATGAATACTTTCGTTATAAGATTAATACAGACTGCCATTTATTCCTGTTGAGTAGTTCACCTTGATATCTGTACCAACATTATTGAAACAAGCTCTTTACGAATCCATCAGACATTCGCCAAGTAAAAATTTTCTGTGGCCTTCACAAGCAATTGAAATTAATTCTAAATTCTATAGTTAAGAACTCTTTGGGACAATTACATTCACTGGAAAACCGGATAATTGCATATTAAGATTACGGAGAAAACGCTAATCGGCTAATGACAGCATTGAACAGAAAGATAGTTCGAGTATTTCGAATATTTACTCGCGAAATCGATTGTTTAACAACACTTTACAATTTTTCCAGATTGTCTGCCAAAATTCTTTATTACTTTTGTAACAAAACGTCAAATACGAGGAATAAAAATATTTATCTGCACTGCTGCAAGTGATTCAAGAAAAAAAACTACTTTTCAGATGATTATCGTGTCTCAACTCTTCACAGAGTAAAAAATTTGAAAAAAAAAATTGATTCTCGATATTCAAACTTGAAAATAGTCTTCCCTAGATTATCGATCCTTGTGTTCGATATTTATTTTTAAAAAATGTTTACACACGACAGTGTCACATCAAAAAACAAAAATGCCACGAATTAATCTTTTTTTTTTTTTTGAGAAAAAAAAATTGCCTGACAGACTATAACGAAACTATGTTTTACTGCAGATGTCTTGTCATTTTTTCTGACTCTTTCGTCCCTAGATTTATTATCCCAATTGCGAGGATATTAATTTTTTGTGGTTAATGGAAACGATATTAAAAATTTGATTGCCCTGCTCTAAGAATGTTGGAAAATGTATGTTAATTATTATTATACTTGAAGGACGAATTGAAAAAATGTAGTCAACATCTTTTTGTACTTTTTGAACAATTCTTCGGTTTTGTATTTTCCGAAAATCTTTTAATTTGTATTTTTTTTTTTTTTTTTTTTTTTTTTTTTTAGACTCGTCTGATAAAGCAATGCTTTTTGTTTCAATACCTTTTGGATCGTTATGATAATAAATAAACCGAACAAGGGTACAGGAATTAGTTTACTAGTTGGCTTAGTGGGTCTCGTAGTAGTCGATTGCAAAATTCATACTATCGAAGTACCTAAATTATGGTTTGCCTGCGCGTGACTGCGTTAATGCAGTTGCACAGCGTGTGGTGCACCTCGAGGCTAAGTAGAAACGGCTGTTACGAGTCAGACCGTCGGTTGTTGCCTCGTTCTAAGAACGTTCACACACCTCGACTGTACTACAACAATCACTACGATGGTTCAACGAGAAGTGTTCTTTATCAGCTGTTGGTCTTTTTGAGAAGACGTGAATTTTTGATTATTTCAATGCCATTTAAAAATTTCGACGAAATTTTGTACCAGCAGTGATTTCAGCCACAAAAATCCTCGTCAAATTTTCGTCTGTACTCTTTCGATTTTCCCTTTTTACAATTTGAGCAATTTATCAATATTAACAACAAAAATAGACGATTTTTTTTTCATTTAATTAAAATATTTCGTGCGAGAAATTTCGAAAAAATAAATAAATATTCATCGTTAATCTTCCGATGTAATAGTCGCGGAGTACCTGGTTCGTGAAAAGTGCACCAATTACGTCACTTGCACTGAAGAATCTACTAAAAAACGTAGCACACGCGCGTAAACATTTACGAACGATTATTTGATCTAATATCTGACGATTCAACGAATGCGATATTACGAGTCCCTCGGTGCTCGCTTTACATCGTGATCTCGTTCGCCAGGTATGCATTTTTTTCTTTTTTTTTTTTTAATCCATATAAGGTTCGTATACGTAGAGAAGTGAGTGTCCAAAAGCGTGGCACAGTCGCGTGTGATTAGAAAGTTGGGTACTTGGAATATCTCGGTACGTAGACCAGATTTTATTAGATCTTGGAGAGGCGCTAAAATTCATGTCTTACAACTAAAAACTACTGGATTCTCCGTCGATTATTTATATATATTTAAAAAAAATTTGTAAGCGATGTAACGTTATATAATTTACAATATTTCTTTACATTGAGTACACGTCGGTAAATGCTGTACAAAATTTTTTTTAAACTTGACGAATTCTCTTCCACGAGAAAGTTGATCGTTTAATCGTTTAATGTCTCATATTTTATCCATTCATCGGGTGTCTAAACCGCAAATGGATTAAAACGTTAATCAAAACTTCAGAACCAAAAAAAAAGTCTGTGACATTTGATTACGTTGAAAACAGTCGTAAATAAATTATCACTAAAGTTTAAGTAAGTGGAAAGAAATTGTTGGTGGAAAATTGACACTCAAACGTTTGTTTCAAGATTATGGTAATTAACCATTTTTGAAGGAATCTTCGCCTTCGTTTTTTTTTGTTATCCTGCTGCAGGGATAAAATAAGGATAAAGACTGAACCATGGAGCTCTACAAACAATTTTTTTTTGCAATCGTCCAAAGTTGATTAATTAATTGCTTCAGTTTTTTTTTTTTTCCACTGTAAAATGTCTCTTGGACACGATAAAAGAGTTTAATTGACACGATTTTCTTGGTTTTTTGATAACGAACAAAATGATCTACGATAAAGTCACATTTGGTGAATCCTCGATTACGATAACTCGAAAAAACCACAAAATTTGTAATTTTCAAGGAGTAACTTCTCGCCCCATTGTAGGGTTTTAAGGTTAATAGTATTTTTCATAATTTAACGAAACTCATGGTCAATTATGAAAGTTTTTAAATATTCAGTCCGAAAAATTGTAAAAAAATGTGAAAGTGAAGAAAGTTTGAAATTCTTAAGGGGAAACAACTTTTACCCCATTGTGGGGTTTTAAGGTTAAAATTCTTTTTCGTCATTGACTGAAACTCAGGGTCGACAATGAAAGTTCTTAAATGTACAGTCCGAAGAATTCCGAAAAAATGTGAAAGTGAAGAAAGTTTGAAATTCTTGAGAGGAAACAACTTTTACCCCATTGTGGGGTTTTAAGGTTAAAATTCTTTTTTGTCATTGAATGAAACTCAGGGTCGATAATGAAAGTTCTTAAATGTACAGTCCGGTCACCCTATGTACATAAATACGAGGTTGGTAAGCGATTTGAACGTTAGATATTGCGTGAAATATTATCACAGTGATCCAAGCAGTAAACTGGCACCTTTGTAGGTTCCAACTTCATTTATATGAACGGGCAACACTTATTGTGTTGTGTAGCTCATTTACTCACTTTCTTCAAACAATATATCTACATAAATACAATGTGTACATAAAATACATAAATATATATATGTAAGAACACACTGTTATCGTTAATTCGTTGGAGATGTATTGCTTTATGTAGCATGCAATTCTAATATATAAATCGAGTATGAATTATGATCGTCAGTCACGATTGTAGATAAAATACATTTACACATTGAATTCATAAAAGAAAGGTGAGTACGTTCCGATAATTTGTCAGTCATAAACTAGGGAGTAATGATAATGAAAAAAAAAAAAAAAAAAAAATGAAATTCATAACAACACACCGACAGCGATGGGTACGCGGTCGGTGCGTGGCTCCGGCGATCACACGAGTTAAGCAGCATCGACTTCGGTCAGTACTTGGTTGGGTGACCGCTTAGCCATGTATCGGCTGGCGTAACAATCGCTGAGCGGGAGGCAGTTTTCACTGAGTTTCTGGTGGTGTTAACCAACTGAAACTCAGTGAAAACATAGCCGCTTGTATCGGCCAAGGTTTTCCACAGTTCCTGAGTTCCACTCAAGGAACTCAGGAACTCAGGAACAGAGTACTGGGGATAAAAGTGAGGGAAGCGATCGTAAAAACCCGCAAGGGTACAAGCAGGAATAATAATAAAAAATATAAAAAATTCATACCAGCTTCGAAACAATACATCGAACGGTTGGGACGAGTACAACCCTCGTCAGGAATGTCAAGCTTCAGTGGAAGAAGATCCTTCAAACCGTATTCAGCAAAGACTGGATTCATTCGTAGCAAACCACCATAACCTGTTCGAAGTTTTCTGAAAAAAAAAAAAAAAAACGTTTTGACGTCTTTTTATCATTTTCATATCTATTTGATATTTCATTTGACGAATTTCATTTGATAGAATGAGGAAAAAATGTCTTTGAAGTTAATGACACTTCCAAATTGATAAAAAATTTCTTTCGAACCGGGAAATAGTTCTGAACAAAAAAGATGTGAATTTTTTTTTGCTCGTTTTTTCTATAGAAAAATCGAATATCTTTGACGAGACTTCACTTTCATAACTTTTACAGTATTTCGTCAATTTTTCTGATTCCCTTTATAACACGAAGTCACGTCAAATAATTCAATCGAAAATCTAGTCAGCGAATCTAGACTATGTACGAGTTCGCGATCGCGGATATTTCAGTCACGTGGAGGGATTATCTGCGGAGCTCAAACGTATTGAGGAGCGTTGAGCAACGATCGATGGTATTGGAAAAATCGCAGAATGTTATTCAACGTACGTACAGAAAATAGAAGCTTCGCGTATGTGTTCTCGTTTTTTTTTTTTTTTTTCAATCCTGCGGTATATAGAAATATATAGAACGCAAACTCGAGTAAAATTGCGAGTGATATACAGATGTGATTTATTGTTCGTGGTGTACGATGACGTAACGCGCCTCTGAGACTCACTGAATCTCTGAAATTTCGCGAGACACACGCTGTCGAGATAATTGCCGAGAATTTACCATTTTTTACGGATTATGTCATGGTGTATTTATTTTAATACTCGAGAGGTCCGAACCTAATTATTAAAGACAATATTGGTAAATATTCAGTTCACCAGGAGACTAAATAAACTTGTGATAATTCATTTTCTCTTCAGTGATTGTTCCGAACGTTAGCGCCATGCAAAACTCGCGGGTGGCTCGCACTAACAAGCAAACATTACGAAACACGCGTATTCACGCTTTTCTCAAAGTCCATTTAAGGACACGAGGCCTCAGATCGATCTGAATCGCTCGTTAAAGTCCAACAATTTATTCATGACCCCGCGTCTCTGATTATGGTTAATAAATCAACCAGAAAAAAACCATAAATTAATCGAAGAATTCGCTCCTCAAATTTTCAAGTTTAATTTCCTTGAAGATTTACAAAAAGCCAGAAACCAAAAAATCTCGTTCTCTAAAAACAAAATTCACAAAAAATTTCTAAGTCACTTACAAAATGAAACTTAAATAAGTTAAAGTTTTGTTTTATTACCTGGCGAACATCTCCGATACCCCGTACACTGTATTTCCATCAAGAACTCCAGTAAGAAGATTAAATGGCACACGTGAGCCAAGACGACAGCCAGGTCTTGCTGCTGGAAAAGCTCTCACGAAGTCCATACATCTCACACCAAATAGTTTGTAGAAATAGTCGTCTTCGGGGATAAGGATTTCGTTGCAATAAGGATTTTTCTGATGTGGTGGTCGATTGCAGCATTCTTCAGGATCATTTCTATTCATGGCATCTGTCAGTGTCAAAAAATCAAGTTTTTAAAATATATTTTATTCTAAATTTTATTATGTCAACGTTTAGACAAAATAAAAACAATTGATTAATTGATTAATAGATCAATTAATTTTTGCTTTTTATTTATATCTTTACCAAGAGGAGTTCCTGTGAGTGTGTAATCGTGATCCATAAATTGACCCCATGCAATAACCATAACGGTTCCAGCATGATCGTGAAAACCTTCATCGGGATGCATAGTTCTTGATACGACTCGAGCGAGTGGTAGATCATTACCGGTCACCGATATTCTCGGTGCCGAAAGGCCATCGGGAAAGGCTGGATTGAGTAATCTATGAAAATGAAATTGTATTTCAAAAAATATGTATCGATATTAATTGATTGCTTCAGTCTTTATGGTGTTTCTCGATGGAATAAAAAAATTAGAACATTAAATTGAAGTGTTTATCTTTTTTTTTGGTCCAGCCAAAAAAAAATCGAAATTTCGAAGGTTTTCGTGACTTTGAAGCACATAAGGAACAAAAATTTATTGTGCAAGAGAGTTTTGAGTTTTTCATTTCGTCTTATAATACGTGAAAGAAAAAGTGTATTTGTAAACCGGTAATTTTTATTGCTATACGTGAGGAAAGAGGGCAGTAGACAGCCCCAGAATCCACGCCCTTACACCGAAAATTGCTCCCACGTGTTTCGCTCAGCAAGCAACTGTTGCACGCGTGCCGAGATCTGGGTCATCGGCGAAAGTATTAAACGTCTCTTGCTTTTTCGAGGTACAAGAGCGGAGAGAATAAGAGAGAAAATAGTCGATGTGCGAGACAGTCGCGAAGCGATTTCGCGGGAGGAACGAGAGTACTATCTGTTTCGCGCTCTCGGGTACACCATTCGGTCATGAATATTCATTATTCTTGTACAACCAATGTCTCAACGTTCGTTTGGAGTTTTTTTTCTTCTTCGAAGAGTTATAAGAGTCTTTCAATTAGGGTCAAAACACTTTTATGCCGCGAGCAATTTTACGAGACGATTAGGAATTATGTAAAATGTTACTTTAGTTTTTTTTTTTCTTTCATCTTCATGCTTCGAATATTTAGCGATGTGTATGTTTAAAAAATTATACATTTCTCGACTTTTCTTCTATAATTAATGGAGGAAAAAGTTATTAAAAAAAAAAACAACGTTTTTCTACGGTTCGTGTGACTCGACATTTCTTATCGCAATTATGCACTTTTTTTAAATATAAATATACGTTGTAGGGAATAACACAACGTTAGGGAAATGTTATAAGTTTTCGCTTTCATCTGCAGAAAAAAAAAAGAATGAGGTCGAAGGTTCTCCTTGCTTCTCGAAGATAATACTCTATCAGTTGATTGCCATGGAATTATATCTTTCGAGGCCCCCGATTAAAATACACGTTTTACAGTACTTCCATACAACATTTATAATTTTTACAACATTCATGAGAAAAATTTTTAACTGTTTATCGATCATACAACAAAAAATTGACATTAGCTCTTGAGATTTTCTCTGATTGATGCAATTTTATAGAAGAAAATTCTTCAAATATGGACATGGGATTGAAACATTATTCATTCAACTTTATGCTCTTGGATTTAAAAAAATTGTCTCTGGATTTGGATCTAAACAAACCCAAACAACAAAAACGCTCTCTTTATTTTATCGAATTAACAGAAGATCTTGAAGGTCTTGGACAATCGAAAGTCGATCAAGAAGATTAAGGACTTTCTCGAGCTATCTTACGCTCGCCTGTCAAAGAGTTCAGCCTTAAGGGGGTTATTCTCTTTTCAAAAATAAATTTTAAACTTATTTTATCCACAAAATCAACAAAGAAAACAGGATTTTCAATAAGAATACGATTTTAATCCGAACTGACCGCAAAATAATCCATAACGAGAATAGTTTTCGCCCTTGATTGACAGTTGGACGAGTTTTACCGTAAGATTTAATTATATTCTCAAGATTTTTTTGCAGGAATACTGGTTCAGTATATTATTATAAATTCTAACGGGTTCGTCAGTGATATTTCTCTCGGGAGAGAGTCCTGAGCGATGTTTAATCCGAAGGATAACAAGGATTAGCCCGAGGTGCTAGAATTTCAAAATTTTAATCTCCCCTCATGCGGACAACGCTGTGATTATTATTGCTATTAATTTATTCCGCAGTTCATGAGTGCGAGCGACTTATATGTCATTCCGAAGTTGAATTCACGGACGACCATGAATTAACGGAATGAAGAATGACTGTTCGAGTGTCTCTCGTTCCTAGACATTGAATAATGATCAGGAAACGCTAGAAAGTTCTCATTATGGTTGTGACTAAAAAATACGATTGTGAATAAGAAAATAGAACGAATTTAACGCAAAGTTCAAGAAATGAATTTAAAAAATACTTCAAATGTTGTAAATTTCTTGCAGAAATTCAAATTCATTCAATTCTTCGTTTCTTAAACACTTCAAACGATAATGAAATAATTAAAAAATGTAGAAACAGTCAAAGTTCTACCTCGTAAACGGTGATAATGTTGCGCCCCATGTAGGATTCTCCAGATTCGTACAGAGGCCGTCATAACGACGATACTTTCCAGGACGACATTCCACGTCACTCAGAAACGCGGGACACACTTCCCGAATTAGGGTCTTTGATGTATCGATTAGTGGTAAACTATTCTGAATTTCTTCATACGTCAGACCGTATCTAAATCGAAAGAAAGATTTTTTTTTCACAATAAATCCATGAAAAACGGTGTCTCGTGTTCGTTTTTATTTTGTAATTACATTTAAACTTAAAATTTTAAGATTTTTTCGTCCTAACTTTCGTAGCAATGAAATTTTTAGCAACAATTTACAAATTTATTAATAGTTCATTTTTCAAACGATTATGCAATTCATTGAAGAATCAAATACTCACGTTTGAGCGAGACTGGTTGAAATATCGAGAAGTAATTCTCCAATTGTTGCCAAATCTTCTGGTCTCCAGACATCGGTGTTTGGTTGAGCGACGTCTTGACAAAAAGAATGAAAATTATTTCACAATGAATAAAATATTTTGGAAAAATGATGAAATTTTTTCGATGAAAAAGCAAGATTGTAAGTTTAAGAAATTAGTGAAATGAAGAACGTAGAAAAATGATGATTGCTGTCAAAATTTCAACATTCAAATAAATGGAGAAAAAAAATTGAATCACTTACTGACTCGTTTCCGCGCTTCGATATAAGCGCGATTTACGGCATCGTAAGTGATACAGGTGTGTGAACCGGCAGACGGCGGGCTGTATAAAAGAGAAGAATAAAAAATGCTAATAATCATAATCAGAAGCAAGAAAAACTCGATCCATTAAAACGCGTCCCCGCCTTTTGAGGAAAGTTCGGGAGGAGAGTTTGTTTGGGTTATATAATCGAGCGAATAAGAGATTTGTCTGATTATTGATAACTTAGATCGATTTAATAGCGTTTTATATAGTACGAAATATATAGTTATACAAATTTATTAAACGACAAAAATAATTATAGCTCATAAGGAAAAGGGGCGTGTGCTCGGAAGGCGAGAAAAATAAAGCGGTACACACCGCTCTGTTCAAGACAATAATATCTTTAGCAAAATTTCCAACTCGTACGATCAACTTTCATGGACTCTCGAAGAGCTAGGCCAAGACTAAGTGTAAAATTATACGAAACTGGTGTATAATATGTAACACGCGGATATTCCATCGCCCCTTAGTAATTTGAATCGATCGCCATATACTTCTACTTCGATCTCAAATGATCTCGAATAATCTTTCGCCGGAAAGAATATCCGTAACGCCGGATCCGGTATCCAGGTCAGGAAACTCTAACCAAAACTTTACTGTAGTTTGATTGACATTTTTCCTGATATTTCAATCTGGATTCAAGGTTTCGACAACATTTTTCTTTTTTTTTTTTTATATTTTTATGTCATGATCCTCTTTTTACTTTGTTAGATCCACGATTATAAAAGTTCTACTTTTAATTCATTTTATTTAATTATTTAGAAATTGTAAAAAATTGTAAAAAGTTTACATGTAAAAAAAAAACAATTATGACTTGTCAGTAACTTTTGGAGTATAATCGTCGATTTGTTACGTAGAACGAGAAGGAATTAAAAAAAAAAAAATGTTCCTCACGCTCCATTAATGGAAGAACTGGTAAAAATAATCGATTACAAAACTGGTAAATGCAGATAGATACTTATAAATATAAAAAAAAAAAAAACGAAAAAGAAAACTGTACGTCGTTGACGTCTGAATACGAGAGAATGTTGACTATCGTTCGAACGCAAAACTCCAAGTCACGAGACACGATTCGTCTAAAAAGGTGCTAGAAAGTCATCGAGACTCTTCCACAATTGGTTTGGGTTTCGATTACGACAAGAGTAGCAACGAATTATCGTCAAAAGTCGATAATGACTGAGAGATCTGTCAACTCCAATCATCGTGTGTTATCCATCTCGTAACATTGGTCAAACTTTTTTTTTCCCACTTGGAGCAACATTGGTTGTTCAATGATTGTGTAAACCGTAAAATTGTACCGTTGAATTGTGTAAACATCGAATTGTGCAATTTAAAAAGACAGTTAATTTTTATCACAACAATTGTTACGACGTAAAAGTATTCGCAGTTGACTCTGTGGTCGTGAAATGTGAAATTTTACACCTGTTACTCAGCCTCAAACTCATTGACTCTGTTATACGTTTACATTCAATTTATATTATATAAATATACATAAGAGCAAATAATTGCTTGAGGCCGATGAAGACAACAAGTTTTAAAAAATGCCTCGAGGCTGTGAGGAACGACTCAGGAGCTTGGAAGACTGCAATCGCCTCCATAACTCTCTTCATCATATTCTGGATCATGTGACAGACTCTGTGATTTTAAATAATGACGTTTATTAAACGTCGTTTTACTTAATCTCTCCTTCATGCACAAATAAAAAGAGTGTATTAACAAATTATTTTCATCTCGCCGACGAAGCTTCGTTCTTTTTTCTCATTCACTGATTTACTTGAACAACCATTTCGTAGACAATTGATCTCGTAAATTACCGGATGAGGCACTGAGGGATCATTTTTCATTTTTTTAATATTCTCTCTCAGTGAGATTACAAGATATTAGTCATGATCGTTCGTTATTCCAGTCACGCGTTATTTTGTTACATGAATTCTTGATTTCAATGAAGAAATCGAATCTTGATGGCGAGTGATTAATCATGAAAACTTCATTCACAGCACGAATGTTGTTTTTTTTTTTTTTTTTTTTTTTCATTTTTTAAATAAAAACGTTGACGTCGAGTCCGAAATTAATGAGACGAAAAGAATTATGTTACACAAATATTCTCTGGCCAATTAATTCGCTGATTAATCAAAGATATTCAACAGAGTGAAATATCGTGACAGCGAATTTGCACGGATGATTGCCAATTGGACCACTACGTCCGTACCACTGTCTGGATCGGAGTAAGATCCAAAATGAGATCAAAGATAGCGATTTATTCGCATCCGCATGTTAATAAGCCGTTCTCCTCTTTCGGACAAGGGTCAAACAGTTTTTATGATTATTATTTCATTCGAATCTGTAATCGGAGTTACGAGGAAAGCTTCGTCGACCGTCATGACAGCAGTGAGAGTAAAAATGAAAGTTTGGGTATCTCATGGTCGTCGCGAACTAAATATATTAGTCAACTATTTCGACACTCCACATTCGTTACCATTTTTTCCCGTCTGTTACCAATCATTTTTATAGATCCAACGCTTACTCTCAGATTTATTAGAGATCAACATTTACACGATCAGCACTGACACTTTTGACGCAGCATCTAACTAAATAAATAACAAGAAAAAAACCGGTTCGTATATCTGTACGCGATTCATTCAACAAACTTTCGTCATACTTCGTATCTTTGCCGAATGTCATATCACCAAAACGACTCCAAATAAATCTACAAAAAATATACCAATTAATCCTCATTTTCATCGCACACCTTCCATCATCATCATTCTTGTCCTACATTGCACTCTACGAGCCAACGTTAAGGAATTTTTTTCACAAACTCAAATATTTCACGAATAACTTATCTTTTCGCAAGATCGAGTAAAAATACATCTCAGTTACTGGAAAATTGTCATAAGCTCTCCGCATAACAAATATCTTGAGCTCAGCCCTCATTTGGCCTAATTAATCTTTTTAACAACTTTTTTAACGACATGAACGACATTCGAAACATAAAAAGAAGAAAATATATATCCGAGAAGCGTATAAAGGCGCGGTTTAAAAATGGTTGATCGTGTGGAGCATTTATTGGTTCGATCTGGACGACGATGTCTGACGACGATGTCGCTTTCACCGTCGAACCCCGTCGCAAAGAGTTCAGGATTGAGGGTTTCGATCGAGTACTCGTTCGCATTATTACAACAACAGCTCCAATCGAGTGCCATTATATTCTCGCCCCAGGCACGTACGAGCACATATATATGTATTTATTTATTTTTTTCCTTTTTTCCTGCTGCTGTGGAACCACGTGCCGCAGCGAGGGACTAATTAATTTGACGAGGACGTCGCCCCGGGCGCAAAACGCGCCCTGACAGAGAAACACGTCGATTGCTATACGCACTATTCGAACTATATAACGTCAGGGTGTGATCGACGAGTTTCGCACGATTGCAAATAGTTTTCATCCAAAATATATCTCATTATATACGTCAAGGTGCTAACTAAAGAAAAATATCGTAACCCACATCAATTAACTTGTTAAATTCTCTTAGAATTATACTCTTTTCTTCAACAGTCCATATATATTCAACGACAAACGATCTAATAGTTTTGTAAATACATATAGGGGAACATGGGGCAAAATGGCCCCCTGGGACAAAGCGAGCTAGCCAAAGTATTTTGTTTTCAGAGCAAAGTGGGTTTTCGCAAAAATGCAGGAAAGTTAAATTTTGCTTCGAGTTTGATCTTCCTTCATTTTTGGGGGAGCCCACTTTGCCCTGAAAATAAAAAAAATTGAATAACCCGCTTTGCTCCAGGGGGCCATTTTGCCCCATGATCCCCTTTTCTTTGCAAAATCATTTTATATACAATTACAGTTACACATTATACAGTAGCCCGCTCTGAACTGCTTTTTTTTTCTTTTTACATCCTAATATCCAGCTTTGACAGATAAACAGTGTGATTAACTTTCCAGATCGAGACTAAAATAATATTGATACAAAAATACCAAGGAATCGAGCAAAAGCCAATTACTGTATAAATAATCGTGCGTTTATTTTATTTAATTGGAAATCACAGTCATTTCACATGATTTTTCGTCAACAATTTCTCTTTAATTCGTCAAATTATTTTTTAAATGATTCTCGTATTTTTTCTCTTCACTCTTATCATTGAAATATTTCGATACTTCAAAATGATAAAAAAGTCAAATACTATTTGAAATAATTTAGCGAATCAACAAAGGTTTCGCTTTTGAATAATAAACAAACGATTTTTTTCTTTTTATTTATGAGGAAACTCGTTGAAAAATTAATGTAAATGTTCGAAAGTGAAGTTATCGTGATTCATTTGTTAACTCATAAATAGAACGAGTGAGTTATTGGAAAAAAAAGGTTAAAAAGATAAAAAACAATCACAATTATTGGAATATGACTGTTTTCATTTACAAAACGCCATATTTCTTACGTACGTACGTGAAATCATTAACATATTGAATAATCGTTAGAGGCGCTTTAAACTTGAGAAAATGTAATGCAGTTCGTATTATTAGTGGCGTAGAACACGGTCCCGCAAAGCTTATCAGCCTGTTAGTCAGACTTTCGTCGTTTTTTCACGAAATACTATATTCAGAATGTTCACATACGAGGATAATGTTGCCGGGAACATATGTATGCCGTTAAACATTGCCTCGCAGCCCCCGCGATTGCGTCATGCGGATCCAAGAGCCGATGCAACCGGTATCCCGATTTCTGATCGCTCTCGCTCTCTTTCTCGCGCCTTCTCTGGGTCAATCCAGTACGAGTTTCCTAGTTGTTAAAGTCCTTAACAGGCAAGCACTCGATGCCATCGAAGATATTACAGTTTCGCCATTTATATATCTATATATTTGTTTTTTTTCACAAATTTCTATTAATTTTCATGATTTTTCGAAAAAAATTCTCGCTCCACAAGATATTTGTTTATTTTTTGACATTTGGGACTTCTTATTAATTACGAAAATGTAATCCAAACCTACTTTTATGTGTTTTTCTAACTTTACTCACTTTCTAAAATTAAAATTCTGCCTAAATGGTTTCTTTTTCTCGAAAGTACACTTTTAAATAAATAAAATGAATAACCAGGTGGAAATATTTGTTTTTAAATGTCAAAAATGACGTTTTGGTCTTTGGAATTACTTACACACTGCCTCGCAATAAATTGTACGTATAGTCGTAAGCGCTGCTTCTTCCTGGTCCTTCAAGAGTGAGAGCACACTCTTCTGTGGTGGAATAATTTTCGATGTTTTGGTACTGGAGGGCCTGGCAGACGAAACCATTTTTATTTGCGGTCCATCCGAGCAAAAAAAGCAGGAGAACTAATTGGGTCTTATGTATGACGGAACTGAAACATTGTTAAAAATAAAATTTATCATTTCACGTTGTACCGGATGAAATTTGAACTAGTTCGAAATACGGATCTCCGGGATTGAGATCGCCCATGCATTTCATTGTTTAGGATAAAATCTATTATTCAATCCCTCCCAATTCAACTTTACACACGAATAATGTTCTACATCACAAACTCTGAGATAAAACATAAAGTGTTTCGTGCCAAACCACATTACAATAAAGATAAAGGTACGATGTTTGTTATTTTTTTATTTCTTCTCTTATTTGGCATGTTAATCGACGGAGAGAGAGAGAAAGGGAGAGAGAAAGAGAGAGAGAGAGAGAGAGAGAGAGAGAGAGAGAGAGAGAGAGAGAGAGAGAGAGAGAGAGAGAGAGAGAGAGAGAGAGAGAGAGAGAGAGAGAGAGTGAAAACCGACACCGATTAATATCCACGTTGTACGAACCGATCTTAACAGATAACTCAGCCACGTAATTATCCTCAATCTATTATAACCTCACGTTTTATAATATTTTATGAATACGTGAAGACAGAATGAAAGTTCATTCATTTTACGTAAATAATGTTGTCTCATTTAGTCTAAACGATGGCAAATTTTTCAAATGAATTTTCAACGATCATCGACTCCGTTAACAGAGAACTTAGACATCGGATGACAGCTGTCAAATGCTTTTTAGATACGAGAAAAATGTTTTTTTTTTTATCGAATGAAATTTTCTCGCATGTCAAATTCAATCCCATGCTTAACAGTTTTGTAGATAATCGAAGGTTCGTTAGTTATCTACGGTGAACGACGCGCCAATTGAATTATCAATGACACCTCGTGATTCATTTAATTAATTAAAAAAAAGACAGTTCTTACAGTTCTTCTCAAACCCAAGAAAATCTCGTTTAAAAAATTTTCAAAGATATATATATTTGCTGATGTGAGTCATCAGATACTTTAACGTTCTTATATCGTTTCTACTATGTATACATATAAATCAAGTGTAAATTATATGTAAGCATTATGCAAACGTCATAACGTCAAACAGTTTACTTCAAGTCACTAATAAAGTGGTTTACCTTGCGCCTTCGCCCTCACAATATTGCTATTTAGAATGTTTGAGTTTTGAATTCTCAGCTCTCGAAATATGTTCATTTCAAGAGGGAAAGAGAGAGAGAGAAAGAGAGAGAGAGAGAGAGAGAGAGAGAGAGAGAGCTCTGTATTTTATATTTTGATACGTTTTAACTGCTTTTATCGCGTTTAGAAATTATTTCAACGACAATGAACGATGTGGAGCAGCAAACTCGTTGCTTCACGCTTCGCTTAAGCAATAATCGAATGAGAGGAAATTTTATTTATTTATTTCTCATTTTTATGGATCATCAACGGTAATGAGATCTATTGAATGCCATTTGATCTTAACACCGAGACCCCTTAACCATGAACTAGTAACAACCAAGTTCATTGAATGATTTACCATTCTACTGACACATGATCTGTTTATTTTTTTTTTTTTTTTCCATTAAATATCCCGAATTTTGTAATCTCGTGTAAATAATTAAGAACACAAAACTTTAACTTTAATGACGTTTACGAAATATAGAAATTTGAGGAAGGATTCAAATAATTACGTGATTTAATCGATTACCAAGTGAATTTTAGAAATTTTACATTTTTTTTTTTTTTTCATGCCTTCGGTCCAATTTCATGACTGTTCGAAATTTGTCACATCACCAATTTCTCTCCATACTTAAGACTTTTTCAACCTGATCGAATTGTCAGGCTGGAGTGATAGCAAGAAATCGCGAATATTTTGTGTCGTCACCTGCCGGATCAATAAATCGCAGCAGAAAATATAAGAACAACACTTTTTTGTGTTATCCCGGAAAATCGTTATGCGCTTCGATCAATCGTTAGCTCGCATCATTGCTTTTGGAAAGTACGCGGAATTCGTCTCGTCATACGGCGATTTCGGGCTGTAAAATCGTGCTCGGAATTGTGAAACGACGTGACGAAAAACGAAGCAAGTAAAAAAATTAAAATGAACAATGATGGAGATTGCAGAACAAAGCGCGCGAGAATATAATCGACGAATAAAGTTTTTTTTTTTTCTTCAACTGACAGCAGCAATTCTGGTGTTTATTTCCGGGAAAAAAATTTCCTCGTAGACTTATAAATAAATAAAAAAAATTTAAATAGAAATAAAATTTCTCATTTTCAAAATTGACTTAAAAAAAAAATAAAAATTGCCTTATTTCGCATCGGAATCATTCTGTCGGAATTCCACAACAAATTGTCATTCAGAGATCGTGAAAATATGAATTTCCCGTTTTATTATCGCTACAAATATATAACATAGTTGAAAAAAAAAAAAATTCTTTCCTTCCTCTCTTCTGCATAAATGTGAATGAAAAATTAACCTCGAAACAGAACAGTTGAATTTTTATTGCATACAAAGGAGGCGCCTAGCATAACATTGCAACGAAAAACGCGAGCATTTGATCCCACGGTCAAGCAGTTTTGCGGTTAACAAGCTTAACGTATGGGAGAACCAATGGTCTCGGGATTTCGTTACACCCGGTGAAAGTTTCGAGACAGGTAGAGTTTGTGTTTGGTTACAGAGAATGTAAGGAATATGGCAATTGATAAAAGATAGAGTTCGATGACCTTATTTTCACAGAATTTTTCTGCAATGGGCGACGACATGAAGAAAATTGACTTTCTGTCAATTATGGAATATCCAAAGGAACAATTTTTTCTCCTGCTACTTAAAAACTCCATTTCTTTCCTACGCTCAAAAAGATTTCAACGAATCAATGTAAAGATTTCTATTAAAATTTCTATTTAATTTTTGAATTTTATTTTCAATTTTTACAATCTCGAATTTTTCGACCTCGTACACCTCCTGATGCGAGTAAGTTTGTGCATCGAATGAGTGGTTTGAACTTTGTCTGGAGAAAGGTAAAGAAAAAAAAAATTTGACGACCTGTCATTTTGAGACATGCAAATTTCCCGTTCTCTGCTTCTTTCGCATACACATGAAAATAAAAATATAATGTAAAAAAAAAAAATCGTACACGCATGTAGCTGTACATATTGAATTTATTTTCTCGTCGTATGTGAACAACTGGACTGCACGATACTTTCACTCATTATGGAAGGTTCTTGTTTTACTTTGGTAGAAATATTTGCCGTACGAAATGGAACGAAACACGAAAAAAAAAAAAATGAATGAAAATTTAAATCTTTTGCCCTTTTGCAAAATATAAAAATTGCAATCTGTTTGATCCGAAAACTTTTGGAAACATGCACTTTTTACATTTCTACACAAGAAACAGTGATTCGCGAAAGGAAACAAACTTTTTTTTTTAATCTTTTGAAAATTCTCTTCTCTTTATGTTTTTATTCATTTCTTCTTTCACGTGATTGTCTATAATTAAAAATTCGAATAATTCCGTACAATTAATTTAAAAAAATTGTCAACAATAGGAACGTTTACGTGGAACTGTTTTCTTTTTTTTTTTTTCTTTTTTTTTTTCGAAAAATTTGGACTGGAATATTCTCACGTTTTTGAGGAATGTCCAACAACCATAATTGACGATTTTATTGTCAGGTTAAATGACCTGAACAATCGACTTAACGACGAACGTACACAGTGCGAGTTCGTTGTGTAATTCTTTTCGATGGAACCTTAAACGCGTGTCCGTTACGGATTTCGTTAACTGGCCAAGTTCCGATTCATTGCAATCGTCTTGTTAAATTTATGTGCCTTGAGGAGCACAGTTTATGTCATGAAAACATTAAAATTAAAGTTCCAGAGTGAATGATTCTGTTGAGACTTTTTTGTTGAAGTCTCAAGAGATTAATCGTTTTTTTTTTTTTTGGCATCGTTATTCCAGGGACAGTCTTCGTAATAACGCTGGGTTCGAGCTCATTGAGAAAGTTTTTTTTCTTTTAGACACGAGAACTGTATTACAGAGAAAATTTAATTTGGGAAGAAGAATTATTCCAATTCTCGAATAAATTCAATGAATTACAAGAAATTACATTTTTTGTCAATCGAAAGTCCATAATCAGCACATTTATAACTAAATTCTAGGATTTTTAAAAAAATTTCTAACATATTTTTATTATTTATTACAGCTGTTACAGAAAATATAAAAAAAATCACATCATTAAGTTTTCATTTAATCGTATAATTTTTTTCTCATCAGCTACAAATAAATCTCTCGTGTGGAATAAGTTCTCACGATAATGGAAGAGAGGCGTGAGGAAAAGCGACTTACGATGACCCACACGACCACACATATCGTTGCATTCATATATTATTACATCGTTACGTAATATCTTTACAATAATTCTCAGCTGAACGCAATGGAGTTAGAGAAGTGCGTGCATTATAGTTTTCTATACACATCTGTACCGAGTTGGAAAGTCGTTTATCCAACGATGAGGATAATTCTACTAATCAACCAACAAGCTTGTAATTATCTATTGAATGGGAGGATGCTTTTGTATTTCATAGTGCAAAGGGAATGATAACAATGAATCGTTAAACAATTTCTTTCAAATGTAATGCATTGTAGACTTTTTTTTTAATTTTTAATTTAATTTAATGTAATTCTCTATTGAATGGAAAGAAGTGAAAAGAAAAGAAACTGAAAGATTTGGTTAAACAAATAATAAAAAAATAATAAAAAAAAGGAAAACTCTGCACGAAATTCAAATTTTTCTTCTCCTTTCGAGACTCTTCGAGACTATCACGCGATCAGGATCGCTCTAAAATTTATTAATCCTCACGATTAACATCAACTTATGCAACTTTCGTACGAAATCGTAACTTTCATGTGTGCTGCACTCTTCGTAAAATAAAAATGCAAACGTTCCGATGCAAGTTCTTAGATTCGTTCTATTCGTGTTTTATGATGCGGAACAACGAACCGCGAGATAAAATCCTCGATAGAGCGACCAAATTAAAATGAAGCGCTAGATCATACTTTCACGTGATCCTTTCACCTTCTCCGCTAAATCTCACCGGACGTGACTAAGCATCTCTTATTTATTAGTCTTGACAGATCGCTCTTTACACATTGATTTTTTTACGCGACACAAAAAAAAGGATAATTGGACTTTTTTGTGTAGCTTGCCCTTTGGCAACGAAACGCTTGGTTTCGGAATAGAACACGATGAATATGATTTAATGAAACGTAAATGACGTTAGACTCGAATTTCATCAGAATTATCGACATCCTTGTAAATCATTACAAAATATAATTACCTCAGCATTAATTTATCATTATTTTTCATTTCCTGCTGGTATTCAAGACGAAAAAAAAATGGCGAACGTTTAAACCTGCTCATACAGCTTTTCCCTGACCCAATACTACTTGCTTATTCCTTGCTCGATCTAATGCACATTTATCGAATATAAATACAGATCAATAACTCTAAATGTTCATTCAAATGGCGCAATCGATCAAGATCGCCTTCGAGGTGAATATTCATTATTTTTATTCATTGAAAAGTCTGTAATAGTGGTCAGGCTTTTATTTTATATGCTCACATTGAATAAAAGCCTGATCGCTTTCACAGATTTGTTGAATTTGTTGAAAATTTGTTGAAAAATTCTTGAAAATTGTACAGCGAAAGTTTGCTTTTGTTTTTTTCTATTTTTTGGGCCAATTTTTCATCCAAACTTTTGCTTTGGTATCAAAAGTCTCAATACAATTAAATTTTTTTTATTTTTAACGATACCATCACGTCACAATGTTTAGTACCAACGAACTGTTTCTTCACTAATAACGATGAGGACAAAAAAAAACAAAAAATTGAAATAGATCGAGAATTTATAACTTACGTGTGTCCCATTTTGTGGCTGGAAACTCCAAAATCTTCAAGAATCGTTGCCACAGCGCGTGTTCCTCAAAAACTGAAGATCATTCGTATTTATAGCGAATATTATCATGAGCAGAAAAATTTGATGCACAAAACACACGCGAGCACCGTAAGGATGAAATAGAACGAGAAGAAAAAATAGTAAAAGAAAAAGAAAAATAATTTGGACCGGCAAAATACACGAGAAATTGATGAACTAGTGAAACAAGTCAATAATAGTCAGACGCGTGTCTATACTCGGCAAAACAGTCTCGAATGTAAGGTCACGAATCCAGCGGCTCCCGTAGCTGCTGGTCGTTGGTAGCTCGATGGTTATTCGACGACTCTTGGATCTTGCGTTCTGCCTCGATCGTTTGATCCAGACACTCTCCCTGCTCTTTCTCTTTCTCTCTCTCTCTCTCTCTCTCTCTCTCTCTTGTTTAAATCCCTAACTCGCGACTGGCCCAGATTTCTCACTCTCCTCCTGTCCCTTTTTAACCTCTCACTTCTCTTCCTCGCGGACTATGTCCTCACTTTTCTTCGAGCTTCAACTTAACAATTTCCTATCACGAATCCACAACTGGACCACGACCAAGGTTCCGAACAAGAGAGATATGTGGACTCTTGTTCTACTTGCACTGTCAGAAATCTTTAAATCTTTTTTCTTAGGATGGGACAATCGCAAATTCCACAAATTCTCAAAATGAAGGAACTTTCGATTGAGGGGATTTTCACGATTGAAAAAATGTGAGAGCATTTTAGTGATTCTTGGTAAATTTTGTGACACGTACGATGGAAAAATTTCTTAAATATACTTTTTCGCTGACTTTTGTCTCATGAAATTCGAGACTTTTTTATCTCCTGTTCGTCCTGATCATTTTATTCTTCGGTGCGAAATGAATTTCACTTCAATTTTATTAGTTAATCAAATTCCTACATTTAGCAAAAAAAAAGGAGTAAAATTTTATTCGGAAAATCGTTGATGAGGCTCAGTGCAGAATTATAAAGTGTAAGAAAAAATATAAAATAATTAAAATTGTTTAAAAATATTTGCAGTTAAAATAAGAGCAAAATCGAAATGCTGTTTATTACGAAAACAAGCAGATTGCAAATAGTGATGTAAAGAGAGAGCAAAAAAAAAAAAGGAAAAAAGAGTAATTAATCGATGGACGTGGGAGAACGAGAAATGATCGTATTACAGGAATAACGAGGCGTCTCTGATGCTCTCGATCGTCTGGTTCATTGGGTACAATTTGAAAGAACCTTCGTCTACGAGGGCGAATGCAGTAAATTTCACGAAGAGTTAATTTGATCGAAGAAAAGTATAATTCTTGGCTGCACCGATTAAAAGAGAGCGAGAGAAGGAGAAGTGTCCTAAGAATCCGGTGGAGATTTCCATTGATCGGTAGTGCATTATTATTTCGTCAGAGATCTCATTGCCATTGGGAATTTCTCGATCAAGCATCACGTTTTGAATTATAAACTAAAACGGTTGCATGAGAATCGCGAAGAACGAAATGCACGTGATGGACTCGTTGCAACAGCAACTTAATCCATTCATCAGTCATTTTGTCGAGCGTACATTGTTTAAAAATAAAATCGATTCACGGATCACGTGATTTAAAATTTACGATGTCTATGTTCGTAAAATACTGGAGGATCGAAAATAAATTTTTATTTTATTTTCTCTCTATTTTTTCTTTATTTTCTTTTTATTTTTTCTCTCGTGACGTTTCGCTATAGTGTAATAATTAAAAATTTATGATGTCTGTGTTCGTAAAATACTAGAGGATTGAAAATGAATCGAAAAAAAATGACATAAAATGTCAAAAAGTCATTTCCTTTGTCACTAAATTCAATGACGGTCATGCAATCGCCACAATTTCGTAATAAAAAATGTCTTCGGTGAAAACAAAAGAAAACTCTTTATTTTTTCTTTCGTGACGTTTTGCTACAGTATAATAATTCAGTGATTATGGTCAAATTACGTCGAATAATAAAAAAATTACGTGACAGAAGATTTTTTACAGATACAAAATGTGTGAGTAGAGGGAAAAGGAAGCTCCGGGGGATTCGTGCATATGTAGCTTTCGATCTCGACACCGTGTTGTGGGTCTACGTCCTGGGAAGTACGAGAACGCGAGTCACGAGGTTCTTCTCTTTTTTTTTTTATATATACCTGCCAGAATAGTCTAACTGTAGTTATATCGTTTCAAAGTAAAAGTAAAGTGGTAGCATCACATGATCCGGCCGTATCGTCTCGCGTTCCCTCCGCTCTCTTGTTCTTTCAATCTCCACATCTGTGCAGACCCTCTCGTTCGCTTAGTAGTAAGATACTAGTCACCAAACACAGATTTACAGACGTACACACACGAGCAAAGGACGAGAGAGTGATCGCTCTCAATTTCAGAGCAAAGTAACGACATACTGTATTTTTTTTCCTTTTTTTTTCAATTTTTTTTTTTTTTTGCAACTATAACTATACTCACGTCTTTATGAAGAGCTCAAATGATATACATATTAATACAATTACGTAAAAATTACTCTAAAGACTTCATGAATGATGATAATCGAAAAATGCGAATAATAACATTTTATTATCCGTCAAATTGTAACCTCGCATGTTAGAGTTAATTTTTTTTTTCTTTTACAAAATATAAAATGCAATAAATATAATAAAAACAAAAGGTGCTGCCACGCATCGTATTTGCTTTTGTTTTTGTTATGCGACGTCTCATCGGACAATTATTGTTTATTTCAAACACCAACTTCGCTAAATTTTGAGCTTAAAATATTATTTTGCTTCGTATTAATTCTATTTTGTTTACTATTTTGTATTCGGGTTCACACGTACTTAAATAAATAAATAAATAAATAAATAAACAAATAAATAAATAAATAAATAATACAGTCAGCAAATGTGGAGCCTCGATGCCATAAGAATTTCTGTAAAACTCGAGATATTTCTCTATTTCTGCTGCTGATATAATTCTGATTTCCGGTTAACATTTTTTTAAGCCGAATGTCTCAATCGAAGTGGATGAAGAAATACTGTGATTTTTTCATGATTTTTGCTTATCGAAAATAATATCTATACATAAAAAATGTCATCGATATTTGACGTTATTGACGTGTTATTCTATTACACACATGGCAATTGTTGACCCCATTTTATTCGAGTTTGCACTGGATCACGTAATTTCTCTGATGACGATTACGCGGTGCAATGGCTCGATAAAAATGTCCGGTAGATTTACGGGCAATGGAAAGAAATTAGTAAACCCTCGCGGCTCCTTTCCCTGTATATTATACGAAGCTCGCGATCCAATGTTTCTTCTAAGATTTAAACAGCGACTTGAATAGTCACGAGTTACGTTTAATCGAGCTATCTCTTCGTAATAAACGCCGCTATATGCCTTAAGCAAAAACCTCAAGGACGACCTGTGCACGAGTGAATAAACGAATAATCAACTCGAACTTTAAATTGTTCCTGTTATCAAAATTTCGGATAAAATTTTTTTCACAAATTTCAATTATAAAAACATTTTATTCAAAAGTAAATAAATTTTTATCGATTTTTGACAGTCATTACTTTTTACTTCTTTCAATTTTTTTTTCTTCTTTTTTTTCCACTGATTTCAATGTACAAAGAAGATTTATATGGCGATAAAACGTCAATACGCAATCGAGAAAAAAAAAGAAAACTAAATACACAGACAAACGAAACTGATGAATATGAAGAAAAAAGTTACATAAAAAATATGAAAATTCTATACATTTTAATGAGAAAGTTTGCCATGCGAAAACTCTTCGTCGTTTCCTCATACAATGTCTTATTTTCCCGCGGAAATATTTATACGAGAGCTAGGAATACAATTTTTTGTAAACACCTTCAATATTGCGAGAGAGAGAGAAAAAAATGAACATAAAATATACTGAGTAATGATACGTGCGAGAACATATACAACAACTCATTTGAAATTACGTGAATATGCGCAATTGCTCTGTACTCTCTGATGATCGCATTTTTTAAACGCATCCAGTGAACGCAGTCCCGGTGAGAATTAGAACTCGAGCAGTATATCTTCTCTGCGAAATATTCATCTCCTGACGGCCTTGTCAGTTCGTTGAAGGTTTTTTTAGTGGCGAAATAATTCCACAATAAAATATTATTTTTATTTATTTCGCAAATATTATAAACCAAATCAACTAACAATGTGTCTTGAGGGCCCAATTTTGTTTTTTTTTGTTTTGTTTTGTTTTTTTTTTTTTTTTTTTTTTTTTTTTTTAATTTTTTTTTTTTTATTCACGAGCAAAGAGATTGTGGAGGCGGTGATACTTTCTCCGTTTTAACTCGGACAAGTTGGAAGAACTCTTGTTCTCTCGGTCGATCGTAAGCATTATTTTTTTTCCTCTCGCTCGATTTGAACGTAAATGCTTCACCGGACCGACGTTTGATGTCACGAGGTCAAAGTAATGACCATGGACATGTCCTCATGCATCGAAAAAGAATAATAAATATGCTCGATATAAAATTCGAACTTTACAACTCCGTAGCCGTTCTGTTGAGGGAAAATCATTTTTAGGTAAAAAAAAAAAAAATGGTCCCCTGTAATAGGAAAGGAACAATTTTTTATTTTTTTTTCCAACCAAAAACTGAGCGATAGTTCAATTCAATTAAAAAAAAAAGTAGCAATCGATTATTTTAACAATTTCTGTTAATAATTTGCCACTAATTGCCTCCCACAGACTGACGTGCCATAAATGATTTATTTCAACTCAGACGTAAACTCAAACTTCCGAAATTAAACGAACACGATGAAGGTCAAAACGTCACTTAAATTTTAGCTTCGATTCTGTAGTTAAAACAGTAACAAAAAAATAATGTTTTCATCAACGAAACACTGGTACGATTTTATCGTCGAAAGTCCATTGATTTTTTGTAACAATTTTTTTTCTCGCACTTAATTATCAATCAAATTTTTTTGTGAGTTGATCCCATTTCGCAAAAGTACGATATTTCTTCAAGAATTTTATCGTTGCTTCTCATTAAAAAATGGTACAATTACGAATTTTATTGATCACAAATCTGTCAAAGTGTACGAACATAAAATCGAGATGCTCGTAACTCTCGAAATTATTGAAACGGACCAACTTGATTGTAAATATCGAGACACGATGTGTAATTATTTAAAAACGCTCATTCATTATATTCCGATGCTTACAATCTCCTGTTTGATAATTATCAAAAAAATTTATCGATACATCGCTTCGTACGAAACACTTTTTTATTCTCTTTTTTGTATACTCAAGTCTCGTAATTCCGAGCCAAATGCAAAAACTTCTTGCAACTGGATTCTACTGACAACGAGCAGCCACACAAACGTAAAAAAAAAAAAAAACGAATAAAAATCCTTATTGTTAAAAAAAATGATTAAAAAAAAAAGTTGCAAAGTTCTTTTTTCCTGTTATTCAAAATAAAATAACAAAAAAAAGTAGACAAACTAAAAATCTCCATAAAATCCTGAACACATTATTCGAACGATATAACGAAACGAATAAAATCGAATTTTTATCACGACGTGAATTAAAAAACACACAAGAAAATTGATCGTCAACTAATTCAAGATAAAAATTGAAAAAAATAATAATAATTCTCATCGTTATTAACACCTCGAGGCTTCAACGATAAAAATCAATCTTTAAAATAAAAATGTATAAGGAAAGTTTTCTAAACATCTCGTTCCTGTGACAATAAGAGACTGAAACAAATAAAATAAATAGAAACGAGTTGTCGATCGATATGAAAGTTGTTGCTGAGCAATAATTCTCTTACGTTTTATATAAGTTCGTACCCTTGTCCATTATGTTATATTTTTTTTATTTTATTTTTTTTGTTTATTTATTTTTTTCATTTATTTATTTTTTATTTATTTATAATGAATACGTCACTGGTGAATACAGACTTAAAATTACGTAACTCGGTACAGAAACTCGATCACTTATTTTCTCGCTCATGAATTATACTTTATACAACGAAAACGTACCTAGTCGTTAACGAGGCTTCCAAGAGAAACCAAGTTTTGGGTAAAAAGAGTTCGCGTCACACGAACAGCGATAAAAGCACTTGTAGCTCGACACCGAAAGAAATATGTGCGTAATACACCGGCGAAAGGATTATTCCAAAACCTTGATGCCCCAATGGACATACCGAAAAATTCGTGAAACGTGATCGCCCGGGGGGCTCCAATGTACTGACTTTTCAAACGAACCGACGATCCCCACATACACTAAGTTTATCGAGATCGTAATATAAACATTTTACATTATGGTTTTCGTATGATAATTTATTTATTAAATTATTTCTCAAAAGATTTCGTCAGTCAAGTTTTCGATTGTGCAGAACTTTTTGGCATCTCTCGTAAGTGGAAATACTTTTACGAACATGTGGCACAATTTATTTGGTGCAATTTCATTTTTAATCAACGTCAACTTCGATCCTCTAATTTCTATTTTCGTAAAATAAATGGACAAAATATATTTAACGAAAAAAATTTTACATTTTATTTGATAAGGTGATACATTTTTTTTTCTTGTAAAATATCAATTCATATTGAAATTTTTGTTGATCAAAATAGTGCTATAGATTTCTAAATCGTTTTATTCATTCTACAAAACATGTGGAATCTATTAAGCAGAAATTTTGCTTCGAATCGTGTTGCCAAACTCTGTGAAATGAAATCCAACAAAATGACTTTTGAGTGACGTTTCTATAAAAATATTAAGGTTTTTCTGAACTTGGTAACTCTTAGGAATTCGTGAAAAGGCAAAAGGAGGTCTTGCGATTATGTTTATGGACGTAACCGTTGACGTAACCTCGTACCCTTGAAATTCTCACATGTTATTTCATGACGATTTTATCTTTCGAATTCTTTTCTCTTAACGAATTCTTTTCTTTCACTTTTGTCAACTATTATCTTTCTTGGTTTTTAATGCAGTGGATTTTTGTTCGAGGACACACTTTTCCTTGAATTTCGTAATAAACATATAAATGGTTTCCTTAATGGAGAAAAACATCGCAGAGATGTACTGACCGCGTTGGGTACGCGGTCGGTACGTGACTTCAACGATTTTCGAAGTTAAGCTTGTTGAAATCCAAATTCATATCATTCGTCGGTAATGACGATCCTCGTTCTTATCATGTGAGCAATCATTGAGGTTCAAAAACTCCCGATAGATGACGCAAGTGTGACGTTCTTCCCTTCTCATGAGTGAAATGTTTGAAAATAAAATGAAAAGATCAAATGAATTTGAGATTTCAACTACTACGACGAGTTAACGAGTTGGTTTTATTCCATCGACGTCCCTGTCTTCGGAAAAACACTTTTGAGATAAATTAACCCCAATTTTTACGTTATTACTATACATGAAACAAAAATATTTGAAAAAATATGTTGAATCTATTTATTTACGGTCGGTAACTGTGTAGAGATGGGATCGCGATAGACGCCTGTTTACAGATAAGAAAATACTCCCGGATGCCACCACCGGATCGACCTATCACTTTCTAATACACGCACGAGAGGATAGATATACACTATGTATATAAAGATCTTGTGTGTATATAGAGACGATAGAGAGTCAATGTCGCGGATGAATATATGCTTGACTGGGGTGTTTTGTTCTTTGGCGCGTCCCGGAGTCCATAGTCCGCCTTCGAAGACACATTCACATGGCGAGTCAGTGAATATTTCTCACGCTCCATTTATAATTCTATCGAATATTCAACAAGTTGTGTTTTCGGTTCAGTTAAATATCTACGAAATCTCGCCGGTAAAGTTGTGCATCGAAAAAAAACCCAAACGTGTTTTTTTTTTTTCATTTTCTGAAACTTCGAACGAGAGAAAGAAGACCCTTGAAAAAAGAGTGTATTCGAAACGACGCTACCCGGTGTTTTAGGGTTAGGTCACCCCTGCGTTTCGCGCCACGTGACGATCGTAAAATTGAATAAATTTGCTAAATTTGCTACATTTCGAATTTTCTTCCACTTATTTTTACCTTTTGCATCGATTTTTTTTTTTTTTATTCTAGTGGATTGAATAGCTGTTGTGATTTTGAAGATGTTCGACTTTGTTTCAAATAAAAATTATCTCTAATGTGATATTTGTTTGGAAACTAAATAATACTTCGAAAACCACAAGTTTCGTCTTTATCTCGAACAATCTCGTCTTCGTTTTGCCTATTGATGTTGAATAAATCATCCGATATCTCGTGATGTTAAAAAAAATTAAATTCTTACTACTCCAGCCTGAAATATACGCGATAGACGATGCTGATCATTTGTTGATGCATATGTATAGATTCCCACGCATATATGTTCATATGTATGTGGGTATTGTGTGCTTTGCTTACAAAGATCATAAGAGATGTTGCAAAGACCTTCGAATGGCCTTCATTCGTCGATTATAGTGCGTCTATGTTGTGCACGTCACGTAGTTTATTTCACTCGATACCATTGCAATTATTAAGTCGATTTCATCTGCCTTGACGTATATACATAATTCTTTATGCTGCGCTATAGACCGACCGCAGAACTCCACGAACTTTCGAGCCATCGATATCACTTACATTTCTTTTTATAAATTAAATGTTTGTTCAGTGTTCTATCATTTTTAATTGATGCACAAAATTGAGGGATGACCCGAAATTTTTGCTAAATTTGTCTTTCCGTTCGTCGAAAAAAAGATCGTTCATTTTTTTTTCTAACGACATTTCGAAGTGTTGGTTTTTCGAATTTGTCGTTTTTTCACCAACCCTTTCAATTGATTGAAAGATTTGTGACGATGTCTCGCTCAAGAAATTATGATCGGAGTCTTTTTTGATTGAAAATTAAATTGAGAAATATTGACAATTGGAAATACTAAGAGATCGAACGGTTGAATAAAAAAGTGAAAAAAAAGAAAAAAAGTTTTTCATATTTTCGGCACTATAAACGAAACTTATCACCGGACCTGTACCCACTACAGCTCCGGGAATGCGCGGGACAGTGTATTAACGCACACAACGAAAAAAGAATCGTGGCAACGTTGCATGTTGTGTGTGTGAACGGTGCGAGAGACCCGAGACGGGAAAATAGAGGTTATCCCGCCTCGTACAACTGTTGACACGCCGACACCATTGTCGGTTCATTTCAGCTGATTGTTAGCCGTTAACTATTTTCGAAATAAAGTGCCCAATAAATACGTAGTGAAAAAATGTTCAAAAAATTCTATAACATGATAAAAGTATTGTCCAATCTGTCACTATTTTTTTCTAAAGCTTTTTATCAACCTCTTTCTCAATCACATAAAAAAACGTGAATATTTTGGGGTTGATCACGAGATTCTCTCATAAGCGCCAACGAATCGTGTTTTTTTGTATTTTCAAACTCGATGCATTCCGAAACGACGTAGTCAAGGTCATTAAAACTTTACCCGAAACTATCTCAGGCGCGTTAGATTAAATCTGTCTGTGTAAAAACCATAAATGCCGTCAGTCAGCTTTCCACGCCATCATTTCTGTCAGAGGGCAATTCTAATGTCATTAAAAGCTACGCATAGAGTGACTTCAACTCCAACCGTTGTTAAGGGCCAATTAGTACACGAATAAAACGACAACGATAAGCATCTCGAAGTTTCATAGCGTCCACACCGATTTTGTACAGTTAGGATTAAAGGAAATTATTATCAATACACGAGCAAGATTTACAAAATAATCTGTCAAAAGAGGTTTTTCGCTTCGACGTTCTTAATTGCTGATTCAATGAACCAAAAATGTGATCATGTAAAATCGATGCAAAATAAACACCGAATTGTGCGTTGGCAATTAAAAAAAAAAAAAACACACGAAACATTCGAGTCTCTCAGGCAGATTAACATTTTTTTTGAAAATTTTAGTGATCCCTTCACTTCGCGACACGTCATAAAAGAACTTTAGTCTTATTATTATTATTAGAGCACCATTTTTTTTTAATAATTAGGAACACGTTTGATAGCCTACTTAATATGCATGGTTAAGAATCGAACGACATTAAATTCTTATCAATCTCCAAGTTTTTCATATTTTTTTGTTTACATACTTATAATTAGGCCGAATCGCATCAGTTACATTTGCCGATCGGATTTTTTGGTATCTCAAGTGACGTTCCATTATCTTCATGTCGTTCGTCGTATAACGTTATCGTATTAGCGCAAATTTTTATCCTCGCAGTGATGATAAGGGTGAGGAAGAATATATTCAGCGAAATTTTGATTGATGCGAATTTTTTTTTTTTTTTGCGGGAATTAAAGGCACGATATTATGGGGTTGCGCGACCTTGTTCGACCTTGTCGAAGCCTTTAGGAAAATACGTGCTCCTTGATGGATCAATAACTCGTCGCGATCTGCGTTTCACGAGGTCCGGAAACATTTTGCAAAATATTTGGACACAAAAATGATGAATGATAGTTTTGTAGAAAAATTTAAAAAATTTCGTAAGGATCCGCTGGTTCGTTGCACCACATGTCGAATCGTCGCGAAATTGGGTGATGCAAGATCCCAGAAATTTGGCGGGAAACGAAGAAACTCTCGATTCTCGATTGAAAATCGCGAGAAAAACAATTGAATAATAAATAATGATACAATCAATAAATAAAAGTGAAATTCTTGATGAAAATTCGTTATAAATTCATCATGTTTCGATTATAATTCGTATAAATCGAAAAAGTGTATCAATATACGTGACAATTTTTTATTTGTATAAAAAAAATCAGAGATTTCGTAGAATATTCGGACAAATCAGAGTTTTTTTTGTTTTTTCTAATTTTCTGATAATCTTGCTTCCAAATTTATTGCGAAAGTACGTCATGGATAAAAAAAGCAAAGCTTTCGTCTACGTCACGCACAAAAGAGAGGGAAGACACACCCACGCGAAGCATGTGAGAAGACGTGTTGGAACACTAAACGAGACTCGAACTCGAAAATCAAATCCACGAGAATTTCACGCAAATGCGAGGATGATGCAACATTCGGAGACCAAATAGATGAGGGTCGCATATCGAATCAACTTCCCGCTGCTTCTTTCTTTCTTTCTCCCTCTCTGTCTCTCCCTTTTCTCTTCTTTCTCTCTTCTTTTTTCCTTTTTCTATTTTTCTTTCACGCGCGCTCTCTCTCTCTCTCTTTTTCATACGCTCGCTTGATCTTTCGGTCTTGTTGACTGGCGTATTTCGACGCACACCATCCAAAACGATTCCCCCTTCTAGCGTTAACTGACCTCAGAGCATCGGCGCTTCAGTTCTCGTTCGGCGACGCGTTCGGACGCTCGAACAATTTCCATCATCCCCTTTCTCTCGTTCGAAAACCAAAATAATAGAAAACTCGTAAACCGTTCATGATAATTTATAATTTTTAAATGTTTTCGTTAGGTGCTGCGTAATAATATTCACAAAATTAAAAGAACTCGTTGAATCAAACCGTAAAAGATTCAGTTTAAGTGAAAATTATAACACCAACAGTTGAAGTGAACAAATAATAATGGCTTCGTTAAGGGAGTTGAACGGTGAGTTTATTCAATTTTTCATACAAATCCTTCGAGTGTACTGTTTTCAAACATATTCATAATTATTTTTATGAGATACAGACAAACCCCTCGTTCTACGTCATTGAAAATGTGTGTTCAATCAAATCCTCACTATTTTATTTCCATTCAAATGAAACTAAAGATCGAACCAGATTGAAAAAATTATTTTTCTCAATATCGTTCTACTCGGTTTTTTCTTTACGCGTCGTCACACGTGAGTTTGAACTTGACTACCTGTGGCTCTCGATTTTAGCTACGATCGAAAAAAATGTTATATTTTCAAGAAACCGGTTAAACGAAAAGCGACAGTATCGCGGAGAGAACAACGTCGTAATTTACCACGTGGCACTTTAATTTTCTTCCGTAATGAACTTTTGGTCGTTGAAAAACCTCATAAGAAATAAACGAAAGAAATTCATATTGAGAATACGTTTCATTTTCACCGAAAAATTTATTTGTCTGTCATTAACATTTGTCCGGACAACAAAAGCCCGAGCATTCGTGACAAAAAAAAAAAATCGCGAGTAATAAAAAATTCTTCAATTGTGTAATTTTTCGACGTTTTACAATAGTCGACGCGTCTATGACATTAAAAAAAGCATTTTTATAGAAAATTGCAAACAGCACTCGTCACACGAGACTCATTACTTACAATGATAGATTTGACTTTTTTTTCACTCGACTGCACGTGTGATCGACGACACGCGTGAACACGACATAAATTAAGTGTAAAATTTGATAAAATTACGTTATTCGCCGATTCATATTATGAGAGTACACTAATTTCTTTTTTTTTACACGTTTACCAAGGTCACGAAGTACTGTAATTAGTAGATATTTATATATCTGTACCGTTTCAAAGAAACATGATAAAAAAACATGGAAAACGGGTATAAATTATAATTTTTTTTTTCCAAACTTCACACATCGTGTCCATGCAGAGTCACACATGTCAAACAGTTGGCTTCAGTTAGTTTTGTCTCTCGTTTTTTTCCTTCTATTTTGCTGTTTCGTATTCGTAATCCGAGCTGTGTTTGTGCAGTGTTTGTCCATGTTTCAATACACACAGTAAACTTGCGTAACGTCTCAAGTAAAAATATCCCCTGTAATTTTGTCAAAATATTTTATAACTTAAAAGCCGAAATAAAAATTCTACCATGATTTTTTCTCCGAGTATCCTCATTCGACAAAAAATTCGATTCGTACCAGCAAAAAAAATGTCTGACGAAAAAGAATGCTACGTCGAGACGATGAAATTTCGATGAAAAACAAAAATTTTTTCTCAAATCGAACATTGTACTTTGAATGTTTTTATCGATGACATTGGACCTCGTTAAACGTCATTTTATATTCTGCATCGACAAACAATCAATTGTGCAATAATTTATTACGATTCACAGAGAGTTCGAGGCTGGTATTTCTTCTTCAGAATATTTCTATTTTCCTAACCAATCATTTCTGTCGAATAAAATCTCGAAATTTAGTGATGTTCCAAAATAAAGTTAGACTTTTGTTTTTATTTTTTATCAAAGTCTTTTCTTTTCGTCGAAAATACGAAAATGTGGATTTTGAGTCGTAATTGCTTGGTTTTTTGATCATTTTGTTTGTTTTATTAACGTCGTAGCTCGCGTGCCCGCTCGAAACTATTTCTCCAGTCATTGAGTCATATTTTCTGCCAGTAATGAGGTTTTATCTAACGGACCTTAGATGAGGATCTGTTAAGGAAGGTCATGCCTCCATTAAGTCCTACTTAACCGTAATAAAAAGTTCTAAACCAACGAAAAACCATAAATGCAATAAATCAACTTTCCGTGCCATTATATCTGTCAGAATGTAATTTTAATGTCATTAAAAGCTGTGCACAGAATTACTACAACTTCAATGTTTTAATGACCAATAAGTACACGAAAAAAAGACAACAATGGTCATTTCGAAGGTCGATTTGGGCGCATTCCGATTTTTTTATTAAAAAAAAAATCAAATGAAAAAAAAGATAAAAATTGAGTTAGAGTGAAATTAAAAAAGACGAAAATTGAAACTTTGTCTAACACTTCATTTTTTATTAATTTTCTAGAAAAATATTCATTCCGTTTTGAAGTTCACTGAATAAAATTTCTCATTCTTGTAAATACAATGCAAATAATGCTTTTGTTTTTTTTTTTTTTTTTTTTAATGCAAAGTTGGTAGAAAAATGTTTTAAGGAATCCGATGATACGAGAATGAAATAAATATCGAATATTTTCGAAGAAGAATTTACTGTCTAATGAACAAGAACCTGTTGCTCTTTTGCTGGCTCGTCGTAGTAAAGAAAATTTGTAATCAACGAATAATTACTTGAACACCTTGAAACAAAACTCGAATGGATAACGCACCTACCGTTTCAATAAAACAAAATTCTTTATAAAACATGCAAAAAAATGTTGAAAATATATTGATACGAGATGAAGATTTGACAGAGGACTTCATTTAAGAAATAAAATTCAGCAATATCTTAACTTCTAAATATCCCAACGTCTGATCTGTTGGGAAGAATCGAAAACATTTTGCCTCGTATTTTGCTTTTAATTTTTTATCCATTCTATCGAGATGCCAAGATAACAAGGAAAAAAAACTCGGATTTTATCTTGAAAAACAGTCTCTTGATATTTGTTTACTTGAAAAAAATATTAAACTTTTTGAGAAAGGAGAAATTGAGGGAAAAGAGGAAATTAAAATTAAAATTGGGAGGATGGGCTTGTAAAAACCCGAAAATAGAATCACGAGAACAAAATATTCAAAAAATTCGAATTGTTTTTATTTCTATTCTTCGAAACTGTAATAAAACACTATAAAATATTTAAAAAGATTCGATTTAATAAAAGGAAGAAATTGAAAAATCGTTTTATTTATTTATTTATTTGTCAGTTTAGTCGATTTTTGATACTTTTCACTTCAAATTTAAATTTCGTGAGTAAAAAGTTAATAAAAACTTGACAAACTGTTCAATTTATTGGATTTGATTACCTTTTGTTCCACAGAATTTAGAGTCGCAGTAGTTTTGGGACAATCACATTTTTGACAGCTCTGTCGTCTGCTGGTCCGAGACTTGTCTCGAGTATATTATCACTGAATAAAATGATTCGCGGTGGTGAGGGTAAAAACTAAAAGTTATTTTCTTTGATTACGAAGCTCAGGAGACGTCTGATTTATATATTTTCACTAAATTCGTATTCGGACTCTTATAAATTCATTATTTTTGCAAATACATTAAAAAAAAAATTAAATAAAAACGAGCATTCGGGCCCAAAATACACATCGGACGAAACGAACTCAGCAGAACGAGATCGTCACGTTTATTCCCACATGCAATACATTTGAGTATCCGCTAGATTGACGTAAACAAACGAGGCACTTATGTAAATTAATCGATCAAGGTTCACGAGAATAAAGAAAAAAAAACCAAAAAATGTTTCCGGTCGCTTGATCTTTTTTCCTCCCGGTTATCACACGATGACCATTGTTAGTCCGTCTGACGATATTCACCATCTTTTGGAATATTTTACAACTTCGTTCTGGATAAAAATGATAAAATCTTCTTGCGTGGCTGTTAAGTGACGATTTTGTTTCTTGTTAACACGGCCCGAATTATCATTTTGCAGATACTGTTATAAACGAGTAAATTTAATTTGCAAATAAAATTGAATGTTTGAAACACTGCAAAATGCTTAAATAAAAATAATTCTTTTTTATCTCGTAATACGAATATATCTTGACACATAATTTATGCTCGAAAAGTTTATTTCCCGCCATTACTTGACGGAAGTTATTTAATGGCCAGTACTTTACATAACGCATAAGATAAAAAAAAAAAAAAAAAGGAAACAGAATATTTACTTGTGCGTTAGAATTTTATCTTCATTTTTGTTTGTTTTTATCTGGAAAATAGATTTTGCAATTACTTCAAATTATTTATTCAATTATGAGATATTTTTTGTCTCTAATTAAAAATAATTTTTATAGAAATAACGAAATTCTCAAATGTAGATTACGACTTTTCGATTCGAAACCTTCAGGCCCCATCGCCAAACAATTTGAGCCCTATTAATTTAAAAAAAAAAAAAAAAATCGAAAATAATAAAATTTCCATGACGTTATCCTGAAAAATGATGATAATTCTTTCGTTTTGTTGACAAAACGTCGATTCTCGTTCTGACAGATCCAATATCGTTGTCATCGACGACCAGAAGATTTATTTCTTTTTTTTTCTCTTCTTTACAACGAAAATTTATTTTCGTTAATTCCCTGTTCATTCGAAAAAACTTGGATATTCAAATACATAAATCTCATGAATAAATATACTCTGCATTCTTTCCTCCTGCCGTTCTTCGTTTAAACATTCAATCCCGTCGACACTGGATCGTCAAAGCGATATTCTGTAGTCGAATTTAATCCCTCGAAACGTTGAATCGCAGTGTCATTTAGTGACCCCTCTCGGTGCTATTTTTATTAATTCATTTTAATTCAGTCATATAATACACGCCCCTATTTACATCAATTGAAAATATGCCGGCTCCAATTGTCCGCAGTAATATTCTCACGAATGGAATGCGATTCTTGACATCGCCGATCGAGTCAAACAGTAATCACCTATACAATAATATTCAACGATTAAACTCTTCGATAAGTGTCTCTTAGTAATTTTCAAACTTATACAATCCCTTTAAAAGCCTTGCTTCGCTGTAGTTCGATATTTTTCCAACATTTATACAATTCAGTGTGCAGTCACTCTCCCATTATTTTAATAGTTATTAATTTATTGCAAGTGACCAACCAAACGTTTAAACGTGAAAAAAAATCTTGTAAATGTGTGTTTTTCTACGTCAATGAAAAACTTAAAATCGGAGACTGTTTTATATTGCATAACATTAAATAAAAACCATAAATTCTCAAAGTTATCTTTGCACAAAAAAAAGAAAAAAAAATATCAAAGTTTTAAACTTTTTTTCAGAACTAAAACAAATTTATAAATTGTCACGACGTTTACCCAGCACAGATTCAGTATTTTTTGAACGATTAATGCTTCGAGTCAATATTTGAACGGCACAGTCCATAGAGATAATTCGTACTTCATAAAATTGAGGTCGAAAATATTTTTTTTTGGAACGATGCATTATGATCTCAATTTTGACAAGTCGAACGAGCCTCTGTACAAATTTTTTCGTATTATTAAAAATTGTACATGTTTGAAAAATAGTCATTTGTTTTTTTTTTTTTTTTTTTTCAGAGAAGATACCTCGTCGAGCTATCCTCGGATGCCTTATGTTTTTTGCTTGTATGTTTTCGTACTTCATACGAACAAATTTGTCGATAACTATTGTTGCCATGGTCAGCGCAACTTCCGGCAAAGACAATGGAAACGATGGTTGTGTTCATCACGAAATTTCTGCCAATTCAACTGGCAACAGTACCAGGGTATTGCCTGATGTAAGTTCGCAGTTTTCTCGTTTATGACAATTTTACATTTTTGACCAAGTGCCAAAGACGATAAACACTTTCTACAACGTCTTTAATATTATTTTTTTTAAATACTTTATTTTTACTATTTACACACAAAAAATGATAATTGACGTTTAAATCGTTAGAACCCAACAAAATATTTTCTTATTTATTTGCAAATATTTTTTCCATCCCAGATTTGTTAAAAAAAAATTTCTTCATTTGATTTTTTGATTCAATCAAAAACGTGATTAATGTTTGGACCTTGAAACGTCAAAGAAAGTTCGGAGACTGTTGAAAAGTAAAGAAACTTCCATCGCATGACAATGCGGTAAAGGAACGAACTGTTAGAAAAATGTGCAGAAAAAAAAAGTTGAATAATTCGAGAAACTTTGTTGAGATCGTAAACAATTTTAATAACGAAATTAATTGACAAAATACTTTTGAAGTTGTACGAAATAAAAAATAGATAAAAAAATAAATTTACTGGAAGAAACATCGAACAAAAAGTATTGAAATAAAATTATCGTGTCTATGTTTAGCCAGCAGAGCCCGAGTAAGTCGATCACTCGAATACTGTATGGTCTCGCAGAAAAATAAAATGAAAAAAAAAATAAAAAAAAATTCAACAACTCACCAACCTCTTCATATAAGTCTCCAAGACATTCCACGTCAATTGGAATTCGACTAGTGTCCACAGTCATGTGGTCCAATGCACATACGAGTGTATTATCGTTCAGTGTCCTTATGCTATCTTTCCTTTTTTTTCTTTACGTAATATAACAAGAGCTGATTACGTATTACGTAAATTTATTTATGTTGCATCACGATGAATTTTCCATAAAAAACTTTTTTTGTTCCAATAATGAGTAACAATTATACAATTAATCGTATACAAAAAAAAAATATTTGAAATTTTATGATCGTTTTTTAATACTTTTTATCAAGTTTTCTAAGTAGGTTACAAAAATAAATAAAATAGGGATGAAGAATTGAAGATATGGAAAAATTCTTTTAAAGCAGAACTGGAACAATGATTTTGAAAAAATTTCAAGCTGATTTAAGATTTTTTTGAATTCTAGTATGGAGAACGTTACGAATGGAGTCAACCCGTCATCGGGGCCCTTTTATCGTCATATTTCATTGGAACATTACCAGCGAGTGTGCCCGCTGGAATGCTGGCTGAACGATATGGAGGTGCAAGAGTTGTAGCGTGAGTAGAATAGCGATTCGAATTAAAAATAAAGAATTAATGATAAATTATAGTGGCGATAAGATTTTTTGGCACTTAGTTTCCAATGTTTCTCTAATAAATGGATATTTTGATGAGAATAATATTTTAAAAAACTCTGCTCTATTTCAATAATAATAAATTTAAAAAAACAGATCGGTTGTCGTTATTTATTTGACAGCTATTCTCAACGAGAAATTTTGGATTAAAAATTTTCACTGGTCTCACAACACAATTTCTATAAAAATCAATAACAATTAACTGAACATTTTTCCAATTCTATTTTTCAATATTTCTCTAATAAATAGATATTTTGATGAAAATAATATTTGAAAAAACTCCACTCTATTTAAATTAAAATCAATTAAAAAAAAAAAAAAACAGATCGGTTCTCGTTATTTATTTGACAGCTATTCTCAAGGAGAAATTTTGGACTAAAAATTTTCACTGGTCTCACAACACAATTTCTATAAAAATAAATAACAATTAACTGAACATTTTTCCTCTATTATTACTGCACACTTTTTTTTTCATGTTTCCTTAGAATTCACATGTGTTTATAGAACTAACAAAATGTGTCCTCCTATCGTATTTAGATTTGCAACATTAATCCCTGCACTGTTAAATCTTCTGGTGCCATGGGCTTCCGGAGTTCACTATGCCTTCGTATTTGTGATTCGTTTCGTCTCAGGTTTCTTTGGGGTAAGTTTTGAAAATGTAATCCAGTAGAATTGACACTAACAACTCTTGATATTTGCACATTTCGATAAAAATTCATCGGAACAATAAATTTTTCAATTTAAAGTGAATTTCAATCCTTCGTTTTTGTTTTCCTTTCAAAGAGTGCGGTTTATCCAGCTCTACACGCGATGATTGCGAGATGGGCACCTCCGAGTGAAAAAGGCATGTTCGTTTGGACCATGTCCGGTGGACCTTTTGGAACTTTTGTCACACTTTCACTTTGTGGATGGATCATCAGCTCGTATGGATGGCAAGCTGCTTATTACGCCACCAGTGGACTTATTCTCGTATTTTATGCTCTTTGGTTTTTCCTCGCTTACGATACACCCGACGTACATCCAACGATAACTGAACAAGAAAAAGCATACATTAAAGAAAAAATTGGCTCGTCTGTATCCAAACAAAAGGTTAAGATATAAACTTCTCATTTTTAATCATAAAACACTGTTTGAAATTAAATATAAAAATGTGAAAAATGCACTTGTAGCATAAAGATTAAAAATTACGTCCATAACTTTCTCCACGAAATAAGTAAATTGTCAAAGATTCATTTGCTTCATTCTGTTTCTATAAAACTTGAAAAAAAATACAAGTTACAAGTTTGGGCAACACTCTGGTGGAAGTGGGGAAAAAAATGAAGTTTGAGTGATGGGATGGGGTCGTAAAACCTGCAAGATTATCCGCAGGATTAATGAAAAATAGGATAAAAGTTAATTTTTTTAGTAAAAATATACATGAATGAGACGAGAAAATATATTAACGTTCAATTGTAATATCGTTCACAGATTAAACTGCCATTTTTAGCAATGATGACTTCACCACCATTCCTTGTCCTTCTTTGGGCCCATTTTGCTAACATGTGGGGAATTTATTTCATCGCAACTAATGGACCAAAATATACGCTGGAAGTATTAGGATTCAATATGAAATCGGTATGAAAATTTATGCAATAAAAATTGTATTAAAAGTATATAAATATGTGATAAATCGTAATGTTGGATTTATGCATTTTTTTTAGGGTGGTTTCCTCACTGGTTTACCTTACATTGCCCGTCTTGGCGCTGGTATTGTTTTCGCTGCTGCTGGTGATTACGTGAGAAAAAATAATATACTTACGGTCGTATGGATAAGAAAAACATTCATGATTTTCTGTAAGTTTATATTTTAACATTTTGTTTTCGATTAACAAACGAATACACAGTAAACTGCAATCCTGTATTTTTATTATTGCCAGGAATGCAGATTAGAAAAGTGAAAATCGACTTTAAAAATTTTTATTTTTATTTTTTTCTAGCTCACGTTGGAACTGGCGCTGCTTTAATAATCATGACTTATGTTGGCTGTGATTCAACCACTGCAATTGTAATGCTCATCTTAGCTTTAACTATGAATGGTGCTGCTTGTCAAACCAGTTTACACAATCATCAAGATTTGGCCCCCAATTTTGCTGGATCTCTTTATGGAGTGATGAATACCATCGGCAGTTTCCCTGGGTTCATTATACCCCAAGTTATCGGTGCATTGACCAAAGAAAGGGTACGAATTTTTTATTTTTGTTAAATTTGTTCCAAGTACTAAGAACGTTTTGTCAAATTTCCTCTTGTTCTTCATCAGAGTATACATTTCATTGAAAAATATAATGTTTTGGAACTCAATAATTAGTTGTACGAGAGAAGTCCGGGAAAAAAAATTGAGAATTAAGGAATTTATGAATGAAAAAAATGTCTCGTTGCGTTTTAATGTTCCAAATTTCCTTCAACAAATATTTTTGTCAATTCTTTTAGTTCAAATTATACGGTGAAGGCAAATAAATGAAATGTCATTTTTAAATATTTTGCAGAATGGTATCGAAGAATGGCGTTGGATGTTCTGGATCTCGGCAGCAGTTTTCTTTTCCGCGACGATATTGTTTTGGATTTTCGGTTCAGCCGATATTCAACCTTGGAACGACTACAGTCAAGCTCAAAAAGTCACTGATATTGCGGAAGAAGAGAAACAAATGAACGACGTTACGATGAAAGAGTCTCCTACCGAGGACGAAGCAGAAGAAAACGAGCGACTTTAAGTGTTTAGATAAAAATTATTAAAAAAAGATAAATATTAAGGAGACTCGTGAGAATTCAGCGACACAAATTGTCGATCGCCCTCGTAAAAAATGCCTCAAACCCTTGTGGTTTTGATTAATTCGATGAATTGATCGTTATCGTCAACGAGATCTATTTTTGCTCTCGCGGAATAAGGCAATTAATTAGAACAACGAGGCGGCTGAATTATTTTAATCAAGTACAAAAAAAATCAATGTTACATTCGGTGTTTCGCTAGAAAGAAAGAGAGAGACAAAAAAAGTAGGATTTTAGGGTCACCGGGATGATGGAAGTTTTACTATCTCGCTGTTATTTTGAATCGCAAAATGCGAAACAAACTCAATGCCAAACAGATATTTTTTTGCCAAAATTTCATCGTCCATCATGTTTTTCATTTTATCGTTCATATTTTTCTCAATCCTTCAAACGTGGAGTCTTTTTCGGACTGAATTCCATTGAAAGCATCCACATAACTTAAGGGGTTGGAAATATACAGCAATACAACACTAACTTGCAAAAATCATCTTTAAAATCGAATAAATATAGAAAGTAAAATTCATGTTTATTCATCGCCTCATACTCTTCAAACTTTGACGGGATAAAACCCTTGAAAACTGTGTTTCCATGCGGAATAATCCAACGAATAATTAAAGTTTTCTTATCATCATGAAACTATAATTTTTAAAATCTATTTAAGTATTTATTAAGTAATACAAAGTCTCACAAACCACAACAACGCACACCAAAAACAAATAATACATTTATTTTTTACTCATCAGTTTATTCCTACAGAATAAAAAACAAAAATATAATAAAACTGAATAAAATAAAAGCGGAGTTTGGAAGAAACGCGAGTTTGATATTTGAGAAGGAAATTCTTCCAAATTTCTCAAACTCTTTTGATAAGTAAACGAAAGATAGATCAAATCGTTGAAATTTGATTTTTCTTCGATTTGTTTTAAATCGTGCAACTTTTTTGAAGATAGAAATACTTAATATTCTGTACGGATGTTTGATAAGAGAAAAAAAGGAGCTCCTGTTACCTTTGCATTTACTTAAGTAGAAAAAATCGTATCATTTTGCTATCAAATAAAAAAATAACTGTTTTTCTTGTCCATTCGTCGCGTCTAGTTCATCGCACTGCGTACAACTTTTCATTGTGTTGAAAAGTTGAATTTGTGTGTACATTGACTTACTTTTTCTGACAATAAAAAAATTATTTCGACAAGTGACTTTTTATATACTTATTTAACGATAAATTATTTAGCAACGTAAATTTTAATTCGAGTAGATTTTCGCATTATTTAAACCTACGAAATACACAATGTAAAATTATTTTCACTACGAACTTTGCGAAGATTTTAGTGAACATGTGACTTTTTTAAAAATTATAATTCATTCACTTTTATTGGAGCAGAAAAAAAAGGCAATTGAGAATCGAAACTGCGTGAAAACCTTAATCTCTTAGGATTCTTCTTTCTGGTTTACTTGGGCATCTGCATACATTTCTGTTTAACACCGGTTTTTCTGGACAAAAAGCATTTTTTAACAATTTTAAGGCTCGTTCATCGCTGGCTGGTAACTCTTGTCTACAGTTGATCGATGGTGAGGGACTTATTTCAGAGTGTAACGAGGATGAACTCATGTCATAAGAAACTTTGTCGTGGCTGCTCGTGGAATCATTGGGAAAACTTCTCATTCTTTCACGCGACGAACATGCTCGACGTAAATTTGGATCTTGAGCAGCTTCCTCACGATTTCTTGACACGTAGGAATTGTCAGTCGTCAATAATATATTTTCTGTTTTTTGTACTCCTCGATTGGTTGACGTTTCGCGGAATGAAAGTTTCCAAGACACGGGATGTTCTGTCGGTTTCCTTCGGTAACTTGTCCTCATCGTTTCTTTACGAACATCGTTCGTTTTGGAATCACCATTTTCTGTTAACGTATCATCAGTACTCAAAATGTATTCGGCTATTTGACTTGCTTTCCGTTCTGGTGAAATTGACGGGTCTGGGTAAAGAGGTGATTGGGAAAGTTTCACACCTGTTCCTATCTTCTCAGTTTTTCCGGAATAATCTTCTTTTGCGATATCGTTACTTTCTCTTGTTGGTTTAACTACTGTTCCCACAGTCCCATATCGATGAAAAGATCCAAGATAAACCTCACCGATGGTTTTTTCATCAAAATCTTCTAGCTCTTCATCATTTTCGTTCTCTTCATACCCGTTATCACTTTTGTTCTTTTCATAGTCGATAGTTTTTCGACCGAAATTTTCTGAAGCGTTATAAATTTCGTTTTTTTCTGAATCTAAAGGTTGGCTTGAAGGTTTTCTTGTGTCGTTATCATCTTCGTATTTAGCAATATCCATGTATTCTTCAGGAGGTATTGGACCGCTGCTCCGACGAATAGAACTTATTACCTTTTCGCTAGTAACACTTTCATTTTGCTTGCTCTCAGACAGAAACATGGAATTTGGAACCGTTGGATTCCAACTTAGATCCGTTTGCGTTTCATGATCGATCATCAATTTTTTTAACGCGTTATCATATTTTATCATAGTTTCCATCTCTGCTTCCTTCGTTTCGATTTTTGATGCCGCAACCGGTTCAGACATCCATAGAGCTCTTTCAACCATAAAATTTAGTGCGTCCGACGACTCTATCACACCTGCCGAAATCATCGGATCGGATTTTTTGAGATCTGCGTCCGTAATATTTGTTTGTAGATCTTGGATGATGTCGTCGAACGGAGCTGTATTTTCAAATGTAATTTTCGTTTGGACGTTCTCACTTTTTTTCCACTCCGGCAGTGGCTTATCGTTCATGACGGCTGGAAAATTGCAAAATTTGAGCAATATATTTTAATCAAGTTCCAGCATGAAATTTTTTGGTGATTTTCTTTCAAATTTTCTCAATTCGAAATCAATACTTGACAATATTGGAAAAATTCAATGCAATATGTGCACAAAAAAATCACATCGAAGAAATGACATTTGCTTTTTACAAAGTTTGTGGAATTAAATGTTTTCAATGCTTTCCATAAACTATTTTATGAAATTTTCAATTGAAAGGGTAAAAAATTATCACTAATTATCAGTGAGATTAAAATTTGGAAACTTACTGATAACGTCCTCAAAAGCTCTTTCAAACGGGGCTTCCTCGTCTTTTCCTATGTAAAGAGTTTGCGTCGCTTCGTCTCGATAAATTAGAGGTAAATCGACTTTGGGAACGCCTTGTAAATAAGTTTGACATTCGGTCTCGATGCTTTCGGGTTCTTCTAATTCTTTGGGATCAATGAAATCTTTGGTCGTATTTAAGAGAGAACGTCGAAGCACAATGTTCCAAGTCTCCAAATCCATTGGGACATCAGCATTTCCAGAAACGATAACAGTGTCAGTGTCCTCAATTTCACGAAGAAATCCATCGTCTTGTGGCGTCACCGTAAAAAAGGTTTGTGCCCACGAAGAATCTTCTTCCAATAAATGATCAGATTTCGACATTTTTTCAAAAATACTGATGTTTTTTTACCTAAATATTATTTCAACTTTTTCTAACACAATCCGTCACGTTAGTCCGGACGGAAGGGAATTGTCGCAATTTTTTGTTGGTTACGAAAAACAAACAGAAACAAAAGAATCGAAGTTGATCACATGAACACGATCTTTTGTTTTGTTTTTTTTTTCTTCTTACTCGTTGACATCGTTGTGTGAGGTTGAAAATATTTTATGAGTCTTTCACATTCGATTTTGATTGGAATAAAGTGTAAAAATGTACGACATTTAAAAAATATTAAATGTTTTTATTAATCCAGAAGTGTTGGAACATTGTAATGTAAAAAATATCCTTTTCTAAAATATTTATACATTTTTCTACAAATAACACAGTTTTTATATCGACAAATCAAATGGATTGTCAATTGTTTTTCTTTTGTTTTTTATTCGAAGTTGAAGAGTGATAAAATCATTTTGCACGATATTTCTTTTTTTTCAACATCGTTTATGTTTTAGAACAAAATTATTCATTTTCGGGCAACCTCGATGATGAACGTTCTGATTTCCATTGGCTTCATTAAAACGTTTATTTCGAAGTCGTTGACTGATATTGGTGAAGTGTTATTTTTGATTAAATCACTATCGATATTGTTTGATTCGGAATACCACTTGAGTTTCTTCATATCTTCGATCCATTGATTTCCTCCGAGTGTCGTTTCGTGTATTGAAAGTATGGTGAATGGTGCAAACAAGTCCTGCAATAAAATGAGTACCAAAAATTACATTTATTACACGATCGAATGAATCGTATTGAAAATTAAAAATCCTAATTGTAAGGATCGGCATTTTTTTATAAAAATCTGACAGCCTCAAAATTTTGAAAAACAAATACAAATCTTAGTGTTGATTTTTCGTTTTATAAATGATTTAAAAAAATTCTTTAGCACTTTCAGTTTTTCAATCAAATAAAAATATTTTCTTATTAACGCCAACACTTTTTGTTGATTTTGTGGCTCTGCTATAAAAAAAGGACGAATTTCGTAGCATGCCAACGATACAAAAGTCCGTGTTAAATTTTATCACAAATATTTATAATTGATTAAGATATAAAATAATGTTATCAACGAAATATATAAAAACATACCTGAATGTTGATTTCAACGGGTTCCGAAAGCGTCCCAGCTTCGTTTACTTCAAATATGTGTTCGAGCCTAAACAAAATACTGTTTTCTTTCCAGGGTTCGAGGGTCAGGATTTGTAAGTTTGGTGGCAGTTTTTTCCCGAGACCATTGCCCTGAGCATTAAGGAATAAATAATCAAATTAAATTTGACCAAAAATAGAAAAAAGAGTTAAATAAGACTCTACGCAAATCAAAGATACAAAACAATGAAGAAACTCTTGCCTGCATTTTGAATTTGCTTTGCCATTCTTCAAAAGTTACGTCTTTGGCTGGAGTTATTAAGGTCCAAGGACGCAAGGCTAATTCCATTGTAGCAGATTTTTCCTTAAGGGCTGAGGCATCGAGGTCAGCCAAATCATTACCAAAAACATAGTGTTGTCCCCGGGCGATAAGTCCTTCGCCGAACGCCGATTCGTTCAAAGCTTCACCGACACCAAACGCATCGTCCTTCAATAATCTTCTATGAACCTGGAAATAAGAATTTTTTCAATATAAAGAAAAATACATGAAAAATCTTTTTGTACATAAATACAAAGAGAAATTAAGATTAACAATAATAACCATAATTTCTATTTCTCCGTCTCGTAAACTCGAGCCTCCTTCAGCCCTGTCCACCAACACACTGAGCCTGAGTTTTTTATCATCGTCTTTCAAATATATTTTCGAAGTAATTGGATAATAATTTCCAGAAATTGGTTCTTTCAATTCGAGATTCCAGGTTGGACGATAATCCTTTTTGCGTTCAAGCATTTCTCGTCCATTGCTGTCCGTATAAAATGTTTCCTTCGATACCAAATTACTCGAATACCTTGTTACGATTTCTTTTCCAATTTTGTCCCTGAAAAACAAAGTTTTACTACGTTTTTTCTTCTTCTTGATTTTTCTTTATTGAAAAATAAGAATGAAGGATTGAAAAATTATGTGACGTGGGAAAATCCACTTACAAATCTGTCGGTATCGGTCCAACCATCCAATCAAATTCGATCCTATCCAGACCGTCGTAAATTCGAACTATTTGGCTGATCCAGTCGTTAACCGACAAATGTAATTCCTCTACCAAAGGACCTGAAAAAAAATAAAATCCAAATTATTATTTTCCTTCAGTCGTAAAAAATAAAACTCAAAATTCAAATAATTTCGTAAACTGTTTCTTGTTGAGTGACTACGGTAAAAAAAAAAAACAAAACAAAACGATTCGTGCTAATAAATTCGTGACATAATAAATATTTAAAAAATTTATTATAGTGAAAAGTTCATTAGTTTTGTGATTACTCCAATGGATTTTTTAATTTACTTTTTCTTTGAAAAAAAATCAGAAAAAATATTATAAGTAAATTTCATACCTTTGTAAAAGGTTTTTGATTTCACAAATTCAACGTTTTTGGCTGTTGAATTTTTTGGTCTGAAGATATAAGCACCGGATGCTCGATTTGCGAAAACGCCGTTATTACCATCGGCTGCTTCATAATAATGGAACGATTGTTCCATTTTCATTCCTTTTCTGTTCTTCCACTCAACCTCGACGTTTCCTTTGTCATTGACCGTAATATTGTACAACTGTAAACAAACATTTTTTTATCGATAATTATTTATGTTTATATACAAAAAAAAATTTTTTTTTCTATTTCGTCAACGAAAAAGAAGGAAATGTACAAAAATATAATGTGGACAGAATTTTTACAAAATTATGATTTTTTTTTCTATATCACGTACCTCGCCACCGATCGATGAAATTTCTGCAACCGATTCCTTTCTGTTGATCTCTACAACGATCGGTTTTTCACTCACGTAAAAAGATCGATAACCCAATGCTCCGATCTGATCAGCACGGAATACCAATTCACTCGTAGCTGCGCTTACTCGTCCCGCCATTTTTTTCACCGAAGCAGGAATCGGTACGAGCTGAGTTGTCAATTCGAGGCCTAAACAAATTTTTCGATTATATTTCGTTCTTAAAAAATCATTATTCCATTTTTTTATCCAATATTTTCGAATATTTAGTTTTTTTTCCTCCAAATGGTCGGATGACCAGATCTTCGATCGAAATAAATTGACGTGTGGTTCGGAAATGATTTATTTGACGATAATTTTTACTTCATTTCCCTTTTTTTGTGAAGAAATGTTAATTTCTAAAAGTGATCTTTTCGATTTTTTACAACTGTGATATAATTTATAAAAATGTAGTAATTAAGAACGAGATTTAAAAATTTTGGAAAAGTAATTCACAAAAATAGCTGTAACTTTTTTTCTATTAAAAATTTTAACCTCAACCACCGTTCATTCTCTTTGTTTTCGAATTATCTTCAAATGGTAATTCGTGTTTTTTATTTATAAATTTTTTCCAATTACTGGTAAATTTTTAAAGATAATTTTAAATGAAAATTAAAAAATTTAATTCCTTTCATTGACATTCACGTAATAAAAAATTTATTCAGTTCAGTGGTTCAGTGGTTTTCACGTGAAAAACGGAAAAACATATTTTCGCGACAATAAAAAGAAAATAAGAGAATAAAAATTACATATTATAGAAAAACAAAATTTTTTTACCGTCAGGATTTTTGACGCTGTAATTTTTTCCCTGAACCGGAATTCTGACGTATGGCGTTGCAGTTTGACTCAACGGATTGTAAATAGTAACGACAAAGTTATTGGTTCCTTCGGTGTGTTGACAAGAGCTGATGTTTAGGAGTAAACAAGAATGAAATTTGGGTAAAACACTGTTGTCTTGATTTTCGTCTTTGGTCGTCCATTTTCTGAAAAAAAATAAATAATATTCGACAAAAATGAGTAAATTGACAATTCATTTAATAGAAATTTATACTTTTTACATTTAAAAAATTCATAATTATATTATAATTATAAAATTTATAACCATATTATAAATTTTTTTTATTTTAATCAATTATTTATTAAATAATTTATCAATTCGTTAATTACCCAAGGGCTTGAGATACGATTTCAGCTCCATGAGTCATGCTCGAGTGTAAAATTCTTGCATAATCGTTAGCAACGTGTTGTTTCTCGGTCCCAGTGACTGCATCGTGATGTTGCATTATTCCCATAGCTTCGCGGAAAATATCGATTTTCGTGTCTTCTGATTTAATGTTTGTCAGAACTGCCAATTGTTTTACAATCTAAAACAACATCGTTAATAAAACGTTGAAAAAAAAGTTGAAATTTAATATTAAAAAATGTTTAAAAAATAAATCTCACTTATATTTAATTTTCTTACATTTTCAAAAATAATCAGAGCAACAATTAAATTAAACAGGGAATTCACAGTAAAAAATACTTTGTTTTTTTTTTTTCATTATTTTTGTAATATTTTTGATCAGGAACGAGCAGACACTTACTTGTAATAAATTGTTTCCCATTCTTTCGAAAAATTTGAGTGTTGGTCTCGACGAGAAGTAGCCAGTCCAGTAGGCATGAGGATCGCTAGCGTAGGGGAAGAAATCATCGGATTTCGTGGGCCACGACAAGTTCAAATCATTTAATGACTTGAGATAGCAGGACGGTGTTGAATAAAAAACATTTAATTCGTTTCCATGAATTTCGTTCGTATATCTGGAAAAATAATTAATCTGAAGAATATTCGTGACAAAATATTTCAGCATAATTGTGATTTTAATCGAACTAATAAGTAAAAAATCAACATTTTATAAACACTGTTTAAAAATTGATTTTTTTTTTTTGAAAAAAAATTTCTTTGTCGTTTTATTGAAAGTTTGATTCTTTTTTTTTTTTTTTTTTTTTTTTTTTGACACAATTTCGAAAATAACGAGCACACCCATATGCTCACCTAATCAGCTTATCCAGGTTAACAAACCACATTTCTGCGTCTTGATAATTAAAATCTTCGCCCATTGTAATAATAATATTATTAGAGGCATAGTGTCGTGACTGTACTTCGCAAAAAGCACGAAACAGCTGCACCTGCGTTAAGCCATACAAATATGTCACAATCACGATCAATTGTCATAATAAAATTTGAAAATTATTATTCACAAAGAAAAAATAATAAATGAAATTAAAAAAAAAAAAAAAAAAAAAAAAAAAAATACACCATATAATGTCACAAAATAAATCGATATTTCGAATCTCGGTAAAGTGCTGATGGGTGGCTGGTTATGTCACGATTGTTTAAATAATAATAAAACAACGAAAATAAGAAATTACGTCAACAAACGTCAAAAAAACATTAAAAAATAACCAAATTCAATTACGTCACGATTTTTTTGTACTAATAACGAAAATAAACAATTAGGTCAACAAACGTCAAAAAAAAAAAAAACAAATTTTGCCTAATGAAATTTTTGTACCTTATCAACTTGTCAAGATTCGTGAATGACATTTGAGCTTGCTGGTAAGTAAAGTCTCCTCCCATTGTTACTATTATATTATTCGTTCGAAAGTGTTTTGCTTGTTTGTCCATAAACATTGTAAATTCTTTCACCTGTTGCATAAAAAATAAACGATTACGTTAGTTTTTGGTGTGAGTGAGTGAAAGAAAATTGATTCGTTAACTAAAATTCTGTGCCACCCATTCAACGAATTACGGATTCAAATTATTTCGATTCTTAATATTTATTATTATTTTTAAATGAGAATTATTTCAATTAACTTTTCGGATGCACACTGGAGCGAATCTGCAAGACTAATTTTACATTTTTACGGATTTTTGTGTAAAACACAATCAAGATTTTCTCTTTCATGATAAAAAAATTTGAAACAATTTTGAGGTTTGAAAATTTTTAATTAATTTTTTAAATCAACGTTTGAAAAGCTGCGATTTAAATAGATGTGCAACCGAAGAGTTAATATAAATTTTTATAAAAAGACAAAATGCAGTGGCAAAGCCAAAATCTATCGAAAGCTCATTGCAAAATCTTGAGAAATTTTCTTATTTGTTTCAAATTCTCTTAAAAAAAACAAAAACTACGTAGAAAATTTTTTTAAAGAGTTCAATGTAAGTGGAAAAATATGTTGTAAATATTTTCATAAATAAATGGATTTTTTTTTGGAAAATGCGAAAATTTCTAAATCGATTGATTGCAGAAATTCGTAAATACCTCAATTTTTTCGATCACGAAAGCATTTTTTCGACGTATTGGAAAATTGTTAACTTTTTATTATTATTTTTGAATGAAAAGTCATGAAACTGTTTCTCAAAATTTCGCAAACAGAACTGCCAGCCACTGGTAATAAATTGTTATTGATATTTTTGTCGTTATGCTTTGTTTATTTATTATTTTTTGTTGCAAACTTACTCGAGTTTCAATATTGTACTCAGGGCTATCAGGATCATCGATCATAGGGTCATCGGAGCAAAGAATATCGAAACAAAATCCAGGTGGTGGTGAATAATTGTTATACATTGCAACGGTAAACAAATTGGCTGAACTTCCTGCAAAATGAATTATTAGATCGAGATTCAATAAAACATTAAAATATTTCAAAATAACAAGTTTTTAAAGAAATTATTTAGATCGAGATTTAATAAAATAATAAAATAGTTCAAAATAACAAGTTTTTAAATGAATTATTAGATCGAAATTTAATAAAATAATAAAATAATTCAAAATAACAAGTTTTAAAATAAATTATTTAGATCGAGATTTAATAAAATAGTAAAATAATTCAAAATAACAAATTTTAAAATAAATTATCAGAACGAGATTTAATAAAATAATAAAATAATTAAAAATAACAAGTTTTTAAATAAATTATTAGATCGAGATTTAATAAAATAATAAAATAATTAAAAATGACAAGTTTTAAAATAAATTATTAAGATCGAGATTTAATAAAATAATAAAATAATGAACTTTACCTAAACTTGGACTAGCCTCCCACACAAATTCGGCTGTTTTGTTAGCAAGTCGAGTATGTTTGTCCTGATAATCCAAACGTCCAAACAACATGCCATCGAATCCCATTTGAGCAAACATCGAAGCTTGTTCCCTCGAATGACCAAAAGGATCAATTTGCCAACCAATTTTTGGTCTGGCACATTCCCCGAGAGTATCGTTCAAGCGTCTTTAACGAATCGAAGAAAAAAATCGGTAAATTATAATAAAAGTTTATTCAGAAAAATTGAATTAAACAAAAAATTTTCAACAGTAATTTTCGAGTTAGTAATCGATGAAAAATGTAAACGAAATCTTGGGATTTTGTTGTCAAATATAAGGAAAAACTTTTATGAATAATTTTGTGCATTATTATAAGAATTTTTTTTTTTATATCGTCATACCTGAAGCCCCACGTGTACTGATCGACGAGAGAATGGTAATGGGTCGTTGCTTCGTCATTCATGCTCCATCCTCCCCCAATAATTTCTAATCTCCCATCATTGATGAATGATCTCACTTCTTCTTTGATCGCTTCATTTTGCCTCTGCCACCATTTCCAAAAGTATGCAGTTTCGACATAAATGAATCTATATGCAATCAATCAATTATATTAAACATTATATTTAACACTAAAAAATAAACAAAGTATTGGCAAAATCATCAGATACAATTTTTTGCAAGATAATTTTTTGAAATTTTGCCTGAATCTTCTTCAGCATCGTATTATAATGTGTCAAAAATTTGAGAAGCTTTCACCGTCTAGTAATCGAGATATTCAGTGTTTAAAATCGCAACTTTGACGTGAGGTCTTGTGTGGAGTTACGAAAAAAGACGATTTTTCACAACAAATAACTCGATTTCTAGACGCTAAAACTTTTTCAAATTTAATCCACAGTTGAGTATTATTGTTAAGAAACTTCAAACGAATTTTAAACAATTAAACTTGGAATTCGTGTAAACGAATCCCTAACGCGTGAACCTCCTTAATGGATGAGTAAATAAGAGAATTCGAATTCTATTAAAAATAATTGCACGATTATTATCCATTAAACTTCATTTCCACTAGCTCGTCCAAGAAAAATAATAATTCTCATTTATTTCAATAAAAAGCCATTAACGTGTGGAAAAAATAATTAAAAAATTTTTTTAAACTCTATTATTACCTTCGCTCCGGATGGCCACGAAGTGCCACGATCACTGTATCCAAAATATACTGAACTCCAGCCAATTGCTTTCTAGTATTACTACCAAAATAATATTGATCTACAGTTTTCAACCATCCAACATCATCGTGAGTATGAGCCACCAAATGAACATTAAGTTTTTTTGGATCGACTTTGGGACACGACTGAATAAAAAAAAATAAAAACTTTTAACAAATGTCAACAAATAATGAATTAACGATGAAGTAATAATTTATCTAAATTCCACTCAAATTAAATTTCACAGAACATTAAATATGTCTCCAAACTACGAAAAATATAAAAAATAATGACGATTTTAATTGCACTGTGAATTTAATATTTAAATATTTAAAAATAGCATCAAATAAATTGTGAAAATTGATGAATCGGTTGACAGCCATCAAAAAAGTAAACATTTGCTATCGAAATATATATTTTCCTCAAACAAAATACGTAAATACTTTTTTTTTATACAAAAAAAAAACAAAGCTCTCTTTTGATAATAATTATAAGAAATTTCAAGTTCAAACGAATTGATATTTCATTATTTTCGTGACGAACTTACTTCGTAGCCACAGACAGGATTTTTCACATTTTGCGTTCTAATGTGTGCGGTTTCTCCGTACGAAAAGAAGTGAAGAAGAAGGAGAAAGAACGAAACTGATATTTGACGTCGTAACATTGCGAAGCTCGCTGTCCGCGACCCTAGAGCCTAATGAGATAATGGTAGTCATCCTCTTATATTTATACCGTTTTCTCTTCTTTCTTCGAGCGTTTACTAGTAGGTGTAGAAACACACAGACAAGAGAGACATTGACGGTGTCGCTTGGTATACAAAAACAACGAGGCATGCGCGATAATACCGAGGATACATTTGCTCACGTCGATAAATCGTTCGTTATTGAAAAATAAAAATAAAGAAAGAGAAGAAGAACAAAAACCCAAAGTGATTAAAATCAGAAATGATTTTTTCTTTACTCTCTGTCAGATTGCGATTATTGTTGATTATAATGTACAACTGTAAATACAATTTGTCAAATGAAACGAGTACGAAAACAAAAAATATTCATCAGCTTTTGAATTTTATTTCAACGTCTCATCACAGACACTCGATATTATATCATTTAAAAAATAAAACATTGGCCGAGTCTCTGGAACATAAACATCGTGTCATTGAATAAAGAAAATGAGATTAAACTACGTTCGATCTACACGCTCTTCGTGCGACCTTTGAACAGAGTAAAAAACTCACGAACATTCATCTTATTGTTTAATATTAAAAATAAAATCTTTTTTTATTTTTCCAAATTAAACTTCCATTCATACGTTCGTCCCTTCATTTTTCTCCTCATTTTTTCTCCTCATTTTTTCGTTAGAAAAAAAAAAGAAAAAATTAACGAATGTAAAAAGAAAATAGTGGACATTTGGCTGTTTAAAAAAAAAAAAATACATATCGTTGACGTCTGCAGTGAAATACAGAGATTAAGAAATTTGATAAGATAACTGTTTGGTCGTTGGATCTCCAATTCAAATAAAATAGATAAAAATAAATAAGAAAAAAGGGCGAAGCTTCATAACACAAACATCGGACGATACAAAATGAGATAACATTGGATCTTCGGTGCCAGTGTACTTATTTCATTGAATTTCCGCATGCGGTCAAAAAAAAAAAAGAAAAATAAGTCATGAAGTATAATTCGAGTTATAATTATCAAAAAATTCATTCTCGACCATTCGAAGAAACAAATTTTGTTTGTGACACTGTGAAAAAGTTGTTAAAAAAAAAAAAATCGAAGATGAGATTATAACGATTGTGATTTTCGCAGAACAGTTCGTAAAAAGCAACAAAGTTCTGTTCTAATCCCTGAACAAACTTTATCATTCTATTAAAAAAAAAAAAAAAATTCAAAAAACCTTAAAAGGAAATTGAAAAAGCCTTTGATCCTATAAAATCCAAAAAATCAAAACCGTCCACTCTTACGTTGGAAAAAAAAACAAAAAACAAGTTAAAAAAAAAACCTTGATCCTGAAAAATATTCAGAAAATTTGTCAAAGATTCGTTCTCTGACGAATTTCATCGAAATCGATCATTTTTTTTCAAAAAATACCATTTCGAGATAAAGCCATTCAAAGATTAGAGATATTTCTTCCACGGAGACATAACACAAACGAAAAAATGTAACAAAAAATACCAAAAAGTCTGAGGGTCTAAGGGATATAAATATAAAAACTGCCACAAAAACGTTAAGAAAACGACATTTTATTTGTATATAATAAACAAAAAAAATGCAATAACGTAGCACAGCAAAAACAACATTTTAAATGGCTGTGATAATAATAATAATAATAACAATAATAATAATAATAATATATATTATTTATATTTAAATATATATGTAAATATAATATTTATAGATTATATATATATAGAGTGGTAGGAAGCGCAAAGAATTTTAAAGCCATGTAATACAACTTGGTCGAATGTCACCAAATCCACACATCATTTGTCTCAATCGACATAATATATATTTTTCTTTCTTATTGTATCGAAGATATGCATCGTGAGGTGAGGGAAATAAAGAAGAAGAAGAAGAAAAAATAACACTTGGTTTCAGGACATTTTTTAAATAGGAACACTGCAAATTGTTCGAAAATCGGATTCAATCCGAATGAAATAATGGTAAAGACAATCCAGTTTTTCGTGTTTTTTAGTTTATCCAATCAATTGGTTACACGTTTTCCCAAAAATATGATCAGGATTATTCCCTGTAAAGGGAATCAAATGTTCATTATAAATGTTTTAATTGTAATTAATAAATAATTTTTTTTTTTTTTTAATTTATTTTAATATAATGTTTTATTGTAAATTATAAAGAAAAAAAGAAGAAAGAAGAATTTGGATTATTTGGTGTTACGGTGTTTTTTTTTTTTTTTTTTAACGTACCATCTGACAATCGTGTCTTTCTAAAAATCTGAATACGCGATTGGCTCTTGTTGCTTTCCAAACGTAACGGGTCGATAAAACGTTTGCGTTTGATCCCAACCGCGTGGAGCAGTGTTGTAATTCGTCAATGTTTGGTAACTTGCGATTTTTGGACCTTGATAAGTACTCTCGCAAAGCTTTTCGTTACCTGTAATTATAGACATTAATCAAACTTTTTTTTTACCCCAAAAATCCACCGAATGGTCATTCGATCGATACATTTATCAACTTTTGGAACAGAAGTTTGCTTCGCGGGCTAAAAATTCTTGTTTTTTCTTCGAGGAACCCTTTTTTTCATAAACTTTCTTTTTGTTAAAGTCTGAATTCAAATAGAACTCAAGAACAAACACTTTTAGTAGTGGAAGCAAAAATAATTTGTTAACAATAAAAATAAAGATTTTATTAAATCAGGACTCGTGTTGTTGACAAAACAAAAACCTTAACGAATCGTGGTGATGCACGAATGCAAATTGAAAAAAAAAATGTTAGTAAAAAGTTCAAAAACGTGCATTTTTTTTTAAATTCTTCGGACCACGACTTGGACCAAGAGTTAGAAGGATGAGAATATGAAGAAATAACTAAATAATGTTGTATTTTCGTAAAAAAAAGGTAACAATAAAGATAAGAACAGGCCTGGATGGTAAATATTTCGCAGGATCGTAATTAAGTGTCAGGAACATTGACGAAAAGAAGAAAAAAAAAGTGGCAGAAAGCACATGCTGATTAACTTGCCTACGTCAGCAATGAAATGAGGCGAAGGAGCACCAACAAGATTTTCGAGAACAGGAGTATTTCGCAAATGTTTCATAGTGTCGCGAATTTCTTCTTGAGAGGCAACCATAGCAAGAACCATAGACTTGGGATCGGTATCGCCATTGGTATCTTTAATGGTACAAAGATCGATATCGCCATTGCGAAAACCAGGAGGAGCTTCAAAGAGTTCATTGGATTCATCGAATTGTCTGACGTACATTTCGTACTCGTCGATGGTGCCATTGGACACGGGTCTGGTGCCATTACCATTGGGATAATTGTGGGAGGCGTCATCGTACGTGTCAGAAAGATCGGCACGACGATAATTGACCTCGGAGCCAGAATCACCGAAGGAATCATCGATTTCGTCTTCGCTCGAATCGTATTCCGTGTAACGAACCGTTTGTCCGATGATGTTGGCAATCGGTTGACCACCGTACCCAGATTTTGATCCGTAACCGTTGCCGTTATAATTGACGTTGTTATTGTTGTTGCCATTGATGATTTTCATCGGAGGGTTACCATTTCTTTTGGTCATAACGTCATGCCCATTTGTAGAAGATCTTGGCCCTTGTTGATGCTGAGAAGATTCGAAAAATCGTGAAAGATCGTTATCCAGAGGTGGACATTGTTGAACGATCGGTATAACTTTTGGGCTGATTTGCTTGTACTGCAAAGTTGGCCGACAAGTTTTTTCAAACTCCTGAATCAATTGTTTCACCGGAACCGGTGTATACTCGGTTTCGTCTGTCATTTCTTCCCCCAATTGCTGCGATTGATCGCGATAATGACATTGTTGGTATTGTTGTTGATGATAATTTTGATGATGATGATGATGATGTTGATGGTGATTATGAGAATTAGGATGAACGTGTCGATCGGATACCCGACGCGAATTATTCTTATTTTCTCTTCCACTACTCATTTCTTGCTTCGGATTATTCTTACTATAATTATTTCCTCCGCCATTAATCAATGATGACTTCGTACGACGATTTCCATTACGATTATCGTTGTTGCTCGGTACACAATCAAATGACATCATCCGCTTTGATTTCTCAACCGAAACTGCTCGTTCACCTTCGTTATCGATCGCATACTCAGGCTCCGTACCAACTGCTATTTCTCTCAAATAAACTTTCTTTATTTCAACGTACTTTCCTGAACTGCTATCCGATAATAGAGAACCTCGTCTCTGATCGTTTCCTAAAACGAGGCAGTTTTCCTTCTTTTTGTATTTTTCTTCTCGTCGTACGGAGACTGTTTTTTCAATTTTTTTTTTTTTAATTATTAAAACTTGTCCCTCTCGAGCCCCGATTAATTCAAGCAAATCGATAAAAAACTGGCCAAAAAGCGATTTTTTAATTCAAGTTCGATAGTAAAAAAAAAAAAATGTACTTGATTGACTCCGTTGATAAAATCTGCATAAAGCCACATGCCAAAACAGTCGAATTTTTCGTAAATTTTAACGACAAAAAGCGTTCGTCAAAACAGTACAAAAATTATGTTAAATCATTTTTTTTTTTTTTTTTTTTTATAAACTCGAAAAAATATGTTTGAATTTTGTTTCTAATCGCTCTCTCGACCACCTTTCGATTTTAGATCGATTATTATTCGTCATGACAAATGATATCATCAGTCGATCGTTGTCTTTAATGCAATAACAAGTTACGAGGAAACAATGGCTGTTGTTCGTCTCTGAGATTTTCGATGAGATTGAAAGTCGATTATTTTGATAGAATATAATCACTTATATCATTGTTCGCTAATGATAAAATAGATATTTATGGGATACTTTGATTTGTTCGAAAATAACTGAAAATATTGCAGTTAATGAATCAGAAGTAATATAAAAATCCTCGTCATTTCGCCACGTAACACTTGATCAAATTCTTGTGCAATTAAGAGAAAAAAAATGGTGGAGAATGAAATCTCGAACAAGCATTGAGGCCGAAATCAAGGAATTCTTCAAGATTTAATGATTTTCTGCAATATTAATCATCACGAAATTATAGTGAGAACTGAAAATATACAAAGGTTGAAAGCGACGTCTGCCAACTTCTTGTTCTTCACAATGCACCAGTCGAGCCAGAAAATTAGATCAAGTAGAATTTTCAAGGCTAATTCGAAATTTTCTGGCGAATTATTTTCTATACCGTTTGATTTATCCTTCAATTTCATATAAATTTATGTTTAAATTTATGTTTAGAAATAATTTCAAAAAAATGGAAGAATTATTTCTGAACTTTGGCACGAGGTTAATCAAATGACCTGAAAGTGACAAAATAATTTTTTTTTTTTTTAACCAATAGCTTTACGTTCACGAAAATGCCGTTTTATGGTTTTCCCGTCAGTAAAAATCCTGCTGCATGTTTTTTTTTCGGAGGAACTTCATATTTAATAAAAAAAATAATAATGTCACGTTGTTTATCTTTCGTTAGATATTGAAATCTTTTTTTTTTCTCTTTTTTTTTTCTGGAAATATCAAGCCTGTCTAGCAAAACGTTTTTCTGCTTTTTCATCGTCTCTTTTGACCTCAAATGACCCCTAGATCACCTTAAATTTGTTGGTACCAAAAATTTTTAAATAAAAAGTTGAACTCACCTGTTTTTTGAGGAGGCAAACTCTCGAGTGAGAGATCCAACGTAAACGGATTGTAAAATGGTTTGGTATCGTAATTCTGGGTTGTCGGAGGTAAGTTCGTCAAAGGTGGTAAACTGGTGAATTTCGAATTCTTGTTCGATCCGTTTTCAAAGTTGTTGGAGAAATTTGGTGATTTTTCAAAACCTCCAGGAGTTGATGGTGTTTGGTATTGCTCTTTGTCAACCACCCATTTTTCTGACCTTTTTCTACGCTTCGCAAATATCTCAGCACCTGGTCAAATAATTCCCAAGAGAAGATGAAACGATTTTTCAAAAAGGGTGAATTTTTTTAAATCGAACATTTTACCTCGTCCTTTTTGATTGTTGAGGTCACGAACAATGTCGAAAAGCTTCTCAGCATTCAATGGACTCGTACCAACGTTCACTTCTTCACCAAGAGCTTGTATGCCATGAATATCCATCACTTTACCGTTTGGATTCATCATACATTTTAGAGGAAGCTTGTCCTGAAATCAAAATTGTTTTTTTACTCTTTTTCAAATTTCCTGCAAACTTTAAAAAAATTTAAATTAAAAAAAAAAAGTTTAATACTGCTATTTCAACAAAAAATACTGAATTTTATAAAAATGTAAATTGTCCTCGCGGGATTTATAAATGCAAAAAAATATGGAAGGTCATTATTTATTAATTACACAAAAATTAAAAAAATCATTGACGAATAATCGAATTTTTTGGATTTTCACGAAAACAATTATTTTCTATTAAACTACTGTCAATATCGGGATGAAAATTTTTTCACAAACTGAATACACTCCAAAGAATTTTCCAGAATTTTATCAAAATTCTTCTACCGGTGGTTTTTGTTTAAAAAAATTGATAAATTTTCATTAATTTTGAATTCCCAAATTTCGAGTTTAAATTCATAATTATATAGTGATCCCTAAAACCCTAGAGTACGAAATTTCTAATCCGTTGGGCGGAAGAAGAAATGTATGGGTCAAAATCTATTGTTCTTATTTGACGTTAAACAAAATTTTGCAAAATGTTGTTGTTAATTTATTAATTAAATACCTTATGGATCGGTGACGCAGGTTCTTCTTCTCCTTCGTCTCCTGTTGACAGTAAATTTTCCAAACGATTAAGAATTTTTTAAAAGTATTGAGTCCCCGATTTCCAATGGTTTTTTTTTTTTTTTTTTAATTTTTTTAATTAAAGTAGAGATTTGAATGCTTCAAGAGTTTTATCTCTTTGGTAAAATTTGTGTTTAAAAAATAAATAGTTAGAGGATTACCATTTCCATCGTGAATCCACTTGACCGATCGTTTCTTTCGATTCACGTACATGGATTGACCCTTGCTCTTCATGTTCTTAACATCGCTCAACGAATACGAGATTCGACGAGCGAGTTCAACCTGATCTTCGACCGTTGGATGCGTGGGTGCATAGAAGCAGGATGACGCGTACATTTTCTCTTGAAATAACCAAATTTTTAAACCTTTGATCTATTTTCAAAATTAAGATTTTTTTATTCCATAACTATAGCATTTTTTGAAGAAAAATTTGGATTTTAATCAGTCGAAATAATGAGTCGAATCGATTTGACGAAGCAACACTCATCTAATCAAAAATATTGCCCGAGTGTTGTGATATCCTGCGATTTTTATCTTTCGATGAAGATTTGCTATCATTTCAATTCATCAATCAAAAAATCTGTGATTTCGCAACGTGAACTTTATTTTGTAATTTGTCTGCGAAATAACAATTATCTGAAGCAATTTTGTCAAAAAAAAATTCGTGTATAAAAAAAATGATTGATTTTTTTAATGTTTTCGAGGCAAATTTATTTCTTACTGTTTCTTGTCAGCAATTCCGTTGTGTCCATAGCTGGGGTGAGCAATTTTTGCAAATTGATCGGTGTCGCCTCGCCGCTGTCCTAAATTTTTATTTTAAAGAAAAAATCCATGAAATCGTTTACAGGAGGAGACAAATATTATTCTGTCTTTGTACGAAGCATTGTTATAAATTAATTGAGCCCACACAGTCAATTTCACAAAATTATGAAAAGCATCGAAATTATTATTTTTTGAGCCAACGTCGACAGGCAGAAAATTTAAAAACGATAAGAATATCAATTAATATTTCATTTGCAATCTAATTATTGAAGTTAAAAATTCAATGGAATTGACCAAAAAAATATTTAATTGAAAATGAAAATTTAATAAAAGTTGACTGTCTCGAAACGTACGGATGAAGTTTTAATTTCAATTGAAAAGATTAATTATCAAGTGCTTCAATCATCTTTTTAAAATTGCGTTCCAATCGAAACTTGCGAATTATTTTTTTTTGGCTTCTCAAAAATAGAATTTTACTTCAAAAAATCACTTATCTGTTAATTACAGCAAATTTAATGAAATTTGTAAAAAAAATTGACTGTCTCCGAAGGTGTGAATCACCAGGTAATTTCCTTCGAAATAAATGGTCATTATTTTTTTCATCACAGCATACAGTAATGGTTCGAATATGAATTACGAAATAATTCAGTCAATTTTTGTTTGTAGGTTCGAAATAAAGTAGCGCTGAAAAGCAAGAGGTAGCAGGAGATTTTTGTGTATTAGTTCGATCCTTCAAATGTCAATCGACGAGTGTGTAACGTTTTAAGAAGAATCTTTGAATCTCGATGTATTTTCGCAAAAGTTTGAAGAAGAGAAAAAGAGAGAGAGAGAGAGAGAGAGAGAGAGAGAGCAGCAGCTGTTGGTAATAAGTTACAAGCGTTGTTTTGTTTATCGCAAAAAAAAAAAAAAATTCTCGTGCTTTTTTTTCATCCTTTTCGAGAGACTCACCATCTCGAAGTGTAGTATTTTTGAGGTCAAGCTTTCGAGAAAATTTCTTTTAGCCGGATCGTGTCTGTCCGATGGTTTGAATCCGCGTGAACGAATTACAACATTATCGGCAGATATACTACGTTGTAAATTATTGGTGCCTTGAGAATTGAAACTCAAACTTTTGTAATCGACATCTTTCGTAGCGGACGATTTTGTCCGATACCACTCTTGAGTGCTCACAATATTTCGCTTCGTGCTACCACTGTTTCTGTTAAATTAAAAAAATAAAAAAAAAACGTTCGTGTGCTTAATCCTTAATTTTTCGTGTTTTTTTAAATCAAAAAATGGTTCCAAAGTATTCGTAAGCGAAGATTTCTTCCGATACATTTTTGGGGATCATCAAAATCTTAATCGAAGAGATCGAATGGAATAATGAGATGAAAAAAATTTTCTGAGATATTCGACATGAGAATTCGTTCGAAAAATTGAATTTGCTGCGAATCGCAATAAACTTCAAATTTGTAACTCAAAGGATTTTGATTTCGCTGATTACCAATCCGAACCCAAAATTCCCAAAATCCAAAATCAATTATTTTTTTATTTTTGTACCAAAAATCCAGCAGGAAAAAAATTTCGAAAAAATTCTGCAAAATTCTTTGAAGTCTATTAAATTTATGAAAAAAATTTCCATTCCCATGTTCCTTTAGTATTTGAGTAAAAAATCAATTTTTTCATGAAAAAGTAAAAAAATTCAACTATTCACTAGTACGTGGTACTCGTGCAATCAACAAACAATGAAAATTCATATTTTACCACATTTATTAATGCTCCACGAACCATATAAAATTAAAAAAAAAATTAAACCGATATTTGTTGTCGAAATACTAGTTTTTGTAATTTAAAAAAAAAAATTGATGCCCGAGACCATAATTTCCACCACGACTGAAGAAGTGTCAAAAACAAAAAAACAGAATTCAATAGAAATATTATTAAAAAAATATGATAATTGTAATTTGGAGTAAAATGAATGTTGCATAGAAATAGGTTTACGATTAAACGAAACGAAGAACCGATCAGGACACAAGTAAACGAATAATCGCCGGTGGGATCGTGAGCTACGATGAAAATTGGTTACCTTCCAACATGCCAATTAATTCCGCGTTGCGGCATTGGCACGAGTACAACATGAGGTTCTGTGCGAAAGAAATGCTAAATTTATCTGTTGTAACGTAATACGGTAGGGGCTTCTCTCGTCTGTAAGCGCGGCTCTCATAGTCGAGCCAGGCTATAAGCAAAGAGTCAACAGAATCGTGTCTACCTCGAAGAGAATCGAGATCACGTAGTCCTCGAAGCGATATCCCGAACGGGAAAGCTCTGACCGAATAAATCAACCAAAGAAACTAACTTCGAGTTTCGTCTCTCTTCGTCAGAGTAACGTTCCCTCAAGACACTTCCCTATCGAACTTGTACCACCAGCCAACGATCGACAGTTGCCACTTTCAGAAATAGATTCACCGATACTCGAAACCTTTTAAAACGTCCCTTAAAATAGATTTCTTTTTGTTTTTCATTCAGAGCTTCCTACAGCTTCGTTTTTTTTTTTAGAATTTTTTTAAGAATAATAATAAATAAATAGAGTTTAGTTCAAATTGTCAAAATTGGTAGAAAAACGTTGTAACAATATCCATGAATTTTAAACACTTTTTTTTCCTTTTTATTACATTTCATTTTAATGTTCTCATTCAACTCAAATTTTAGTGTAAGAAATATCTCAATATTGCCAGATTGAAATCTTCGCCCCTGGAAACATAAAGTTTCTATTTATGCGATTGAAAAAGATTGAAAAAGAGGTCAAACGAATCGTTCGTACAACACTCAACATATTTTTATACTCTGCATTTAATTTCAATGATTGAATACTGACATTAATTAAAAAATCAATAAAATCTACGAGAAACTTAAAAAAAAAAATTGTTTTTTCCAACTTTTCAAAAAAAAAAAAAATACTTGACAAAAATTGAAACATGTTCTTGAATTACATAAAATCAAATAAAATCGAGTGATCAAAAAATATCTGTAGCATTATTTTCCTCCCAGCCACAAATTTGTGTTCCAAGCGATAAAAAAAAAACTAAAATAAAAAATTCTCTACAAATTGAGTAACAAATGTTGATTTAATTGTTTTGTTAATAACTCGTGAACACGAGAAATCTATAAATCGACTGATCTCGACAATTCGTCATCTTTTTTCGACCATTAATGACAACGTTACGAAAAATAAATTTTCTCGCAAACCTTAAACTTCTGTGATTTCAAAATGAAACGTTACTTTGTTAACATAACGAAAGTTAATCGTAATTAAGACTAAGAATAATTAGACTCTTGGCTCGTCCTTAATTAGTTAAAATAAATGAGACATCGATTTTGGTAGAGAAAAAAGCTTTCTACGTTTCGAGTATGAAAAATAATAAGTAAGACGCAATATTGGTGGACGAGAGAGTTCCAGACTAAAAGCCGAACGAGATTCGTTTATCTTCGGGATTTTCCATAGTTATTTTCAACGATCTCGTTGGAAATGGTATTTTTTTTTTTTCATTTATGTGTCTTGTCTAAATGATCTACAAGCCAGGGTTAACATATGTTTGTACCCGAAACGAGAATGTGTTTTCGAAAAAAGACGACATTTGAATAATTTATGAAGAACGATTCCGGCTTTAAAGAGTCTGACAAATAGAGCGAGGAGCCAGTGGTCGTTTTATAACGTTGTACACGTCACATCTAAAAATATAAATATTCGCATTCAAAGTAACAAAGTATAAAAAAGTAACAATTGAAAAGAACAAAAAAAAACAATCTAAAGCAACATAAAGCGACGATGGAGTAGAATTAAATGTTGTTTTTGATAAATCGAAGAAAAAAAAACGTCGATCGAAGTTACAAAGACAGAAATGAGCGTTGAGAACTTTAATCATAGAAAGATTTGTGAAAAAAATGGAATTGACGATAAGAAAAGAGCGTCATTGACCTCGAGGATAAAATTCAAGGATCTGCAAATTTGTTGAAACTCTGATTTACTTATCGAACGATGCTCTCCTCATCTCCGAGCTGTCTATCGTACGTTGCTTTATTTTTCAATCGTAATAATTTTTTTTTTAATATATCGTTTAGCACACAATGTAGAGAGAAACGAAAAAAAAAAAATGATTAGACGAACTCGGCAGCTTGAGCGCGCACTGTCCGGCTGAACGGGAGCGAAAAGCACAAAACCACCCAAAGAATATCCACGAAGATTTGCATCTTGCAAAATATTCCCGCTTCTACATATACATCTAACAAAAATAATAATAATAATAATAATGATGACTCGCTTGCGGGAACAAGCGAGCGAGACACCTCACAAAATCAAGCGCATTTCAAAATTAGTGTTGAGTCTACGAAACGATAGAAACGCCAATGAAAAATTTAAACAAATATTCGTCTCCCGGGGTTTTTTTAGCTGAGAAATCGTTACAGATGTTTTTTATCCTTCGGGACAAGAAAAATAGTGAAAATGTTTAAAAAAAATAAGAGTCTAAGAAAAGCACTAAAATCAGCATCTCAAAAATAGTATTTTTTGTTTACTTTTTTATGATCAATTTCGAACACTTTAAAACAAAATAGGATAATTTTATCACCAGCAGATTCTGGCTGTACAGTTTATAAAACAAAAGAACAGTTTACCGGCCGGTGAAATAGACAATAAATGATAAATACAAAAAAAAACTTTAATTATCTTGGTCCAGTAACTCGAAAAAATAAAAAAAAAAACAACTAAACACGTAAGTAAAACTTCGAAGCAAGCGACAAATAGTTCCACTTTTATAACCCGAATAACACGTTTGAGAAAAATCAACAAAGAATGCTGTTTTTAATGGATTTGGACCACTTTTGATAAATATCTCGAGCACGAAAACATATTCACGACATTTTCCAGTCCGGAAGGATCTCTCGATAGTCAGTCGTCGACGATTTGCACAGCACTTTTGTAAATCCCTTTTATTCTACGTCACATTTTTAATTTTCTTTTTCTTGGTTGTATTAATATTTTTGTGTTGATTTAAATTGTCAAGTTGATAATATCGTGTTCGTGAGTTGTAAAAAAAACAAATATTCGCCTATCCATTGATCGCAAAGTGTGTCATACCGTTCGTACGTGAGTGCAAGAATGAAAAAAAGTTTTTTTCTTTAGATTTCTAAATGGTTTTTTAATCTGCAACGAGAGAATTATCATTGACGTAAAAAAATCTCACTTCAACCATCCACAATGGTTCGGGTCGTTGACACTACGGACATGTTCTTTTTTTGTTACGTATTTTTTTTTTTATAAACTTAAAAATCTCGTGAATCGCTCTTTTTCCGACTTACATACAGCTCTCACTCTACAACCACGAGGATGTGTGCTTTATAATAGCGGCTCAGTCGTCTCTACAAACTTCTCGACTGCTTGGGTCGCGCGCGCTGGTAAAAATAGACCACCAGAAACAGCGACACCTTAGATTTGCTTCTAGCTCTCTTTTTTCTCCTATCTCCTCTTGCATTTTCTTTCTCTCTCTCTCTTCCTTCCGAACGAATAGTAGTTTCGTTCGAAAACTCGAATTTTCAAGCCACACCATCGACGAATCGTTGATTCGATCTCTCAAGGACGTTCGGACTTTGCCTCCGATACAATGAACTCTGTGACTTCCCAACGAACACCGACTTGTCCGCGTTACCTTCAAAATTCTCCGAATCGTTTTCCTTTCGATTTGCCTATAAATTACAATCGATTATTTTCTTTTGAACGCTCCACATATCCATCGCTTTCTTCGCTTTTACTTTTTTATCCAAATATTACTATTTCTTTCGATAATTCTTGTGAATTAATCGTTCAAAATCAAATCTGCGATCTACACTTTGCATTGGGCTGCTGGAACGTCAATTATTATTTATTTTAAAGTTTCCGTTTCATTTGTTCAAAAAAAAAAAATACCGATTTTTCTTTAACTGCCATTAATTCTATGCTGCAAAAGTTCTCTGCATTGTGGAGCTCACATTTACGTTACTCACCTCTGTCTAAAAAAAAAAAGAAACAAACAAAAAAATCAGTAAAAAAAGGTTACGTAGTAGCAACGACGGCGAAATTTCTAATAAAAAATCAAGTAAGATACGAAATGAATAAATTATTTTACTTCTGAAGAAAACATTGATTTTTTATCAGAACTAGACCGAGCCTCAAATTTTGTAAATACCATATATTTTCTTCGTACAGGAATAAAATTGAAATAGGAAAACTTGAGATGCTTAATCCCAATCGTCGATTTTAGTATCTTGAACAATATCCGTGTTATCGCGAGGAAGTTCCTCGCCATTGTCCTTGGAAGAAGTTTTGATTTTTTTCTGTTTCTTCCTTTTCTTCCGTTCCTCGTCTCGTTTTAATTTCGCGTCCATTTCTTCGACCGGAATGTCGAGATCGCTGTCGTCGCTGAAGTCACCGTTTCTCTTATTTTTCTTGGATTTACGCAGCGCAGGCAAATGGTAATTCGCGTCTTGATCGTTCTGTGTGAGGATCTTCAATTTTTGAGACTGATGAAGTTTGTACCAGGATTCGTAGAACTTTGACAGCGGTGTTTGTTGACTCTTTATACCGTTTTCCCAGTTACGAATCGCCGAGAGATCCTTCAAATCGACGATTATTTTGTTGCGCTCCCGTTCAATAAACTCACGATTTTCGTTTATCTTTTCAAGAAGCTGCTTTATTTTTCGACAGAAATTTGCCACTTTGCACTTCTTCAAAAATGCTTTCAGCTGAAATTTCGAAGAACATAACACAATCGTGTAAATATTTTGAAAATTAATAATCAATATAATTCGATAAGGAATAATTCAAGTTCAATTATTTACCTGCATAACGCACGGGACGTAAAGATCAGGAAAATAAATTGTACTGCTGTCTTTAGAAGCGTTTTCCAATATCAATTGATAAATATTTTCGATCACCGAGTCTTTGAAGCCATTTTCTTGTAATTGGGACTTTGACATTCTCAGCAAACAAATAAACGATATCGGTTTCATCGTTACTGTTTTGTGTCGTTTGTTGAAATCGTATGAATTCAAAATCTGGAAGAAAAGTGAAAGATTGTTATTTCAATAATTCTAAATTAGGTAAAAAAAAAAAAAAAGTCTTCACTCACCTCCAACAAATATGGTAGCACAGGTATGAACGTATTCGTGTCTCGAGAAATATTTATCAACATTTGGCAACAATGAAATCTCAAAGGATAAAATTGTGCGGTTGGTATCAACTTAATCGTTCCGGTGATGATCTGCATAAAGATAAACAGATAAATGTGAGAAATCGTAGGGAATAAAAAATTTCGTAATTCTCATACTGTTGAATTACTTACTTGTACCAAAGGATATAACAAAGAACGCAATGTCGATTGTTGTTTCGAAAGTGTTATGAGCTCCGCCCAAAATCTCAAAGAATTCATGAATTGCCAGTTGTAAACCGCTTGGAAATTTTCCTAAAGAAATAAAAAAACAGTATTCTTCTTAGAATAACAAATAATCGAAAAAATTATGAATTTTTCATCATTTTTAAATATGAATAAATTCGATTCGACCCAATTTTTTAATTTTCGTGATTTTTTTTTCTTTACTTTTTTTATAAATCCAAGAAACTCACCTTTTTCTTCAGAGTCATTGCGTTTCTGAGATGAATGGCCAATTGACGGATGTACAAGAATGAATGATTGTATGCGAGATTGTCGTCGAGCAAATAAATTTCAGCGAGCGAGTGTCTCATGAAATTGATTCCTGGTAACGTATTCGGCGATACGAATTTCGAATTTTCTACGTACTTTATGTACATCGTCTGTGAAACAAAAACAAAAATTTTATTCCAACAATTGCGAGAAAGATGGAAGCGTTGAGCTTTTATTAGCAAAAAAAATGTCGTGGCTTACTTTCATTAATGTTTCGAGAATGGATTCACGATGACTCGTTGCCATTTGCAAAATGCTCAAAAAAGCAACGACCCGGACAGTCTCCTCGCCCGTTGACCAAAATTTCAATAATATTCGTAACAACGGTTTGTTCAACGAAGAAAACGATTGTGTGAATGGCAACATTTGATGCAAATGTTTTAACAGAACTGTGAGAATGTCGGATGATGAAACATTTTGTAGAATCTGAAAAATCGTCATTTTCAAGTTAAATAAATTCTTGTCGTTTTAAATCCATTTGATGATTTAATAATGATTTCATTTGTTTAAACTTTTAGGAAAATACACGTACTTTGATTAAATCGGTCAAATAGGCTTTTAAGACACCCTTCACTTTGACGAAACGTTTGGATTTGTATGCGTCGAATCGAGCCTCGTGGCCAAGCTTTAAAAATCTTTTAAATGCTCCTGGTAGTTGCATTATGCACAACTGTACAACTCCGTTGAATACTGAAATAGAACATTATTAAAAAGTCAAAATAAACATATTATTTTTGTTAAGAAATATGAAAACGACAATTTTTTGACAGTTAAATAAATTTTACGAGTAAGGACATACCCGAGCTCCCCTCAACTCGGTAACGTAGACTTTTAGGTCCATCCGGATCTGCAACCGTCAATAAAGCTGCGTGAAAAGCTTCCACCGCACATTTTATTGTTCTCGAAGAACTGTTGAAAAAGTTTTATCAATAAAAATCAACATTTTGATAAAATTGAATGAACTTAGAACTGTGAAAATGGAGATTTTCGTACCTGTCTTTTTGTATTTCCTCTTGCCACTTCTTAAGCAGTTGTAAAGTTACTTTTGTGGGACCAGAAGATACGGCAGCCTTCGTACCATCCTCCGCTTCGTAATCGCTCTCGTCACTGGCCACCTAATTAGAGGAGATAAAATGTCGAATATAACAAAATCCAGGAAATAATTGTGTGTTCTCCTCAAATAATTTACAGATTTTTATAAATTATTGTGTTCGGTTAATAATTTACCTCCAAATTGTCATCCAAAGTGTGCTTCAGATCTTCTCCGTTAACTGACGATTTGTCTTCGTCATCGGACAAATTAAATTCAAGCAATTTTTTGTCATTTTGTTTCAAAAATTTGTAAAATTCAGGATCAGTTTCTTTCAGTTTCATCAGTGATTTCTTATGCTCCGTTGGATCCATGTCGCTTTCTCCGCTGTCCGAATCGTCTGCATTGTCGTGTTGCTTGATTGATTCTGTGGAAATCATTTTAAATACGTGTAGAAGAAAAGAAAATTATAAAAATCTCATGACGGGCAGTGGTTTTTGAAATACGAGGAATGCTTATGGTTTTTGGAAAACTCACTTGTGACTTTCTTTTTAGTCTCCACAGTCTCCTCGTCGCTACCACCATTTTCGAAATCTTGGTCGAAGAATTCATTTGTGCTCACTGTGCTCAAATTTTTCTTCAACTTTGGTGCTGTTTTCTTTCCTTTTTTTGGAACCTTCTTTATGCCTTTGGTCTTCATTTTGAAAGAACTTGTTTGCAAAACAAAAATTATAGACACTTAGGTACAGGGTTGATCAATGGGTTTGAGAAATCAACATTTGGCACGTTTAATTACAACAATTTTTCCGGAATTAATAGATATGCCGATTGTAATGGTCAGAAACTCAAATAAACAAAAAAAGTAAAGTATATAATTTAAAAATAAAGTCAACTTTAAATATAAAGTTTGATGGTGAAATTGCATCCAAGTTGTTAAAAGTTCCAGTTAAAGAATCGAGTAATTAGAGCAAGTCATTTAATTATTAAATGAACAATAACGACTAGACACTGCAAAAACATGGGAACGATTTCCACAATTCAACTGTATCACGAATTAATAAAAAGCAATGAATTTTTTGAGGTTAAGCAGGTAACAAGCGTGGTTAACCTCAAAATACTCAATTACAATAAGACCGATTGGAATTTTTTTTCGAATGTTACAAGGATTTTTGTTAACAGTACATACCTGTTGATAAGCCCTAAAACTAAGTTATCCTATGCACATAAATAAACAATTTATTTCGTAAATGTGTAGCGTTTGGAACGCTCTCAAACACGCGCACGTGGACTGACTCGTCTCTTGTCTGCACTTGTCTCTCCGGCTCACTCCGGCTATTTTCCCGGTCAACAAAATATGCGCAAAGACAATGCGTCGGTAAAATTTGAGAAATCGATCGGTAAGGGTGGGTAATATATACAGAAATTGGCAGAGCCGATCGAAAGGGTATTTATCGATGAAAGAAAAAACAGTAATTATGTCAGACGACTTGAATTTGTGCAATAAACATTATTAATTTGAATGACAGACATTTGTATCAAATATGAGCGAAAAAACGACAATTTTACCGTCGTGTGTCTGCCTGTAAACCTTTATCATAAATCTTCTATAGTATCATAATTACATTTGCGTGATATATGGCACTTCCACACTCATTTCACACCGTCTATATATACGATTGTCCATTTGTTCGGATACAAAATATGCAGTAATAAGTATAGAATTTAAACTAAAAGAAAAATAAATTAGTCAATAACATTCGTCGTATCCAAGGGTGATGAAACGTTCCACAAATATTGCAAAGAATATTCGCTATTAATAAATCTTTCACATTAAGATTAAATTACATTGAAATATATATCTGCACGCATATACATATACATACGAGTTTATAGTATTGAGAACGCGGCCCCGCTTCCATATGTATTTTCTTCCCCGATAATATTTATGACGTCCGTGATCCTTTTCAGTGTTTTTCTTTTGTTTGAACAAAGCCTTTTTATTTTTGTTTTACAGCAAACATGATTATAACATCTAGAACAACAACAACAACAATAATACTAATAATAATAATAAAATTAATAATAATAACAAGAACAATAAAAATAATAATGATAATAAAAATTTGGATGATTTTTTCAAAATATCAATATTAGTATTTACTTTAAACATTATAATGAATATTTTTTCTATAAATTCAATAAGTGAATCTAAATATAATATAATTTTTTTAAATCAATTATTTTACGGGGTTTTTTTTTCAAGTATGAACCCTACAAATTCTGATATTATAAAAATTTTCCAAAATTGTATATTTTGCTCTTTTTGCTATTTTTTAAATAACTGTATTTTTTTTTTTTTTTTTAATAGGATGATTGAAAAAAACATTATGAGTTTTATTTTTGTTTGGATCTTTGTTAATTTTGGAATATTTTTCAAAAAATGTAAATGACTTAAGCTCATTTTGCTCCAGTGACTTGCATTTCACTCGCGTCGTATTTTTACACAGGTCTCGTGAGTAATTCTCAGTTTGAAGATCAATTGCCCTTTCGCTATATATGCATGTTGTATTTCTTTTGTCCGTGTAACCAGAACCGTTATCTCGGAGTGATGGTATTACAAACGAGGGACGAAAAATTGTTGTTTTTTTTTTTCTTTATTATTGTTTCAAATTAATTATGGCAGGTGGGAAATTGTTGCTCGTAATTAACTGTTTTGTGATTATACACGAGAGACGTGTTGTTGTATTTCACGAATATATTTATTGTTTATTATGCAGTCAAGTACATTGACAAATATTTATAAATAAAATATTGTTAATTTTTTTAAATTTGCATTTTAAATACCGATGAAAAAAATCTGCTTTTTGCGTTAGTTTTGAATCGAGACTTTATTTTTGAAAATATTAAAATGTGATTCTCTTCATTTTAATGTGTCTTTAGAAATTTTTTAAAATCTTTTCACCACAACAAAGTTTTGTCATTTTAACCAACGCAGTTGGTTTAAACCTTTTTTTTTAATACCATCGAACATTAAATCATGTCGAAAACGTTGACTTTCGAAAATTCGAGGAAACGACTGATCCATACCTTTCAATATATTGTAAACGACAAGTTTATTTCGAATGACAATGACACGACCTCGTTTAAGATCCATGAGTTTAACTCAAGAACAAAATATCATTTACAGCAATGTCTGAATGTTGCCAGTCAATGTGACTTTAGCACAAACTGCATGCTCGCCTGTCACTGACGTGTTTACATACGAATGACAATAAATAGTCTTGTCGTGATAAGTTACCGACTAGAAAAAATTCTGTCAATGCTATCCTTGTCGTTATGTAGATTGTCATTTCATTTTTATTTTTCCAACAATAGCACACGTAGAAAATCATCGAAAAATCGATCGACAATTTGGCTGATTATTTATTTTTTAATGAAACTAATCCAAATTTTTGAAACGATTCATTGTAGAGGCAAAATTTTCAAAATGTTACTTTATTTTCTATTTTCTATATTTATATACATTTTTCAAATATTTCTATAATAATTCCTTCATTTCGAGATACTTATTGTTTTGACGTTTCGCAGAAACTTTTTTTTTTTCATTCCCTTCATAAATCGTATCGTAAAATACGATTATCTGCCCAAGAATTCAAGTATTTTGTAACATACGATAAATAAAAATGTGTACGTAACAATTCACTCTCGATAACAATGCTTTTTCAAATTATTAACATGTTATTTTTATTTTCCTTCTACTTCATTTTTTTTCATTTTTCTTTTTTCTATAGTGATTAAAATTCGTGTTGGTCTCACAATCTCTAAAATTTGTTGAATAATTACATAAATAAGTAAATAAATAATTACATAAATAAATAAATAAATAAATAAATAATTGAAACAGAATTGATGAGAAAATGAGGGACAAAATTTTTCGTTTTCGAAAAATCAAATAATTTTCTTTTTTTCCAAATAACATTATTATTGATTTGTTCGATGATGTGTGGACATGAATTTGACTTAACAAACTTTTGACGAACTTCCGAGGCCATCCAAACAGAACGTAGTATTTAGGAAATTTTAAAAATGTCAGATTTTCTTTCTAAGAGTACATTTAAATTGCCATCAATAAAGTTTATTCTTGCTACGATAATGCTTTATTGAAATTTCGATAAAAAAAATCGAGTTTTGTATATTTTGGCAATCTTTGTTCATCGCACTTGTCTATCAATGGAAAAAACTTCATTTGATCGCTTCGGACGATTATATCGTGATTAATTTATCAAAGACACTCTCTTGGATACGAAATAATTAATTCACTCGAGTGTATCGTGTTATGAAACTTCTGTAATGGGCTTTTATCACTATAACGCTGGGAGATATCTCTTCGCGATACACTCGATGGTTTCTATCTCAATAAATATATATATATATATATATATATATATATATATATATATATATATATATATATAATCGTGTATATAACATGTTTATATAGTGCGTTAAAAAAATCGTAGAAATTACGAGACGCGCGTAATGGTAGCACGGAAAATCTGAAGACACTTGAGCGTGCCTTTGTGTTATATTTTATCAAGATCGTGAAATCAAAGTTTGCAATTTTTGTCAGTCAGATTAAATTTATGACCGATAACTTTTTTTTTTTTTTTTTTTTTTTTTTTTTTTTTCAAATATTTCTTGCTACAAACTTTTTTATTTTGTAACCAAGAGATCATTAATGTTGCAACGAATTAAACAATTAAACAGATAAATCAACTGATGAATTCATTTTGAAATTAAATTACTCGATCATCCTATCGATTGCAAAACTTTTCTCGCAGACTTTCGCAATTATAAGTTCTCTTTTGTTAATAACTATTCAGTTTTTACACATCGAACCTTTTTGTTACAAAATCAGACGTTTAGCAATCTTTGCACGCTAATGAATCACACACCCTTGAAAATTTTCGTCATTTAATTGAATTAGGACATTTCTTGGCTAAAATATAAATTTGGGAAAATCTTCGAATCGTTTATGCAAAAAAATAATAAAAACAAAAAAATAAGAAGGAAACAATTTTACTTGCAATCGTAAATTATATTCATTTTATCTGCTTCACACTTTTCAAATGTTTGTTCAATTTCTATAATAAGTTTATGCAAAGTTTAACCTAGATAAATATAAATATCGATAGATTGACGGAACTATCGATAGACGAATGCAAAATTTCACGATATCACGTTTTTCACGACATTTTTAGAAGATTAATCCATATTTTTTGTTCGATTTTAATATACCACCGGTTTTTTTTATTCCTCCAGAGATTCTCAACAAATTCACGAACGTCAATTTTTCCTGAGCTCGTAAAAAATTGTTTTTTTTTTTACTAATTACACAATCGGCTTCAACATTAAAACATAATAATGAGGCTCAGAGAAAATTCATTGTAAATTTATTGAATTATCGTATCAAACTTTGCATACAATTATTACGAAAATTAAAAAAATTGAATTTCAATTTTTTTATTTTAATTTTTAATTCAAATATCAATTTAAATTCAAATTCCTTTTTGCATTTAAAAATTAATTGGACCAGAGTGACGCAGCAACTTTACCTTAACCGATAAGAAAAAAAAACCCCGAACATTTGCATTTTGCTTAAATGCAATTGCAATTTTCGTCAAAGACAAACAAATGCATTTACAGGTTCGATTCCCTGCAGGAATATTTGTTGTGCAAATGAAAGTGAATATTTTGTCAAACTGTCATATTTTCATGTTCGAAAATATACAAAAAATAAGTTTCGCCTTCAAAAAACATTCTTGATGGGAAAAAAAAACAAAGAAAAAAAATCTAAAAAGTTGATAAAAAAAAAATGGAATATTCGATAGAAAAAAAAAGCCCACGACGACCTGCCATCGAGAATGAAGTTTGTGCATAAAATGCGATTATACGTATTGGTGCACATACAACGTAAAGTTGGAGACGCGCACGCCCGAAGAGTTTTAAAGTACAGAGCATATAATACACGAGGAGGAGTGAACTGTGGCACTCACGTGTTCATGGGGTCGCACTCTCGTAGTCCTTATATAACGCGTACATCGTCCAGTTGCATGGTTAAAAGAGTACCGAATGCGGTTCGATGCAGCCGTCAAATATAATCAGCATTTAAATTCGTCTCGTCATTGCATTTATTTTCATTTTATTATTCATTGTTAAAGGGGATAAGAGAAAAGAAAACGGGTGTGTGCGCGAGCAATCTTCCCGCCGTTAATCGAGCATCGCGTATCTTTGCATTTCGAGCATACGTTCAATTCGTATATATATATATATCTATATATATTTATATATATTTATATATAACGAATAGTCGCAACATTACGACGCAGAGCGTCGCGGACATCGCGGGGGTTCGTTTCTTTTCATATCAGAACCGCGCGCCAACCGCAAGAAAATCGCAGTCATGAATGAAACATACGAAAAGCAAGTCGCAGCAACAAACTTTATTGCAACATCATCTCGATCGTTTCTCAATAATGTTGCTAAATTTTTCTATATAATCGATCCTCGTGATACCACCTACGAGTTTTATCATCAGGTGCCGGATTACCAACAGCAGGTACATTACTATTTTTATCTCAATTTTTTTTTTTTTAACTCTTTTTCTTTTTTTCTCTTTAAATACAATTGCGTGTACGCTTGAAAAAATCTATTTATAATTGAGGCAAACGACCCCGATTGCCTATTAGCCTCGTTACAAATATTTCACGGAAAATATATTCGAGTTTCATTCACGGTACAATCGGAGTCACGAAATATAATCGAAGTGTATTTTCATTTTTATTTGTAAATTGAAGAAGAAGAAAAAAACAACAAAAAAGTGATTCAAATTTGGCGCTCATTTGATTATCGTTTTGCGATAGTTAATTTCTTAACATTGACGAAAGTAATTAAAGGGTTTAATTGAAGAAGTAATTACCCATGGATTATAAATTTTATAAAAAAACAATAGAACAAATTTTAATAAAGAACGTTTGAAACAAAGTTGCAGAATCCAGGACTGAATGGGAATATAAAATTGTCTAAAAATGTGTTTTTTTTTCGTTTTCTAATCTTCTGCCCGATTTGACTGATAAATACACGATTAATGCGTTGATGGCGTGAAAGATTAATTCGATCGATTCGCACTTCAGGATGGAAAATAATTTTTGTTATCAGCAGCAGCCCAATCGCAGAAATAAATTCTCACCAAAAAAATTTCGTCTTTGAAAACAAACGTATTTTAAAAAAATAGTTAATGATGTTGATTAGAACGAAATCGATCGAAGATTATCGCCAATTTGATAACATACAATTTTTTCGAAAAAAAATCATTCCACACTCGCTGATTTTTCATGAATTTATTTGATTTCATTGAATTTTACAAAATACTATTATATTTTTTACTCGTTTTAAATTTTTAAATATTTAATATTTATTAAATATTTTAATAATACAAAATATTTTACTCGTTTTAATTTGTACGAGTCACTGACGTGGTTATTGAGAATACTTTTTTCGTCATTCGTACACACCTGACAGGCCGAAACAAATAAAAATACAGACCGAAGAAAAAAAATCACATAAATGCGAATAAACAACAATGATATCGGGGTACATTGACCTCACGTGCAAATAAAAATTTATTTACAAATGTAAATGTACCGTTTACGCAAAAGTATCTCAAAATCTCTGATGACGATTCAGAGTCGATAAAATCGTGAAAATATTCCAACGGTAGGAGATTTAGTGCACAGTGTTTTTATCAAAAAGATATAAACAGGCCAGGAAAAGATTTTGATACGTTTTTCGATTAAATTTTCCTAATTTTAATATAAAAATCAAATTTAATCAAAAAAAAAAGTGCAGAATTGTTTTTCAACGAAATCGGAAAAATCGTAGAATCATCAGATACAATAAAACAATCATTTCTTTTGATAAAAAAAAATCCAAAGCTCATAAAGATTGCTCTACATTGAACGACGAAAAATTATAGTACTTTGGATTCTTGTAATACTTCACTGTCCTCGTTAACGAAGCCTATCGTTCGTTGTATTTTATCGTCGACCCACTAATCGACGATTATACTCTTTAAAATCTTAGAGTGAGTCAATTGTTATTGAACATCTGATGCCTCGCCCATTTTCATCGAAGTTAAAACGCTTCTGCTCACGATCTGAGTCATCGAGTTTTTGCCTTTGTACTAAAGTTTCGAGTGCAATTTCAAAATATCAGCATTTTTTATGATTCACCTGACCGTGACAATTTTGCGAGGCTCGTCCAACAATTAAAACGTTTCAAATGACTTTTCATTGATAAACGCGAAATGACCTCGAACATAAAAAAAAAAGTAACAACAATGAACGACAACTGTCAAAAATATTCAGCAAATTCCTGATGTAGCAAAAAAATAATTTCCCACGAAAATGTCATTCGTAAAAACTATAGAAAATTTTTTCCAAAATGCAGATTGCTTTATTATATTTTTTAAACTTGGATTTTTTATGTTTTGATTATGAATAATTATAAGAATTCTATGAAAAGTGAAGAGCTGACGAACAAATGGATCGAATTTTTTTAATAGTCACGATGATTCGTCGATGAAAATTTTGAGAAAAGTTAAGCACAAAAATATTATTTATACGATTTATTTCGTATTCCAATTAGTTTAAATTAATAAAAAAAAAAAACAAAAAAGCAAACAAAAGGCAAATGCAACTGTGGATTCTCTTTAATTGATAACGCAGGTCTGGCTATCTTTCTTCGTCCTCATTATTCTGGAAAATGTGATACTGTTCGCAAAAAAAGAGAACTCTTTTCGTCTCAACGATCACGTTACGTCTCTTTCCCACTGGATATTTCAAGAATCTGGACGGTAAGCGTAGGTAACGCTTTGCAATTCAATTGATTATATACGCATACGTACACTATAATAATATATTTACATAAGAACATCGTTATCGCCACTTCTTCATTGCCGTTTAAATTCGCATCAGCATCCAACTGTGTGGATACTTATATTACTATTATTATATTTTTCAATTCGACGTGATTCCATATCCATTTTAAAATACCAAAAAAAGAGAATTTTTTATTAAACCGACAAAATAATTTTTAAAAACTGTAAGAAAAAATTAAAATATACGAAAAATAATCTGAGAATAAAAAATAATAATCGTCATGTGCTGAGACGTGAAACGAAACTTTTTGACTTACGTTTTTCTTTTTTTCTTTTCTTTTTTTTTTTAATTCTTTCCTGCAAGTTCTTTGTCCACTCCAAATTATTTACATAGAAAAAAAAAGAAGATACTTCGTTTACAATGATTATTTAATTGGTAATTAATTGCAGTGTACTTTTTCGTGGTGCTGAATATTACACTTATATATTTCTTTACGAGAATTATCGAATATGGAGTCTTCCATGGGATTCTGTATGGACTTGGTACATCACTGCTCTTGGGGTGGATTTTTGTTACTACTGGGTCCATCGAGCGAATCACGGTATATTTTGTTCTCTATTTTAATAAAAATTTGTATTTACCTGTGTATCTTTTTTCGAGAGGTTCGAAATGAAGGATTTTCGTTCATGGAAATATTCCATTTCTTCATTCACTTCCATGATGAACTTATGGATATTTTTGTGTTTATTTATCGACTATGGCACTTTTCGTGAATTTTTACTCTTTACAGAGTTACACTTTTTATGGGCTCACCACCAGGTCCATCACAGCAGTGAGGAATTTAATCTCGTTGTTGGGCTACGACAATCGATTTTGCAACATTGGTGCAGTTTCGTAAGTTTTTTTAAATTTTTATTTATTTTATTAACAGTTTGAATAATTTTGCTCGATATTCAATAAAAGAGAATTTTTTATATTTGTCTGACGTAAGTTGTCAAAAAAATTTCTAACAATTATAAAATCTCGATATTTTGAACAGAATTATAAAATGTTTTTTTTTTTTTTTTACTGTAACATTGGATTTTGGGTCAAAATATTTGGAAAAATAATGAAAACTGTTTTTAGGTATTTTATTTACCACTGGCTTTCTTTATACCGCCCTCTCACTACGTCGCTCATCACCAATTCAATTTAATCTATCAATTATGGATCCACACGACGGTTATCGACGATCTCGGACCTCTCGAATATATTTTCAACACTCCAAAGCACCATCGTGTCCATCATGGCAAGTACAACTGCTGCATGATTCGTTATCTTTTCTTTTTATTTAGCCTTCCTTGACACACTGGGTCATTTTGACCCGAAGTTATTTTTCGGCCCCAAGTAACGATACGACAGCGATATTTCCGACATTTTCAAGGGTTGTCAGTCCTTTTTTCATCGGAATTACCTTTTTTTTTTAATTTAAAAAAAAGCCAAATTCACTTGTTCAACGAAAATACGGAACTTTTAAAGTAAATACTAAAAGTTTAAAAAATTTTGATTTTTTCATGTAAAATACTCTCTTTTTCTTAAATCAGAGTTTCCAATGATTTTTTTGGAAGCGTCAACTTTGATAATTTCTGAATTTTTGTGATGCTTACATTTGGAGGGATTTTTAAAGTGGATTTCTGATTTTTTTCAATAAAAATCGAAAAAAAAAAGGAAAACGTTGCTGATGACAAGCGAATGAGGTAAGTCCGGGTCAGATTGACCCAGTGTGTCAATGCAGTGGCCAAGTTTAAATGTGTCAACGAAGGGTTGACAATAACTTCGAGATAAATTCTATTATAAAATATGATCTCGATAATATTTTCGATGTTTTAAATAAATCGGAATATTTCAACAGGATGCAATTTGTATTGTTTGGATAAAAATTATGGCGGTGTGTTAATAATATGGGACAGAATATTTGGCACTTTTATGGCACCACGAGATCAGAAAGCCATTATTTATGGACTTGTCGTTAGTCCCAGGACGTTCAATCCTCTGTACTTACAAGTAAGTATTCAACGTAATTCCCTGCCCTTAATGTGTCAATCAAAAAACAGATATTTCATCAAAATTTAATTCATTTTTTATTTTCATTATATTATTTATTTATTTATTTATTTAAATATTAAAAAATAAATAAAAACTAAGAATTTATTGTCCATTTTTTTAAATGGGCCATTGCAGATATTTTACGCGAAAGCAATGATCGAAAAGAGTTTGAATCAAAAAAATATCGAAGACAAATTAGCAGTTCTTTGGAAAGGGCCAAGTTGGTTTCCTGGAGCACCTCGTCTCGGTCTCGATGAATTTAAAATAAATGTAAGTGTAATATTTAATTAAACACATGACTCAAAATTGTCGAAAAAATTATTTTCCACAATAAAAACGTCAAAAACATCGATAAATAGTTGATGAAATTTCATTAATTTTCTTTCACTATTTACGATGATTGATCTAATTATTTGTATAAATAGTAAAAATATTTCAACATAAATATCTATTGCATTTCACCAAGATTTACCTTGTCATTGTTTTGTAATAATGAAAATTTTCATATGCAAATAATGATCGATACAAAATGTTAATTTATAATAATCGAACTAACGATTACTTATCGATATGACAAATGGTTCGATTAAACTGTGATCATGCACGTAACACGACACAAGCAATTTAGGAATCGTTACTCAATTTAAAAGGAAAAAAAAAAATTAATTAGCATATAAAACGTTGACTGTAGTGAGTGAACGAGCTACGGACTTGAAAATATCTGAATAAAAATAATTACGTGTTTTGAAGAATTTATTCTTGTATATATATATATATATATAACTTTACGTAATTCTTCATGAATCAAGAACGCAAATATATAATGAATATAACTCTGTACTTTTATGCATAAATCGCTTGCTATCTACACTTATATTATCTACTCTATCTTTTCTTGTTATCCAAGTTTTAAATTAGTGTATAAACCGGTTTTCGAACACAGTGCACTTGACAGCAAGTACTTTATTTAGTGAGCTCTTCAATCTTCGTCCTTTTCAATACTTCGTTAAAATAAAATAGAAAAAAATAAATAAAAAATAAACAATTTTCGTCACAAAAATTCGTACTTTTTTTATTGACCATTATTTATTTCTCTTTAGGTCACTTCTCGTATCAAATATGGCACGTATTTACCAACCTGGCAAAGTTTTTACATAACTTTGCACTTTTGCATCGTTTTTTACGTGCATCTACAATTTTACGACGAGAGACGGGTAAGTTCGATGACCCAGAGTGCAAAAGTCTCTCGTTACTTTAGCAAACTCGTTTTAGAATGAACGTGGCTTTTGTTTTTATTTTAATTTTATTTTTTCATTAATTTTTAAACTTTAAAAATATCATTAAAAGTCATGAGTTTTATTACGATGACAAATCTTAAGAAGTTTTTTTTTTTATAACAATTTTTTGTCACTAAAATGTCTGATTTTGAGAGAATTTTTATTTACTGTCAAATTTTTTAACTCAGGCTTTGAAAATTCATCTCGTAATGTAAATTTTCTCAATTTTTTTTCACCTTCAATTTACACATGGTTTCAGGAACTCAACTTATTGACGAGCCTTTCAATAGTTCTCAACAATTTGTTCAGCCTCACAGCAATCGGGCTCATGTTCGATGAATATCGATTCGCGAATATCGTTGAGTTCGTACGTTGTACAATAAATGTTGTACTTTTTGGGAGCTATCGAATGACGATGAGAACATCAAACGACGCCATTTACTACGTTTATTTAGCCTCGTGGTATTTCTGGATCATGCATTTTTTGCGAAAGAATTAAACGATCGAACCTTTTCTTTTTTTTGTTGTTGTTAAGTTCTGAGCAATTCGTCGATCCGTCATTCGTCACTGGAACAACATCTCCGATCCTCGTTCAAACTGTTTCAGGATCTTGTTGTTTTCACAGATCTTCACGAACTGAGGAAAATCATTCATAATTCGATGAAAATGCTGCCAGAACTCACTACGGTTTTACTCACCTTTTATATATTCGGTAAGACACTTTTTTTTTCTTCAAAATATTAACAAAACCAAAAATTTTACTGAATGCACTTTTCGAAACTTGGCAATCGGACGAGAATTTGAGAAAAAAAATCAACAATTTTACTCAATGAACTTTACGAAACTTATGAATTCGACAAGAATTTGAGAAAAAAAAATATCGATTTGGTTTAAAAGTTCGCACTAGTTTTTGAATAATAATAAATTAAAACTTTATAGAAAAATTCATGAAAAATCACGAAACTTTCACATGTTTTTGTGAAAAAGATTCAACACCACGTTTACGAAATTTCAAAGCCATTATTTATCAACAAAAAAGAACCGAAAAATTTGCAAAGTAAATTCTAAAAATTTAAACTCCTTTCAAAGGATGAATAAATTTTTTTTTAATGTTCAAAAAATTGTTTTTTGTTTCAAATTTTTTAAATTCACTTGATGGTAAACAAATTATTGAAAAATCGACTATCATTTAAAAACAACAATTCCAACTAAATTTCTAATAAAATAATTCGATTTAAATGTTTAAAAAATCAAAGAATCTTCACGTGTAAGAAAATGTCAAAAGATTTGAAACTTTGATAAACACTTTAAACGAGTGTATATTAAAGTAAAATAAATATTCGTGTTTTCAGATGAATTTTAACGGTACGACCTAAGATGCGAAGATATTCGAGACGAGAGATCGTACAAGTTGCAAAAACCACATAACCACGTTGGTGCGTGTTACCATAGCTCATCAAGTGTTGTAAAAGTGGCAAACGCCGACCAGTCTATGTTGCTCATGATAGTACAGACTTTATTTATACATCGAGATTGTGTGTGTGTATGTAAATAAGTGTGTGTGTTTATAAAAGTGTGTACGATTGTAAGAAACTGAAGAAACGAGCGAGAAACATGTTTGCAAATCGTCTTTAAAGAGCTACGATCAAAATATTCTACTTAATTATTTATTTATAAAAAATTTATTCACCGAGTGATCGTTTAAGATAAAAAATTATTCTAATTAGTATTTTGGTACTGTAGAAAAAAAATTACAGTACGTTTTTATGGATGCACGTGACTGAAGAATTTGAAGAAGTTAAACAGAGTGATAAAAAAAATTAAAAAATTAAAAAAAAAAAAAACATCATTAATATTTTAGTGTCTTCATTGTATTTATTTGATTATTAAATATTTTCTTCGTATCTGAATTACGAGGGATTCGGAGCATTATTTTTTAGAGTCAAATAAAGTCGACCTGGTTTTTTAGGCATCGAAGCACTTCGTATAACGTTTCATGGATAATAATCAACTTTTTTTTATTATTATCAGATGTACAAAATTAATGTATACTGCGCTGGAATCGTAGACGAAGACTATTGAGTTCCCTGAGAGAATTCTATTAAAGAAAACATTTAAAAATCTCTCACGAAGTATGAAAGAAATACTTGAAAATAACAAAAAAGATAAAAATTAAAATAAAATACATTAATGAAAAAAATGATGAGTACAAAGAATTTGCTCGAATATCCAAATAATCGAAAATTCAATAGAATTTCTCTATTTTTTTGTTCATCATTCAGCCTCGTTTCGAGACGAACGACGATCAAGATTTTTGAACGTTACAAACTCCGTAAAAAGTTAAAAAAAAAAAACAAAAATCTTGAAAATAAAACTAAAATGATAATCCGATGACTTTTTTTCCTTTTATTATTTCAATGTCCCTTGCAGCAACACATTGTACGAAGACTGATCACAACGATCACTGACAATCACTTTTCAGACGAATGCACAAAGCGAATACTTAAAAAAAAAAAGAAAAAAAAGTGAATAAAATTTTTCATTTTCTCTCAAATCCTGGTTTATTATTCGGCTCGTTCGTTAGATCGTCATTTTAATTTCAATAACTTCATTATGCTCACGATAAACATAACGACTTTGATACACAGCGCACTATTTGTTTTTTTTTTTTTTTGTTTTTTTTTCTTGTTGTTTAATATTATAATACAAATTGAACGTTTTCAATCGCGTTTTCTAAAATATAAACATACAAATGCAACGTAATAATGCTCGGTAAAAAGTGTAAAACAATTAAGCAAAAGATTGCGACGATAATTACTGTCATAAACACACCAATATTCGTTATACTATTAATTTATATATATATATATATTTATATATATTTTTTGTATATAATTATCTAATATATATATAATACCAGAATAGGATATAATGCTTAAATCTACGAGCCACTTTCATTCCACCTATAATCTCATTTGCTCAACAATTTTTTAATATTCTCAATTTCGTAACTATCATGAATTATTTTTTTTTTTTTTCATTTGTTTTTTTTTTCTTTTCTTTTCTTTCTCAAGCATATACGTATTTTTAAGTATTAATTATACGAGGATTCGTCACACGTTACGTCATACGTCAGGACATCATCCTTTGTTACAATAAAAATTAAACGATAATTAACTAACGCATTAGTATTATAATATCGTGTAATAAAATCCTATTTTTCTTCGCGAATATCCCACCAAATCCCTCGCCGATACGAGATTTCTTTTTTTTTTTTTTTTTTTTTTTTTATCTCGGTGATAAGCTTTAGCCTTCATACACATACACATAAGCCGTTGTTTCTTCTCCCGTTTTATATTAACCACATTGACAGCTGCTTTCTCATGTAGAATCAATGAAACCCCATTTTCATGTGCTCCATCTGAAAATTTGAAATATCCGTCATTTTTATGTGTGAGGCAGGAAATTACAGTCAATGGGTCGACGATGAGAACATTTTTTTTTTTTTTTTGTTACGTTATTGGTTTGTGTCTGTTTCTAAAAATAAAGAAATTTTTATTGAGTTTTATCAAACGAAACAATATAGTCGGTCGAAACTCGGACCAGCAGACGACAGAGCTGTCAAATGTACTTGTTTCGAGACTCTCCAGAGTCTCTTGATATTGGATGTTCTAATAAAATGCAAATTTTGATGCAAGTGAAGTTTCTCAACTTAAATTTTTTTTTTTAATTAACTCGAGTCAATTTTTTATCACATTTTCAAGCGTCAATACATAATTATAGTGGAAATTAATTTTGAGCAGAACAAAGTTTGTTATGACGTATCAAATTTGTTCTCTCAGTAAAAATACGAAATTAGAAAATGAAAGATCTTGAGACGTTGGGACGCAACAAAAAATCGTTCCTTCGTTTATCGAATGCATGAATTTCCAAATATTTTTCATGGATTTAAGTTGTGGATTTGAATAATTTGAATAATAATAATAAATTTTTTTCGTATCGTGGAAAAAAAAATTCTTTGCAGTTCAACGAAGCAAACATGAACAGCATTATGATAAAGAATTGAAGAAAAAAAACATCAACACAAACCTCTCAGCTCTCTTACGATTCACTCATCGACGGTGATCTCGTTTTCCCATTATTAGTAATTTTGGTATCCGTAGTGGAGCAAGTTTGTTCGACAGAATCATCGAAAGATTCTTTCAAGTGATAACTGCCGTGGCTCTCGGAGCTCTTGTCGTGTGAGTCAGTGTCCGGTTGTTGTTCAACAAGAGGCATTTCCAGGGAGTCTGAAGATATTCGTCTGCTGCTGGTGAATCGATCGTTGTTGGTATCGATTTGAGTTTCTCTGGGATCTCTGACATTATTTAAGGAGTCAGAGCTCAAAGATGGAAAATCAATGGTTGTCTTCATTTCCAGGGAATCAGAGCTTCGACAAAGTGGATTGTGTTTTTTGTCGACGTTTTCTTCGAGTTCGAGGGAATCGGTGCTGGTTTCCATGACGTTGGTGTCGCCTGGTCTTGGGGGTAAATCTTCTTGCTCAGCATCGGGTACCGTGTTGATAACGGAACTAGGAATATTTTCCATTTTATCAGCATCCGCAGTGATCTCAATTTGCGATATGTCTTCGGTCGTATCATCCTGGCGATCGAATTTCTCGACGTTCGCTTGTGCTATTCGTATTATTTCGTCTATTTCCATGATTCTTTTTTCATAATCATCGGAACCGGATGTGCTTGGATTGAAAGAACCAGTGGCGCTAACAGGCTCAGCGACGGGTTTGGGTCTCGGTAAATTTTCGAGTTTATAACGATTTTCTGGACTTTCATGATCCAGAAGATCCTCCTCTTCCCTGGCCCGCAATTCAATCAGATGTGCCTCCCGGCAAGCCTTCTCTAATCCTTCAAAATCTTTCAAAGAAGACAACGAAATATCGTCACCGTGTCCCGAGCGACTTGTCACGTAACGCCTCGGAAGGCTCCCATTGTTCACTGACTCTTGAGAGCCACATTGCAACTTCCTCGAATTTTCCATCGCTACCGCGCTCTCTAACGACTCAAATTCTTGCAGAGAACTCAAAGAAACATTGTCGTGTTCAACGGGCTTAGAAAAAGATTTTTTACCCGCAAGAACATCGTAATCAGTCGCACTACCGTAACTGCCTCTCATGCTCCCTACACTACCGATCGAACCCTTGTGACTTCCTAAGCTACCGAACCTGCTGCTACCAGCTTCGAAATCAGTGATTTCTTCCTCTTTAATATCCTCCAACCTGCCACGATCGTAATCGAGATCGTAGCCACGAGGATCAGCCTGAAATTGCATTTCCATCCATTTTTTACTGCCCTCGAAATTCTCATCGTCGGAAAGCGATTGAGAATACTGATCATCCGCGTTCGAAGCCATTGGTGGACTTTCTTCAGATTCGAAATCGAACAGTTCGTTATTTCTAGATATCGCTTGGCTCGTTGGCACAGCTTCGCCATCGTCTTTAGTTTCCGCGGCTATTAAATTCTCCAACTCTCTGTCATACTTTTTAACACTCTGGGAAGTTGATCCGATGCTTATGCTTTTACCCTCGGAATCAAACTCTTCGGCTTCCCTTCCAACTTCCTCGATCACCACGAAATCATCGATTATATCAGGCTTGTCAACGAGCTCGAAGGAATCACTGTCCGGGGAATGACGATCGGGTTTCTGGTCTTTTTCGATCACTGTCTCGAATGACATCGCTCCAGAAGTCGATGAAGTCGTGCTGGCTTGATGCAGAAGAGTTCCTATCGTTCCTCCTGGGATCGCATCACCGGCTGGAAGTTCCGCATCACCCGGAGGTATTTCCGTATCTATGCTGGTTGTCAACTCCATCAATTCTTGTTTAGTTTCCGAAGGGTCAGTTTCTTCCTCGGCTTCTACATGAGTATCCAATAATGGCAGATCGCTCTGACCAGTGACACCCTCGACGAGGACCTCCGGCACGTCCGTTTTTGACTCCATCGAAGAGAAACTCTTGTCGTATGCTTCGCTAGTCAAATCTGTACTCATAAATATGGAATCTGTTCTAAAAGCTTCCTCGTCCTCGGCTACCGTGTCACTTGGTAATTGCTCAGTTGTACATTCGTCGAATCTGGTCTCTTCCTCGGGACCGAGGTCTTCATCGTTCGTTGGCTCTTCGCCATCAGCAGCTGCTTCGTCCATTATCTGTTGGAATATCATCTCCGAGGATCGTTTCATTCGACAGGGTAAATCATCACTTGTTTTATCAAAAGCGTCTTCCATAGCGATCTCACTGCTCGAAGAATCAGATTCTTTTTCTTCCTTATCCTCGTCTAAAATTCCTTCAAGGTTTTCGTCGATGTGATCCTTCTCCACGTCCTGCTCATCCTCCGCTTCCGATGCCACGAGAGTCTCCGAGACTTCTCCTGTGCTGTCGATACTTCCGAGATGTCCAGAGCTCAATGAATTCAACGATTTCATCGATTCCCGAGAACTCAATGTACTCACTGCGCTCTGGTACTCTTGAGAAGTTGGCCTCGAGATCGACGAATGCTCGATCGACATCAAGGCCGTTTCGTACTCGGAAACTGTACCAGATGGAAGAGTCGAATGAAGCGCTTCAATGTCCGAAGAGCTTGGTCTGCTGCCACTCCCGATTTCGTAATCGCACGATTGATAATTGCTGCTGTCCCCGGAGCTCGAACCTGCGTCACTCTCCGAAGTGACTTTTTTCGATGTTCTGGCAGGTTTGGGTCGTCGCCTTGGAGCAGGTTGCGGTGCGAGCAACGTTATTCCTTCCTCTTTGTTCTCCACGTCCGAGCTTGATCGACTGGCTGCCACTGGACTCGCTTGAGAAATCGATGTATCCTCAGCACTTGCCTCTCCGCTGGTTCCTCTATGAATCGCTTTTGTTTCCTTGTCCGTTGTTTGAATTATTTTTATTTTGTTTCCTTTTGCACTGGAATCCGTACTTGACTGGGATTTCTCTTCGATACTTTTGTCATCCATTTTGCCAGGTTTCGACGTCTCGTCAGAAGACACTTTTTCCTCGATTTCTGGAGCAGCTCTTCCATCTCCAGAATCAACTCTTCTTGGCTTCGCAATTGGAGATCCTTCTGTTTTGCTAGACACTTTCTGCTCAACCTGTTCGAACGAGGGAGCTTTGTACAAAAATGGTAAATCGTTTGGTATCGTTTCTGGCTCGAGTTTGAACTGAAACTCCGACGGTGAATCCTTTATCTGGAACACAGTTTCACTGTTCTCACTCAATTCTTCTATGAGATCTTGTTTCGCAGCTTCCAGGGATTCCTTCACTTCAGCTATTTCTTTTTTCACTGCTTGATCGAGCACTGTTATAGCGTATCGTGCACTAAGATCGACAGTTGGCAGATCTTCCTTTTTGGCCTTATCACCTGATCCTTTTTCACGAACTTCGAAAGTACTGGAAGATTTTGAATCGTCGGTATGAGACTTTCTTCCTTTGCCTGGGGACGTCTGCTTCAAACCTCGCAATGAAACGTCGCTTTTAACTTCGTCCACCAGTTTTCGAGCAGCCACGACAACTTCCGTTTCTTTCTTGCTTTCTGGCTCACTCGGCATCTGCTGGAATTTCATTTCTGGATGCTCAACTTTTTCCTCTGAACGCGGATCTGATGTTTCGTCTATTTTTTCAACAGTGGCAGGTTTTTCGCAAGGTGACTTTTCGGTTACGTCGTAATCAGCCTTGTCTTGCACCAGTAACTTTGGCACCTCTATAGAAACGACTCCGACATTCTCTGTTCCTATGACTTTCGCTGCAGAGGCATCTACCGAGGGATCAACGTGGGTAGAAAAATCAGGAGTTTTTCGGGCTCCTTTCTCAGCTTTCTCCGAATCATAAATGTATTTTGTTTCATCGCGATCTTCCGTTGGTGTCTTAGCCTCGTATTCTCTTTGCAACGTGTCTATAAGCTCCTGGCAGCTGATGTCTAATCTGTTCTCCACTAGTTCGCTCTCAAAGTCTTGTTCGGGTACAGCGGTGACGGTGAATTTCGACGGAGGGCTTGTTGTCACTTCTGCATCTTTCTCGACAAAAGTTTCGCGCACTGAATCCATCGTACTCACATCCTCGGAAGACCGCGTGACAGATTCCTGTTCGTTGTCATCTACCGATCCGTCCTGAGACGAAGTTCGACTTTGTTGTCTCACCAGTGAGCGTTGGTATTCTTCGAGTTCTTTGTCAAACACTTGAGAGGGTTGGAGTGTTTCTGAGACTTCAATTTTCTCATCACCAATCATCCAATTCACCGGTTTAATTTCAAGTTCCTTCAATCTCAATCGGGGCGAAAGAATTGATGGACTCACTGATTCTTCGCTCTCGGTACGTCTGACGATCAGATTCGCTAGAGATTTTGCCTTGCCCATGTCTTTTATCTTCTGAGGTTTACTCTCGTCAAGAGAAAAATCCATTTTCATATTCTCGGAAACTACACTATGACTCATAATCACATTACGATCCTGACAGATTTCGTCCAGGGAATCAAAAGCTGGACTTTCGTGGATCGTCGCCACTTGAATCGGTTCTTGGATCTGTTTCGGCTGATCCATCTTTTCGGACGGTGATTTCAGTTGTGCTCGTGGCTCGTCCATTTCTAGCGAAGGTACTGAGTCCAGTCCTGATTCATCGTTGAATTTCGGCTCCAAGGAGTCTTGAGTATCGAGTCCAGATTTTCTCTCGATTCCTTGTTTCGCCGATTCCACGTCCATCGATTGCTCGGATTCCAATGAAACTTCGAGATCGATTTGATCGGATATGCTGCTCGGACTCATAGTCATATCGCGATCTATTAACTTGGGTTGTGATGAGGAAGACGGAAAACTCTCCTCTTTATCGTAGGGTGTTGACTCCTCGTCTTTCGTCAAATCTTCACTGACACTTATGCTACCACGGTTCGATATTTTTTCGGCATTTTCTTCTTGTGACAGAATCACTGATCTCAAACGTTCAGGCAACATTTCGTTGTCATCTATAACCTGGGACTGACTTCTCGATCTTTTTTCCATTATGTCCTCGAACTTTTTCATCAAATCGTCCGCCATTTGGTCGTGAAATACTTCCGATTCCTTGGTGTCCATGTCTAAGGTGTTTTCCGAATAATCCTTGCTGTCACTGTCCGAAGTATCCAATTGTTTAATTCCTTCCAAACTTGCCGATCTTTTGGCGATTTCCGTCTGTATCGATTCTATTATCGTTTCCGCTATGTTACGCGCTTCCAATTCTTTCACCAACTGCTCTTGACGTTCCTCGGGTGTTTGTGCAACTGTGGCATCTTCCGACTCAACTTTACCAGCTGTTTTCGTTTCGGATGAGAATTCTTTAGTTCCCAAGTCTGAAGGGAGAACAACGTGTGCCTCCGAAATCGTCCGCTCTTCCGATCGTCTCTCGTTGATCACCGCTCTCTTCATCTCGTCCTCTAAATTCAGAGGTTCATCCTCATCCGATTTTCTTTCAATTCTTAACTGAGCGTCCATTTCAAGCTCTTTAAGGACACTCGAGTCTGTCGCTTGTATAAAAATTCCTTCGTCATCCGCTAACGATTGCAATCTTTGTTCGTCTTTCTCAACTTTATTGGATTTCTTGGCAATTGCGTCGACGCTCTGTTTACCGTCTTTGAGAGTCATAGAAATTTCTTCGATCCCAAGAACATCGGATTTCTGTAGTTCCAATTGCTTGTCGCAGACCACTTCTCGAGGGGTTTCTTTGGTCGTCGTCGATTCCGACAATTTCTCTTTCAGCTTATGATCGGATTGTTCATGCTTGAAAAACGTTTCTGGCTCTTTGTTTGTGTCCGAAGATGTAACCTGTTTCGTTTCCGTCGACGCTTTGTGGTCGATCATCGAAGTAACCACTGATGTGTCCTGCTTAATTTTGGTCTCAGCTTCCTCGAAAACCTGGTTAGCGTCCATTGACTGAGAGACGAAAGTTTTGCTGATGGTTTTAGTCGTTGTTTCGGATGTGTGTTTTTGATAATGTTGCGACGACAGTTTCTCCGTTTTGATTTCTGTCAATGTTTCTTTCGGTTGATCTTTGCGTGTTTCCTTCTCCGGACCTTTGGACAATGCCATGGGTTTCGGAATACGAGACTCGAATTCCTTCTTCGGCGAAGTGGCTTCTTCGCTGGATGGAGATCGACCTGATCCTGTTTTTTCTGCTGGTGGTACTGGGATTTTGCTAGGAACGGATTCTTTTTCTTTTTCAACTTTAGTCGCTGATATCGGAATTCGAGAATCTTTCTTGACAGGCTTCGATTCCTCTGGTAACTTCGGACTTGTTTCCTCTTCCAGACTTTCCTTCGGCGAAGCTATTTCTTCGCTCGAAACGGACTTTGCTGGTGACGAAATTGGAAGTTTACTGGGCACGTGTTCTTTCTCCTTTTCAAGTTTCGGTGATGTTATTTCTTCGCTCGTAACAGACTTTGTCGATGGCGAGATCGGAATTTTACTGGGCACTTGGTCTTTCTCTTTTTCAAGTTTCGGCGAAGTGACTTCTTCGCTTGGAACGGACTTTGACGGTGGTGAGATTGGAAGTTTACTGGGCACTTGATCTTTCTCTTTTTCAAGTTTCGGCGAAGTGATTCCTTCGCTCAAAACGGACTTTGATGCTGGCAAGATAGGAATTTTACTGGGCATTTGGTCTTTCTCTTTTCCAAGTTTCGGCGAAGTTATTTCGTCGCTTGGAACGGACTTTGCTGGTGGTGATACTGGAATTTTACTGGGGACTCGTTTCTTCTCCATTTCCAGTTTTGGCGAAGTTATTTCCTCGCTTGGAATAGATTTTGTAGACGGTGAGATTGGAATTTTACTGGGCACATGGTCTTTCTCTTTTTCAAGTTTCGGCGAAGTTATTTCTTCGCTTGGAACAGATTTTGTAGACGGTGAGATTGGAATTTTACTGGGCACATGATCTTTCTCTTTTTCAAGTTTCGGCGAAGTTGTTTCCTCGCTTGGAACAGACTTTGTAGATGGTGAGATTGGAATTTTACTGGGCACATGGTCTTTCTCTTTTTCAAGTTTCGGCGAAGTTATTTCTTCACTTGGAACAGATTTTGTAGACGGTGAGATTTGAATTTTACTGGGCACATGATCTTTCTCTTTTTCAAGTTTCGGCGAAGTTATTTCTTCGCTTGGAACAGACTTTGTAGATGGTGAGATTGGAATTTTACTGGGCACATGATCTTTCTCTTTTTCAAGTTTCGGCGAAGTTATTTCTTCGCTTGGAACAGACTTTGTAGATGGTGAGATTGGAATTTTACTGGGCACATGATCTTTGTCTTTTTCAAGTTTCGGCGAAGTTATTTCTTCGCTTGGAACAGATTTTGTAGATGGTGAGATTGGAATTTTACTGTGCACTGGTTCTTTCTCCTTTTCGATTTTCGGCGCTGATATCGGTATGCGAGAATCTTTCTTCATTTGTTTTGATTCCTCTTGAAGTTTCAAAGTAACTTTTTCGGACGGACTGGTAGATTCTTTGTCGTAAATCTTAGTATCTTGTTCGATTAAAAACTTGTCTCTGGCAAGGCTCACTTGTGGTTCCAATGGCAATTCTTGTTTCGTATCAGTCTCCTCCAAAGGCACTTTCTTTGGTTCAGATTTGCTCGGGACTTCGGGCTTTATTTTTCGAGGGATCATGGAAGGTGGTGAATCGTCCTTTGGTGCTTTCGTCGAATCCTCCGGATGGGAAGGCATCGCAGACGGTTTAAAATCTTGCAACGATTCCAAGTTCTCTTTTTTTCGGGATGATTCATCATCGTCGTGTTTTTCAGGTGCGATGACTATTCTATCGAGGGTTTTGTACTCTCGAGGAGTACTTTCCAATTCCTCATGGCTGAGTTTAGCCTCGTGGTGCAAAAACTCGGTGCATATTTTCCGATGGGCATCCAAATCGGGTTGAGCGATATCCTTTAATTTAAGAGATTCCGGTGGAAATTCTGATTTGTCATGTTTTTCGATAGTCGATTCTTTAAGGACTGTTGAAGCCAATGAATCGCGGATCGATTTATCATCATCCAGAGTTTTCACTTCGAGTTCTTTCTCCATTTTTCTTTTAAATTCATTTTCCGTGTCTTTAATCTTGTCGACAAAAACTTGGTCGGCTTCCTGCTGATCAGAATCTTCAACCGAGTCAATGTCCAACGTTTTAGCCTCGTTTTTCTCATCCTCCCGAAGGCTGATTCTTGTTTTTTCAAATTTCCCCTCGTCCACGGAGACTAATTTTTCTCTCTTGATCGATTCCGTCAGATTCCAATCGTCCTTTTCAACCTTTCGGTCTACTTCAGTCTCCCATTTTATTTTATCGGTTCTCTCGGAGGCCGATTGGCCGGAAAGGTTGCTCGGTAACTTGGCGAATTGTTCTTTGATGGATTCTTGGGTTATGAGTTTCGAAGTTGGTCGGGAAGTCGATAATTCTTTTTGTATTTGTTCCTCAAAGTAATGAGCTTTCTCGGCTACGGAACATTCCGATATGTCAGGAATATTGAGGTCTTCCATGGTTTCTGATCTTTCGGGAACAATTTCGGCTGTTTCTTCCTCCGAAACGATGTTTTGTATGCAACACTCACTGTCACTCTCGTTAGCTGTTATTTGCGAAGTTCTCGACAACTCGGACTCGGAACGCTGATAATTCTCTCTCTTTCTCGTTATGTCCTCCCAGAATTTTCGCTTCTCCGTGTACGTTTGTTTCTCATTAGTGGGCGATAGTTCGTCCCGATGGCTTACGTTACTGGGATAACTAGCATCTACAGATTCTAGGGGAGAAGCCGCTTTTTGTGCAAAGGATTCGTGGATAGTAGCGGCATCTAGAACAACCAAGAATTTTCTTCATGTTATTTTATCGCTTTTTTGCTTTTGTTTATTGGGACGCAACGTAATTATACATTTTTTTTCCATTACATTTCACATATATACGATGTGTATATATATATATATATATATTTCTTGTTTATTTTTTTTTTTTCAAGTTTTTTCATAAAACCTTTCGTTTGTCTCGCGAAAAGATTTTGAACGTCAATAAAATATTTAGCATACAAGTATAATTTGAATTATAATTATTTTATAATCTTGATATTTATATATGCATTTATAGTTTTTTTTGTTTTTTTGTTTTTTTATATATATATAGATATTTGATATATTTTTTTTTGATTTGTACACAACAAATTGGCGTTGCAAGCGTGGACGTGGCAAAAAAAAATCTCACAGCTCGATGCTCGTTGAGCTTTAACTCTTTTTTATATATTTGTTTGTTACGTAACACATTTAACGCACGGATTCATTTTAATTATTATTTATATTTTGATTTTTTAATATCCCATTTGGTTGTCTATGATAATGTTGAGGACGGCATTTCTGTCTGCAAGGAACATCAAGAAAGTTTTGATATAAATTTCTGCTCGTGTCTCGAAACATTTGGTGAATTAAATAATCATTCGAAAGAGCATATCAGTGAAATTAACTTTATAAAATAATGCATGTCAAATCAATGTTGTGATTTAATGTCCATTCATCAATTTTTTAACGTACTAAAAACATTTTTTTACGAAATATCGAACATTATCTTGACACGAAACAAAGGAATGGGTTTTTTTTCTTCCAACACGCGCCAAATTATCGTAACGGAGAAAAATTTTGCGAAATACTATAACCAAATTGACGAATATGAAAAATTCAATTCCGGAAAGAATTTTCAGAAACGCGCATGTGGTGCAAAGAGAAAGCTCAAAAAACTTTTCCTCGTAATTAAAGGGCGACGAAATATCTGCCTAACGTTAAAGATTCTCGATTTTTCGTTGTTTCAAATCTTTCTCTCAATCCATGTGACTTCGTGATATTAAAAAAGTCGTATATTTTTTTCTCCGTCTCTCTCTTTTCGATAAAAAATCAATTAAGTTGATTAAAAAGAATTTAAAAAATCTCAACGAGTGACAGAGCGAAGTTGATGAAAAATCTTTGTCCACGAGATCCTTTCGAAGCGTTTGATGATTTAGAAAAAATAGTATTTCATTTTCTGCTGATTTTTTTTCACAAATTCTACATTTTAATTTCCTGATAACTATTCCGAAGACTCGAGTGAGAGTCGAAAAACAAAAAATCGAAGAGTAACGAAGCGGAAGTAACAAAACCAATAATCCCTTTCCATGAACTCGAATAAATTGGAAACGTGTCGACGGTTACAATAGCTTTTCGAATAAGAATTCCTTCGAGTGGAGATTCGAAAATCGATAGATCGGTATTGAACTGATTGATTTAAACTTTTGCTATCAGAAGTGTGTTTTTTTTTGTTTCACTCGTTAATCGACGTCTTCAACGTCAGTGTGACAATCGCTGATGTCATTGTCAGAGACGTCTTTGACGGTGAGAGAATTTTCCATTTTGTTGATATTTTTCATGACGATTTGTGAAGCAGCAAGAAGATCGAAATCTTCGAGCATTTCGCGTTGTCCACAAGCGCCTTCTGGAACGTCCTCTTCGTCGGAGGCGTCCATGTCTTCGCTGTCAGTCGTTGGCATGATGACGATGTCAGGTGTATCGTTAAATTCTTTGCCGTCGGAGCCACCGCAATCGAAAGACATTTGATTTCGTACCTCGATCGAAAAAGGTCCGTCACCCTCTTTCGTAGTGATGGTTCCACCGCTGAAGTCACAAAGGATGTCGCTCCTCGGTGCAACGTAAATAGGACTCGGTTCGTCACCCTCGTCGTTAGAAAAATCCTCGCAATCGGTTTCGCCCTGATAACAATTGTCCTGAACGACGAGACTTTTGTTGCTTCCTGTTTTACAAACTCCATCGACCTCCGGCTCGCTCGTGTAGATCTCATCGACGTCAGTTAAATTCTCAACGAAACTACCGCGTCTTGAGGTGCCTGTTGACACGTTACCGAGTCCCTGCCACTGAGGATTATCAATTTTATTTATTGACGATTCAACTTCACCTCCATCCAATGTCACTGAGATTATTGGATTTTGCGAATCAATTTTACGACCGATTTTACCAGGACTTGGATTTCTCGTATGAGGATTTATCAACGTCAACTCGCCCTCGGAATCGGTGTCAGAAAAGTGCAACGAGCTGTTGTTCATCATGGCGTTTAATCTTCTTCGCGTTGAACGCGCTTTACGCTTCGTTTTTGTACCTGGTGTCAAATCGTTTCGAGATCTTGATGGACTCGCTGCTTCTTGCTTTCTCGTCTCCTCCGAACCAACTTTACAATCGATCTGCTTCAAACTCTCCAATTTTTCAGTGTTCTCCACGATCTCATCAACTTCTCTCGATTCTTCGTCAGCCATTTTTGGCTTCGACTCTCTTTCTCTTTCTCTCTCGCTCTTTATTTTTCTTTTATTTGCCTCTGGTTCCAATTCGAAAATAAATTTCGGTAGAGGAATAAAACGATTGAATAAACGAGACTACAATTTGTGAAAATAGAAAAAAACGTAAATACCTGCAACGATAAATTAAAAGAAAAATAATAATCGTTCTCTGTCTCAAGAGTCGTAGAACTTTTACAATTTTTTATTCACTCACGTTCCAACTGCTCTTACAAACTTTTTTTCTCAATGTTTTGGAAATTTTTTTTTTCTTCTATTCTTCTGATTTTTAAAACACAACGCACTGGTCGCAACGATGGTTTGTTTCTCACTAACGATTCTCTCGCGACCCTGTGACAATTTGTTGATGCTGTTACTTTCTATTAAATTAACGAAGCCACACTCGAACTCCTCCTAATAGGATTTTACTTTTTTCTCTCCAATGAAAATATAGAAATCGAGACATTCCCGACGCCCGTTTCAAATTTCCATACACTCCTGTTCTATCTTTCACTAATTAATCCGCTAATCTAGACATTTCGGCTTCTTTATCGATTTTTCCCTAAATTTACTGCCTAATGATTTTTATTCTCCTGACCTTATTCTTCCAGGAAAATTTTATTCGATTTAATACAATGAAATAATCACAATCGCTATTCTTTCAGGAAAATTTACAATTCTGCTACACATTCTGCTGTCCTTCAAATAGAAAATCAACAATAAAATTAATAATCTTGATAAAATTGATCAACGATCCAATTTTATCAGATCAAGTGAATTTGTTTTGGAATAAAATTCAAAAAAAACCTACGAACCTACAAACCCTACCTAAAAAATAGAAAATCAACAATAAAACTAATAATCTTGATAAAATTGATCAACGATCCAATTTTGTCGAATCAAGTGAATTTGTTTCGGAATAAAATTCAAAAAAAACCTACGATTCTACAAACCCTACCTAAAAAATATAAAATCAACAATAAAACTAATAATCTTGATAAAATTGATCAACGATCCAATTTTGTCACATCAAGTCAATTTATTTCGTAATAAAATTCAAAAAATACCTCTTTTCCGGACTTCTCTCAAAAATATTCGTAAAAAAATGACTTTTATTTATTATTTCTGTTAAAAAAAATATATATATATATATATATATTTTTAATCACGTAACGAGCTCCGTCGTGGACTTTTTAGCGACACTGTATAGCCATCGCTATTTTCCAAAAAAACCGATAAAGATTAAGGATTTCGTCACTTTCGCTTCCTATTCGCAAGTTTATTCTTCTTGGTTCTTTTTTTTTCTATTTTAGTGACAATTTTCTCCATTATTTTGTCTTGAAAGAAATACGTTGACGATATTCGTATTTAAATTTAATTTAATTTAGAAAAACGTCCTGTTTGATTTATTTATAAATAATATTAGTTTTTACTATTAAAAAAAAAAGCTCTCTCTTTGCACGTTGCGCGTAATTTGTCGAAGTAAATGGATGTGAATTGATATTTCGTGCATAATAATCGGAAAAAGAATGATGGTCTAAACCACGTACCTGTCTGTTCTTTTTGCAAAATATCAGTAATGAATTTTGATTCCGACGGTGACGAGGATTTTGGTCTATCGCCCTTTTCCCCCTCGTGCTTCGTATACGCACTCTCGTAACGATCAATTTTTCGTTCTGTCACGTTGGAATCTTCGTACTCTGTCATAAAGAGACGCGATAAGTTAATCGACCCAAAAAATCACGTTTTCTTCATTTTCTTTATTTGATGCTTTGAGGAAAAAATCAAAGTGACCGTATCATTGAAATGCGAGCCTGTTTATTGAACTTTCAGTTTTCAGGGACCAACAATCATTTTCCAGACGTTTTGGTTGAGACTCGATTTTATTTTCCGTTGGAAAAAAATTCAAAAATCAATATTAATGAGCCTCCACTTAAAAAAAATAATGAAATGATGAAAATACGTGAAAAAAATTCAACGAAATACTTTTTTCAACGTTCCACTCCACGCTTCCAACTCTAAACTTCTACGATCAATTTATTCGTCGTTTTTAAGAGAAAAATTAATCTTATCGAAAATTCCAATCGAGGAATTATTCACTTGGAGTAAAAAAAAAAAAAAGCGACTAAAAAATTCCTGTGTTTTTAATTCCAAGCAATTTTCGATAAAATTTCATTTCTGTTGTCAAAATATAAAAACATTTAAAATGCTTACCTCGATTCTTGTTCTCTTCGTGGCTCAAGTTCTCAGGAAGAACAATATTAAGAACGCAGATGGGCTGTTGAGCGAGCTCGCCTTTAGCAACTTTTGGATCTCTCATGAACATCATACGAGCAACAGGATCGAGCAACGGATCACGAACTTTGACGTGAAACGAAAGTCTGTTTTGACGGAATGCTTTAAACGTGAATTTTAATTGTACACCAGATTTTGTCACCGGTACTAAATTTCCACTGAATTCGATGTAAAGATCTTTTCCATCGAGTGCCTGTAACATAAAATTTCAAATATTTATTAATTAAGTCGTATCAATCGTGAGAATACAAAGAGAAGAAAAAAAAATAGACAATTAACTTGCATTTAACGAGGTTCACGCGCCATAATTATAATAATATATACAAAGTAACAGCAAAATCATCAAAAACAATTTTTTGCAAGATAATTTTTTGAAATTTTGCGTGAATTTTCTTGAGCATCGTATTATAATGTGTCAAAAATTTGAGAAGTTTTCACCGTCTAGTAATCGAGATATTCAGTATTTAAAATCGCAACTTTGACACGAGGTCTTGTGGGAAGTTACGAAAAAAGACGATTTTTCACAACAAATAACTCGATTTCTAGACGGTAAAACTTTCTCAAATTTTACCCACAGTTGAGAATTATTGTTAAGAAGCTTCGTACGAATTTTAAACAATTAAACTTGGAATTAATCTGACGCATGCCTAACGCGTGAACCTCCTTAAACTTGAGAAACCAGGTTAACATTATTATTATTATCACTATTATTATTATGATAATGTAACGCTAATGATGTTGGTAGACTGTGAGAAAGGAGGTCAAGCTCTCGGCTCTAAGCTTCTTAGCTGGAGCCCGAATTATACAGGGGATGAAATTTTACCTCGACGTCTCGACTCTTGACGATTTCAAGAAATTCTTCTTGTCTCTCAAGTGTATGAATCCCTTCCTTGCCATCAGTCATGCACAGAATACGTAGTGTTGCCTCAATCACGTCCATCCTCTTGGTATATATAACGAAACTATGAAAAAAAGAAAACGATAATAAAGCAAAAAGGAAATTTATTGTTTTTTATTTTTATTTTTTATTTTTATTTTAGACTCGTTCGTGTTTTCGTCTTCGTTATCAATTTTTTTTTTTTTTTTTCGGTTTTTATCGTTTGCTGAATTTTCAGGAAATGTTTATTATGATTTTTAATTCATTTTGTTACGCTGAGAACTCACTTTGTTATGTAGGGCACAAAGAGTGACTCTTTGTATAATTCCGTAGCCATTTTTGGCACTTCGCTTATGTTTCGACAATCCATCAACCAAAATCGGGCTGAAACTGTTGTAGTGAATGAAACACGGTCATTCATGAATGTCAGAGGCGTAGATCCCGTCACATCCTCCCATTGTGCCTCGCTCGTACCTCCTGCAAAATATTTACAATTTTATGTTCAAGAATAATGTTCTTATTGCACTGAAATGAAAGAAATGATTTTCTTCAATGCCACGAATTTTCATTCAACATTTTGATAAAGGAATTTTCTTTCACTTAATTGTTACATTCTTAAGGATTCTCTTAATAAAATTCCTATAATTACAGAGAAATATTTTTATCCCTAGAATTGAAATCTATTTTTTTTGAGTCTCCTAACTTTATCGAATTTTTGGCCTTTGAAAAGATAAAAAAACTCTCCAACACGTGAATCTTTTTCAATTTTCAGTAACGAATAACACGATAAGCGAAAAACTGAATCTTTTGAAAATTTAGTTGACGAAAAACTTGTATTGAAAACTAAAAAATTCAAAAAACTGGGAAAAAATCGATTTTTTTTCAATATTTACCTGGAGTCAAGATCGAGAACGATTATGAATTCAAAATTCTTATTTATTTTCTGTTAAAATTTAAAAAAATTTTCGAAATATAAAATCTGTTGAATTGATTTTACAAATTTTTGTTTTAAAGCGAATAGTTGAGCAACAACGGTTGTAATTCAATTGGTTCATTAATTTTTTCATTCAATATTCTTTAGCTTGAAGAACTCGAAACTCTATTTCTTCGTGCTACTTGGTTCAACGACGTTTTTTGTTTTTTTTGTTGTTGTTTTTTCGTATATTTACAACAATGAGAGCAATTACGACGAATTTTACCGGCAATACTGCAAAGTAGACGCAAAGTGGGAGTTTCACCACCGTATTGATTAATCATTCCTTTGTTGGCAGCTTGTGGCACCGGAATAGTCAGAGTTATTGGTTTGTGGAACTTTCGACGTCTCGGCTCGATAGTAATTACCGGTGACACGGCCACACAATTGCCCAAAAGTTTAGCAGTTAATTCAGTCGGTATAACATGGGCCTAGAAACAGAAAAAAAAGCAATAAATGTCACATATTTTGGAAAATCTATCAAAAAATGATTATTTTTTACATTTTTTACATTTTTTACAAAACTGTTTGAAACAGGAATAAAAAATAGTGTTTCTTTTCATATTTTCTATATTTAAACGTTCGACAAAAGCGTCCACAGCTGGTTCTTTATCAAATCGAATAAATTTTTTATATTTCATTTAAAAAAAAAGAAAAATCTTAAATTTCCAACGTTTGGAATTTTGCTCAACTCACTTGTAAACCAACTTTGATTTTTTTGGTTAAAGCACCCGGTGGAAAAACAGCTTGGACGTGATTTGCGACACTGGAAATAAGAATTCCACCGTCAGCACCAATCACATGGACTTCTTGTTTGATTCTCGTCACAATGGCAAAATATTGCGGGAATTCGGTTGTCAAAATTCGTGTTATTCGTCCATTATGCGATGCACTCAACTGCGGATCTGTAAATATTTCAATAAAGTTATTTTTTTTTGTTATTTTTTTTTTTTTTTTTTTTTAATAACAATGAGAATAAAATATATTAAAAGCTTCTTATGTAGCTGTGACGATACAAATATAAGCACATGGATGCAACGCACTCGTACAACGTTTACTACCATGAGGTGTGTTGAAAAGAGTATCGTCATTGTCCGGTGAATTATCGTGTTCTTTCCACGTTTCACCGTTTTCACTTCGCAGTATTATTATCTCTCTCTCCTTGCCTTGCACCGATGCGAAATGAGGCACGTCAATTAAGACAGGGCTGAAAAAAAGACGAATAAAAAAAAAAAAATTATCAAACATTGGAATGACAAAAAATATTTAAGTTTCACAAGTTCACGAAGGTAAGTAACGAGATTTTTTAAATTTTTTCATTTCGTCTTTTTATTTTTAAGAAATCAGATTCGAACTGGACGATTCTAACGTTTCAAAATATAACAAGAAATTCTTAAGTTTCACAAGTTCATGAACATAAGTAACGAGATTTTTAAGTTTTTTAATTTCGTCTTTCTATTTTGAAGAAATTAGATTCGAACTGGACGATTTTAACGTTTTAAAATATCAATTTTTATTTATAATTTCTGTTTCGATTTTATTTCTACTTAACTGGAGCAGAGATTGCGACAAAAAAATAGGAAATCTGAATGAATTTTTTTTTTTAAATACAAAATCGCAGTTTCTCTTGGATTGTAGAAATCTTTGTACTCGGACTCCCAATCGATAAAGAAAATAGGCAGAAAGTTTGATTAAAAAGTCGAATTCGGAGTAAAAGAAAAATTGAAAAAATCGATCGGATTACCAACCCCAAAAAACTTGCTCCCACGGGTCCCATTTCTATAATCCGAGTTGCGAGAGCTTCGCCCTCCATGAGGGAAGGTGGATTAGCAACTTTGCTTGGTTTCATTAATCGGCAAGTAACGCGAATGGGCATCGTGGCTCTTCGAGGAGGAACGATAATTCTTATACCGCTATGTCTGCAGCCTTTCATGGCACCACCGCGAGCATCGACCAAGAAACTCACTAAAAATCTGCAAAACATTATTTATTATTAAATCGTAAAAAACAAAAAGTGGCAAAAGAATCAATTTTATTTAATTTTCTGTTAATTATTTCATTTTAAACTTACGATCTGAAGTGAAGTCTTCTGTAAAATCGAATGATAATTCTTATGAAATAATTTGACTGAAAGTTTTTGAAAAATCGATTAAATCAATGAAACACTTACGCCAAACTCGCGCTGTCATGCGTATCGAAATTTTCAGCTGAACAATAATTGTTGCTTTGAACAAATTCTTGTTTTTCTTCTTTCGAGACTGAAATTCAAACGAAAAATCATCTTTGAGAAAATTACTTTTCAAAATTTTTAGATTTATTACGTTCTGTAATAATTAATATTCAAATGACCTTGTCGGTGAATGGGATCGTCCCTGGTAACGTCAATGGGTAACGAATCGTCTCTCAGACTCTTCATTAAATCGGCCGTAAGATATCGGTACGGTTGCTCGTTTACCAGGCCGTCTGAAACTGTCAAAAAAATTGGATAAACTCATTAAAGAGGTTCACGAGTTAGGCATGCGTTAGACCAATTCCAAGTTTAATTGTTTAAAATTCGTACGAACCTTCTTAACAATAATACTCAACTGTGGGTAAAATTTGAGAAAGTTTTGCCGTCTAGAAATCGAGTTTTGTTGTAAAAAATCGTCTTTTTTCGTAATTTCCCACAAGACCTCGTGTCAAAGTTGCGATTTTAAACACTGAATATCTCGATTACTAGACGATGAAACCTTCTCAAATTTTTGACACATTATAATACGATGCTCAAGAAGATTGACGCAAAATTTCAAAACATTATCTCGCAAAAAATTGTATCTGATGATTTTACCGTTACTTTGTAAATACTATTACGATTGTGGCGCGTGAGCCTTGTAAAATTTGCAGAAAGCAAGAAAATGATGAAGAATTCTTAAAAAAAGAAAGTCTAATTTTAAATCTATAAACTAAAAAATCACAGTATTCACTGTAATTACCTCCTTCGTCGTCAGAATCCGACATGAAACTGGTTTCTTGAAGACTTTCTGGTGCAATAACTTTGTACTTTTCTTCCCAAGTTCTGTTGTCAGGTGTAAGAGTGTCATAGGACAATCCTTTCAAGACTTCCATCACCGATATGTAACCTAATTTTTGAGCTACGTTCAAGGCTGTCAGACCGTCCTGTTAAAAATATAAATTCCACACAAAATATTAATATTTAATCTGTCCATTGAAACTTCACGTTAATTGACAAAAATTTTCGACAACAGAAAAGAAATTGAATGAAAGAAACCAAAAAAAAAGAAAAGAATAAGGAACTCTAATGAGAGATGTGGAAATTTGAGGAGGAAAAATAAACGAAAAATAAACGAAAAAATACTCACGGTCGTTCGAGCATTGTGTGATGCATTTCCTTCGAGCAATGCAGACACAATGTGTGCATGGCCCTGTTGTGCAGCTTGATGCAGCGGTGTATAATTCTGATTGGTTCTCACATCGATTTGAGCATTGTGCTTAAGCAGGAAACGTATCATTGACAAATTTCCAAAATGGGCAGCAACGTGAATGGGTCTGTATCCAGTTTCTGTTTCGCTTTCAACATTTGCACCGTTTTTAACTAAGACTGAAGCTACGCGAATAAAGTCTTCTTGCGCACAGAGATGTAGAGCAGTCAGACCGTTCTGTAAAATAAAAAAAAAGCCATAGAAGTTAAAAAAAAAAAAAAAAAGTTCTTAAACACGAAATTTGATCGATTGCATTTTTCTATTATTTTGCTTTAACCTTTGAAATCAATTTATAAATTTGAATTTATAAAATCTTTACACGTTTTACTATTAAAATTTTTTTCATTCTTATAAATAGTGGTTTTTTTTATTTTTATTTTATTTTTTTTTAATTGAAAAATGATGAAAAATCTTAAAAGGTACAATATTTTCGTTCTTTTTTTTTTTTTTTTGATGTGCAAATCATACCTTCGCTTTGTGATTCGGATCAGCACCATGCTCGATTAATAAATTTGTCATATCGTAATGGCCCTTCTGAGCGCTTAGCTGCAATGGTGTGAAACCAGCTTTCGATTGAACATTAGGATCTGCGCCGTGTTCAAGCAACGTCGAAGCTATATCCATCTGTCGAATAAAATTTTCAAAATTATAGAACTTTTTTTTTTGCAACAAATTTGGAAATAAAACTGTGAACAGGGATCTGATTATTGATGATAAAAATTAATTGTTCGTTGATCGAAAACCTTTTTAAAAAAAAAAAAATCAATGGATTTTGTTTCAAAAGTTTCTTTGTAGAGCAAAAAAAATTAGGAGGTTTTTTTCTCTTTTATTTTTTTTTTTTGAGTGTCGATCTTCGACTTAATAAATGCTTGCCTGATTTTTTCGAGCCGAAATATGCAGAGGAGTATGACCATTTTGAGAGGCAAGATGAGGAGATGCCCCTTTCTCCAGAATCATGTTGGCAACGTTCGAATGATCATAATGACAAGCAAGATGCAAAGGCGTTATATTATTTTTTCCTTGGGCGTCGAGTTTGCTGTCCTTTTGCAAAAGAATTTTGGCAACGTTCATGTTGCCGTACTTGGCAGCGATGTGCAAGGGTGTAAAACCATTTTTCGTGGCAGCCTTGACCGAAGCATGATTTTCAACGAGTATAGCAGCGACCTGAATAAAAAATAATAAACAAAAATTCATGAAAAATCGAATCACTTGTTAGGAGAAGATAAATATTCAAAAAATAATTATTCCAGTAAAATTATTTTTTCAAAGAACAATTAAAATTAAAAGATTCAAAAAAAAAAAATCATTTTAAAATCCCAATAAGAGCTTACCTCGGAACCAGCAACTACGTACAAAATCACAGAAACAAATTGGAAGCCTATGATGTAAAAAAAAACTGCGAAACGATAAAGTATAAAATAATACACAAAAAAATTACGAACAATAAAGTAACAAAAATCAAATCGATTGGAGATAACAGACATTTTATTAACAGAGACTATAAAATAATAAGAATCGTACAGAAACAAATGTAAATACATAAACGATTACCAATTCAAAAATTATAAATTATAATAACAACGATAAAAATAATAAATAACAGTAATAATAACAACAATAACAATAATAATAACAGTGCTAATTTTGTGAAGAAAAATATTGACTAAATCAGGTACTCCTTGTGTCGACTCCAAAATAAAAATAATGTATTTTTCGTGTTGATATAATCGGCTATTCTTGCGATCTCTTTTGTATACGTTACCTCTTCTTGGCCCTCTTTCGCTGCAATATGCAGAGCAGTGTACATGTCTTTTGTCGTTGTATCAACAGCAGCTCCATGTTGTAACAATAACATTACGATGTCAACATTGCCCAAACGTGATGCAATGTGCAAAGGTGTTTGTTCCTCCTTGAAAATAAAAAATAAAATATTTTTTAAAAAAACATAAAACAAGTTTTGAGAAAAAGATACAAAAAATTTTTTTCATCTAGTGCAAATATTGTGCTGATTGATAGTGCAAAAAAATTTAATATTACAGGACAACATTGATTGAGATATTATTTAATTGGCACGAGCATTTTTGTATAAACAAATATATTCAGTGCTAAAAAGCAACATTTTGTTAATTGTGATTTTGAGTTTCATTGTTTTTCGTGTATTTAAAATAGACGATTAAACTGTATGATTTTTTTAGGTATAATTGAAGATCGAATTGATCAGAAATAATTGAAAGAATTGAGGCTGAAAAGCAACTTTTTGTTAATTATGATTTTGAGTTTTATTGTTTTTCGTGTACTACGTTACAGACTGGTTAATGGTTCAAAATAGACGATAAAACTGTATGATTTTTAGGTCTAATTAAAGATCGAATTGATCAGGAATAATTGAAAGAGTTGAGGGAGAAAAATAGTCAAGAAAAAAAAGGAAATAATTGAGAAATTTAAGAGTAGTTTTACCCTTCGTCGATATACTGGGTCTTTTTGACCCGGAATACTTTTTTTTTGTACTAATTATACCTTCCCCAAAAATATTTTAAAGAACTGTCAACATTTTTTTTTCATCAGGACTACTGGCCATTTTATTTCAGAAATAAATTAAAATAAATTCTTCAAATAATTATCTTCCTCAAAAATAGTATTTTTTCTCAATAAATTCATTATTCTTAAGTACGTCTCTGATCGTTAATCTCAAAAATACAAATAATAAAAAAAATTGTAATTATTTTAGTAAAACGCTAATTTTTCCAAACGTCAAAGTTTTCAATCATTTTTTTCGAACTGTCAAATTTCATGTTTTCTGAATTTATATCATTTAAAGTGTATTCCTGACTTTTTTTTCAATAAAAACTGATCCAAGGGCTGCTGACGACAAACGCACCAAATATTTTCCGGGTCAATTTGAACCACTGTGTCAATGCAATGGCCAAATTAAATTATAAGTGTGTCAACGAGGGCTAAACTTGTTATAAGAATCTTTAAGCTGTTATTATCGTTTATTGGCTCAACAAAAAACTATTTGGCCGAATGGATAATTTTGTATGACTTACCCTCGCTCGAGCATCTACTTTGGCTCCATTTCTTAATAATATCCGAATAATATCAGTTTGATTAGCCCTAGCAGCTAGATGCAAAGGTGTTTCACCCCTTACGGTTGGCACGTCAGGATTGGCTTCGTGCTGCAGTAGGAATATGACAATGTTCATACACCCCATAAAACTGGCCACGTGTAATGGGGTCAGTCCGGACTGTAAAATAGATGAAACATTTTTTCCCAATTAACGTTGAATGACGATGAAAAAAAAAAATAAAACAAAACAAAAAAAAAACAAAAAAAGATGGAACAAAATTTCTTTCGCAAGTTTCCCATCCTCAGAGGTCCTCAAAGAATTTCGAAAAATAGTGTTATTTGGTCGATTGAATTTTTGTCAATCGCATCGAGCCTTTAACCAGTCTTGAAGAGGAAATTATTTTTTCCTTCCACACAAAATTCCTGTATACGTTAAAATAATTTTTGTTTGTGGGCATGAAGAAGTTTTTAAATGAGCGTTAAAATAAAAGCAACATGATAGTGTTTCAGAATTAAAAAAAAAAAAATGTTTTATCAAATTATTGCATTTGTGTTCATAATAATTAGACACCAAGCGAACGTAAATAAACACGTGTACATGTTCCAAATTAATTTTATGAATTATTAATTATCTTTTAAAAATAATTCTCAGTTCTTTGAAACTTGGTTATCTCTTTTTGTTTTTTATTTTTTACAAAATTACGTTTCACCCTCTCACTAAAATCGTTCCTTTAATTACACAAATTAATCGGATTTTTGGTAATGTCAATAGATATGTAAAAAAACACGAAAAAATCTCCAGTTTATTCAAACTTAGTTCTTATCAATTACTGCTTTTTTTTTGTTTTTTTTTTTTTGTAATTAAGTTTCACGTTCCATTAAATTCTTTCCTTTAGTATTAACCAAAGCAACTGGAATATTGGAAATGTAAATATTATGTAAAAACCCAACAATCCCCAGTTTATTCGAATATATTTTTTGCCATTTTCTGTTTATTCATTTTATGACGAATTTAAGTACCATGTCCCATCAAATTCCCACATTATTTGAACTAATTTTTCGTCATTTTCTATTTATTTATTTTTTTATAAATTTGAGTTTCACGGCCTCATTGAATTTTTGACTTCAATAGGACAATTCGATCAGGATTTTGACAACGTGAATTGCTGTGCAAACACGTATAGCTTTTTTTAAACGCTATAAAAGCACATTTAAATCCACAAATTGATTAATCGTCACGTGCAATTAAAATGCATTATTTACAACGCATATAAAAAATAAAAATAACATATAGGTTTGCATATAAAAAATAAAATAAAAATTAAAATAAAAAAAAAATAAAGAAAAAGGATAAAATTACCTCGGTGGTTGATTCGATCGAGGCGCCATGCTTGAGCAAAAGTTCCACGACTTTGATGCGGTTCTTCTTACACGCGATATGAAGCGGTGTGAAGCCATTAAGGGCACGAGCATTTGGGTCAGCTTTTCTGTCGAGCAACAGCTTCGCGACTCTAACATGTCCGCAATGTGCAGCGACGTGGAGAGATGTTAAATAATCGATGGTTACTTCGTCAACCGGTGCTCGATGGTACAACAAAACCCTTGCGGCGTCAACGTGATCACCTTGAGATGCCATGTGCAACGGCGCTAATCCATTCTGTAAATATTTTTAAACATTTTTATTTATTTTTTTTTTTTCATCTTTTCGTTTCAATGAAATTATATCAACATTTGACACTTCGTAACTTTTCGACACTGCGGTGTTTCAACAAAATAACATTTACGCTGTGACACTAAAATCTTTAGAAATTCTCAGATTTAACTTTTTGAGCTTCAATGAAATTCACGTTTTCCCACCAATTTTATTACAGATTTTTTTTTTGTTTATTATCAAGACTGCTATTTTAGCCTAAGTGAGAAATTACAAATTAATTAAACGAAAACAAAAATGTATGACTGGAAGATTTAAAGAATCGACTGGCAATGTGTAATCGATATTTTGTTTTTTTTTTCTAGACATTTTCAAAAAACCCTGAATATTCTTTATTCTTTTTTGGCCCCGAACGAACGCAATTTCTTGAGTTGAATGTAATTATTGGGCTTCATGATTGTTTTAGAAATTTTACGAATTACAAACGTTCGTTTTATCGCATCGACTCAAGTGTTTGCTCTGATCGTGAATATAAAAAAAAAAAATTGCTTGGTGCGAGCACTAATTTTTTTTGTATAGACTTTTTTTTTAATCCTGAATATTTTCTATTTTTTTTTTTTTTGCCCTAAGAGACAGAATTCCTTGAATTAAATCCTGATTTTTGGACCTCTATCGATAATGTTTGTTTGAATATAAAAAAACAGAAAAAATACCTTGGTGCGAGCACTGATTGGAGCCTCGTGTTCGAGGAGAGTAGAAACAACTTCCTCGTGACCGGACCGAGCAGCGCAATGAAGTGGCGTAAGACCATCTCGAGTCTTGGCATCGATGCTGGCCGAATTTTCCAACAATATTTTCACCATGTTGTTTTTGCCCCATTTTGCAGCAACGTGCAACGGACTTATATTGTGCTGAAGATAAAATAATCAAATAAATGGTTAAAAAATGTATTTTCTTTTCATTTTTAAAGAATAATCATTAAAAATATGATAAAAATTATTGAAAACCTTCGCCAGGTAGTTAACATCAGCTCCACGTTTTATAAGCAAACGCGCAATCTCCTCGTTACCATAATGAGCCGCAATGTGAAGCGGAGTAAAACCACTTTTCGATGTCACATCCGGTTTATGATCATTCTGAAAAACGAATAAAACATTGTACAAACTTTTTTCGAAAATATATATTTAAAAAAAAAAAACAAGTTTTTGTGTTCCAAGGATTTTTGTTTCTACTTAAAATTAAAATTCTTTAAAAAAACGATAACAACATCAAAACAAATTAAATTGAAAAATCAAACGTAGCAAAATTACCCAAAAACAACGCTCACACCATTCTGTATCTTTTGTTATTGTTTAAATATTCAAAATTCATTTAATTCGTTTGAGTTTTCTTTTTATATTCGTATCCACAATTTTTCAATAAATTTTATTATTTTATTTTCCATTTTTCCATTTTATGTTTTATATTTTTATTTATTTTAACTTTTCTCAAAATATTATTGAAGGCCAAAAAAAAACACTCTAAAAGAATGAATTGAATATCTAACTTAAAATAACTCGATTTTTTTGGAATATTTTACAACAATAAACAAATGATCAGTAAGAAACGTCGTGCCATATATATTTTTTTTGACATTTGCGTTGAAATAAGTAATTGAACGAAACTGTATGTCTCATAAATCGTCATTTTTCCTATTAATGAATATTCATTGAAATAAAAAACTCGATCATATCGTAACATAAAATAAGATTACACGATGTGTTACATTTTTTTTTCTTTTTTGACATTTTCTTTGAAAACATTATTTGAACGAAACTGTATTTCTCATAAATCGTAATATTTTTTCTACTAATGAATATTCATTGGAATAAAAAAAACTCGATCATATCGTAACATAAAATAAAATTACACGATGTGTTACATTTTTTTTTACATTTTCGTTGAAAACATTATTTGAACGAAACTGTATTTATCATAAATCGTAATATTTTTTCTACGAATGAATATTCATTGAAAAAAAAAAACTCGGTCATATCGTAACATAAAGTAAAATTACACGTGTCTGTTCTGAACTGATTTGTAGTTAGTGATTGATAATCATTGTAGATAAATAAATAAACGTAACTCATTCACACAGCTCGTAAATTTTCTTCTTGTTTGCATCAATCAATCGTATCTCTACCTTTTGAGCATAAATATATTTATACATTCATGTTATTCGTGATAACATTAAAGTATGTGTAACTAAATTTCAAAAGTATATTTATATTGTACATTGAGATAATTACGATATTCGCTGTACCTGTAATAATAAATCTGCAGCTTTGCAATCGTCCTTCTTCGCTGCAATGTGCAACGCTGGCAAACGAACTTTTCCTTTCGAATCGTTTTCGAGCAACACGCTTACTACTTTGTCATGTCCTTGTTGCATCGCCACCGCTAAGGGAGTAAATCCGTCCTAAAATTTCAATAAAATTATCAAACAAATGTACTTGTCCCAAGACTCTATCGAGTCTCTTCATGTAATCGAATGTTTTATATATTTGAATTAGTTTTAAAATTATTTTCAATATTAAAAAATAATCAAAAAAAGAATGATTTTTTAAGAAATTTTTGAACGTCATTATTTATAATATGAGAGAGTAAATTCATCTGAAAATTCGACTGAAATAATCATCAAATATAATTAAATGTTTGATTTATTTGAAATATTTAAAAAATTATATTCAAAATTTCTTAAAAAACAATGATTCTTGGACAAATTTTTAAACGTCATTATTTATAATATGAGAGAGTAAATTCGTCTGAAAATTTGACTGAAATAATCATCAAATATAATTAAATGTTTGATTTATTTGAAATATTTAAAAAATTATATTCAAAATTTCTTAAAAAACAATGATTTATGGACAAATTTTTAAACGTCATTATTTATAATATGAGAGAGTAAATTCGTCTGAAAATTTGACTGAAATAACCATCAAATATAATTAAATGTTTGATTTATTTGAAACATTTTAAAATTATATTCAATATTTCTTAAAAAATAAAAATGAAAAAAATAAACAATAATTTTGAACGAATTTTTAAACGTTGTTATTTATAATAAATTGAATAATTTGATAAAATTGTTTTTATATATGATTTTTTGCATACCTCAGTAGCCAAGCTTTGATTGGCTCCGTTGGACAATAATAATTTGACAACTTGATCATGATTTTCTTGAGCTGCCATGTACAATGGCGTAAAACCATTTTGAGACTGTATGTTGACCGAAGCTCCATACTGTATAAGGATCCTAACTATTTCCGTTTGCCCAGCTGATGAGATTATAATTGAAAAACACAAAAAAAAATAACAACAACATTAAAATGAACGTGGAGACTTGTTTTCCTCAAATGTAATTTTTTTTTTCGTCTTTTTTTTTTGTTTTCAATTTTTTTTTTCGTCAATTCAATTTTTTTCAAGTTTTTTGTCGTTAATTTGTAAACAATGAGATTAAATATAAATCTTACCTAATGAAGCTATATGAAGTGCAGTATTTCCTTTCTTGGTGGCTGCGTCAACTTTTGCTCCTCTTTTTAATAATTCAGTTACAATTTCGACGTGGCCATCCTTCGAGGCTAAATCCATAGCATTTAAGCCATTCTAAAAATAAACAAATAAATTTTAGTGTCTTGTTCCAACTGATGAATTTTTTGCTTATTAACTTAAAAAATATGTGAATATTCCTTCATCGAATAATTTTCAATCTGACGTTTATGTTTTTGCAAATATTCAACAATATCAAGAACGTTAATAATTTTTAAACAACAAAGTATTAATCATGTGGAAAAATTAAAGAAATATTATTTTTTGAGGTGGTTCTGTCTTGAAAGAAACTCAAGTTATGGTCTTTCCATTGTTAATAGATTAAAAAATGTTGACACTGACGTTTAGAGCGATTAGTCAATATGAAAAATTGATATTTTCGAGTTGAACGATTTTTTTTTTCTTACCGAGTTGGCCGTATTGATATCTAGATTCGTGTCGAGGTACTCGATTACTTTTTCGAGATTTCCGGACCTAGCAGCCCGAAGAAACGCCGTCGTGTCATCCGTCTGCGTTACAAATAATTCAATGACTCAAATATACGTTTTTTATCAAAATATCACAAACGATAAACGACTTTTGGTAAATGATATTTCTTGCTTGTATTTTATCAAATACAGATCTTATCAATGAAAGAGTTACTTAAACTTTCAAATAAAAAAAGAAGACAAACGAATTGTAGTCAAATTCGTTTTTTTTTTGTTTGAAACGTTTTTCTTTTTTTTAATAACACATTTGTTGCCAAATAATTTTTAAAATTTATTCTTCGTACCCAAAAAAATTTAATTATTTTTCCAAAAGAATTTTTAAAGAGTTCCAAAAAAGTGCGAACAAAGATTTTATTATTTTTATAAATAACACATTGGTTGGTAAATAATTAAACAATTTTATTTTTCGTACCCAAAAAAATTTAGTTATTTTTCCAAAACCCTTTTTTTCTTTTCAATTATTACCTATCGTAAATCATCAAATTTATTGAAAACGACGAAAAAAAAATCTTTCGATTACTGGTTTAATTTTCTTTTTTCAATCCCGAATTAATTATTTTACAATAAATTTATTACTGCATATAAATTTTCGTAATGTATCGAAATCGACTGATTTTTTTTTCCTCCGATTTTTTAATGAACTTCTGAATAATAAAGTATAGAATTAAAAAAATAAAAATAATTGGTACGAATATTCGTGTTTTTAATCCTTAATCGAAATTTTATGTCTTCAGTTCGATTTTTATCGAATATCAAATATTTTTTACAATTTTGATTTCGAAAAAAGTTTCCTATGTACTGGGGAATTTTCGATTTGTGTTTTTACAGCGTAGCCTTCGATGGATATTACGTATAAGAAAAAAATCGTCTCGCCCTACTATAGACAAGAGATAAGATGAAGAAAAACTATCACGCCGGAGAAAAGACCTTCATGCGAGGGACAATCACCCTTGAACGAAATATTTGATGACTGTACGCCCAAGGGTACGGAGTTTTAGTGAAGAATTCACCTTCACCGGCAACCGCCCTTTTTCTCATCATACACCTTTCTCTTTCCTACCCCATGCTGTACAACCATCAAACGTATTACTGTACAAAATACAGTTCACTTCAGGTCAAGTCGACAGGTTCGTGACCTTCACCCTCTGAAATTGGATCCACGATATCTCAAACTTTATTTCGAACTTATATCTTTTTTTTCTTTCTTTCTGCATTTCAAAACCACATCAAGCAAATTTTCCTATACTCTCAACCATTGCAAATCGATTTTACAGAAAATTTTCAACTTCGTGAAATAAAAAGTTTCGACAAAACTTTTTATACCGAAATTTCATTTGCAAAATTTTATACTAACGTTTTAAAAATAAAAACGATGCAAAAGGTAGGAAAGGAATTCTTGCTCGAGAGCCTTTAGAAGTTTTTTGTTTTTTTATTTTCTGGGTATTTTTTATTTTTATCGTTGAATAGTATTTTCGATCAATTAAATGATTTTGTTTTTTTTAACTATGAAGGATTTTTCGACACTTTTAATTGGTTGAGAGAATATTATGATAAAAACTCGAAGGTCAAATAAATTTTGTTGAATTTTTATAGAAAAATACTTCAATTCGTACATTTTCGACGTTTGGATTTTTTTCTTTTTCATAACACAATAAGAGTTGACGTACGGAGGTAATTACATGTTTGACGTCAAAAGTGATATTTATGGGAAAATGTACATCGTTTTTAATTTTTGAATTTTTATTTTTATTTTTTGGATTTAGTATTGAACGTAATTTTGGTTTTTTCTTTAATGATCAACAGTCATTACGAAATATTTAAAGGTTTAAAGATCCTTTTCAATAAATTAAGATTCAACGATAGAAGTCTCAACAATGGTTTTAAAAATCACGGTGAAAAGAAAATTCGCAGCCGAAGGATTATTACAAATTACGATTTTATGGGTGCCATAAAACTTTATCGTGACATCTACAGCTTTGACCTGTCAATAAATGAAAAATATTGTGCACCTAGAAGTTATTTATTTATTTATTTATTTATTTATTTATTTATTTATTTATTCATTTATTTATTTATTTATTTATTTATAAGTACGGAAAGACCCATTTACAACGTTGTTGTTTGGGTTATAATTAATAAGTGATAATGAATATCCGACATTACTCCCGAATATTTTCCTTTTTTTTTTTTTAATTATCTTTTTAAAACGGTGGCCCTGAGGGGAATGATTTTTCGAAGAATAAATATCAATCAAAGGGCAATTTTTTAACATCAAAAATATTCTTCAATACAGTTTTTTTATAAATTAAAAAATTCGATTGTAATCAGAACATCTCTATCGACTTTGTTCGGATATTAAAATCATAAATTCTCAAAACAAAACAAAAACTGTAAAATCAATACTTGGCGAGTCATATTCCAAGGACAATAAAAAAAATTCTTAACCATTTCCAGAGACACGTTGAAGGTACAAACGAATGAACCGAAAATAATGATAGGATTGAGAGACTTCGAAAAAAAAAAAAAAAAAACAATAGTCGTGAGTTCATTTTTCGAATGGCATAGTTTTCTAGACGAAAAGAAAAAAGATTGTCAAATGGTTTGATCGAGGGGGTGCAGTGTAGAGAGAAAAATACCTGGCTGGTGTTATCCGTGACCATCGTGAAATCCCACAGTTCAGTGGGCGGTTGTCAGAGGGTTAGCCAGAGATAGGGGTAGACAAAAAGACCGCAAAGAGTCTGCGAGTCTTTTGAGTTTGTTTGTTTGTTGCTTTGGAGCTTTTATAGAAAAATCACTCAGTCGTCACTGGCTGGTAGAGTTTGATGGAGGATTTCAAGTCGTCGTTTTATCTCGTCTCGTCCAACTGTGTATCACGTACATTTGTTGCGATGTAGCAGGGTACGTATGAAGAAAAAAAAATAATAATAATAATAATAAAAAAGGACGCACAATTTACGCACCGGCACCAACGGCAAGAGGGTTGCCAAGCTTGCTGGTCCGCCAAAGTAAAAGAGAGAAAGAAAAAGGTATCGAAAAAATGAGAACGAGGGTTAAAGAGAAGAAAAAAAAGATAAGAAACGTAAGAACGAGAGAGAAAGAGAAAGACAGAGAAAAAGAGAGAGAAAGAGAACGAGAGAAAGAAAGCGAGAAAAAAAAGAGAACGAGAAAAAGAAAGAAAACGAGAGAAAGAAAGAGAGAACGAGATGAAGAAAGAGAGAGAAAGAGAGAGAGAGAGTGGGGTTGATTTTGGCAGAGAGAAGGCAAAAAAAAAAGCGAGAGAAGGGTGGGAGCCGCCCCGATGCTGTGTGCGATCGCGCCGGTTTTGCCTCCCTTCTTTCGCCCAATAAACCTCCTTGGGGAACGAAAGAGTATAGTGGCGCAGCCGCGTCAAAGCTTTGCAACGATTCCAATACACTTTTTTCTCTCTCTTTTTTTTTATTTTTATTTTCTCTACATACGAGAATTTCGCCGTTCGCTTGTATTCCGAAGCTTCGTAACCGCGAAACCCTCGTCGTGGTCGTCGTCACCCCTGAGCTCCTTTTTTCCACCCTTATGTCAAAATATACGAAAAAAAAAACTCTTATTCACTCGTTCTCATCAAATTCAACTGGTTAATTTCATGAATATTCATTAACTTCCTCGACGATACTGATCGTCAAAACTTAATCAATATTTACATGCATTTAAACAATGGCACAAAACTCGACAGAAAAATACCACTTTTGTCGTTTTTCTTAATTATTCGAACGAATTACTTTTGTTTCATTAAGATTCAACTATTCAACTGAAATTTAACCTAAAATAAATCAAATTCAACTCGAATTATTAAATTCCACGAGAATTTGTACTACAAATTTCGTATTTTCTTAAATAGTTAAATTTTAAGTCAAATTTAAGTCAAATTTAAATTTAGACTCAATTTTATTTAGAAAATACTAAGTTCGTAGTACAAATTTTCAAGGAATTTAATTTTGCAGTTTAAACAGCCAGGGGTTACGACGATGACAACGACCGAGGATTGCTACGAAATTTATTCACTACCTCACTGTCATTTCTCACGTTTATTTATAATTGTTTATTAAAATCGATCGAACGAGCATGAATTTTATTCTCGAACAATTTCGCCGCATTTTTCATTCGATTTTATTCCGGAAATCAAACAGTTCCGATCCTCACGGCGATCTGTCTTCCGAACCCGGTGACACAACTACGAATCGTGTTTGCCAGGGAACTGGCAAATATAACTACTGACAGTTTTGCGTGGTATTCCACATGTCGTGTACATATACAATTACACAAATACGTCGATGTGTTTCTACTACAGGGATGAACGGGGGCGCGGATCACTTCCGTCGAAACGCCATTGGCCACAAACGCGCCCGCGCCTTGTGTTTTACCTCTTACAGTAAAAACGCTTTTTTCTGTATAAAGGGTGTCCGAAAAGTAATCTCAGAAATTATCGGGAAAGGTTAAAGCGTCGAATTCTAAAGAGAAAAGTCCTTATACACTTTTGTCTCTGACCCAAAGTTCAAAAGATATTCACAAAATAGCGACAACCTATCGAAAGGATCGCGAAAAGTATTTCCCTCCAAATTCCTCCGAGCGCCACACCTTTCTCACAAGTTTTAATCCTTCCAACGTTTCATGCGCCAAAATCGTAATAAATCGAATCAGGTCACGAGATAATTGGTGCAGAATATTCTATTTTTTGTCCTAAATAAAGATCGTTGATTTTGTTTGATGAAAAAATTTGACAGATAGACGGTCGTAGAATCGGAATTTATTCACTGCCGAGAAATCTGGCGGCAATTTTCGAAAATTAAATGATTTTTAAATCGAAATTTGTCATCGAGTTATTCGGATGTTGAAAATAAAAGAATTTTTTCAATGAATTATAAAACATCGCAAAATCACAAAAAAAATTATTTTTTTTTTAAATTATTTATCGACTGTAATTAGTTTTTATTGATTATTTTTATCGTTTTTCAATTTTTTGGTTAAATCCATTTTTTATCAACAACAGAAATAAAAATGGAAGAAAAAGTTTTTTTCGTTCACTAATTAATTATTTATCCTCAATAAATCAAGTCCACGATATTTGGGACACCCTTTAAAAAGAAGAAAAAGGTGGGGTGGATCGCGGGTGGTGGTTATGGTTCAGGGCAGTGGATGCGACTGCGTTACCATCCACAACGATCAATAAAACACGGAGACACGAGAGCGAACCGGCACAAACGGGGTGGGGATTTGCAACCTGCCTGCTGACGGTACCGGCACACACAATTTTTCGTGAGTGACAAAAATTACGTCCCACTTTAGCCTATATATCCATTAAAGTCACAGTAACAGGTTCAATCCAGCCATTTGACCGATTTGACCTCTGCATAGCGTAAAACATTGCAGCGATCGTATAGCGTTCTCGAAATACGTTTTATTTCCAGGAATTCTTAAAAACGACGTTGAGTGAAGAATAAAAATAACATTTCCACCAAATATTAAGCTAATTTCGCTAAAATACTACGAAAATATTTTCGTTCTATACTTTATTTCGTAGCAGTAAACAAATAAAAAAGACACGCAAAAAAACAAAATGTTCGATTACGTTTTTTGGGCTAAACATCGAATCGATCGTAAATTTTTCGTAAATTATTAAAATTCCGACGAAAATGAACTGGGATCGAATCTTATGGTCTATGAATATTTACATTTTTACATCAATGTTACAGTTCACTGACGAAGACAAATCGATTATGTTTCGGATACAAATTACGGGATATCAAGTGTCTACGAGTTTGAGAAGGAAACTGATTAGCAATAGGTCAAAGTATTTCCGTCGAGCAAATTACTCCCGACAAACAAATAAAACAGCAATTTGTTCTACCCTCGTTTTCAAGTTCAGGTCCTAATGGCAGGGAATTTTGTGGAATTGCTTCCGTTGTATAATTAACAGAATATTCTCGTAACGTTTTCTTCATTAATTTCCCTCCTATCGATTTAACTGTTCTTGCTGTCATTTTGGAACGAATCTTCCAACGTTCGTCACGTTATTTCTGTAACTTTTGTTGAACCAATTGCGTTCGCGATGTTTTTTAACGAATTTTTGTCAAATTATAATTAATTTTCATTTTTTTTATCATTTGTACGAGAAATCTGAACTCTTTTTCAATGTTATTCCATTTTTGTCCCATTTCAGGTCTACACGGCAATTATTATACGAATATTTGAGATTATAAAAGAATGTTTTTTTTTTACCCGTTTTTTCTTCTCTAATTAGAATTTTTCATCCGAGATAACAAAGACACACCCTCAGTTTCGGCGTCTCTCTTTACGAGGATCGTCCAACGTTGAAAAACTGCTTATTCGGTCGTTCGATCTTTTTAAAATTCATTTTTTTTCTCAAAATTGTTCATAAATGAAAAATGATCATAATTATATTAAAAAATCGTTTTTTTAATACTTGGGCGTCGAGCCACTACCGCGTTTCTTGATTCAGCAAAAATGCTTACATTTTTCCTTATAGTTTTGATGTTTTTACGTTCTTATTGAATGTAAACGATGAACATTTTCGTATTATTTCTCAAGTTATATAAAAGTTTTGAAAAATTAACGAAAGACTTTACTTTTGATCGTGACTCGCGAGACTAGTTCGTTAAACCACATCCGGATATTTCGTGTTCTTTCCTATGCAAGAAAAAGTACAAAACACGATATCCTACCCTTCAAGTGGCGTGTAACCTTAACCTTTTTTTTTGTTTCCCCTTCATACAGTCACGAGCATTGGCGACCGAGAAACAATCACTGAACCATGGCATTGTTCATCATCGCTACAACCCTTCCAACAGATTTATTTCCATGCTACTCTTTTTTTTTACGCTCCACGATTGTTGAACGGTTGAAAAAATTTATACGTCGATTTTTTTTTCTTTTTATGACGATACTGCATGCAAATGGTCGTGAAAGTTTCTTTTTCAGAAAGTAAAGTATCTCCTCGAATACCCTTGAAATATTCTTGAATTTTTTTCTATCGTCCAAGTGTCACAACGATTTTCAAGATTTCCTGTCCTTTGTCTTAGGAACAAGAATTCACTTCAAGAATCTTCACTTTTAAAACCTCTGTCGAATGTTTAATCTACTTTTTGGAAAAAAAAAATCCGGGTCAAAATGACCCATTGTGTCAACGTAGCGTTAAATTGATAAAATTGACGCCATAAATTCTCTATTATTAGTTTTAGCAGACAAATTTCAGTTAAACAGAAATAAATAGCAGTGTTTGACATTGTAACGAAAACTCCATGTCGAAAACGCGAAATTTTCAGAAACGCGATATTTATATTCACATTTAGAAAAAAACGTGACAAATTATTTGATAACTTATTAATTAATTATGTAAATTGCGAATTTCCTAAACATTCAATGTGTTTAAATTATTAAAACTTCAAGAGAACGTAAATTCCAAAAAAGATGCAGCGAGTTGTGAAATATCGAAAGAACTTGTCAAATCGATACATCGATCGAGATACGTAAAAAAATGGCGGGAAAATTCCAACGAGAAAACGCACGAGTGTCGCGTCGCGTCTATTTCGTTGTCAACACACACTTGATTGAAGAAATCAAGTATTGACTGATAAACAGAACGCAGTTCTGATCGGTTCGTTAACAAGACGTATCTCCATTTGGATTTTGTTTTTGTTCGATACACACGTGATGGGAGATTGCTGCTGGTGTACAGTGATAGATATTTTTTCCTAAAATAGATCGCAGCTTACCCAGCAAGGGGAAACGCCAATAATAAACATGCACGTAAATATAGTTATATATGTAAAAAAGCTTGTATCCAAGTGTACGTACACATATGTTCATAAAAATACTGAGTGTATTTTCATTGCTGGAAAACAGTGCATCGATATCCGATCGAGTTCGCGGGAATACATTCACGTTTTTTTTCTCATCAATTTACTTAGAAATACGTAGCTACATATATGTATAGAACGACGAAAAACCACCAAAAATAAAGCTCCACACGACCCGAACGCAAATAAATTCTATATGCACGACGACGTTTATATATTATTATTATTATTGTTGTTGTTTTCGTTAGAAATTTTACCAACGTGAGCGTGTTTTTCGCTGACATTTTGTTGCCCAGTTATGTAACAAAATTTGATACTTCGATTATTATGAACACTCACGAATATGGCTGAAAAAGTTTTTTACGAATGAATATCAAACAAAAATGTATTCGTTCTTGGGCGATCTAGTTGATGAAGAGTGCGATTTTTCAGTGACATTATGACCGCGCGAAGGTCTAACACAAAAAAAAAACACGATGTTTAAAACGGACACAAAATCGGGTTAAAAACTCAGGGAAATCTTTATTTCCGAGTGAAATGTGATGATTGATACTTTTTTACACAGTTCGCGATTTTTTTAGAAAACTCTATTTTCATTACCTCGAGACTTATGATCGGAGGGAATTCGGCGTCTGTCTCCATAACTAAACAAAGTAGAAAACTGTTTTTTTTTTTAATCTATTTTTTTTTTTTAATTATATATTTTCTTTCTATATGTACACTTCTCTATTAGTGTGTTTTAAACGCTACACTCTACACTAAAAGACTCCGGTCCACGCGTGCGTATTTTTAGAATAATACATTTATTTGCTGACCATGCCAAGTATAGCTAGAAACCCGCGACTCTTTCAAACATTTACGATTCTTTCGTTTCACACTGTTATTCAAATCTTTTTATTATTGTTATGTTTTATTTTTTTTTTTCCAAAAAGGAAGGCGAAAAATTACTTGTAACCTAGCCGTAAAATGATAAGTAATATAATGAAAAACAAAATGTGAGGACTTAAATCTTTGTTTCAATCACGTTTTGTATACAATTCTTTTTACCATGTTTTCTTTAGTGTAACCTAACTCCCCGAATCCTTGAGCGCCATGACACATACGTACGTGAGGAATTTGTAAACAAACTTTTGTATTTTTTCCCTCGACAGTCTCTTTCCTTCATCCTTACACTTCATCAACATAATAATAAGGACATTATCATTATTGACGAAATATTATGGACCTCAGATTCAAGACGAAATGTTTTATTTGATAAAATCGTCTAAAGGTGGCGGCTGCATACAGAGGATACAAATATCCCGGAGTGTAAATAAAAATTCAATATTTCAATAATAATTGTTTTATAAATGGAAGTTGATGAAAAAAATCTATATTTTGTAACCGAACGGGGAAAAAAGATTTTTGTATTCGCCGATGATGTAGACATTCAAACGTTTTTTTATTCATTTCAAAAGAAATTAGACTAAAGATGTATAGAATTGATGGTTTTTGCGCGAGAACATGTAACTGTCGCGCGTAGTGAAAAATTCTCATAGCTCAACAGTTGGTATCGTAGTTATAAGCGCGGGCAAACGCGTCTAAACTTGCAAAGAACACACACATCTAGACACATGCGGCGTTTTTACGAATGATACCATAGCAAATGTCAAACTGTACTTCACTGCACGTTCGTCACGTTCACTTCATTCGCCATACACTTCTTACTGAGTCTCGACGATTCCATCATTCAACACCTAACACTCTACGTAAGTTTGTAAACGAATCTCATTTTTGTTATTAAGTCGACGTTGATATTGTAAGATATTAATTAATAACATTGTCGATCAATGCTCAAGCCGGTGTGTCTGGAAAACTTTAATAAAAACACTAAGTTATGTACTTCATTCGTACAATACAAATATATTGACATTTTTTTCGATCTACATCCCATTCAGCGGTAACAAAGATGCAATTACTACTTTTGATTAATCCTTTAAATAATGTACTTTTTATCATCTCAATCTCAAATATCGAGCTGATAACTCGATATAAAAAGAAGTTACTTATCAACCACTCAACATTGCTGTTTTTTTAGCATGACTCATTCTTGACTCGACTCTTTGTTCTTTTTCACTTTCAAGAACAATAAAACCCGCCTTTCGCTAATCACCTACACGGTTCAAATCTTCCAACTCTCGGCCAATCTCGGCACTTTTTTCCGTCTTACTGGCTCATAAGGTGTCATTTTTTTTCAAACAACGTGCTTCCATTTTCTGTAAAGTCGGCGAAAAAAAAATGCTGTAAAGCGACGTTTGTTTTTTTTTTGTTTTTTTTTTTTTACAAAACATCGATAGTTTTGTTTTGTTTTTTCTCTCTATTCTCAAGATTCTTTATTACTCGTTCAACAATTGCATCCCTTTAGGCAGATATCATTGAAATTTTCACGACTGCAAAAAACTTAATAGAAGTAAACAAAAAAAGTTTTCAACTCTTTTCTTTTCTATAGAAAAACAAATTCGAAAATAGACGATTTGTAATTAGTGGTTTATTTTTTAAATCTTTTTTTTTAGCTGGTTCAACAATTATTAAAATGGCAAGCAATTCAGTGGATATAATAAATCAGAAAATTTCAAATGTCCTGCAAAAGCCACAAATAACTCCAGAGGTTCGTTCCACTCGGTATTTTTCTGTCCATTTTTTTTGTTGTCTTTTTTACGGGATGTTTCTTTTTTTTATTTTTTTATTTTAGGAACTCGAAGACAATTTGGGCTGCGCGGCTAAAGCGTTCAAAGCAAAGTCCTATATGATAGCAGGAAAATATTTCAATAACTTTCTGGATGCTAATAACCGTGACGGCGAATGCCTCGTAATTCGATTTTTAATTTATTTATAAAAACATTTTTTTTATATCAATATTTACGTTTAATCTATTTCTTATTTTATGAAAAATAATTGAAATATTTGTTAACAGATGAAAACTTACAAATTTCAGACTACAAATCCCGAAACCATTGTCGTCGTAACTTACTTGTCATGTCTATGCTCAATCGAATCTTCCAACTCAAAGAATTTATGGGACGCTCTAGAAATTTTAGAAAAACTTGTGAAACATCATATTTCCAAATATCCAATGCTGTACTATGCCGTTGGAAAAGCTTACTTCAAACTTTATCGGTAAATCGTTTTTCTTATTATTTACTGAACTTTTCATTATTTATTATTTAATAGAAATTTGAAAATCTAGCAAGGAATTGAGTTTCTATAGGAATAAATACTTGCGAAGAGTTATTGTAAATTTTTACAAGCAGAAAGTGATATGGTCAACATGTCAAAATACTTGAAAACTTTGTTCAATATTTAAAAGAAAAAAATGAAGGAAAAAGAAGAATTATTTTTAACCGAAGAATCAATAATAAGAAATATAGTTTTTACAAGAAGTCTTAAAATTGAATTGTACTTTGTAGCAATTTAAAAAAGTTAACAACTGATTATAACGAAGTATTCTATGTTTTTTTTTTTTTTTACAGTTTCAACAAAGCTGCTGAAATCATTAAAAAGTGTTTTGCTTTATTTCGAAATGAAAAAACAGTATTCCAAACATATTATATTCCAGAAAGTGAAGAAATTATTTCTGAATCTACAAGGAAAGGTCTCTTGGTTAGTAATTCGAATCCTTGCTTTCCACTCCTAATTTATTAACATTTTTTATGTTAAAAAGAGGATGATTTTTCTTTCGTTTAGGCCGCTATCCATGGTCTTAGTCAAGAATGCTCCAGCTGGCATCGTCCAAATGCAGTTTGTTGCTTGTCCGAGTGTTTAAACTTCAGTTTCAACGAGGCGGGTGATAAAAATATATTTTTTGGGTAATGACATTTTTTTTTAATTCAGCGATATATTCTAAGTTACGATTTTTACAACAAATAACTCGATTTCTAAACGGTAAAACTTTCTCAAATTTAACCCACAGTTGAGTATTATTGTTGAGAAGTTTCATAAGAACTTTAAACAATAAAACTTGGAATTCGTCCAACGCATGCCTAACGCGTGAACCTCCTTGATGAATACTTGATAAAAATCTTTTCAGGAGCCCAACATTCGTCGGGATGGTACAAGTCACTTGCAACAATCCTACCAATAACTGCACAATGAATTTTCACGTTGCTTGTTGGAAAGCCAAAAAAGAGTCGTTATGTTCAACAGGAAAAATATCCGACAAGGTAAACAGAGATTAAAAAAGAAAATAGACAAAAAAGTCACATTATCTCCACGACTTTAACAACTTTTTGGTGTATCAGGACGTTCTTCACTTGGAATGTTTCACTCCGAATTGCGTAGATGATCATGGTGCTCGTTCAACTATTAAGAAAATTGAAATATTCGACGATCATGCTTCCGTTAAAGCGACCATAGAAACTCGAGGAGATGATACTATTAAGCACGTTAAGTCTGTTCCAACCCCCAAAGGAGCGATAAAAAAACAACAGGTACGTTAAATCCTGAAAACTTACACTAAACACTTTTTTTTTCCGTTTTTACAAAAAATAATAAAATTTTGAAGATTTTAATGCTGCACTGTTTTAGTGTCGAAAATAAATAAATCATTGCACAAACAAGCAGAATATAATGAAAAATTTCCCTCGTATAAAAATGAGAAAAATAATAATTTTTTTATAACTTATTTACTTTTTTTTCCATTTTGCATTTATAAAATTACACTTTTTTTTCGATAGAACCAACCGAAACCTAAAATTTCTAACGAGTCACGAGCTCCGGTGGTACGAAATCCTAAACCACCGGTGGTACAGAAGGAAATAGTCAAAATAGAAACGTTTGAAGAGGAGGAGGACGAGTTCCAGAACGAGCAGTTAGTTTAAGATGAAATTTAAAGAACATTTTTAAAGAATTTCAGGCATAAAAATATTCTGGACACGTTGCAATTTTGTTACAGAACATTAAACGCTGCAGTGGATAAACTGGGTCAACTCCGAGCTTATAATTTCGGAATTAGGAAGGACAAAATTGTAAGTAAGATTCTCCTGAATGAAGAATGAAATATCGTTTACGATCGGGGTCGACGAATTTGCTTGGTTTTTTTTTTCTTCATAATTTGTTATAGTGGCGACCAAATTTGTCAATGTACGGTAACGAATTCATGTTAGAAACATCTAAAAGTTTGCCGGATCCAGAATTTTCAAAGAATTGTCCGAGTGACGAGGAAAAAGCTTTTGTTTTCTCGTAAGTGACCCATGAAATGATTTTTTTTTTCACCAATCAAGTTTTTGTGAACGTAACATTTATATTTATCATTTTGTCCTTATTTTTTTTTCATTCTCAGATACTTTTTCGAGTTTTTATCGAATAATGGGCCCATGGAATTGAGTCGTCTCGAAGAAAAATGGCAAGAGACACAGACGGAGATACTTGGCAAGCCTTGCGAATCTATAACGATACGTCACGTTGGTAAGTCGAACCCTATAATCGCGTCAACAAAATTCCTCAATATTCGCACAGTCAGCTCTTTAGTGAGCGTACAACAGTTTGAATATCATTTTCACGATATTCTCATTATTATAATAACCAATTCTTAAAAAACGACACACTTTTTAAATGATGAAAAAAATCTCAAATGTCAAGAGATTCTAGAGTTTGAGAACTATCAATTCCCACATTTTTCATTACTCGGTAATACTTTTTTGTTTTTATATCTCCGAAACCAATCGAGCAAAATTCAATTATTTTCTAAAAACTGTGAAATTTGTAAAGTCCTCGATGGCTCCACATTTTTTAAAATTACCAAAGTCCGTAACGTTCAATAGGAAAATCTTAAATTTAAAGCGCAAAATCAAAAGAAAAAAGAAAAGAAAAATATCCTGAACGTCTTTACCAATATGTGAAATTTTTTGAATAGAAATACTTTTCGAATAGATAATTATTTTAGAAGATGATTTTAATGATGAAGATTGACGTTTATATTGTCCTATTTGTTACAACAGATTTAGCAGAATTTTTGACGCAGTCACTAAAATTTGCGATCGTCGGTGAATATATTTGTACGGCGGATAGACTTCCGGAAGCTTATCTTGCAGCGAAAAATGACATTTGTGAAACATTAAAATTTTTCTTGGAAACTGACGTGGATCAGAATTCAACAGCGTCATCTTTGGATGGTGAGTTAAAAAGTCAAAAGTCAAAAAGTCCATTTTTTTCAATCAATTTTCTAACTCGTTGGTCCGTTTCTCTTAATTGAATAATTAAATTAAAAATAATTAAATAAAAAAAATGAATAATTTAAAAATTGAAAATAATTTAATTAAATAATTAAATCAATGAATTATTTGGTTAATGTCTCTTTGATTTTGCTTTCAGACGAGGCAGCTTACAACGATTTTATAAATCAAAAACAAAACTACTCAATGTTCAATTCAACGATTACAAGCGATACTCAGAGCTTTACAAACGGAGAAACAAACTCCGTTTCCGATGCGTCAATTAACGGTACACAAAAATACGATAACGAGTATACTAATGGAGTTGACGAGAGAAAAAACACTGTGGAATCGAAAGAATGTCTGGAAGTTGATACAAATACTTACTATATTGATAATATTACTTGGCCGCCGAAATTTGTTGCCAAAGAATCATCTCCGAGTGCTGAAATTACGGAAAAAACCGTGCAAATGGGCAGTTCGGCAATAACCGACGAATTTAACTCACCGGTGGGAAAAAATGCTCAAAAACGTTCAAATTCGCTCGAATCACCGCGAAACCTTACTTGCCTCGAAACAGAAAAAAATAACGAAGCAAAGATTGTGAAAGAATCGAGCATCGAACGTGCCTACACGAGCGAAGGTTGCAATTCACCAAAAGACACGATCAACAAGGGAGCCTACAGCGTCAATGACATTAAAAACCATTTGAAATCTTCTCGAACAGAATTGAAGCTAAACAATTCTGCGAAAAAAACTGAATCGACCAACGATTTCCAGAATCGAAATACTTCAATAGACAACAATCTTCGTAAAACACCAGTTGAATCGGTAAGGAAAACGTCGATTTTTCTTAACTGTTTCAAATTCTCATCGTGATAAAAACAGTTCAGCAAAAATTATTCATGTTATTACCGTTCTGATCGCAGCCGTTGCCATAAAAACTGATAAGTTAAACCGGTGAGACAAATAATTCGAATTATAAGTAGAATACGTTGAGAATTTTTTTATTTTTATTCTCATTTATCAAGTCAACTTTTGTTAATAGTATTATGAACGGATCTCTATGAAAAGTTTTAAATTTCGGAGCTTTTTTTAAACCTCAGTGTCGAAAAAGTCGTACAGAACTCCAAAAACCGCTGTATTTCTGGTCCAGAACAAAAACACCTAAAAAAAAATGCATCAACCCGAAGCCCGAACCTTTTTCACTGCAATTGCAAATTTTTTTACACATTTTCATAAATATTATTTGAAGAAATAAGCATCGGATTTACCCTGCAACGTTTTGTAGCGAAAATCTAATTTTTTATTCTTTCATTCATTTTATTATTCTTCACGAATCCGTACGAAGGTTCGTGTATTTCAATTTTTTACAATTTATTATTAGAAGGTGGAGAATGAGACGCGATCGTTCCCGATTGATGCTACCACGAAAGAGACTGTGGAACAATCGGAGGTCGTTCCAATGAAAAATAATATCGATTCCGAGTCGAAAGACAATGCTGACAATTCGAAATTCATTTCGGAGATACAACATTTGAAGGAAGAGCTGGCTGAATGTAAAAAAGAAAGGAACAAATTGAAAGTCGATCTCGCGTGAGAAACTAAATTTTTTTTTTCAATATTTTCACTGTTTATATTCAGCGAATACATTATTGTAATTGTGACGTCATTTTCACAGAGTCATGACCCAAAACTTCACGATCTTCATAGCACAAATGGCAACGAATCTTTTGAACAAACAATACGAAACCAATCGGACTGCAATATCTGCGTAAGTTTCAATTTTTAGAATCAACTAAATTTTGATTTATGGATAATTTGTTCAAATTGAGACTTCAGAAATGTGGTGAAATACGCCGGGAACTTAAAATGGTAAAAACTATTTTGGCTTCAAACGATTTTTCTTTTTTTTCTGTCTCAAACCATGCTCGTATGCACTTTCTGCACTTTTTTTCGGAAAGTCTTGATATTACAGAGAAAATGAAAGTTACACGTTGTTTTTTTTGTCGTTAAACAATAGGTGAAACTTTTTTTTTTCTCAAAATATCACGAATGTCCGAGAAAACCGCTTATCTGTTTTTTAATAATCTCTTCCACGCTCACGCAAGTAACAGAACGCTTTAAGGAGCAAACAAGTTTTTATCAAATTTGCCATTTGAAATATGCATCAAAATTTACTGATCTGAGATAAAAATTGCCAAAAACACTGAAAAACGAAGGCAACAACAGATCTGATGTACGATTTTTGTGCAGGGCATTGAACGAGTTGAATTTCGAATACAAATTGATCGTAGATATTCAAAAAATACTGCATTCATCAATCGGCGATAAATTGCCGATCAACGAATCGGAATTCATGAGCAAAATAGCGGAAGTTGAGAAGCTAGCTATGAATCAACAGGTAAATAAAATTAGTAAACATTAAAATGCGAACCCCACGTGGTCTCATTCGTGACGAAAAATATTGAAATTTCAGGCGAAATTCATGAAAGTGCGAGATGAACTATCGTCGAATTTGATTAAAAGAAATTACCAAGCCATCGATTTGCAGCCGGAGCAAATTCCTAATCTTCCAAAGCGTAATTTGAGCGACGTACTCCATTCAGCTTTCGGCATGTATCGAATGCATTATTTGAAAGAATTGCAATGTTTGCAAATGCCTCCAGGACAATCTTCTTTCATCGGTTCTCACGTCGCTCAAATTCCACCTTATGGTTCTCCTAACGTCCATAATATTCCGAAGAACTTTAACCAAAGTCCACAAATGAATTTCATGAATCTCACAAACACTCAACCTTTAAATTTGCAACACTTTGGTAATCCTCACTTGGGGTCTCCTTTGCTTGCAACACCGTACGCCTACGGCCAACAACAATATACAGCACGACCACCGCCTCCTGTTCCTGCTTATCTAAAAAATCAACCACCACCTTTGAAACTTGTCCCCACAACGTCCAATCACTCGAAGAATCCTTTTACAGAAAAATCTGAACTTCCTTCCGTTTCGTCGACACAAGCAACAGATAAAATAAAAAGTGAATCTCCGGAACTTCCAAAAACTGCGCCATTGGTTCGTGAATCTAATATCGAGCAACAAATGACCGCAACGTCGCAGGAGTTTAAAGATTTGTTAGAAAAGTCAATTGTTCGTGGATCCACAGAAAATATCGCTGTTGCTAATCGTACGCCGGAATCGTTGACTACGAATGAAAATCCCCTGGAATCGCCCATTAAAAATAGTAAATCGACGATAAAAAATTCGACTGCAACCAATTTCGAATCTGTGCAAAATCACGCTGAAATAATTCAACGAGTGGAAACTCCAACACGCGTAACACCGAGCGTAACACGCAGTCACTGCCTGGATAAATTGATGCGACGACTTAGATCTTGTTACACCGGAGTATTGGAGTATGTTTTCATTTATTTGGAGTTTCTATTTTTTTTTGTGAATTAAAAAATATTCATTTCAAGTATTCCTTGTCGTTTGTATCACTTGCCATGGAAATCGTTTACACGAAAAAGAGTCTCATGTGAATTCACTAAAAAATGGAGATCTTGAAATTAACATTTCTTTGTTAAATCCATAAATTTAAAGATTCTAAACTTTTTTCATTAAAAACTTTCTGGCTCACGAAACAATGTTTTTCGTACAAAAAAAGCACAACTTAAAAGTGACTTATCCTCGACAAACTTCTGATCTAAAAGTTTCATTTTCCAGATTGGATTTGTTGAAAAGTATCGAGTACGTTCGCAAGCAACACAATAATTCATTGTCCAAGTTGCCGATCCGAAGAATAATAAGTGAAGCGGACCATTTCGTCGGGATTATTCAACAGAAACGTAAGTTTTTCTATCTCTGCTCAAAAATAAGCCTCGTATCGAAGAATTAATATCAATTTTTATTCTTTTGTCTGTAGAATTATGTGGCTATGTCAAATACCAGCCCAATCAATATTCCGCAGGGCGGAGTACAGCTCTGCAGCATCAGGTTGACAATGAACGCATGAGCTCAAGGTCGTCGTCACCATTCGGTATGTTATCACAAAACTGACGAAATTTTACTTAACGAGGTTCACGCGCCATAATTATAATAATATATACAAAGTAACTGCAAAGTCATCAAATACTATTTTTTCTAATTTAATTTTTTGAAATTTTGCGTCAATCTTTTTAAGCATCGTATTATAATGTGTTAAAAATTTGAGAAGTTTTCACCGTCTAGTAATCAAGATATTCAATGTTTAAAATCGTAACTTAAACATGAGGTCTTGTGGGAAGTTACGAAAAAAGACGATTTTTCACAACAAATAATTCGATTTCTAGACAGTAAAACTTTCTCAAATTTTACCCACAGTTGAGTATTATTGTTAAGAAGGTTCATACGAATTTGAACCAATTAAACTAGAAATTCGTCTAACGCATGCCTAACACGTGAACCTCCTTAAAATGCGAGACTTTTTCTTACTCAATACTTCAAATTTTTTTAGTGACTCCGTCAAAAAAAGAGTCAATTGTGTCATCTAAAAAACAATGGGAACCGGTCCACATTCCTAATGATACGTGGATAAAAAACGTTACTGAAAATTCTGATTGTGCGATATGCATAGAAGTTATGTCAATTGACAATATTCAGACTTTGGAATGCAAACATTCCTTTCATAGGCAGGTCAGTCATTTTAACTGAAAATATCACGTTTATCAACTGAATTAAATAAATAAACTAATAAGTTATTAAGTTAATTAATTAAGTTGATAAGTATTCGTCAAAATTTAAGTATTCGTTTTATATTCGTCATTTTAATTGTTTTTATTATTTTAATTTCTAGTGTATACGTGATTGGCACAAACACCAAGCAAATTCAAAATCGATGATCAGTTCATGTCCGTTGTGTCGTCATCATACCGCAATTGACAACGAATATCCTCCACTTCCATTGGGCTTGCAGAATTATTAGTTAATATACAAAGCAAAACAAAAAAGCGGACAATAAGCAGGAGAATATAAGTTTAACCTTTTTTTTTCTACATTTTTACTTTGCTTTGATTTTGTTTTATTTTTTATTTTTTATTTTTTATTTTATTTTTTCATAAGACGCTTCCAACCATAAAGCGGAAAGAATAATTCATAAAAAAGCAAATACTTTCAATTTATCTTATAAGAACAGAGATTATTGACAAAGTTATGTGACGATCGGATTTAAAGTTTACAAATTCGATTTTTTTTATAAGGATTCATTTACCATTTCATTGATTCCAATCACTCCTTGTGTCTTAATTAAAGTAGAATTAATTAAAGCAAAAAAACTCGCTTAAGAGTAATATAATTAATTTCGAGACTGTTATCGACCAATTACTCAGTGTTAAGCATCCATAAAATGTTATATGAAATGTTCGTATCCTTAATCAGGTCACGAGTGACAAAAGTTTTAACTCAAATTACTTTATTTAAAAATATTTTTCTTTTCAGTTCCTCTATTAATTTGTTATTGTTTTTTTTTTCAACACCACCAAAAGCTAATTGAAAAGCTCGGTGTTAATGATTCGACGTGATGCCACCATCCCGGTGGTATGAACGCCATATCGCCAGGTTTCAAATAACACATGAAACCTTTTGCTTCCTTAAATTTTGGAAATTTTATGAAATCCGGATTCAACGGATCCACTTGAGCTGTGTTTGATAATAATCTTGTTTCGTAAGAGTACAAATTTGATGACTCTTCCGGCCGATACAGTATCAATCGTTTGTAACCAAACACCTAAATACAATTATTTAGTTTTCTTATTATATCATACATTCATTTTTATATGATTAACCAATAAACAGAGTTTACGATTGTAATTCAACTGGTCATTTGAAAAAAAATCTTTAATTTAAGGTTTTTTTTTTATTACCTGACAGAGAAGATTGTTTTTAGGATCAAAATGTAACGGAGATACGGTACCACGTGGACCAAACCAAGCATTTATATCCGGTGCGCTAGCTTCGTCCTCGCTGTCAGAAAAATTACAGTAATCTGGGATCGAAAAATCATCTTTCATTTCTGGAATCTGTAAAACAGTTTAATTCGAAATTTTCATTAATTAAATCGTGAAAATGTTGACTTCGTCAATAATAGCACCGGAATTGAATTAAACTGCAAGATAAAGAGAAATTAAAGAAAATAGGAAACTAATTCTTGAAATTGATTAATAACTGAGTTGACTCGAAATTTTTTGCATTAACTTCTTAATTATAGGAAAAAAATTGAGAAAACCTGTTCGAACAATTGATGTTGCGCCAGATAGCCGATTTCATTGTCTTTTTTCGAAATATGCGTCTGCAAAAATTCGGCAAAACTAACGAGTCTCTGGGACCAATCCTCTTCGGTATATCGTGAACCGATCTCTATCGGTACTGTTCGATTTCCGGCGATTTTAATCAAATAATCCATATTTTTCCAAGATTTCAGTGCTTTCCAGTGGCTCAAACATTCTGAGGAACGTTTATATTTTTACACCAAATATTGTCACACAAATTGAGTCACTGACTTGTCTTCAACACTCACTTTCGAGCAAAGCTGGAGATTTGGGCTTAAATATGTCTCTGTAAAAAGTTTCCATCGAAGGTTTTTCGAAGCGTTTGATCCATGCGAATCTATCCAACAGTTCCATCGTTATTTCACTGTCGTTTATCGGGATTTCGTTATTTGCCAATTCAGTAGACTCTTCTGATTGATTTTATAAAAATTCGTCAATATTTCGAAAAATAAAATACAATTGATGAATTTTATTTTTGAGAGACTCACGAGTTAGAAAAGTGTTTAATCTCGAAGCTATTTCGGTCATGAGATGAGGTGCATTCGGAAGAGGGGCCCCCAATAAAATTGCTTTATCAATTTGCTCAATGATGTCGATCAACTTTTTTTTCTTAATATTATCCTCATTTTCTTCATTAACTGCACATTGAATTTCCAAAAAGATACACTGTGTAAATAATTGACAGAAAGTTGATGAAAAAAAAAAGTGTCGACATATATTTAAGATTAGTATTCGAGATTTTAAGCCCACATTCTTTTTACCTTTATAGCACTACATAACGTATAAGAATATCTGTAATTTATTGAAACATCTTTCCAGTATCCAGTATTTAAAGCTTCCCAGGTTTGATCGACACAGGCTTCGAGCCTTAGCAACGAATCGTCTATTCGGTCCGGAGCGATGGTGCTTTTTTTATGAAAAGATTAAAAAAATTTAACATTTTTGAAAGTTCGATGTTTAATTATGTGTTTGAGGATGCATAGAAGTCATCCAAAAACTATTTCCACATATTTTCATTGAATTAATGTCAATCTCAAGCTCAATTTCAATGATTAACAGTTTTTGCGTTTGATATTTATTCATTTCGATTAAATTAAGACTCGAATTTACTTGCATTCCCCACATATCCTCAAACAAATATTATGACATGAAATTTACTCATTAGTTTCCAAAGCTGAGTGCAAATAATTGCACATTGATGTCAATTGGATTTTTATTTCGACAGGAATATTTTCTTCCAAATTTTTGAAGATTACTTCCCAAGGAAACTGGGCCCCAACCATTGGAGCAAGATTGCACATTCTTTTCTGTAATTAAAGAAAATATGTGTTCGGTGACAAACTTTTGTTAGTTCCGGAATATTTCATGTTAGCTTTCGCAAAGTAATCAAACATTTAAGGATTTTTAATTTTAATTAATTGCTCTAGACAAAGATGTAAAATTTACAACGTTAATATCATAGATTTATCTATTCATTCAATGTGACTCCAAAAACAATGGAAAGATAAGGGAAAAGGTATCGGGTATGAAAATGGCCAAATTTATACCGTAAACTCTGATAACATACGATCAGAGGAATCATTTAATCAAATGTACATGATTTTTTGTGGATTTACACAATTGTGGCCACTGCACAATCACATGGTTGGCAATATAATACAAAATTTTGCCGCTCAATGAAAAAGTTTTAACTCTACAAAAACTTTCGACAAAAATAATTGTTGTTTCACGGAGAAACATGAGTTCCATAAAAAAGGCAGCGACGCAAATTGGTACGCAAGTGCCAGGTCCGTTGCACAGAATCAAATCGGGCTTAAAATCCCACAAAACTTTAACAGAATCTTTAAAAGAAATGATTGTGGTCCAAACTGATGTGACGTAAGATTGGCCGACTTCTCTGCTTCGAGAAATTGGAATGGACCTAAAATCTCTGTTGCTCGTTTCTATTTCGTCAATTTTGCTATAGCTAATATTGTCTGAACTGGCATAAACATATATTCTCGGTCGATATCGTTCGAAATTCAGATTTTTAACGATTTGCAAAATTTCAGTAGTGTGACCTCCAGATCCTAAGATTACGAGAGTTTTCACACTTTTTTCGTCTCCCTTTCTCTTTTCTCCAGTTTTTTTCTGCACGACATATAATATTCTTCCTAATAATAAAATGACACTGAAGACGATCGCGTAAATAAATGTCCAAAACATACTTGAATTTCTTAACCTGAAAAAATTATATTACAAAATTACACCTTTTGAAATGCGGGGCGAATCAAACTCGATATTTCACGAAAATAAACACATACTCAACCACGATGATTACTCATGCACTAAATTCTGGTTATATTTTTATATAAAAAACACCTCAGAATTGTGAACAGACAATCGAACAATTCCTGAATTGCGGGTTTATTTACTATTTGAACTGTGGTCTGAACATGTGTTCGTTTACCTATCAGATTTCGAGATCGAAAATTCAAGATGGCGTCCAAACTGAAGTTATGAGTGAATAAAATAAATTTGGAAGATTTGGAATATAAAATCATTTTCACATCGCCGATTTTTATGATCATGTCTATAAAAAAAATCAAACGTAAAGGCTCATTATGTAACAAACAATTTTTTGAAATATTGTCAAAAATATAAAAATGTTATTTATTTTGCTTTCGTCCTTATCGACCTTATCAATTATTGACATTGCTGAACATTGAACAGACGAGTTTCAAGATAGACAACACACTTATCATTTGTGGCATATTACAATTCTCTGCACTCTGTTTTTCACCACCACTTCATTGCCTTGCCTTCAGCACGAAACTTCTCTTCATTTGGTGACAATAAGCCTATTGGTAGTTGAACAATTGTGTTTTCTATTAGTTTTCAGCCAAATCAATATAAAAATAACAAATTAATAGACTTGTTTAAAAACGACCACTATGTAAATGCTGCTGCACTAGTGCTGTCTCGCATATCTGAAGTGGATCCAATGGAGAATTCATTGTTTTTTCCATCAAGCCAATATACACATAATGATTAGTGTCTAATCGACGATTTGTGGACCACTAGTTATCATCCTGTTAATTATACTGATGTATCCCAGGAATATCAAAAATCTACGTAAGTCCTAGACTTTTCACCACATTCATCCCGCTTTTGTCGTCTTAATGTTGAGCTGTCAGTCAAAGATTCGGCAGAAAAGATGTCAGTCATCTCTCGCGAATATTATTTTTCTCCATTAAATTTGACATATGACTCGTAAATAACAGAGGCTACAAATTGTTTTTTATTTTCGACAAATTTGACATTTTTCGTACTTTCATGATTAAATCTTTATGTGACGTCAAAAAATTTTACTTTTCCTGTTCACTCAGGGTCTCAAAGACCCCAATACTTTTTGTTCAGCAAATACGTTTTATTATGAAAATCTCACTATTGAAGTACAAAATATCTCTCTTTTTGATTACCCAACATTCTTTGCAAATTCAGAAATAAATCGATATTTTTATGGCTTTTTACTGGAGCCCTAAATAAACTACAATTTACAACAAAAATTTCATTAAAAAAATTCAAGAATTGTTGACATCACAAAAACGAATTTTTATCACTCCCACAATGATCCTGGCAAACATCCTTTGCTACCACATCCGGTATAGAGTACCTGAACAGTATTTAATCCCTTAATCTGCTAGTTTAACTATTGATTAGCTATAAAACTGTTAACTAGTCTGAGAAACAACAAAAAAGGAAGAGCTACAAGATGAGAATAAATATTTCAATTTAGGTATTAAAAAGTACAAAATATAATGAGAAATGAACGCTTTTTATAAGAAAATCAAAAATAATGTGGTAGAAACATTAAAAAGTATTATCGCGAGAATACTTCCAATTGCGTCAGAACGAAAGAAATCACCAAAAAACCACCATTTTTTGATAATTTTAATAATTTGATAATTAACATTTCAGAATGACTTTGAAAAAGTTTGGAAAGATCGACCACTGGTCCTAGATGGACGCGTGGCCGCAGAAAAAAAATTATTCTGTAGGGGAGTCATGCGCAGATGTTACGTAGTGTCGTCGGTTGGATGATAGGCTTAGCATTAGCAGACATGGACGAGAACAAAGCATCGACAGAGAGTGAGAGCAGCCCGAGCTCCGGTGAGGAGAGCTTGATGCCAGAGGCTATGGAGGTATAAACAACAATTTGGACGTTCATTTAAGAATTTAACTTGAGAAACTATAGTTTTTGGAATACTCAATGTTTTCTCCTTTTCGTTTAATGAAAACGAAGTTTTTGTAACAAAAAGATTTAATTTTTATTTCAGGTGGACAACTCGCACAAAATTTTACTAAAAATTGCCACTTTGTATGCCGAAAGGCTGATGAACGATATCTGTTTAGTAGTAAATGGAATTGAGTATCCGGCGCATCGTCTAATTCTTTGTGCCTCGAGTGATGTTTTCCAGGTACGAGACTTCTGAAGCAATAAGAAAAAAAAAACAACATAACAATCTGAACTTTTTTGTTGACTTTGATTAATTCTTCTTCGAATTCAATTTCCAAAGACAGATAAGTTAAAAAATGCAATGTGAATGATTAACAAAGAGATTTTTATATTTCTACACCGATAAAAACTGTCGACCGTCAGAAACCAGCAAATAATTAATATTTAAAAAAATAGTGAAAAGTTCGAAAAACTCATAACAACAATTTTTTTTTTTCTGCAGAAATAAAAAAAATACGAAAATATAAAACGATGGAGTTTGAACAGTATAAAGAAAGCGAAATAAAGGATAAATTTTTGTTTTTGTATTTTAGGTAATGCTGATGTCTCCCCAATGGACAGAATCGCAAGAGAGTAGAGTAACGTTGCAGGAGACTCCACAGTGTGCGCCGATATTTAGTGAATTTTTGCGTTATTTCTACACGGGTAGAATACGAATGAGTTACGAAGTAGTATTGCCGATACTATCTTTAGCGGACAAATACAACGTAAGAGATTTAATATCGTTGTGCCTTGAATACATGAGAAATCACATAGCAGTAGCAGCGATACACGGTACGTTGGTATCGTGGCTTCAGTATACATCAAACTGTGGTCATCACGGGATAACGCAATCGTGCCAAAATTTCATCAAATGGAACATAGAGTTGGTAGCAAAAACAGCTGATTTCGGTAACTTTGAATTGGACGTATTGGTCGCTCTTTTGCATCAGAGTAGTTTGGTGATAAAGGATGAAATGACGCTTTACAAATGTTTGCAATCGTGGTTGGATCATCAAGCGAATCGTTTGGCAAGTCAGTTGCCACCGCTCGAGTTGGAGAACACTTTAAAGCAATTGGTCGTTGCGGTGATGTCGCCAGTCAGATTTCCAATGATGTCACCCCGTCAATTGGCCGATTTGTTGTTATCGCCATTGACGAAAAAGTACAAAGAATTTTTCGTCGAGAGAATGGCCATTGGAATGTCATTTCATTCGGGACAACAAGAACGAGTGAGCGAAGTTGTAAGAAACGAAGAAGACGGTGCTCTCCTTTTTGAACCTCGACTCTACACCGTCGACACGTGCAGCTCTTTACTGACCATTGAAAATTTTCACAGTTTACCATCGTATCACACGAGAACTCTTGTTTTTTCCAGTCACTCCTTTCTCGCAGAATACGCTGGGGATCGAGCCTGCGAATGGGTCGTTGATATTTATCCCAAAGGTGTATGGTTCAAAAAATTTTATCTCATCATATGGCAAGGAACTGTAGAAATGCCCGAACACGTTAAACGCTCCGTTCGACTTTCGTTGACCTGCAGAGAACCCCCGCTCGATAGCGATCATGACATGAGAGTCAAAATTGGCGTTTTAATTTATGGACTCCAAGACGGCGTCGAGCATATCACACGAGTCACAGAAATTATTCATCGTTTCAGCAAAAAAGACAAAGTTCTCAATTTGGACGATCTTCTCCCTTTCGAAGAACTCAATCCACAACAGGGCTCTATTAATCCTGATCCAGCCGTCTCACCTTTCCTCGTCGGACCGAACAAAGATATGCTCAAATTACATATCGTCATATCTCCGGCCAATTGATCCGAAGCTAAGCATCATCGTTCCGTTTTCTCTCTCAACATTCATCGTAGAAATTAACTCATTCTTTCAACACTCGCATTCACGAAGAATCTTTTTTTCTTTTCAAGTTCCAGTTACAAGAATTCTTTATTATTTACGAACTCGATTCTTAAGTTTGATAAATAACGAGCGTACCGACAAAATAGTATCGTCTACAAAAATATCGTTTGTAAAAGTGCTTCGAATTTCAATTAAAATTCATTTCTCTGCAGAATTAAACTTTCAAACGACAACTCGTGAAAAAAAAACGAATTAATGTAGTTTGCGAATGATTTTTGAATGAAAAACATGATTTTTCTTGAATTCTTTTATTTTTTGTTAACGAGTGTACGTCCGTACGTTCTTAATGATATGAATGTCGTGTGATAATAAACTTGTTTGAGATTATGATCAAATTCGGTGCGACTAGAGAGTATTTTATAAAGGAACAAATAAAAAAAAAAAGATAAAATGAAAATTGACTCTTCGTCAATTTGTAAAATATGTAATGGAACAAAACGAAACACGGTGTTTCTGTATATTGTGTACTTGTGATAAGTAAGAGAAGATTAAAATAACAAAATTTATCGCTTCGTTCTGTTATGAGCGTGTCAATGTTTTAAAATTCATTGCAAAAATTCGTGCATTTGAAGCGGAATGATAGGAAAACGTAAAGCTACATTTTTTCGTGTTACGTGTAGTGTTAATATTGAAACGTAAAGAAAAAAAAAAAAACAAATAAACACAAAAACTAAACCATGTTCTTATGATTATCTTAAAAAGATAATACGTTGAAATATATATTATCGATTGGATGAAATGACGTAGTAAACGGATTATACCGAGTCCGGGATCGTGTCGGCAATTATCTCGCTTTACGTTAATCGTTTGGCATTCATTATTTTTTTAAAGTGTTAAAAAAAAAATTAACTGTTTATAAAGAAGATAGAAAAAAAAACAAACGTTTATTTGCCAATAAAATATGTCGTCCGGAATTTCAATTTATTTATTCAATATTTATTATTTATTTAATATTATTACGATTTTTTTTTGATCCCATACAATTATCGGTCAAAAAGAATATGAAAAAATATACAGTTATGAAAATATTTAATTATTGTCTAACTACCAAATGATTAACCAAACAATCAGACCATTTTATTTTTCGTCGTATAAAATAAATTTTCCGGAATAAGTATATATTTTTTCATAGGCATATTTTCGGCTTACGCCTGATCGCGTTAAGCCGGGTCCGAAGCGACGCAACCGGGACGTTTCGGAACGTCACGGTAAACACGAAATTATTGCGTTGCCGCGGGATGAGGTCTGTTGATTAGGACAGTGATAACTGAAAAGCTCATTAAAAAAGGACGCACGACGTGCGACCCCCAATTCGGCGTTCTATTCAAAGCTACACTCGATAAAACAAGAAATATTTCATTTCTAAACTATTCAGTTCATTGAAATTTTTCTTTGCATTTATTCTCTACTACATAGGTTATGACAATGTCTTAAAAGGAATCTTTATCGAGAAAATAATGTCTAGTTGTCATTTTGACAGCTACCGTAATAAATGTTACAGTTAAGATACATCGTGTATGTTTAGGCGTAGTCTCCGAGGTGGGACGAAGTAAATATCACGTTTCATACATTTTTAAGTCGACAACCTTGAGCCCCATGTGAACGGCCGAGTGAAAGTACACATCGTAATAAATGCGCCGCCTGTGGCATATCTCAAACAATTCTCCATCGCTCACAATAATTCGACGCAGTTCTATCGTAACTTTCATCCTCGACTCTTCGAATTTCGAGTAAAACAAAAGATCCAACACTTCAATTTCGAGAAGTGTTTATATTTTTATTTATTTGTCAACAACGAACGTAAAAGACACTATGAAACTTTATTCCGTATCCGATGGACCACCATCTCTCGCTTGTCAACAATTGCTCAAAGCTCTCAACGTTGATTACGAACTCGTCAACATCGACTTTGGTAAAGGAGAACACACGACCGAAGAGTATGCAAAAGTAAGAGTTTTATTATTTTTTAAGTTTTCAGAACAATTTGACTCCTTGAAAAAGTCAAATCGAGAGAAAAATCCCATATTTTTTTACTGTTCGAGATTTTTTTAACAAGTATCTACATAATTTTTTTTTTTTTTTTTTTTTTTTTCAAGTTAAATCCTCAAAAAGAAGTTCCAGTTTTGGTAGACGGAGACCTCGCTATGGGAGAGAGGTAAGAAAATAAAATAAGAATTAAAAAAAAAAAAAAAAAAAAAAACCAAAAAATTGATAGCGATAAAAATTATCGTAAATTGAAAAATTGTTTTTATAGCAATGCCATCCTGCAATATATTGGTGACCAATATGACAAAGCTGGAAAGTTTTATCCCAAAGATCCAAAAGCTCGTGCTATTGTGAATCATCGTCTTTGTTTTAATTTGGCAATGTATTACAGAAACATTTCCGAATACGTGGTTCGTAATGACGTTTGTTTACACCATTTTCTACCACAATTGTAAAAAAAAAAAATAACGAAAAATATATCACAATAATAATTTTTCAGTTTTTACCAATATTCTACGATTACGAGAGAACTCCATTGGCTTTAAAAAAAGTAAAGATGGGTTTGGACGTTTTTGAAACGTATTTAAAAGCCGGAAAAACACGATACGCTGCTTCGAGTAAGAATTCACGAAATAATAAATGAATTATGATAAGAAATCTACAATTTGAAAAAAAAAAATGCTAAAGCCTCGAAAAGACATGATCATTTTAAAGTATAATATTTCATATTTTCATTTACAGATGATTTAACTTTGGCTGATTTTCCATTGATAACTGCAACGATGTGTTTGGAGGCGATAGATTTTTCTTTGGCATCGTGGCCTCTCGTGACACAATGGTACGAAACTTTCAAGGTCAATTATCCAGCTCTGTGGGAAATAGCAGCATCTGGAATGCGCGAGATCGCTGAATTTGATAAAAATCGACCAGATGTATCGACCTTGAAACATCCGATTCATCCAACTCGTAAATCCGCGAAATAAAAGGAGTGAGAAAAAAAAAGAAAATCAATTGAAATCCTTTTTTTTTATTTTTTCGTGTTCTGTCATCATAATAAATATTATCTTTAACTATCAACACATCACATTTGCGTTATTATTATAATATATCATAGATTTATCGAGTTATGAACAACCCACAGTTATTCTTAAGATAAATGCCTCGTGGTTTCTGTCATTCGAACATATATATTTTTTTTTTCATATCTTAATATATGTTTCTTCCAACCTTTTTCTTTTCGTCGATCATAATTGACAGTCATTCGTCACAAGGTCAGTCCGTGTGTAATATTTCGTTAGATATTTCATTATTTAAACATCAATTTAGTGTTTAACGTTTGTTTATAGTTCATTAAATAACAGATTATTACATTTTTTTCTTTTTTCAAATTACAAATCAAATTGTATATGTACGATAGAAGTCTAAAATATTAAAACTCGACCATGATCCAGTCTTGGCCAATAATTTTATTATTATTATTTATTAATAATAATAATAATAATAATAATATACAAGAATCTACAATAACTTTCGTTCATTGAGTCGTCACATCATTAGAATGTTTTACCGTAATGTTCAAGGGGGGTAAAAAGTACAAATGTTTTTTAAAAGCAAAAATATCGAATCATGCTTTTCTAATTATATGGAAAGAGAGTGAAATAGTTGACGTGGATATATTTGTGAGAAAAATGTACCATGCTCAATAATTTACGGGTACGCGGTGTTGTAAAATAGTGTTGGAAATCAGATGAAACGACGACGATTTTGAGAAAGTGGCTCTTGCTAGTTTTTTTTTTTTTTTTTTTTTTTTTTACTATAAATCTTTGTAATGCTATTAAAACTTTAGGATTCTAAAATTTCATATTTTTTTAACGTTATTGCCAGGTTTATAAATCGTACAATCAACACGTTGCACGATTTATTCGACGATATTTTGATATTTTCTAATATTAAACTAAATAAATTTTTATCGTAATATTGCGTAATTTTTTATGCAATTTTTTTTTTTTTTTTTTTCGGGGATTTCAATAATTGATTTCATTACACGATCTTACGATATTCTTTATTTTCTTTATTATTATTGTTGTTATTTTTGTTTATATTTTTTAACAATTTGTTGAAAATTTTTTGAAAGACGCTCGTATTGCAACGAAAAAAAAGACACGGTTTGAATGAATTTTATTTGGTTTGCTGTTTCTCATTTTTGGTTTTTTTTTTTATACATCGTGGTCCGCTATACCTAAGTGGCCGCAAACGGCGGGGAACCCTGTTGTTCTTTTTTACTAACGTACAAATCTTCCTTTCACTATGAAGACTGAGCTGCCGTGGTGATATATTTGTATATTTGAAAAATTGTAAAATTTTCGTTATACTCTTCGTTGATGAACACTGAATAACATCGATTTACGATTTTTCTTCATTTTAATAAATTAATTCGAACTTTCGACAATGCTCGAAAGCTTTGATCGTTACGAATAATCGCGTTAGTCACCGAACTCTTCCGGAAGGCGATCGTAGGTGCGATTTTATGTATCCAGTTCGATAGTCAATCACGTCGCGCGATGTCCCGCCTGGCAAACCGTGTCTGTGTCTTCTACTCCATCTGAAAAATAATTTATCAAATATATTTTTTTTCGACGCATCAGTAATTTTGCTATTAACAAATAACTTGCGAGAGAAAAAACGAACGATTTATTTAACAAGCATGCGCACCTCACACCCTTCCGAACGACCATCTTTATTTTAGTTTAACATTTCTTTGCATGAGGGCTCGAATACAAATGTCGATGCCCTCTAACCTCTAATTTTTACACAAATTTCTATCGTCTCTTGTCACGAGGCGCTCCATGTCAATTGTGCTACTTCTTTTTTTCTTTATTCCATTGCGAAGTCGTTCAAAGTACTTTTTTGGAACTTGTTTATTTTAAATAATATATAAACATACCAACAAATCATTAACAACAATGAAATAACGACAACGATATAAATGACGTCAAAAAATAATAATCAACAACGAATTTACTCGAAATATCGTCAATAAATAAATATCGAAATTCCAGAAGAACTACTCATTATTTAGTAATTCTTGGTTGTTGCAAGTAGTTCTAAAAAAAAAAAAATTTGACCGGACGTGGAATGCCTCCAATAATTTAAAATATACATATATTCATATAGATATAAATATTCATATTATATTGCCATCGAAAACATTGAATCGCTGAACATACGATCATGATGCTTCATTCCATATGTATTTAAAAAAAAATATATATATATATATATATAGAGCACAGACAAAAATATATAGAATGAAAAAAACGAGGGTACCATTTCCACAACTACGATTGAAGAATGCAGAATAAACTGATTCTCCGATCCTTTAGAAAGGCTAAACATAAATGATTTTATCAAAATCGTATTTAGAAAAAAACGGAATCTAAAAAGTAATAATCAACACACTAAGAATTTTTTTTATTCAATATTCACGATTCTATGAATTATTCTATAAATTCGAGATGATTAACTCAATTTTTTATACATGATTTTTCAATCCACGATCGAAATATGTTTTGACTAAAGAAAATGAAATTCTGGGTGTGTTATTTCAATTGAGAGAGGTTTTGAAAATGAAGAAAAAAAAACCTGTTACTTCATTCAATAAAATCAACAATTTACAAAACGATAATGGTGTGCAACGTTTATTTCTTTAGCTTCATTAATTCTGAGTCATTGTGCCACGCTAAATCGAACAAAAAAAGTAGTGTCTGTATTTTTCATAGGGTGTGAGGCGCGTGGAATTTCAACACTTTGTGTTCCGATCAAAGGCACTTGAAGCCAGCGATTTAATTGAGAGCGACAGAGTGACACTTCTCTCGGCCACATCGCACAAAATAAATGGATTGGCGATTTAATTCGTAGATTTATAGAGAAAACTATTGTAGTATATTAATAATGGGGATTCCCCTACTTTACGTCTAGCTCTATAAAAAGGCAACTAAAGCCCAATTCAATTTATGAACAAACTGCATCAGATGCGCGTTGACAAAACTATGACAACAGCAGACTGTCCGAACATAACCACAAAATATTTATTAGAATTTACGGGCTGTTTATAAGGGTAAAAACAACTACCATTTCAATTTTAGAATAAAAGGATCGTTTTGAAGTTTGAAAATGCGTATTTAAAGACTCATATGTAAATATATGTAGAATAAAATAACGAAACAAGCAAAACGTGTGTCTATTTACGGGGCCATCGTATTTATGTAGTTTGAGCGGTAAATTCATGTATAAATCATGTCAAGAATGTACGAGTAAAAAGAACAGTTATTTGATTATTCTTTCTACAGATTAATCATCGTAATTTTTTACTATATTTTATAAATAAAAAATAAAAAAACAATTAGTTTGACTTGAGGGACTTAACTCGGAGGAGGTGAAATCGAGTACGAAAAATAAACATTTGTCAAAGTTGGTATTACCATTTCATGACTCGCTGGATCAAGTTGTTTGGCTTGTATATTAATTATACAAAAAAGCCACTAAACTCTCAAGTATCTCATGTTTGAAAATTGTCGTTAAACAATATTCAACACATATACATAAATCCTCCTGCCAAGGGAAGAAATATCGATTAACGTTATAAACGTAGAGATTTTACCAAATATTGAAAAATAAAAGGAAACAAAAATCGTTTTAATCCATTGACAAAGAGGGAAGTACAATATGGATATAGACGAATATAAAAATAAATCGTGAAACGTATGAATTTTGTTATCACTAAGAGAAAAAATGACAGTTTGACCTGTCATCCATTTTTTATTAGTGCAATTAGGTAATTCGTGATTTCCAGCATTCGGAATTTTTTTTTTTCACTCGTATCTGTAGATTCTGTTTGCGACAAAACGTGTTGAGGGATTTTTATTAATTTTGGTAGAAAAAATTCTATCGGAGTTTTTATTGGCACCTGTTATACATTTTTTTTTTATTACCTTAAAATATTTGGGATTCTTCTGTAATTTTTTCAGAACTTTGGATATTTTCTATAATAATTGTGTTGGAAAAAAAGATCGTATCATTATTTTCTTCGTTATAAAATGCCGTGAGAAAGAAAAGAAAGAAAAAAACAAAAAATCCTGTCACGTTGAAAGTCGTTTTAATAACGTATCGTAATCTACGTTTAAACATAGGCATACCTTGTTGAGCTTGCGAGGAGACGTTGGTACGATGGTGGTTGTTATTGGTGGTGGTTGAGGTTGAGGTAGGAGGACGATGCGAGGGTTCGGGAGATGAAGGGTTGTTGGCGTTAAGTCGATGGAGCGAGTTGGTCTGGTTGTTTGCGGATGTAATTGGAAGGAGGGTTTGCCCATCACCATGAGACGACGAGACCCCGTAGTTCCGTCGAAATTGTCGTTGCTGGACCGAATGCCTGCGGCTCCTAATCACACCACCCCTGACGACCCCTTGTTGCTGCGAACTTGTCGTACTGCATCAACCCCATTTACTTCAATCTTTTCAGCCTTTATTTATTCTCCCAAAAATCCCACAACTTTTTGCCCTGTGTACTTTCCCGCCCTTTTGCCTCTTCGTAAATCGAAGACCTAACCTCTAAACCATTAACAGCTAAAATATATCGTTCACTAAAGTACCTAACGTCTGCCATAAGAATTCTTATCATTCTGCAAGCAAGCTCTGTGTTTATTTTTAACGTCACTGTCACGATACTGTCTTTTCGGTCGTGTCCATCTATTGGCAACGCTGAAAGGGAACAATTAACAATTATTTGAACAATTATCCACGGGAGTCGATTGATTTCAGCGCGAACTACAGCCAAAAATGCACGAATTTTTCTCTATAACTCGGCTTCGTTTTTCAAACACAGAAACATACACTTGTTGCATTTTTTTAAATAGGACAATGAATTCGTCATTATTTCGATTATGAAAAAACGATTACCGCAAATAACTATTGTCACAAATGAGTATCTTTAAACCACGCCCAAAATTTCAGCTAATGGCTCCGCCCCATCGATGTTTGACACCACGAAATGTAGGAAATAACAAAAATCTCTTATCCTATTTATTGTCATAGATAGAGAGAAACACACAGGGGCTTGCGTTTTATCAGCTTTTCCACATGACAACGCAGTTTGGAAAACAATAGAAATAACAAAACAAAAACGAAAACAGAAACGAAAATAAACAAAGACACACAATCGTAAATATACAAACAAATATAGGACTATAAAGAAGAGCTTTGAAGAGAAATACGAAAAAAGGCGACATGCTTGATATAAAGCTGCAGTTTGTGCACACTCGAGACAGAAATATGGTTTAATTAATTTTTCAATAGATCATAGACAATATAGAGACACATGCGCCCATTTAACATTATTTTTCTTGCTCCGCAATGTTTTACGAACGTTTCATCGAAGACGGAAATAAATAACAGATGACAGATAATAAAACCTTTCAGTGTCAATGCATACAATGATTGATTTTTTTTGGTTATTTTCAATTTTCCCTCAACGATGATTCGTCGATAATCATTGGACGAGCAAGTTTACAGAGCCCATGTTTATTTTCTTACCTTGTACTGTGACTCATGACGACTATGTTTCTGTAACAGCATATAATGGATCCTGATTGTTGGGAAGCGAGTAATGGAGGTGTTGAAGTCGATTTTGACACACAACAACAAGCAGTTTCAAGCAATCGATCGATTCATTTTTGTTTTTTTTTTTTTTTCGTTTTTTCTTATTTTTTGGTTTTCGTTTCGAACATTTTCGTCTTTCAAGTCAAATAGCATTTATAATAATCACAATCGAAAGTTGGCCTGTCGGAGCGTTGTTTCTCCGCAACGATATATGTTTTTTTTTCTCTCTCTTTCTCTCTCTTTCTTACTTCGATCTTTCTCTTTTTCTTTCTTTCTCACCCTGTCTCTCCCTCTTTCTCTCCTCATCTTACTTTCTCTTTTTTTTCTATTTTAACACGAACTTTTTATATTTGAAGTAAAGGAAAATGGTAAATAGGTTTATTGCGTCAGGAAATCGCTCGCTGATATTCTGAAACGATCAATGGCAATCATACACGCACAGCTGTTTGGGTTTATATTTGGCACAATTTATCCTGACTAACAGAGCGGTTTTAATTGTGGTTCATAATGCTCTAAGATCGTCAGATTATTAAGTAATCTGCTTGAATAAATATATAAATATTCATGTATCGTTGAGCAATAACGCGATTATTATTCTACATTTTTGGCAATCGTGTTTTGTTTTTTTAGCATTAGGACGAGAATAAATCGTGTATAAAAAAGCGCCAATAGATTGATTCTCTATTTTCATTGACAGCTAAGCCATTAACTCTTTGAAGCACCAAAAATAACAATTGCATTGTTATCTAACGATTTTTTTTTCATTTTATCATTTATGAAATATATTTATTTATTTATTTTAAATAATTCATGGAGACCTCCGTATATAAGCATTAAAAAATCTTTAATTTGACAAAATTCGACAAGAAAGTCGACTATTTTTTTTTTTCAATGAATAAAATCTCTTGCAAAGTCCCAGTGTGGGAAATATTTCTGTGTATCAAAAAAGTTTCTACGCTCCAAACAGTTTTTAGCCCTGCGATCAACTATTTGACAGAAACGAAAGAAAAAACACACTTTCCGGGACCTTTCGCCTTTGGCCTATAAGTTCATTACGACTCCGAGGTACAAAAAAAGCTGTGGCAGTGCGTGTGCATGATTTCTTTTTTCCAAGTAGACTAAAAAACTTGAATGTACGACTATGAATGTGTTTTACATTTTTTGATTAAATATTCCGAAAAATTAATCAGCTCCAAGGTTACAGCCATTTCTTTCAAGTTCTATCCATTTTTTCGCCTTAATACTAATAACAACAAATTAATAACAACGATAAATAATAAACCAATGAAAATAAGAAGAAAAAAATCTTCAATAACGAAAACTATGCTCAAAATTGGGCAGAATTATTTTTGATGAAAATCATTTTTGGTCTGTTAACGAACGATCATCCCCCTCTGATGTATTTATAGGCTCGTCAATGCATTCGCACTTACATTTTGCATTTTTAATTCCCTCAATTTTGTGCTCATGTGTCAAAATATAATGAAATCATCATTTGCTCTTATTAATAAATATTTTGGTTTTTTTAGGTGTTGTGATTTCTCAATCCCAGATGTAACGTGATCGAAAGTGTATAAATCGACGTGTATCGGTGGTACGAATATTAATTATCGATTATTTGTTCCATTAGTGTGCCAGAGATTTCGTTAGAAGTGAATTGAAAGAAAAAAAAAACAGGTGTATGTATAGGCGTTGTTGTCGCAAGCAGACACTACTTGAGTAAAATGAGATACACACACACTCACGCACCTAGACACACACATATATATAAATGTTTTAGAATATTCAAATTTACTCGTTTTTCTTCCCATTTTTCCAGAAAATTTAGACTTTGACTTCAAATTTGTATTTCTGAACTGACGAACCTCGTAGTTTCGATTTAAAAAGAAATTCTAATATTTTCAGTTAATAAATTAAGTTGCAAAATTGATTTCGTCAATGATTTTTAATCTGAGGTTCCTACTGACGTTATTCGAACCACAGTGTTTCTACGGGGTGTTCCATTTTAGATGATCTATGCATTTATCTTCGAAATTTGCCACTTTCTGAAAAAGTGCACCTTCGAGGTCAATTGTAAGATCAATTTCAAGGCCAAGGTGCTAGGCTCGTGTCAAATTGAGTCCGAGTAAGAACGTTCATTTGATACGAAAAATGTCTCATTCTAAAGCTTTTGATTTCACTTTACATGGAGTTTACAAAGTCAAGCTTTTTTTTTGTAATGAAAATAGTGTTTGAAATACAGTTTTTAAGGCTCTGCCAATCGCGACTATTTTTCAGACCTTTTAATTCTTTTTTTTTTTCATTTTAAAGTCATAGCCCAATTTTTCGTAGTAAGAAAAGCTACAAAATTTGAAATATTCGAAAACTCGTGATTTATTTGTGTGTTTATGTTACGTGGTTATGTATTTATGTGATGAGTACTACGCTTGGCGTCTATTTCTGTGCAAAACAAAGTAAATGACAGTTTGACCGTTCTTGCAAAAGATTGAGTATAGTATAATAGATAGATATATATAATTTAATAGAGGACGGATATAATAGAATGCTAAGGAACTAAAAGCCAATAAAGGAAAGAAAAAGAGAACGAAAGAAAGATGAGGTTTCGAACTAAAGTGCATACCACAGAACCGACGTGACTAATTTTTGTAATGCATACCGAAGAAGCCGGGTTATGTAGTCTGGCCAGTTGTCAGGAAACATCACGAGAAAGAAACCAACGGCGATTAGTATGATTCCTGCTAATTTCATTCCGACGAAGTGAGCGCCATACAGTACAACGTCCAGTGCTGTTTCAATAAATATACGAAAAAAACAATTAAATTTATCTGCAAATTTTTATATTCGACATTAGAAATCTCAATGAAAACAGACAAAAAAGTTTTTTCTCAGTTGCAATCCACGAATCTGTTAAAAACGATGTTTTTTTTTTTGTTGTATATTTCGACTTTATAAAGTAAAACGTTTTTTTTTTTTTCATAACGAAAAATGATCATTTTTTGTAGAAAATATTATCAAATTTATGGAAAACTTTACTTCGGGTTCCTCTTTTAAATATTTAGGAACAAAACTTTACCTGCGGAGACCGGAACTGCGGTAATTAGACCCAAAGTAATGAAGAGGTCGTAAGTCAGGGCGATGCTAAAGTTGCCCAACATGTTAGCAACTACAAATATGAAAATAAAACAGAATAATTATTAAATAATCGAATTCATTGAATCCAAAGTTTAATAGGCTTATGGAAATGAACATTTTTCAATTCTAGTTCGAGGATAAAAAGAAACACACCTAAATGAAGAATACTGGCTGATAGGAGCGCCGCCCATGGCAATCGCGACCAGGGAACACTTTCGGCACCAGAAAAATATAACGCTACGCAAACCGGCCACAAAAGAGCCGCGTTGCATAAACCGATTAGAGAAAAAAACAGTGAAACTTGACCAAATGTTGTTTCTCCAATCACTTTTTTAAATAACACCTGAAACACATGATCATAAAATTCTGAGACATTATTTTTTATTTTTTTTTATAGTCTTTTATTTATTCTTTTATTCATTGATTCAATGAATGAATTATTATTATTTTTCATTAGAAAGTTAATTACACCACGATTTGGTTAATTTCGATTCAAAAAAATATGAAAATGAAAAGAAGACTTGATCCATTTTGACTTTACCTTATAAACAGCTGATCCTGCAGCAGCTGCAGCGGCTAGTACAACTCCTCCCAACGTTGGACTACCTGTTATACCGTCCATATAAGCCAACAACGCTATGCCAGTATCACAAAGAATAACTGCGACGATCTGCAAAGTTATTTATCAGAAAATTTCATTTAAGGATAATCAAGAAGAAAAATCGTAGAAAAAAGTGCCCCGAATTCTCCATTCATTGACATTTCGCTTTTCAATGTATCTTCAGTGAAAAAAAATGATGCACAAGACAGTTGAATTTTTTTTCATTTTTCAGTTTTTTTATAGCGTTTTTTTTTTTCAATTTTCATCAATCGTAACAACAAAACTTTCAGGGGTCGAACTACCGTGAATTCATCTTGGAAACAACATTTTTAATTAAATCGAGAATTAAGTCCCAAACTTAAATTTTAACGTCACTTTTATCCAATTAATTTCATTTACTTTTGAATGATTGAGCAAGTTTCCAATATTTTATCGTGAATTGATTCCTCTAAATCTAATCTCTACATATATGCAAATTTTTAATAAACTGGCAGCAGTATATTAATAGGTTTTTTGTCCATTTTCGTGCACTTTGTGTTAAACTGTGTATAAATTTGTTAAAAACCAGATTTTTTATGAGTCTTAAAAGTCTGAGTGTAATTTCTTGGAATTTTTTTTGCCAGCCTAGAGACAATTGTACAATTGTACAATTTTACAATCTGTGAAAATTTAATTATCTTGATGGCATTTTTAATGTGTTTCCCAAACATCATTAATCATTTATAATTTTCCATTTGAATTAACCCATAATGAGAAAGTTTAATAATAATTTGAGACAGAATTTTCCTACCCGCACGCCGACGAATTGCTCGTGAAGTATAACCCATGACAAGAGATAAACGCACGAGACATTAGTCGCGAATACAGCCATCACGTCGGTGGCCAAGAGGATGCGCAGCGAGTGAATGTACATGTAATTTGTTGCGACCCAAAGGCCGCAAAATAAACTGCATCTCGTCAAAAAACGGCCCCCTGTAAATCCCTTGTCTCGGAAGCCTCGCAAACTTTCTGCTATTATTTCCATCGGATTTGTACATTTTGTTCTTGCCACTCGGCACAAAAAGTACACAGGAAAATACAGCACCGCCCAATTTGTACAGAACCATGTTGTGAAGAATGGTGCGTTATAGGGAAGAATAAGCTGCAACGAGAAATAGAATTGTTTTTCATACTCTGGCTGTTTTTTTTTACACAAAAATCTGACCTGCTGTCATCTTTGCTTTAAAATTCGACCTTTGTTCCAATAATTTTTGGTTTTTTACGATATTTTAGGAAATGTGCAATTATTTCTGCGCAAAATTTCTGTTTCTGACATTGTCAGCAGCATTTGTTTGAAGAATTACTGTCATTGGACCCATTTTTGAAAGAATTCTATTTAAACATAATTCATAAAAGTTCCTTTAATCAAATTTCTTAATGATTAAGGTTTCGTATCTTTTAATAAAAATCAAAAATAATTATTGCTTTGATTCTTGCAGAAAAATTATTTTGGGTTCGTTATTTTACTTTAGTAAAATTATGAAATTAGATCGTAAATATGAAAGTATTTGAGGTTAATAAATATTTACATGTTGATGATGGAGTCCAGTTACCGATGAATTTGAGGACGACGAAGTAGGATATTTGTTGATATCAGGTTTGTGAAAATATAAATATTTTATGCAGTGAGTAGCTCCAACCCAGCTCGCAGTCACGCAAATAGTCACGCAAACACCGAAGTATATCTGCAAAGCAGTGAAGACGAAAATATTTCGATTTTTTAACAATGCTCCTTCAAGTGTTTTGTTTTTCTTGATTTTTGTTTGTTTTTCAATAATTCAGCTCACTTTTTTGGCCGATTCTGCGCAACACGATGTGTAACAAGGCGAAATTGAGTGCCTACGGGTTTGGTAAGTAGTCGGAGGTGCACCAATGTGACACGATTGCTCGCCTTGTCCTTGACCGGTACCTCCGCTTCCACCCCGACTTCCTCCACCCCCGACCCCGCTAGCAACGCAACTACCGCTCGTTTCCAGCGATCTGCAGCTTGATGCAGAATCGCCGCAACCCCCGGCAACACTGCAGCCCTGCTGCTCGCATCCTAATCCAAAAATAATGTAACTCTAACTCTTTACCTACTCGTTCCTCAAAAGCATTTTTCCCTCCATTTCATTTTCCATCTATTCTAATTGGTTCTTTGTATTTACGCCATTTTTTCACACTTGAAGATTTCAAAACATGTTCTTATTGTTATTCCATTTTTTAAATAAATTTCACAAACTATCTTTTTGTATGTAATAAATAACTATTTTTAACTTTACGCCCAAAAAAAAATATATTTCGACAATTTTTCGAAACTATTTCGAGTGCACATATTAAAAATTTTAAACGGAGTGTCAGACAAAAGACTTTAGAAGATTTGAAACAAAGTCAGGACAGCTCGAACAAGGACCATTTGAAAAAAAAAAAAAAAATTCCGTTGAAAAGAACAATTGAAGGGAAAAAAGTCCTTGACAAAGTTTAATGTTTGTAGTGTTTCAAGAACAAGATGAAGAGATTGGAAGAAACACGAAGAGTAAAAACAAATATTGTAGAATATGGATTAAAAAAAAAAATTTGTTTACGTACCGGAAGTATCCAGGACGACTTGAACAGGGCTCGCGTATGGACCGTGATTAGGTTGATCCTCGCTCAAAACAATGCTGGGAGCACGGGATCGACGAGGATGAAAGATAGTCGGTACCTCGCCAACACCCCCGCTGCCCATTTTAAGCTTTGAACGAAAAATCTTCGTATCGTTGGCTCAAAAGCGTGTTAGAAAAATTCCACCCCAGTCAAAATCATGTTGTGTTTTTTTTTTCTTTTTTTCAAGAAATTGACGAAAAGTGAAATTCGACGATTACATCGTTGTTGAAAAAGAGTTGAAGATTTTATGGTTTTTCAGTATATTCGAGTCAGTGAGCGATTTATCTTTTTGGATCAACAATATTTGTTCGAAATATTATATTGAAACGTGCCCTGCCCCTTTTTAGGTTAATACGAAATAAATTTTTTTCACGATTTCTCATTATCACTATTATTTTTAACCTCAAATTATCGAAGCCTCCGGTGAAGATTCGAAGTTTAAAAAAAAAACACTTGTTTGGCAACGAGAACTTTGATGATTCACAAAATTAAGACAAACTCCTGTTGATCGAAATCCACCGTCACATTGCACAAGCGCACAATACGAGCCTTTTCAATTTAATGCAATACAATTATGACGGTTTAAAAGTAACTGGACTGGGGTCGTTATTTATCGATGTATTGAAAAAAGTCAAGAAAATACCCTCCAGGCTTTTCTTCGGCATAATTAAAGTTCATTGTACAAAATAAATAATTCGCAACTCGTTTCTTGACTGAGAACAAGAGAGAGGAAGAAAAAATGTAACGGAGTCAGAAAACGGCGTCTCGATTAACATGAATAAATACGACGTTCCAATGTCGAAGTCACGCACGACGAGAAAGAGCTTGAGGGTTAAATCCCTAGCTGCGAGGCCATTGATTACTGATGGCCCTCGTAGAAAAGCTTTCACCAACTTAACGAAGCGTGACTCGGCGCTTGCGCCACCCATTTGACGTTCTCGTGCACGAATACCACCCCCAATCCGATACTCACTTTTCCCAAGGCTTGAAAAGAGCAAGAGAGATAAAAATACGAGAGGAAAAAAGAGACAAAAAGATGATTAAAGAAATGACAAAAAAAGAAAGGTAGATAATTAGATAAATAAATAAATAAAGAAACAACGAAAGAAGATTGCTGAGACGTGCCATATTATACAAAAAAAAGCCTGCACTGCTATCAACAGTCAGAAAAAAAAGTGCTAAACCCGAAAAATTTTAAATTCACAAAATGTTGACTCAACGTTTTTCTACACGATCTGTCATTAATTATTCGTTACGACAAAAGTTCATGGCAAACGTTTTTTATAAAATTGTTTTAATTAAAAATCGTAATTAAGAAAATAATATTAATAAAAAAATACTCGAGTAACAATTAATTTGGACGACAAAAAAGATCGAAGTTTCGATACTAATTACTAGCAACAGGTCAACAGGAAGGAAAAAAGGAAGGAACGTTTTCGAAGATGGAGAAACGATGACAAGAGAAAACAACAAGTGTGGTTATTTTTAAAAAAATATTCTTTATTAATTGTTCGTTTGTTTTTTTTCTGAAATAAGAGAATTGGTTACGTCGATTTTTTTGTTCGTTATTTTTGTTTTTTTTTTCTGTATATCGTGCGATGTAAACGATCGCGTCATTGTCGTGTGTGTCAAAATTCGCGTCGATTATATTTCTAGATACCGAGGTTTGTATATCCGCAATCGGACGTGGTTGAACAAAGAGGAAAAAATCGTTTTTTTTTTTCTTTCTCGTATAAATACAGTTTTTGTGTATAAAATATTTGTTGGAACGTACGCTAAGATAACAATCTTAGTGATAAAAAAACCTAGTGATCCGTGTCTCGAGTGACGTTAAAACAAAAATTTAATGGTTCCTTGTGACAAGTTTCGGGCTGGGAGCTTTTTTGGGGTTTTTCGTAAAAAATATACTCGAGAATACGGATCATAGGCATTTACCACAGTGGCAGAAGTTGATCGAGGTAAATTAATCGTAAATATCGTCGGCAATAAAATGCTAAAAAAAAAAAATGAAAAAAATAAAATAAAAATCGCGACGTATTTCTATCACAGAATACCACAAAATTCAATTTTTTTTCCCACTCGAGATACAAGGAGAAAAAAAGAGACAAAAATATATCAAAACACTCGGTCGAACGTCGGTGGGGTTGCTCGGGACTAATTTTCAAAAATCTGACAGGAGGAACATGGAGCTTAAAAATAAAATGACATTTAACAATAATTATTACAATTTGTTCTATTGGATTTTTTTTTTTCATCTAATAATTCGCCTACTTTCGAGCATTCCATTTTCCTCCTAAAAGTTTACGTCGATTAGGGATGCACTGGCGTCAATAAAAAAAAATAATAATATTAAAATCATAATTTCGCACTTTTCAGTAAACGAATTTACAATGAACTTCAAACGTGTTGAGGTCAATCGTTGACTAGGTTTGTAATATTTATTCCTCTTAAAAGGCCCCAGAGTATTTTTTTTTTTTTTTTTTTCGTCGCAATTTCCTACACGTGATTTTAATGCTGAGAATTACTTTTGAAAGAAAATCAATACAGAGTGTACTTTATAAGAAAAACGGATCAAATTGTCACTTGAAAAAAAATACACTTCAAAATTAACAAAATTAACAATCAGTCACATGATCGAAAAATTGGAAAATCCATTTTTTAATTGAGTGTTATAAGTATGAAAATTTTTTCGAATCATTTAAGATTTTCGAATCCGTTGAATAATTTCGTGAATATTCAGATATTTGAGTAATTTGATATGTTCGAATTATTGCAAAACTTTGAATGATATAAACGTTTCAAAACGTTCGATTTATTGAAATAAATAGAATGATTAAAATTATTTAAGTTCATTTGACTTCCGTCGAGTATTAAAAAGACATTTTTATTCAAGTTTTCATATCTCAGTAATAAAATAATGATTTTCTGGAATAATTGCTGGGTTTAATATTTTGAGTGTCCCGAATACAAATAATACTTTTTCTAAGTTTAAGAATGAATTATACAATATCCTAAGTGAAAAAAAAAATTCACAAACATTGATTTTCGATGACAACAATAATTGTCAAACGTTATCAACACATTTTATAAATAAAATTCTCTTCGACAGATAATCAGACATTTTTGTTTCGTTACTTGCTTCAGTGATTCTTCTAAAAAGTACATAATTTTTATTGAATAATATCCTAATGTCTAGAATTTCAAAAAATCTTTAAAAAGTGAATATAAAATCACGAAGTTTGCATATATTTTTGTTGAAATATTCAACGTCTTGAATACAACATTTTTGGAGCATTGAACAACGAATTTTTCGTTTTTCTCCTTCATCAAAAGTCGTGAACAGAAATTCGAAGAAAAAAAATTAGAATATTTATCTAAATGTACAAAAAAATGGTCTGATTATTTGTTGAACAGTAATTATTTAAAACGAAACAAAAAAAAGTTGTTGATTTTTATGTCAGATTTGAATTTCTTATCGCTAATTCATCCTTAATTAAAAGTATAAACTAAGGGGCAGCGAAAAAATGAGTTTGAGTTTTGGAACTAAGAGTTCTAGAGCCAGTACAGCCTTAAGGATGTAAAAACCAGATAATTGGAGAGCACGCAATTCGTTCGTGAGTTAGTTCATAAAAAACAATAATTTGCAATTGAATAACGTCGGTAAGAGTATCCGATAACTTTTGAGAATAAATCTTAAGTATAGTTGGTATTGAAGTCTAGTTATACATTAAAACGTACTATATACTCCATTTACAAAACATTTTTTGAGTTATTTGTACAAAAAGATCGCACATATTCGTCCGCTCATTGAAAAATACTATGAATATATACAAATTGTTGTTATTGTTGATTTGTACAATTTCTTAAATAAAATATCCTAACGGGTGCGTAAAGGGTATATCTCCGGGAGATAATTTATAATTATATTTTTCGTTTTTTGTTTATTTAGTGAGCGAGTGATGAAAATTATTTACACATATTTTACACAATTGATACTGTTTTTTTTTCTTCCTTCTGTCTTGTGTTTCCTTTTCATTACAATTTTACATAACCAAGAGCTCCAGGCGATGAATTATAATAAATAACTAGATACAATTATTCATACGAAGGATTAAAATTCAACAGGTTCTACAAATTCTTTTACACCTAAGCTTCGAATCGACTATAAAAAAGAAAAGAAAAAAAAAAAAAACAAACAAACAAAAAATTATGTTTCTCCGTGTATACAAATTTTTTCCAGCGAACTACTGCTTTCTTTTTCATTCTTTCAGTGTCTTTTTCTTCGTCTTCGCACAAATACGTAATCGAATCAATGGGAAATGTCATACTTTATGCCTGAACAAAAAAGATATATTACTATGTTTTTTTGTTCTTTTTTTGTTTTTTCTTTTCTTTAATTAATGCGATATTTTTCGAGAAACGGATCTCGTTATAATTATTCATGGGATCTCGAGTTTTTGGCAAGATTATTAAACTTTATTCGCTTCGAATTATGCGATGATTTATCGAAATATATCGAAACACCATAATTCGTAATAACAAATTTTTCAAATATTCGTTTTCCACTTTCAGTCTCTAGGATGATGCTGTACCTCTCAATTTCTAAAGAAACATTCCTCCTTTTTTTAATTCGAGTGCTTACCGATGAGAAAAAAAAATATATGACAATTCTGATGAGAAAATGATTTTTTCTAATTTATAATTCATCCCAAGACACGAAATTTGTGAATGATGAATTTAAAGATATTTTGCATCCTTGGAGATTATCAACGTCAAATTATCACGACAATTTTCTATCAGAATAATCAGGTATTTTTTTTTAATCAGTGGACTACCTCCTTTACCATTTGTTGTTTTTTTTTTGTTTTTCAAGACAATTGTTATACAAAGTAGTCAGTGATGGTTGCAACAGTTTCGAAGGCACATTGTTGCATTGTTCGAATTAACAATCAAAATGGTAAGACGAATGGAGTTTTTTTTTAAATTTGTTTAAATCGTCATTTCTGGAGTATGAACGTTTCTGAACTTTTTAATGTCTCGTAAATCCCATATAGAAATATTGAAAAGTATAAATTACAAAAAAGGAAATTACAGCTTTTTGTAGTTTCGTGGAAACGTTGGAAATAAACAATGAATTTAATCGTGTCATTGAGGAAACAAGAAAGAGGCATTCGTAAATAATAAAAAAAAAAGAAAAAGAAAAATAATAATAAAAATCAATTCGCTTAATCGTACGTGTTTTAATCGAGAAAAAAAAAACAAAAATCTTTGAAGCCCGATAAAACCTTTCAAGAATTCTCAATAATAAAGTTTTTGTGAAAAGAAAAATATATAGAACTCGAGATTTATTTATAGTTTTATTGTTATTTTCTCTAAAGAGAATTTCTATTTGTTAATTTATACGATTTTTGTCACAGAACAATCGCATTTTCACATAGTTATTGTTTCAGTAAGTTCCGAACGAAATCACTGAGAATATAAACAAACTTAAACTCCTAAGCTATTCGTAAGAATATGACGGTGATCGGCACCGCACACTCAACTAGTGTGATGTTAACTTTATATACAGTTTTAACGTGAAGGGCGAAGATTTATATATATTCATAATTACATTCTAGTTTTTTCGATCTTGATCGATTAATGACATATTATTTTTATGTTTTACCTTGCGAACTTGCCGCTTGGTAGTTTTTCGAACAGCTTTTTGCTCTCTGCTGTTCTCCTGCGATGCCTTGTTGATACCCAATCTGAATCTTATCGGAACCTTCGAATCAACTGCAGTTCCGTCTGTAATGAGAATACACGAAAGATTAACAAAAATTTCTTTAATACTATTATTATTATTATTATTGCTAAAAGTTACATTTTTTAGAAGGACTTGAGATTTTTAGCTTTAATACGAGATTGGGGTTCAGAAATGATAAATTTATAGAATAAAAAACGATCGCAGTAGGAATTTGAAAAAAGTTGCAAATCTTGTTGCAAAATGTGGTCTGTACTTTTAGTAAAGTACAAAAATTCTATAGAAATATTCGAAATTAATGGTAAAAATTCGAAATTAAAAGTATTTTCATTTTTGATACGTGGTTTACATTTAGAAATGATGAATTCATAGAATAAAAAACGATCGCAGTAGGAATTTGAAAAAAAGTTGCAAAATTTGGTCTAAACTTTTAGAAAAATACAAAAATTCTATAGAAAAATTCGAAATTAATCGAGATTTTAATACATATTGAAAGTGAAAGAGTTTTCCAACATTTTTGTTCGAGTCAAATGATTTTTTTAATGAATTGTGGAACCTATGAAAAATTCGAATATTCATAACGCAAAAGTCTTAATTGATGCAAAAATATTCCTTAATGTCATGAAGTGTTCTCAGATTTTATTATAATATGAAATAATTGTTCGTTGGTTTAGAGGATTTTTTTTATTTTATTTTTTTATTGGGTGGGTAAAAGATTGAGATAATTTGAAATACAGAACAACTTAAAGACGAGACAAGTCACCAGTTCAACGAAAGTTTAAAATACGAAAAAATTGATTGATAAAAAGGAGTAAATATGTTTCACAAAAATAATTTAGTGCGGTTTAAAAATATTAAATATCGGGAAGCAATTTTTATAAACATTTTGCCAGAACGTTATACTTTCCAAAAAAATAAGAGAAATTTTTTTTCTTTCTTTTTCAAATAGAGCAATTTGTAACGGAATAGAAAAAATTTACATGAAAGTGGAAAATACCTTCGGAATCTGGTAGATCAGTGACTGTTCTATGGAGTACGGTAACTCGTCTAGCTTCCTTTTTGTTGTCTAAAATCAAACGAATAGTTCAATAAATTATTCGCTGAGGGCGATAAAGAAGGAAAAAAAATAATGATAAGTGAGGATACTAACTCTTTTTATCGTCTCCTTTGGCAGCGTGTCTCTGAATGACCTTCGCGTTGGTTTTTGCGACTCTGAAAAAATGATAAAAAATTTCGATTAATACAGGAACGTTGTGAAAAATGGTGAGTAAAGAATTTGGTAGTTTTTTTTTGGATAAAATACTTACTCATTAACGACGCCTTTGAATGCTGATTGTACAAGTCGAGCGGATTGAATGGGGGCAGCTCGGTTTAGTCTCTCAGCTCTGCGACGACTAAGTTCCGTTCGTAGATCAGCCTCTTCCACGTCCTTCGCCAAGTCCTCGAGGACGGTTCCTTGTTCAGGTGAACTTCTAACGGAAGTAACTGTTCTGTCTTTCCGTTTTTTACATTTTTTTTCTTTGCCAATGCGTTCGGACAACGGTAATTCGCTTTTTAATTTGCCAACTTGATAAATTTCTTTATCACGTTTTCTCTTCTTCTTCGATCTCTCCTTTTCGACTTTAACGGGTACCATTTCGACGCACATTTCGATGGTATTATGTGAGGAGGACTCGTCACTGACGACATCTTCGAGAACATCGTAAATGTAATCGTCGGTTAGACACAATTCCGATTCCGTAACATCGGGATAATGTTCTTCGATGATTTTGTGAGTTTTTCGAAATTTAGGTGACTCGACGCTCGGTTGTACACTTTCTTCGCTCGTATTGACTCGCGTTTTGCTCGAACACTCTTTTTTGCTGAGTTTTATTTTTTTATTGCCGTTAATAGGATCGATGGGTTTGTTATTTTCGAATTTTCGTCTTCTCGCTTCGAGCACAGGGTCGTTGATGAATTGGTTGTTGTCCTTGGATCCACTGCTCGTGGAAACGATCGGATCTTTCAATTTGAGCTTCGATCGAGTGTTGTCCGGTGAGGAAGAACGAATTTTTCGTAACGGCGACGTGGCTTCGCGTTTGTTGTTCGCGTTGACCGTTTCCTCCGGAGTAATCGATAGGTGTCGTAGTTTTCTCGTCACTTCTTTGGGTGATCTTCGTCTTCGAGGAGAAATACGAGGAGAATTACGAGGCGACGACCAGGGCGATCTGTGCGGCGAGTGACGAATCGGTGAACGTAATCTCAGCGGCGGTGAGCCTCTTCGCCTTTCCGGTGACAATAATTTTGGTGACCTTTGACGCGGCGGCGTGATTATTCTTCTGGGAGATAATCTCGGCGATCGACATCTCGGCGAATTCGTTCGTAACGGCGAACCCGTCCTCGGAGACTTTGATCTCGATGTCCGTGCTCGTGGCGACCTCGTTATCATTCTCGGGGATCTTGAACGGTTCGAGCGCTTCGGAGACCTCGTGATCCTGGTGACTGGCGATTTCGACCTTGAAATCACTCTGGGCGAACGAGATCTCCGGATCCTTGGAGATCTCGAATGAGGCGATCGTACTCTGGGTGACAATTTTCTAGGAAGCGGCGATCTTCTGGTCGGCGATCTGTTGCTCGGTGGTGAACGACCGCTCGGCCTTGGCGAGAATCTCGACGAAGATGGCGATAACTTTCGTGGTGATCTCATTCGAGGAACTTCTCGAAAGTTCTTTTTCGACATACGCAGTGGTGATCTCCTGGGCGATCTTCGCGGTGAGTTTTTCCTCAAACGAAGCTTCGGTGACATCGAACGACGTTTTTGTAACGTTCTGTTAGAGGCTCGTGGCGACACCGATCTCCGTTCGTTTTTCATCGAATTCTGTAAATTACTTGAACTCGATATCAAACTACTCGTCACACCATTTCTTTCAGTTTCACGCTCTACACGAGATTTTCGATTGCGCACTCGCGGCGTTTCCTTCGCTTTCTTCGACTCTTTCGACTCTTTTTTCACTGGTTCTATTTTCTCTTTGTCCTCGTCGAACGAGTTCATCTCACGTTCCATCTCGTCCATCAATCGTTCCAGACTGTCCTCCTCATCGAGATCCGCCATCAACAACACGTCGTCGTCGTCGTCGAACGCTGCCTCTTCCTCCTCGACCTCTTCTTCTTCTTCCAGTTCTTCCTCTTCTACTTCCTCTTCCTTTTCTACCGCCATGATTAACACTTCTTTCGTGCTGTTTTCGTGAACCGCATTATCGCGTGGACTCTCATCGACTCCGCTTTGCATTTCTCTGTCTGTTCCACTCTCGTCACCTCCTCCGCTCTTTTCTAATTGCTCGCTCTTCATCGATGAGAGTTTCGACGCTGACGTTCTGTTCACTTCCTTAGTGTCTTCCTCCGAGGAACCACTTGGCTCAGATTTGTGGCGATAAAACTTCGAATCACCTAAGAACAGAACAAAAAATAATGGTTAATCTTTGCCTCGGAAACACACGAAATTTAAGTCCATTTACGAGGTTTACGCGTCATAATTATAATATATTGCATTGATATGGATACCGGGGGTTTTTTTCCCCAAAAAACCATTTTTTTATACAAATTTGGATTCTGAGTCTCGAAATATTCCGAAAGTTAATAATAAACGTCGAAAGAAATTGATTTTTTATCTTTGAAATGGTACAAATGTTTCAAGAGAGTTGAAAATTAGTGCCGAACTATTTTAAGGAGGTTTACATGCCATAATTATAATAGTATTTACAAAGTGACGGCAAAATCATCAGATACAAATTTTTAAAAGATTATTTGTTGAAATTGAAGTTACGAAAAAAGACGATTTTTCATAACAAATAACTCGATTTCTAGACCGTAAAACTTTCTCAAATTTAACCCACAGTTGAGTATTATTGTTAAGAGGGTTCATACGAATTTTAAACAAACTTGGAATTCGTCTGAAGCGTGAACCTCCTTAAAATCTTAATTGACATGAATAGTTGACATCAATGCAATTGTTTTTTTTTTTTTTTTTTCATGGAAAGCGACCAACGGTTCTACAAATGTGTACGTGTAATAATTCACACGAGCGTAAATATGCGCCTTGAAATAATTAACTTCGAATTCGTCTAACTAATTCGTCTCTATCAATAAATTTTAATGAAAACATTTGTTTTTATTTCTTAGAATGCAATCAAAGTGGAAATTTTACGTCACGAATAAAATCTTCAACAAAAAACAATCGCACGGACATCAAATCTTAGTTTACAGAGAAATTTTTTAATTCTATGAATATTTTGTAACGTTTCTTACCTCTGCTGTCGTCCTCCGAATCCAACTTCAGTACTTGTGGATGAGACTGCAGTAACTCGTTTTCAAGCCTTTCCTCTTCTTCCATGGGAACAATTTCAATCAAATTCTGATTGACTCTACTAGGGTAGTAAGTATTCCCATTCTGTCTTGGTGCTCTGTTCTGATAATATCCTCTTTTCACTTGTCGCTGATGATTGTAAGCCGGACACGAAGAATACGGGACCCGAGGTTCAACCTGTTGCGGCAACAAATCTCCTTGATGAGTATTTTGAAGCGAGTGCTTTGCTCCTAATGACTTCAGAGCTGCTAATCTCAAAGTTTCCAGGTCCTCGTCATCTTCCTCCTCGTGTTTCATTGAATTAGGATTTGGTACACCCATCATCTGCACAAAAAATACCATAAATATTAGTGGAATTCCTAAGCAAGTTATTTGATTGAAACGTCAAGCAATGTGTAAATTTGTATTTAATCGTTGAAGTCAACATAAAATAGAAACATAAAGTCGAGATGGGACACAGACGGACGCAGCGCTGGTAAATGTTACGTCAAATTAGAGGTTATGGATATTGAGGCTTCAAAAAATGTTTGAACCCTTTTTCTTGCAGTTTCTCAACAAGAAAAAAGAGTTTGTTTATTGGAAAAAGTGTATGAACATAATTAGAAGTACCGATCAATTCTCCAGAGAACAAAATTTCCTGTACTCTGCATTTTTTAAGTGACTGAATAATAAATAAAATTGCATATAAAAAAGGATAAATTTATCAGTGTCATTACAATTAAAAACCATAAATTAATCAATGTCAAATATTAACTTTGTTGTTAACGGAACTTTGCGGCAAATACTTTTTCTGCTTGTTTTTTTATTTGATTTTAATTGTTTCCAGTGTTTCGCCCGGAAATGATTTCTTAAAAAAGAAATTGCGTTATCGTAGCAACTAGAAGGAAATTCTGGATTTGCCTAAAATTAGTGATTTTATTGCATTGCGTTGATGCAGACTGCGAGAAATCTGCATTAATTGACATTTGTTTCGGAAGAACTGTTTAATGAAAAATCGAAAAAATCTTAATAATTTCTCGGAGGACAACATTTTCCAATAAAGATAAATGACGAACCGTGGGTGAATTTTTGTTACGGAGAAAATTGATTTTTTTTATGGTTAAACTAGAAACGTATGGTACGAAAAATTGTGAAAATATTTGATGTACATTTACATATCAAATTTTGGGCACTAAAAATAATTAAATTAGAGATTTTGAAACGTTTTTTACCATTAATTTGATAATCTATTATGCAGTAGTGAAAGTATCGAGTTTTTTCTATTAATACGATTGATATCTTTCCTATGTTTGCTCTATTTCACGAATGAAACAAAAATACTATCGGAATACTTCAATGCAAGAATCTTGAAAGATATATTCCTTCGTATATATATTTTTAACCTGTATTTCACGAAATTTCCGATTTTTTCACACACATTTTCTGTCCGGCTGTTAAAAAAGTAGTTGAGTATCGCTTTGAACATCGCGTTGGTAAAATACGAAAGAAACGTGTAAAAAAGAAGCACGTACGAAGCGTGCATGATGAAAGACAATATTCAGTATAAAAATAATGCGAAATTGACGAACGAGGCATAACCAAATGAAATTAATTGATTTTTTGAAACTCCACCTTTTGGCGATAATCCATTTTTTTTGGAGCGCAGTTTGGTAAAATTCGCAGATTTTCGCTGTGAACACCACGATTGTTTAACGAATGCATTAATGTGAGAGTTTAAAAGGACGCGAAAGAATGTTACATTTCACTTTAACACGACGCGCACACAACCTTTCAATATTTCGATTTACATCGTTGATAACGCACGGATTTTATTGCGATATATTATATTTTTTCGATCAAATTGTTAATGCTGTATGTGGAAAGTTCTTATTCTTCTTCTTTGACCCCCCACCCCCTTACAATATCTGTACGTAAATAAAAATGGCGTTTGGAAAATCAGCGAGCGAGTTCGCTAGTTGTTCACGTTACCGTGGAACCAACCAAGAATATTGGAGGTTTCACTCTACAAATTTTATACGATCGGATAAAACCGAAATTGTGACTTTTAAGGCGGCGCTGGCGTCGATGGTGGAACATTTGAACTTGTATTGGTTCATATGTGGACAATTAATTTCATGTGGTGGAAGCTGTCATAGATTTATCATGTGTATTTAACCCTAGATGGTGGCGCCGCCATTTCAAACCAAATTTCGGCTTTACCTCAAAATTCTATGAACCCGATTATGTATAGTTGACAGATGAATTTCATTATTTTTGTAGTTAATTATTGCTGAAGCTTGGGCACTTTTTCGGCAATTTAACGACGCTATTTTCACAGTTTTCGAAATAATATTTTCTTTATAATTTTCTAAAATCTATTGAGCGTATAGTTGGGGCGAAACGTTATTCGATTTTTTGGTAAAAATTTAGATGGCGGGCTTTCCCGCCGATTCACTGAACTTGTTAATGCGTTTTTCCGGGAATTTTCCTGAATTTTTCAATGCACATAGGGGAAAGATTGAAAGAAATTTCGACTATTAAAATATCAAAATTCTCGATTATTCGAGTGTTGAAAGATAATTAAATTTACTACAAAATCGTTACTTTAGTCAAACATTTTTTGAGAAACGAAAAATATTTAATGAATTTTTTTTCATCATTAATTAAACGACGAAATATCAAAATTTTGAACAAAATGTTCGATTCGACGCTTTCCTCGAAGAGTCATGAGTATTTGAACGAAAAAATTATTGAATTTTAGAAAAAAAAAACACATCTCTCCTCAGTCGACCGACAAAAAAATCGGTAAAAATCAAGAAAGGTTCTTTCCAATTTGAGTCGATTGGAAAAACGCAAATTTTTAAAGTGGCAAAGTTATAACAATATAAAATCGCGAGTACACGGAAATTTTCTATTATTCATATTAAAAATAAGATTTATTTAAATAAACGAAAAATACTTACAAAAATCGTGTGTAATGCTGATCTTGGCGAAATGATATCCAGTTGTTATCCTGAATCGCTTCTGGTGAACTTTCGATCACTTGATCACTTGATCACTTGATAACTCGATCACTTTTTCACTTGATCACTTTTTCACGTCTTATTCACTTGACAAACTGCTCAACGTTCTGCTGAACAACTCTCGTGGACGATAAACTCATAATTTTTGGCACGAGCCTTTTATAACCTCAGCAACTAGGAGGGGTTCCTCTACTTTGGGGGTGTGGGAAATGAACGACAACCCCTGGACCTGGATTTTCCTCGTCTCATAGGACAAAGGCCCAATGTTTCGGGATCTCATTACCCCTTCTACATGGTTTCCCCCCATTTTCGGACGGATTATCTTTTGCCTGCGCGCGCTAATGTTGCTTCGGCAAGGCCCGTTCTCCCCTCCACAATTTTCATTTTTCTGGAATAAAATTCGCTCTCGATGAAATGAATATTTGCAATTTTATTTTTTCTTTTTTTTTCGTTTTTTCGAATTTAAACTTTTATTTCATTTATTTATTCATATGAATCGTAATTCGGTCATTTATATTTTATTCATGAATCTTATTTTTATATTTCAGTTTATTCGTCAATTTTCATTTTATTAATACTCATGACAAATTGATTCATTTTCTATGGTTTTTTATTTTTATTCAAATTATTTACCGACGAATTATCATGAATACGTTTTTCTTATTCTTTTTTTCTTTGGATATTTTTGAAGTGTGCAATTATTATTGTTATTGTCATTGTATTATGAATTTCCAATGGAAAAATCTACTTCTCAATTAGTTTTTCGAAATATTATGTATCGGATTTATTTTCACATAACTTTTTTATTTGTGGAAAACAAGAAAAAGAATTTAGAATATGCCTCGTAACTGAGAAAGGTTACGTTAAGAAAACGGATCTTATTTCTTATGGCGGAAAAAAGTAGCGTTTGCTCTTGTCGAGTGCACTAGAATATTTCAAGAATTTTTTTTTTTCAAACATTTTAGATTAAACCTTTGATAAATTAATTGCGATAACTTGAGCATTTGGAGGTTTAGAAATAAAAATTAAGACGAAAAGAAAGTTTTGATTTTTTTATTCGGAATCTGGTGCAATTTTTTCAGATTTTTTTTTATCGAATTTTTATTTTTTCCAACTTTGGTATTTGTGGTTAAAACTCTGATCGATTTATTAGCATACATCGTTGAGGGAGTGTTAATCAATCGTATTGAATACCGAGAGTAAAATATTTTTTTAATGGAAAATTCTCGACCAAGCGAACAGAATAACGGCCGAGGTTGACCCTTTTCGGAATTATGCCCTTGATCGATGCGTACGTGTGACGCGACACATTACCATTTTGCCGTTAATATTTTTGTGAGACGAATTTCAAGTTTAATTGTTTAAAATTCGTACGAAGCTTCTTAACAATAATACTCAACTGTGGGTAATATTTGAGAAAGTTTTAGCGTCTAGAAATCGAGTTATTTGTTGTAAAAAATCGTCTTTTTTCGTAACTTCCCTCTCAACCCCATTAGTAGACGGTGAAACCTTCGCAAATTTTTAACACATTGAAATACGATGCTCAAGAAGATTCACGCGAAATTTCAAAAAATTATCGTGGAAAAAATTGTATCTAATAATTTTGCCATTACTTTGTTCATACTATTATAATTATGGCGCGTCAACGCCGTCAACGGTCAAACTTGTTAATACTGTGGGCCTCGAGACGCGCCGCGTCCCTGCTTTATTGTTTTGTATCTTTCGTCACGCCTAGTTTTTATTGTAACGTCTAATACCCACCCTCTGCGGTTTTGTGGTAATTCCAAGAATGCGATGCCCTTTCAGACTCATTTGGAAAAGGCACTTTTTGCATTGTGTTCGTGTCTTCTTCTTCTTCTTCTCCTCTCCTGGCTATCTCGCCCGTAAGGGGGAATGTGCCACACTATAACCTACATAGATGCGCGGTTTCGACTTCGCACTCCTGCGAAAACCCACATCTGGACAAACCGCCATTATGTGCATTGATGCTTTCTACCTGAGGATTAAAATTACCCGAGATCACTATAAATCACTTTGTGTATATCCAAAGCAATGTTCTGAAAATTTTAAGACTTGCACCTGTGTCAAAACAAAACCAAAAGTTGATTATTCGCAGGGGAGGGTTACTTTACTTGTAGATTTTACAGAAATAGCCTTTTACATATGGGGCATTTCACGTCAACTTTGCATTTTTTTTCAATTTTTCCTTTTTTTTTTTTATTTCGGTCAAATTTTTTCTCGGTTAGTGGTGATTGAAAGCAATTTGCCTGATTTTTTTTCAGATTCTTATGCGTTTGTATGATATGTGATTTATTTTTTGAAAGTGACATTTGCTTTTAATATTTGCAACTTCTTGAAAAATCGAGCAAATCAAATGAATGAAGGATCAAAACTCGTATTTCGAAATATTCTTTCGTTTGTGAAAATGTAAAATTGAGAAAAAATAATAATTTATGGTTTTTGAGCCTAGTAATTTGATCGGGAGTAAATCGTTATTTCTATGTTGGTTGATTTCTTCGTTTTTATGGCTATCTCCGGTCTCTCTGCTGTGTCGCGTTTTCGTTATTTCTAATTTTTTCTAATTAAAATATGGATTTTTCTTGCTCATGCAATTATCAGGTCAAATTTTTTTATTCAAGATGTACTTTCATTTTGAAACTTGTTGTCTACACCCAATCGACACAAAGCGAGAAAACCAATTCAACGAAGTTGAAAAGGAACTACTCAAAAAAATTAAAATTTTGCGTGGAAAGTCACATATATGGGGCGTTCAACGCCAAATCGGATGGTTTGAAAATTTTTAATTTCTAATTTCCTCAATTTTTTTTTATATCTTTTAATACTCACCAAAAAAGCTTTTCTGATAGAGTTTGAGATTTTTTTGATTACTTGTTCAAAAGTTATCAAACTTGAAAAAAATCGTGTTTTTTTTTGTTCTTTGTTCATAACTTTCTTAATAACGGTCGAAAGTAACGTTTTTTTTTCTTTTTTTTTTAGAAATCATTGCTTTTAGATGGCCTTTACAGAAATAAATACAAACAAAATATTCAACGTGTTTCTGATTGAGATTTTTGAATTTGAAACTTAAAGTCGTATTTTTAAAAGTGATTTTCGATTTTTTGAAATTTTTTTATTTTAAACTTATATTCTTTCAACAACATTTAAGAACGGTCCGATCACGGGCTCTTTGTAATAACTATTTTTGCGATTTTTTAAAAAAGTTGAAAAAAGAAAAATTTCTCCGTAAATCATTAAGAAGTATCGGCTTTTGTCACGGTATACTCTTTTTCACTTATATTAAATTAATTTTAATACTTTTTAATCGTGAATAAGTGCTTGAACTTAATAATAAATCGTTAAGTTTATTTTTTTCTGTAAAGGTCATCAAAAAACAATGATTTCTAAAAAAAAACGTAAATTTGCACCGTTATTAAGGAAGTTATGAACAAAAAACCAAAAAAAGCGATTTTTTTCAAATTTAATAATTTTTCAACAAGTAATCAAAAAAATCCAAAAATTTACCAAAGAGGCTTTTTTAGGGGGTACTAAAAGATATCAAAAGATTGAGGAAATAAAAAATTAAAATTTTTCAAATCATCCGATTTGATGTGGAACGCCCCATATACATGCGCTTTGCTTGCAAAGGCTACAACTTGCGACCCCCTGTGAGACGTCAATTTGGCGCAGTGAAAACATTACTTGTGTTGGTAAATCGTCGAATTGTAATGAGCTTGGGTAAAATTAATCCCCGAGCACGTCAAAACATCTTAACGGTAGGATTATGGCGTGGGTAAACCGACACGGCCCGGGTTTCCAAAAATTATCCATCTACAAAATCCCTGAATTTAAGAGTCACGAACCCTTTCACATCAAGGATCGCGTTTCCCAACTATATTCGAAAACTTTCGAAACTGATTTCCGTTAAAGTTATCAAATTCAAACGTTTCAGAAAATATATTGTGATCCCATAACAAAAAAGATCAAAATCAAGAAATTTTGTGTTCAAAAATATCAATCAAATATTTTGTTATCGTAATCACAGCTATTAAATGAAATTTTGAAAAAAAAAAAAAAAAAAAAATTCAAAATCTCTAATGTCACTTTCTTAAGTTTTTCATTGGATAAATAATGATTTTTTTTTTCCTAAAAAATAAAAATATTGTGTTGCTCTGTCTTGTGATGCTCAGTTATGTATGGAATTATAATTGCTCGAGTCATTTTTTTGTCATCGAACTTTGAAATAAGCATACGCTTATTTTGACAGTAAGCAAATAACTAATTCTCTTTGATTTAGTAAAGAAAATTTGTTTGAAAAAAAAAAGAAAATCATTATCAATAAAGTATGATTAAAAAAAAAAATGCTGGTCATAAATTGTCGAAACTGGAGCCGTTAGCAATTCTAGTAATTTTTCTTCTTCTCCTTTATGGCTATCTCCCTAGTAATTTTTCTACTTCGTTGCCTGGCCGCCTTCGTTCTAGTTCCATGACTTTAGCAGTCGACTAGAGGGCAGTGTGTCGGCAAAATTTTTTTTTTCTCCGCTGCACTCACACGACACACACACACAAACCCTAGTGAGTAAATCAGCGCTAACGCGGATACTCGTACATGTACGGGCGTTTAACCTCCCTTTGGCATTATATTTTCCCACAATCTCCAATAACACAAAGTTTAATAAGCCCCGCGGTTCTCGATAAAAACCGCGCCACCTGCGCCTTAGTAACGGGTTAGTATCAATTGATTAAAGTGCGATAAACAACGAGAGCGTTACAACCATTTGCATCGGTGTGTTATCATTTGCTCCGGTTCGGCGTTTTCACAATTTTCCATAAATTGTGCAACGTTCCAGAATCAGTGTGTCTTCAAGTGTATTCAGCGAACAGCAGGGATTTGATACATTTTTTTCGATCTTTTCATATCGTTTTAGAAACGAAAGGAATCGACAGCCTTCGATCATGGCTCAGGTCAATCCACGAGTCTTTTTCGACGTCGAAGTGGGTGGTTTGCCAATGGGTCGAATAATATTCGAGCTTTACGCCGATGTGTGTCCGGAAACTTGTGAAAATTTTCGTTCTCTCTGCACCGGCGAAAAGGGATTGGGAAAAACTACAGGCAAACCGCTGCACTACAAGGGAATTGTTTTTCACAGAGTCGTCAAAGATTTCATGATACAAGGTGGCGATTTTTCAGTCGGCAATGGCACCGGAGGTGAATCAATTTACGGAGGCACATTTCCAGGTAAAAAAAACAATCAAAAACCTCCTTTTGTTTATGAACCAAAATTTCAAAACTTCTAAAATCAATTCATTCGTTTTCCACTTCTTAAACCGTAACCCTGAAAATATATTTCGGGTCCAAATGTCCAAATTGTTGCAAAATTAGCAAAAATGAATATTGATAATTGAAAATATTTCTGCATAATTTTAAAGTCTTCTTCAATAAGACGCCACAATTATTCATTGGCTTGACACACTCTTGACAAAAAAAAACTCAAAAAAAAGAATATTTCCATTTTCCCAAATATAAAAATACCACAAAACTAAAATCGAAATTTTTTTCAGATGAAAACTTCAATGTCAAACACGGCAAACCATTTTTATTGTCAATGGCTAATCGTGGCAAAGATACCAACGGTTCGCAGTTTTTTATGTGAGTGCAGCGACTTGTACAGTTTATAACAAAAAATACAAGTTTTAATCGAATATTTAATCAAGAAAATTCAATATTCCATAAAGTATCTAGCTCTCGAAAATTGGATTAATGAAGTATTTGAGAAATGTTTATCGAGACCATTCCATCGATTTTACACGTTATATGTTCTTTCTTGAAATTTGTATCAATTTCAAATTGAAAGAAAATTAAAAAAATTTAATATAAGTGGGTTTGCCCCCACTTGGTAAATAAATAAATAAATAAATAAATCAATAAATAAATAAAGAAGGGACTAATTAACAGAATGTAAATTTAAAAAATCTCAGTCCCCGTCCAATTTTTGTGCTGAGCATAAAAATGTGAAGTGCGTAAAACATTTTTGAACTGCTCCTTAGACTGAATCACAGAGAAATAACAAAAGAATATTTTAAAAAAAATTTATTTATATTTTAAGCAGCGGAGCGGCGGATGGAGGTTCATAATTGAAACGAATGGTCTGAGTTTGTAAAAATAGCAAACATATAATCAAATTTATACTAAATTTATTTTTCACAGCAGAATTGCAGGGGAACATTGTTTAATAATTTTCAATTCTGGTAAAACTTCGAAGCAAATAAAAAGTTGACAACTTTAGTTGGATTGTACAGTCTCGAGGCCTTGAGACTTTAACGAAGGAGATTTCTGTTGATAAAATAAAGAAAAAAAAAAAAAAACAACCAAAAGCTTAAATCAGTCTCGAGGAATAAATAACTTAGCACTATTTCTGTGTAGTCGCGAGGGAGGGGTCTCTGCACATCGCTGCTACAACACAATGACCAATGAAAGCTGGCTCTTTCACTCCGTCACTCATCCCCTTAATAATGTTTTGTTGTTGTAGTACAACGCAACCGGCGCCTCATCTCGACAAGTGAGTACATCAAAATAATTAATAAAAATCTTTTTTTTTTAAACGCTAAACGATTTTTATTATCATCATCATCATTATTATTATTATTATTGAACGATTTGGACTAACGTGTATTTTTCATCTTTTTTATTAACAGTGTGCATGTGGTTTTCGGCGAAGTTCTTTCCGGACAGGAAGTCGTGTCGCACATTGAGGGACTTCCGGTAGATCGTATGTCCCGACCGTTACAAGACGCAAAGGTCGTCAATTGTGGAGAACTTGTGTTAAAAGTGAAGAACAAAGGTAATTATTGTACTTTGAGAATTATCGGAAATGTTAAATTTCTAGAACAAATTATTGCAGTGCGTTAGAAAAAAAAATATTATAATGAAAATTGGGGGTCAGATGAAAAAATATTTCTTAAATTGAAGACATTTTTTAGACTTGAAAAGAAAATGGAATTTAGTAGCAACGCATAAACGTCACGATAAAGTTTCAATATAAAATTTTCTATTTTTGTAGCCAAAAAACGGGTACCCAAGGAAGTAAGTTCTTCGTGTTCAGATTCCGACTCTTATTCGGGTAAGGGAAAGAAAAAGAAAAACAAGCGAAGGTAAGATGGTCGAGAAATAAAAAAACAGAATAAATTTGTTCAAAAACACGAAAAATCATCGAACCATGTTCTCTCTATGTAGCAAAAAAAAGAGTAGATCAGAGGATGGTGAAATTCAAGATTCCGCTGACGAAGAAGACGCAAAAGCTCATCCTCTCGTATCCGTTACAAAAATTGATCCAGATGAAATTCCTGAAGTTCCTGCAAACAAATTCTTGTATCGTGCAGGACCCACTAATAATGCTAATCAGAAAGAATTCAGGACTCATCATTACGGCAGGGATCGTTTGCGAAGTAACAGAAAAGCTGGAAGAGTTTTCAAAGGCCGTGGCGTTTTCGTTAGTATTTTTTTTTTACGTTTTATTCTCTGAACGAAGGTTCTCTGGAATAAATTTTTTTATTATCGATCATTTGCAGAGATATCACACTCCGTCACGAAGCCGTTCGAGGAGTATGACGCCGCCACATTGGAAACAAGCGCAAAATCGTACAATCAAACTACACGAATTCCAGGTAATAAACGTCATTCTTATCTAATCGTTGACCCGAATAAATGGAAACATTTCTGTTTGTATCTTTGATAAAAACTCTTTTTTGATTTTCTTTCAATTTCTTTTCATTTGTAAATATTTCTATACATTAAATAAAGTTGAACGTCAAAAATGTCGTATCAAGAGTCACGGTAGCGGCTCGACGTCAAATATTTAAAAAAAAAGCCGCCAGTGCGAGCCCTACTGCACTTTTAAATACTCCAAAATGACGATTTTTCGACGTCACGAAGATTTCAAATCGCTCTCATGGACGAACGAGTTGAAAAAAAAATCTCGAATCAGATTATAATTTTTTTACAATTTTTTATCATTCGATTGATCCTTGTACGAATTGAATCCGTTGATTCCCGAGAAATTTAGTTTGAATAGCGTTTGTTTTGCAGAAAATTGAAAAGGAGCGTATGAAGAGGGACGATAAGAGTAAAAGTCGTGATCGTGAACCGGAAAGAAAAAGAAAATTTGTAGAGGATCCGAACGAGGTTGGACAAGCTGCTGAGGGTGCGAGTAACAACGTCGACCGAATACCGGAGGAAGTTTTGCGAAGAGGAAACAATCAATCAGCGTTGGCGAGTGGTGGAGGTGATGGAGGAGCGCAAGATCGTCACAGCGAGCAAAAAAGTGTTGGAAGAAACGGTACAAACGCTCAGGATAAATCGGAGACGAGACGAAGGGACAGCCGGCGATCGCCAAATCGGGACTCGAACAGAGGACAAGGAGACAGATGGAGTAGCAATCGTCGTGATTCGAGAGATCGAGGCAGAAGGCGTGGAAGATCGAGATCGCGAGATCGTCGGCGATCCAGAGATCGTGACAGCAGTCGTCGGCGTAGTCGGGATCGTAGAAACCGCCGAAATTATTCACCGAGACGTCGAGATTCTTCGAGGCACGACAGATCGACTCGAGAATCTTCGAAGCAACGCGAGAAACGTCCGAACGATGACAAAAAGACGAGCAACCCTGAGAAACGTTCCAGCGAACCTCCAACCGACAAGAACAAAGAAAAAGCGCTCGACAAACCTGGAGAAGATTTGTCGGTCCAGGCAAAATTCAAACGCCGCTCTCGCAGCTCGAGTTCCAGCAGCCGACACTCCAAAGACTAAAAAGAAAATTGAGGACTAGCAACGTTCGTTATTGTTCATTACGTTAGAATTCCCTTTTACGAATAACAACGACGCGCATTTACTTTTTTTCTGACATTCTTTCGTTTAGGACTCGAAATAAATCACACATGTTTCAAATTCTATTCCACGGTGAATCGGTCATCTGATTTTTCGGAATCAGATATTTAGTTTTTTAAATGAAAAATCAAAAATACAATATGCTCGTGAAGAGCTTGACGATTTTCACAGCTCTACGACGATTTTCACGACAAAAAAACGGCTCTTTTTTTTCACTTTCGTATAGCAACTGAACAAATTAAATTAAATTCCTATTCGGAAAAATCTAAAATGGACTAAATATCGCTAAAAACACGTATCATTTATTGGCAAATAAAAATTCCTACAAAAAAATATTAAAAAATCATCAATTGACACGATCTAAAGTTTTTTAGAAAAATTTGAGCGGTGGACACACACTTAGTTTCCAAATTTCAAACACAATTTAAATGACACCCAATATTGCATGTTTAAGCAAAAAATTCGGTCAAACATGAAAAGAATTATTAGCAGAGACCGAAATCCAATTTTTTTCAGACGCATGTGGTTTTTACAGATGCATAATCCTTCGTTACATTGTAGTAATGATTTGTTACATGAATTATGTACGAGGCACGTATGGAAAAGCAGTTGAAAATAAACACCGCATTGAGCGTGTCATATATAATATATTTATTTATTTTTTCAATGAACAAAAGCAACATTCGAAGAGTACTTTTTCAGAATTATTGCATTGCTGTTAAATAACCCTTAATCCCAATATCTTCAGTTTCTCGTTAGTGCAAAGAAAATTGACATATACAAATGTGTTAAAATCTGATGCTCTTTAGCGCTATCGATACGTAATAATAACAATCTTCAATAATACGATTGGACTACAGAGTCTCGTTGATTCTCAAAGCATTTTTTATCATATATTTTTTTGATAGTTCGTTTGAAATAGTTTTATACATGATTTTGTGGCGTTGTTGGAATCAGCATAACAATTATATTTTCAAAATAATAATCTCACTCGATTCGAAAGGCCATCGATTGATAAATTCATTATAAAGCTTTTGTTCCGCGGACTCAACGTCCGGTTTAATTATTACAGAGACCTTGTATATAATTTATCGTAAAAAATATACACCTCGACGGGGAATGTTGAATTCTTCGCCGAAGCTTCGGCCTTAGCAAATAATATAATGCTCTTCGATATTACATTTCTAAGTGCTCGAAACGAAAAAAGCATTTTTTTAAATAATTTACAATTGCCGGTTGGCTGAAACTCTTAATTTTGTGACGTACTTTCTTCGTGGCATTGAAAAATCATCCGTCAGTGGCTGATTAAATGCCTGTTTGATTTTTAACAAATACTTATGTCTTACAACATTTATATACGATTTAGAAAAACGATTTTGGATTATTCGGCGGTGGTGGACCTTGTCCCGTGTAACGAGGCAGAGTTGCAAAAGCGTTGTAAGGCGGTTGTGGCGGCCCTTGGTATTGATAGTTATACTGCTGACCTGAAAAACAATTTCCACAAAATATTACTTCTTTCATTCCAGAAAAGCAAATTCTATACTCGCAAAAACTTTTTTTTTTAAGGGTATTCATCGATCACCCACCTCCCTCGAATCTTCGAGAGTGAAACTTTTTCACACCGTTTCTCGAATCGGTATCATTAAAAGTCTTAGCCCTTTTTTGTCAATACTCTGCATTGACTTTTTTTTATTCCGATTCGAGCCACGGTGTCGAAAAATTTTACTTTCGAAATTTGTAGCTATCTCTCTCGATCTCATGGCGGCTCAGTCGATACGACACTTGGCTTTAGTCAAGATACATGAAGAAATAATCTATGGAAAATTTGCAAATGTGAGAACGGACTATTTTTAGGATGGAACAATAATTTTTTTGAATCTGATGGCCCGACTGAGATTTCAACTACTCAATGTATTGTGAAAATGGATTATTTACGATTTTCCGAAAAACTGAAAAATCAAAACAAAAACATCAAACATTTCTTTAATTTATAGATTTTTCTACTTTGCATTAAAAATCGTATTTACGAAAGTCTAAAAAACGTGTTTGTCAACTTTTATCTTAAGGCGGTTTATCAGTCAGTTCAGTTAGTAAAAATCCTGCCACGTATTTTCCTCCAACAGACTTGAGTTTCCAAAAAAAACTACAATTCATACATTGTTCTCCTTTCCTTCGAGAATGAACTGTAACTTTGATTTTACTCGATGAATCAAGCGGCTCCGAGCAAAATAGAATTGTACTTGTAAGTTCAAAAAGATTAATCTTTGAAAACTGTCAAAAATATGACAAATGTATTAGAAAATTCAAACGAACTCGTATTTCAAAATCTTGGAAAATTTTCTAGATTATTATAAAACCTTTTAAATGAGAACAAACATTTCTACGGAAATTCTAGTTCAGGCAAGAAATTGAAAAAAAATTTTTATTCAGTTTTGATTACTTTAAATCGCAGGGCAGACAGTGTGAGAACCTTTTAAAAACTGATGTGTCATGAGGTAAAGTGACTAATTAATCAGCAAAATAAAATATTTACCTTGAGCCGGATACGGCATTGTTGCGTAAGGATTATAGGTGGCTGGCATTGGTGGAGGAGCATAAGTCGGATAAGGGGCAGCGGGGGTCGCGCCGTATGGAATTGGCATCCCGCCTTGAAACGTCGTTGGATATGGTAAGTGCGAAACATTCTCGTTTGATGGATTTATGCCACTGGGTCCTGTTCAAATTTAATGAAAACCGAATATTAATAAAAATTGTCAGGCACGTACAATAAAATAATGTAAAAATAATGAAATCTTGGATCCATTTCGACCAAAACCGAATATTAATATTAATGGAAACCGTAAAGCAAGAACAATGAAAGAATTTTAAAAAAAACGAAATCTTGAATCAATTCCGACGAAAACGATTATCGAGGAACACACCACTGTGATGAGACGGAATATTCGGTGTCTGTGCGGGACCGGCGTGACTCAAGTTCGTTGTCAAGTCCTTCATCAATTCTTCCTTCTCTGTTTTGCGAGCAAAACAAAAATCAGATATTTTGTTTTGGAAGACAACGAGCAACTGCGTCAAGTCGTTATAAAATTTGGCTCCCTCGTGTAAATTGTTCTTTAATTCTTTGAAAGCGTCATAAGCTGCGGCCAATTTGCACAGCATCGTTTCCCGCGTGCTTCCGGATCCTGATTGTTCCCGAGTAAAAGCTGCGTGAGCATTCTGTGAAAACAATTCATTATTAAATGTTATTTTTGGAACACATTCTCTTCTTAGCTGTTGTAAAAATGTGGGAAAAAAATCGAATATCGTAAAAATCATTCAACAGTTTTTCAAATTATAATTTTACCTGAATGTTTGTAATTAACGTTTCTTGCCGAGCAAGACTGTCACGAACTTGGTTGCTCAGAGCACCGTAGCATTTGCCAATATTCTCAACTGACAAATTGGGCTCGTCGATCGCACCGTCTTGCGCGAGAGCAGACAAAAACGTGGTTTTCATGTCGATCGTCGCAGACTTCAACTCGCTCTCTATAACGTCTCGTTCTGCTTTCAGAGTTTCCACCTAAAAAAATCAGTAAGAAAAATTAAAAAACAGCAACCAAGTTTAGTTGAACTCGAGAAAAATTACTGAAAAAATTAAATTTTACACTTACATTTTCCATCAGTTGTCTCAGACGAATTACCGATTGACTTTCTTGAACAGCTGATCCGGTAGGCACAGCAGAACTTAATTGACTCTCATCCAAGCTTAAAATTTCCATACCTTCTCTGTGAGATTCAAATTTTTCACGTACAACCTGCAAAAATCAATTTTTTTAGAATAAATTTCTATTGAATTAGAAAAAAAAGCGATTTTTTGTTGTTTTCACATCTCTTTTCTATAAATTTTATTATGTTTTCAGTTTGGATTGTACCTTATCAGCAGCCACGGCATTGTTGATAATCTCACGATATTTCTGGGCATTCATAGAAAACTGAGCTGTGAGCTCATTGCTGGCAATTCTGTTCCAACGCTCTTTGAATTGCTCGCGCAATTGATTGTCGGAATCTCGCTCCTCTTGAAGCATTCTTTCCGACTAAATAAGAAAAAAAAAACATATTCGAAATGATGATAAGAAATTCTATTTGATTTTTATGTTAAGTATATCGTGTTGAATTTAATTTTGCAGGAAATACTGTCTCGAGTAATTGGGAAGTTGTGTTGATCAAAATACGTGGTCAATCTTTATGAAAGTATTTATTGCTTAAAGAGTTTATCATTTTTCTTACCTCGTCCAAAATATCTTTGTTTCGTTGTAGCAAATCCGGCAATTCGTTCATCGCAGTTTCAAGAGCTTTTATGCCACCAGCGACTCTCACCGATGCCGCTTTCTCTAGCAAAGATTGTGGCAATTCTGTGCCACTCATATCTTCAATAGCCGCCGGTAAATTCAAACTAGCCAAAACGCTGTTCAAAACTTGTGTCATTTCTCGCAATTTCGATATTTCTGAATTGACGAGCTCGTTCTTACGGACTTCGTAGGAAGAGAGAGCTTGGTGGACCATTACTGGTAATAAATCCTCGAACAAATCTGTTGGAGTGAAATAAAAAGATATAAAAAATTTATAGATACGGAGAAAAATCAAGGGATGATCAGAGAATTGAGGAAACGAAACTCTTTACAACAAAAGTTGATCTTGAAACGTAAAGATGATTAAAATATTTCAAAAAATCGTATTTTTTGTTATACAAAAATATCAAATGTAAATAAATGATAAAAATAGTTCAAAAAAGCGATAGAAATTTGTACCTTTAAAGTTTGCACTCATGGGATGTGCTGGTGGTATGAGTTTAGCTACGCTTGCTTTTCCAATCGAGTCGAGACTTTTAATATCCGGAATTCTTTCGTGATAAATGAAATCATTGTCTTTTTTAACTTCATTCAAATTCCTCTGAGCTCTATTCGCATATTCTTGGAACAATGAGGGTTTGTTCGATCGTTGTTGTGCAGCTTTGAAGAGTTCAACGGCGTGCTGCAGGAAGAATCTGCTATTATTTCATGCGCAATACTTTTTTTCTTTCATAAGAAACTTGCCAAACGAATGGTTGATAAATATTATCGCGTCACGCAGTATCTCAAGGCACAAATTTAAGTTATTAAAAAAATCACAATGAAAACCCTGATGAAGTCAACGCGCTACGAAAATAGTGATGGAAAAAAATCACTTACGTCCAACCTGGCAATTTCTTCACCAATAATTTTGCTGTTTTTGCAAACTAGACCTTGATAGAATTCGGCCATCGCTCGGTACCCCGCTTGCTTTCCTGCTATCTGAAATTTTTATGTTTTAATCTCAAAAGCGCAAACCATATATAATTGCCAGTCATGTAATTTCAACAAAAAATGTCCAACGATGTCGTACCAATGGAACCCATTCCTTGTCCCAGAACGAACGGAAAATTTCCTTCTGGAATTGTTTCATAGTATCGGCATAAAGTTCTTCCGTTTGAGAAGCCAATTTTGCGATGATTCCTTCTTTCATCGAATCGTGAATAGCTTTGTACACAAATATCTCTTGTGCTTGAGCGAGCATGAGCGATGAGAGAGCACCCAGAGTGTCAGGGCTCATGTCAGGAGTCGGTTCTTGCTGTATGGCTAGCATTACGTTAGCTTTCAGATAATTGAAAATTCCTGCCGATTGCTATAACAAAATAATAACAATAACTCTCGAATTATGATAATTATTATGGGGTTTGAGCAAAAAATACAAAAGTGTTGGCGAAACTACGACGTTGCAGGTTGCATCGTTAAAATGTAAAAAAAACGACATTTTTTTGTTTGTTTACATTCTTTCTACAAAACTAGAGTCTTAATCATGAAATAAACAAAAAAGTTGCCAGTTTCTATGGCGCTTTTGTTTGAAATGATGAAAATTTGCAGCTTCCTTTTCCTGGGTGAGTATTTTTACGATTTGCCAAAAATGTGGGATGTTTTTTTTTTTTTCAAACCTGGAATAATTTTGCAGCAAGCCTCAGGCCTTCGTCACTTTCAAGGGACTGTATGGATGCCACGGCACTCTGAAGAGCCGCAATGTTGAAAAGGACGCACAGTTTTTCGTAAGCCAAAGTACTGATTGCTTTAATAATGATAAATAGATAAATAATTAGTGATGATCCATCAACCATGAAAAATGAGTATTTTTTTTTTTTTTTTTTTAGAATAATAATTTAATATTAAATTTTACTCACTCAAACTCAGTTTTCCACCAAATATCGTACGATCGAATGCGTCTTTCCATTTGAATGGTATTTGGAGCTCATGAGCCGGTATTTTGGACTCGAGAGCACATAACTGGTCATAATAGCTGTAAATAAAGTTGATGGTCAGCCAATGAAACAAAATAAAAAAACATGTGTATCATTCGGCATTTCTAATGTCAGGAAATATATTTTTTAATATAAAACTAAATGATGTTCAGCATTTCGTGGAATCTCAAAAAATTGTCCTTGATTGTTTACAGGAATGAAAAAAATTTCTGAAAAAAAAATTCCAACCATTTCAGATTTTTATTTGTATTTTTTAAAATAAAAAGACTCACAAAGTTGAGAAAATAAAACATTACGGCAACATTCGAAAATTGAAATGAATGGAGAGACAATTATAAATAATGTTTTTTTTTAAGTGATTGTTAATAATTTTTATAACATTTTGAACGAAAGTGTTGTTAAAAGGGCAAAAATAAACTCAGGGCGTTTTCCCGTTGAATTTTTGCCGATATTGATACGATTGATTATAATAAAGATGTAAAGAAATTAATACCATCAGACAATGTGTCACCCGATTGTCAGATGAATGCAACGGATTAATTTAAAAAGTGAGTCATACCTGTAAATAACCTCTAAGGAGCTCTCGTACTTTTCAAATGCTCGCCACAAAGCGTTGTTTCGTAATTTACTGAAATCGTTTATCGCCTCGGTGTAATCTTTTTGATTAGTGGCCGAATTATACGTAGATTTAATAACGTTTGTCAAAGGTTTAATAACGTCAACGTCGGACGGCTTTTTAAGCGGTATCGCGATCAGTTCAGCCATTTCGAAATTCCTCGATGATTTATAGATTGTTGGGGCGCGGAACACAGGATTTAACTAGGAATATATAATTATACGCACTCGATTTGTATCTCGTTTCCACTGTATAATATTTTCGAAGTGATTATACTCTTGAATTGTTCACTCGATCTACGCAGCTCCGTTTCGCAAAAACGATAAGTTTTATTACGTTCAGGATCCGAAGCAAAACCCGTTGTGTCCACCAAATTCGCTCGATGTTGTCAGCTGTTTCGCGATAGAGTCTCGATATGTAACCGTTCTTATCAGCCGGAGATAATGCACACGAGGGCCGACGATTCTCGCATTTGTCACGTTCGCTAATGTCAATTCAGTTCGTTCGCGCCCGGACTATTTTGATTTTAATTTTATATCGATATCATGCTGACTGTATTGCACATTTTTTTTTGCTAAGTCACAACAATGCCTTACTATCTCCCGCTATTTGCACGTCTCTCATTCTGCTATGAGAAATACAAAAATACAAAATGATTTTTCCTGATGGTTCCTCTCGTTCCACCGAGTTGACAAATAAGAGCGCAACCGTATTTCTTGAGAAGCATCCCCGTGAATTCCTCTGTGTGATTCGTGCTTGTCGTTTGTAAACAAAAACGATTAAAACTGGAAATGGTCGATATTATGGCGATCGGACGCGGTTCTATTTTGGCTCTTTATCGGAATTTAATCCGTGAAAGTAAAAAATGGCATTCCTACAATTACAGGTTAGTGTTACAAAATATAAATTTGCAACAACTTCTGAAATTATCGTAATTTATTGTCAAACATTTGATTCAATGAAGGGCTAACAAAAAAACTTCAACATCCGCCTTTCCAATTGATTCGTAATATAAAAATCTTTACTTTACTTTTTTAGTCTTGAAAAGTCAATTCAATCAAGTTGATTATTCGTAAAACAACATGTTTTAACAATAACTTGTGATCGTCAAAAGACTGACAAAGCACAGAAGTTGACAGTTCGTATTGACGCCGGTTTTTATGGTATTTCGATCTACCTTTTGACACAAAAAACTTAAATGACAGTTTGTTGCTGTGAAAACGTTTTACTGGTCAATTTCTTCAATTATTTTCATCTGCAGATTTAACGTGATCGAAAAAACGCATTCATGTTTTCTAACCTATAAAATGAAACAATGATTGCTAACTTAGTAGAAAAACTACCAGAACAAGAATTTTTTATTTCCTTCTTGAGATGTTCGCATTTTAGCTATTGTACTCTTTTTCTAGGATGTACGCACTGAGAAAAGTGAGAGACGAATTCAAAGAAAATAAAACACTCCAAGACGCCGCAAGCATCGAACGATTCTATAATTATGGAGTGGAGAACTTGGCAATAATTAAAAGACAAGTGATAGTTGGCAACTTATACAGCACTCGCCCGCTCGTAATAGAAAATAAATCAGTTTTGCAAAACGCCGCAAATGCACAATCTAAATAAGTTGACGATAAATTGTATATTTCTGTAAATCATCATTTTTATTTGTTTCGTTAATACAAAAACTTGCAAAAATATTATCATTATTTCATTGACTCTGTATTTTATTTTAAAAATTGGTTCATAATGCATTCATAGGTCTCATTATTTATTTAGAAATTCCATCTCGCAAGCTGTACAGCAAAATTACCTGATGATGTAACATCCAGTGAATTTTTCAATTTTCATGTAAATAAACAATGAAATTAAATTTTTTTTTAATTTCTAGGTCCGAATTGTGAAAAAATCAAGTAACGAAAGAACTTATGTAATAAATGTAATATTGTAATGTCATTATAGAATGAATGTAATGCAAGAAGTAGTCGAGTCACTGCTAATAATTCTCTTTAAGGCGAATCTTAATTTTCGCTTTTCGACGTAAATATTACTCGGAAAACGGTTTAATTATTATATTCTTCACCGACAAACGATTTCGAGTCGAAATCCCCCCTGGTAGACTCCTGGTGAATTTTGCTGGCATAAAAATTGAATTTTTTGGTGCTAACTCTATGACGAATTTTAAGGGTGATTATCAATGGCTACACTAGTCGAAAACGACCTCGAAAACATTCGTAGAAAAAAACTCAATATATTGGCAATGGGGAGGCTAACTCGGAGACTACATTTTGATATTCATTTTTCGAAAAAATGAATTTGAACACCACGAATAGGAATTTGTATACACCACAAACCATTGTACGACGAAGAAGAGATTTATATTTTAAAAAATCGATTTATTTGACTCGAGGGAGCTAATTGAGAGGCGGATATTTTTTAGGTAAGATGAAAAAAGGTTGATGGTCTGTTTTAACGACAGAGCGAGATGAGGGAGTTGTTTTCAATATCGATCGAACAGAGAATAACAAGATTTACAGTTTTCGACGGAGTAAGGTTCTAAAACGTTCTAAAATCGACCACAACGGAACGAAGTCGTGCGTGTCTCGAAAGAACGTAAGAACCGACGAACACCGACTCCGTCATCGCCGTGATCATTATATTTTCTTGCTCGTGTATATCCTGCATTCTGCAAGTGTGTCGCGCGAGACGATCTCGCTCTCTCACGTACACACACGGAAAAAAAATGGACGAAAATGGCATGTGAGGTGTTGTTTTGTTGCATCAGTGAAATGTTTGGTTATTACGGCCGCCTAGAATGGGAGGCTGCATAGGGATTACGAGGGCGAGGAACTCCTCGGTCGACGATACTTCGGCTAATTCGACCAGAACTATTTTCGGTTAGTAAGTCGCTACATTTTTTTATTCCTTTTTTCTCTTTCTCTCTTTTTATCGTCATCTCTCGCCTCTCTCACTCTTGTGCGCTGTCGACCTTCCGCCTTGACTCCCCTCTCTCCGCCCGCGGCGCCTCAACAACGACAAAAACAGGCCTAATTTTTTATCTAACCTTCATTCAATTTCCAAAACATTTTTTTCCTCAAGCTGTACATCTCTTTATTCCCCACTCATGCTCTCAACTCACTGTGAAAATAACCCAAACACAAAAGTCTTATACCTTTTTTTGTTGCCTTCTTTTTCTCCACGGAAAACTTCGGAAATATCATTTCGAATTTTATACACCATTTTTTTCGATAGTCAAAGGTCAAGGGTGATGCACAAAAATGCTTCGTTATTCGCCTTCATTCTCCAGCCCCCTTCCCCTCCCATCTCTTATCGACGAATGTTTATTTTTATTTTTTTTACTGTTGCAAAGAATTTTCCATAGACGGTCGATTGTCTTTTTTTTTATAATACACTTCTGACGATATGTTTTTGTTTTGTCTACGAATTGTTGCTGTTTTTTTTTTCAAGGCTAACCTTTTCGCTATATTCATTTTTTTTATGTGATGGAGTATTTTCATCAAACTTGTTCGACTTTTTGCAAAGAAAATCTTTTTTTTTCCTATTTTGATTGTAAACACACAAACTCAATCGATTCTTGTCAATCGATTTTATATTCCAATTCGATCGACGAATTCACGATTTTTTAAAGTTTTGCTCCAAAAAATATTTTTCACCCTCAATTTACACATAAGATCTAACGAATAATTTTTCTTATCAACATCGTTTTTTTTTTTGTGTATTTCGTTTTCTTAGCATGAATTTGCAAAATTTTTTTACTTTTCACCGCACAATCATTCTTTTCGTATTTTCTCATAAACGTATTTTTCTATTTTCATACTGAAACGGGAACAAAAACAAAAAATACAGCTAATTCAAGAAAAAATCATCCGCTGTGCCATGAAGCAATAAGATGGAAATCGGACGTACCATTAACAGAAGGACAATTGAGAAGTAAAAGAGACGAATTTTGGGACACTGCTCCAGCTTTTGACGGACGTAAAGAAATATGGGATGCCTTGAGGGCTGGAGCGACGGCGGCAGAATCGCAGGATTATCAATTGGCACAGGCCATTTTGGACGGAGCCAATGTTTCTGTACCAAATGGTTATCTGACCGAATGTTACGACGAACTGGGCACTCGTTATCAAGTACCTATTTACTGCCTTTCTTATCCCATCAATATCGTCAAGGAAGACAGCGGCCGAGATTCCCCTGCTGATTGTTCCGGTAAACCTTTTTCCACGAATTATATTTTTATTCTTTCATTTATATTTCCAAAGTAAAAAGATAGAGAATTTTATTAGAAAACAAAAAAATTATACACTAAAATTATAGAACTATCAGGAGAAATGCAAAATTACCTTCTGCTTCCATTACGAAACGCATGTAAATTTACAACAGCTTTGATAAAAATAATATCGAATAATAATAGTTTTCAAAATTTGGATCTGAACAAATTAGAAAAAAATTCAGAACAAAACATTTTGACGAGGCGCCTAAAACAACATTAAAAAACCTTAAAATTATGAAACAATAGCTTTATACGGAAGTTGTTTCCGTAGTGAATAGTGGTTTACTATTTTTTAAATTCATCTTTTCAATTAGAACCTGTAGACGGTGGAACTGAATTGACCCTTAAACTGAGACTATCAACAACTCTGGGTGACGTCAAATTACCAGTTTACAGTAAGGACACTGTTGGAATTGCTAAAAAGAAATTACAGGTGCGTATAATGGAAAAATTGAGTTAAATCTCTTTTTTGACGAAAAATAATAATTGTATTTTTCTGAAAATTGACAATTTTCTTTCCACACAAACAAACCAAAGATTATATTACAAAATAACTCAAATTACCAATAATCATATTTATCGAATCTCCATTTGAGTATAAATAATATTTGCATTAAACAGTAATACATAAATTCATGGAATATTTATAGTTTTACCAAATTATTCGTTTTCCGGCTGATTGGAATGAACAATTTGAATATGTAATTATTAATATTTCTTCACATATCCTCACAGTTTTCAACGAATCCTTCCCATTATGTGAACTCCACGTTTTCCCTGGCTCACTAATTTCCTCCTTTGCACTATTGTTTCGCATTTTCACTGAGTTTCTGTTGGCTTTCACCATCAGAAGCTCAGAAAAATTGCTTCCATTGCCCTCGGTCTAAATATCTTTATACTTGTCCAATTTATTCAATATCTCAGAAAAAATTGAAAGTTGCAAGAATTATCATGATTTAATAATTTTTGTAAGAAAATAAATGAGTTTAAATAAGAATAAAACGATGAATATTTTTACAGAGTCAAGAGGGACTTGAGCCATCGAAGCAGAGGTGGTTTTTCGGAGGCAAATTACTTGGTGACAAGATGCACATAGAGGAGGCACAAATTCAGCCTGGATACGTTATACAAGTCATTGTTAATTCGGAAAAAACGGACGACAGTCCATCTAAGACTAGCTGAACGCGACAAAGCAGCTTTTTATTAATATTATTAATATTATTACAATTATAAATATTACTATTATAATTATTAAAACATTTTTTTTGTGCGGCACGCTTCTATATCAAAACAGCTATCAGCGATGAGCCCATACCTGTATGAAAATCAAATTTTCTAATTTTGACACATTTTTCCATACGCAGATTCTCAATCGTTATTTTTTTTCTACAATTTTCGATGATAAAATTATATTTACAAATAATTTGATGAATTATTTTTTAAATATGATTTTTTGACAATCATTTATGGAAAGTGCAAAATTGATAATTGATTATCAGTACAGGAATGTGCTGGTTGAAAATAACGAAAAAAAAAAGATAAATATGTACAGTAAGGTCGACTGAAGTTTTACTGCATAGGTGTTTTTTTGCATATAAATCTATTTGTATTTAGTAACTTGCGTTACTAAATACTTTGTATTTAGTATTAAACTAAATAATTTGTATTTAGTAACTTACGTTACTAAATGCAATTTAAGAATTAGAGAACTAAGGAACTAAGAATTCGTATTTTGAATGAAAAAAAAAGATCTTTTTTCATAATAATGGCTGGAAATTATTTCGTCACGTAATTTTGAGTACAATCATTATTTTTTCTGTTTCTCAAGTTCGATTTCATCGAGATTTTCGAAACTAAACGATCGGCAGGCCTAAGAAGAAAAGCCTAAGCCCCGATTTCTCATTTCTCCGTATTTTTTTTTGTTTTTTTTTCTAAAATCTTTCGATGTTGTCACATTTTGTATTTTGATAAAGAAAAAAGAAAACGAATCACACAAACATTTCATTTGTTTTTTTTTTTTTTTTTTTTTTTATCGAGTGAAATTCAAAAACCTTCAATGTTCGACAACTTGGTCGCAAAGAAAGCCCAGAATATGAGCATTTCCGGGACTATCGTCTCAGAATCTCATCTGAGGACGTTACAAAAAAAAAAAAAAAAAAAAAAAAACGATGAAAAAATATTATTTCGCGATCAGACCCAAAATAAGGAGTGACCAATTTGGATTTCAATCGAGTTTTAAGCTCGCCTAAATCGTTTTTCAGTTTAAAGCAATAAAATAGATAGTACTTTCGATTAAAAGCAACTTCTTTTTTCTCTATTTTTTTGTACGCGCTTGAACGTCCGAATGCTCGAATTATTAATGGATTATTGATTAACGAGGCATGACCGTGCGTGCGAAAAATAACCGTGTAACAATGCGGAAAAAAAGAGAGCAAAAGAAAAATAACATCAAACGTAAAATAAAGATTTTGCAGAAAATCACCATTCATAGAAACATTTTCAGCATTTTTTCAAAGCTATTTATGTATATCACAAAAGTGTAAAATTGCGATTAACTCGATGTGTCCGAGCTTTTGAAACAAAAAAGAAAAACAAAAAACAATATCACTTTCGTGTGTAAGTTGTTCTCTCTGAGCACGAACACCTGTAAATTAATTGTGTAAGACAAATTCGTAATGGGAAGTTGGTAAAAATGCATTTACGATAATTTTAACAATATCTTTTTTTTTTTTATTAAGAAATAGTCGCAAAAATCTATATTTTTCTTTCTATCAGACTGTCTGTTTGGAAAACAAGTGAATTTATCAATTTGACACGCTTTTCTGTCACTTCTGTTGCTTCGTAAATAATAATCATTATTATTATTATTATTTATACGACATTTCAAAAGATAAACAAATTGTGATACCAAACGTGCACGGTTCGTTTATTCGTTCCGATCGAACTGACAAAAGTGAATTAACCCTTTTTGCTATTAAAACAAACAAAATAAATAAAAAAATATATATATTCGTGATAGAAATTTGAGACTCGTGCAACCAACTGCAATGCTTAAATCCTTTTTTTTTCTTGGTTCAAATATTATCTTTTTTCTCTCAATAATTCGTGAAGCACAATAACGATTTTTGCGATAAATATATAAATATATATTTTTTTTTAACAACAATGTATAAAGTTAAACGAGTGCTCAAACGCCTATAGATTTAGAACGAACAGCGAACGCAATGTTTTATTTTAATTACGTTTTGCCTGTTTTTCTGACAACATATAAGCATCGAAGCACCATTTGCGATTTTTTATCAACAAGAGAAAAAAGTATGTAACAAAAAAGAGGAAGAAAAGCGAAACAATGAAGAAATCGACGAAAGATACGAATCGTTAATTCGATCGAATTAAAATCGTGTTTTGTAAATAGTCAACGGAATGAAAAAGTAAGAGATCAGTGTAATTTTGAGGAAAAAGAGGAAAAAAAAAAACAAAAAAACAAGTGCAATTTATCTGATGCGTGGCGAAACCCCCCGTTTTTATGTAGACATGGCCACGTTGGACCAAAATGTGTACGACAAACACGTTTAAAAAGAAAATAATAATAATAACAATAATAATAATAATAACGAAAAAAATATGAATAAAAAAGATTTTAATTGAGAGAAAAATCGACGAATGACTGATTGGAAACGACAAATATAGTACGACTGCCAATAATAAGATTATTTATAAAACTGTGAAAAAAAATGACCTCCCCACCCCCTCTCGCCCCCTTTGTGATTAATCAAAAAGTCAGGATTATATACTGTTGAGATAAAAAAACAAACAAACAAAGATTGTTATTCCGGATTGTTTTTTAGCAGAAACAATTTTTATTGTAATAAAAAAATAGTTGAAAGAGGGGAAAAATGAACACTAATTACGCAGGGTTTCTTATAAAATTAATCGTCGATATAAACGAAGAGAATTACACTTTTTTTAAAGTCCGTTCCAATTGAGCTTATAAATAGAAAAGAATGGAAAAATACAAACGAAAAAAAAAACAAGTTATTTTGGTCGACATACAAGTTTGTTGCGTATCAACTCTTCTAATAATTCAATTGATATTTTTATTCTATTTTTTATGCAACAAAAAGCACCAAGATTTTGCCATTTTTTTCACTTACGAACTGAGATACGAAAAGGCGAATTTTTACGAGCTTCTAACTTCACGACTTGGAATTGAATGAATTCTTTCCGGAGAGTGAATTTTTTGTAACGTGTAAATGATTTTTTGTTTTCTCGTTACGTAATCACATATTCAATACACGATGCATCGTCGAAATAAAAAGAAAATAATACGTTTTTGTCTCGTTTCTTTGCATTTTTAATTGTCTTCATCTCGTTCCTCGAAAAACCATTTTTTTAAACAAAACTCGAATAGAATTTTGAATTTAGTTAATATGTTTTGAAAATTTGCAACTTTTTTGAACTTTTGTATATAAATTCTTTCGTTAAATTAAACATTTTGAGTTTCACTGTCAACTTTGAAGATTTTTTTGATATTTTTATTCTTTTCAAGCTCAATGAAAAAATGTACAAATATTTTACAGATCTCTTAAGACTACGAGTTAAAAATTTTCAATTATTTTATAACTTTCTTGATGTGCTTCATTTCGTGACAGAGCCACGTTACCGTGCTCAAAAGTATAAGACTTCCGGATTGATGCATCGCTGCTAATGGTACTAACACGTGATGCAACAATGTTGTTACTCCTAAAAGAACTTGAAGATAACCGGCGCAAACAACCGCTTTGACTGCAGCAGATCCGCGGCCAGGAAGCTCGAATTTTCGAGATTTTAGGGCCATTAACGTTATAACTGTGAGAGTGGTGATTCCCTAAAAAAAAAATCGTCAACATTCAATGCAGTTGAATATTATGTAAACAAAATTTTGAAGACATTGAACGAAAATCAAAAAATGAAAAATTGGTAGAATTTTAATAGAATTTTAAAAACAATGAAAAAAAAAAAACAACTAATTCAATGAAAACTGCCGCAAACAATTTTGCTGCAATTTCGCAACTTTAAATCTAGAAGAGGAAATAAAAATGTAAAGAATAAACGATAAAATAACAAAATTAAAACAGAATAAGAGAAGAAAGTGATTGCTTGATAAAAAATTTCAATAAAATGGCTGATTACCAATATTCGATGATCAAACTGCACCGTAGTGGGATTTTCAGTGAAATTTTTGAAGAAGGGTGTAAAGACGAATAGTTCTTCAGGGATCCATCGATCTGCCATTTTAGGGAAAGAGTTGTAGATCAAACCGGCGTCGAGACCAGCGACGAAAGCTCCAGAAATGGCGGTGGCAAAAACGAGTCCTTTGGTCGTGTAAACAATGCGTTTAAATTTTCGTAGACTATTGTAAATATTAATGGGAAGTTTTCGGGTCCCGAAAAGATCAACGTTGAATTTTTCCGCTGGCCAAAGATGATCGAAGGCGTTGTAAAGAAAACCGGTGTAAATTAACAAAGCCAGACCCAGATGAGAGGCGAGTCGATATTGCGAGACTCTTGGAACGTCGGAGGGACCGTCGAAACGATCTTCCAAACCTGATTTTACCATGTACCATCCCATAAGACCTTGAAGTCCTATCAGCGAACCCAAAAGCAATACTCTCGGCTTAACTGCCGGCTTTAACATTCCTTTTGCCCAAAAAAACGTCGCTGGCAATGCAAATGTTATTCCTATTAATCTACCCCACATTCTGTGCATGTATTCCATCCACCATATCCTCTTGAATTCTTCCAACGTCATTCCCTTATTCATTCTGAAAAAATGTACCTTTTTTTAAAAATGTTATAAAATTTTTTCCAAAACTACTTAAATATCGATTTAAAAAAAATCGAAATCAAATCAAGCCCAAACGAAACTTCCAATAAAAGCAAAAATTGATCTGAAAGGAAATGCTCAAAGGATATGGAAAGAAAATCGCAAAAGACCTTAAAAAAACAACAAAAAAAAAAAATTACAAAACTGCCAGAAAACTCACACATTGCCCTTTTCTAATAAATTATCTTACATTTTGTACTCGGGATATTCTTTGTATCTCTCAAATTCTTCGATCCATTGAGCTTCACTGGAAGGCATTTTTTCGCCCAAGAATTTCCAAGTCACCATGGACAATCCCGACTCTGTAAGTCTCGTAATTCCACCTAAGCTTGTAGGAAGGTGAAAAACAAAAAATAAATCAAAAGTCTTCCCAACAGAATGAATATTTATTTAACTTTAAAAAAAATAAAACAATTTTAACAAAATTTGTACAATTTACTCTATTAATACTGATGTTTTATCTCTCTTTTTATTTCACAGAATAATTTCCGTGAATTTTATACTCTCTTTCATATATGCATTCTGGAATTTATTTGCCGTATGTTTTTTCAACTATTATTTTAACGACGTGACGAACGAAGAAGTAAAAAATTGCGTAGCTCATTGTACCTAATGCTACAGCCACAAACACCATTCCACTGCAAGTCAACAACCAAGAACCAACTATTTTCTGTGATTTTTGACCCATTGCTGAAGCATGTCTCACAGGTAAGCTTCCAGTTTTCTGGAGCACACCTTCCACCTGTTGACACAAAAAAATAAAAATATTTTTACAACCTCCAATTGTAATTATTTTTTTTGCTGTAACAAAGTTCAAAAATAGTACATTCTGTATCAAGGAACAAAAGTGAGACTTATGCGCAAGCCCCTGTAGTGCACTCTATATTTCAAATAAGTTTTTTTAGCATCTGTCAAGGTGGATCAGTGTTCGGGGGTGGGTGGATTGCGAAGTAGCACTTTTGACTACTAGGAGTTAACTTTTGAAAACTTAATTTTTTATTATTTTTGAAATTAAGAATTTATTCAATGGTATTTTTGTTAGTTCGAATAAATTATGCAATTCTGTATCAAATCGTGTACCTGTTAATTTTGTGTCATTAGTGATTTATCAAATAATGTAATAATTGATGAATAACCTGAGCAAACTGTGTCTGGCTTCTCCGGAATAGTCTAAGGCCAAAATTTGTTGGTTGGCTCTTCTGAGCGGTGCGATAATAGTTTTGTGTTCCAAATGCATTTTTTAGGATTGCTCTTGGAGGAGCAAACCTTGTACAGCTCCGAGCAATGCTTAACATGCTGAAATGGATTTATTATCATAAAACTGAATTAGAAGTTTCGGTAAATTGAAGATTTTTCAAAATTTGATGTTCTTTACGTTCGACAATTGATTTGGTATCAATTGCATGCACTGATGCAATGAAACTTTATTGACCCGATATTAATTGATTTAAAAAATCTTTTGCGCTTCAAACAAGCAGGCGCACAATGTATTTGCAAACTTATTTAGTTTAGTACTTATTTTTCGTTGCTTAGGATTAATTCAAAGACTACGATATTTTTCGGCACTTTTTAGGCGAGTGACGAATGTCACGATGTCACGTATAACCTTTTAATCCATGGGTTTCAGGTTTCAGCTGGTTTCAGCGTTTCAGTTTCACGGCTCCAAGCGCCACCACTCCGGTACGGCGCAACCCCGAACTAATCAACTGGAAAAAAGTTGCAATGTATATTTTTTTACAACACTAAATTGACTAAATTGAATCTGTATTAAAGTTTCTTTAAAAACTGAGCTTTGAAATGTAAAAATGGTTAAAACTCAATTGTTGTTCTTTTCAAATATGTCACTAAAGTTTCAAATTACTCTGAGCAATTTAATTTAAAATTTACGATTAAAATTACCAAGACCCGTGAGTTTGCAATGTAAATATTGGAGTTATCACTATTTGACGCAGTGTAACACGAGTGAGCTTCGAATGCATTGTTATTGTTTTGACAGTTTTATAACCTAAAAATGAGCAATAAAACTAGTGGTGGAGGCAAGTAGTTTTACGATTTGTGAATTTTAACTGAATGAATGAAATCAATAAAAAATTGATTATTTAATCAGTTAAATGGTGTTTTTGTTTCTTTCGATCGCCAGGAGATACCGATCCCGTGCAAGAGATGCTTGCAGGTAGAATTCGTGAAGTAGGAAATCACGCTATTTGGAGTTTGTCCAGCTGTAAACCGGGCTTTGGAGTTGATCAATTACGCGACAACATCACTGAGACTTATTGGCAATCGGATGGACAATTGCCTCACCTCGTTAACATACAATTCAGAAAAAAAACTGCTATACGTGACATCTGTATTTTTACTGACTACAAACTCGACGAAAGTTATACACCAAGCAGGTATTTAAAAAGAATTTCAGTTTTTTCCCAACAAACTCCTGGATTGCTGCTTCAACCTTTCTTAGCTTTCAAAATAAAGTTGTAAATTTTGAGTCCTGCTGAAAAAAATGAAGAAACTTTATTGCTTTCCAGTAATGCAAACTTTAACATCCTCTTATTGACCAAATTTTTAAACCATTGAACAAACCATTTCTCAACTACTTTCTGCAGTAAAAGTGAAAGGGAAGAATAAACAAAAAGTTAAAAAAATACCAATTCTGAAAAAAAAAAAAAAAAAAAAAAAAACAAGAAATCGGCAATAAAACGAATCATTCAGAAACAGGAAAATGTTGTTACAGGAAATACGTGTATTTGTGGGTCATTCTTATCCCTTTTTCTTAAAACTCAAAACATTTTTCAAAAATGTATCTGGAAAGATAAAAGTAACTAACCAACTATTATGTCGGTGGTTAATAATCAACTGCCAATTGGATTCTATCAATAAGTATTTAAGAAAACTTCATTCGAAGTTAAATATAATATTCGAATCACAAAAATTTATTTACACAATTTGATTTCTAGAATAAGTATCAGAGCCGGAACAAATTTCAATGATCTTCAAGAAGTGGAAGTAATGGATCTCAACGAACCCAGTGGATGGGTTGTCATACCAATAAAAGACATGAACGATAGACCCATAAGAACATTCATGATTCAGATAGCAGTGATAAGCAACCATCAAAACGGTAGAGATACTCATATGCGACAAATTAAAGTTCACAGTCCTGCTCAGGATATTTTGGGACCACCGGCGCCTCATATTCCTGGACAGTTTCTAACGAATGAATTTCAAAGATACGCCACAATAAGATAAAACATTAATTTTCCAATTTCTATTTAATTTTTTTTCAGTTTAATCATTTTTCTCTCATTTCTCATAATTATAGAAAAAAATGTTGTGCAACCAAAATTATAATTAAACGAATAAATATCGTCATTTTTGGGAAAGCATTTTCTTATTATTAGAAGCATTTTTTTCTGATGTTTACGTTGTACCTTTACGTTGACAACTCATTGATAATTTTCCAACCATAGAATATTCGGACATTTGAAATGAATGAACGAAAAAAAAAAAAATCCGAGCTTTAGAGTCAGATGTAAACACTCGTGTATATATCGTATTTCCTTTTCAATAATTCGTCAGTCTCTCTGCTCATTTCGAACGAGGTCCACACATCGATTGACAATGTCAACGCGTCTCTTGTTCGTTCTTGCAGTAACATTTTTTTTTATCACCATTTCTGCATCCCCTGATGAAAATTTGGCTCGAGCTCTAGAATCCACGAGTCATTTTTTTGATGAATTAAGACTCGAGTATGGTACGAAAATAAAAGAAACTTGTAAATAAAATAGTGTTCGATTGAACAATTATTGTGAAAAGAAAAACTTAAATTGCAGAATCTCAATCGCCGAGCCCAGAATTGTACAACGTGATCGAAAATCGAATCAGTGAATATTTGAATAAATTGAAAAAGTCGAGCAATTTGTCGAGAGGAAAACGTCAACTTGACGTGAGCAAAGGTAAGTTCGAATCTCAACATTTTCCTTTTTATTATTGAAAATATTGTTTATTTATAAAATCGTGTATACATATAATATATTGCAGAAAATTTCACACGTAAAATATCCATATATTTGTTGATAAATATACGATAATCTGTATTTGTTCGATTATGATTTCTTTCAGCTTAAAAAAAAAGTCATAACATATATACGTCAAAAAATCGTTTGAAAAAATGTTTAAGTACATATTTTAAAAAAATATTGAGTTTCCTTTTAGATTATATTGTTAAAAAAAAAAGTATTCATATAAAATAATATTTTTGTATAAAAATTTGAACGCACTTAAAAATTAGCAAGTCCATAAAGTTAAAGTCACAAATAAATGAATTCATTTAAATTCAACGAATGTCATTCTGTAGAGAGCGGAGTTTTTCCCTCGACTCCAAAAAGTTCTTTGAAAACGTATTGGCAGCCGTGGTCCGTAAGATATTTGAGTAGTTGTCCCATGTCGTTGTGTTTATCTGTAGTTGGGAATGATATTTCTTGAAATCCATCAAACTTTCGATAGCTCATTAAATTATTATCAAACAAATCTTCTTCTTCGATTAGTTTGACTAGAATTTTGTGCCAGTTCATTGTTTTGATCTGTAAGAAAATAAATAGTCTGTGAAATTCATTAATTCATGATTGCCAACTGATTGGAAGTGGAAACAGTTTAAAAAAAATTTTTTTTTGCAATAAATATTGTATTTTATGTGATTGTCTTTTAATTAAGATTCCAATTAAGGATGTGGCTGTGTTTTTTATTTTTCGGTAGTATAATGGTCAGAATTCCTTGATAAAATTGAAAAATTCTTTTTTTCATTATTTATTTATTTAAATAAATTTTTCTTAATTATATTATTTATAAATAATTTTATTGACGTACTTTTTGCCACCAATATTCACAGTCGTCTTTAGCTCCTTCGACACAAATTATTCCTGGTTTTCCAGCGAGGCAAAATCCAGTAAGAGAATTTTCTTTCGCTTCGTCAGCAATGTCCTTCCTCTTCAAATTGCTATATATGTGATGACTGTAAACCCAATATCTAGCAAAACTCAATTTTTCTCTAACCACCTCTTTCTTTTTTGTTATTCCATTTTCTTTCAATTTTTTTTCCAAGTCACCAATATATTTTTCAAAATGATCTTGTGTCCATGTTACCAACGAATAAATACATGGCTCATCAACCTCTTGGAGATCCACGAAACTCTTCAGGTCTTCGTTCATTCGTGTCTGTTGTATTCGATTGAGACATGAACTTCTCACGTAAATTTCAGGCCTGCCTTCCGGGTAATTGAACGGAAGATTCACCTGGAGTTCGGCTGTTCCCTAAATATTTTTTTACACAAGTAGAAATATGATATTTTAGGAAAAAAACAGCTTTTAAACAGAGAGTTTTTTGTACTACAAAAATTCAAACATGACGTCAATAGTGTTTGCCAGAATTTCGCTATTCGTTAACACTTTATTGACACACTGGGTCATTTTGACCCGAACTAATTTTTTAGCCTCAATCATCAAGAATGTTAATCGTTAACTGCCGAGTTTTTCTTAACCAGAATTTACGATTTTTTCATTTCGAAAATAATACAAAGTTCAGTCGTTCGGAGGTGAAAAAAAAAAAAAAAATTATCATGAAATACGACAAAAGTAGAATTATTTGATGCAGAGTCGACGTATTATACCGACTGAGCCTCCACGAGTGTGAGATAGTTGCGAATTTCGAAGATTACATTATTCCACGACGTTCGTCCGATCAGAATAAAAAAAGTTCTAGTCCATAGAGAGAAAAGATAAAAATAGACTAAAACTTTTTTTATCGAAAAAACAGAGTGGAACGATTCCATTCCGAAAATTTGAGGGGGAATAAAATTTCATTTAATTCGTGTGTAAAAAGATTTTTTATGTTCGTAAAATTTTCGAGTTTCGGGAAAAAATTACCTCACACATTGTAGGGTGGGCTCAAAAATATTACTACTTCAAAATCGTTCTTTATTTCGAAAAAAATACTAGTCTTATACAGAAAAATATATTGACGTAATAAAACACATAAGTCTCGTGTGATGTAATAATATTTCGAAGCACTAATAGTCACTTTTGTAAAGCGATTTTTTTTTGAAAATATTACAATTATTACGAAGTAATAAGATTTTGAAGGGCACTTAACAATGAGTAGATATATAAAATTTATGTTTACGATGTTTTGGTTAATGAATGATATTAGAATTACTGTTCTGTGAAAATATTTCATATAATTATAATTACGAATGATTTTATAAATACCTTTGGGATCGTAATCTCAATGGAATATTCAAGTTTCAATGGCAGATGGTCACGGTTTCCGGATACAAATTCATTAATATCTGCTAAGTTTCCATGATCAGCGATTGTTAATTCTTTCGGATAAACAGATTGCAATGCTTCTAATTCGCATATCTGAGCCTCCAGTTTTTCTCTTATCTCTTGGGACGTCGACATTTCCATTTAGTGCAACAATACTCGTGCCGAACATATGTTCCCGCGACTTAGTTCCTAATACGATTCCCATACGCGCTCACACATGACACGAGTTTTTGTTTAGTTTGTTTTATCCATGAGTATTTTATATAAACAAATCGAGAGATAAAAAACATTCTAGTCAGATTCGTCTGACAGATAAAACTGTGGGAGTTCACAAAATCGCCGCTCGAGACGCTCTTGACACTCTCGATCGATAAAACAAATTCCTACGCTAACCATCGACAGGAATAAAAGAAAAATACTTTCAGCGTTTTTGGCTTTTATCGCAGAGATCTTTTGATTATTAAAAATGTTTACAGATATCAAATTTTTCAATGGATTCGAAAGGAAACCAGGCCTCGATTTTTCGGATATTATTGATGTCACTTTTTTCGTTTACCGAATTGAAAATGGTCTGCGCTGGTACGCGGCTGCGCTCAACTCTTCGGGGATAACTCTGTTTCTTTATGAGGTGAATAAACTTCGATCTCAAACGCTTTTGGATCGAGGCTGAGTCACGTTTTTTTTCTCTCTTTTTCTAGCCTACTCACACATTCAGTTTGAAAGGATTTGCTAAAGTGAAACATGGTACTCGTATAATTTCTCAAAGTTCAGGCAACGCCACAATTTTTCTTGTCCAAAGATCAACCGGCGATGCCCACGTTTTTCGAATGAGACAAGGTCACGCGAGAAAACTTTTCGAGAGGGTTCAAACGGTCGATACTCCGGAGGCGACCGATTTGATTATGTGGCAAGGAATGAAAAAAATATATTTAGCAATTTCGTCGCCATCCAAAATCAACATTTTCATTTGGCTGGGCGAAAATTTTGATAAAATACAAAATTTGGAAATTGGCGCGAAAAAAATCGTTGCCTTCCAAACAGGTGGCGCCATGCATCTCCTCGCAGTCGATCAATCACGTACCACCATTTTTAAATTTCTTCTACACACTCGTGAATTTGTTCGTTCTCAAAGATTTTCAGGCGCCAATGACGTCACACAGTTCAAACTTAAAGAAGGACATCAGAGTGAATATTTTATTGTTCTTGCTGGTGATGATTCAACAATTATTTACAAACAATCGAAACATCGTTTCGTACCCTTTCAAAAAATTTCACGCGCCAAAAAAATTGCCGCGCTTCATAACCAAGCTGCCATTTTGTTGTTCCTTATTCAAAATGGCAGCTTGAGCGTTCTTCAATACGACGGTTGGAAATTTGTCGAGTTGGGAGATCGAATTCTTGGAATTTTCAATGCTCGATCGGTCTCTTTGGGCAATGAAAACTTTTTGGCTCTCAAAGTCAAACACTCGAGTGATTCCGAGAAGAACGACGAAAAAACCGTTAAAAATACTAGGAAAAATTCGAATAAAACTTCGATCGCATATTCATGGGATTTGCAAAAAATCATCTGGGCACGGAAAGAGACGTGGGCGACTCTAAGGGAAAAGACGAAACGTTGGTGCCAAGATTCATTGAAAAAAATACTTCCAGTATCTGTCAAAATGCCTGAACTCAAGAGTCCGTTGAAAATCGATCAGGGATCAATTCAAATTCTTCGTTCTCGTAAAGTAAGGCCCAAAGTAAACGAAACCAGTAAATTAATTAGCTAATTGAATACTTATTATAGAAAAAAATTGCAAAATATAGTTGTTGATGGAAAAATCTTGTAATTTTTCGAAAAAAGAAAAAAAATGGAATTCAAAATTCCCGCCATATTGGGAGGTGATAATTTTTTTGATCATTTCCTTTTTGACACGAGAAAAACTTCGAAATTGCAGATAAATGGTGAATCTGTAGAAAAATTCGCACAAACAACAAAACGCATGAAAGAAATAACATCAGAAGCAAAAAAGCTGGAAAAATCATCAAAAAATTATATTTCGCGGATAAATCCAATTTTCAAAAATGTAAGTGCGACCAATGTGCACATAAATTGCATAGGGACGTGTCGTGCGAAAAATACGATAACTGCAGAAAAAGATTTTTTTTTGGAAAAACTGAGATGGCTGGACAATGACGATCAAAACTTGCGTTTCGAGAAAGTAAAAATGTCGTTTTCGAAAAATTTGCCATGTCCTGTTCCATCCCCGAAAATCGAAGATGTGACAGTCGATGGTCTTGTGAATGGAATTTATTTTCCTAAGTTCGTCAATGACGTTCTCAAGGTCACGGGAGATCAAATATTCACTGGTATAACGAATTAGTAAAAAAATAATAATTCGACCTCAATTATTCAACGAGCTAAAAATCATTTATTTTTAGGCTCTCCCACATTTTCCGAGCTCCGAGTATCGAACGCGAAAATTCCATTAGATATTTCGTCGAATTTCACGCGCCAGCAGATCGAAGCGCTGAGCGTTGAAGCGGATGAGCTCGAAATCACTTCCGGTAGCTTTTTGTTGCCATTGAACAGCGCCTCTGGCACAGTGATGACTGGATCGTTGACAATCTCGGACGTTCGAATAAAAGGAGTCGTAGATTCACGCGGCGAAATAAATGGCACAGTTGGTACTAAACTGTCGCCAATAATTAATGTACCGGAACCAATGGAAATTCGGGGAAATATTAGCCTAAAAAATGTTATGGTTCTTGATGATTTTCAGGTCAACGATTTCAGAAGTAACGATGGAAAATCGTATAAAAATATTATTTCGAAAGCGCTGCCATTAAATTCCAGTCATATCGGAGTTCGATTCGAATTACAAAATGACAAAGTGGTGAGTTGTAGTTTTTTAGGAATCGATTATTCAATTATTACTTATTTATTATTATCATTATTATTATTATTATTATGATTAAATATATTGAGTTTAGTATTGATTATTAATTTGAAATAAACAATCGACAGCGATAGGTGCGCGCTCGGTGTATGGCTCTAGCGATCACGAAGTTAAGCAGCCTCGAGCGAGGTCAATACTTGGATGGGTAACCGCTAAGCCATGCATCGTCTTGCGTATCAATCGCTCAACGGGAGGCAGTTTTTCTGAGTTTCTGATGAAGCTAAACAAAATGAAACATAGTTGAAAAAATACTGCAACTGAAAAATAATAAAAATTTATTTGAAAATTAAACAAAAATTCAGTTGTTGACTAAATAGCAACGAAAAAACGATTGTTAATGAAGTGGAAGTGAAAAAATAAATTATATGTACCGCTTTTTCAGTTATGGAACAATATGACAGTTCGAAATTTTTCCGATAAATGGGTTACGAAAAATCGATCTGGTCATTACGTTATTACGGGTCACAAAATTGCAACGAAATCTGACATAACCCTAGAAAATCTAGTTCACGAAAATCTACCAACCCCAAGGTACAAAATTAATGTGAAATTAAAAAAAAATTTCGAAGTCACTATTTATACGAAACAAAAAATCACAAATTTCAGTTTTCCATTACGCTTGTGCAGTATCGCTGCAATAAGCGAAGGTATTTGGGAATCTAATCTAGTAATCGATAAAGGAACTGCAAAGTCTGTAAAAGCTATGAATCTTTTCAATGGATCCGAATTGAGTAAAATTTATTTGGACTCTGTTGACACGATCGAAGAAATTCCTTGGGGATCGAAAAATTTGTCTGGACAAATAAAAGTAAAAGAAGCGAAAATAGATCGACTCGATGGTGTGGAGTTTCAGGGTACATTTAACTTTTTTCGATAATCAAAACATCGAATTGATTGAATGAAAGTTTTCGTAATTTATGAATATTACAATGATCTGTTGTTTTTTTTTTTAATTTATTTATTTTTTGACAGAATTAAAAAACACTTTGTCCAAATGGACCGAACCCAATCGCCTCAAAGGTCCTGTTCGATTAAAGAATTTAAAAGTCAATGAAATAATGACGTCAGGCAAATTTCTTATTCCTTTACCTCTCGAAATACAAAATCTACAGACAAAAGCAAATTTATACGTTGGCACATTAAATGACATAAACATCGATGAATTTTTAAAAAATTCTGTTCAATTGGATGATAATCTCTCTCTGACAAATGTGACTTTTGGTGAGAAACACATTTTTATTTTTTATTTCTATCAAATTATAGATTTCGTTCAGTTTTGAAAGAAATTAACATTTATTTTTCTTTCTGATTACTTCGTCAAATGAATCATTTTGAAAAATGCTTTTTTGCATTTTTTTTTTTTTTGAAAAACAAACGACCTGAAAAAACCAATAGTTCTAATTTTCTGAAAATATTTCAAGTTCAAATTTCAATTTTTTTTTGTTGATCGTTCGTTCTCCAAAAATAAATAGACAGCAGTTTTTTTTTCGATGAAACGATTTGCTTTGAATTTTCTTTAATTTGAATATTAATTTCGAGGTTTGGGAATTTTTTTATTTTTCATTTCTCAGCTGGAGGACTCGAGGCGAAAGAAATTCATGCTTCCAAAACATCTTTTTGTCTTCAAGAAAATATGGCAACAGGTTATTTGGGTTCGAAAGAAATTCTGGGTGTTTTCGAATCTGAAAATTTTATTGTTCCAAATTTATTAAATATCCCACCGTCCGATAATCCAATCAATGTTTTTGCCGAAGGTAAATCCACATCGAAATATTTATCTAAATTTTTAAAAATAAAATTTGAAGAATAATTAAGTTTACAAATTAATCCCAAATTCTATTTTTTTTTTTTTTTCTAATAATCAGGAGAAGTCGAATTTTTAAAGGAACCGAATATCAAAAATATAAATAACAAAAATTTGGATGAATTGTACAATGAAATTTTGTTGACTGACAGACCAATGAACATTTCTGCTCAATTCGTCGAGTTTAAAAATGTTACGTTCGAAAATGACGTTAAAATATTGGTGAGCGAGAAAAATCGAAAATAAAAATCAAATAAATTTGATAATATTTCCAAAATTTTTACTTTAAATTAAAAAAATTTATTCAATTAAAACTGATGAAATTTTGATACGTTTTTAAATTTTTGTAGCAATCGTTTGACACTCCGAATTTTGGTCCATGGTTCAATCTTGAGACTCGATTGTTGAGTAAAACAAAAGCCCAAAAAATAAACGTCGAAGCGTCATTCGCGTCAATTTCAGTTCCAAAAATCGTTGCATCATCAAAATCACATTTACGGTCGAATATTTCATGGCTTTACGATTTGGAGTACAATTCCTTAAAAAATAAGAAGATTCAAGAGAGCACGAACGAGTGGAATTTCGAAGAATTGGTATTAACAGGTATTATCGATTAATTAAAAATAAGCAAAAAAAAAACGAAACTTGTTGAAAAATTTTAAAGAAAATCCTTTTTTTTATTCCTTTTTTTTTATTGAGTGATTTTTTCAGGCAATTATAACTTCCAGGGTCGAATCAATGGCCTCAATTTCTCAACTGATGTCGTGAGAAAAGACGTGAAAAAAAATATCGTGAAAGGGAAAAAAATATTTCGAGATTTAAAAGCTCAAAATGTCAATGGCTTGAAATTTGGCAAATTTGCACGTAAGGCACTGAGGAAAAATAATAATAAGGATCAAACTATCGTCGTGAAGGCATGGAAAAAATTTAAAACAGTAGAAATGAGAAATTTAAGGTTTGATATTAAATAAATTTACATTAATTTCTCCAAAAACACAAAAAAAGTCAGTTTCTAATATTGAAAAAAAAAAAAACCATTTTTTTTCCATTCTGGAAAATTGATAAAATTTTCGTATTTTTGATATAAAATAATTGACAGTTTATTTTTTCAAACTAATTAATTTTACCAAAAACAGAAAAAAAAACGTCAATTGGTCAGTTACTAAAATGAAAAATTCTTAAAAATGAACAATTTTTCTTCCATCTTGAAAAATTGATAAAATTTTCGTATTTTTTATATAAAATAATTAACAATTTATTTTTTCTTCGAATTACAGGGTAGAAGGAACGATTATGGGTAAAAAAATTGAAAATTCGTTACAAAAGTCTGCAGAGCAGATTCTCCAAGGGACAAAAATCTTCAAAGGTTCTGTAACGACGTCGAGCATCGTAACCGAAGGATTGGTGAATGGAATGAAATTAAAATCCTTCGTCGAGCACCAACTCAAGAAAAATTCATCTTTACAAATTATAAAAACACCAATTAATTTAAACAATGAATTAACAATTCACGGTAACATGACAATTAATGGTTCGTACAATAATGTTGAATTGAAGAATTTACAGAACGTTATGAAAAGACTTGAATCGATGAACGAGAGGATGACAGAATTACTCAATTTTGGTGAAGGAATTGAAATGGCAATCAACAGTAAGTTTTTTTTTTTTTTTTAAATAATCCAACAAATTTCAAAGCATTCATATTTTATTTTTTTATTAGTGAAAATAAGAAATCCAAAAAAAAAAAAACATTCAATTCGACACACAAAAAAACTGAAAAACTCGAAAAATGATAAAATCCTAAAAAATCTGAAATCTAAATAATTTTTTAATCAGTTTCCTTTAAAAAAATAATCGAAATCTCAAAAAAAAAAATCCAAACGCAAAAAGTATCAATATCTAGATCAATTAATAAAATAAAAATTGGAAAAAAGTTGTGAAAACTTTGAAAGTCTGTACCCAAAACCCAAATAATAAAAAAAAATGTCGAAAAATAATTAATTAAAGATATTTACAGTTAGAAAAAAAAATGTATTTCTAAAAATTTCTCAGATCGTGCATTGTACTGGGACAATATGGAGCTCGTGAAAAAAAATTCAAAACCATTAAATTTCGAAGTACAGAATATTGAGAAAATTTATTTCGTTGATTTGGGTTACTGTGGAGTCGTCGATTTCTCTCTATTTTGCGACCAAGCAACGATTTTCCAGCCGGTCTTAATAATTCCGAACGATGGTCGAATTATTGACGCAAAGGTTATTGACTTTTCGGGAATTCCTCTCGTTGTATTCGTGACCTCGGATCCTGGAGGAGGAGTATTTATTTTTCGTTACGATCCTGTAGGAAAAAATTTCTACGAGTTTGCTAGTAAGTTTTCCTCTTTTGTAATGTGTAATAATTTTATTTCTTAAAAACTTTTTGTCTTCAAATTTTTGTGTATTTCTCACATTTCATCATTTTTTCTTTATTGTCGACATCGGTTTTTTTTTAAATTATTTTTTAATAGCATTAAAAAAAAAAAAAGAATTATATGCAAAAATTAAACTTTTTTAGAAACCAATCGAAATTACTAATTTCCGTTCTTCAAATTTTTATTTTTGTACATAATGACATTTACCTCGAGTTTCCAAAAGACTTTTTTGCAGGAAGCAATTAATAAGAATTTAAAAAAAAATTAAAAAAAAAAAATAATAATAATAATAATAATAATAATAATAATAATAATATGTTTACTATTGCAATTATAGCACGTGAACCTCGTTAAAACGTTTAGATGAAATAAATATTTATTATTTTCGTAACATCTAAAAAGTGAGAATTTTTTTAGAACATTTATTTTATTTTCACTCGTGCTTTAGGTTTAATTGTACCAGGAATAATTGACGGAACATTCACACCAACGATCAATCCTCTCTGGATCACTCTTCGTCTACGAGAACATTTGATGATTTTACGCTACGATATCAGGTCAAATTTTGAAGAATGGATAATAGCAGGTTCCGGAGCATTTTTGATGAGCTCAACGCCGAGCAATGAATTGTTAATATTTCGATACGACGGTGTTTGGAAATTGGGAGGACTTGGCGGTCCTCGAAAAATTCTTGATTCGAGACTCGATGGTCAAATTGACACGTTCACTTTTGGCTCCGACTATTATGTTCAATTGACTGATAAAAATGTTACAAATCTTTTGAAAAGTCGATGGATCGGTAATTGATTGGAATATTAACAATCGAATGTTTTGCTGTTGTTTTGATATACAAAATTTATTGAAAAAAATGGTTTTTCCAAGAAGAAAAATCCAAAATTTTGAGTGTTGCCAAAGTGTCTAAATATCCATTTGAACGAAATATTTATTTACTGTATCAAAATTGAAATAAAAAAATCGTATTTATTGTTAATTATAATTATTATGAAGAAATAAAATGTGCAAAAAAAACCCACAAATGTAATGAATTGTAGTTTTTTTTTATGTCAATACAACTACATATTTTGATTGGATTTCGTCATTAACTGTGAATTCATGTTATACTTGTAAGGAATTAATATTTTATAATAATTAAAGATGGAACATGACGTCAGGATTAAAATGATGTAAATAAACGTCAAACGTAAAAAAAAATGACGTAAATAAACGTAAAACGTGAATAAATGACGTAAATAAACGTAAAACGCGAATAAATGGCGTAAATAAACGTAAAACGTGAATAAATGACGTAAATAAACGTAAAACGTAAATAAATGACGTAAATAAATAAAATAAAATAATATGAAGTAAATAAATAAGTTGACAGATTTGTCAATATAGTTCTTGAAACAGTTGCATGAAAATATATATTTTTTTATTACATGATGATAGTATTTTCGTTACAAATATGTATTGTACAATTTTTTTGGGTGCTCTATACCGAAGCATTAAGATTCCGGAAATAATGTTCACCTCCAATGACAGCGGAAGCAGTTGCCTGAAGATGCAATAATAATTTTTGTTTAAACCCATGCAAAACAACTTTTTCCTGAATTTTGTCCGTATGCGTTGAATGGAATGAAAAAAAAATGAGATATTTAGAGAGACAATGACCTTGGCAGCGTCTTTTATTATTGTGACCTCTTCCGACACAATTTGTTGATTATTTTCGATTTCTTCACGTTCAGGTTTTTTTGATTTAACTTCTGGAATAACTAAATTATTTTTCTGCGAAAAAAAAGCAACAAGATTAATTGAAAAGTCGTTGCAAATCTTCGTGGAAAATAAAATGAATCAACAAAACTTCGATGTTACTGCAGATTAAAAAAAAAAAGATTCCTTCTCATTTTGCTGTTCGAGCAAAAATGCCAATCGCTCTAAATCTAATCGAAATAAAATCGTGACGAACATTTGATTGTGAATTAAATAAAATTTGACAAAAGTGAGTCAAATGGGCGTTTAAATCATGCGGAAAAAAATAATAGATTTTTGTTTTTCTCGTATTCGTTACCGGTGGTCGATGGGTCGTATCTTTTTTCGATTCTTTTTTTGGATATTTTTCTTCATTTTTTTTTCTCTCTTCAGTGGCGTTATTGAGAGCAGTTTGTTCGGCGGTTGTATAAACGATGAGTCTCGGATCCATGGCAATCCATTCGCTGTGAATAACTTGCTCGAGTTTCCAACGTTTCGAAATATCCGGTTCGAGAAGATTGGTCACTAATTTTTTGACACTTTCGCTCAGAGTGCTTGCAACTTTGCCTCGAAATTTCCAACGTCGATTTAATTGCAATTCACACAGACGTTGAATGTTCGGATCATCGAAAGGCATTCTTCTATTCAATATTATGTAAAGTATAACTCCGAGCGACCAAATATCCGCGATTTTCGGATTGTACGGTGACCCACGTAGTACTTCCGGTGCAGCATATGACAACGATCCACAATAAGTATCGCTCAGTACCCTTTTCCCTCGCGCATCGAGTACGTAACGAGCGAATCCGAAATCCGCTAATTTCACATTGTAATTCGAAGTTATCAAGACATTTTCACACTTTATGTCTCGATGGGCAATGTCCATTTCGTGCAAGTATTGCAGAGCTATAAAGATATCGAAAAAACGAAAATCGATAGAACTGCACTCCGAGGCATCGATAAAAAATCCAATTTATAAAATATGCGTATAAAAAACAGCCCTCCATCGGATTTCGGTTTAAAACAATAAAAAAAAGTCACTCGTTTAAAGAAAAAGGACAAAGAAAACAAAGAAAAATACACTGTTTACTTTTTTGAGGTTAAAATTTGTTGGAGAACAATGTAAATGGCTCCGTGGATGAACGAATGGAAAACATAGTAAAACCACGTTTCCGAGCTTTTTCGAGTGTGTGTCTACAGCACCTGAAGTAGATTTTTTAGCATCTGTCGAGGATCAGTCGTGGGGAGTACGAAAAACAGCACTTTTAACTGCAAGGAGTTAAGAGTGCTGTTTTTCGATCTTGACAGTTGCCACGCTCGAAAAAAGGAGAAAAACGTGGTTGCGTTATAAAAGAATAAAAAAAACAGTGCACCTAGCGCCAGTTGTCGAAGCCACACTCGAGCCTGGTTCTCCGCGATCGAACCATTTTTCAATATAAATTCCAAGAGATCTCCGTTTTCAGCGAAACGCATAAAAATAAAGTATTTCGTACGTCTTTGAAAAATACTGTGTACGTGAATTATGTGCGGATGATTCAACTTGACGAGGATATCGAGTTCCCTGGGCAAAAACTTTTCAACGAAATCATCAGTCGCGCTCGCAGTGTCAACTACTTTACAGGCGAGAGTGTTGTGTCTTTCTGGCTCGTGTTCAGGCTTGTATTCCGCGAGAAATACCTAATATTAATAAATATTCGAAAAAATGTATTGAAAAATAAAAATAAACATTAACGATCTAATGAGGAATCGTTTGAAGTCGAAATTAAATGTAATTTGAACTAAAAAAGTGTCGTTGTTCCATTTATTTCATAATTTCATATTATTTTTAAACCTTGGCATAAGAGCCTTCTCCAAGTTTTTTCAAAAGTTTGTATCCTCGAGCCTGTAACGTGGCATCCTCGGATGGTGTATGGTCGAGATGATTTTGCGACATGGAATTTTGGAAGCCGTTGCTTGCATTCTAATTCCGCCATTTAGCATAATTTATGATCGATGATTTTCATACTTTTCTAAATAAGTGTTATTTCGTTAATAAAAAATCAATTAAACGCGATTCGAATTCTGTTTTTGAGCGATTTTTTCACATACTTGGTTCAAAAATGTAACAAGACTGGCATTCTGATCTGAAAAAATTTTCACTACGATTACTTCAAAAAATATAATAATTAAAAAATATTTTTTGTCGCTGAACTTTTCGAAATATTCCCATTCAATCTAACTCTTGCGAATATCGTTTTTTTTTGTCTATCTTCTATTTTATTCGCCATAAAGAAAAAAGGAGGATCAATACTACACGAACGACAAAGATTGAGAGAAAAAAAAGAGGAATTTATATCAATTTGAGTGGTGGTAAACAAGGGTGCGAAAATAGGTCAAATCCTAGGGCAATAATGTAACAGGATCGAGTTTCTCGTAGTCAACATTTACGTCATTCATACTCTTGAAAAGTGTTGTTTTTAAAAAATCGAATAATAACAATAAACCCCGATGTCTTGAACATAAAATATAAAATAAAACATGAATAACCTTGAAAATCATCCGGTGATGAAAGGTTGTTGAGACGATATCATGAAATTTCCTTGAAAAACACTCTGTTCAAAAATTTTCGTCGCACTGATGGAATATTACACAAAAATTTTGCTGCAAATTTGCAACACGATTTTTTACTACTTGACCATTTTGTACTTCCGGTTTTATGAAATACCGACTGTAAAGTATTGGGTTGACACGTCAACTCGAGAAAACAAAGACCGATCGGTTTCGATATATTCTCTGTCATTAATTTGTAACGGAAAAAAGTTTGACCGCTTGTCACTCGAGAACTGCTCAACGGATTTCGATGAATCTTTCACAGGAAGAAAGCTCATGACTTGCACTAAGTTGTAGGCTCTATAAAACCCTGGTTAATCATTTCTTGAAGAAATAAAATCAAATCCAATTTTTCATTCGATGTCCATCTTCGAAAATTCGAAACGCGAAAAGAATTTAAAAACATTCTCAAGGTGACCGATCAGTCATCACATAACCTCTGCCCGAATTTTCGAAATTAAAATTTTATCGACAAACTTTGACTGATATTACAAAAGGGATCTGTCTTTTTGTTATACGTCAATATCCTCGAAAAAGAATTTCAATTTGAAAATTTGCTCTTATTATCAGTTACGATGATAATTCGATTTTAATGCTTTTCGGGTTTTCTGCAGATTTCCGTCTTATTTCGATGAATTTATAGTCAAGTTAGAATAATAAATAAAAAAACATCATTTCCTGTATTTATCGATGTGCACGTCATGCAAGTGACGTTTCATCTTCAACGATGATTTTTCTATATTCTTCGGGAATGCTAACATGTAAAAAGGTCATAAAAATATCATTAATTTTTCAATATTTCAACGTATATATAGTTATACAGAAAACGGAAGAGAAATAACTGTTCAGCTCGTAAAACTTTGAACGTGTCCCACTCCCAAATTAGCAGCAAAGTTCGATAAAATTCTACAGTGCAGATTCGATCCGTTGATGGAAAATATTCCATTAGAAATGAAAGGAGACACTTTGAACAACGACAAAAAAAATAACCAGACGACCATATTGAAAATTGATAGGAATTCAGATTTTATGATGATACGAAATCGAGTGCAAAACGTTCAACTAATTCAACTCTTTATCGATCATTCTTGTTAGAGCCTTCGAAAGACCAGGAAAAAACAAATTTCATTAAAAAATCCACTCACGGTATCAATGTAACGGTCACGGTGACCGGAGCGCGCGGTACGTAAACAACGCGTTTTTCTCGGAACTATTTCTCTCTCAACTGTTTTCATCATAAGTTTTTCATTTCTCGGTATTTTCTGACTATTTATTCGCTCAGCATCGGAATCGCATTTTCTATGGTCTGTCACCGATAATCGGCCACGAACATTGGCCCGGCAACGCTTTGATTTGAAAAACTAAAAATTATTCCTGAATTATCGACAATAATGAAGTTTTGTTAAAAAAAAAAACAACATCAATACGTCTCGGGTATTTTGGACCCTGGAGGGACGAAAACTTCTTACAACAGAACAAGTCAGACGCGTGTTTATCTCAAACGGATGAGAATCCCGAGAGATAATGAGATAAGAATTCGTGCGCCGGTTCAATCGATTTTTCGCAAGCTGGACACTTTTTGTACACATATAACTGATAGGGAAATTGATGAAAGTGAACACATGACTCGCGTCCTTCGTACTGTCCACACACGGGTGTTTCTTTCCCAAGAGATTAAGTGATAATTTTAATTAAAACGCTTGAAAACTACTTGAAACGATTTCTAAAAATATCAGATAATATAAAATAATTTTAAACTATTCGAAACGAGTTCAAAATTTATAAATTTTGTAAAAAAACCATTTTTAACAATCGTAGATGAAAAAAAAAAATTTTAAACCATTCGAGGCGAATTTAAATTATTCAAATTTACCAAAAAATAATTGGAACGAATTTAAACAACGAATAAATCGTTCGAATTTACGAAAACAAGTTTAAATGACCTCAAATTAGTTAAATCTCATTCGAACGAGTTAAAATTACTTAAAATTGCTTCCGACGAACTGAAACAAGTTTAAATTCCCTGAAACTGAACAAAATCAATGGGGAAGAACTAAAACGATCGAAAATCGCACATAAAAGGAGTTGGAACGAACCTGAAGGCTTTGAAATACGAGGAACATGTTATCAATACATTTAAAGTGATTTTTACGACGGAACCTTAGTGTCTCGGAATGTTGAAGAAATTGACATGTTTACACTGGAATGTGCAGATAATTTTATTCTCGAGGAGGTAAAATATGTTTTTTTTTTAATTTATTAATTTTTCATTTCCAAAATATAGTTCACCCGTCAGTGGTAGCATTATGAAACTTTTTCTCAACTTTCTTCACTCGAAAATTTCGAATGGCATTCGAAATGTGCAACCAAGGTTTGAAATTTTATTGAAACGATCGATTATTCAGTTTTATACTGACAACTAAATATTTTGTCATAATAACAACATTTTTTCTTATTTTTTCATTGTTTAAGAGATTTTCTCACGTATATAGTTTTAAAAATTGATAAATTGGAACTTGAAAATAATTTCGTGACAGTCATTAACTGAATGATCGATCTTTTCAACAAAATTAGTTTTCAATGTGACAGGTTGAGATACGAAAAAAAGAGATTCATCATTGAATTTTTTCAATTTATTTCAGATTGAAAAAATAATTCGAGAACGCTGGAGAATTATGGAACGAACAACACGATATGGCTGGCTAATTGCATGTTATCAGGGTTCTGCAATCTCGCGGGAAGAAGCGACACTTCTTTCATCTCTCTCAACCAAAGTACATTTTTTAATACTGCGATTCAAACTCAAATGATCTTCAAAATATTGAATCATCAAAAATCTCCTGAAAATCTTGAATTATCAAAAATCTCATAAAAATCTTGAATTATCAAAAATCTCATAAAAATCTTGAATTATCAAAAATCTCATGAAAATCGTGAATCATCAAAAATCGCATGAAAATCTTGAATCATCAAAAATCTCATAAAAGTTTTGGAACATCAAAAATCTCATGAAAATCTTGAATCATCAAAAATCTTATGAAAACCTTGATTCACACTGAAAAAAAATAGTTTTAAAAATAAACTGAATTACAATATACGAAATAAATGAAAAAAAATTGAAAAAAAAAAATTGTTAGTCGATTTTGTTTTTTATGCTTTCGAGAATGAGATCCGTTATAATATTTTTGGTATTTTAGATCGGTCACGAAAATTGCAGAAAAGCATTTGACCAAATTCGAAAAGCCTGTCGTGATTTGCATCCCCACTATGTGCCAAAAATGGCGATTGCAATTTTGGACGAAATGTACACCGTTGTAATTCTTCAGTGAGTAAATTAAATTTCCTTTCGATAAAAAAAAATGTTTTTTTAATTTAAAAAAATGCTCAGTTTGAATAGAAAAAAAAATTAAATTGAAATAGAAAATAATTAATTATAATTCACAAAAATAAATAACAAAAAGCCAAATTTTCACTAATTCAATTTCGATAATAATAAATCATGTTTTGTTTTGGTCTGAGAATTTTTATTCGTTTTTTTTTTTTAGGAATCGTGGTAGAGAATCAAAATGGCAGAACATCTTGTTGCGAGATTTGCCACCAACGGTATTTACAATATCTAACGCTATATTTTGAAAAAAGAAAAGAAAAAGAAAAAGAAAAGTCGATACACGAAGAATTATGAACTAAACACTACAATTACCACAAAATTATAAACAATAAATGAAATTTTTATTTCTACAGACTCACGAATCAAATATTATCGCTACCCTCTAATTATTATTTTTTCCACTTTAATTGTTTTTTTTTCTTCTGATTTCGCTCACGATAAATTCGTAGCCGAAAATTTGGAAAATTCGATGAAATTTAAACGTCAATGCGCTTTTGGGCTGCAGTTTTTTTTTCAAACTCTTAACTTGGAGTTTGGGTCGATTTTTTTAAGCCAAAAATTGATAATTCTCTTAACGATAATTTTCGAATAAGCGTTTTTTTTCGTACAATAAAGATTAGGCACTAATTTTCTTTTTGTTTTAATTCGGTTGATGAACAGATTGATAATAAAAATTGTATTATCAATGCGTTATTTTAGTATATAGACAAATATATCGCACGATATATTTACTTGTATATTTTATATAATAATATATTCAAATATAATAACATATTTAATGAATATATTGTATAATGATATATTTATTATAAATAAATATAGCATAAATCCTTGCATTCGTCGGGGAGTATAACTTTACGTTAATTATTATCTCGCACATTTTTATTTTTAGTCTCGAAGTAACGTGATTTATATATTCAAAAATTTCGATCAAAAGATCGAATAAATTGTATACGATTAATGGTAAATTGTTTATTTTTTCTTCGTCACTCGCGCTCGCTTTTGTTTTCAGGTTTTATTTTTTCTTCCTAATAATTATTATTCTTGTTAGGGCCTTTGATTGTTTGAGTTTTCACGCATCTGGTCCCTCACCCTCGAGGGGGTCGAGTCAACAATAAATAAACACAAGATTTCGTTCTTTTCTTCATTTCATAACAATTTATTGGAATTTTTTCATCAAAATAGCGAAACAGCATTTTCGGATATCGTATTTACGATTTTTTCGATTTGAGGATTTTGCTGACTCGACCTCTCAATAAATCGTAGCTTAAATACAAAATCCTTAAATTATTAGTCTGCGATCTCTTCCATTACGTTCTTCGTACGCAATAAATCGTAATATGTTTTTTTTTTCTTCTTTTATCGTCTTTTCGTTTTCGTCGTCTTATCCCTAAGTCGTGAGTAAATGGAATTTTTGTTTATGTTGTTCGTATTGTCTCGTGTATTTTTCACGTTTTTCAAAAATGTCGAAATTGTTTGTTCAATGTTTCTTTCAAATTATATCTCATTTCGTTCTTCGTTTCTAACAATTTTTCTGGCAAACGAGTACTAAATTTTCTCCAACAAATATCAAGTTTTGTAAATCTTTTAAAAATGTATTTCTTTTCCTATTTTTTTCGCTGATGAATATCTTTGACCATGATGCCAGTCAATAAGCATTCATATACAGCCAATTACGCGTCTCTGTTCCCCAACTTCGAGATCTGTAAAGAAAGAAATTAAAAAAAAAAAAAAAAAAAAAAAAAAAAAAAAAAAAACACAAATTATGAATGATTTCCAAGAGTGTTAGTTAGAGAGATTGAAAAATTTTGAAACGTGAGTTAATGAGCTTATGAGGCGAGATAGCGATTAGAACGAAAGCCACAATTTGAGAATTAATTGTCCGATGAAAAGCAAAAAAAAAAGATATTAAGTTACGCGAATTCCAGAGAAAAAGCAGGTCCAATTTTTCCACAGTTTTTTTTTTCACTTGTTCAATGGTTCTTGAATTTTTTGGGCAAAAGGAAAACAACTTTTTCCGTTATGTACTTTGCAGGTTAACGTCTTGGTATTTTTAAAATCCTTTTTCGTTTGTTTTGTTGTTGTTGTTTTTTTGTCTTATTTTTGGCATTAGTAGAGTGTTAGACTTACGAGTTAGTTTAAGAAGATTTGTTGCTCGAATGAACCTGTGATTGTGGTTAGATTGTGGGTGAATTGAGATTAGGGCTGCCAGGAGTCGAAGATGGCGTCGATGGTGTACCTGGTGGAGTGCTTTCCAAGGGGCACACGAGGTTTCCGTAGTCCGCCTCGCTTTTGCTCTTTTTACGCTTAAGTGTGAATTGCGATTTCTTTGGTACCTTTAAAAACAATAATAGAGGAAAATGATTTTTAACTCTTTGCATAAATAATTATAACAATTTAAAATCAACTAATAAGAAATAACAATAAACAAATTAAGAGGAAATTCCCATGACGAACTTCAAACACTTTTGTCCAAGAAAGAAAAAGAGGAAAGTCCAAAAAATCAAATAAATTCAAAGAATTTCATCATATACTGCATTTTAAGCCAAAAAAGAAAATTCTTGTACTCCAAGAAATGGACTAATTTCATTAAATTGCCATGGAAATTCCTTATTGATATCGATATTGTTTCGTAATTATCCCCAAGAACATTAAAACGAAGAAAGAGTAAACGACAATGGATGGAATATGAAAAATACAAAATGTGACTGACCTTCAATCTAGCGGTGAGAGTAAGAGGCACAAAACCAAGTGTGCTTTCCATTTCGCGTTTGTGTTGAACGACCTCCCGTCCAAGAATTTGATTAAAATGAGTTGTCAAATGTCTGCGAAGTAGAGTCTTCGATGGAGGAATGCTGAGCAAAGTAGCGAGTAATTCAGAAGTGAAACGACCTTCGTGAATAATGAGACCACCGTGGACACCGGAGCCTCGCATGTTCGGGGCATATTCGGCGAGGTCAACAACACGAAGCCATTCCATAACACGATGGTTCGTCCAGAGTGCAACATTACTGCCATCCGCGCCGTTTCCACCGGCTGCTCTTCTCTCCAAATTGTCAAATTCGAAATTTAACTCTCGCAATACTTGAATACCGCGGCGTAAACTCGCCGCGTGCAATTGAGCCGTTACACCTAAATTCAACAAATCCTCAGTCGTCAAACGATGCAAAACTCTACCGTCGACCTTGGCGTTGTGAAAAGCTTCCTTGTGTTGCGGAAGACCCACGTCGTCCAACCAACGCAATACAGCCACGTTGTCCATCTGCAATTTTCATTTTTGTCAGTTAAAAGTCATCGGATTCATTTTTCTATAAAGATTTCAATGATTTTATCAAATATTAGCTGTCCCCGGGGTTTCCTGTGGCTAGAAACACTGTCGTTAATGGAACTTGGATATTAATCACAATTATATACTAAATTACGAAAATATGAGTTATTGAAAATGATTAAAAAAATTAATTTCATTAATTAACGAAAATCTACATTATTTTCTATTTCTAATCGAAACTGGAACCCGAGTCTCCTCTCATTCTCTTCGTTTTCGAACTATCTTCAAATTGGTTTTTAGTATTTTTTTGTTTGTCTACATTTTATATTAACTGATATATTTTTAAAGTTGGACAAAAGATTTGAAAGAATTGGAATTTCTTCTCGACATTTTCGTGCGAACGACCACGTTCAACATAAAATTTTTAATCGATTCAAATTAGACGCCTGTACGGAATTAGGGTGAAATAGAGAGAGAAAAAAAATAACCTTCTCCGAGCCAAGGAATCCAACGCCGTTGCATCTCTCGGATTCGACAGCATACAGTAATTTTTTCCTATGCATATTGTTTTTGATATCGAGCTCTTTTTCAATTTGATTTTGAGTAGCATCGAGCAGTTTGGTGCCAGTTGCTCCCCATCTTCTTAGTTCCGGGGCATAAGATTCGAGACCGATTCGAGAAAGCCATTCCTCAACTTCTTCCATGGAGAGTTCGGCCAAAGGTTTTGGTGGAGTTTCTTCAACGCGAGGAGGTGCTTCGCCAATAACAGTTTTTTCTTCTTCGGCTGAGGAATGAAAAATTCATTAGAACAAAAACAACAAAAAGCTTTTTTTTTTCAAGCCAGATTTTTTTTTCAAGCCATTCGAGACATTCCTCCGGCTTTTGGCATTTGGTTAATGTGTCAATTAGCAATTTTTATTTAATTTTGTAACTTAGTAAAAAATCGATTATTCAGTTTGCTTCAATTTATTAATTGGCGTCGTCCCGGGGCAGGGGACAAATAAAACATGCCTGGAATATGAGCAATTATTAAAAACAGCATGCTCTTGCAAAAAGTGCTGAGAGGGGAGCTGCTGATTTAGAACCTAAAATCGGGGCGGATAAACATCGAGCTGACGATCCTCTGACAGCCAACGGAACGGTAGTCTGGGCCGCGGATATTTGTTGCGGGACCTTACCGAACGCCACTCCTTTTTTTGTGCTCGTTGGTGGCCTTGGAAGACTGCTGTACTGGCCAGCGTGTCGACTGAATCTCTCGCCCTACATCCAAATTTCCAAAAATCGTTAAAAAATTAAACAAACAAAAAACTTTAACTAGAACAAAATTTAACAATTTCTTTTCTTTTGCCTCAATTTTTTATGAATTTTGTACGAATTTAAAATAATACAGAAAAACATCACTGAGGAATATTTGTCGCAGAAAAATATCGAACGAATCATAAACTCAAAATATCAAAACAATTCATCAAAAACGTGACAAAATTAAATGGAAAAATACAAAATTTAACTGTTCATATCGAAAAATGACTAGAACAAAAATAGCGCGAATATATATTAAAAAATGTAATATTTCGAAAATTGTAATTACATGAAAAAATATTATTTATGGTGTTTGCATACTTACATTGGAAACGGGGCTGCTATTGGTACGTAAATTTACGTTCTCGTGTTCCAGACTAGCCTGGCGCAGTTTCATTTCGGACAGAGAACTCAACAACTCAAGTTTTTGAGTCTCCAGTGCGCTGCGTGACAAGATTTCCTTTAATGAAAAAAAAAAAGCAGGATTGTAATTACTCTGCACTCAAAAGTCTTACTGTCGAACTTTTTTTTTTTTTTTTTAATGTTACAAATTATTGACAATCAAAATTATTTTTATTGCTGGAAAAAGCAAAAAGTTTGCAACGAAATGTTAATTGTCAAAACTAATTCCAATTGTGAAAAAATTTGTTTTTTAATATTTTTATTTTTTTTTATTTTATGAATTCGGTATCAACCATTTAGAAAATAATTAAAATAGTTTTTTTATACCGACCTTTTGAAGAATGTCTTCCATTTGGCGAAGCGAGTCCTTTTTTTCTTGAAGAATAGTCTCCAGTTCGAGGATTTTGGTGGATTGAGCATCAACTTGTTCCGAAAGAACGGAAACTTCCATGTGCAGGGCTCCACGCTCATTTTCTAATTTCCGCAATCTTTCCTGAAAAAAAACGAAATTGGAAAAAAATAATTAATCATTTATTTATTCACAAATCGTGGATAAACAAGCGACGTAGATTAACAATAAACTCACGATAACACGATAACATTAACACACAACATTCGTTACAAAAAAACACTCAGTTTTGTGCACTAGTTTTTTCTAAAAATTCGCTTTATTTATTTCACGTGAACAAATACATTGTGAATTGATTTGTCAACAGTACACGCTCGAAATGTCATTTACAAAAATTATTTTAAGCTGCAAATATGACAGAAAATAAAAAATCAACTGAAAAATGAATATTTGTGAAGAAACAAATAGTAAAAAATAAATTTGATGATTTTTTAGAATATTTGTTTCCTTCTGCAGATCTTTTTGAGTTTCTGCTTTTCAGCTATTTCTTTTGCCCTCACGCGTGAGGCACTGAGAAAAAAAAATTGTTGAAAACGACACGATTATTTTGTTAAATACACAGAGCTTAATATTTTGCAATAATTAAAGAAATTTTTGCCCACAAATATATTATTGGAATGATAAAAATTTGGTAGTTATAGCAAAATATTTAGTCGTGGATATTCAACTAAATGATTGACCTTTTTAACAAAAACTTTTTCTCAGTCCGTAATCAACTGATCAGTCACCTTAAAATATTGATTACAAATTTGTTTGAAACAAATACAGCGTAAAATACACTGAAAAATCAATTTCGTTGAAAATGCAAATATTTTGTTGAATACGTCGACCAAAATTATTTTAAACAATGAACTAAATTTTTCCCTTTGAACAGTATATTTGGTAAAAAAAACAAAATGTACTGTCGAGGTGACAAAATTTCGATTAATTTCAAAAAATAATTTTGTTCGTCGTATAAATATTTGCATTTTCAAAAAAAAAATCGTCTTTTCAGTGGGCCGTGAGGTGTTACGAAAAAAAAATGGTATTTTTAAGAAAAGAAACGTCGAGGAGATACGCGCTAGACAAAAAAATACCTCGGTGTTATTATTGCAGCTGTTGATATAGAGATTGCTGGCATATTGGGGAGCACTCGTATTGGCATATTGAAATTGTTGAAGCGAGCAATAGTGGGGTGGAATATTTCTCTCTCTTTCGCAAAAAAGAAGGTCACTTTGTGACCTTGCGCGTTGATCTCTTTCGTTTCGATTGCGCAATCGACGCCTTCGTCTGTCCAAAGAGCCGCCGTAACGTCCGGTAGGATTTCCGGTTGGTAGGGAAGCGATGCTCGAAGCTCGTGAACCCAAACGCGAAGGGGCGTTGACCTTGGAAGTTGTCGGAGTGATTTGTTGTGGTCGTGACTGATGAGACGAGTGAGCGTGGTTGTTGTAATCGAACGGAGATATTTCCTTCGTGAAACTGTGAATCCATCGTTCGTGCACGTTTTTTTTAGACTCTTCATTCAACTTTCGACATTTCGGACTAATTTTCACACCGGAAATGGACGATTGGCGTCCATTTTGGTATAATAAACGGTATAACAATAACCTTGGTGACCTTGAGGAAGTTTCAAGGGATTTAGGACTTGGAAAAAAATATTTTTACACTCAAAATTGTAACTTGGAACCAAGGGCATTGTCTGACCTCGAAAAAACACGAAAATAGTTGCCTGCTACCTTTTTACCCACGTATTCGTAAGTTTTGGACGTAACAAAAGATTTTCAAGTTTAAATTAAATACTGTACTGTATTCTAGTTAAATAAATATTAAATCTTCACAATAATTTTAGTTTTTAAGAAAATCAATAACGATATATTTTCTAAACCACGAAATTTCCATCATGGCACATTTTTGACGACATTTTCCCATGTGGCCGGAAACTGTTTAATTCCAATCGTTCAAACGGTGTACAAATATTTTACTTTCGAAAAGTATTGCTTGGCATAAAACAACTGTAAAAAATGTATCACTCGTTTGACTAAAATACAGTAAAGTCGTTACTTTAATTAATTGGAATGTTAAATTGATCAGTCAATAATTTGGGCCTTTAAAAAAAAATGTTACAAAACCGGAAGTAGATGAATATGTTGAAAAAAACATAAAAATGTATAACGAGACGACGTGGATTCGAGTTTTTGTGACTCTTTGCTCAGCCTACGAGCTTTTAATTCCATTTCGTGTAAATTTTTCATCCAAATGAGGACTTGAGGGGATTTTTATGAAACCGGAAGTACCCAATTAAGTTGCCGGAACAGGAGTTTGGCTGTAACGGTGGAAGAGTCGCCAAATGGGCCACGTTTGCTGCAGCGCTACAAATGTTTGGTACGCTTCCACGAAGGGCGATCGTTCGGGCGTATCCGAGAAGACAATTCTACCGGAAATAAGAAAATCTCATTGAATCCAATAAATCGATCATCTCCGGTCATTGGCTCGACGTGTCAGTGTCCTTTTTTGTCATGTACCTGACAGAGACAACCTTGAGAGCGTGAAATTCCGTGCACGTCACTAGGAGGCGCTGGGAGTTCGATCGCTACACCTCGCGGATAATCCTCCGCGTATTCTTCGCCCTGTTCCGACGTCGAGGAAGTCCCGGACGAATCGTAAGCCTCCGACGGTGTCCATCTACAGTCCCAACGTTTTATCGTCGACGCTGCATCCGAAGAATCCGATTGTGAATCTGAAGACGTCATTTTTAATTAAAAAAAATCTATAATCGTTTAGTAATTCCTTGAGAATTTTCAAGTTTCACGAATTCTGCAACTTTTTTTTATGGCTACGATAGGCAACGAGTCTTTATGGGACATTTTTTTCTGCAGTTTTGTTTTCAACTCAATAATTAGTCATAAAAAAAAGTTTTTATTTTTCCGAGCAAAAATTAAAGAAAAATTTAGCATTGACGAAGCAAAACGATGGCCCGATGCGTGAGAAATGATCAAAATTATCAAAATGAATTTTAAGGGGAAATTTATTTCTACAGTTTTGTTTCCAACTCAAAAATTATTCATAAAAAATAGTATTTATTTTTCCCGAGCAAAAAATAATGAAAAATTTAGCATTGACGTAGCAAAACGATGGCCCGATGCGTGAAAAATGATCAAAATCGTTATTAGTCATGAATTATTCAAACTATGACGTCACAGTCACTTTATTTTTCCAAATTCAATGACCGTTTTGAAGTTTTTTTTTGTTTTCAAGGGTTAATCTAAATGGGAGAACGCGGACGGGCCTGTACCGATATATTTCATGGGTACGTGGAATACGCAGAAACCTTTCGGTGGACTTTTGTCCTCTTCTTCCATTATCGGGTCCAAATCTTGACGCTCCGTTCCACAACCATTCGACCACGTGTTCTCCATTTTTTTTTAGTCAATCGATTCGATCAAATTTGACGATTTATTTGATCCCAAAAAATTGTTATGTCCCAAATCGTCAATCCATCATTTCGTCCATTTTTTTTTTAAACGAAATTCAATTCTTGCAATCAGTTTCTTTCCATCCAAGCCTTTGAAAAATCACTCAATTTATTTTCTCTGTTTTAATTAAAATATTCGATCAAAATTTTCGAAGATGTTAATTTTTTTAATAATCGCTTTTTTTTTTTATTCAACGTGCACAATAATCCATTCGCGATTTTTGGTTATCGATTATTCGTTTTTTTCTAAATAATTATGTGATTGCAAATTATTGCTAATTAGCTGAATTTTAACGAAATCAATAAATTTGCAATACGTCGTTAATAATGGCGAAAAAAAAAAATTAATTTTGCAATTTAAAAAAAGTGGAAAAAAAGTAAACACTCACGAATTTCACGCACGAAAAAAAAAACACAAAAAAAAAACAAAATATATTAATGAGAAAAATTGCGCATTCGACACTCGCGAATCAAATTACCGTCACGTGCGAAAATTTCTCATCTATTTTGCCGTTTATTTTTAACGTTGTCTTCAATTCGACTCGGAATTTTTTTTTTTCGTGCACTTGTATTAAAAACTCGATGAAATATCACTTCGATTTCAATTGAGAAATCGATATCCAATGATTTAATCAGATTCTCAGTAAATCACTATGAAAATTCACAATTTTGTTCCTGAAAAGAACAAAAAAAAGCACATTGCCACAATTTTCCTTTGTCACTATTTTTATCCTTTCGGTTTTAACGTTTGAGAGAATTTATCATTCGTCAAAAAACCGAAATAATTATTAATCATTCACTGAATGATAATCACATGAAATAAATGTTTATTTTAATATCGAAAACTTTGCATTTTCAATGAAACAACGAACGCTCGAAGGAGGAGAAAGCCTCGGACGTCGGTGAACTCTGAAGACAGACTCGAAGACGTCGAGGCCATCGTCGTATCGTCGTCGAGGGCGTGCCTTCGTTCGTCTTCAACATCTAAATTTAAAGTCACGAAATCCTCGAGACGTTGTTTTATAAATAGAGCTACGATTCAAGATCCTCTAATGTGTTGATAAATTTATCATGTACTTTGAGCCCATAAGGCCCTTTTTTTACAATCAAAATTCATATTAACAACAATTTAACAACAATTTCCAACAATTTTTCTTCATTTTCCCAATATTTCCAAATATTATTTATAAATAATCCAAATTATTATCACAAATAGTAAAACCATTAGTAACAGTTAATCGTTTTAATAAAAATTATTATTACTACGAATAACAATAGAAATAACAAATAATAATAATAATAAAGTTCTTAATAGAAATTTTTTCGGTCAATTGAAAATAATAAAAATTTATAAAAAAGTTTCCGAGAGCGATAGGTGCGCGTTTGGTGTATGGCTCCGGCGATCACGAAGTTAAGCAGCCTCGAGTGAGGTCAGTACTTGGTTGGGTGACCGCGCTAAGCCATTCACCGGCTCGCGTATCAATCGCTGAACGGGAGGCAGTTTTTCTGAGTTGCTTATGATGTTAAACGAGCTGAAACTCAGTTAACGAGGTTCACGCGCCATAATAATAATATTAAATACAAAGTAACGTCAAAATTATCAGATACAATTTTTTGCCAAGATAATTTTTTAAAATTTTGCGTGAATTTTCTTGAGCATCGTATTTATAATGTGTCAAAAATTTGAGAAGTTTTCACCGTCTAGTAATCGAGATATTCAGTGTTTAAAATCGCGACGTTGACACGAGGTCTTGTGGGAAGTTACGAAAAAAGACGATTTTTCACAACAAATAACTCGATTTCTAGACGCCAAAACTTTCTCAAATTTGACCCACAGTTGAGTATTATTGTTAAGAAAGTTCGTACGAATATTAAACAATTAAACTTGTAATTCGTCTATCGCATGCCTGACGCGTGAACCTCCTTAAAAAATATAGCTACCAGTATCCACCAGGGTTTTCCACAGTCTCTTGGCCCTCGTGCAAAGTTTAACACGGAAGAGCTCAATAGAAAAAAGTGGCTGTAGGTGACTCAGGGGTCGAAAGGGAAACAGCAACAAGAAAAAGTGAAGGAGGACAAAATGAGCAAATTCAAAAAAAATTTTTTTAAACTAAAAAATAATAAAACTCTTGTCACAGCATGGAGAGAAAAAAATTTGAGTTTATTTGAATTTAAATTAATTTTGAATGTGAAATTACGGTCTTTGATGAAAATTCTCAAAAAACCGATGTGGTATCACAGAAATACGATGTAATAGTAAATTTTCTTATATTTTTCGTCTTCATATTGAGAAAAAAAAAAAATATATATATATATATATATATATATATATATAATAATAATAACTCACCGGCTGCATCCACTGGAGTAATATTTCGACGGTATTGACATCCGGTGGAGGGGGTGGCGTGGGTGCATTTTGTATAGCAGTGACTAAATTTCTGGCAGCATCTCTCACGGAATCTTTCCATTCGGAAGTGCCTTCCGCCCCTTCGGCACAGGCACCTGAGGCAAAATATTATTTCTTTATTATTCGAGACTGGTTTCGTTTATTTGTTGTTGTTTTTTTTAAGGCTTTGTATCATTTGAATGAAATATTCACTTTTACCGGAAATAATGCCGTCCATCTGTAACAATGCAGCCTCCAACATTTTACTCGCTTCCGACGAGTTCTTTTTGAATAAAGTCGTCGATTCGTTTGCCTCGGTGCCGTTTCCCTCCTCACCCTTGCCCATGATCCAATCCTGCGATCGAAAATTTTCCGTACTATTAATTTTGCAAAAAAAATTTTGAGTTTTGGATTAAAAAAGAAAAATTTTAATCAATTGTTGCATATTCGAACCATTATTTATTGGGATTTAATATTTTAATGATAATCACAACAATTTTTCGATCAATAAAAAAATATTATGGTTTCGTTCGCACTAAACGACCCATGGATAACCGCGATTTAAAAAAAAACTGCATCGTAACGTGCACACGTAACACACTGACATAATTTACGGAAATGTCAAACGACCTAAAACTGCAAATTATCACTATTTTTACGAACACTAGTGGGCCATTTTATCACCAATTGTCTCAGTTTCCACGTCGTTCTATTTTATCACGGATATATTATAAGCAGTAATTTTTTTTTCTTTTTTCTGTTTATAATACGAAGCAAAAACTAGTGGAGCACGTTGTTCGATTTCTGACATTAATATAAATCATTATGTGATCGTATTTGTGTGAAATGGAATTTTTTTCGAAATTGTATGAATGCAGAGCCGATAATTGTTTGTTGATTAACGTTTTCGGTTTAATGTGGAACGATGTTTTATGGCTTCGTCACATTTATAAATAGTGTTTCTTTCTCTTTTCTTACGAAAATATTGGAAGAAGCAATCAGAAATGAGTGAAAAAAAATGTTATAGAAACATATTTTATTGAATATAAAAACCTCACATACATAATTCTCAAAATATTGTTTTACTGTCAAAAAATATCCTCACCGAAAGTCCCCATTTTAGAATAATTCGAATTCAGTATAAATTCCACGAATTTTATTGGAGACGTTGAGTCACTTTACTATTTTCGTTTTTATTTATATTTTATGTTTTGTGTTTTTGTTATCTTTCTGTCTTATTCTCGCGATTATATTATGCACCGATGAATCGATCAACAGGTACTCGAGAGAGCAACGCCCAACTGTACAACAACATAGCGCGCCTTGCGCGCCTCTCATCCTACTGTCTTTGTCTTCGCTCAATTTCAATCCGCCCTTGCGCGAGCGTTCACATCCCCTCCCCCTACGCTCTCTATTAACCATTATAGCCGGCCCGGCTGTATGAGACACACGTCGTCGCGTTGACGTTTCTTCTTATTCATGAGATATGCCTCCCCCTTAGCCTCCAGATGATTGGAGCTTAGGGCAGGTAAATTCATTATTTCGCGACTGCATCATCGATTCTCCTTCGTCACATTTTTTTTACTACCAAAAGCCTCATTTTTTCGTTCCAATCAATGTTTAACGAAAAATATTCAGATCTGAGAGAAAAAAAGACAATTCTGGGTCCCCAACTCCGGAATGCTCGGATTAGGGCACAACTTCCACAGACTTATTTCGTCTTAAAAACTGTTCCAAAATGAATTATTATCATATTCGATCTCATTTAACGTTACTTTTACTTTAATATGAAGAAAATCCATCGTTTATTATTGTTAGTGAATTATTTATTTGCGAATTAATAATCAAAACCATCGAAATATTACAAAATTTGCAGAATATCAATTATTTTCCATTTTTGATCGTTTGGCTAAGCCATCTGTTGACGTATTTCGAACTAAATGACATTTGACGAAAAAAAATCTAGTAAGACTCTATATTACCAACGACCGGCACATGAAGATATAATGGTGGCGCTTTGATCAATGATGGCAAAATGTTATTTTCCGCCCCCCCCCCCCCCCCGGGCCGACTATTTAGGTCACCTTGGAACAACTCCAATTCCAAACACATTGAGCAATGCGTGTTTTCGCGAAGCTCGCGAGATAGACACTTGTTGATCACGCACGTTGCTATCGCAACACGCGTGCCACGCGCTCCACTGTTGACGAACATCATAATCAAAAAATCTCGATGAATTGACTAATTAAAAGTCAACTTCAAAAATTCCAAGTAACTCATCATTTTATTTCGCAAAAATCTCTATGAATCTTAAAAAATCACTAGTTCGAAACAGATGGAATCAAATACAATATTCTTGCGATTTTGCGATAAAAAAAAATAACAATAAAAAATAATATGGAATTGAAAAATACCTGGAATTTTCCTCCGACCCTCCTTAACGTCAAAAAAACGAAGTGAAATTCACAGACACTTTTAATTTTCTACGAAGTATTATTTAAAAGCCTCGAACGGACTTGTGATATTATCGATCAGGTTGACGACGAGGGTTCCACAATTAGAAGATAATTGGTTTGTGGGGTCGTCGCCCACTGTAATGGCACAATAATTAATTCGCGATTGAGAGGTTATGTCCACTCAATAATACTTCGAATCGTTTTATCCATTTTTTATTATTTTTATATCACAATTTTCACCACATAATCCGACGATATTTTATTTAACCATTCAGGCGACCTTGGAACACAATACAAAAAAAGGCTGGCCAAATTGTAATTGTTTTATGTGAAATATTGAAAAAAATTTCAAACGACACTCACGAAATTCAAAGTTCAAAAATAATCAATGAATCAATGAAATAAGCAAAAAGTTGGGTTATGTAAAAAGGGAAACAAAAAAACTTCGCTTTCACCAAGTTCGCGATCTTTTTTTAATATTATCGAAATTCCATTTGCAACAATTCAAATACAAATTTTGCATTTTATACGAGAGTGGCCAAAAATTACGTCAGTTTTTGAATTTCAACCGGAGTATTTTTTTACCGTCTTTCAAAAGAATTTCGCCAACGTCATTATCATATCGTATTGTTCCATTGTCGGTCAAAATACATACATATATGTCCTAAACTCGCGCACTTGACACTCAACGGAAAAAGCCGATAAGCCGAAATTCTTTATTTATTTGCACAGCCGGAATTGAAAAATAAAAAAATTCGATAAATTGACAAGTGTTGGAGTGATGCGATCACGAGACAAAAAAGCTGCGAAAAAACGAAATTCCGAACAATCCAAATGTTACGCACACACACGGTAACAAAAAAAATACGTTGCTGTCCAATCCTCTCGTATTTATGTTCATATATATTAGGGCGTCAGGAAAAAGGCTCGTATCCATAGAGCGACTCAGTCTTGAATCCCAAATTTAGCCAAAACGGTGATTTTTAATGATTGAAATTAGATTATTATTATTAGTGGTGATTGTTTGGGTAGTAATGGGTAAACAGAATAGAATCGTTCAGTGGTTGTTAGTTTGTCTCTTTTAATTACCGTTGATTTACCCGTCTGTCACGTTTGCATGTGTCAAACATTCTCTCATGGTCCAGGCCGTCCGTTCTCATATGTCAACTTCCTAATCTCCCACTCTAGCACTTGGCACTTCTCTCTCATGGATGTTTTGCATTTTCTCTCTTTTTCTATGTAATGTTTACATGTTTACCCATGTTTACCGTGATGTTTACTTTGTATTTAGATTTAGTGGTTTAATGAGTGGGGTCGAGAAGACGTTGACATAAGGGAACGGATTTGTACTCGTCCAGTTGAATCATGGGATAGTCAACTGTAAGTAATGAAATGCCTTAAAAGCTGCCAAGCTTAAGGCTCGAATACCAACTTAAACAACCGAAAATTGAGGTTATGTTGATCTCGTCGTCCTTTTAAATATTTCGGTAACGAAAAAAACAAACATCTGTAATTTCTACGTGAAGGAAAAAACTTGTTTGTCTGCTTAATAATTGAGCACTTGGTGAAAAAATATGCAAAATTGAACTGGCGGTCGATAAGATCCGATCGATTCCATTGCAGAGAAAAAAAAGGGTTGGCAGAACTCGGTAGGATATTTGGTTGAAAGCGGATCCGAGAAGTGTGTATAGCTCGCACTTCCGTTACATTTTAATTTGTCTATGTCCGTGTGAGTGTCGCGTGTGTTTGTGGCTGCATGTGTGTGTGTACGTTTCACTCGACGTCGTCGTCGTCGTGGTTTCTTTGCAGTTTTGACGTTCAGGGAATAAAAATAAGAAAAAGGCCAAAGAGTGAAAAGATAGGAAAAATTGGACGACGACGACGAGAAAAAAAAAGACAGAGAGAAAACAAAAGAAAAAAGAACAAGAGAGAAAAAAGAGCGATATGATCGTTTACGAGAGTGAATAAAGAGTGATATTGCGCGAGTGTTGTGATCCTCGGAGGGCCACTTTGGAATGTGAGTAAGTACGTGACATACGTTTCTTTTTTTGTTTTTTGTTTTTGTTCTCCATTTTCGTACAATTGCTATTCTCAAATTTTGACGGATATTTTTTTTGTTTTTTATTGTTGCGCGTGCGTGATAGTGACGGATTTTAATTTCTCGTTTTTTTTCCTCCCATACTTTCTATTACTATATTTCATGGTATATTTTTCACGGTGAGGGACGGGGAGGGGGGAAAAGCCGCGAAAAACTCTACGTCACGAGTGTGACGGATTCGGTTAAAACTGGGACAAAGTGCAGTGCACTCTGGCATTGCGCTCTACCACCAGGTGTTTCTATGCCGTAATCCTCACAGGATTGGGTAATACACGAACCTCTTGGACGTGTGTGTACGTATATTCCTTCTCTTTTGCCCCCTTTTTTTTCTTTCTCTTTTTCCTCCAATTTTTCTTTACGTTCTCTTTTTATTTTTCATTTTTGCATCTCTCAACACGTCCAACGGGTTGCCACAATTTGCCCGCCCAGAATCCCGTCTTTTCTCATAATAAACGACGCACTGTGACGTTCTTTTTTCCTTTCTTTTTTTTTTTATCACTTTGAGCAACATCGGTAAGGCTGTCAACATAGAAATCCGCAACGTTGCAACGTCCCAACGTCCATTACAAATATCTATACATGTGTATATATGTGTACACATAACCACGATATTCCCATTTATATTCCAAATCTTACGAAAATGTTGAAAAATTCGTATTTTAACCCAAAGTTTTTGTCATCTCTATACTCTCGTGAGTTACTTCGATCTTTACAATTTATGTTCCAGTTTTATTCTCTTTTACTCTACACGATTCAACGATTTATCGAACTTTTTAGGTCAACGAATTTCCAAATCTAGAATGAGGATTTTGCAATCGAAGTTTTTTGTGCAATCGATGAAAATTATTTATTCTACGATTTTCATATTTATTGATAACAAGTAGCAGAGTCCTGATCAATGGAATTTCATACCAAATTTATGACAAATTAGTTCTAACATTCACAATAAACTGAATCGTTTGGTGAATAAATCCCATAACAATAATTACGTTAATAATCTATTCAAATATATTTTAAAAAATTCATTGAAGTTGTCAAATTTTTTACTCAAATCAACAAATCATGATAATTACTTAAACAATCATTACACAGTAATAATTGTCACTGAATTCAATTTTTCTTTAAACTCCCAATAATTCCAAGCACCAAAATAAACGAAAAAAACTTGATAACAAAAAAAATAGTGTTATTGCTATAGCAACATAAATAATCCTTTGAATGCACACACCCATGAATTTGCTGCTCCAGTTCTGCATGTTTTTGGATTCTGTGGGAAATCCGATTCTTGTTTCACACTTTGAGCCTACCCAATGTTTTGTTTGTTCCAATTTCAATGATTACCACCAACTTGAAACAATTTTGAAGTAAAAATTTGTTTGTGATAAATTAAAGCCGAGCAACTCGGGCCACAGATATAAAAACCTTCAGAAAACAGCAGATGCACATTCCTGGTAGTGTGGAGGCAGAAATTTTGGAAAATATGTCTGTAGTCAAAGGGTTGAATATTTATTGAAGATTTAAATGGAAATTGTCATCAAATATCAATAGATTTTTCAAAGAATCAATGAACCCCTTGAATAATTGAAAATAATATAAAAATAAGGAATGCCGGTGATAAAAAAAACATAAAAGTTACTACTTTGTAAATTAGGTGTAGATGAGGAATCCAGGATAGTCCCGCCGCTTTCGGTATCATGTCAGATGGTGTTGACGGCGGTGGCGGGGAAAACGAGGTTGACTCTCATTCCTCGACTCGCGCAGCACCGGGTGATTCCTCCAACAACAGGGAGGACGAATCTCTTGATCCGGACAATGAATCTGCCCTCAACACTAACTATGACAGTGGCGACGGTGCTGTTCCTGTCTTCAGGTGTTAATCTTTACTTTTGCAGATCATTTCAATGCGTTCACACTCAGGTTTATTTAGAGCTTCATTTTTGATGATATTTCTTCATCTAATAAAATTGTCATTAAATTTTGCAGATGCGATCGCTGCGACAATTACGAAACTATAAACAAGACGGCGTTCTGCGCACATCAAGATCAATGTCTGGCCAGCGGGGAACCTGGCGAAAGCAACGAAGGCACTGAAGGAACTGAGAACGATGGCGACGCCGAGGAAGGACAACACTCCAGTCACAGATCACACAGAAAAATGTTTGAGTGCGACGTTTGTAACATGAAATTTTCCAACGGGGCCAACATGAGGAGGCACAAAGTATATTTCACTGATTTACTATCAAAATTCAATAACTTAATCACTAGTAATTGGTCAGTCAACAGATTTGTGCATTTTTTCAACGAATCGATCGATTAATTAACAAATTATTTCTTATGATCATCACAATGCAATAAAAAATTATTAGTTAGTAAAATAATTGCATGAAAAACGACTTTTATCGTTATGTTGAAAATTTACAAAAATAAAAAAAATTCATTAATTAGTAAATCTATTAAAATTCATCAGAAAAAAAAATTAATCAAATGTTTTCTATTTTACAGATGCGACATACGGGAGTAAAACCATACGAATGCCGAGTATGTCAAAAAAGATTTTTCCGGAAGGATCATTTGGCGGAACATTTTACAACGCATTCGAAAACATTGCCCTATCATTGTCCAATATGTAACCGAGGTTTTCAAAGGCAAATTGCAATGAGAGCTCACTTTCAAAACGAACACGTTGGTCAGCATGATATGGTTAAGTCATGCCCGTTGTGCAATTATCGTGCACCAACCATGAAGTGTCTCAGGTTACATTTTTTCAACAGGTTTGTTTCAATTTTTCTAAATTCTAATATAAATACATATTATTGCGTAGAGAAAATAAAAATTCTTCCATTTCCCCTGATGGATTCAATTCCATAACTTTTTACATAAGTCAAAAAACTGCTGAAAACTAGCCCTGGAATCAAGGCTCAAAATTCAAAGAAAATTTTTCGATTAGTTTTCTTTTTTTTAAACGTTATTAATTGTTTCGAACTTCGCAACTTTACGACATCTGTTGAAAAACATTCTGTATCGAAATCCATGAATTTAATTGCTAGTTTTTAATTCATTGAAATTTTATCGAAAACGAAGAAAATAGAATTTATTTAGAAGAAATATAAAGCAAATGTGAATTAAGTTTCAATAATTTAACATTTTTTGATGTTTTTTTGTCCTAGACACGGTATAGATTTGGATAATCCAGGACCAAACAGTTCGACGTCAATAATGAATAGTTGTTCGCCCGGTGAGGCGATGCCGTCAGCCCCGTTGTCTGACAGCGGTGACAGCACGGGAAATAGATCGGCCGATAACGCGACTCCACCGATGCACTTTCTCACGCCTCATGTCGAAATTTCAATTCCTTATCCGGAACAAGCAGCTGGTCAACGAGATCAGAGTCCTGCACCGTTGAACGGTGACAGTCCGAATAGTCCTCAAAGCGCCGATAGTAACAGTAACGCACCGAGCAGCAGTCATCGTCAGTTGTCAATCAATAGTACCGCGATTCATCGGTATGTGGGCTTAAATTTCACCAGAGAGTATATTTTTCGACGAAAAAATTTTAATTCTTGCCAAAATTTTGGGAAATAGACCGCAAAAATTGGATTTTATCAAAATTAGCATGACAATTCGTGTTTTTATGGACATAGAAAATCTCAAATGAGCCCAGAAGATGAAAAAAGTTCCATTGAACCAAAAATTGAATTTGCTTGAAATTAGTTTTTCTTAATCGAATCATAAAAACAGAACTGCACGTGGATTAATTTAAAAAAAATCATAAAAATGAAACTTTTTGAATACAGAAACACAGGTGGCAACGAAGAGGCGATTACGCCGTCGATATCGTTGATCCCGATAAAACAAGAGCCGAATAGCAACGGAATGGAGGAGAGTGGAGCAACATCGAGCAATTTGTCGCCTCTACCATCCTTGATAAAAGTCTCACCTTTAAAATCGTTGCTGCGCGACGATTTGCGTCGAAAATTGACAACAAGTAACAACAATAGTCACAGCATCGTGAATAATATTGGTAACGGTATGAATAATCTTACGAACGGGGGAAATCTCCATTCAAGGGGTGAACCACCAACGTCGACGAGGCCGGATCCTCGAACCAGTGGATTACAGTGCACGCACTGTAGAATTACGTTTCCCGATCAAACACTTTATTTCTTGCACAAAGGTTGTCACAGTGACAGCAATCCTTGGAAATGCAATATTTGCGGTGAACAATGCTGCAATCTTTATCAATTTAATTCGCATTTACTCAGCAAAAGTCATCAGTAACGAAATTTCCAAAATTACGAAGAAATATTTCATTAATCCATTTTTCATTTTACAATTTTAAAAATCTTTTAGCTTGTTCCATGTTCTTCGACAAATTAATAGAAACATTGAATTTGTCCAATTCGTTTAATGCTTATCGACGAAAGCAACGAAGTTACAAAAAAATCGACATTTTTTTTATAGTTTTGACTAAATTCGGCTGCAAACTTTTTCAAATTAATTCGCATTTACTCGCCAAAAGTAATCAAAAACGTGAATTCAGAAAATACGAAAAAAAAATTGGATTTGTCTATTTAAAAAGGTTTTCGAATATTTATAACACAAAATTTATTTCCATTGCCAAATTCATTTTCTTACTGGATATACGAACGATGCTGAAAACGCTGGAAATAATGATGTAGTTATATATTGATTGAAAAAGTATGGGCACTTTGAATGATTTTTAAAAAATAGTTTCTTAAAATGTTAAAGATTTTAAAGACAATTATTTAGTCAATAACATAAACACTATTGTTTTGTTGCTAAACATTTTATTTTTGTAACAACTAATAACGTTTTCAAACTGTAATTATTTTTTCAATTGCACATTGTCCAAGAAATTCGTTGAAAAAAAGAACAGCACAGAAACAATGAATAATGGATTGAGAAGAAAAAAATGAATAAGAGTGCCTACAGTTGGGAATAAGAGTAAAAACTTCGTAGGGACAAATCGTGCCTTGATGAATGAAGGAAAAAATAACGAAAGAAGAAAATCGTAAAGAAAGAACAAAGTAGAAAAAGCGAAAGAGAAAGTATTTCGTTAATTCACTTTTTCGTTCAACATGAAAAAAAAGGAATTAACGAAAAAATAAGAACTTCAGGAAAGAAATTAAGTAAAAAATAATACACATATACATAAATATATAAATATATATTTTGCCAACACTCACTCGTCCATCGTGCTGTCACCACACGAACGATCCGTCCAGTAGGGCTTCACTGAATTATTCCAAGCTCTATTAACGTTTAGTCTTTAAACCAGTCGATAGACGAGATAAAAAAAAACGTAAAAATAAAACAGGAAAATTAAAATAAATAAAGAAGAAAAAAATTGTTAAAAAATGATAAAATAGAGACTATTGCGAAGCAATTATGAAAAAAGACAAAAACGAGGAGAAAGCGATAAGTAAAGAAAACAAGAATAAATTCAAAAAACGAAAGTGTAAAAAAATTGGCAAAGAAACAAACAGACATATAATTCGTAAGCTTCGTGAGAAAAAAAAAGTAACGTCCCAAACCAGGTAGCTATGAGACACTGCGAATGATTTTTTTTTTTTTTTTTTTTTTTTTTTTTTTTTTCGAGAACAATAAAATATTTGACTTTGTTCATAGTAAATTAAGGTGTGACTGAGGAAGACAGGGACGAGAATAAATAATTCAAAGAAACGAAGAAAAAGTTCGTTTCCGAAGAACGAGACAAATATTTTTTTTTACAATAATTAGTCGGAATGTTGCAATCGTAATCGTAATAATATATTACAACAAAACATAAATATTATTTCAATTTCCAATAAAATTCTAATATAATAAGTAATTCATTGATAAAATTATGAATAATTATCACAAATTAAAAAATGTTTAAAAAATATACAAAAATTTAAAAATCATCAAATTATCGTCCCTGTCGCCTGGCCGGAAGTGCTTGAAGCTGTTACCGTCGTGTACCTTTTGCGATCATATAACGTACCATGTAGCCCTCGAGATAATCGAATCGTCCTTAATATAAAATCCCTTGTCCCTCAGAGGGAATAAAAATTGAGTCATTCGTGCAGGGATTTATCTGAAGAAAAAAAAAAAAAAAGAAAAAAGGAAAACAAGTAAGACAAGGGTAGAGAAACGAAAGAAAGACCAAAACTAGAAATGGTACGTTCGATCGCGTCGAGCAGAGTCGAAAATTTCTGCATTTCGCCTCTGCAATTAATATTTTATATATAAATATTTGTACAAAAGAGTATTAGGGGAAGAGAGAGAGAAGGAGAATAAGAGACATACGAGAACAGTTTCAATAAAATATAAAAATATGCACTTACACGATTCACTTATACATTATTGCAATTTTAATATATATATCTCTCTCTCTTCATATGGACATATTATATATACATAAATATATAAATATATCTATATATATACACAAATTTGATTGCCTCACGAAGAAGAGACACTTAACACACCTATACACACATCCACACACATAAAAAAAAAAACAAATAATGCTGTAAATGGTTGTAGTTATTTAATAACTATTCTGTATATGGAGGTTATATTTAATATTATTACAATTTATTTATTAATTCGTAAGTAATTTATTGCTTTGCATTCCAAGAAAGAGATAAAATAATAATAATAATATTAATAATATTGAATAATATTGAAATAACGAAAAATCGTAATAGACGAACGACCCAAAATGGTCTTCAAATTTACACAAAACGATCGTAACTCCGATCAGGAGCTTTAAACACGTTTTTTGTTGATTTTTTTTTCTCGTTTTTTTTTGTTCTCCAAAAATGTATGTCCACGATGTCTAAGATTGATTGCAATTGGAAGAATTAAAAATGGAATATCCACCGATTTTAAATCGACGTTTAGATTCACACGAAACTGTAGATTTGACGACGAAAGAATTATTTTGTTTTACTTTTGAAATTTCTCTGAAAAACTTGAGCAACAATTGCCTGATGTAAGAAATAAGAAATCATGGTGTTTATTTATGGGAGGTTTTTTAAATTAGTCTTTTCTTGTTATATTTTTTTTTTGGCTTTGACCAGTGAGCTTATTCGATCGTAACTTCGATTGGCTCGAAAATAACGCATAGTTTAAATGCATAATTACGTACATAATGTACAAATTTTTATTCAATCGTTGCAAAATATTTTTAAATAATATTTAACAAACCAAAAGAAATTTCGTGGATACAGAATGAAAAATGGTTGACTTTGAACGAAATAATACACTTTTAGACACCTTTTACATAACGAGAGCACGTGTTCATCATATTTTTGTTATCGAATGTAAAAACCAAAAATCGATATGTATTTATCGATATTATATGTATACAAACACACACATATATATGTACATACAGCCTTGGCCAGAAGTACCACACAGCCCCATAAAAACCGTAACATTTATTATTTCTATCAGGGAAAGACTCTAATCAATATTTCAAATCTAATGATCATAAGCACAACAATGAGGACCGAATCAATTGTGAAAAAAAAACATGTTTCTTAGTCGTTGTTGGATCAGAATTCCAAAGTTTTTCCACTGGGACAAAAGTCTGGAAAATTTCAGCCACCTTTGAAATTTTACAAACATTTATTTGTCGATCATAATAATTTATGAACATTTATTAACACATTGGACGATCTTTTTTTTCATCTTTTTTTGTGTAACTTTCTGATTTTTGATTATTTTGTTACAATTTCTCAAAAATTTTATTCAAATGAATGAATATTAATGAAAGAGTTTCTCAAATTGTGTTTTTTACGAAGTGGATTTTTGGAGATTTAAAAAAAGGAAAGAAGATTCAACGAAATTCAAGAGAAAAAAAATAACCTGATTATTATTTGATGAACTATGTTTTTTTTTAACAATTTTTAAATTTCATAATTGTTGCATATTGATGTTTGAAGCATTTTGGATGTGGCTAAATATTTTCAGATTTTTTACAAACTGCCAAGTACTGAATTTTCAATGGAATAACATTTTGTGTGATCTATTTCTGAAAGAAAAAAAAATCATTTTGAAATATGGAAGATAATTGTTTTATATCTGCACCTGAGTATTCGAGAAATTGATAACGAACGATAAAGACGATTTGAAGATTCGGTGAATAATAAGCATTACTACAAGGGTGTAAAAAACTTTTGGCCGGGGGCGTATATATTACGAAGACATAGAAGAAAAAAAGGAACCAGTTTTTAGAGACTCCATGAGTTTGTCAAGTGCCTGATTGGGAAGAACATTTTTACACGTCGAATAATTCGAAAAAAAGTTAAAATAAATAATGAAATTGAAAAAAAAAAAAAAAAAACCCTTTCGCAGACGAGAATTTGGGGCTGGACCAAGTTTAAGCTTTTAAAAATTGTCAATTCGTGATAGAGTCATTTGTGAAAATTAATGCAGCATCCCGAATAAAAAAAAAAACAACCTCGAAATTATATTTGTGAAGCGTCGCATGTATTTGTTAAATTTTCATATTTGAAGAATAATAAAAATAAAAATTGAGAGTGAAGGTAAAAGATCGAAACAATGGACCAGATGCTAGCTCGAATTGAGGCAAAACTTTGGGGCTAGGGTAGATGCGCTTTATACTGTGATCACGTTTACAAAGAAGAAATAATAAAAAACGATAAATAGTCTTAATCTTAGAGGATATTATACGAAGAAAGCAAAGCTTTTTCGTCGCCCGAGAATACGAAAATATGATGAATACAAAAAAAATATATATAAATAAACCAAAAAAAAGAAGAAAAATAATATTAAACCTCCGAGAAATCGTATAAGAAAAAAAAGACGTAAGAAATAAATTAATAAAAACAAGCCTTAGGTGCACGCCCCGCCCACTTATTTATACAATATAAGAATAAAACTATATATTTAAATGTATAAGAACGAAAAAAAAAAAATTATTGTTGATGTTACTATGGTGTAATGGGTACAAGCTAAATACATATAAATTATGTATATAATATATTATTCATGATCTTATTTTTTATTCTATTTCTACTTTTTTTTCCAGACATCTTCCAAAAAGTTTGATTTCAATAATATTAACCGGAAGTAGGCCAACAATTACTCACTTACGGTTTACTTCAACACCAGATCGGGCTTTAAAAAACATTTAAAAGGATAAAACGTATTTGAAGTCTTTAATAAAAAAATTTCGCCACATTGTCGAAGGAATTTCCATGACAATGTTTATAATTCGTACATTTTTCTCCAATATTTCATTCGGTGATAAAATACACACATGAAAATAACAAACTTTGAGAATACGTCACTGCACCTGCTTCGAATTTTTGACAGTTTTGACGTTTTTGAAACTTTAACTACATGAACAATTTTTTTTAATTTCAATAGACGTTTAACCAAAACGATTTTCTGAGCACGAATTTAGAGCAATATAATGAAACTATGTACGTGCATAATTTCAAAAGGACTCGTAGTCCCGTATTCAAAATATTGTAAATGTTAAATTTTGTGTGATTAAGAAATAATCAATTTTTTTTAAGGTCCTCAGAGGAATTCCTTCTTATCATAAACTTCGATGATAAATGCAATAAAAGAAATGTCAGTATGGATTCGTCCGATGGATGAATGGCAGACAATGCAGAGCCTCACCAGCAAACCGGATGTCGAGTGGTAATGAACAATGAATGGGAGGGAGTATAAATTCAGACTTCCGGACGTCGTTTGAAAAGCATTAGATACACAGTGATTGATATCATTGCGTCATAAAAGCGAGTTTCAAAGCTTCCAGCGAAACTGTGTATTTGCTAAATTAATGACCGGAAGTCCCGGGCTCATGATGCTCGATGTGAAAATAATTTGTTAAAAGAAAGAAGGAAAAATAAAATAAAAATTCTAAGGAATTAATAGAAATTCGAATATAAGCCACTTTCAGTCTCCTCCTTTATTTCACAAAAACGATAAATCGATGAATAAAATTTATATTACAGAATTGCATTAAATCTATTAAATAAATACATACGTGTATATTTGTTTTTTTATAATATTTGTTTTTTTTTTTGAGCCAGTTATGGTGTCGCGCGTAACTCGAGATTTCTTCGAGTAACGGGACTCCGAGTCGAAACTTTATTGTATTAACAAATTTTTACGAATAAACATTTATTTATGAATATTCGTTGATAATTTTCGTCCAAGTTTGCCAAAAACTCCAAGTTATAAAATAATCAAAAATACAAAATTGCGTCGAACGAAAAAATTGTCGCCAAACATTTATTCTTGGCGGTATTTGAGAATTTTTTGGCTCTCGCACCATGCTTTGAACTCTTGTCAACAGTCGTACATACCGCTTAACCCTACGATTATATTAGTCATAAATGGCCTGCCGTAAGTTTTTCAAAAAGCTGTTAAAAAATAGAACAAAATAAATGACACGATACGTTTCCCTTAAAAAAAAAAAAAAATCAATTAACAGAATCATTTCAAGTCTTGCGCTGGAGACTCAAAAATGATACCGGTAAGGCTTGGCTATTTACACAAAAAAAAATAATAATTAAAATAACGAATCTCGACCAACAAAATGAAAAAAAAAAATATATAAAAAATGCCTGCGTTGTACAGAGCGATTTAAAAAAAAAAAAAAGCATACGCATCTAAATGATTTTGAAAAAAATGAAATAAAAACAAAGACAGAGAATAATTATAAAAAAAATAAAGAGAAAATATTTCGTAACGAAGGAAAAGAGTAGAAAAAAAATGAAATGAAATCAATGCTTGAAATCAATGACTCAAAAGCATGTTTTTATGTCGATTGTGATTGATTTTTGTCACTGGTGTTTTTGTGGCTGAGAATGCTCTCAATGTTGCGATGAATTCGAGCGATTTGTGATCGTTTACTGCCCGGTGTATCTCTTTCCTCGATGTACAGGTTGCCACTGGTTTCCGACCACCCGGCTGCGACGACTGGGGTCTCGCGTTTCCGGTCTGTGGACAAAGAAGAGTAGCGAACAAGCGCGTGAGTGGCCCAATCATCGAGCAAGCCCATGAACTTTATTGCCTCGTACGCGAATCACACTGTTGTGCTAAGTACTCTAAAGGGCGAGGGAAAGGGGGGGGGTGAGGGTTTATAAAGAGGAATGGAATAAAGTCATCATCGTTTATTAAACTGCTTATCTCTCCCAGTACGTAATTTCATCTCTTCTCAATCCTTCTATCTCTCTCTTTCTTTCTTTCTCTCTCTCAAACACATTGTACCAACGATATAACTCTCTTGATATATATTTCCGGTCGCAAAAACACAACCAATTGGTATTTCAACACTGTATTTCTTAATGCATCTGTTTGGGATGAGCTGCTCGACCAGAATGTGCGAGTATAGCCTTGGAAGATTTTTTTCAAGTAATTGCCACCAGGGGGCGACTGCCTTGAAAATAACAATGTTGACGAATAGAACTTTTGTTTTGAGGCAACTCTACAAGTAAAAAAAACAACAACACATTCAATGTTTTCTGGCAGAAAACTTAGCATCGGACACTAAATTTTTGATAAATTTAATTCAAAGTTTTATATCGATTTGTTTGAATTAGTGAAAAATCGTAAATGCTTATTTCTTTTATTCTTTTTACTGTTGAAATTAATATACAATTAAAAAGACATTTTGTCTTTGGTTAAAATGGCGGAGAGTGTACGTAGAAAAACTTGTGAATGCAGTGTGGCTACGAAATGCGTTTAAGGGTCAAGTTTCCGGGACAATTGCAAATATGCGAAGACGATAATAATGCATTAAAATATGCTACAAGTGAAAAACGAAACACGTATAAAGCGATGCGCGTTACATGTTTATTCTTAGTTATAACACTTTCGTCTCGTTCAAGCCTCTCGAGCCTTTCTATTTTTCTCACGTAGTGGGAGGTCGAAATACAAGAATGAAACGTCCTCTATGTAGACTCAAAATTTTTGTCAGTGATCAAGACGATTGCAGAAGACACGGGGGACACGTTAGGAGGGAAACGTTGAATGAAAGCGGTGTGTTTGGGACAGAAGGAGAGAAGGGAAAGGGGCACAACGAGCGACGCTTGTACACGGACTTTTTTCCCATCTCTCTCTTCCTCCTTTAGACTGACTTCTCTCTCGGCCTCTTAGGCTCATAATATTTATATTCGTTGCACGAATCGCGTGTAACCGTTTCTCTCTTCGAGAGCTCCTCATTCAACGCTCTCGTCTATCATATCGATCGAATCTGTAATCGTATCATGCTTTTCGCCTCTTGCGCACTTGACTCGCCATTCTCTACGTTTCTTTATTTGTCGCCCTCGTAACTCCTTAAACTTTGCGCGCTATTACTGGCGACCCGTCAAAAATTCAATATTTTAACTATCTTTTATCGCAGCTAGACGACTGTAACCTATTTTTCCAAACACACGCTCTACAACGGGTTCGAAAACTACCCCAAACTTCTGTTGACTATAAAGGGGTTCCCGTATGTGATAATTAGACTCAATTGTATATCATTTTCTTCGTTTTTTGATAACGAAGAGAATGGTGTAGGATAAAGTTGCATTTACTTAATATTTGATGCTTAAAACTCCGAAAAACGAGAAAAAACCATTAAAAAATGAATAAAAGAAGTTTTTTTTGGTAAAAAAATATTTTTGGTCGATTCGAAGTAAGTTTAAAACTTATTTTGACCAAACAATCGAATTATCTTTATGCATTAAAAGATTTTGTACGTGTAGCATTGAAAAAATCCAAGTTTTTGTCAGTCGAAATTGATGAAATCTACAAACGACGAGGTTTTTTAAAACTACATTTTTTCGTTTATATCCTGTTTAGAAAATGTTCAATGAACAATTCCATGGTTAATATTTTCATAAAAAAATGACTAGACAATTTCGAAATGTCACGAAAATTTGTTTACTTTTTTCATTAGAATAATTATCGCTCCAGACATCGTCTTTAAAGGCTTTCCGCTGTCTAGGCTTCAGCAGGTTTTTATATAATCGTGATTTATAAAAATGGATATACATCCTTAGTATATATTCTTATGGAACTACGTGACGATTTTTATTAAACCTTTGTAAGGCATTTGAGTATTCTTAAGCATGTGATTCTTCAAGGCCCACCCAAGTAAAAAGTAGTTCTTACCTAAGAGTTTCTCGAGGTATTGGCACCTGGTCTCGGGGTCACCAGGGTTCATTGGTGCCCCAGCGGTCAATTCAGCGAGCTCAGCTTTCACCATGAGGTTCAGTCTTGCAGAAATCTCTTCTAAACCCGCTAAAAAAATTTAAAAAAAAAACAAAACTTTTTAGAACTTAGAATCAGGATGAAATAGAACATTTTAAGAATTTATAAAAATTTAAAAAAATCAGATACAATTTTTTCCAAAATTTTGCGTGAATCTTCTTGAACATCGTATTATAATGTGTCAAAAATTTAGGAAGGTTTCACAGTCTAGTAATCGAGATATTCAGAGTTTAAAATCGCAACTTTGACACGAGGTCTTGTGGGAAGTTACGAAAAAATACGATTTTTCACAACAAATAACTCGATTTCTAGACGCTAAAACTTTTTCAAATTTTACCCACAGTCGAGTATTATTGTCAAGAAGTTTCGTACGAATTTTAAACAATTTAACTTGAAATTCGTCTAACGCATGCCTAACGCGTGAACCTCCTTACAATAACATAAAATCCATATAATAAAACATTAATATTTTTGAAAAAATGCCTATGTAGCTATTAATTATGAATGACTGCTACTTAAAACGAGTGAACCTTTGAAATGATCTTTTCGAATAAGACTCTAATTAAATGGCCTCCAATTAACAGTTAGGTCTTCCGCAAATTCAACAAGTTATTTAAAAATTACGATAATCTAATTAATTTCGAAGATTTGTCCAAACCCTCATCCCTGGAGCTTACGGTTGTCATAAAATTATAGTTCCTAAGTGCATCATTTGTAGGAAGCCATTTATTACATATGTACTATGCAGGAAGCGTCAACTTGCGATTATATTCATTGGCGAAACATCAAGTGTGCAAATTGTCCGTTCAGCTTCTAGGAAGTTATTATGAAACGTATAGTGTATGGGATATCGTTGCTTATACAAATTACTTTGGATGCATGACGAGAGAATAAATCGATGGGGATGAAAACGATGCTACAAAGCATTGTGTATACTCGTAAGGAGACAATGAAAGTGAAATTTACAATAAAGACTTCGATCGCAAATGTCTCGTAAGGATCGACTTAATACAAAGAGTTGTCATTCGTTTTTTTAAATAAATAATTTAAGATAAAATACCTGCACCACATTTGACAAAATAGTGTACAAATTCGACGTAGAAAAATATTAATAAAGTCGTTTAAACATCTGTTGAATTGAGATTAAAAAAAAAAAAATTCTCATAACTCTAATGTTCTTTCTGTCTCCGGCCATTTTTTGGAGAATCTCCACACAGCAGGAATCTTAACCACAGTTGAGTATTATTGTTAAGAAGGTTCATATGAATTTTAAACAAACTTGGAATTCGTCTGAAGCGTGAACCTCCTTAAAATCTTAATTGACATAAATAGTTGACATCAATGCAATTGTTTTTTTTTTTTTTTTTTTTTTTTTCCATGGAAAGCGACCAACGGTTCTACAAATGTGTACGTGTAATAATTCACACGAGCGTAAATATGCGCCTTGATTAACATGTAACACCACGTAGTAAAATAATGATTTCCCACGGACTTTTAAGCGAGTATGCAAGATGTACGCGTCACGATAAATACGCGAGCTCGTGAGATGGCCAAACGAAACCTGGAGGGGAGTGTTCCGGTATGAAAGAGTTCCGCGTATCGTTCGATATGCAAATGCCTTTATAGTAAAATATCGTACGGACATACCTGCATAAACAAAATGTCCCGTAAGAAAATACCACATCAGGCTTAATAGACTTTCTTTTATATTTGTTCGACAAGAAAATCACAATTATTAACCAATCCACGAAATAAAAAATCTTGGACTCTTAGAAAACATTTTACAATTCTCGGAGAAGAATTTTATCGTTTTAAAGAATTTTTTTCGTAGCGAAATGACACCGCAACAGTTTTAAACGTCAACATCATAAAATATCAATTTTCAATCATACAAAACAATTTTTTTAAGGTAAAAAAAATTGCAACGTATTAATTCGATTTTTTATTTATTTCCGCAGTGTCTTCAAAAAAATCCAAAAGAAATGTCCATTAAGACAGAATCCTTGAAACATGACTCTCAGAAAACGAATTTGTATATAAAATTTAAAAATACATGACGAACTTTCAAAAATTGACCTTTTTGAATCAAATTTTTGGGACGTTTATTATTTTGAAATTTTTTAGTTGAAACTTTTTCCCTGGGAATCTTGTCATAGCAATTGATCTCTAAATGACAGTTCTTTTTGGATTTTTACAAGACTACAAATTATTTTAATATTTAGAATCATGTTGGCCAGCAAAGATCAATTTTTCGATAGAGCTCCGAATGAAATTTTATCCAATGAAAATTATTTTGTATGATTTGAGATCGATAGATAAAATGATGTGAAAGTTTAAAATCACTACGTTATTATTTTCGTAGGAAAAAAAAAATTCTGAAAATGAGAAAAAAGTTTTCTGGAGAAATGAGAGTGTCCTTTTTCTTTGAGAAATCAATGTGTCTTTTTAGGGTAATAAAATAGTTGTTAATTAATCGGAACTCATGGATAACAGCAGTAATTTAGTTGGCAAAGCGTTAAAACGTTGGTTGAAGGCAATCTCCGACAAATATTCACATCGCGGACGATCGGGCCACGTTTCCATGGGCCGGCAAACGGCCTTAGCGCCTCTCGCCAACGTTTCTGGGAATAAAACGGACGAGCGGCATTTTATATCGGCCCTTTGTGCCGCAAAACGAATTCCGACGACTCCGGATGAAGTTTTGTTGCGCGGATTGAAGCGCACAGCAGATTCGTAGAAAGGCTAAAGTTTCTGCGAAGACTGTCAATTCGGATGAAAGCAAAGTGGTTGTTCATTGCATTTTTCATCGGCTTGCAATGACCTTTAATAAGGATTTAAGGACATTTTCCGTTTCTTATTAACCCTTAACACTGTAAATAGTGCAAAATTCTTTAGTGAATTTTTAATCGATCGTTAACTTCGCAGTTGAAAGAGACTCTGGAACGAGAGACCGAGACGTGAGACGTTACATCCGGACTCGGTAGATCGAGTCAAGATGAGGAAAGAAAGACCGTGATCGGTTCTCTAATGAAGAAAATCTTGTCCTGCATTTTAAGCCTCTACTAGCCGCATCTCGCATCTTCTACCACCTGCGATTGGTTCCTTAAGGTCGTTTGATTCCTGAATAATAGTTATTATGATTATTATTATTATGACGATCATAGTGACAAGTATCTTGTTCCATCACTAATCTCCGTGCCATATTAAAAACCTGGAAGTTCTAGAAGTTCAAAAATCTACTGGAATCGATTTTTCCTATAAAAATTGAGTAAAACTTTTTTTTTTTGTTTTTTTTAACTTCAACCACAGGAAAACTAATCGTTCAGCGATATTAAAACCTGTGTCCTTCGTTTAGTTGGGAATTGTACGATTGTTTTGAAAATAAGTGTCTTGAAAAATATGAATTCTGCTAAAAGTTATGAGCCCGTAAAGTCAAATGAGTAAATTTGACAAAATGTAGAAATGTCGCGAAACGAAAAATTCTTTTCTGATCGCCCCAGAACTTGTCTACGAGACGGACTGGCTCGTAATTTCTTTTGAAATTTTGCCAAATATTTTTTTTCTTACCTCACGATGACTGTGAATTAGAATATTTCCGGTTTGAATGATTGTTGCTTGTCTTTCGAAAGACCATGTAAAATAATGTTTTTTTTTTTTTTTAATTATTAAAATCTTCAGTGACAACTCACCTGGTTCAAAATTTCTCTTCATCCGTCTCCACTGTCTGACGTAGACTAGGGCCGAGCATCCGGCGACGAGAAAAAAGACTATACAAGCACAAACGGCGAGAACCAATGCACCGGTTTGCCAATCCCAAGCAATTCCGGACTCTCCGCTCGTCCTTCTTGCTCGAGAGTCCTTTGGCGAATCCTGAAAAATTTCAAGTCAAAACGCAAATTCGTTGTTTTAGCAAACCATAAAATTCTTGATAAATAAAAGTCTTGACGATCGTTGGTCGGAATCAAGAAATCCGAACGTTCTGCAGAGCGAGGAATGTTCAAGAACTCACCTTGAAGTCATCAGCAAATGGGAAATCCACTTCCTGGTCAAAGTCCTGGGCGAGATTGACGAGTTCTCTTTCCTGGACGTCCGATGGCCTCCGGCGTTGTTCCTCGGGTTCAGGGAAACCCCAGAGCGTCGTCGGACTCACCGGTGGATCCTGTTGACCGGTATCGGATTTCCTTCGCGTCGAAAGAAAGGACCAGTCCAACTCGAGAGCCGAAAGCGGACCGCATATCGCATCTTTGTGAATGGCGCAAGGGCTTAACGTAAACTCCGGGGCACATTGTGTACAAGGACTGCAGGAAGCTTTTTCTACCGACCAAAATTCCTCGCCAGGCTTGCAAACCGGAAATATTTCCGTCGAACAAACTGACCGTCCGATGGCACCGAACAACACCAGCCACACCAACAACAGGCCCGAATGATTCGAATCACACGGCATCACCTTCAAAAAAAAAAAAAAAAAACAAATAATAATTATTAAAAAAAAAGAAAATAATCATTCGAGGACTTCAGCCATCAGTTTTCTTCGTTGTTATAAATTTTTCACTAAAATCACGTTTGTAATGTTGTAATTTATTTGAAATTTATCGAAATTAAAATTTTTTTTTCTACGTAATGGCGGAGCCCAAAATTTATTTACTGTGTGAACGTTAATTGGATAATTTTTATGTTAAGGACTTAGACAACTACGGGAAGAAAATATTTGCATACTTTAGGGATTTTTTTTTAGCGAAATTATTAAGTGAATCGACATTCTATGAATTATTGTTATTCAAACTATTGATGAACTATAAATAATAATTTTAAAAAATGGCGACATTTCAGCATTTTTTTTTGTGGCCATTTGAATTGCTGTGAATGTCGGAGTTCTAGAAATTTCGAAGTATAACGTTTTGCTCGTAATTTTCTCTTCTGTCTGATTGAATTCGGAAAACTTACTAATGAAAAAGATAAACTTGTTGATCGTGTCAGTATAAACACAAAAATACTTATTCCACGAGTAATTATAATTATTTAACCTTATCCTGCGTGGGAGCGATTAGAAAAAATTGTGACGTCACAAAAGGGCCAAATTCGATGATTTTGAAGTTTGCATCGTTGGAATGCATCGAAATTCTTTTTTTTTATTCAGGAAAATGCAAAATTTATATGCAATTTTCGACCACGATAATTAAAACGATTAAATTGACAAGAAAAATAAAGATAATTCGAAAATTTCAACAACTGAATGAAAAAAAAATATATTTCTTTGGCTCCAACGACGCAAATTTTAATATCATCATATTCGAGTTTATAAGAGTGTGACAGGGCTCGTGGTAACTTTTTTCTTTTAATACTTGGCGTCGAGTCGCTATCGCGTCTCTTGATAAGAAATGAATGAAAATGGCATCGAATTCCAAGAATTTGAAAACTGGTATCGATCGAAAATTTATTTGTGAATTGTATGATTAAATTTGGCAACTGAGTGCACGAAGAAAAACGATTAAGGTGAAGAACGGAAGTTCGCCCACCCACGGCGTCACTTGGGAACTTGGGAACTTGTAATCGACGTAATACAATGGTTTCTACACAGCGTAACGGTGTGGCAGACAAATACATGTTAAAATTACAGGTAAAATATATAATACATAGACATTTATATGATAAAATAAAAAGCTGTGTTGAGGAAGGAATTGCGGCTCTTACGAGCCACGACGATGACGTAGCCGGATCGCGATTCAGGTGCGGATGTTACAATACAACGCGCACGAACCGGAAGTCCTCACGGAACGCTTCGAGAGCACTTTCCTTTCGCACCAACAATAATAAAACCCTTTATCAACATAATCATTATTTCTACCAAAAACTAAATTGCACGTTCTCACTTATTTTTATTCTCCCAATTCATTACCAACCACGGTGTACGTGGCTTAACTTTGAGCTTCAAAATTTGGACGAAATCTTCCAGACGCCCACTCTTTCTCGAACGGCTCTCAAAATAAATCAAAGAAATAACAAATACTCGCTTGTATTTATCTAAAGTGCTTCCGGTCTCGTTCTCAACACATCCCCCGAGTATTTTACACACAATTTCCATGTTTCTCACTTCCCAAAAAAAAAGTACAATATCTTCCAATTTTTTACGTCTACGTGTCTGAAGATTTTTTCCCTCATTTCCGGCTACAAAGATCCAAGGACTTTATTATCGTAATGATGCACAAAATCGAATCTAAGGATTTTTTGTTTTTTATTTTTATTTATTGTTCCTGTTTGTTCTTTTGAAGGGTTTTACGAGCCAATCTCCATCACTTTTTTACCCACTTTTTTCGTTCCTGTGCTTAAAAGACGCTCAAAGTATTGCCCACAGACACTTTTTTCTTTTCTAATGCACTATTGGATCGCATTTGCACGAGGACCAAAGGAAACTGTCGATAACCCCGGCCGATACAAGCGGCTGGATTTTTACGGAGTTTTAGTTCATTAAAACCATAAAAAACGTAGAAAAACGCTACATGGATTAACGGTCACCCAACCAAGTATTGACCACAGTCCTGGAGGCTGGATTTTTACTGAGTTTTAGTTGATTAAAACCATAAAAAACGTAGAAAAACTGTCTCTCGCTCAAGGATTGATACGCAAGACGCTACATGGCTAAACGGTCACCCAACCAAGTATTGACCACAGTCCTGGAGGCTGGATTTGTACTGAGTTTTAGTTGATTAACACCGTATAAAACGTAGAAAAACTGTCTCTCGCTCAAAGATTGATACGCAAGACGCTACATGACCGAACGGTCACCCAACCAAGTATTGACCACAATCCTGGAGGCTGGATTTTTACCGAGATTCAGTTTATTAACACCGTAAAAAACGTAGAAAAACTGTCTCTCGCTCAAAGATTGATACGCAAGACGCTACCTGACCGAACGGTCACCCAACCAAGTATTGACCACAATCCTGGAGGCTGGATTTTTACTGAGTTTTAGTTCATTAACACCGTAAAAAACGTAGAAAAACTGTCTCTCGCTCAAGGATTGATACGCAAGACGCTACATGGCTAAACGGTCACCCAACCAAGTATTGACCACAGCCCTGGAGACTGGATTTTTACTGAGTTTTAGTTGATTAACACCATAAAAAACGTAGAAAAACTGTCTCTCGTTCAAAGATTGATACGCAAGACGCTACATGGCTAAACGGTCACCCAACCAAGTATTGACCTCGCACAAGACTGCTTAACTCTCGTGATCACCGGAAGCTACACAATGACATTCCATTACTAAGAGCACGATGTAGTAATGAAGAGTTATGATAATTATAAACAAAATAAAGTTCACACGACTCTTTGTCTTTCTTATAAATTCTTATTCGTTTAATTAAATGACTCACTAGGTATGATTATTCGTTTAAATAAGGAGCTGTACTTCTTAATGAATGAGGGGAAAAGGGTAGCATTTGTTTCGTCTCGTAAGCACGACAATTAGGTGTTATACATCATTGTGTCACACGACGCCCTTATATGTCGCATTTTTCTTTTCCATTTACGACTCTAAATAACGTTCCACAGTCTATCGTACCCATAAAAGTACCCAAGTGCAATTAAAACGCTATTTTTTTTCTTTATTTCTTCGAATTAATGACGAGTCAAGTGATTCTTCGTATATTTTTGTCGTGTGTTGGTTTCGAGACTTTCGAGAGTTCCATTAATGCTGATAATCATTTTCTATGCTTTTTATAAAAGCGTTAAAAAAAATGAATTTATTTTATTTGATTTTTTTCGTATTTTAGTTTCCGTTATAAAGAAAAAAAAATTCTCACTTATTCGTCGTAAAGAATTGATTGTTTTTTTCGATTTTTATGAAAATTAATCAGCAGACAATTGATTGCAAGAAAATTTTTACTTATTTGAACAATTCTTAAAATAAATATGGCCTAATGGGGAAATGTTCGCGGAAAATGGATGCTCACAAGACCAACAAGTTTTTGGATTTTTTTTCTTTTATGGTCAAATACCTTTGCAACATTGTAAGCGCATTAATGTGTGCACTTACCGTATGCGTGACCGTAAGACACGTCTGAGGCCTACAGCCTGCCCCTGCCTCGTGATTACCGACATGAAAAAATCTCATTCGCATCAAATTCTTTTTTCCTAAGCTTTAAGTATTTCAACAACGTGTGTGATTTAATTAAACCTCGACACGATACCTAATCTCATAAATTTTCGAAGAATGCACGACGCCCTCTGTGGCATTCGAGTGTAAACAGGGATGAAATTTTTTACATCTTACAAAAGTGAGGTTAGGTTCCGATAGATTTACAAATTTATTGATCAATATCTCTAAAAGTGAGTTGTCAGAAATTCTATTCTTTTTTTCTATGCCTTTCCGTCGTATTTTTCTCGACATTTTATCATTTTTCCATCAATTTTCCGTAATGTTTGGAAAACGAAAGCAAAAATGTAGAATTACCGCGCATTCGAAATCGGAAATACGTAAAAAACCGAATGCAAACTTCAATCGCCATTCCAAGTTTTGTTTGGGAATTATATTCGAAATTTTTACGAACGAATGTCCCGAAAACTCAGCCCACGAAAGGGCGCGGTTTCGAAAAATTTTGATTTGCTTTTTGTTTCGGGATTTTGAATAAACTTCGACAAAGAATAATAAATCGATTATAATATTACAAAAATGAAACTCACGATGCCTTTGGTGGTAGAGAGTCTGCCATGACGTAACCGTATCTCGTATCCAAGCTCACTAGATGGGGTTGACTAGTTGACTTATTATATCCGGCGGTAGCACTCTTTGTCAACTTAGATTACAGACAGTGATGATCTCGATCTATGGATTCTTTATCCTCGCATTATCCATCACAAAACATCGAGCAAAGAAATAAAACATTCGCGTTGTTTACACATAAAATGGTTTTACAAGGTCATTTTTTGAAACTCGAGTAAAAAATTAGATCGAAATAAACGATCGATTATTTATCTTCCATTATACAAGTACGCGTATCGTTTTAAATGGATCATCGAACGATTTATTGGTAGATTTTTTATCTTCGAACAAATCATTGCCACACCATTATTTTTTTCGAGCACTAAGAACCAAAGAATTTCAATATTAAATGTTTGTTGTATGAGATATATTTTTTATATTGAAATTCGTTGTATAAAACTTCGATAATATATTGAATTTGAAGGGAGAAACGATCGCATGAAGATGCGTCCCGTAAGTGAGGCGAGTCTCGACTGGAGCTCGTTAAAAGTTGTGGGATCGTAGGCAGCGCCAGCGGGGGGGAAGACGGCTTAGGAGAGAAGCAGCCGAACCGCTAGTTCGTTGACGGCATACCATGCTATACGCTCGGAACGACTAGTTCGACTGGTTCTGGTTCTACTAATTTCCGCCCACGAACAAACTGCGAGAGGGGAGAAATCGAGGAGAAAGAGACAGACCACTGCAGACGGGAGTCTGTTGGAGCGAGAGAATACGAGATAGAATCTACACTAGGATGAAATGATATATAGGGTTAACGAAGAGTGCAAGAGACGGAGAATTAAACGAACGAACGATCAACGCAGAGGCAAAATTGCATTATAGTGAAAACCATAGAAATCTGACCGAGCTGCGAATTCAACCAACAATTGTACCGATTTTTATTTATCCAACGAATATTTCGAATATCAATATTTACGATTGTATAAAGCGAAAAAATAACGTGAATCGTTTTTCTATCAAAATTCGTCTCGATTCATAGGACGTATTATTCGGGACTGAGATCGGATTCATCGTTCTGGAGATAACAATAAAAAATTCCGTAGTTTTTTTAGAATTTTTACAGATTTTTTTTTTTATCCTTTTTTACAGAAGGACCCAAATTACGAAGTTTCCGAGGGGACAAAACTAATATTTAAGCTTGTAGTTTCGGGAATATACGGATAAAAAGTAAAAAGTAGGTTTGGGAGATGCGGGGAACGTTGTTACTTGTGAAAACCTAATTCCTTTCTTTTTATATTTTTTCTTCCATTTCTCCACAAGTTTTTACGTTGCTTTCCTTTGGCCGGTGATTCAACGTTCTAATTTGACTGTTCCCGTGACGAACTGGACACAATTTAATCTTTTTTCACATAATTTTACTTTCTAATTATCTGGCAAGTAAACTGTTTGGCTATTTGGAAAATTATACTTGAAGTGATCAATTAGTTGCGTGAGTGCGAGAGAGATAAACTTCTTTCTTCGACTTTCTTGATATTTCGAGAGAAATAAAAGTTACACATTGTTTTTCTGGCGAAAGGAGAACAACGATTTGTCGTAGTTTTAATTAGTTAATTAATTGTTTAGGCATTCAAGCATGTAATTATCATAATTGTGTCAAAAACCGACTCTTTATTTTTTCTGTAATCTGATTTTTGGTGAATGTCAACCTGAGATCACGTTTCGCATTTTGAAAGAAAACAAATATCTCCACCACGTGAAAATCTTCATCGATTATTATTTTACTTCGACCGCTAAAGTGGTGGATCGAATTTGATCGTAAATTCAGTCTTCCTATGAATTAAACTACACGATTCTGAACTGAGTAAAAAAATAGATTATTTACGACTCAACGTTTCAGTTTGAAATTTTTATTTATTTTGCAATACTCAATACTATGGCAGAATTTATTAATCGCACGTGTTCCATTCCGCCGTAACGTAGCATCCTTCCCGCGATCGCTGAAATGAGCAGGGGAAGGTCATTCACTTTGAGATTTGTTATGAGCCATGTATCGTTACTCGTCGATGTATCACGAATACACGATTATTATAAACGGCGCGACGAGTACATTATAAGATCGCAGTGTCCCGATGCACCAACTTTCTGTGGTCGATTTTATTTTTATTTTATTGGGGTGTGTGTGTTTTTATTGTGTGATATCCTTTTTTTGCTCAACTGTTTTCCTGATAAGATTATTCCAAATTGTTTGATGTTTGTGTATGTTTTTCTATTCTATTTATCACGATCCAGAAAAATGGCTGGGAAATAATATTTTCATTCGCAAGGGATTCGATCTCGGATCCCGCCACGTGAGAGTTCAGACCTCAACCATCAAGTCAACACGAACTTTCAAACATCGTATCCAAAAATTACGTTTATCTACACGCATTCATGTTGTTTTAATGACTTGCTCAATTTTCTAAATCAATGTCATCAATCATCGAGATTCGAATTAGTTAAATTAACGTTAAGTGTTTCGAACGTTAGTTCTGCTTAAAAGTACGTTAATCATTGAGCGGTGATAGAAATAATGAAAAAAAAAAAAAAAAAAAATTACAAGGATAACTCGAGAAAACGAGTACAATCAACGACAAAACAGAAAAACTATGTCGAACAAATATGTGACACACTGATCTCGTTACATGTAAGGTCTAAAAGGCCAGCATAAACATTTGATATGAAATAAGATATAATAATAATATTTTATCATAATAATAATGATGATAAGAATTCATATGCACTGGGTCATTGCAGATGGATATGTAAAGAAAATATACAATCATGCAGATTAGAACATTACTGATTTGTCACGTTTTAGAAGCGTGTCACAATTTTTCGAAATCTATAAATATGACAAAACTTTTGACTGCATTGTCATTATTGAATTTAAACGTTTTTTGTATGTTCGAGGAATTACGGTTCCCCTCATAATGACGCAAGAGCAAAGCAGCCGAGCTGGAGACTTTGTGATATGTGGATCGCTTGGAGCGTTTGATAGGGCGACTCTTATTTCGGTTGACGTAGACGCGTTCAAATTGAAAAATAATTATTTCGAGACCATTGTTTGGGACCCCGTTAGTGAAATGAGCGGAAAAGTTAAAAAAAATGTGAATTTAGGTAAGTGAAATAACCAAAATTTAAATTATTACCAAATTTAGGTTTCATGACATTTTTAGTCGAAATTCACAAATTTTTTAGGTTAATTTTAAAAAACACGTAAACATTATGAGATTTTCATCACCATTGCTATTCCAAATACTTTTTGACATCTGTATTTTGTACTTTATGATAAATTTAGTGAATCAGCATTTTTTCATAACAAAAATTTGTCAAATTATAACCTCACCTGATCTCATCAACGTATAACCTTAAATTTTGACTTATTGATGGAATATCAATTGATGCATTTTTTCGATTCATACGAATTTTGTCAAAATTTGTTTTTTTTCTGCAAAACTTTTATCGGCCATTACTTTTTTCGTGGTTTCTGTAAAATTACAATTATTTCAGGCACTCTTCATCCAGGGGGTGAAACATCGACTAGAAAAGCATTCTTTCTCGTAGGTGTAATATTCCTGACTTCGTTAACTGCGCTCCTGTGGGTTTACACTCATTTTCCGGAATTGACAGAGTAATTTAATTTCAAATTTTATTTCCAGTCTTAATTAATTCTAATGTTCCAACGAAACTTCTCGATATCATTAATGAAATGAATTTCATAAATTAAAGAGACCTCGAAAATTACATTTGTCTAGAATTTTGACGTTTTGTTCAAAAATTCAGATTTCAATTAAAACTTTATATGATAATATGCAAGAAAATTAATGAAAAAATGTTGCAGGGATGAAAAAGAACACATGAAAATACCGTTTCATATAGAGGATGCCAAAAACTTAGGAAAATTATTGGAACGATATAAGGATCGTTACTACACGGAGGTGCTCGCCGGGCTCTTCCTCACATACATCTTGTATCCTTTTTCTATATTTTATGGAAATCATTATTCCATATGTACTGCTTAATTTTGAAATTTGTAGACTGATTTAAGGAAGTAATCTTGCTAGAGTTATGTTAAAAAATTAACGTCTCTACTTGATTTAAAAAAACTTAGACCCGTACAATAATTTCCAGTATTTTCATAAAAATGATTCTATATTTGAAAATTTTCTGTAAAAAACGATTTCGGTAAGACTACTGCCTCAAAAGAATTTGAAACTCATGTGGATTGCTGGATCACTGGTCATTCGTGTCCATAATTTTTAGAACAAAATGTCTATATGTTTGCGATTTTTTCGAGAAATTATTATAGATGAATCCCTTTTTTCTGGTTTTCCAAAAATTTCACCACATATAGGAATATATTAGAAAAAAAATTCAAAATCGATATAAATAAATGGGTATAGTAATAATGAATGCGTTCAAAAAATTTCCTTACATAAGATTAAAACAGTTTACAAACATTCGCGATACCAGGATCGATATTTTTATCGATTTTGTCAGGATTTTTGTTCCCATTTCCTCTAGCATTGTTCCTCGTGTGCAGCTGTAGTGCGATTGGTGCAAGTTTGTGTTATATCGTTTCATCGTTACTAGGAAGAAAATTATTATTTAAATATTTTCCGGATAAGGCGACAGAGTGGGCGCACAAAGTGACCAAACACAAAGATCATTTATTAAATTATATGTTGTTCCTGAGGATGACGCCGTTATTACCAAATTGGTTTATTAATTTAGCCAGTCCGGTCATCGGTGTCCCATTAACACCGTTTATTATTGGAACTTTTTTTGGTGTAGCTCCACCCTCCTTCGTCGCTATACAAGCCGGACAAACTTTAAACAAATTAACCTCCTCCAGTGACGCTTTCTCCTGGAACAGTATTATCATTCTTTTTATTTTTGCTCTTGTGTCTCTTCTCCCTGTACTCTTAAAACGAAAATTCAGCAAGAAATTCGATTGAGCAGAAAATATTTTGATCTTAGCCAAAGAAATGTTTTTCTCTAAAAAATGTTTCATTACCTCTTTAATCGTAATTTTTTTGTCCGAATTAGCAAGAAATTATTCATCCTGTCACAAACTTCTCGATCTCAGACCATTCCCGGCCCAAATTACTCGAATTTGGATTAATGTGGCCAAGCGGAAGTCGTCCAGAACGATGATGTAAAGTAGTTTAACTTTTGATGTCTCCACGTTTTTTATTTCGTTTAATTTTCAACTCTGAAACCGGAGACTAAAAATCTCGTGATTAAATATTAATAGACGATCATTATTTCGGATTTTCAATTATTTTACCGACAATCGTCTCTTTCACGAACTAGTTCCACCGAGATTGCTCAAATTTTAGAAAAGCTATGCAGAAATTTCGAACCATCTTTCAAATAATCGATATTGAATAAATATCGCAATCTTTTCTTTTTTTTTCTCTCTGCTTTCGTGGTACAAATTCTCCGTAATATATAATTTTTGTATATGATTGTATTTATTAGTAGAAAAATATGTATATACAAAAAACATGCGGGTGTTGCGTAATTTTTCGTTGATTGTAAAATATTGTTGAAAAGACGAATATTGAAACTGTTTTATCCTCGAGAATAAATTGTTTCCAATATACATTATTCGCTTTTCCAATGTCCACGAGTTTAATTATTACTCGACCGAGTTGGAGTGAAAAAAATGTTGAAATCTATGTTCAAGATTTTTTTTATAGACATCAAATTGACTGAGCACCTTTAATAGGTGTAGAAAAAATAAAATACAAACAATTGTGCCAAATTTGAAAAAAATCGTTGATTCATTTTATTGTTGAGATTGCCAGGTATCACATCTCTATCTTAGAAAAATATCGATACATTTAAGTTTTTTTTTTCTCTAGTGTATAATTTCTAACAGAATGATATGAGGTAACTAATACTAATTTCAGTCGAATTCAGAGCTGGAATGCTCAGAGGTCTCCAGTACCACCAATTATACCACACTGAAATTAAAATAAAAAACATTTAATTACATTAAATAATTAAATAATAAACATTAAAAATTAAATTTAAAGCATTAAAATTCTGAAAATGTCATGCAAATCATTCATTTTTCATTTTAAGAAGAATTTTTATGACAAATTTGAAAAAAGTCTATTAGTGAAACTATTGATAGAATTTTCTGATTTATTCATTTTCCAATTTACATGAAAATTAGTTTGAAAGCTTGGCACTTGGAATTGATCAGTTTTCATTTCAAATTTCATCATTTAATTTGCCTTTAAATATTTCGACTTTTTAGATTATTCGTCATGACTGCAAACTGTCTGACGTGGTCACCGGTTCTGCCTTTTTGTTGCATTCGCATTACCACCAAATTTGAGTCTAGATTCAAACTTTGAGAATTCGAAATTGTTTTTTACTTTATTTCTTTGAATTTCTGATAATTGTCATGAGAATTTTGCTCTAATTACATGCAAATCTTGCAAATTTCATACCAACAAAGTCTCATGACTTAAAAAAACTTACGTGTCTGTCCAGCGGACAATAAAATAGTAAAAGATTTGCAACTTTGAAGGCACTCAGGACTGGGAACCATATTAACGAGTCTTGAGCCACTGGAACACTTGAGAACGACATTGCTGCATTCTGGATTTGGCTAAAACAAAAAAGTAAATTTTCTCAGATCGATTTTTGTGGTATTTGGAATCGAAATTTCGTGTATATTTTAAGCGAACTAACCAACGAGTACATTTGCGATTGTGGCTCGTCAATAAATACAAATTTCTCTGTACTCTGGCTCCAAATTTTTGGCACACTTTCTGGACGTGGAAATAGTTTTCTTATCAGTCTTCCTGGCTCCATTCTCATTATTCTCCATAACACATGAGCCTCCAGGTGAACAGTTGGATTTTTGTCAAAACGATTTTCGAATACGTCCTTAATCGTTCTAGTAAAAAAAAAAAAAAACTTGACAATATTTTACTTTTGTGACTTTTGAGCATGTCAAACAATCAAGATTTTTTAAATATCTTTTATGATAAAAAAAAAATCCAATCATTGAGTAGAATTAGAAACAAAACTGAAACAAAAAACGTAAAAAGACAACTCTATTTATTGTTATTTTAAGCGATAAGCAAATTTTTACCTGTAACTTCCATTGTTAGAAAAAACTCTGCTTGCGTCAGTGTCAAAAATTTGCATGTTTTTTTCATACATTTCGAATAAGTCTTCAAATTTGACTGGATTTTCGTTATCTTCTCTAGTATAAGGAATTCCAACATTGAATTCAGAACTTATATTACGACCTGTCAGATCTGGAATCGAGCGAACTGTACTGCAAGGCCAACAATCCATGTCAGAGACACGAAAATATGGATTTTCTACGAGGCACCATTCGTCGTAGAATTCTATAAAAATTTAAGCTATTTTTAGAATTGTAGTCTCGCCACAATCACGTTAGAAAAGACAGTTTCGAAAAATGACCATATGGTCACCGAAAATAATACATTTTGTGTACCGAAGGAGGCAAAGTGAAATTTTTGCGAAGCGCCCGCGGCGTTAGTAGTCCCCCTGTCCCTTCGTTTTCGAAACCACGATTTCGAGCTTCTTTTTTTCGAGAGGGTCTACAGTACCTAAAGTAGGTTCTCGTTGACATCTGTCGAGATGGATCAGTGGTGGGAGGGTACGAGGAGCACCAGCACTTTGTTTTTTCTCCTGATAGTAAAAAATGCTGCTTTTTGTACTCCCCAGCATTGATCCATCTCGACAGTTGCCAAAAAAGACCTATTTTTCGTACCGTAGACACGATCGAAAAAGCGAGGAAAACGTGGTTGCGTTATATAAAAAAATATAAAAATAATAGACTCTTGACATTTGATTTTTAACATATTCAATTATAAATTACTGTGAAAGAATTTTCCATTTATTAGTTTGTCTAAATACGGACTTTTTAACATGCTAGAAAATTGAAGCTACGATGCAACATTGAATCTATAAAAAATAAAATAAAAAAAAACAGCATGCTCATAAAATTATTTTGTGTTTAAGATGCAATAGCATAATTACCAGTTAACGACGGATATTGCTTGATGATTGGAACAGCGATTATCCTTAAGAATTTCAAACCCGGATAAATGAAGTTCTGAATATTTTTCAGTACGAATTTGTGCGTCGATTGATGATTGTAAAGAAGAATAACACAAAACATAAGAATAAACACGAAAGTGAATAAATTGCGAACGAAGTGGAAAACTTTTTGAAACCGAGGCACTTTTTTCGAAAATTTCACATCTAACGTGCGAAAACATTGTTCAAAAATATCATTAGTTTCGGAAGCCGATATTCCATTGTCTGCAGCGTATTCTTTGATCTCGTTCACGTATCGTCGATATGCATCCAAGGTGCCCATAACGATAATATTTTTTCAACAACTTTACTCCCGTTTAGTTATTCGTTTTCGATTTTTTTAACCGTTTGCGCAATAACATTTTAACATTTTCGGATATAAAACAAAACAAACGATGCCTTTCGCGGCTTGTTTTATAAATTTGCTGCCGTGCGGAAAACGTGCGAGTATAGAAAACAGCTGATCGGAACGTAATCCCCAACAGATGATGTTTGCAAGAGAAAGTGGCGCCTTTGCGACACTCTAGTGGATCAGAGTAGCAGACAGAGGTTTAGCGATCGCAGCATCATTTTGAGGAATCTCTGTGTTTGCTGCTGATGATAAACGGTTTTGTCACAATCCTTGTCATGATTTTTCCTCCGACACCGAGAAAAATAAAACTTACCGTTCTTTTTCCATCACAAGACACAGCTTTTCTTTCATTCTTAAAATATCAAGACTCCGAGAAAAATAACAATTTGCTTTCAAGTTATTTTCTCGCATTAAGAAGGAACTCTGGAAAAATATCGAATGTTTGCAATTCTTTTCGAACTTTTCGTAACTGTGGAGCCTTTTATTCTTTTTTGTATTTTTATTCAGGTTCGACCCTTAATTTTATTTCTCTGCACTCGAGGAATATAAAGAATAAAAAATCGATTGGAGTTCCACTGAAAACGGAGAATTGACTGAAATGGAAAAAATATTGAGGTTAAAAAAAGAACGATGTGCGTACTGCAGAAATCTAAATATATTTTCCGCGGTTAATTAGACTTCTATAAAAGTAAGGGGCCTAAATTGTTCTAAATCCATCCTGCGCTCATCATATATTGCTCTTGCTTCACGACTCATAACGATCGTTAAATATTGTCTAAACGTATGTGGCACTAAGCATAGACATTTTTATCGAATATCATAGAATTTTCGATCCGTTTTAACCGATTAAAGTCTACTCACTAATCCGTCGATTGAACAATTTTTTTTGTGTTTTTTTTTCTTCATTTTCTTATTTTCATTATCATTGCATTTCTTCAATTATCGAAATGGGATCGCAGCGATCCCGTTCAGTTGTTCCATTCTTAACATCCTATACACGAGTTATTTGCGTTTATAACGCAAACAACTGAAAAATCCAATTACATTTTATAGGATGTCATGATCGCAAGAGCACTTAATTTTATTATTGAATCGGAACGTCTCGAATGCTTTGAAATGTGTATGTATAGAGTTTCTAGTGATATAATATTTTTATCATTTTTTTCATTGAAATCAATATTAAAAGCAGAGGCAACGTTCTACACCGCAGAGAATCTCTTTTTTTCGTTTTTTTTTTCTTAACAATCCGCTCAGACCGTAACCGAAAGAGCGAAAGATTTTTCTCTCCGTAGAACTTTCGTGATTATAGTTTTAAAAATATATATGGAGCATGAAATTTTCAATGTACAATTCGTTTTTTCTGTTTTCTATGATCTCTGTTTCCTCCTCATTTCCTCAATTCCAACTAAATAATCTATGACTGTACAGTTTTAGATATACAAGTTAGAGAATCTCGTTGACTCTTTTATTTTCACACGAGCAACGAAACTTTCTGGCCTTATTGTATGAAATTACAAGCAAAAGTACCAGCCGAGTTGTAGGATCGTAGCATTTCGAAGAGAAAAGTCTTCAGTCGTTTTATTCTGTGAATGAGCCAATTTCGAAATATTCTTGAATTAGTGATGGCGAATTTTTTTGTTTTTCGAAACATTTTATCCCGTAATGGCTGTCGGGATATACATTTAATATTTCGTGATCGGTCCATCAGAGATAATGACAGCGAAGAACTTTTCTTTCAGAATGTCATGATGAATTTGCTGTCGATAGCCTTTGAGGCTTGAAAATAATCCAAGAAATGAGTAATTTCATACAAAGATCGACCAACCCATTGAATTTTGTCGTAGGAACTCTTTTGTGAGTAACGGGGTTACAGTGTATTGATCAGAAAAAACTGATCAAAATTTAACTCTCAACGGCCACACTTCCATTTGGTAACAACGGGCACTAGGGTGTAGGCCGTCCAACGTCTTTAAATGATTGACAAATATCAAGGCTTGAAAAAATTGTTTATCATTTTTAGTGTCCTCGATAAAATTCAACACTCTGTGTGTTGGAAAAAAAAGTATTAACATATTAGAAAAGAATATTGAAGAAAAATAACATGATTTTCAACGAAATATTAATTATTAATATTTGGAGCTGAAATTCATGTGGCGTACTTGTAAAATATGTTGTTTTTTTCTTCTTCAAACGAGATGAATAGATATTGAAATATATTGAGTGGAATATTTATCAAAAAGAGAAAAGTTGAAATAAGAAGTCAATGTTTTTGCGCGCCTGAAAGTAGCCGTTGAGAGTTAAGTACATTATGAACATGGGATTGTCACGAACTCTAGTGCATCAGAGCAACCACCGTATCGAAAGTCACTTTGAAACGCAATCAATCCTAAAGACAACCACAAACCAAGAGCATTATAATTTGCAGCGAAAAAAGCAACCGTTTGGCAAAGAATGAAATTTCTATACAACTCCCAATGTGTCATGGCTGCTTTTTGGGTCTAAGAAAAATCTTCTTTAAGGTGATTTATCAGTTGCATGAGTGCGAGAGAGATAACTACCAAAGAGATGAACATTTTTCTCGCAATATCAAAGATGTTCAAAAAAAGTGTTTATCTACTTTGCAGTTATCTCTCTCGCACTCGTGCAACTGATAGATCACCTTAAGAGCACTATTTTCATGAGGAGTGAGCAGTAACAGTGTTCAGTGATTTTTGTATATCTATACATATAAAATATTTATACATAAATATACAAAAAAACACTGATTGCTGCTACTGTTCACTGTTCATGAAATAGTCTCCTCCCAGACAGCAAAAAGAAGAGAACTGATGTCTCAAAGACTACTTTTCATGACAAGATGTCTTTCAAGGTTTCTTTTTGATGACTTCCTCTTTTTTTTGCTGTCCACAGTCTTCCACGGTTGCTTTTTGGTTCTCTATAGATTACGAGAAATGATAAGACTCCGAAAGTACCGATGTGACTTAGTTTAATAATGGACGTCTTACGATTGCTTTTCGTTTCAAAGTAACTGCCATTTTAGGGTTTTATTTCGATCGTTTTGTAGTTTTTGATGGTTGGGATTGTGACTAATAAGCAACGGTTGCTTTGATACACCAAAGTTATTATTTTTCTTTTCTTTAATGCTAAAAATTCTTTTCTTTAATGCCCCACCACGGCGAATCGTTTTATTCAGAGATAATATACTCGAGCGAGTCTCCGTCCAGCAGACGACGACAGAGCTGTCAAATGTACTTGTCCCGAGACTCTACCGAGTCCCTTAGTAGCGGTGTTCCTTTTTCGTGGTTGTCTTTTTTTTTTTCAAGCTCGGAGATGCATCCTCAATGAAAGAATTGTTCGACAGTTTTCTGGAGGGTGTAAAGTGATGATTTTTTCAAGTTAAGTATTCAGGACGATTCTGAAGATGAAATGCCAGAGTGTGAGTGTGTGAGCGAGACGTTCGTTCGATGCCTTCGTTCCCGTGCGCATGCCATTCCATTTTTTATATATTTTTTTTTGCTTTTTTTTTGTTTTCTTTTTTTTTGTTGTTTTTTTACACCCAAGGTAAACAAGCGTATGGGACACAGCTATTTGAGTCGTAGACGAAAGGCAACGAATGTCTGCCTTTTCGTCAGTGTTGATGACTCTGGAAAGGGTCCAAAGGCGATGTTCTATGACCTTGAGGATTCGATTGTTGCTGCTGCTGCTGCTGCATCTGATGTTGTTGCTGCTTTTGCTGCTGCTGTTGTTTTTGCTCCGTTGACCCGCTGCCTGTACTCGGCTGTTGTAACGCTTTGTGTTGTGACAATTTACGTTGTTTCAAACCGGTTGACAAATACGAGAATACACAAGTGACCGCGTACCAAATTTCGCGAGCCTGTAAAATCGCACAAAATTATGTAATTACAACCATTTATTTTCCTTTTTACTGTTCTGAGAGTGAAAATTGTTTAAAAAATTAATGAAAACTTTGTACTTATGCTTACCATGGGTGACTTATATTTACGTTGAATTACTTGTCTAGTTTTTGGATCTGAAAACAAAAAATGGAATAATTTAATAATTTTATTCATTATAGTACATTTGTATGAATAAAAAAATACTTTTACGTATTAATAATTATTAGCATCAACGATATGATTGAGAAAGTTGGTTAAGATTTCCAAACAACACACAATTTTTGTTATTATTCCAAGATACAAAGAAAATCAAATAAAAAAAAAGACACGAAAATAAAAGCGAAGTAAAAAAGTTTGTTAATAATCGCGAATATACTTACTGAATTCTTCCAAAACGAAGATCCCACCATTCTGAGTAAAGCACTTGCTGATATGATCTAGTCTTACAAAGAACTGCAAATAACCCAATTGTCTCCCATTAGTTAAGAAAAACAGTTTTTAGTTAAGTGTTTAGAAGTGTATTCATGCCCTAAATTTTGTTTTTGGGAGTATGATGGATTTTCACTTTCAACAATAAGTATTGCAAGGATTTAATTGGATGTTTAATGCTCGAGTCAATTTCTGTATTATCTGCAATGAGAATTTAGAAGATTGGGATCTTCACGAAAGATTAAAAGCACGAATAGAAAAGCCCTGAGCGGTTTTTCGTTCCGACGAAGCGTTGGCGAGTTCGTTGTCCTTGAAGTTGAACCAATCGACAGTCCGCGTTGCCTCGGGGGCGGAGCGACCGGGCATTTCTGATTGGTCCAACTGTTTCAGGCGATGACCCACGAACGATTGATCGTAAAAACAAAAAACGCCACGAGCTTAACGTCTTAGAGAATTTCGAGTTGAATATATTTTTGTACTTATGACCTTCGATTCTACATTTCTCAGTGTACGTTTTGAGATCCACGGTAGTGAATCGATTGAGCATATTATTTTAAAGCGAAGAGTTATCTACAGGCTTGGGAGCTAATACGTGCGATGGTGCAAGCTAATTGTCACGATAAAACTCAAAACTTCATCAACCGCAAAAGATTCAAAACAAAATAAAGCATCGAAGTAATAAAATAATTAGTAAAGCTATTTTTTAATTTCAACAAAAACAAATACGATTCCATAAATTTTTCATCAGTTTTTGTTCGACGTGAGCCAAAAAAAACAAAAAAAAACAAAAAAAAACAAACACGCAGACAAATCAGAGAAAGCAATAATTTCATTCGAACCAGCGGACAGTGGGAATTTCAAATGAAACTAAAGGTCAAAACATGCAACAAGAAATCAAGCGGGTGAGGTTTGCGAAATATTGCTTATATATAAATATAAATATATAAATATATATATAATATAATCTATTATATATTTATAAATATATATATATATATATATATAAAAAGAGCGAAATGGCATTCAATAAAGCCGTGCAAGCGTTTTGTTTAAGCGGCGGCAGGCAACTCTGGAGATGGCCTAAACGCATCTTACATCGTTGATTGCTTTAGCGTTCATACTTTATGCTAAATGTGCATTTATATATCTATATATAATTCAGCAGTGGAGAGGGTTTTTCCGCTACTAATTAATGGATGCGGCATATAATATACAAATATATATATATTTTTTTTTCAAAAAAATATATAAATATATGTATATATTTGCAATTGATTTGGATAATTATAATGTATGAAATAATATTTCGCATAATGTGAAATAAATATGCTTAGTTTATATGTTAACGTGTGCTAATTATCCTGCATGGGTTGTGTACGTGCGTTTGTATGTTTTTTTTTTTTCTCAAGTATTTCGTCATTTGTATTTAATTGTTATGTGCTCCATTCTGTACGACATTGTTGTTGAATTAAATAAACAAATAAATAAATGATGTTGAGGCTCGCTCAACGACGATTGATAAATAATTATTATCTCGTCTAATAATAAGTGCAACCTGACGTACTAACATTTTCGGTGTATCGTGTTAGAATGCATATCTAAATAAATAAATAAATAAATAAATAAATGAATAAATAAATAAATAAATGAAAATCGAATCACTACCGTTTTTCCTTCAAACCAGCAACAACAAAAAAAACTTCAAACTCGACAAAAATTTCTATCGATTTCCGGTTGACGACTTGATTCAATGCGATTATTTTTATTTTTTCATTCCCATTCTAAAAATTTTTTTCCTAATTTTTCTTAAAATTCATGGCTGGAAATGGAATATTTACTTATAGCCCAGCAGACAGCTTTTTGTTTGCGCGAATAAATGCTGGTCTTTCGTTTTCTAACCAAACACGATTCCTCGTCAAGTCGTGATTTTTCGTGCAATATTTCGTGAAATCACATAAAATAAATTCCAAAACGTTTCTTTCAATATTCAAGTACGTCAACTCGGCCTAATTACGAATTTTCTCTAACAAGCTGGTACGTGATTCGTCTATGGGACATTTCATGAAACATCTAACACAACTAACACCGATCAGTGGTAGGTAAAACAGTGAGGTAAGACAGAGCAGATCTATTCAGTTCATATGCAATTCCTATTATAAAATAAGTGTGTCATAATAATTAAAAAAAATAATAATAATAAAAATTGAAAAACATATTTCTTTTCATCTAAAAAAAGAAATAAACAAAGTTTCTAAACAAATGATAAATAACCAAACACGTCTATCAAAATAAAAGAATAAATTAAATAAGCATTTCCGTAAAACGGCCAACACTGAATAATAATAATAATAATAATAATAATAATAATAATAATAATAATAATAATAATAATAATAATAATAACAATTTTTAAAAACCGCCTACTTTGTCAAGTGACTTTAATCTGTGGTTCTCTCAATCCTTTTGTCAAAGGAGTGGGAAGCACAGAGTAATTTGAATCGTTGAGTCAGCACTTTGACAATGTCATACAAAAGAAGAAGAAAAAAGAAAATAATAATAATAATAATAATAATAGTAGTCAATACGGAAATTTGTAACAAACAATTAATTCGTTGAGTAATACCTCGAAATCCTGTTTGTCCAGCCAGGGCAATGTCGACGAGGACAAGACAAGTAACAGAAAACAGAAAGAGAGAGAAATTAAAGATTTCGTTTTAATTATAAGTATATATACATTTATACGTATACATATATATATATTTATATATTTATAATTAAATAGATATATAAATATATAAGTATATGTAAAAGATAAATAAATATATATATATATATGTATATAAATATGTATATTGGTGAATTCAGTATTTGTCACTTATTGTAGCTGATGATAAAGACGCAATATTCAACAGGACTCTGGGTCAAGTTGATTTTTATTTGGGTTTAATTAGCCTATTTATTTATTTGTTCCATTGTTCAAGGACCATCTCAAAAGTTCCCCGAAGCAAAGAAAAATCTATTTTCCGTTACTACTGAATAAATAATTCATTTTTTATTTTCCATTGGTTTTCGAAGAAAAATTTACTTTTGTTTTTATTTTTTCTTTTTGGAGTTGAATTTGAAAAAAAAAAAAAAAATACAAAATTATAGATACGAAATTTTTTAATAGATCGAACGTCAAATAGACTCCTCTTGGCACATTACCATGGCAGATAGGAGAAAAAAGAAAAAGAGAGATAAAGAGAGAGATACGATAGTTAGAGAAAGTCAGAACTTTAGAGAAAGAGAGAAAGATATAATTTTAATGTTTATATATATATATTTTTTTTTAAATATGAATATATATATATTTATATATAGATATAGGCATCCAACATTCAGTATAAATTATGAAGAAACAGATGTGTCGTATATTTTCGTTATTAATATTATTTGTCGTTAAACAAAGTGTTAAAATAAAAAGATTTAATATACGACCGATGTTTGATGAATATCAATCAAATAAATTTTGTTTTTCAGTGTTTTTTGTTTTTTATTTTATTTATTTTTTTCCCAATTTTCTTTTCTATTTGATCAATGAAAATAATGAGACAATCGTAAAGTACAGATAAAAAGAGAGACTGCGGCCGCACATCGAGCTCCATGCAAGAAAACATTGAATAACGCTTTAAACCGAACTCATTTGGGACGAAAATTAATACCGAGTAGCCAGAAAATATAATAATCAAAACATAGGAAGAGAAAAGAATTTTTTTTGTCCAAGGAATTTTTTTTACGATAGCAATTACGTGGAACAATTATTTAGAGAAAAAGGATCACGATTATTATTTTTTTTGCCTAATTATTGTTCCTCAAACTAACTTTCTTATTCACCGTTTCAAATGTTTTTCATAATTCGTATTTTTTTTTCTTTTTTTACGATTTTTGAAAAATTCTCTCAAAATACAAATCATCTAGAAAGGTTGAAAGAGAAAACAAAAAATCAAAAAGAAGGCCAAAAAAAAATCGAACATTTTTTTCATGCCAATTATTTTATTCCATTGAAATTTCAATACTTGGCGATTTGTGAAAAGTCTGTCAAAAAAATTTGGCCATCTTTAAGACGTTACGAACATTAAAATGCAATAATAAATATATCATAAAGTTGTTTAAAAATATATTGTTCAGCAAATAATAAGATGATATTTTTTTTTTTTTTTTTTATCATATGAAATAAATGTGTTGATTTCCTGGTATACTTGAACATTTTTTTCAGTTTTTTTTTCTAACTCCTGTTTAGGACTCTTTCTGAAGGCAATGTTTGGGAAACCGTTCGTTCAATGGTTAAGAAATTTTGTGTATTCGATATTGAATATTTGTACAGAAACATGCAAAAAATTCTGAATTTTTATAATATTTTTAAAACTTTTTAATAAAATTTCGATAAGAAAGAAATTGTGTTAAAAAATTCACAGACATTTAGAAAAATCGTAAAAAGAATTTTACCCAACGACTTTTTTTTTGTTCAAATTTTATGTGTTAACAAACTTTTGCAAAAGCTATTACCGAGCATCGATGTCTGAGTAGTTCCAAAGATGGCTGAATTTTTTTTTTCGTTTTTTTGTACAATTTTAAAGTTCAGGAATTCCCATCCAATGATATTTTCGTTATTGACATTGTGTCATTCGTCCTTAATCACGAGGTCTCGAATTTTTTTGAATAAAGTTCAAATACCAATTTTTATAAAAATTTCAAGTTTAGGAATTCTGATCCAATGATATTTTCGTCATTATAATTATGTCATTCGTCCTTAATCACGAGATCTGAATATTTGTTTCTCTTTAAAGCTCAAATACGAATTTTTTTGAAAAATTGAATTTGATGTAGTGCGAAAAAAAATGATTACGAAGGATTTATCCTCGGGATGGAAAAGTTAAGAAAAAAAAAGAAAAAAATTGCAGCGAATACGAAAAAAAAAACATGACTTATTTGAGGGTGGGTTTTGTTTTTCGAACGATACACAACAGAGCGTCGAGTAGAGAGTATAATAAGTATACATACAAAGTAAGCAGATCGTGTGGCTAGCGATGGGAGATAATATTGAGTGGTCCTTGCATCAATGCAATCAACGAAAGATACATATATATATATATATAATATATGTATATATAGATAAATAAGAAAGACCAAAAAAAAATATAAGGAAACCAGGAAAAAAACACAGAAATTATATATATACATATATATTCAAGATTCGTATGAAAATATATATATATATATGTATATTATTGAGAAAATATGACGAAACTTTGTTTCGTGTCTAATGATTTTTCTAAGTATTGACTAAAATCAAAGAGTCGATTTTCTTTCTCTCCTTTACTCTCTGACATTGTACGAAAATGATTTAAAAATATTATTTCACGTCGTTTTATCGAGCACGTAAATTTTTCTCTATTCAGCGCGAAGACGTCAGATTCGTTTTTCCGTTTTTTTTCTTCTATTTTTGTTTTAATTTAATTTTTTTAATTTTTGTTTTGTTTTAATTTAATATTCTATTTGGGATTTTGAAAGTGAAATAATTGAATTCATCAATTAGAACTACTTAATTTTTGTCGTGATTATTTTGGCGTGTTAGTTACTGTCGAAACGAGCGAAGAAAATAAGAGTTCAGGAGAAATAAAAAAATTCGTTTTAAATCATAATTTTGAAGGCACAGAATACACGGAAGTTAATTATTAATAAGGCACGCTCATTATCGGATTTGCACAATTTTGAGGTACGAAAAACAAAGAAATGATGCGTTGAATGGAAGTTTTTTTTTTTTTTTTTAATGAATTGTTTCTCTTTAAGTTGCTAAAGGGAAAAAAACGTGTTTTTGAACGACGTCGACGTACCTTGCTATTGGCGAACAAGAGACCAACACCTTCGATGCAAACCTGCAGAAGTCCACCTTCCCCGGTTCGCATATCCTGCACCGGAAACTCGTCACCGAGCTCAACACCCAAATTCGCATGACCTCGTGCCGCTGCCTTCTCTATCGCGTCTCTTATGCAATAGTATAGATCTTTGCACTGAAAAATAAGTTACGAAAATGATTACAATTACGAAAATGTTTATTCGATGTCAATAAATATTATTAATTTGACCAAAAATGTACCATTTTCACTTGAGCCGAACATACGAAAAAGTTTTACAAGTTTTTTTCCCAATCGAAGTTAAAAAATGGACAAATATTGAAATTAACTCTAAATATACAAATATTTTTGGACAAAAATATTTCAATATTTGAAGCATTTTTTTGAATTTATTTTCGAATCGACACATTATGCTGTCGCTGTCGATATAAATTAAATTATTATGTGCAAAAAAAACAACACGTTTATTAAAGAAACAGAAAAAACAAGTTTATTAAAGAAACAAAAAAAAAACATTTATTAACGAAACAAAAAAAAAACACGTCCATTGAAGAAACAGAAAAAACACGTTTATTAAAGAAACAGAAAAACACGTTTTTTCCGAAAAACGACTATTTACAACTATGTGAGTTCAATATACCATTATTTTTATTTCATTAAATAACACTTAGAACAACTACTAAAATTAATCTTCGATATTGAATAAAAAATTAAAAAATGAGAAAAATAAAAAATCTTACTTTTTTCGTATAATAATTGTGGAACTGGAGTTGTTCACCATTTCGCCTTGACAAGCAGAGAACTTTGTTTTTGGGACTGCAGGTCATATTGACGAGGCGTTCGTACCACCAGCGTTCGACGATAACGCCGTTTACGGATCTGAGGACAAGACCGTCGTGACGAACTTCCATGAATCGTAAATCGCCATCGGCGTCGGTGCCAGAGTGTACGGTGAACGATTGGCGATGCATTTGACGCGAGGTCAAAGGTTTAAGGTCAATGTCATTGCCATGCTGCAAATTAAAAATCGAATTTAAAACAAAAATACAAAAAAAAATGCAAAATTTCTTAAATATTCGTCATGATTAAAAAAAAAATATCTACGAATGTTAAAAACTCACGAGATTGTCGATCTGATCGAGCAACTGATTCAATTCCTGACTATAAATCAGCCCGATGTGACTTTTTCCAAGAAGTCTTCGTACTTTTCGCTTCAATTCGTTTTTTTCAACATTCAGCATTACCAAAATGGCGGTTAAATTGTGAAGAAGAGTGCACAGTAACCTGTCCTCGTCGTGTTCCAAGCGCCGCCTTTCACTGTCGCTCAAGCTCTTATATCTGTTGAAAAAAGGCAAATTTTAAGGGTAAACGTTAGTCCGGTGGTGTCTGCAGCGTTTTTTTATCAAAATTGATAACCTCACGATAGTTGCAAAAGGTAGAAAATTCAAAATAAATAAATAAGCACTACATTGACCCCAAAATCCCACAATCATTTTTTTCCAAACGTAAATATACTTTTCGTCAGCGTAAAATGTTTCTCGTATGCGATAATACAGTTCAATTTGCACAATTCTCTTGATTTTTTGATAACGAAGGGAATGATCTACGATAAAGTCGTATTTGGTGAAAATTTTGTAACGGAGACTCTAAAAAAAATGAGAAGACGTAAATAATGTTGAAATTTTTCCACATTGTGAACCTGGTGACTTTTTTTTTTTTTTGGAGTACTAACCGTTCCATCATTTCTCCTGGACCTTGATCCATTCCAATCATATCGCGTTCCTGGGAGACAGCATCGAGAAATGCATCTTCCCAAAATTGCATCTGGTCCCAAAGTCCAATTCGATCTTTTCCCAAAAGACCTTTAAAAATGAAAGTAACTTGCATTACATTTTTTTTATATCGCTATTCATTTCACTTTCTTCCATAAAGTACTTCATGAAAATCATGAAGTACAAAGCACTTAAATTTCACGAAGGACAGAAAACAATGAGAAAAAAAAGTGATTTCGTGTTTACCTTCAAACAAATATGTTCTTGCAGCATCCGGACTCGGTGTCGTTGTCGAAGGCACTAAACCTCGACCATGATACCCGAATCCAGTGGTTAACGATGATTTACTCGACCACACACTACCTGTTCGTTGTTTGTCGTGACGTAAAAGCTGCAAAAATGACGAAAAATCAATTTTACTCATAATTCGTGTTATTTTCAACTTGGAAAGTTAGGAATAAAAAATTTTATGCTTTTGAAAAGAGCAAATTAGGAAATCGTCAAAAAAGTTTAATGAAGATTTAGTGAGAGTGAATTCACAATAGATTTTTTTTTTTACTACTGATCGATTTATCGAAAATATTGTGAATAAGAATGAAAATTAATTTACATTGCTTTGATCGACTTCGCTATCGGAAACTGCACTGCGAATTGACGCTTGATGAGCTTGACGAAAACCTCCCTGACCCATTGAACTTGCATCTGAAGACAAAGTCTCATTGCTCGCGGCTCCTGCACCTTTTTGACCCTGAAAACAAGAATCATTGTACTGAAGTTCGCTTTTTATACATAATGGAAGTTTTTGATTGAGAGAATTTCGAATTAGGAACTTTTTTGTCATTTGAATGATTTTTTTTTGTAAATCTGCTGAGTCTACAATAGGAAACGATAAAGAATGAGGCTGTTGAATCATTTGTCGGTTCTCCGTCTTCTGGATCGGAAATAAAGTGATATCCATGATTATTTATAAATTTTCAGTAAATGTAAATAGTCAGCGAATGTAAATTATCAAAATTGGACAAAAAATCCGATAATGTTAAAGTTTCACAGAATCTTTTAAGACGATCTCTTAGTTGAAAAGCAGATTCGAATATTTCTCGGAGACGATTGATTTTTAGTGAAAAACGTGAAAGTGACAGGTCTGACGAAAGAAGAGCAACGCGTAGAGTTAATTTTCTTTGAAATATGAAGCTTTTTCGAAAAAAAAACGAGCTGCAGGATTATTTGAGAGAATTTTCAATAAAATGAATGAAATTGAAGACAACTCGATAAATCTTACTTCAGTTTCAAAAGATGTAAGTTTGCTTAAAAGTTTGCCCTTCTTCGTGAACATATCAAAGAACATTTCTGTAGTCGATTGTCCAGAGTCGGTGGCTGAATGTTGTTGCGATCGTGGGGCTTCCAGCCGAATTTTAGGCGAATCTACAAACATCAAATTGATTAACGTTCCCGTAAGTCGTTTATATTTTTGCAGAAAAAGCTAAATTATTGGAGAAAACGAATTACCGTGCAAATATGAAGAAGATGATTTGTGGCTGCTATCAGAGAATTCCGGATGGCCTGGAGATTGAGGCGATTTTGAATTGTCTCTATTCTCGGTTGGAGTCTCCTAAATAAAAAAAAAAAATCAAATACATTATAAAAACGAATCTAATTAATTGTTGGAAGCAAAACTAAAAGAGAAAAAAAAATTTCAATCACCTGATAAATGCAAGGACTTTCGAAGGTACCCTCAGCCAAATTTTTACTCCAATAATGCGTGTGAGCAATTTCCATAAGTTGAAAAACTGAGGCCATTCCTCCTAAGCCATCGCTTCTGTACGAATTCGCTAAACCATTGGCTACCGCTTGAAGGCACTTTAGCATTTCTTTGTACATTGGCCGAGTGATGCACTGATGTTAATTAAAAAAAAAAACGATAAAACTTTTAGTTTGAAGCTTGTAAATCATTTTTGCAGTTTCAAATATTGTCCGATCAATTTTTAAAGTCGTTCAAGGGCATTTATGATCATTGAACTCACCACATCGTCGATATGATCGTCCGGACTGATTTTTCTGTTGAGACCCTTGTTCAGTTTTGTCACAACAAAGTCCCTGTAACTTTCGTCCTTCATTAGATCCTTCATACGATTTATTTTGAACCACCCGATGCCTTCACCCGCTAAAGCTTGATTGACGACCTGTTTAATTAAAATAATATCAATAATTCCATGAAATAATTTGAAATCTTGATGGTTTGATCAGTTTTTTAAACATTAATTATTCATCTGACAACTTACATCCGTGAGGAAAGCTTGATTGTCACTGTTGGTATTGGATCTCTCAGCATTTTGCATTCGTTGCAATTCCTCCTGATTGCTTTTGCTGGGCGAATGTTTTATCAACGAGGATTTTTCCATCAACCCGGTTTTGCCTGCACCCCAAAAAAATTCGATTAAAGTCAACAAATCTCGTCAGTTCATAAATTGCACTGGAAGAATTATATTTGAAAAATAACCGTATAAATCGTGGGGCTGAATGAACATTACGACACGAAATTATGATCACAAGACCATCGATGAAGTAAATTTCGATTTTAATGAAAATAAAATCAATTTTCTTTCGCACTTTCTTTATTTGCAAGATTTATAATTCGTTATACGGTACTTTTTATCGTGAATTTCGAGTTGAAATTCACGTCATAATCCTTCTCGCACAGTCGTAAAGGGGCGAAAAAAAATTCTGAGCAACCTTTCAGCCAAGGAGCAAATTTGCGACGTTGATTATGAAATTTTATAGATTAATTAACACTTTCGAAGAGAAAAAAGTTCTTTGCCAATCACTTGCACTCTCTGAGGCATCCTTCATGAGATATTTTCAAAATTGCTGACACCTAATTGGCCAATTCATTAAAGAATTAAAATCTCATGAACGGTACTTCGGACAGAAAAAACGTCTGAAGAATTTTCTTTCCAAAAACTCGTGATTTTTTTTTTACTCTCAAAATTTCAGGCACAACTTTGAAGGCTTGTGAACGATTTCAAAATTTATTATTTGCTTAGGACTGTTTTCCTACCTCTACGGAAAGGTCCGAAGGGCTGGCTCTTTTCTTTTGTTTTTTGCGACTGGGAGTGCGGACTAGCGTTCCGATTAGAGCTATTTTTATTTCCTGCGGACGAGATTATACAGGGTCGATAATATTTTAAACTCAAATAGAGCTTATTTCGGCAAGCAAGCTCGATTATTATTTTTCAAATGAATAAAAATATTAAAATTCAAAAATCAAGTCAAAATTAAGCAGATAATCGTATAAGAACAAAAATTTCTTTTCATTCTTCATATTTCTATTTTTAAACGTTCCATAAATAAAAAATTACTAAATAAAATTCATACAAATTGATTGATTGCGGATTTGGATGCGTAATTTTGAAAAAAAAGGAAAATCGTAATCATGGTTGACATTATTAGCAAAAATAACTACAGGGAAGAGCTAATAACCGAATCAAGAGAAATGAAAATTTATTTTCGACAGCTCTTGATCGACTTACCAAAGAGATCGCTAAACATGCTGCTAGTTTGAGCAGCAATACCATTGAGATCGCTACTGACATTACTGAAGAAATCTCGACCCATGTCTCGACGTCCGCTCCGAGGATCCGAAGCAACCAATTGATTGCTGTTCGAATCCTTACGTGGCATCATTCCCGGCGAGCCTAGTTCGTGAGGTGGAGATTGTTGCGATTTTCCCAGTCCCTGTAAAATTAATTCCCAGAAATATTTGATTAAATTGGTATTTTTATTAAATTAAAAAAAAAAAAGTTGAATTTAAGGTGCGACGATGGCAAATGATTTCTAAATTCATAAAAACCTTGAGTAAGCCTTTCTTGGCAGCAGCCTCTTTCGCGCTTTTCGTCAAATCGCCAAAAGTACTTTTTCCTACGTAAGTCAAATCATCGAAAGTATTTTTGCTGACACCAGCCGCAGTTTTGCTTGCTTCGAGGGCAGATTTGGAGGCCTCTTGAACGGATTTTGTAGCGCCATCAACAGCTTTTTTCGTTTGTTGTGTCAGCTGCGAAAAAAATTCAAAAATCCATGTAATTATTACGAATGGGAAAATGAGGGAAGAGGAATAAGAAAAAAAGGAAGCCTGTCACTAATTAGTGAGTAAAAAATTCGAGAGCAGATAAAAATCCTATCTATCTTTCACCTAAAATAGTATTCAAGAGCCTATTTTTTTTTTTTTTTAAATTACTACCATAGCAATACGTTATAATTAAATTGAATTGTCATATATACGCACTGCCTGTCAATTTTATTTTTCGAGGATGGCCCGAGTCGATTTAAATTAAGGAGAAAATAAGTTTAAATTAAAATGAGGAAAGACACACATAAAAATTCGTAAATACATAAAACATATGTATTAATTGACAACACATTTTTGTCACGTTTTTCAAATTTAAAGAAAATAACATTTTACACAAAAATGATGTTGTTTTGGATGAATTTAAAAGAATTTTGTAAGTTTCAAGTTCTATGAAAAGATTTTACCTGTTCAAGAGGTGCGAAAAGACTGTCTTCTCCGGCTTCATTGATTTTTTCCTTCGCTTGATGTTTTAACTGGAAAATCATCAGACACCATTTCATCCAAGTTAATTTTTTGAAATTTTGCGTGAATCTTCTTGAGCATCGTATTATAATGTGTCAAAAATTTGAGAAGTTTTCACCGTCTAGTAATCGAGATATTCAGTGTTTAAAATCGCAACTTTGACACGAGGTCTTGTGGGAAGTTACGAAAAAAGACGATTTTTCACAACAAATAACTCGATTTCTAGACGGTTAAACTTTCTCAAATTTTACCCACAGTTGAGTATTATTGTTAAGAAGGTTCAAACAAATTTTAAACAATTAAACTTGGAATTCGTGTAACGAATGCCTAACGCGTGAACCTCCTTAATAGAATATGAGATTTGAAAGAAATGTTTTTCTTCACCTTATCCATATGAGCGAGAAGTCCATCCTGACTACTTTGTCTCGTAGTTTCTCGTACGAGGTCCTTTGCCTGACTAGCAATTTGTTCGAACAAAGAGCCCTGGGATCCCTGTCTGAGAACGCCATTTCCAGTTGCATTGCCACCGCTATGTTGATGCTGAAGAGGAGAACCACCAGAAGGACTACGTTGTCGTTGGGCGTTATTTGAAGAAGTTCCAGTTCGCGAGGACACACTACTGTCACTTCCGGCACTTGATTGCCTCGGCAAAAGAGGCCCAACGGCTGAGCCAAAACTTGAAGTACGTGCGAGAACGTTACCAACACTCGGCTGACGTTGAAGACCCGTTGTACCGATCAATGGAACCTTCAGAATCCACAAAAATCATCAATAATTTTCTTTTCATACATTTTTTTTTTTCATTTTTATTCTATTTTTTCCCATTTAAATTTATCGACAAATATTCTCACCCACTTTACCCTATTTTACCGATTTTCTAACTACACCCTCGACGGGACATACTTTTCTCTATAATACTCCGTTCACAGTACTACCAACTTTACCATTCATTCGAGAGGAAATCCCACTTTTTCGACTGCCATAAAATATTCCATAATATTTATCAACTTTTTTTTTCAACATAAAAATTCCGGCACTGTAAGGTCCAAGGAAAGGTTTGAAACAAAAAGTGGGCAATACCAAAAGTGTCAGAAAATTATGAACACATTGTTTGAAAGAAATAATTATTCAACGAATAATCAAAATATTTTTTGATGCGAAAAATTATTTCGTTCAATTTCCAGAACACTTTTGAACTAATTATCTAATTCACTTTTTTTAGAGACGATATTTGAGAAACTTTTTGTCTAATGTCTTAGAACTTTCATAAATATGTTAAATATTTTGTCAAAAATTCATGTAAAGTTCGTCATTTTTTATTAATTTCGAGAAATCGAAAATACCATTCGAGAAAATTTAACGTAATTCATAACTTTTTGAAATCATCAGAAATATTATCGAGAAAAAAAGGTTGTAAAGTTTCAAAAATAGATGAATTTTTTTAGGTTTCTGTCCACGATTCGAAAGTTTTGAAATTTTGATAAAATAAAATAAATATGAGCTGAGAATGCAGAATCTTTTGAATGATACCAAATATCTCATATTCGTGACTGAATTGGTCTAGAATTTTATGTCATTGACACGTTATTTGAAAACATGAAAAAAAAATACAAAAGTTTTATGGTCAACTTTATGGCAGACTATTTACTGTCTTTTTCTACTTTTTCCTCACCATAACACACGTCTACGTTACTTCAATTTACGGGAAAGGTTTTTTCGACGTTACCTCCTACAGTACAAAACTCCAATTTATACTTTTTTTTTGTTTCCAAAGAATAATTACACAAAGATATTCGTTGAAAAATAAAAACATTCTTGAATGTATACACAGGAATTTTGAAAAATCTCATTCGTATTAATAATATTTTCTATGCGACACCGAAAAATCATTTAATCAGTATTTTACAACACGCAATTAACACACTTTCGCCTCAAACAAATGAAATCTGTAAATATTAAAATTTGTGTGTAAATGTATTGATTATTTCGTGTTATTCCTACGTATCGAAAGGCGAAGCGAAGAATGAAAAAGTGCGAAAAATATTTTTCGTTCGGATGCAGATTCGGTGCAGTTTCAAAAGAAATTTAAAAACAAGGAATTGAAGGGAAATTTAGAATGAGCGTAAATAAATATAGTGAATGGGGCTGAAACGATGATACGCACGAAAAATGTACTTTTGTTTTTGTTTTAAACATTCATAACAACTTTAAAATCAAGAATTTTTTTTATCACGATGCAAATAAAGGCGATGTTTCAAAATAACGTCATTTTTGTTCTTGGCGCGAAATTCGAAATCGTGCTAACGCAGCATTGTTGCATGTCTTCGTGTTATTTTTGTTTTGTTTCATTTTCGAAATAATTATATCGAGTATATAATGAGGGAAAAGGTGCAAAAGAGTGAAGCTAATTCATGCATTTTTCAAAAATTATCATTCAATTGGACATTCAATTACTTTATCAGTGCTTTTTTTCAAACAAATTAGACAGGAATTTGACAGAAAGAATTATTTTTCATCCGCAATCAAATGATCAAAAAAATTCGATTGACTCAATTTACTACTTCTACGTAATTCGAATAAAAAACAATGGGAAGAATAGAAAACAGAATTTACTGCTAACCTGAAACTGAAGACCAAAAAAATTATCAAATATCAATTTAAAGAGACGTTCATTTTACCAGAAAAACAATAATCGAATAGACATCATGGGAGAATCTCATTTAAGAAAAATTATAATTAAAGCTACACGAAAAAAAATCCACAGTTGAAGTTAATAAAAAAAAATTGCAATGAAATTTCGGTATTTCGTGAGGGAATCCCAATGACGATTTTATTTTTCAAATATTATAATTGATTTTTGTCTTAAAAAGTTTCAAACTCAAAATAAAGTGTTCGTTACAATATTTTTCACTTCTTCATCTACAACGAGCAGTCAATACTCAGTTTTAACTCTTTTTCTCTCTTCAATACGTGAAAAATATCTTGTTGATTGTAATTTATACAATTTTTTATTCTCAAACGCAAGTCATATGAAATTTTTCCAAAAAAACAAACTTATTGAAGGACTAGCTTTATACATTTAATTGACAAACTCTGTTAATCGTTTTTTTACAATTCATCAAAGTGAAATTATCACTAAAATCAAAATCGTTAGAATTTGTCATACGCTATAGTTATCGCTTCATAAAAAAATGATAAAAATGAATAATTCTTCCTTAAATTTTAATTTTAACAGTGTCATCGGAATCCCTCGTTCGAAACGTTGTCAATAAATGAAAAGTCAAATGTTGGCATTCAAAAATATAGATGAAGAGATGCAGAAAAACAAATGAGCCAAGAAAAAGTGGAATTAAAAATGAAATAACGAGAGAACGTGAGAGAAAAAGAAAAAAAAAGTATCCAAGAGAGAAAGAGAGTGAGAGTGAGAGACGGATGCAGGCACGGAAGGGTCGACTCACTGGAGTGACAGATCTACTAAGGCGTGAGGTCCTGTGAGGGGTGGTAGGGCGTTCAGTGTCGACGATCACAGCAGAACTCGCGAAACTCGTTGTCGCGCCAATTCCAATATGTCCTACCGTACTTTGAGCGCTCAGTACAGTACGTGGAGTAGTCGTTGTCGATGCAGAGTCCGATTCAAAACTACCTCCCTCCTCTTTATCCTAAGATTTTACGATCAATCCCTCGCTCATTATTATCCTTTTATTAACAATCTTCTTTTATTCCCATTCAACGTTCAGACACATAAGCAAATAATTGTTATTGAATTTTCGATATTTCGAGACTCGATAAGTCAATAAAAAGTTCGACAAAAACAGCAGAAATTTGAGGACTAAGAGAAAAAAAAATCAGTTTGATTTTGAATCGCGCTCCGAAGCCTTTTTTTCGCCCAGCGGATGAACAAAACGAAAGAGATAAATATTCGAATGAACGATAATTAATCCAGGAGCCAGGAATATATTATTTTTACGAAAATTATATTATTTTTGTAAATTTTTTTCTCCACGTTTTGAGTATTACGAAAAACGACAACGACAATTTCGTAGCAAATTACGAGCGTGAGTAATGAAAATGGTGCGATAAGCAATATAAATAAAGAAAGAATTAATATAACTTGACGTTTTTTTTCAAATATGCCACAATATCAGGGATAAAATATTAATTCATGAATTTTTTTTTAATGAAATATAACTGATAACTTGATATCATTGATAAACTCACGTTATCGCCTTTAGTGGTTGGCAACGATTCTTGCAACTTGGGATTGAGTTCGAGTTCGGAATCTCTGTTAAAACTGGGACTGCTCAAGTCGCTGTGACTGGATGAAGTGCTCGCTGGACTGTCCGGACGATTCGATGGATCTTCGATCGTGCCAGGATATTGCAAACTGTTTGGCGGATGATAAACATTTTTTGGATCGACTGACAACGACATTGGTTGCGGCAGTGTCGCTTGAGGACAGTTGTAACCTGTAAAAATGACGAATATCTTTGTTACAAATCACAATTTAAAAAATAAAAAGAAACTACAAAAAAGAACAAACAGCTGTTAAAGAACAATGTTTGAATAAATATTTCGATAAATTATAAACATTAAAAGAGAAAGAAGAAACGAATCATGAATAACGAAACGTAGAATTAATTATTGAAAAATACTTAGGGTCTGTCCGACCCCGAATGGGACCCTAGGGTTTAATTATCATTCTTGTAACTTACATTACTTGTAACTTACAAAAGTTTTAAGTCCCTAGCGCAGTCTGGACGTCAATTAATGCCAACGTTTCTGCAAGGGAATTGTTAAATTTTGAATAAAAATAAAAAATACTAACTGGGCGAAAGATCGGAAGAGACCATTTCGGAAACAAAGTCGCTCAAGGATGAATAGGAAGAGCTCGTGCTGTCAGCACCCTCGGAGTCAGATCCACTTTCGTCGGTGGGTTGATTCTCCATTTCTTCAGCAGATTTGAGTGCATTGGCGAGCGAGCTGCTGGGATCCCATACGGAGAAGCAAATGGGTTCGAGTGTATTGGCGAACCATCGACATTTGTCGCCGATTTGTGCAGGATCGAAAACGCCAGTTTGAACCCGTAAAAAGGCGACGTTGCTTGGAGTCAAAGACCATTCAGCGAGGAACTCAACTGCTTGAGTGCGAGCGAATTCCTCGAGGAAAGGATTCACGCGTCCTGGTCTCGAGTGCAGAAATGAATTTATTTGAAAAGCGACCACTGGCCTCGGATACAATCGCAACGTTCGCGTGTGTTCCGTAAAATTTGCCAACAAATTTTGTGAATTGAAAAAACGGACCATCGCGACACGCGTCGCAACGTCCACCGAATCCACGTCGTTCCCATATATAAAAGGATTAAACGGTAATGATCCTTGCGCCAATGGCTTTTGAGGCGAATGCGATAAACTGCTCCGCGATGCACGACGTGGACTCGACACCACCGACTGACCTGGTGAACTTATCGGACTGTGCTGATTGTAACTTCCCAAATCCATACTCGGCCTGTGCTTCGTACTCGTCACGCTACAAATAAAGAAAATTTTATACATTTATTAAAAATTCTATCAAGTTGATGCAATTTTTACAGATTTTTCTTCAAATTGTTTCGTTGCTGGCAACAAAAATTTTCAAAATTTTACACTGAGTCGTTAAAGAGTTATAACAATTTTAATTTTTGACCAATTTACACATAATCGAATTTAAAAACTGAACAATTTTATAAAGAAATGATTATTTATTCGTTTTTTTTTTCTTTTTCAAGTTCTTCAGTAACCATCGTGAGGCGGATCTAATTTCTACGATATTACAATGAATCGTACCTCAAAGTCGAATGATGAGACGAAGAACTTTCTCGTCGCGTGGGAGATTGAAGCGAAGGGGGTTGGGGCGACGTATTTCTTATGGGAGTTTGACGAAGCTGTGGTGTTCCCGTGCTCGACATTGCCTATCAAATTATTGACAAAAAAAAAACACACGCACACACAAAATGTTAATTACAAGACATTTATTGAAATTACAAAAAAAAAAAATTGTGAATTTCTATTTGTGCATTCTAAAATTGTGGGGTTTTTAGTTATCAAAAGAATGATATTTACACCAGAGCCCGTCTGATCCATCAGCTGCATTGCCTGAAGAACCGAGGCGAAAGCAGCGAAAAGTTAAAAAGTTTTTTTTTCTTTGTCAATTACAATAACCTCGCGATAATTAACAAACAAATATTTGTGTATGAAATTAATTTTTTCTATATAATTATTTGTTAAATGAGCATTTAGGAGAGAGTTGAAAAAAATTAAAATAAAAATTATAAATTTCTGCAAAGAAATGTATCAAATTCGAATTTCTGAAAATATTCGTGAATTGGAAAAACAAACATTATCATTTTTTTTAAAAATGAATACTCATCAAATCTGATGGACAGAATTTAATTAAAATTTTCATTCCCAAAACTCGATAAAATAAACTAAAAAAAAAATGACTGAGCTGTCAATAAATAGCTGTCAATTATTCGATTAAATAACTTTGGAAAAGGTACGTTTTTTAAGTGATACAAATTTTAGAGATTAAACAAAATTGAGAAAATATGAAACAATTGTTTTTGCTTTTTCTTACCTGTCTGAGGTGATTTTTGAGTATAGATCCTTCAGGTTCAGGTAGTGGCGGCAAATTGTCGTGAAGCCCAGTCGGTGGAGTAATTTTATTGCTATCAAGGTCGACGAGCCATATATCATCGGGCATTCTGAATTTTTTTTTGTACATCAAGAACGAAGCTGGTATTCCAATGACGAATGGTGTAGGTGCGAGTAACAATTGTTCCGCGCAGCTCATGCATGTTGGGAGCAATGGAATTGCGGGGAACATATATTCGAGGGGATATATCATCGTGACAAAGGCCATTACGGACATTGACAAAGCGTTGTAATCTCGGGATTGTAGAACAATCTGAAAAATATGATAAAAAAAAGGTGTTTTCAATAAAAATGTCATTTTTCCATTGTGTATTTTCGTGAAAAAGCAATAGGACAAAATTAATCAATTTATTTAAGCGACCGAAATTCTAAAAAAGAAAAAGAGAATCAATTTTTTGCTAACACGACTGTTTTTTTTTTTTTTTATATTATTGAAATTCTAAAAATGAGAATCAACAAAGAATGATCAATATGAGCGAATAAACTGTCATTTCAAAGACAATTTTTTTTGGTTTGTAACTTGGTGATGGTCTAATGAATTTTCTAAATGCAAGAAAATCTTTTCCGAATATTTGCTGAATTAATTTCATACGACGAAAGAAAAATCGTGCGATTATTTGTAAAGTGATATTTTTTTTAACGATTCGTTGAAAAACTTTTGATAATTTTATTATTGCATATCACATTCGCGTCAAATTTTTCACATTTCGAAAATGATGAAATTTTTGCAGATTTTTTCAATGATATAAAATCATTGACATGACAACATTTGTCCATGAAATTTGATACATTCGTATGATGACATTTGAATTAAAATTACCTTGTGTTCTAGAAGAATGAGAGTGAGAACTTTGAGACACATATCGACGCCCAAAAGTTCTAGTGGCAAATGGAGTGGAAAATCGACGAGAGAGAATCGCGTATGATCGGGAAGAGCGAAGCACAATGGTTGTAAATGTTGTGACAAGATGTCAACTTCGACTCTAGTTTTTTCTGGAACCGGAACCGGAGCGCTTAACAATCGTAAAATCCAGGTTTCAATTTCTCTGACGTCGTGAAGTACGATTGATGGAGCTGCGTCAAAAGCTTGACCAGTGAGGACGCTCCAAACTGTGTCCCTGAAATAAAATCCCATTTATTTATATTTGATACAAATAATTGTTAAAATCAATCCATATTTTTCCATATATTCAAAGAAAAAGAGTATAAATTACAAAATAAATTATTTTTTTATAAAAATATAGTGAAAGTTGGATTAAAATAATTTTTTATCTAACCTGCTGGTCTGTCTTGAAGCACCAACTTTCTGAGGAGATGAATTTTCGTTGCAGGCATCGATGATCCGTTTTAGAGCAAATAGACATTCACGAAACCTCGTTAAAAATGGATGATGAGAAATGATGCAGAGCGACGTCAGCGAGTGGTTACGTATCCTCTGAAGTAAATAAACAACATTTTAAAAAATTATTATTAACAAGAGAATGCTGTGGAATCCAAAAAATTCTTAATTTACTGGAAAATCAATGAAAAATGGCAAATTAGATGAAATTAGAGAAATGAGGCATTCGATGAACGAAATGGAGATTAAAAAATTGGCATATTAACCTGTCTCCTTCGAGAAGCTCGTGGCGAAGGTGAATGACTTCCACCACTTTCGCTGTCTCCGCTCGGAGCAGTGATTCCTAACCTAGGGGCGCGTGACGTCACCGGAGTATCCGAATCTCTTCTACTAGGACAATCTTTTTCTGAGTCGCTTGGTCCAATCACACTGCTCCTATAATCGCTATAAAGTACAGCTCGAGATAAGCTCGCAAAATGGTTAAAACAATAATAACGAAAAAAAAGAAAATGTGCAACTAATAAAACCATTGAAACTTTTGTACTTTATTTTTGTAAATTATCATAAATTCTAAATTATTCTGTTTTTATCTTTTTCAATTAAATGTTTCATATTTCTTCAGTGAAGAGCAATTAATAAAACCATTTATTCTTTTTTGCTTCATTTTTGTAAATTATCATACAGTTTTCTGGTTTTATTTATTTTTTTCATTTAATGTTTCATGTTACTTTAATAAAATGAATGAATTTTCGTTTTATTTAAATTGAAAAATATCGAATTTTTTAAATAAAAAATTAACGAAATGAGAAATTTGAAGAAAAATCGATATTTCACCTTGAGAATGCCGAGTCCGAGCTCTTTTCCATGCTCTTCCTCCAACTCTCCTTTCGAAGCTTGGGATCGTTTCTCTCTCTTCGAACCCAAACACCTCCACTTCCGGAATTGCTTGCTCGTTCGATCGGTCGATAAAAATTTACGCAAATTCCGTATCGCGTTTTTCCTGTAAAGATAAATAAAATTATAAACGTTTAATTGAAATCGTCATTGATTTCTCCGCTTAAAAATTGTTCAACTGAACAAAGACTTGCATTTTGAAAATTTTATCAATTATAATATTTTTCTTATATTATAAATAAACAAAATTTAAGGGTCACGAGATTTTTTCATGATTGCACAAACCTGAATCTTTATCAGTCAAGGTGAAGGTGAAAGAGGTTGCTTCCCTTAATGCAGTACGTTTTGGACCGACGCTGCTGCAACCTTCGGGTTGACAAAAATAAACCATGTCTAAGGGCATAGGAAAATCTTTGTGATCCTCCACAGGATACCTGCGCAAAAGTTCTGGAACCTATTGATCATAAAAATTATCATTTATTATCAAATTATTTAAAATCTTAGAAATAAAATTGCCAAAAATAATTGGAGCGCGAATTAAATTTTTCAATATTGAATTAATTCCACAAATTTACAAATTTTCCACTTTTTTTAGCACAAAGCATGAGAACGACACCATTCGACATTTTTGATTCTCTATTTTCGAGTCTTCAAGAAAATTCGATCGGGTCCAAAGCTGTGGAAATACATTTTTTTGGCAGGACTAATATTTAGGGCAAAAATTGTTACTGAGACTCGTTTCCTCTTCGTAATTACAAAGCAATTTTGTTATTTTCATTAAAAATAACGTTTTCGTCGATTATTGATAAACAAACAACGGCGACAGATTGGAAAACGTCTGAAAAACTGTTAATAAAATAACTGGTGCTCGTTTGTCACGAAAAATTCGTTATGCGTCTTTTTCACGACGATTCAAATAAAATGAAGAAAAGTCTTTGGAAAAAAAAAAAAAAAAAAAACATGATAGGAAACTTTTGTTGGATTTTGATGAACGAATTTCGCCCAAAATTGCATAAAAACCGAAAGTTTGATGCTACAAAGTTTTGATTTATTTACATTCGAATAAAAATTTACGTTATAGTTGAAAGATGAATTTTTTTTTCCCCCAAAAAAGGGATTCAATTGATCTCTTTCAATCACGAATTTATTGGCTGATTGAATTTAAAAAAAAAATCTATTTAATTTATTAATTATTTTCGAAAAATAAAATGATTAAATCAATAATAAAAAAATGACCTGCACAGGCTGACGAGATCCTGGTGAAGGTCTCGCCCCCACGATGGCTAAATAGTCCATCAAGCGGGGGCACAAAAATTTCTTCTGAATATCCATGATCCTTGAGGATGATGAATTCGTCACCGATGTTTAACGTCCGCTGGCGACATTTGATCCTTCAACAGCAGTGTGTCTTCTAAATTGTCCTCGAACTCTGACATCCCTTCATTATCGAGACACCTACTACCGGACTTTTGGATCTGAAACAATGGAATGTACCACGCAAAGGTTTAAGACGTCATCGTTATAAGGTCACGTGACGTGGGAGTAGTACTTTCTTTTAATTTGCATCCTTGGAGGATGAAATTTCATCAAAATTTATGACAGGTTGAAAAAAAAAATAAAAAAATTCAAAAATACGAACATAACGAAAGGGAAAAAATTCAAGAAGAAGAAGAAGACTTTTCGAAAGGGAAGAATGAATCCAAAAGATCGAAAAAATCAATTTTATTTAGTTTTTTTTTACGTCACAAAAAAATTATCTTAAAAAAAAAAACTAATTTCGTGACATTCCAACGATGCAAATTTGACATAATAAATGAGAAAATAATGAAATAGTGTTACGACGATCACAAGATCACAATAAATGTCGCGTTAAACACAGCAGAAGACGAAACGGTCCAGACGTCTAGACAAATAATTATGTCTGAAGAAATCGTCTCAGTCATTATTAGCAAAGTTGATTAATCTAATTGAAATGAGAAAACGTGAAAATTCATGAAGATCTAATTGCGAGACAATAGGTCGTGACAAAAGGTCGTTGCCGGGGTGGAAAGGACGCCATTGTTTCCGATCTTAACGAGAGAATATTAATTTAGTGCGGCCGCCACGTAATTAAGGTAGTTCGTTCCGCGGCCACTTAAATATACGGTGAAAATTGCATTATCCAAAACTTGTCAAAATGATTTATTTATTTATCTTGAAATAAACGTCGTCCTTAATAAATGAGATTAACTTTCAACGATTAAGGCGAAGATTAAGGTTGCAAAATGGATTTTTAAGTCAGTGAAAAAATATCCTACGGATATTGCGTTTTTCCGCCATTTTACATTTTGACAAGATCAAATTTCAAGGTCAACCTCACCCTTTATTTATGTATTTTTTAATCGAATTTCCTGGACAATTGAACGGACCCAATATTTCGTTGTTTCAACCGAAAAAATATTCGTTTCGTGGGGTCATGACCTCGTTAAGGTCATTCGAAATCAAAAACTACGATACACTCTGGACTTCGTTTTTTTTTTTACGATTATAATTTTCCCTTCAAGACGACACACGGTCGCGTGTTTTTCACAAATTTTGAAGAAGTTTGGATGAACCTGATTTTTCGTTCTTTGCTGTCAAAATATTCATTCCACAAGGTCATGACCTTCGCGATACAATTACTAACTCGTATACACTTCGGACTTGACGTTTTTCCGCCATTTTAATTTTTTTGTTTTCAGTCTATAGGGTTCTTGCCGTTTGAGGTCAATCTTGTTTTGTTTTTTAACTCACTTTTTTCGTGTTTTCTTTTTAATCTCAACGGAATTAGCTGGAGAATTTTCATGAGCATGTCGATTTGAAACACGAAGTAAATAATTTACAGACGAATTGTGGAGATTTTGACAAAAAAAAATTTGTTACACGTCCACAAGTTCGCAGTTCCGGAGATAGACTAAACGGCTCGACTTATCGAACCTCCAGGATCGAATGAAGGCCGACTAACAGCGCATGCGGCACTTCTCCGAGCCCTTGACTAGTGTATCCTGATAAACGTACGTACGTACTTCTCCCTCGCCCACACGAAGTCTCCCGTTTCTACGAATACTACAATCCACTTTTCACGCATTCCCATAATTTGACTATTACTTTTTTTTTTTTTTTACTTCCATGTTTCGTCATTTCGAGTAACATTTTTATTTTATTTTTTCATCTTAAATTTAATGATCAAAAGTTTTCTTGCGATTTGTCGTAAAAAAAAAAAAAAATTTTTGTTGCCTGGAACAAATTTTGGTTTTCGTTAAATTAAATATTTAGTTCGATACGGACAATCAAATAATTTCGAAATCGAAGAAAAATTATTACTCTTGGAACAAGTTTTTGGTCGAACCAACGAAACTCCGATGCAGCCAAAATAATTGATGTTCATTCAACAAAATATTCGAAGGTCGAATGAGTTTTTTTGTTTATTCATTTATTTATCCCCCGATTAGTCCATTTGGTGGTTGAGATTTAGACAAATAGTTCGTTGAACCAAGTAAAACGTATGCGTGAGCAAATAAATGACACCAGTTGTTCGATAATAATCGTTTTGCTACAGTGATTTTATGGGTTCACCCAAAATCAATTTTTATGATTTGTTTTTTTTTGTTGTTTAGATGAAGTACATAATTTTTCATTGAATGAAAAATTGTCGAATCCGCCATTTTTTATTCAAGTAAATTGATTTAGTTCGATGAACAATTTTTTTATCACTAAGAATATTACGTCAGTTTTTGGAATTGAAAGATTTCGATTGAATTTTTTGTCATAAATTGAAATTCATGCATTAAAACTATTCAAATGGAATGAGAACGAGAATAAATATTCCATTTCCTACGATTTCAAATGTCCTTTTTCATTTTACAGTTCTATTTCAAGAAATTTTTATTATTCAATATTTCACGTGAAATATCAATTTGCTCAAAAAAAAAATCGATTTTTTATAAAAGGATTTAGGGCATTTCACGTCAAAATATGAGCCACGTGGTCCATTTCGAATTCATGCAAATTATAAACGTTAAACGTCAAAAAGTTTCAACGTTTGTTCAAAGTTATCGTGAGTGATAAAAAAGATATAAAATACTATGAGGAATATTCAAATCATGCATATCTGTATATATAAAAAACGAAGAAACACGATGTATCGTAAAATTTATAAGAGGATTACGAAGCGGCTTTGCGGAAGTAAATACAGTTCCAGACACTTACCATTAAACATAAAAAATAAACCAAGAAGTATTCCATAAGTGACGATCGATTCTCGTGCGAACACTTGTGCCGATAGAAAAAAAACGGTTGGAACAACTGTCAAAAAGCTGTCACAGCCACGATAAAACGCAAGAGTCATTTCCAGAATTCTTTATTGCTTCATGGACAAAACTTACAGTTAGATTGCTTCAATAAAGTTAACAAAAACTTTGGAAATGCAAAAAGTTGAGAAAAAAACGACATTGTGGTCGACATCTTCCGGTCAGAATGGTATTTCTGACAATCGCTCATAAATATGAACATATATATTCACAGGAGTCAAGATAGTCATCTTTTGTAATAAAAATGAGGTGCACGTCGAATCACAACAATGAGAGATACTTACGTGCTTCTCGGCACATGCTGCACTCGGACGCACTTATAAATGAAAACAAAAACACGTTTAAAGGAATAAATTTAGAAAACGTAAAGGTTTATAATCTTCGATTTCTCAATATCGCGTAAACTAAAGTACAATTTCCGGCAGGATACGAAAGTCTCCAGAGTCCTCGAGTTGTTTCATATTTCACGAGCTCTGGGATTGAAATAAAACACGAATTAATTATTTATCCGATGTGTGAGAGGGGGGGGGGGGGTGAGGTGATACCCGCGTCAATAACTCTTAATTGGATTTCTTTGATTCACGGGGGGTACATTTACGTGACGTATTTATTTCGAGGAGGTAAACTGAGAAGCAGCTCTCATGTTATCGCAAACGAGTGCGCCCCGACACTGCGCGACGTTAGGACGAACGAATAGGAAAAGAGGGAGGCGGAGCAAGGAGGCAAAGAGTGGGGGAAGGTGGACAGAAGTATAACGTTCCATAAACGTGTACACGTACAGGCTTATCAATACGAAATGGACAGCACTGACAGCAGTAACACGAGCAGAAATACATCGTCACCTAAATGTGTTTGTGTGTAACACTGTCGGGAGCTTCGGGATCGTCAGGGTTCACGCACGCGCCCGCATAGTCAACTAGCCTAGTTCATTTCTCGGCCGTGTGGGGGCTTTCCAATGAGCTCGTATCAGCGCATATCGCTGACGTTCGTATATATTATGATTTTAACTAGAAAGGTTCGAAGGGGGTTTTCGGTGTGGTGGCCTTGCTCCGTTTCTTCTTCCGATCAATAATTGGGAAAGTGCGGGGAAAGCGCTCCCTCCTCTACGTTGTTTCAAAACGGCTAGGGACGGTGACGTGTGGCGAGCGAGCGAATGTCAACTTCAGGCGCCCTCGGCCAAAACATCCCCAACTTGCCCCACCATTGACCGCCAAACAAATCTTCCCAGTATATTTCTCTCATAGTAAAGCGTTGACTTGTTCTTGAAATTCGTCTGAAACTAAATTCCAAGGCTGTTGGGTGACGCAATTCACCGACAATTACCGGCAGTTGAGAGTTTTTCGAACGGTGAAAAAAGAAAAGAAAAAAATAAGTCAAATAAATAAAAATGCTTTTCACGATTACGAAACTTTAATTCCTCCGAGACTCTCGTCCCAATCAAACGATGACAACATAAACCATTAACTTAACCTCTCTAGTCTATGATCGTTACATCAACTTTTAACTTAAATGACCTTGAACAGTGACATGACATGACTTTTTCATTATATTTGCGCACAAATCGTTATGCGTTTAATGAAATGAAATCTTCTCATATTTTAGGTATACATCGATTTTTATCACAATTCGAACTAATGAGCCGGTGGGTATAAATCTATGTGGATAATTTTTTTTCTTCATCTTTGCACTTTTTTTTTTTTTTTTTTTTTTTTTTTTTTTAATTTTCTGTTCGAAAAAATATATTCATTTACAAGTTCAATATTTTCATTTCATTCGTCGTACCGAGGCAATTGTCATCACTACGTTATTTTCAATGGTACATATTTTAAAGTCGTCAATTACAACGATTTTTTAAATATAAACATTATTCATTATAGTATAACGCATTAAATAAGGGATGAAAGAAAATATGCAAGATTCTCAATTCCATTGTAACGAATGGACAAAAATTATTAATGGCAAGACAGTCATATACAGGGTGTCCTAAAATTTACGACCGAGGTGTCGGGATTGCAGTTTCCACGCAATTTATTGATATTACATTATATATTTGAGTTTATTTTTGAGACACCCTGTATATGTACATCTTCGAAAATACAGATTTAATACAAAAATTGTTTATTTCTTTGAAACTGACGGCGTCCTCGAAAACATGAATCATTAATCGAGGAATCGTATGAAGAGGCAGTTCTCGATTCGAATTAGAACACGTGCCTGTGCGGTCTTGACGACAACATCTCTTTGATTAATTAAAACATCATTAATTTTAGGCCGGAGAGCAAAATAACTAAGAACTTTTCGATCCACAATCGCGGGATCAATTCACTGTGTAATTATAGGTTGTCACTTTCCGGACACCCTGTATACGGGCCTTATAAAACACAGAGGACGTTTTAAAACCGGCCTTTTTTATGGCCCCATCCCTCCGATCGCTTTCAAATAATGAATAGAAAAATTTCACTAAGAGCCAACTCTCAATTCCAATTAGAACACGTGCCTGTGCGATCTGAACACTAAGATCTCTGAAACTATTCAATATCTAATTAACGGTTCGCCGGAGAGAATTATGTCTAAGGACTTTTCGATTCAGAATCACGTGATCCATTTACTATGTAATTTTTTGGATACGACTTTTCGGACACCCTGTATATGAGTTGCTCTAAAATACAGGAATAAATGCGGGAATCGGCTTTTTTTTATGATCATCGCTTCCTGAGCCGATTTCAAATGATTAATTCAACTGCACGAAGAGTTAGCTCCAAATTCCTATCACGAAGCGTTCTTCTAAACTCATTCGTTCAACACGTAATTAATAACAATTTTATCGCAAGAAACAAATGATAGCACGTATCAAGAGAGCGCACTGTCAAAATTTGGCAATTTTTAATTGTTTTTTCTATTTATAAATATTTAGAGGATTGAAGACCCCACTCAATTGTCTAGAATTTGAACTGTGACGAAATTAGTGCCTTTGAACATTATTCAATCAGCCTTCCCGACGGTTTTTCTCAGTCCTGAACTTCTTAACAGTTTTTTTTTCCTTTGCCACTCCCAGGCTCCCCAAGCAAACCCAAAATTGTCACGATTTACAAACACTTCCAAAAATTTTGGAACTCCCTCAAATATACTATGTACAGTTTTTTCTTTCTGCTTTTCTTTTTAACGACAGCAACTTTTTTGTTGATCAATCCGTGCATTTATCCTTTTTTCTCGTGTACCAAATCGTCCGAGGTTTTTCGATATCAGAGCTCGAGTGACGTGTCCGAACCACGGTGATGAAGTTCCTCGTCTAACAGGGGTTCTTGTTCCACCACCATGCGAACTGCGAACAAAACTATTTTTCATGCATACCAACACATATGAAGATGTTTTCAAAGCGTTACCAAAACCTCGTAACAATTATTTCGAGGAAAAAAGAAAAAATCAAATATTCAACAATAATTACACAGGAACTTTAAACGAAAAAAACTGACAAATGTTTTGTTTTGTTTTTTTTTTTTTTACTACTGACAGAAAATTCGATCTAAATTACTATCGAATATTTCGTACTAATTTTCCAGAAAAATATTACACTTCGAATGATTTATTTGGAAATTTCGATTAAGTTCCTCCATTCGTTATAAATTGACGAGGGCAAGCAACACTTATTTACATTTTTTTTTTTTTGCTCATTATGATAATCGTCCCACAAAATAAAAATGACTGAACAACAACGTGACAAATAAAAATACGTGAAATGACAAATGAAAAATGAGAACTCACATTAATCTTCTAACTTTGGAAAAAAAAAGAAAAAAATACAGAAAAAAAAAGGTTTTCAAACGATAATGAACCACGTAAACGAACAGCAATACAAAGCCCGAAAAGCATGCGGATCACAGAATGTTTTGGACCTACCTAAAAACAGAGGTAGAGTTTTTAAAGCTTCTTTCGACTTTGACGAACATATTTCTTGGCGAATATTTTCTTTGAGCTAACGAGACTCTTGAAAACAAAAAAGCAAATGAATATGGTTTTTTGTGAAGTGTATGCAAAACGAAAAGATATATTATTGAATATGAACGTAAAAAAAAGGTTTGACAAGAACTGATTGAAAAATTCTGATGATGAGAATTATTAAGTTTTCAATTCCAAAAAAAAAAAAAAAAAGATTTTGCAGTAGATTATTGAAAAATGTACATTTGAAATTCGATTGACACGAAAATCGAAAGCAAAGAGAACGAAGAAAGTGTCGAACGATCGAAAAAATAAGAGACGGGCAAAGGAAGCGAAAAAGGGTAAATTCAAGCAGTAAAATGAATTTCTTTCGCAAAGTATCAAAATGTAATTACTCCAATAAAAAGTAATTTTTCATAATTTATACGTCTTGTTAAAAAATTTGACAATATAAAAATCCTTGACCGATAAATTGACGAAAAAAGATAGACTTTCCGGTCTCGTTGATTTCGATAAACGTGAAAATATTTTTGACTGAATAAATCTACGACAACGGATCGACATTAAGAAAAATATTCGACGAAACACTGAATGGACATAAAAAATTCAGCTGTTCCATAAAAAAAAAAAATTCAAAAACAACATTCCAAACGATACTCAAACAATTTTTAGGACTCAAATAGCATGCTAATAAGAAAAATTTCGATTCAAAGATGCTGAATACCTGTAAAGGAAGATTTTTTTTTCTTCAAACAAGAAAATGCCGACTCGGTGGCGTTGAATACCACAAAACAGAATGGTTTCAATATTTTCGATGTTTTTTTTTTATCAAGGGATATGAGCAGCTGGGCGTAAAGGAATAGCGGTAAAAGAAACCCGCAAATTTGAAATTTGTCATAACAGTGTCGCGATCGAAATCAGCGGAGCCGAAAAATCGAAAAAAAATGACCTTTAACACTTTTATTATCAAAATATCGATACAGGGATAACATTAATGTTTTTTGAGGGTTCGGTACAAACGAGCCCCGGCTCGATTTAAATATTGTTTTAAAACTTTAAACCGATGTCCTGCATTGGAAAGAAAAATAAAAACAAACGAAAAAAAAAAACATAATAATAATAATAATCCCAAGTACTACACTCACGGTATAGAAAAAAATAATAATAATAATTTAAGTGGCAGGGAAAATTGCATTCATACGGTAAACATTAAAAACAAAAAAAAATCTGCACACACGCGGCACACAAGTTAAAAAAATCCCGCGGTAACTAAAAAAAAAAAAAACAAAAAAAAGCCCACGTAATTCCTGACGCCATGAAAAATGCATTTCTTCATTTTTTCCTCTCGTGGCTTCTATTTTTCGAAAATATATTTTAAAAAATTATCTTTTTTCCCTCATTTTTGCCACGTATTATTATTTTCGCCTTTTCTTTCTTTTTCTTATTTTTCATTTCCATTTCAGTAGTACGTTCATTTCGTACCCATTATCAAGTTCACTCATTTCAAACAATTTTCAATCGTACGACGAGATCTCTAATAAATAATAATAAAAAAATTAGGGGGGGTGCGACAGGGTGGTCGAAAAAAATATGACAATGAAAGTGAATCGCATGGGTGTGGGTTCTGTATTTACACAATCGTTATGACTATCAATTTCGCGGATAATTTTTGTTCAGTTATAGTTTCTTGCTCTTGCCGTTTTTTTTTTCATGTTTTTTCTTGGTTTTTTTCGTTGTTCTAAATCTCTCCTATCCTAATTTATTGCGTGTCATTGTTCGCACCTATTTTTGGTTCGATTTCACACAGGGATTTAATTTTTGGTTTTACATCACTTGCACCGATGCTCTATTTTTTTTTCTGTTTTTTTTTGTTGGTGTTGTTGATGCCATTTTGACAGTCTCGCGACGAATTGATGACAAAGAAGAACAAGAACAAGAGGGAGAAGGAAAGAGAGAAAAAGAGCGAGAAAGTGCAAGAGAGGAACGGATACAGAAGAAATTGACTCGGACATGAGACTCGTTATCACAAAAATAGTGAAATCTCTCAGTGGTGTTGCTTTTTCAACAACCTCGTACGCTGTGACCTATTTGTAGTACCATTTTTATCGTTATTGCTCGAATAGCCACGATCCCCAGGCGGTGGTATCCTGAACAGCATAATCTTCATGTGATCACAAATCTCAAGACAGACCTGTGTACTGTATCGTAGAAAATCTAGAGTGACCCAAATCTGAAAAAAAAAGAAATAATCAAATAAAAACAAAGAAGACATCAGTTTATATAAAATATATCACATAATTATGACATCTCATTTCCAATAACAATAAATTTTTTTTTAGACTTTGTATCGCTTCACAATAACGGATCTCGAACGACTAAAATTTATTAATTAATTATGAAAACTAGTTTTTTGAGATTTCAAAAAACTACTCTTTCAATATTTTTATTTTGTTATTTTTCAATTTTTCGCAGTTTTCAGTGGAGCTATTTCTCAGTTCTTCAACAATCGATTCACTCATCCAAAGCATAATTGGAACAGACAAAAAAAAATCTGACGACATTAAAGTTTTATCTAAATTAACAAAGTTTTGGGCAATCGAATACATAAGTATAAAAATTAAGTTGATTTTATTAGAATTGACGGTAAGGTGAGAGTTTTCTACAATTTCCTTTAGCCCTCGTGCAAATTGTAAAATACGGTCAAAATGATGTCATGGATTCATAAAAACGCCCAAGGCTGATAATTTTTTTTTTCTTTCAGATTTCTTTAGTCAAGTCAACTGTATTTTTTAATTTACAAAATTGACCTATATTTCTAGTCAGTGATTCAATTCCACACTGTGGTCCTCCATTTTTCAAAACTGATTTCCTTTTTTTAGTTACACAATTAAAGATTGAAATTCTATTGCAAATATTTTGTTTAAATTCAATTTCGTTTGGCCAAATGTTGTTACGATGACGGAGTAAATGAGGTTTTTATTCTTATTTACTTACGAGGCATAACCAGAGTACGTAATATTCCTTGATGAAGAAATTGAAATATTGGTTCAAGAATAACATGGCTGGACCTATGAGGGCACTGTCGAGATATTGCATCTCGTTTTTCGTCATGTGAGCAACCTGAAAAATAATAATAATAATAATAATAATAACGCAAATCATGGTAAAAAAATAAGAAATTTTTTTTTTTAATTTTTAGAAATATTATTTTTTTTTTACTCAGAATAGATTTTTTTCTTCTAATGTCATGTAATAATTTTTTTTCATTGAAATGATAATTAAATAAAAATAAATTTACTCACAACAAGGCGATTCGTAACTTTAGCAGCGACCATCCCAAACGCGAGTATATATAACGCGGGATGATTTTCATAAACGTGTTCGGCACTTTTTCTATAAATAATGAACGCCGGCACGACGACAAAACTAAATGGTATAATGGGAGATAGTACGGATGTTCCCTGAAAATGAAAAACAAAACAAAAAACAATTATGCAGCGATCCATTCATTATTTCATGAGCTATAACTTTTTTTTTTTTTTTACGTGATAATTTATTAACGTATTGAAATCTAATTGTAACTGCCTTGTTGGTGGAGTGTTAAAAAAATTTTCAAGTCACAATATTTCACCATAAAAATCAATAAAAATTATTGAAAAATAAAAGAAAAATTTTAATCAATTTTTTTTTTCACAATTATTTGAATGTAATAATATATTTTTGTATTTAATTAAAATTCTTTTAGTACTCTCCCATTGTAAATTTTAATGAAATCTTTCTTTTTTTTTTTTTTTTTTTTTGAAAAATAAGCAGTGTACTAGATTTTATTTTCTTAAAAAGCTTATAATTATTTCATGCAACATCAAAAACCAAATTGCATTTTCACAGCTCTACATTCCTCATTGCCAAGATGCAATCGTGCTTCGTAAATTATAACGACAAATACGTGTGCAAAATCATTTCGAATTCGAATGCAACCTAAACTCAAAAATGCAACAGAAAAGTGCAAAATTTTCTTTCTAAATAAAAAAATGAATAAAAAAATAATGTTACAACATTTCTTAATTACTCGCTTTGGCATCAAACGTCATAAAATCTTCGATTGACAAAAAAAGTGACATTCATGCACATCGATAATTCGTGCAATTTCGACGATTGTCAAATCCAGAATAAAACCAAAAATACAACATTTTCAAACTGCTAAGAAATCTAAAATAATAATTCAAAGCATGCAAGAATTATTCAATAAAAACTTCATCCAGCAACGAAATATGAAAATTAGTGATGAAAGCGAGAAAAGTTTCGGTCGATGGGAGGAATGTTGATGTTTCGAAAAAATTTTAAACGAGCTTGTGTACTTTTTTTTTTGTTTTTTTTTTTTTCAAGGAGGCACAAAATGACTGAATGTTCGACGAGGAAAGTGGATCGATTTCTGAAGTGACACACGAGAGCGTTACGTGAACAAGAGTGAGTCAGTGAGTGCACAAGGACGTAGGTGATAACAAACTAAAAAAAAAAAAAAAAAAAATATAACTAATTATAAAGTTACCTCAAAAGTTTTTCAAAATCTAAAATCCTTAGGAAAGTGAAAGAAAAAAATAAGAAAATAATATTACAGGAAATAAACCTGAGAATGGAAAGAGAGCTTTGGGAAATTTTTTTCCTAATGGATAATATGTTTTGCAATCTGTAGGCCTGTGTATTTGCCATTGAAATGTTCCCTTTCGTCCTAACGAAAAAATATATTGACAATCACAGTCTCATTTCAAATTAAAAAATATTTTCCAACATTAAAATGAAGGAAAAAAACAAGCTTTTTAGGAAGAAGATAATTTATGAATCTTTCGATTCGATCCCTACACCTTTTTCCACAATAAACTTTCTCGAGTGATATAAAAGGTTTTTTTAGTCAACTTTTTTGGCAAAAAGCCTGTCGTACTTTGGAGGACACTCGAATGTCTTTAGAACAGTGTAAAATCGTCTCTAAATGATATCTCGTTAATTATTTAATTCAATTATTACTGCTTTGACGTTTCAATAAGTTGACGAACCGTAGGCAACTGTCAGGGTTCGATATTTTTTTTTTTCAACGTGGATAACAAACTTCCTCAGAAATATTTACTTCTCAGGAAATTCTCAAATTAATTTTTTCATGATTATTCACGAAGTGTAGAATGTAACGAATTTTTACAAAAAATATATTTCAACACTTTGTCAAATTTTTATTTTCGTTTTGATAAAATACTAAATTTGATAAAAAAAAATTCTGAAATTTTTCCTGGCGATAAGAGCATTAGACGAGGTTGCATTTTTGAAAAATTTGACATCGATATACATTACAAAAGTTCATGACTTTCGGACTGGAAACGAAACATTATAAATTTGTGGAAAAATAAATGTTTGGTGTCTATCTATTTACATATTTACAGTATTTAAATCGAGGTGCACCTACGTCGAAAAAACGACCTTTAGCCTAGCCTCTGGCATACAAGAAAATCTGAAAAAAATATAATTTCCATTGTTCTCAGGACTCGATGTTCTATTTATTTTTTTTGAGCTCAACTACGACCATTATTTATGCTCGAAGTATAAGAAAAAAATTATAATTGCGAAATAATAAGACAGGGAATAAATAACGTAAAAAAATGCGTGAACTACGGATACGAAAAATAATAAAAATGAAAGAATAAAAAAATCTCGTCTACATGATTATAATTATTTTCCTCCCCCGTGTGTTTTTTTTAAATTCATTAATATTTTTAATTATTTTCGCCCATTTTTTCGCTCCCATTAATCATCAAGTATTTTTATAAATAATTTGATAAGATGATTTTGAAAAATTATTGTTTAGTAAGTTAGGGACGAAAATCAGTGGAGCGGACGGGGGGGAGAGACCTGTGAATGGGTGCTTTACATAACGAGCCTACGATCTTTAGGGCTAACTTACAGCCACGGTGGAGCCATTTTTTCCTACACCACCGGCGAGAATGACGGACATACTGCTTTGGGCGAGTAAAGCCGCGATTCCTACGGCTCCCCATAACGGAAACACCTTCACCTCGGTGCCAGTATAAGGCACCTACATGTAAAAGTCCAACATTCCAAACACAGACTTCGTTAGTCACACAAGCAGAAGTCAACATTTTTTACTTTTTTTTTTTCTTCATTTTTTATTCATTAATTTTTTTCATTAATATTTTAAACTTTTTTTCAGATTTCATTCAACATCGCAACGACGTTAAATTTAGTTTCAAAAACTTTTAATTTATGTTCCATTTATAAAAATTTATAAAAAACTGGATATTAATGTTTTTTTTTGGTCTTTTAATTAAAAATATTATTTTTTTAAAGTAGTTTTTATCGTGCGCACGCCATTTATTTTCCAAAAATCGTGAAAAATCAATAATTTTATTTCCGGTGGCGAAAAAGCAGTGCGTGGTGCAAATTTGCAAAATTTAAACTTTTTTTAAACTCTTTTTTCGAAGCTCGTAGTGACAAACTTGAGAGTCGAGCACATTTTCTTGTTTCTCAAAAGTTTGTATATTGAAAATTTTTATGTGTGACGAATGGATAATTACTTTTTGTTCATTTTTGTACTTAAAAATATTTGTAAACGTCAAACAAAAAAAAACATAATTTATTGTTTTTTTTTCTGTTTGCATTTGAGGCTAGTTATTTTTTTGTCGACTTCAGATTTTTCACCCTGAATATGAAGTTTCGACATGCAAGTGTCGATCGATGAAGGAGAATTTTTTTTCGTCCCAAGCGACCTATTCGAAGATGACGAACAAAATTCGAATTAAGCGAGGAAATTTCGACCCAGGATATTTTTTCATTAATTCAATGGGAGTCGAACGAATATTGCGAAAGATTTTGTACCAAATCGTAAATTTTTTAGTGGCGAGAAAAGAATTTTCCTTGCAGCTTGTCCCTAGCGAAAAAAGGCCCAATTTCCAGGATTTCGAACGAAATTTTGGGACCGGATGAATGAGTCGCAAGAGGAATAGAAAATACGAGAGAACCTGGCACCTAATCCCCAAAAGCCTTTCGAATAAATAAAGCGACAGTTTGAAAAAGTAGAATCTGTCAAAGTGACGTTTATCGAGAATTTTGACGAATCATCAAAAAATTTTCGTTCTTACTCTCAAAATTGAATTCAAAAAAATTTGATTTCAAAAAGAAGACATCTGTGCAGAAAAAAAATTGAATCGAGAAGAAAATCTAGAATTTTTGTTCGTCAAGAATAAAGAAAAACAAAAATTTTAGATTCTTATTAAGAATAATTTTTAAAAAATCACCATTTCGTTTGTTTCTTTCAATAACTAACTTATTGAGGAAAGTTTTCACAATAATAAAAATTTCGATGCTCGAAATACGAAGAGAATTCATTTAAAATACAAAATACAAGAAAGAGAGAAAGAGAGTGATGCGAAAAAGTCGTACGACTTGAAATAATTTGGAAATGCAAGTAATAAAATAAATACGAGAATAAAAATCGACGTTTAAAGCCAATGCATTTCCATGCACTCGACATTTTTTTTCAAAATTTCATCAATTTTCACTTTGTTGTAAAAAAATTTCTTGTTTTTTTTTTTTCAATAATAAAAATTCCGACAAATTTAACCTGCGTAAACTTTTATTTAAATCGTTTTTTTTTCTTTTCAGTGTAACTTACTGCAATAGTAGAACCATTCTTTCCGATTCCACCGGAAGCAAATGATTTACAGAATTCAAGGAACACGTGTATGAAGCCTGCATAAAAAATAGCTGCAACGCAGTTAGATACGGTGCCGAGGCCAGGGACCTAAACAGATGTGAACATATTCCTTGATGGTTAAGAAGCGTCAAAAATTACAAAGAAAAACATTTTTTTTTACACTAAAATTGGTTGCAATCTTTTTCGTCACGAAGCATAGGGAGCGAGCATTGAACATCTTCTGACTAACGATTGCCACACCTGAAGGATTATCGAAGCTTGAAAACAAATTCGTTTAGCCCTAAAAGTCTTCGAGGGCTAAAATAAAAACCTTTTTTCATTAAACTTAACCGATTAAACATCGAAACTTAAATAATCAGTTTTTTCTGCATCCTAAACAATCCAATCAATAAATATTTAACGATATTTCCACTAATAACTAATTCATGTAACGAAAAAACAATGAAAAAATGGAATTTTATCCCTGTCGTTAAATTCCAAGAAGATTAATTGGGTAAAGCTCGAAATTTCGAGCAGCCATCGAGCAGAGAAACAAACGTTCGTACATTTCACACTCGAAACCTTCAATCAGTGGTTTATATTATTAAATTATAAATAAATCCATGAAAATTATCAACAATAAAAGCGTAGGTAAATATTTATAATATTAAATATTAAAAGTTATTCGTGACCAAAGAACTCGCACGTGAAAATAGAAACGTTGTTTTTTTTTCTTGTTTTTTTTTTTTTTTTTTTTATGAAATCCTTCACGATTCTGTGTCAAGGCGTTATTTTTGGTTGGAGAATGGGCTAAGAAGGGAATGAATACGATGAAGTATAGAAGAGATCGGTGGGCGAAAAAGCAAAGGACGAAGAGAGGAGGCGAAGGACGAGTCTAAAGAGGTGAAAAAAATGAAATAAATGTGTGCTGTCTTTTTCGTTTCGTCGGTCATTGGTGAACGAGTTTGAGTGAATTATACGAAAAAGAAAAAATTTTTAATTAACAGTCAAATTGTTTTTTTTTTCTTTTTCAATGTACGTAAAAATAAATAAATACAGTATTGGCGAAAAGTCTACGAGAAAGTCCGAATATTGCTCGGAACTATTTTCAGTGCCATTTCGATGGTAGTGAATGCAAACGAATTTAATTAATGGCATTTAAAAGATAACAAATTCAGCTTCATTTTGCTTTTTTATTAAAGTTTCTATGGATTTTTTTGCACCCAGTACGACGTTTTAAACATAATTATTTTTTTTGGCATTTTTTTCGACCTTTCCAGATGGATCACGAATTTGGTGGAAACTTTCGAAATTTGTCTCTTCATTTGCTCTTGCTGCAAAACTGAGTCAATAAATTTCTACAAGATTCGGCTGTAGTCCACGAAAAAAAAATCACAAAGTCACCATAACGTACCGGATGCAGAAAAATATTAAAAAAAAAAACTTAAAAAAAAAAAAAACAGAAATGGAGCTAAAATTGGTCTTTTAAAAACGCCATTCGCAATTTTTTTTTCGTCTTCTGTCATCTGTCATCGAAGTGGCATCGAAAATGGTTCAGTCAAATTCAGCCTTTTGTCGAAAATAAATTTCGCCGATAGTGTAAATATGTATAAATAAATAATTAAACAAATATATATATATATATATATATATATATTTTTTTTTGTTGCTGTAGTTTATAAGTGAGTTTCTCAGCACCGCTCCTGATCCATGCCATGCCGATCCCATATCTTCAACATATCTCCAAAATCCAAATAATTGTTTTCTCTCTTAACAATGCAATCAATATTCCTCGTTTTTAATAGTTCTAAACTAAAAAAAATCTCTATCGTGATGAGCCTCGGTTTTTTGGAGGAACTTACAGCGACCGTCGAACCGTTCTTGCCCACTCCTCCGGTGAATATCACCGTAAACATGGAATATAAGCTTGTCAACGCGCACACCATCGTCATACCGCCTATCAAATATTTTAACTCAAAACCCTCTATCAACGGTATCTGCAAGAAATTATCCAGTTACACTCGCACGACTCTTTCCCTCGAACTTTGGGAAAAGTTTAAAAAAAATGGAAATATCATTGTAAACATTATTTTCACAATTTGCAAAATAACACAAAATTCAATTTTTTCGATTAATTTCACAACTTGCAGATAAAACACAGTCGATTTTTTCAATTAGACGAAAATTAAAATTATTTTTCAGATTATTGTGAGATTTTTTTAAATTAATACTTTATGATTGCTATCTGTTTATTGTTTTTTTTTTGCTAAACCATCAGAAATTGATGTCATTGTGTCAAAATCGAAAAAAAAATGTAAATGACTTCATTTCATATTTTTGGAATCCAATTAATTTGCATTTTATACAGATTCATTTGATAGACTTTGATTCTCACAGTCAATTGATAGTCGAAGGAATAAAAATAATTAAAATTACGAGAAATAACGCGATTGTCCTATTTCTAATTTTGTTTTGTTTTTTTTTTTTTTACAAATGTGCAAGCAGTGCGATATGCAAAACTTGCACAGTGCGTAAACGTGCAAGTACGTCGTACGAATGTGATTTAATATTGAAATTCGATTAACTCGAAAAATTATTTATAATGAGACTGATTATTAATTAAATTGAATTATTGGTAATTTAATACTGTGACGTAATTTCGAGGCACAAAACTTCATCTCGCCATTAATGTCCTGAATATAAATAAATAAATAAATAGTATAAAATTTTGTTCGTATTTTCAAAGTGTTGTTAGTTGTTATATTAAAAAGTGTAATGAAAAAGTTTTAAAAGAAATGTGAAAAAACGTATTGGAAAAAAAATTAGATACAACCTCCATCATCCAGACTTTGGGACCGAAGATTGCTGATATCAAGTGGATCGTGATTATCGTGAACTGGGCCTCGGTGACATCGATCTTTCCAAATTTCAACGAACCTGTATAAAAGTCCAAAAATTCGTTCTCAATTCACGTTACATTACAATTTTACATAAAACATTTAATAAAAATATGAAAATATCGTCAAACAAAATAAAATAATTGAATTAATTTTCCACAAAACCTGAAAAACTTCCCACCCGAAGCTTCTTTTCTCACCAAACTTGAATTTTTCAGCATTTTTTTTTAATTATTGATGATTAAAAAGCAGATACACGTTTTTTTTTTGGACATTCTGATATTTCCAGAAAAATAAAAATTACACATTTGTCTCTGACGAAAGAAAAACAAACCTAAAAAAATGTTTGATCGGAATCTTTGAATAAAAAGTATCGTTTCAGCGTATTTTTCATTTCCGGATCTCAAGCAGACAAAATCGTGAAGAGACATGATCTATATTCATATTTTTGAATCATATTCTAGAAAGAATTCGAACAAAATGTTTGAAAATATGGATCGAACTGTCAACGTGAATTTTTAAAGATTTTTCCTGACGTGCTAAATCAAAGAAAAATGCGTTGGGCATGAATGACCCACGATAACCGGATTGGAGTGCCGGAAAAGCGTTGACCGTGTAAGGGTCAATAATGCAGTGTAAAGTGTTCAGAGCCTCGAGAAGTGAGAGGCACGTTTCAATGCCTCGAGAGGCGTTTAATTCGAGAGGACGATAACGTTTTCTCACCTGAGACGTAGCTTTGCCAGTGAGCGCAATAGAACAATGTCATTGCGCAAAAACATTGGAAAAACATCCACGTTGGATAGAAGCCCAATTGAACTGCGATGCAGGCCGAAAGAGCGACGAAAACTGAAAATATTAAATTTTTCATTAAATTCTATTAAATTAGTTAAAACTAAAACAATTACTTTAGAATTTGCTAATGTTAACGATATAATTTAACATGTAAAGATATTTTTCATTTTCTCGAATGATTATTATATTTTCTTTCAATTTTGTAAACTTTAAACACAAATGAAAGATTATTTGCATATGACAATAATCAAAGTATTGTTCAAATCCATTTTTCTTTTTAATTCCTCATTTTTAACAGTCAAAGTAAAGGCAATATTTGTCAAATCGAATTTTTGTTGCCTAGTGAAACAGACTCTTATGTTGTTCATTTCTGATTATCGATCGTTATGATATATCGAGAGAGTCAAGAAGAAGGGGGCCATAGGCTTGTACCGGTGTTTTAATGAATGTACTCAGCACGCGCTTCTTTATGCTCGGCGATATGTACTATCGATCGTTTCTCGTTATCGCTCTTGTTTTCACAATACGATATAGCACAAGGAATGTCTCTGTTGTCACTAGTGTGAATAAAAGCAAAGCTGAAGCTAACTCGTACCCTCGAATAGCAATGTCAAGAGAAAAATTTACATTCCCATGTCAACGATTCAATTATAAATTCAACTGACTAATTGATCATAATTCAATGATACCTAATTTATTCTTCAAGAATACTTGGAGCCTAGAATACTTAAAAAAAAATTGGAAGATCGAATATGAACACTTGATGGTTTAGAATTTATTATATTTCCTAATCCACCATTATTATTATTATTATTATTATTATTAATGCTTGTGATGTACGCAGATGACTGGATTTTTGAATATTTGTTCAATTGTAAAGTTTTGCAATGAAAGAATACAGACTTGTGTGTTTATAAAATTCTTTCAAAGTTTTGTGATTAAAATACATAATAACTGATTGATTTTTGAGAATTTTATTTTGATTCATTATCACATCAGTGAATTATGATTTGTTGAAGCTGTAATAAAAAAATTTCACGATTTCTTTGCATCAATATTCATTAAACTTTGTAATCAAGACGACAAAAATGTTTTTTTTTTTTTTGGAATTAAAGCAAATTGTAATTGTTTCTGAGTAATGGCTATACAAATAGAATAAAAGGAAAAAAGACAAATGAATTTTTTGACAGCCAAATATATTGCTCACCTGTCGATATGGAATCACATCCGTGATCAAATAATTCTCCCAAAGGCGACGATGTTCCTGTTCTTCTTGCTTGTTTTCCATCTATGGAATCCAAGCTCTGGTAAATGAAGAGACCAAGAGCACACAGAAAACACGCCCATCTTGGTGCCTGATAAATGAATTTCAATACATCATTGTTGAGATTGAAAACTCGAAAAAGTAATTTATGTTTTTTCTATATTTATTAAGATCTAAAAAATGTGTTTGATCGCTTTTCACACAATAACCAGATGTCGTCATTTTTTATTAATAAATTTTATTTCTTTCATTTCAAAAAATGTGCAAATGATAATCCTGACCTTCAAAAAGAAATTCAAGGGTGTGCGAGAGCTGTACAAGGTCATCACGGGTAATTAAATGTCCTTGATATTTATTCAAGAATGAAAAAAAAAAACTATTCAAATGAATACAATATTTTTATTTTTGTGCTTTTGTTTCATAAGTTTTTGAGATATTCAAAGATCTTTTGTTACATCAGCATTTTTTGAGATAAAATATTGGTCACAGGTGACACAAAAATAGGAATAATAAGGAACTCACAATAAGTAATGATAACAAAAATTGGAAATGAGACAAAGTAAAACAATCATCAATTCGATTAATACAAAAATTCGGTAATATTTCCTGTTAATCAATTTTTTCTGTCAGACATGAAATGAAAGTTGCAAAGTATTAGAAAAAAGTGGATTCATCCGAACATGAGACCATGTTTTTTCAATTCTTAAAATTAATGCGTGAACAGCTGAATGATCAGAATTTAAAAAAAAATGTATGCAGAAATATGAGTTCGAGAAGAAGAGCAATAGGAACTAATAAAAAGGTTTTTTTTTTTCGGAAATAATTTTTTTTTTAAATTGTTGATTATCTAGAAATACCTGAGTCCATATTAATTAGAAAGGATAGAAGGGGAAAAAAGGTGAACGAAGGGGCATTGGTTTGAATATATAAATAATGAGGCAATGAGTAAGTAAATAAATGAAAGAGGAGGAAAAGGAGGAGGAGGAAGGAGGAAGTAGAATGAGAAGTTAAAGGTTATGTTACCTCAGCTTTGGCGTCGGGACTGTACCAAACGAGGATTAACGTCGTGGCAATATTGACGATGAGGCCGAGGATCGTAATGAGATTGGGTGCAAGCCAAAGTGGAACTTTGCTAACAAGCCAGTCCCACCAGGGTTGCAAAAGGCTATCGAGAATGCTCGCGCTTGAACAGCTGTACTTATGTTCGGACAATCTCTTCAATTGGCCCGGCGACAATATTTTTTCCTTATAAAACAGCATCGTCGATGGATTGTCTTTTTATTTAAATCCCAATGTTTTTGTTGCTTGTGTTCTTTATGTTATTTTTTAAATTGTTTTTAAACACGTTCACGATGTGTCACTCCACGAGCCACGCGATCGTTTCAATTTGTCGTTGTCACTAATCGCTACGTATCGCGCAATTTTCCTAAACTAAACATATCACGCAAGATACGCAAGGTCTCGAGTTATATTTTGGCAAAAAAGGAGTATCGCTCATCGCTCCGTATTATCGTGTTGGTCGCCGCGAACTCCCTCCAATAGGCCAACGTGGCGCTTTTTAGTAGTGGCGTAGCGGTCAACTCAAGGATACGTCGATTTGCGCCCGGCAACTCGGCCGAAATTGCAGACTCTTTAACCTAACCTAAAAAAAAACTCAACCGACAATACAGATCGCACCCATTTTTCCGCCGGCCCGTTTTCGTGTTTTCGGTCACTAGCAGCGCTGGCTATTCTGTGTGAGCTTCAAGCATGGCTTCAAGCTTCAAAATGGTTTTCATAAAGTTATTTTCAATAATTTTATAATTTTCTCATTTCATATTGATTTTACCAAAAGTTAACTACAATATTTTTATTATTATTTTATTTCATATTATCAAACAACCAATTATCTACAATAGCCTTTTATCCCTTTTATTCATGTATAATATTCGAGGCGCCGGTGGCGTGGGTGCAACATATATATACATGAAGTTCTCACACAACAGCTAGCGCCACTGTGCGGCAAGCACATTAGGCGTGCCACTTTTATCCACCAGTGACCAGTGTCAGGTGGCTGGTCCGTAGTACTTCACCCGCATCCACGTGTTTTTCTTTGCTCTGCCCTAACCTTTTGAAGGAAAATATTATCATTTTTATTAAGATCTTATAGTAATCGAATGATTTGACTTGATCATTGTGTCGTCGATGTTTAAGCTCCAAGAGTTGCGATAGAAAAAATCGCAGCGATATTTAATCATGTCCTCATTATACAAGTACGTTTCGAAAAATTATAAATAATATGCATTGTAATTAAAGAATAAAATGTATCAATTAAACATAAATCTTATAATGTGGAAATAATTGTTGACAGGTCTATTTATCCAGTCAAATATTTAAGGGACTATCTCGTGAGTCTAAAATTTATATCTGCCTATTTCTTTCAACTTTTAAACTCTTTATTTAGAAGCATAATCGTGCAATTTTTTGATTTTCTCAGACACAAAATATCAGGCCTGATGGCAGAGATTTTTTGAGTTTTCGACCAATCAGCATTAATGTTTCTTCCATCACACACGCAGACAGTTCAGCGATATTTAAAATTGGCAATACAACTGTAGTCTGTGGAATCAAAGCTGTAAGTATTCCATAAATTATCAATTTTATTCTTTATTGTCGCAAGTTTTGAGACTCCAATAAAACTCGTTACCAGGAATTGTCAGTTCCAAAGGCAGCAACACCCGATAAAGGATACGTTGTTCCAAATGTTGGTCTCAGCCCATTATGTTCACCAAAATTCAGACCCGGACCACCCAGCGATCAGGCTCAAGAAACTTCGCAACTTGTTGACAGTATTCTAAGAGATTCCGACATTTTGGATCTCACAAGTCTTTGTATTTGTAAGGACAAGCTTGTTTGGGTTTTATACTGTGATATGGAATGCCTAGATTGCGACGGTTCAGTGATTGATGCCTGCATCGGAGCTCTGATGGCCTCGCTTGCTACTTGTAAGTTCGATTCACTTTCAACACATTTGTTCCTTTTTCTTTCCAAACCAAGATAACAAAAAATTTCATTATTTCCCAATATTTGAAGAAATTCTTTTTTATTTTCGATAAAATTTAACGAAATTCCTTGAAATTATGGACTTTTTTCGATTAATTTCGAATTTTTCTACAAGCTGTTTTATTTTAGAGCATTCAAAAAATTCCTGCTGCAATTTGATTTTTTTTTTAGTTATTTTGGAAAAAATATAACTTTCGAATGTACTTCCAAAATAATATTGAGTAAAATTATTCTTTACTGTTGCAGTGACTCTTCCGGAGGTGGCGTACAATCCAGAAACTGGTTCTACCATTGTTCACACTAGCAAAAGACACTCTGTTCCAATTAAAAGTTTAGTCGCATGCACAACATTTGCAGTTTTTGATAAGTGAGTTCTCATCAATTTTTTTATTCATCCAACTGAGTGACCCTGGTCTCAGAAAGTTTGATTAAACTGATTATTCGTTTATGACGTTATTTATACATTTTGGTTTTATGAAATGGAGACTCGGAATTTTCAGATGCAAAAACGTCCTATTTGTAGACGAAATAATCTAAATCTATGGAAAAACTTTTACCAACGAATTGAACATTTGCAGTTCAGTCCAAAATCATATGAAAATACGTGTAAGATGAATAATTAAATATATTTTTTTGAATTTTCTTTAGTGATCTTCTAATTGCTGATCCAACAGAAGAAGAGGAAGCTCAATGCCTGGCGCATTTTACAATAGCAATGGATAAGAATGACTTGTGCTGTGTACATAAACCAGGTAATTAAAAAAAAAAACAAGTTTCAAGTTTGAGTCATTTTGCTGTTTGCCACACTTTTCCCAACTATTGTCAAGAATATACTTAGATCGATTCATTTGAATTTCACATGAATTTCTGCTAAAATATGTTCAATTTGTTAAAAAATGACCCTACCAACAAAGTATGAGTTCTATTTATGAATTATGCTGTACATTGCAGGTGGTGTGGCGATTTCTATGGATCTTTTTGTCAAGAGTTTGACAAGAGCCCGAAAGCGAGCAGAGCGTGTTCGAGAATTGATTGATACAGCAATTACAACAAAATAACGACTTTTAATAATAAACGATGGACAATTTTGTATGGAAAATAAGAAAACAAGGGATATAAATTATTTACGACAAAACTTATTTATTGAATATTTGGAGGACGCTTCAAAGTAGAAAATTGGAAGAGTTTTATCTTAGAAGATAATAGGACAGACATTGACGCTTTTAATTGTGAATAAATAACTGTTTTTTGTATCTTTATAGAATAAGTTTTTTGCCATAAATGACAGTGGTGCTTGAGAAAATAGTTGACATAGAAATAATCAGTCGATAGTGTGAAACACTTGATTAATAGAGACAAGTTTTTTTCATGATCCGTAAAAACTCTTCTTGGGATATTTCACCATCTCCGTCTCTGTCAGCCTCGTCTATCATTTCTTGGAGTTCTTCGTCAGTCAAATTTTCGCCTAATTCTCGTGCTACTCTCTTCAAGTTTTTAAAAGATATTTTTCCAGTGTCGTCATCGTCAAACAGACGGAATGCCTTCAATATTTCTTCCTTGGAATCCTTCTCTGCCATTTTGACAGACATCACATTCAAAAATTCCTCAAAGGATAATTTTCCCAAACCATCAGGATCCACATCTGCGATTAATTTTTTCATTTCTTCCTTTTTCGGCTCAAACCCCAGAGCACGAATTGCTACTTTAAGCTCTTTTGTCGCTATTTTTCCAGTGCCATCTGGATCAAAAAGATCAAAAGCTTCTTTTATGTCTGCTTTTTGTTCCTCCGATAATTCAAATTTAGGAGCAGCCTTCTTGCGAGCCCCTGTACTCATTTGTTTTTTGGCAGTGGAAGCCTGCAATGTAAGTGGTTTTTTTTTAACGATGTTCATATAACTGTCACAATCAAGTCATAAAGGCATATAAGTGTTTATTGAAATTTACACATAACATTTTAAAACGTAAATACATTTTTTAATTGTCAAATAATTGCCTTCTGTGTGTTCAATATATTAAATGAAAATGAAAATGTTTAGAGTTTGAAAGTAAAAGAAATTTCTCAAATAATCTAATTCGTGGTACATGGGACATCAAGTTAAAATCTGCAAACGGTGTGAATATTTATAAAATAATCATATGTCAATAAACAATAAGAATTATACACATTTACCATTTTTTTTTGATGAAACAGCGTTTTTTTATTTTATACTTCAAAGATACACTGATATCGTAAGTACGAAAATTATTGTTTATCTCGTAAACGTAATGAAAGAAGTCACTGACAACGATACGCTCAAAAAAGATATTGTTTTTTTTTTTCTTTCAATTCGCCGGATGTTTATTCCTCTAAACTTATAAACTTTGAAACTTTTAACAGAACTGTTTGAAACTCGAAACAGCAATTAGTTTGATCGATAACACGTCCGAATGTTTTTTGTCATGACGATTATTATTATGTTTTTCCCCATAGTCATAGTATCTGCCGCCAGTTCGACTGTTCAAAAGAAATGAAAGAAAACACAATTTTTTGGGTTTAGTTTACTCGTTCACCGCTTTCGGCGGTAAACGCAGGTAGAATTTGACGCGGGTTGCGAGTACCGCAGCTGTTCACTTTTCGATAGTGCTTGAAATGGCCACAGCGTGGTGGCGACATGGTACATTCTCAGTTTTTCGTCCTCTAGCTACGTCTTCTTTTTACGTTTACAGCATTTTAGTGTCAACACTGTGAACCTATCGAACAAGTGAAACAAATTGTAAACATTATAAGGATATTAGAAATTATTTGAATTTCGCAACGTCGCATCTTCGTAAGCCGCAAGTAATTAATTCTTTTTTATTCCGAATACATAAATCATTCACGCAGAATTTTTAATATTTTAAGTATTTCATAATGTATACACGCCGGGTAATAACCTCCGCTCCGATAGGAATGTATGTTCAATCTAAACTTTCGATGTGTTGTTACTTGAGCCAGGTTAAATGTTTTTTCCGATTCCGAGGAGGAGCATATATTCCGAAAACTTAATGCGAACCACTCGCAAGTTAATGATGACGAAATATAGAGACGAATTTTTTAGCAGCTACTGTACGAATGACTAATGTAACGAGCGTCTAAATACATCAATTGTTTAATCACTGTATTTTCAATTGTTAATGTACTTTGTCGAGAACTTTTCTACAGTTTTTGATTTTCTTTTATGAACAATCAATTACAGAAGCTGATAACAATTCATAATTCAGCAAGGCCAAAGTATTTCCTTCCAGTTACGGAGACAATCATTATAGAAAAAATGTTTGTGACAAAACAATGTGACAACGAGACTCTGAGATGCTTGTAAAATGGAGGAATAATACAATATTAAAAATTATTCATGGGAATTGAATCTGAGGATCACTGACAGAATTCTATTTATTATTTTATCAACTGTGGTGCACTAGATACAAGATTTTTAGCTCGTCAACATGAACAGTGTAAAATTGGAGGTCCAATGGTCTCCGATACATTTGAACAAATTTATAACATGGGGAACCGAGATTTGTCTCTACGAAGTTGGACAAATGAAAGACAGTGTTCGGCCATCGTGTGAGTTTCCGTCGATCGATCAATATCTTTATTTTCTTCAAATATTCATAATTCATTCAATTTATTTAAAACTGTGTCATTTTTTGTTCACGTTCTTAAATATTTTTGTATTTTCAGGTCAAAAGATTTCAGACTCGACATTTGCTCATCTCCTAGCAACAAACAGCAGTCATCACTATGTCAAATGCATTGATATATATCCTCGACCGGAGCCTGACATATTACTCGCTGTTGGTCAAGCTAATGGAAAAGTCATTTTAACCACTTTTGGCCCAACGGCCTTTGATTCCCAGGGATTAACGGGCAAAGAGCTGGGTAAGAATTCAATTTTTAATGCCATTAAACATTTATTATGTTAAATTGGTTCCATAATTTATTTGGATTTATATCAAATCGTTTTTCCACCAGGAACATGTCAACCAACATTTTTTTCTTTAGCTTATTACTATTTATCAGAATTAATTAATTTTATTAGAAAATATTAAAAATAATCGATTAAATTTAATGCAGAAATGGCTGTACTTAATTTTTCATTTATTATAATTTTAATTGAGTCATAAACAACTTGGAAAACAGAAAAAAACCAGATCTTGATTAAAAGTGCTTAAATTTTGAATTATTTTTTAATCTGCTGATAGTGTATGGGCGACAAATAAGGGATGTAACTTATCGTTAAACACGTTTTAAATATGATGGAAATTTTTTTTAGCACCGAAGCATGCAAGACAGTGTAACGCGGTGGCCTGGAATCCGGTTGATCCGAATTTGATTGTTTCCGGTCTGGACAAATATCGCACCGATCATTCTGTTCTTCTCTGGGATATCCAAAGAACTCCAACTGGATCTGACAGAGTTCATCATCACCCTAACGTTCAAGCTGACACTATAAAACCTATTGCAGAAGCAGGAGTTTCCGAAACTACTCATTCACTCGCTTGGTTCAACAATGAATCCCGATGTCTTGTCGCTGGGATTAACAACAAGCAATTGAAAATTATTGATTTTAGAGGTATATTTTCTGCACATCATTTTCTTTCGAAAATTCGGGCCAGCAGACGACAGAGCTACAATTTTACTCTTTTGAGACTCTGCTGAGTCTCCTGATGCGAAATTTATCACTTCATTAAGAAAAAAAAAACAAATTTAAAAACAAACGTTGATAAGAAGAAAACAAATTCTAAAATCAAGTGAATGAAATTAATTCTGCGCGTTATTTTTTGCATAATTTCATCGAGAGTTTAATAACAGTAACAATAAATTGACTCAATATTTATTTTCTTCCAACAGATTCCATAAAAGTGGTCAATGCAACACCGACCAAAGCTGTTTACAGCGTGTCCGTGAATCCACACAATGATTTCCATATTGTATCACACGTGGACAATCAAATAACAATTTGGGATACTCGTTACTTTGAAAAGCCGGTATTAACGTTACTTCAGGCAAGACAAATCAGTAAAGTTTTGTGGTGTCCAACACGTCACAATCTTTTGGGAACATTGCAAAAGGATTCGGGTAAAAAAAAAATTTTAATTTTTTTCTGTCTTTTTCAAATACTTGTCATCGACCCATTAGTACAATAATTATCAGAAAAATCACATTTGACGATACCAATTCATTATCAGAATTCTTTTTTTTTTTTTTGGAGTCAATTGCACCGATACCGTTATTTCCTTTAAAAACTGCTAAGGGTCATATTGAGCCCTCATTATCAGTTCGGAAATTACCAGAAGTGTGATTACAATGATTTAATTTTTTTTATTTTTCATTATTAATTAGGTGCACTTCATCTTCATGATATTCAACATTGCGGCGTCGGAGGTAGTGAGGAAACGGAGCCTGGTGCTCTAGAACGAACTGTAGCACCGCCTTGGTCAAGTCCTACCAGTTTTTCATGGCATCCAACTCATGTTAACAGACTTTTAGCCATTTCACAACAAGGTACGTATTTGTATCGATTTCGAAGTTATCTTCGAACCTTTTTCACAGCAGATTTATAAAAGTAAACAGAAACGTCATGATTTTCGTGATTGCTAAAAATTTATGTGCACAAATCTACACATGAATTATACATTCGTGTATAGATGACTATTATTAATTATTATTATTTATTTTTCATTATAATTATTTATGTTCCAGGTCTTACGGATTATACGGTATATGAGAGAATCACGGTCAATTGGTCAACACGTTCGCATTTGGCTTGGAATCATGCATCGAAATCATTCAAATATGTTTGCAGTAGTGACAGCATATACAAAGCATTCGACGATATATCGGTGCTAACAAAAAATCGAGCGCTCTCCGAATATGGTCTGCTCGTAAGTTTTCGCATCTTTGGGATCCGTCACTGTTGATAATAATATTACATAGACATTTGGTTCAAAATACTTCATGAATTATTCTACTCTTCAGCCGGAATTGGGACAAAATGGTGAATTGGCGGAAAATGAGACGTTGAAAAATTTGTGGCAGTGGCTATATCTCAGTCGTTCGTTGGTTGAAGATGGTTCGATACCGAGCACCGACAACAAACATCCCGGTGTCAGGTACCAAAAGCCTCTTTTCATTTTTTGTATCGCACGAACGTTCGTCGATACGTTTTTTCGATACTTTCTAATTCGAATATTTAATTTTTTTTTTTTAGAACGGTTTTAAAACTCGATGGACAACAAAATGGTTTTATCAAATCGGATCTTGTACAACGTCCGTGGACCGATATTGGTTCGAATCATACCGCAAAAATGTACAGGTAACGTTGAGCTTTATTTTAATAATATTTGCATCGATTTTTTTTCGTGATTTGTTTTCTGCAAAATTAAATATTATTTTGACTCCAGATCAGCTGATCGCGACAAAGCCCTTCAGTTGTGCGGTTGGAGATTCGACAAAGAATCAAACGCGTTATACAATAATTTGTTTCTCGAACGTTTGGAGAGAGAAGGAGCTTACGCTCGTGCGACCGCGATTTCGGTATTCAATCTGTGTCTACGACAAGCCATCGAAATACTGAACCGAGGCGCCAGCAAAATGCCAATGTCTACTAATTTGAGCATCGTCGCTATGGCACTTTCCGGATTTTCTGAAGATCGCAACAGCATGTGGCGAGAATTGTGCCTTAAATCGAGGTCACAGCTTTCCGACCCGTATCTCAGATCCACATTTGCCTTTTTAACTGCTGACAATGACTCTTACGAGAACGTACTTGTAAGTCGCTAACGAATTTACAAGTTGAAGAAAAAATAGAGCAAAACTTCATATCTTTAAGCGTTTAAGACAAATTCCTATTTTTATTGTGTATTTGTTTTTTTTTTTTTTTTTAATTTGGAATATATATCTGGAATATGGAATATAATTTGGCTTATTTCACATATTGCTCATAATTTATGAACATTTATTTTCTAGTATTACAAAAGAAAAAAAAAATTTCATCATAAAAACAAATTATTTGTTTTGCAGAACGAAAATGGTATGGCGGTAGAAGACAGAGTCGCCTTTGCTCTCATGTTTCTGTCCGATAGTAAATTGTGCGATTATTTAAAAAAATTGACGCAAAAGTTGAGCGAAGAGGGTAATTTAGCAGGTTTTTTGCTAACAGGTAACGATTATATTATTTTTCTTAATAGACTTGCCTGAGAATTCGTAAAATGATATTTTTAACTAATTTATTTTTTCAGGAGCGAGCCCAGAAGGTATTCACCTGTTGAATCGATATCTGGAAATTACCGGAGACGTACAAAGTTGCAGTTTGATTGCCATTCGAGCTTTACCGCCGAGATTACTTCAGGAAAATCAAGTAGAAGTTTGGATTGCAAGGTATTGTCTCGTATGCTCTACAAAATTGAGAAAATTATTTTTCCCCGAGGCGTAGTTTGATTACTCATAATCATCTGACGCTTCAGTACAAAATAAAATTTTGTTGAGTTCTTTTTCTAGAGAAATAGATAAAACTAAAAAGATTCCCGTAGTATGAAATAAAGTGTCAAAGCTTTTCAAACAAATTATCAAAATGAATGGCACACTAGTTCGATATTTTAAAAAATATCTCTCTCAAATTTTTATCACGTTTTTAACAAAAAAATTGAAAAGAAATTATATTAAAAAACCGCCATTGATTTTACAGTTACAGAGGATTATTGGATGCTTGGAAAATGTGGAATCAACGATCTCACTTCGATATAGTGATGAGATCATCGACCACCGAAAAGCCGCATCAACAAGTCTACATATCATGTAACTTTTGTGGCAAAAGTATATCGGCTGTAATGCAAGGTTTGAGCAGAGCACGTGGACCTTTTGGTAGATTGGCGAGCACATCAAACAAATTAAAAGTAAATATAACTAAAAATATATATATATATAATATCTTTTTATAAATTCAAGAAAAAAAACTAACATAGCACTTTCTGATGCAGATGTCTTCGTGTCCAAGTTGTCGAAAACCATTGCCACGTTGCGCAATTTGTTTGATGCACATGGGAACAGTAAGTGGTTTACAAATGACGACTGGTAGTTCAAATAGAGGCGAGGACGATGGTTCACTGACAGAGTTCAGTAATTGGTTCACGTGGTGCCAAACGTGTAGACACGGAGGTCACACCAATCACATATCGCACTGGTTTCGGTAATTTGAAAGAAGCTCAAAGTATTTATTCATGATAGAGGAAAAAAAATCGCTGCTGTATAATCGTTTGTCTTAAAATTGTCGGAGTTCTATGAACGTTTAGCAAATTCAAGAAACTTTGCATGACAAAAATCTTTCGATATAATTTTTTCATTAAACTGTATCAATGAAAAAATCTACCGAACGAAAAATAGTTACGTGAAATGAAACATTTGTGTTGTATTTACAGGCAACATTCCGAGTGTCCGGTGACGTCGTGCACCTGTCGATGTTTTTCTTTGGATGCATCGTGTACAATACCCATCATACTCAGTATAATGTAAATCAATTTCAACCAATATATATTCATCAATAAATATTTTACAATAATATTTTTTATTCATTTCATTCCTATTCAACGTAGTACAATGAAGTTTTGTTTTTGTGGAATATCAGTGTAAAAAAATACATTTCGAGTTCCCTGATTTGATATACCTTTGAAATGGTACATTATATGCCAATGGCTTTTCTCACAGTTTCCCAAACTTATAATTAAATGCTTTTAATGTTGTACTGTGATGGAGCACACATTCTGTGCTCAGTGCCCGCAACTCATTATCTCTGACCCTCAGGGTTCAGATCCCATTTTCTATTGCCAAGCGCATGTTGAATAACAATAAGATTGTTGTATAGTTTTGGATCTGGAAAATACAGATTTCTAAAAAGTATTCTATAAAAGTATACAGATTTCTAAAAGTAATGAAAATACAGTATTCCTAAAAAGACGAAAAGTTTTTGTGTCTGTCTAGATGTTTAATTGTTCATAGTTCAGGCGAATGTTTTACAAAAAGAAGTGTCTGATTCACAACTTTATTCATTCATTTTATTTTATTATTTAAGATTTTTTAATTCATTTAGGAATTAACCTCTATATATACATGGAAAAATCTGTCAAGTGCTCTTCTGATGAGTCAATCGCGTTCTCTTTTCTCTCATACCGTTAGAGTGATTGAAATTTCAGAGGTGCAATCATTTAGTGCATAAAATTTTGTGTTGAAAAAACAAAGCTGGCATTGATCAACGTTCAGTTGTCTTGAAAGATGATGAAAAACGATCCTGTGAAGGTTTTTTTTTTAGAAACTGAATAGTTTTTTGAACAGCTGTCAAAACTTGACTGCTGCAGAAAATTTTGGTCCGGGACTTTTTTGTAGAAAATTTAATGCACTAAAAGATCAGTCCTCTGCACTTTTGCTCTATGTATAACCATTGTAGCAATGTGCAAAGCAAAAGAAAGATTGTCCTTCAAGTTTGATAAATAATAAATGAATAATATCATCAAGTTGGACCCCGATAAAAAAAATTATCTTTTCTGTGTTACAAATTATGATTTTTCAAAGTAAATTTGTACTAAATAATTTTTTTAGTTCTCAATAATTGTGTCAAAATGAAAAATCTATAAAAACAATGATCCAATTTGCAATTACGTACCAAAATCTTTGGAATTCTCCGCAGTGAAATGTACATACTGGTCAGCTTGAATAGTGCCCTTAGATTTAACGATACCCGAAACTTCAATTATTCCTTCGGGATTAACCTCCAAACGAGTTGGAAGAGTAGCATTGATTTTCACATGATCGAAAGTCGTCAATTCTACGCATTCACCAGAACCATCCACCTACAATGAAAAAACAACAACAAAAACCATAAGAAGTACTTTTTATTGAAAGTTGTTGAAAAGGATTAATTTTGCCTATCAGACGTCACGTACTTTGGTTAAATTTCCAGCAACGACAACGTTTTGGCCCACAAAACGAGTCATCATTTGACCAGATATGCGATGTTTTCGCTCTGCCATGTTGAAAGCACTAACGAAACTGATGAATTACGTCTGAAATATTTGTATTTTTTATTTTTCTTCAATTAAACAACAACTTTTTGAAGTAAAAAAACAACGAATGTTTTGAACCTTTTGAACAGTGTGCTTTGTTAGCAGCTCGAGTCGCAGTGCCGCAGTACGCCGGTGTTTTGGCGGTAAAATAATGCATGAAAAAATCCCTAGAATTTAATATTTTGTTGAATTTTCTCCACTACGGATTATTTTTTTGTGGTCCTCCTGCAAATCGATTATTCATATCAAACTTACTTCATTGCTTACCACTAGTGGTGGTGGTGGAGCTCCTCGTGTTTTTCTAAAAACAAAACAAAAAAACGACAAGCAATTTTTTTTACACTGTGCCTTGTCGTCACTCGCATGATTTTCGAAGTGTCAAAGTCCCTGGCACAGAGTCAGAATCCAGATCGAGAATTCATAGCGGTGGAGGTCGTTCCCTGATCAGAATTATATACACATTTCACGAAACACATACAGCAACACATGATTACGATAATAAAAACATTTGACAGTAAATGAAAGATCATTATAATACAATTTAAAATTCGTCATCAATGGCTTCGACGAAGATCAATTTCAAACGTTTTTTACGTCTGGGCATCGTAAGTTTCAAGATTTAATGTACTTTTATATATTTTTTTAAATGTATCATCTACACGTCAAACAAGTAGATGACAACTTTATCTCATCGAAACATAAAAGTGTCTGTTTATCTACACAAGCGTAGATTAGTTTATCTCGTTGGAAAATTTTGTCTGTCAGTTACAAATTATTGTCTGCTATCATAACATTAATTGTTTACGATTTTTTTTTCTTCTTAAGAAACTCTAACCCTTTCAGCAAAAGCACAATTTTCGTTGAAGTATCTGGGAATAGATGTTCTTATTTCCAAACAAAAAAAAATTATTGCAAACAACAAAGATGAAATATAGGAATTTGTAAAAACAAAATATCCTCTGCAGCTATCCAATGGATGAGTTTTTAAATCTTCAAAAACTCGTCCATCACATATAGTTTTAGTTTATTCTGCCATATGGTTGATTACCATTAAAAAATCCAATAAGAAAACAATTAAAAAACGAGTTTTGACTAAAAGGATATCGAACATAGAATTTAATTTGCTTGAATAAATGTCAGTTCTCAAAACATAAAAGCGTAAGAAACAGCATTGTTAAATTTCCTTTTCAATGCTTCTAAAGTTCTTTTTTAAATTAAAAAAAATTGTATTCCAGTACGTAGAAGGAAGGAGATCTCATTCAATATTGGTCAGTAAAACCCAATTGAGTGCAGAGACTGTGTTAACGAAAAAAAATCGTGAATCATGCGTAAGAAAATTAAAACTCTATCCAGCCATGAAAGTGCACGAAGAAGCGAGAATGGCAGCGGTCCTGGTACCGCTTTGTAGTTACAAGGGCGAGCTGGGTCTTTTGTACACTCTCAGATCGAAAAAATTAAATTCCAACAAAGGACAAGTTTCTTTTCCTGGTGGAATGAAGGACGACAGTGACAAAAGTCTAGAAGCGACGGCGCTGAGAGAAACGTGGGAAGAATTGAAGATACCGGAGAGCCAAGTGGACGTCTGGTCTCAAACGAATATCATAGGCCGCAAAGATTTAAGCGTACTGCCAATATTTGGTTACATAGGTAACGTAGAGCCTGAAAATTTGGCAATAAATCACGACGAAGTGGAAGAAGCGTTTGTCATAAGCCTCGAAAATCTATGCAATCCCAATCACTTTCGTTACACACAATTTCGTAGCGGAATTACACTGCCAGTTTACACAGGAGGAAAACATCGTGTGTGGGGTTTAACAGCAGGCATAACTCACATGATAATGAAAGCTTTGGTACCTGAAGTTTATAAAAACGAATTAAAAACGTTGCCAAAAATAGAGTCTTCAATGTTCTCTAACAAAGCACAAAATCAGCAATCTACCGTTTAGCTGAATATCATTTAGAACCAAAGAATGTGGAAGAAAATGATTTTTATAAATTGATATAACAATGTACACAAAATAGTAGAAAAATTTATGAATTTGTAATATACGTGCTCAATAATTAGGTATGCATAGCAATTTATTCCTGTAACTATGGATATATACATATATATCGATTAATATAAGCGAACATTTAATTTATATTTCTTGTGTTTTACGTCTACATTTATTTACCTTTCGAAGTTCATTGAATTTTCCGAAAAATTCAAAATTCCCGCCAACGTCATATTCCCTATAGAAATATAAAAAGACGATACGATTTGAAGGAGCAAACGTTTTCATTGAAAGTTTGTTATTTTTCCCTGAATTCAAAGTATCGAAGTAAAAATATTTCATTTTCTGTATCAAATGTTCAGTTTTGTCCTTTTGTGCCTTTTTTTTACAGAGTTGTCCAACGATTACGGACAGAATTTTTATCGTCTGTATTTATGAACCAATCAAAAAGCCTCGAGCTTTCCCCTAGTCCTCGATGTTCGAACCAATAAAAAGAATCATGTTCCTCCCCACATTTCTGACAATTATCAGCTGACCGACGACTGTTGTATACATCTGACACATCTCTATGGTTGTATAGAAAATATTTGGACTAGTCCTATCATTCTGTTATTATCGAATGTGCGTGAGTAATTATCTCGTAGCGTTTGCGTAAAATTTGTCGCGCTAATTGCTAATAAAAAAAATTGCAGTAACAGAACTGTATTTTGAAGAAAAAAGAGTGTAAATCGAATGTAAAATAGACGAAAACTATAGTGCATCGTGATGACTAATAAGGTTTCCCTGTTGGACGGTAGTTTTGCTACACAAATTTCTACTCACGTTGGTAAAAATCCGGATGGTGATCCGTTGTGGACAGCCAGATTTATAGCTACGGATCCAAACGCAGTTTACGCAACTCATTTGGATTTTTTACGAGCCGGCTCTGATATAATCGAGACAACGACTTATCAAGCTTCGATTAATGGTTTTAAGGAACACTTGGGTTTGGACGAGAAGGAGAGTTTAGATCTGATTCGTAAGGCAGTTGAGCTCGCCAGGAAAGCTATCGAAACTTATAAGGAAGAGTGCCGAGATAAAAAAAAAGTCGTTAACAGAGAAGCATTGATCGCAGGTTCCTGCGGCCCTTACGGCGCGACCCTTCACGATGGTTCCGAGTACACAGGTGCTTATTGCAAAAAAGTATCGAAGGAATTTCTCATGAATTGGCACAGACCAAGAATCGAAGCTCTTTTGAGTGCGGGCGTTGATTTATTGGCAATCGAAACAATTCCATGCGAGGAAGAGGCTTTAGCGCTCGTCGATTTACTCAAGGAATATCCTGAGGCAAAAGCCTGGTTATCTTTTTCCTGTGGAAAAGATGGCGTTAGTCTGGCAAACGGAGAGAATTTTCGTGACGTGGCATTGCGATGTTATCGCGAATCTTTGCCCGGTCAGATTCTCGCCATTGGAGTTAATTGTCTTTCCCCAAAAATCGTAACTTCTCTGCTCAAAGGCATCAACGAAGACGATAACGCGACTATCCCTCTAGTCGTTTATCCAAACAGCGGCGAAGTTTACAGCGCCGAGGAAGGATGGAAGAAGGAAGATTGCGAAACCATAACACCAGCTGATTTCGTTCACGAATGGCTCGATCTTGGAGTTCGTTTCATCGGTGGTTGTTGTCGAACTAAAGCCGAAGATGTCGCTAAAATTCGAGCGGAAATCGAACTTTGGCAATCACAAGAAAGAGAAACACCGCTGTGATAACATATTTCCAAGATTTCAAGTTGAAGAATTTGCTTTCACGCTTCGTGCCTTTGAATCATGCGACTGACGATGAAAAAATGTTAATTCTTCGTTTTTATGAAATACGAATAAATATATAAAGAGAGCGAGCATCGAAAACAAAGATTTGATTTACTTCGTGAGCTTTTGAGCTATGAAAATACGTCATTACGAGTTAAATTATATTACGATGAGGAAAAAATATAGTTGCGCGAAAGAAATTCATTTTGGTGGCAAAAATATGACCAATGCAACGTTTTTTTGTTGAATCAAATGATGTAGATCCGCAATTCAGCAAAAAAATAGTTAAATTGACCATATTTTCGTTCAACAAAATGAATTTTATTTGTTCAACGAAATTTTTTTCTCAGTGTGCGAAATATTGTCGTTATCAATAATGTATAAACTCTGAAAGAATTTCCAATGATTTTTTTTGCTCCACCATTCTGAAATGTTCAACTTAAACATTCCTGTCTACATTCTGTCTGTCACAAAATATACCAATTCATTTCCTATGGCAAAGACGTCATTGGATATGCGAACTTCGATCAAATTAGTTTCTAAATTAACGTGAAAGATTGCGTTCGATGGAATCTCCTGTTTTCCTTTGAGAATATCATGAGCTGTGGGGATTGTTCGAGGTCCGAGAATTGGATCGATGTGTCGGTAGAGTGTTACCGAACCTGGATCTACGAAAAAAAACATCCAATAAGAATTCATTGTATATTGATTTATAAATTCAAGATTAAAGACACTATTTACCTTTGATGTGTTTATTCTCCTTTGCGATTTTTGAGGCAATTGTCTCAGCTGTATTCCCGTTTCCGATTTTTACGGATGTTCTGAAAAGTCCACTTGATTTTTGGGGATTTACTGCTGTAATTGCGATGCCAGGTGTGACGGAAAAACTCATGTAGGGCTCGCCTGGACAACATTCTTCTCTCGTCCTTTCTGGGGCTTCGTCCGAATATTTTATCTGAATCTCGTCTAACTAAATTCAAAATAAATAATCAGACATTGGAATACTTGAGGCTTACAATTGAATGTTCGTTACAGCGATTCCTTTTTTAATTTTTTTTTTGTAATTTCTTTAACAGAAACTAAACCGAGTTTTCATTTTTATTATTTTTTTAAAATTCTGAGCATTTTGAATGCCCCGACGATGTGGTGGTAAAAAAAGGTAACTTTTTATATGGATTGTGAAAAACAGTGCAATACGATGATGTGGTGTTCGAGCAAAGTCAAGGTACTTACGTCGAGGGTATTTTTCAAGTACTCAATACTGCCATTAAGAACGTCAACTTCGCTAAAATCGAGGGTAAGATTCAGAGCAGCTGGACCAGACACTTCCATCTTTTCCCTCGTTGCTTGAACGAAAGGCATCACGCGTTTCATATATTTCTTCAAGTCGTTTTTTCCGCTCAACTCTGTCGATATAACTTTGTTTTCTGGTAGAGTTTTGTCATTTTTCTGTGTAAAATAATGTCACGAATCTTGAATTTGTTGAGGTTTTGAATAAAATTTGTGGTTTTTCGGAATCAGCAGCATAAAATGGCGAAGCTTAGAATGTATGGAAGAAAAATATCAAAAAACTTACGTCATAAAGTTCTTTCATAGTTGTCAAAACAATGTTTTGCCACGTAGGAAAACTCTTAGCGACCCAAACAGTTCCCAGTGTCGGTTTTTCCACTGGTTTTTCTTCTGGTTTTCCTTTTCCAGCTTTCCTTGGTGTGCAATGATTTTTCAAAAGAATCCTGAACGAGTGAGCGGCATCCATAAGGTATTGGGATGACTTGACGAGAGTTTCGTCAATCGGACCAATCGTTGGCCAACGGGCATTCAACACGCTGCCTTTTCCTATTACTTCGCGTACGCGTTCGGCTACGTGCGGACATATCGGCGCCAATAATATCGTTTGGAGCTCGATATATTGCATTATCAAATCCCAATTGACTTTATCCAAGGCGCTTAACTGCAAATATTTATCTCTGGCAGCTTGCAGTTCGAAAAATCCAGTTCTCAAAGCTTCTTTGAATAACATTTTCGCATAGTTATCCCCAGTTTCCTTTATTTTCAGATTCATTTCGCTGTAAATATAATTTATTTGCAATCGTAAATTTAAGTAAACGATCCCTGATATCAAGTTTTATATTAAAATAGAAATTTTGATCAGTAAATTCATTTTGGAGAGGATAAGAAATGCGTCAGTCTTTTAGGCTGCGAATTTATCACGTTCTTGTGTTACTCTAGTAGAAAATAATTCCATTTATTCGGTTCAATTCCTCATAGAAATATTGAACAAAATAATGTTTTACCTCTGAAATACTTTGTCATTGAAAGTCGTCGGTTTTCCTTTCCTGAAGGAACTTTCGGTTGCTAATACTTCATTGACCCATTCGATGAAAGTGTAAAGTCTCAGGATACCAGCGTCGGCCATAGATTCTACGAAATTTGCATCCTCAACGGAATCCCCAGCATCAGCAAGACAGAGACGCATTCCATCGGCAGAGAATTTTTTTACCGCTTCGGAGAGAGTCAAGAAATTGCCTTCAGACTTCGACATCTGGAAAGAAATATAAACTTTATTTTAAAAAATTTTGGTATTTTTTTGGTGCACTTCCTCATACGATCCTAAAAATTTTAATTAGATAAATAAAATCTGTAGAAAAGTTTGAAGAGTTATTCCACGAAATCTAAAATTTCAAGTGTTCCAAGAACAATTTAAATCCAAACCGGTGAATCCTTTGATAATTTGGTAAACAATCACTTAGCAGTAAATGTTTTCCCAATGCGTCTTTTAAAATTGAAAAAAACGCTTTAGGAAGATCTTTAAATTGAGTGTAGATTGGTTATAATGAAACATACTTTCGCCGAATTGAGCAGTAGATGTCCATTAGCTCGAATGCCTTTTGGCCACATGTCCGGTTGTTTAGGCCATATTGCCACGTGGTTATAGATGAAAAACGTGAGATGATTCTGTACAAGATCTTTCCCTGAGACTCTCAGGTCGACCGGATACCAATAGTGAAATTCGCGTCGCATACGTTCCAACGCTTCTTTCTTTATCGTCGTCTTCGGGAAAGGGCTGTTTTTGAAGAAAATAAAGTCCCAGACTTCCGGAGTCATTTCTTGAGCCCTGAGAATAAAAGTACATTTAGTAAAAAAAAAAGTTCAGGACCGATTGCCAAGCGTGGGTGCAATGAAGCTTACTTTATTCCAAGGGCATTTGGTTTCTCGCCCTTGAAAGTGCCACCTTGGATCAAATGAGCGATCGTGTAATACGCCATATAGATCGTCGAGTCTGACAGCGATTCTATGAGCCACTGTTCATCCCACGGCAGTTTTGTTCCTTAAAACAAAAATTATATTTAAAATTAATTGTAAGTCGCGTCGTTGGAATTCTGCGATACTTTTAAGGATTAACTTTCAATTTTGTACTAAAAATTTAGTACAGTTAACGTTGTTTGATAATATTTATAAATCTCTACTACAAAAATTCGTTTTTCCACTTTTCAAGCGAAAACTGCTGACTTTGGATGAATATTTCACTGGAATAAAGGTCATGAATCAGAATAACATTCAGGCTGTATTGAACGGTGATGAAAGAATGAAAATAATTTTAAAGAACACGAGTTACGAATTTGAAGATAATCCGAAAACAACGAAAATGAACGGTGACTGAGGTTTTAATTTTTGATCGACAAAAAGTTACAATTGCTTTCGTGAATTGATAAAAAGCATGAATTAAATTTTTATATTATATTTACCAAGGCCATAAGTTCTGGAACAAGCGTATTCGTGAAGCCAATCGAGGCACGTCTCGAAATTTTTTCGAACTTCATCATGGAACGTTTCCAGACTCGCAAGAGCTTTGTCAGCTTCTTTTCGCCAGTTTGGCTCACCATAGTCGAGATACCACTGATTGCACAGAGCAACAACACACTCGTCGTTCGATCTCGAGATTATAGTCTTCTCCGGTTCATAATAAATAACTGCTTCCTTATTGTCGATCATTTTCTTCTGGACTTGTTTTTTAACATCCTGCACTTTCTGGCCTTTGTATTCACCCACCAGAAGTATTCCGTCGTAGAAACCTTTCAGATAGACCATTTCTTTCGCTTCTAAAAGTTTGGCTTTGTCGTTTTGCGATTGAATTTTTAGCTTGTCGTACAAAGTTTGAGCTGCCAAATTTCCGAACTCGGGAATTTCCAGAATTGGAACCTGAAGCAAAGTGTTTATTTTCAAATTGATTTTTATACAATTTTTATTGTTGAATGTGTGTTGAGGTTTAAAAAAATATTTGGCTGCTCAACTTACAGGTTCGTACGGCAAGACCATTTCATCCTTAATACCATATTTTTCTCTAAACGGCTGTTTCTTTTTGAGATCAACGAGAGCCGCATAATCGTCTGGAGAATCGCTAGGAACGGATGTTACGACTCCAGTTCCCTTGTCCTCTTTGATAGTCAACATGGGCAGAGTGTAAACGATTTTATAGCTCGTCAAAGGGGCTGTAAGAGCCAAACCCAAAATATCTTGTCCTACGAGTTCAGCAATTATTGGAATTTCGCCTTCGACTTCCATGAATCCCTGATACGACATATTCCTTGCGGCTCTTTTTGTCGATACGTAAATATCACCGTTTGCTATTTGATAAGCGATATAACGTATGTCCGGATGAATCCAACAATTTGTCTGACCGTACATAGTTTCCGGTCGCAGTGTCGCGGCAACGAGAAAAACTGGCTTGCCGGTTGCACTCCTGAAAATTAAAAAAAAAGATTAATATACGATATAAAAATGAAAATTTTCATCTGAACTCAAGAAACTCGTGGGAGTAATAATTACTTCAGTTTTTCAGGATAGGGTTCCAAAAGTTTCATCTTTACGAGTGTATACTCTTGAGGCCCAACGCCCTCACCAGAAGAACGATCGTGATCCATGCAGGGCTGACCATCTTTTGGTGAATAAATCGTGTGTCGTTTTCCATACTTAATTTTATTTCTAGCTTTTAAATGCAAAAATTGCCATCTTACGAAAGAATCGTAAAATGGATTCGCGTCCGTCGTGATGAAGGTTCGCCGCCAATCGATCTGTGTGCAATTTTTTCTTCAGAGCTTGTGTGGTTTTGAAGCAGATTTTATAAATTCTTAATATTTTTTATCTTACGTGTAAGCCAATGGATTTTAAATCCTGGACAGCGAGAGGTGGGAAGTAATCGAGCCAGTAAGCCTCATCTGCAAATTTTTTGATTTCCTCGTCCTTCAAACCAAGACTCTGCATTATTTGCCATTGATACTTTGCAGAACCTGCTTTAGCCACTGCTTTGCTCTAGAAAAATCGTTTTAATTTTTTTAAATAAAATAAAACAATCCTTTATTCAATGCTGTGCTAAACACGTGCAAAGTTTACACTTTCGTTACTTTTTTTCCTTTGCTCTTGTCCTTCATAACAATATCATCGACCACTTCTTCGATTATTGCTTCATCCTGTGGAAACTTTGGAGGATATCCGTAGTCCTCCAATTCTCGCTTCAGCTTGTCCGCACAAGCTTTGATCGGCATTCCAGTACAATGGAATCCAAAAGGAAACAATACCTTTTTTCCAAGTAAACGATTGTAGCGAATGGCAAACTGTTAAATTCAAATGACACATCATTATAGTGACTTATTGCTAAATATGTGATGCGGTAGATTTCAATAAAATATTGAGCAAGAATGTTTTACAGATGCAGTGGGAATATCAAAGATTCTAGATAAAAGTATCGAACTGTCACACGCATTACTTACTGATTAATATTTTATCTTAATAATCAATTATAGTATAATAACGAATAATTATTATTATTATGAAATATCATACTTCACATTTTGACAGAGAAAAAGTATGTCCCAAATGTAGACGTCCATTCATGTATGGGAATGGGAAAGTCGCAAGAAACTTTTCACTTGGTTTAGTCCTCGGCTTGGCTGGAGCATCTTCTTCGTAAACTTTAGCCTTTTCCCATTTAGCTTGAACATCTTTTTCAATTTTTTGGAGATACTCAACCTTGAATGTCCCCTTGCGCTCACCTGCCTGTTCGAAATGACTTTTTATTCATTTGAAAATATATTGTACGCACGTGATAGCAGCTGGTAATAATGTTGGTAGTTATAGGTTAAGAACAACTGCTCAGAGCACTTTTGAATATAAAGAATTGAGATTTATAGCGATTCGGTAATAATTTCGATGGAAAAAGATAACTAGCTGTTTTGAATACCATGGTAGATTTTTGTCTATTGTCAGTACTAATACTTCATAAATAAACGTGTATCGGCTTCGATTGCCGTTCTTCGAATCCAAAGAAGCCTATAATTGTTTCCGTACTCTCCTTAATCAGCTATTGCCATCTGTCGACAGAATGCACGTCATTAAAGTCGTTGGCGGAAGAATTTTTGTGCAGTTCAAAGGGATTATTATTTTTGTGCATCTCGAAATCATTTTTGTGCTAAAACCGACTGAGCCTATATACATTATTATTATTGTTTGATTGGTTCCACTGTTGCAATAAAATGAATATTTTAGAAAATTGAGATCATTACGAATCGATAAACATACGAAAAGCATTGCGATACATATAAAAAAGTGAATTGTCTACAGAATTTTTTGTCTTACTGAGAACGGCTTCAAAATATTAAAAAAATTCATCTGCTAATATTAGAGATATTGGCAATCAAAAATTGTACAGTTTTCCACGTTTTGGGACAGGGAAAACTTCTTCAAAGCTGATTTGAAAGAAAAAAAAATTGTGACTTGCGAAAATGTTTTTTTATCTTTCCTTATTAAAACGAATTTTTCCCCTGATAATGAAAGAACAACATTTGGAGAACCCACAAAAAATGACCTTTTTTCATTGACTTTATGATCCTGAAAAAAATAACAATTTTCAACCAAAATTACAGCCTCTTAGATTTACGAAAATGAAAAAAAAATCATGTTTATTTGTGTTTATTGAAAAAAGTAACAAAAAAACGTAAAACGTCATAAAGAATAATACAAATAGAATTTATTTATTTATTCATTTATCGATGATGTGACGAAAAGATCTAAAAATATTGAAGAATATAAATATATAAAAATAGAGAACATATGGTAAGAATTGTTGTATACCGACTGGAAAATATCAATGCTAGTAATTTTCGCGACGCCCCCAAATTTGGCGAATCGTTGAGACCTGTTTGGTGAAAAAAAAAATAATGTCAAAGGATCGTTTCATCGAACCCGATTTTTCTGGGACACACGTACAGAGAACTGTGAGAAACGAAGACGATTCGAAGAGAATCTCGTAGAATGGTGTTAGACTTTTCTCGTAACCGACATAAAATATAATTTGACGAGTAATTGGTTCGATCAAAATATATTTTATTGCGAGATGATTAATATGATTAAAGTAATCGTAATATAAATGATGAACGTCCGAATCAGTATCCTTGCGAATATAATGTGAAGTCTAACGGATCTTTTCGATTCGAGTCACACTGTCCAGCGAACCGCGAATCCTCCAGTGTTCTTGTTTTTATCAAAGTATTCGTTTCAGTGACAAATTATATTTCTCATCGATCGCATGTAAGAATATTTTTTTTCCACTGTCACGAAGATGCGACATATGTGTCAATGTGTCGCAAAAAAAAATGCGTGTCTTTTCACAGCCAATATTTACGACTCTATTTATAAATAAGAAAAGGCATGACGCCATTTTGGATTTTTTCGTCCAACCAATTTTCCGAATTCGATAATTCGGTGAATTTTTTTAACATGGTGCTCAACTCTTTTGCTTTCAACCTGCGTTGATTGAGAGAAAAAAGTAACTAGTACCAGGAATTTTGGGCAATGTGTACTTTAAGAAAAAAAAAATGTATTCATAAAGATTTGATTCCATTTTTTTCCCATTTGTTTATTAAAAAGTAAATTTCTCGTGTCAAGGTCCCTTTTTATCATTTTTTCACCTTTTTTTCGAAAGGTTTTCATAATAAGTTCTAAATGGTGCAGAAAAATATCGGAATTGCATTAACTTTTCTAGGGATATAAAAAAAAAAAGGAGAATTTTTTATAAAATTCGATAATTTTACTGATAGTTTCTGAGATTTCGTAGTTCAAATCTAAAGAAAAAAAAAACTAGACTTTTATTTCATTGAATTTGCTCCTACCTGCCTTTTCATAAATATCGTTTTTTTCCCTCCTTTTTATAAATATATACAAATGTATAAACTGCTGAGATAAAAAACAGAATGCATGAAAAATCGAGAAATATTCTGATGATACGTAGTTGGCCTTTCATTTGATATTTATACTCCGACAGTTTGGAGGATGATTGCAGTCATTTAACGATCTTGTCCGGCCCCGTTTTCTCGCTAAATATTCAATATTATATGTGTTTGTGTTTTAGGGTCGTCTTAAAAATAATCTTTCTCATAACATCTGTACCATTTTTCCTGAAAGGAGAACGCAGCATGAAAACCATTTAGGAAATTGCAAGATGCACTCCATTAACTTTCAATCGTACTGATTTTAAAGACATGCTTACAAAAGAATTCGGCCAAGATTCCATAAAAAATAAAAAAATAAAAAAAAAACAAACGTCACAAACATTCAATACACAGAAATTCTTTTCGATTGAAAATATCAGAAATCTTGGCCAAACAGCATTGTTTTTTCTTCGTGTGTCACTTCCCAGTAATAGTTTCGAATCTCGAGCATAAAAATCGTTAAGAAATAACTATAAAGTATTTTGGAGGACTTTGAAAATATTTTACAAAATCGCCACATATTGGAAAAATAGTAAAAAAAAAAAAAAAAACTAAAAATAAAGATTTCACTATTAGAAACAAAAACAAAATTTTATAATGATCAATAATCCTCTTGTCAATGAACTACTTAATTAGTGAATCGATTTTTAATAATAATTTTTCCTACATAATTATCATTAGTCTTGAAAAATAATGTAAATAATAACGTTGATAAGAATTTAGAGAAATAGATCATCCGCGAACGTGTAATTGATGAGGTTGATGATGAAATGACATAATAAGAATATAGTAGAGACAAATTTAAGTGTAATTATCGGTACAACGACGTCGATTCTTTCTCCGGAAGAGAGTAATGCAGGTACTTTTCGTCCATCTATTCAAACTGGTTCGCGAAACGACCTCGATGCTTATTGAATGCATACCGTTCACGGTAGTACATGCTGTTCAAAAATCATTCTTCTCACAAGACCCGGTTTTCGGTCTGACCGTTACATTCACTTGGTATAAATAAGTGCATTATATTATATATTTCAAAAAATTCCAAGAAAGAGAGAGAGAGAGAGAAAGATAATAAAACAATAGTGAAAGCAATAATTATCGTTATGGAAGAAAAAATCCCAAACGTCGCCTCTAATTGTGCCAACAATGCACTTTTAAAAAAACGTTAATACAATTATTCTTGTTTGCTTGTCATTATTTACTAAAAGTTGAAAAAAAAAACGATAAAAAAAAATTCAGTTCATCGTTAAAAAGCAAGTATCCAAAACTTTGATAAAATGATTGTTCTCCGCTTGTCATTATCTACTAAAAATTCAAAGAAAAAGAAATGAGAAAAAAAATGCAGTTCATCGTTGAAAGACGAGTATCGAAAACATTGATACAATTATTGTTCTCCGTTTGTCATTATCTACTAAAAATTGAAAGAAAAAGAAATGAGAAAAAAAAAATGCAGTTCATCGTTGAAAAACAAGTATCCAAAACTTTGATAAAATGATTGTTCTCCGCTTGTCATTATCTACTAAAAATTGAAAAAGAAACGAGAAAAAAAATGCAGTTCATCGTTGAGAGACGAGTATCGAAAACATTGATACAATTATTGTTCTCCGTTTGTCATTATCTACTAAAAATTGAAAGAAAAAGAAACGAGAAAAAAAATTCAGTTCATCGTTAAAAGAGGAGTATCGAAGAAATAATAAGATACGCGACATACCTTCGAAGAATTGGTAAACGAGTTTTCATGCGTGTTAAGCACGTAATGCGTGTGCGTATACGTATACATCTGAGAGGATTGATCGAGCAGAAGTCGTCGGAGGTGGAGGGAAAAAAAATTCATGCGGCAATTGGCCTCAGTAGGTGGTATAGTGAGCAACCAGTTTAACGCAAACTGCACTTGACCACGGTCTTGAATACCGCAACTCTCGGCCTTGCGATACTTAAAGAACAGAGAGTATCACGTTGGAATCGGATTTCAAATATTTTCTCGTCTTTGATGAAAAAAATTATTATTTTTGTTTTTATCAAACGGTTTTATGGACGAGTATAAAAGTTTTGAAAAAATGTGACGAATATAATGTTTTATTAATATTATGAGAGTGAATATTAAAAAAGAAATGAAGTTGTTCGATCGTTCGTTGATTTATTGATGAAAAAATTTCGAGTGAATAAGACAATTTTTCATTTTTTTTCATTATTTTGGTATTTAATTGAAAAATAATTGCACCTCGTGCATTCCGATTATTGTGAACGTACGATTATGATCGTGACGAGCACGTGGTCACGTTTTATTGTTATTGTTGCTCTGGTTTCTTCGGCAAATTGTAACATGCTCAACACTCTTACAACGAGCACCGAATCGAGCGCCGAATATCTTCAAAAAGTTATGCTCGAGCTTCGCGACATGAATTTGCCACCCTCGCTTCTCGTGCCCCAACCCTCCACTGCATCTTTTTACTTCGATGTCGATGACAAAAATTTTCTCGCTGGTAAACGACACTCCACTGATGTCAGGCAAATCCAACAACCCTCCAACGATCAAAATCATTTGGCAGCTTTACAAGCTTCGATACTCCAAGCTGTGGCCAAAAAAATTCATCCAAATACTCTCGATCAAATCGTCTCTGAAACAGCAACCCATGATAACACGTACTATCAGGTAAACAAAAACTCGTTGAATGTCAATCTTTCTTTTTACTCGATCTACAGTTTTTTTACGTCCATAACAAACTAAAATTATTCTATTTTCGTGACTAAACAAAATCGAGTGTCAAAAGTATTCGATATTGAAATTTTTCTCCTTTTTTTAATGGTAACAATCATAAATTTTCAGATACTTTAAAAAAATATTCAAATTGCAGTACAAAAATTTGTATTTTATAAAGTAACAATTATCCGATTAATTTCAACATTTTTAAACTTATTTTTAAAAGTTGTTCATGTACATAACTAGCCAAAATATTTTTTTCTGTGAATAAATCAAACGAAGTGTTGAAAAAGTCTCCAATTATGGATTTTTTTTTGTTTTCTTAATGAAGTGAATCACAAATTTTTAGATATTTTTGTTATATGTCGAATACACAATAAAGAAAACATATTTTGTGGAGTCTAACAGCTCGATTTTTTGTTTTACTTTAGGAATTGATGTGTCGAAAGTAATTATTGTTTAATGGAATGATAAAAATCGTAAAAATCAATTACTCACTCATTTATGTGAATCTTTGTTTCTCTGTACACTCGAATGACCCCCTAGCCCAAATCCCCTCATTTTCAGGACAGTTCACAGCATCTGAAGCCGGTTTTTATTGAGGAAGATCCTTCGTCTTGGAAATGAACGTAATTCATTGAAATTTCACTGGAGGCACAAATTGATGAAATTTTATAAATCTATGCACCGTTAAGAAATATGTGGAAAATCAATTACGAGTTTGAGAGAGTTCAATCTGCTGCTGGATGCAGATAAATCACGTTGCGATTTTTTATTTCGATTAGTTGGGAAGACATGAAATTGATGGAGAAATTTGCAGTGTGCATTTGCAGTTAATGTGGCACTGGCAGTTTTTTTTAATTTTTTTTTTATTGACAAATACCTGAATTTCTATTTTTGTCCATTTTCTTAAGGTTCAAGGAGCTCCAGCACCGCAAAAACTACCAGAAGCTCCACCGATCACGAACTCGCAACTCAATGCAGTTTACAAACACGCGATTGAAAAAGGAAACGCCGTAAGCCTCAATGCACTTGCCAATGTTCTTCGCCACAGAAAATTGCCAAAAGTTACGACTAACCAGTTAGAAACTGGATCGTCGAGTCCAATGTACAGTTATTACTTTTATCCATTGAAAACTTTGATGAACGATGTCCGACAAGGAAATTATATGCTTCCGACAATGGTGAGTGATTTTTATAAATTTATCATTATTTTCATACATTTGTAAAATATTTTTTAAAGTTACATAATCCTTTTTTTTATTGTAAAAATATTACGTTTCAAAAGCTCAAAAATTTCGTGAAAAATGGACTGAGAACTTGTCGAAAATGTTGAAAACAAAATTTTATTCGTTTTTTCAAATGTCAATAAAAACATTATGGAATTTTCAATTTTGAAATTTGCGAGTTTGCTAAAGATCTTTTTTTTTTCTTCTTACAGCACTTGGAACCAGTAAATACAGCGACGACAGAAAATTCTCAAAAAGATATGAGTAATCCATTGTTTATGGCAATCAGTGGATTTATTGGTATGGCGGTTTTGTTTATGATCGGTGTTTTGTTGTTCCCACGTCTCACCGAATTTCGTTCTCGACTTGCCGATGATGACAAGTTCCTCCATCTCACAAAAACCGTTGGTGAAGCTATTGATCGTCACAATTGCACCGACATTGACTCTCCTTATATTAATCTTGACGAAAGACTCCGAAATTGGTGTCAACCTGTAAAAATTTCAAGGTAATTTAATTATCGGTAAATAATGAATATTTTCTTATTTTATACAATCCTGTTGCCAGCTACAAAAAGTGTTATTTTTACAATTTGTTTCTAAGCTCCTTTGAAAAAAAAAAAACAAAAAAATTGAAAAAAATCGAGTGTTGTATTAATTAAATAATCAAAAAAACAGGAAACAAATTTTTCAAAGCGAAAATGTTTGTCCTTCGTACAAAATATTATTTAGTAATGGAAACGCTCTGATTTGAACCCGGACAAAAAATCACACAATGTTTTGAATCACAAAAGTGTTTTATAATGGCAAACATTTGATAAAATTTTCCAGAGGTTTAGAAAATCTTGATTTAGGAGCAAAAAAAAAAAATTGCAAAAGTAACACTTTTTTGGCGATTTGTTTCGGTTTTTTTTTTTTTAACGTAGAAGTTGAATCAGTTCTTGTAGAAAATCACAACCATAATTATGAGCTAGTTTCCAAATACTCAAGATTTCGTTAATTTGGAATTTATTGAAAAATGTTTTTTATAGTAAAAAAATTAATGAATTTAAATACTTGATTTTTTAGACCTTCATCGGTGGTGTTACTGACGAGAAAATCAGCGTTGCAACAAGAAGCGAAGAGACGTAGAAAGATACATAAAAAGTGTAAAACTGTTCAGTGCAAAAAAAAGCCTGAACGAAATGGTCCAACATGAAATGAATTATTTGTCATTAGAGACAACGTAAATATTCAATTGTTGCGAATGTATGAATATATTTATTCACGTCAACTGCCTCTCTAAATAATAATATTGTGTACGTGTGTCTGTGTTTGAGTCTCATTGTTGTAATTAATAATAATATAATAAATTATTTCTTGATGCTTACAAATATCTGTCAAGAACCATTTCGGTAATGAAGTCGTGAAGCAGGTGTGTCATTTTTTTCTCTTCTTTAGTGTTCCTTTAACATCGAGTGCACACTTATTCTTAAACGATTTTCTTTTGTCAATTTTATAAAATTGAGAAATTTATAAAACTGAGAACTTTATAAACGTCGTTTACTTATTCATTCTGGTCTCTCTCCCACACTATAGATTCTTATTTGATATCATACAAAATCTAACAATTTAGGTCGTTGTGCGTGGATTACTCATAATTCGTAAATTTCATACACGAGTTGTTCCAAGCCAACGAAAATTACATTTATTTCGGAACAGCCAAAAAATTGGAGATTTTTTTTGATAATTGAATAAATAAAAATAGTGAAGTATCGACTCTTGGAAAGAGTTTGTATGAAAATTTGTTATTGAGTAGTTGAAGTGGCGCAGAATGTTTAATGTGCAGTGTTGTGCATCGAAAATTCCGTAAAAATCATTCAATTTTAATCCTTTATTATTCATTTTCGTCTCGTTAAAAAACGTTACTTTACAAAAAACTTTTCGGAGGATTTGTCATGGGCGTAGAAGAATCGAAGTTTTCTCGGAGTAAGATATTTCGGAGTGTAAAATTGTCTCGAGAAAAATATTCTTAAACGCCATATTTGGAAAATTGTCAATTTCTGTTTCTAGCACATGTTGATATATTCGTGTTTCATTACTGATTGCTTTCATTTTACACAATAATAGCTCTCAGTTATGGCCTTTTTACGTAGGCCGTGTTCGGATTTAGCTGACAAAATTTCATTTAATCGCAATCACATACGCACACATTCCCAATATGCCTTGTTTTATACTCAAATTTGTTTTTTATTTTTTTTCCTTTATTTCATCGCCAGATATCGTTGAAATGAGTGTTTAAGGAGGTTCACGCGTTAGACGAATTCCAAGTTTAATTGTTTAAAATTCGTACGAATCTTCTTAACAATAATACTCGACTGTGGGTTAAATTTGAGAAAGTTTTACCGTCTAGAAATCGAGTTATTTGTTGTGAAAAATCGTCTTTTTTCGTAACTTCCAACAAGACCTCGTGTTAAAGTTGTGATTTTAAACACTGAATATCTCGATTACTAGACGGTGAAACTTTCTCAAATTTTTGACACATTATAATACGATGCTCAAGAAGATTAACGAAAAATTTCAAAAATTTATCTTGGAAAAAATGGTATCTGATGATTTTGCCGTTATTTTGTATATATTATAATAATGATGGCGCGTGAACCTCGTTAATACGAGAATGTTTCGTTCGCGATGGAAAGATTATTAAATACCTAGACGAGCCGCGTTCACTACGTTGAGGTAGGTGTGACGAGCTTAAGATGTTTCGACCGACGATCTACTTATTGAATTTTCGAAACGCGGCTCGACGTTCGACCGAAATTCATGTTTTTTTTTTCACTTCCTTATTCTTTTTGTCTTAACGTTTAAAAAAACGAGAGTAAACAGCAGCAACATTCAAACAAAGCGGCAACTTGGCCGCGGTAAGCAAGATTTTTCCATTCGTTCAAATCCACACGAAATTACACGAATTCTCACTGACAATTGTTTCTTTCTCTCCCGTTGGAAAAAATGTATCTCAAAAAACCGATCACACGTGTCCAGAATTTCTAGACGGAACATTTCTTATTTTTTTGTCCTCGTGAGAAAAATCCACGTTGCACTTGCATCTCACAAAACACTGAGCACTTGTAAACATTAATTTTTTTCTTTCTCCTCGCCCCCCTTCTCACTCAGCTTTCTTCTTGCTCATTATTACAAAATCTTCAGTCGAGAAAACTCTCCAACCGGCACTTTATATTACTTTTTTTTTCTTTCCTCTATGTTTCTCGTACTTTGCGCCTCACGGGCTTCGCAGAAAACAAAATTATTCGTAAGCTTAAATACTGGTTATTGTACGTTTAGAGCCGTCCTCATTCGAGCCCAGATCCATCGAGTCGATCGAGTTCAAAAAAAATTCCTACAAACGAGGCGTTTCGTCTGAAAGTTTCATTTCAAAACTTTATTATAAATTGATATAAATTTTTATATGAATTTACTTCGGACAAAAATCAAAGACTTTTGTATTTTTCAATTTCCTTATTTAAACCGATTATTTAGAAACTGTAAATATTTCAATTAAAGTGATAAACAGTAATCTCCATTCCGATTGTAACCGAATTTCAAGAAAAATAAAAAAAATTGATTCAATTTTCTCAAATAAAACTGTCACACAAAATATCTCGTATGTATAATAATAATAATAATAATAATAATTTTTTGACTCGATGAATCTTCGGAGACGCTCAGAAAAAAAAAAAAATATTACATCGATCACCCAATGCGATAAAAAAGGATATAATTTTTGTATACACATTATTGAGTATTTTGTTGTTCGAATAAACTGTGAAATAAATTCCTTTTTTCGGGCATCGGGTACGCTGACATTTGCATAAACAATATTACACGCTCAACAATATACATTGGCAAAGCTCTACAGCGGTTTACACGCATTTTGTTTCTGGCACGAAATGAAAATTAAAAAAAAAAAAAAAAAGAACAAATAAGAAAATAAGAAAAATTAGAGAACTTGCTATATTTTTTCGTTCATCGGTCACACATGAGCGACGCTAGTAGTGATATTTTAACAATATATAAATATATACTTATATAGACAGACAATATTCGTCTCGGAGCAATAGTGCAAATACAACGCAATCGAGACGGAAACTAACAACTATTACACATCAACTATTTGCATGTCATTTGTTGATAAACGATGGTGTGAGCAGTCATGGGCATTTCTCGTTATTAAAACATCAGCTAATTCTCCAGTGATCGATATTTCATGATTTTTCATTATTCAAATAAAGGAATAACAACAAAAAATGGTAATTTCTAGAGCAAGAAAGACGAGGTTGCTAATAAAAAATTTTTTTTAAAATTTTCCAAAAAAATTAACATGATTTTTTCGCACTAACGAGATGTACCCAATTCTGATATTATTGTGAGGCGTTTGGGAAAAATTTGAAGCTTCGCTTATAAAAGGTTTTTGGGATAGAGGGAGAGGGGGAGGGAGGAGAATTAATAATTATGGAATGAAGGCGAAGGAAAAAAGAGATGTATAATGATGTTAATCGGATGATTGTCACTCTCTTTCTCACTCTCACTCTGTCTTTCTCGTTAATGAAAAGACCATGGCTTTAATCGATAGCATCGGGCGTACCGGAGCTAAGCTTGACTAGAAATTAAACAAACGAACGAATTTAAATCACAAAAATATCGAAATTTCTCTCATTTTACAAGCCCTGGATCAAACGAAATGGACTTTAATGTCTTTTACATTGTTTTTTTTTTTTCATCTTTTATCGTCAAAAAAGATCTGTAACAGGGGAGAATGTTCGAGATTTAAAATAAGATCTTTTGGTAATTAAAAAAAAAAAAAGCTTAAAGTTACTCAAAATTGACATGTATGTTTTTTTTCTCGTCTATTTCTACACTAAATAACCCCCTCGAGTTTGGACTTAGAAAAAAAGTTTTTGATCAATGAGATTTAACGAACGAACTATTTTCCGCTTTGTGCACAAGCCCTCGAGTATTTTTTCAACTTTATAATTCGTACATAAAAATTCGCAATCGATTTATTATCCGAGCATTCCGTAGATTGAAGTTATTTTGAAAAAATTGTTGTATAAAAAAGTCTGTTCGGACAACATTCGAAGTGAATCTTTTCCGGACCAAAAAACTTATTTTTTCGAAAAAAGTTTCACTTGAAAAATGTCCGAAAGAATAGTATAGTTTATTGAAATGCTTATGCGGATGAGAGCAAAATTCATTGATGACGTGTCAGCGATTGTCGGAGGACGTTGTTTTTTTTTTTTTTCAATTAAATTAATGCGCCATGGACGTTGATTGACAATAATTTGCGCGATACATGTATAATATACGAAATATAAAAACTTATGACTTGTCTCACGAGGTGCGATTCACAGCTTGTATATCTTGATGTAACATTACGAATGGAATAATTAAAAAAAAAATTAAAAAAAAAAAACAGATTTAAAAAGAAAAAAGTTAAAAAAAGCCATTTAATCTTTTCAGTCGAGACGAACAATCTTTTAAATCGAATAAGAAATATATAGAGTCAGTCTTTCCATGTTGTAGAAGAACGAAAAATGTGTGTATATGCGTGACAAAAAAATTGCTCAGCCTCAACCGCGTCTACGTTTTTCTTCTATACATGTCGACCATGTCAATTAAATGTACAACGGTTCGGCAATGTACGTTATACATATATATTTATATAAATCTTAGTATGTATATATTTACACAATCGATGAGGGCGTTTAATGTTAAATAATGAAAATGCTCGTTAATTCATATTCGAACAAGACTAATATCAACGTTTCAAATATATTCGAGTTTCGAAACGCTAAATTAAATTGAAAAAAAAAAAAAAAAGAAAAATGAACAATTCGTTAGGTCTGTTAGTGTTATTTTAGCATTAGTCAGTTATTAACGACTCGTCGATTCGCATTAGTGGAAATTTTAGGAATAATGCCAAGCTTATGTGCTAATTTATGTGTAAATATATATACACACGTAACTCAATCTTACACGTTTCACATTCATACAAAATACATTTTCCTTGTCTCTATCGTTCATTGTTTTGTCGTTTATTCACGACCATTCTTTAACAATTCTTCACTGATATTTTTGTCTTTCTTTTTGTTTTTCTTCATTTCAAGTATGTAAAAAAAAATTCATACAGTTGAATCGATGCGTGCGTACCACGATTTAATCATTTCTCACTTTATTTCATGATTGTTTACTCTTTTTCGTTAGAACGAATATAAACGGTCGCTATAAGTGTCAAAAAGTGTCATCCAACAATAAATATAGTCGTTAGAATATAGAAAAATTGTAAAAAATGTAAAACTTGTAATCAAAGAACTCCGATTGTTTTAACGACCAAATTTATTGCAAGATCTTCGTTTCGAAAATCGGAGAGTTAACAATGATCTTCCACATCAATGAGGCAGCTATAAATTTTGTATGTTTTCTCTTTGGTTTTTGAACAATCGACTCCAAGCATTTCGATACGCAAATTTGATAACCAATGTTCTCGAATAATTTTGAATATAAAAAATGATGATCATACTCGAAAATGGGGGAAAAAAGCGTTGAAACGAGCGAGCTGAGTGTATAATTATTCGTTCGAATCATGAAAAATCGAGGCACGCACTGCACCTTGTCAATGAAGAAAAAAGAAAGAAAAAAATGAAATCAAATGAGATTAGTTTTTACGCATCATGAATCCACTCGTCAGTTGGTCATTAGCTTCATAGCCCAGCTCGTAAATCGTACAATATTGAATTGTGCGTTTGTCACATTTTTTTGACAATAATTAACAAGTACGCGGATTTTAATGGCGAATACAGATGAAAATATTGGTGAGTTTCAGCTTTTTTTTGCGGTATAAAAAAAAATAATGTTATGAAAAAGCGTTAATTCCATTCTCACCTGATTCGTAACTTTTACTCCGTTGTTATGTTTTTTTTTTTTTTTTTTTTTTTTTTTTTCAATGACAATCGCAAAATCGTCATGATAATACGGCAACGATAATATCGTAATTCTCACCGGACTCTGTACAACGAGGACTATGCTTCTTTGGTTTTTTTCCCGAGAAAAAAAGAAAAGAAGAAAATAAAAATTGACAGTCGGTCAAACGAGCTTGCACAGCTTTTCGCCACTCAAACGACCAATAAACTCCTTTCCAGTTGAATGATTAATTCAACGACCATTTTAACTTGACAAACGACGTATTGTCACTCTTGCAGTTTCTAAACTCTTCGCCTCCCTTCATTAAGAGGCTGGTTCGTCTTCGGCAATGTTGTGAAGATCCGCGTAATTTACGATCGCTCGATGAAGGAACTCGTACTGCGCCTGAAAAATTCATTGCGTTGTCATCAGAGGAAATTGATTTATTTTGTAAATCGTTCGACTAATTCCTTATCAAATTAGAATAAAAATATTTATCCCTTCGGCTGTTATTAAAACGAACCATTGAACTTCGGAAGTAAAAACATAAAAGAAAAACTTTTCTTTCGAAAATTGAAAAACAATCGGAATTACATGTTATTTTTTCTCGAATAATTCAGTCTTTTGAAAACAAATGATATTGATCTCTCCTGTAGACAAAAGTTTTTGACAGTTTAATTGTTAACGCTTTTCCGTTACGATAAAAACTTACAAAAGTGCTGATCATTCCGTGTCTTTGAGATCGTAATTTTTTCGTCGTCGTGAATATATCGACGCGTTTTTCCGTGCGTAACTGTTGGACCAATATACTCAGAGCTACGAACATCGAACTCCTGTCTGAGCCGGAACTGCAATGAATGACCAAAGGACCGCTCGACTCGACGTCGTGACCGAGAGTCTGATCAACCAGTTCTATGACACCTCGTGTCACCTCTGGAACTTCACCCTCGACCGTTGGCCATCCGTGATATTGATATTGTGTTACAACGACTGTCTCGTCCGTTTTTGTATTCGCCACACAAAGCTCTCGTCTCGTATAATAAGGACAACTCTCACTTTGTATATATCGTACTCTTATGTGATCGTAACTTGTCTCGTCGTCTGGCCAATATCTTGGACATTTTCGTGGTCCTTCGTTCAACTGCAATATAAAACAGGAATTTTTATAAATATATTTTTTTCGTTTGATTATTTCAGCCCAGTAAATCTTTAATAATTCAAGAAAGACCAAAGTCCTATCCTTTTTAAAGAATTACCAACTTTTAGAATTTAATGAAAGATTTCGGTGAAACTTTCAAAGCGATCAAGCAATTCGTCAGTAAAAATTCTACAGAATGATTTTTTGGAAAAATTTGATATTTGGAGTAAAAAAAAGTTGCACGTAATAAAAGGTATAACTTTTGTTTTTCTCGAAATATTGATCATCTCTAAGAAAAACGTGTATCAGATCTGACGCGTCTGTTAGAGAGCTCTTGAAATCGTCGGGGTTTCTTGTTACAATTGATTAATGTTACTTACGTCCGACAGCATTACAATTGTCGATATACATTGTTCGGAAATCATCCTCCAAAAATCAGCTATCGTAGTGTCCAATGGATCTTGCGTTATAATGAAAGATTCAGAATTATCGTATCCTTCGATGAACGAAGCATTGATATAAGTAGAATGTTCTCGGCCTGGTATGGGTGTCAATATAACACGATTTCTGTCATACGGTATAACCATTTCACTGCGATTCTTGATCCTATTCTCATCGCCACCACCCACCGAAAATGATTTACGATCTTCCAACACAGAACTGATTTTCTGTGAATTTAAAACAAGTTCCTAAAAAACTGAGATGTGAGTAAACGTCGAAGACCATTTTCTCTTCTTCTCAAAAGAGACCTTTCACCCTTGCGAGCCTAAATTTTCGACAATTTTTTTACCAGTACATTCATTTTTATAATTTCCTAATTTTAATGCTACTGGCGTCTTATATTTTACGTTCTCCTCGTTTTAGGGTTACAAGTTAGAAAAGTCTCTTGAAAATGTACTCGGGCCACAGTCATCTTCAAAAAGTAATTTACGTTTCGAATAGATTTCTTTTATCTTCAATTTCATGCTTTGTTAGAATTTTCGAAATTTTTTCAATATTTATGATAGTAAATCAATCAAAACTTCTTGCAATAAATTGAATTTTTAGAAAATTGCATAAATTCAAGTATTTCGAGTAGAGGAGTAAAAAAAAAAGGTAAAAACGTTACTTTTTGTATAAGACTGTGCGATGAGTACATTTTGAAATGTTGTATAAAAACTTACATCGTATTCCTCTTCCATGCGACATTTTTCTTTGCCATTATCCCTGAGTCTGAGTTTTTCGATGCTTGATTTGAGTTGTGAAATGGGTATTTCCGTATCACCGTAAAGAGCCATTTCCATAAGAGATCGATAGATGAAAATGTACTGTTTCAACGATTGTACCAAGTAATTTCGTTGATGCCGTAAATCGCAGACTGTATTGAAAATGGAAACTTGACCTTCTTCGGCGAGCTGTTGAAGGAGGGAATCGAGGGCAACGAGAGTGCCAGTTCTTCCAACGCCTGCACTGCAATGTACGAGTATCGGTCCTTTTTCGAGGGAATAAGCTTCGTTGACACGTTTGATGAAGCGTAAAATGGCATGAGGATGTTCAGGAGCCATAAAATCTTTCCAAACGAGAAAATGGTATTGAACGATAGTTCGGGAATCCCGTTCACCGGTCCGAGTCATTTTTAACTCACGAACAACATAATCGGAGAAGGGTCGTTGTCTAACGTGTTCTACGGTGATGTCACCGAAATTTTTCGTTTCTTCCTTGTCGGGCCAGTATTTGGCACATTTAGTTTTAGAATATTCTTCAAGATTCGTCAGCATAAGTACAAGTTCGAGATGTTGTTCCCAAATCATTCGCCAATAGTCGCAAACGGTGTTTTCCATAGGACCTTGAGCGCATATGAATTTTTTTCTTTCCTTGTAACCGAGAACGAAGTTTGCATTGATATAATCCGATCCGGAAATACCATCGATCTGGGACAATCGAACTCTCGTTTGATCGTAACACTTGATGTCGGGATAACGATTTTTGTAAAGATTTTCTCGTGCCTCGGAAGCTCTTGTCGTACGATCGGCAAAACGGTCAGGTAAAAGTTCAAATTCATGTTGAAAACCGTAATCCGAGTCACGATGACGTTCCAGATAAGCCTGTAAAAGGTCACCTTTTGGTACGGGCGGCATATCCGGTGGACTCGCCGCTACGAGCTGATGTCTACCTCTCAAGCTTCTGCAAAGATGCCTAACCACAAAAAGGCATCCATTAGAAAATACGTGAGCAATGAAACAAAAACAATGAATCTTTTTTCCATCGATCCACTACCTCCAGTCGTAACAACTCACCTGAAACTATTCCTCAATGTTATTATTTCCTCGCCTCGTTGCTCCGCTCGTTTCGTATATCTGTGTAGCACGCACAGAGCTATCAAAAGTATCGCAATTATCAATATCAACGCAACTACTATTTGCAGTATAACTTCAAGTGTATTTTCTTTCTGTGCAGCAATGTTACGAGTATCCGGACCACCGTACAGTTGATGAAGATATCCGCTGTACGCGGGCATTACTTCGCCATCCCGATCACCGTAAACTATAAAAAATCAATCAATTATGATAAATGCATTTTTTTTTTTTTACAATTCTCCGACGTTTTCGTTTCGGAAAAGATTAGTATGTGTTGTCGTTTGTCACTTTACATTTAGGTTTTTATTGTTGAAAAAAAAGAAAAAAGTAGACGGAACCGGAATATTGAATTGACAAATTAATGTCTAATTTCAAATAAATAAATAAATAAATGAATTAATTAAGAAATTTCAAATAAATGTTCATGTTTTGAGAATGACAAAGTAGAAAAATAGTGGAAAAGATTTACGTTGCTTTTCAATGATGCAAAAAAGAAGAGTTTCTAAAATTCTTGTGATGCAACGACGACACGATTGATAATGGAATTAAAAAAAGATTTATAAGTACCGATAACTTCGATGAAGGCGGTATAGTTGGCTTTCTCGTCGATAAATCCGTCGTAAGGTGGATAAATTCCAGATTCCGGTGGATTTTCAATAGGGACTGGGTTAATTCCTGGTGTGTCGTCTCTTTTACGCCGTACTTTTGATCCCGAAGAATTGTTTGATTGGCTCGTTGTGATAGTTTCGACGGTGGTAGTGGACACGGTTGTTGGCGAAGTTCCAATATTTGAAACGGTAGTAGTTTGTATTATTGTCGGTGAAATGGTCGTGTTATTCGTGAGCGTGCCCGAAATTTCGGGCACGAGATGAAGAGTTGGCGTCACTTTAGGTCGCAAACCTATACAACGATCGCAAGCGTTACTAGCGTTAAATGATTCACCGTCGCCCAGAAAAACTTCTGGCAAAAGGTGATCGCTGTCAAACATTTCGGCGAGATAAGCTCCTCCGGCCGGTGAGGCGTGAGCATAATGATACGTATGAATTTCCATCTCATCAGGCGCTGGCAAATCTCCAGTCGATCTTTGAGGTCCTAGCTTTACCATGAATATTCGATAACAACATATTGGACCGTTTCTTTCCGATATCCTTGGTAAATACAACTTGAATAATTGTCTACCCTCGCTCTCGATTTTACGCCACGAGCGAAGATTCATGTTTTCTCGGTCCGGTACAGTAACTGGCATTGTACAGTTTCCGATGCTGTCTTTACCAGGCGTTCGAAGTCTCGTTACACACCAGGCTCGTACCTATGACAATAACAAATAAATTAACAATTTTTAAATCGCTGATAACTCGAATGAGAATCATTTGAAATTCAACAACTGTAAGTTCTCTATTTCTTTAATCGAGAATTTTTATTTCTTCATTCATAAATTTCGTTCGAAAGATAATTCCAGAAATCAATTTAGGAACGACGTTATATAACAGGAAGTGGCAATATAATGCGAGAGACTAAATTTTAGAATAGAAAACATTTGTACATTATAACGTAAAGCGAGTCTAAAATTAGATTTTGTCGGCGTCTCGAGTACAGAAACACCCAAGTATCAAAATAATTCTTTTTAATGAAATTGAAGACATTTCGCATTATTAGAGACACAACTCAATGCCGATAAATTTTAAAGATCAGGAGTGTTTTTCGAATTGAAAATAAATAGAAAAATGAAGTAATTCTTACCGTATAATTGGTATTGGGCGGTAGACTTTTAAATTCGTAGCTATGTTCAAGTTCCTTGACCGTTTTGTCAGGCAATCTCCACCAATCGTTGCCAGATCTACCGAGATCATTGCGATATTGTGCTGCACCGGTAAGTTCCAATTGATAACGAGTTATGACGCCGTTAGGTCGTGCCGGTGGTTGCCAAGATACGTAAACGTAAGCTGTGTTACTTAGATTATCAAAACGACAGGTGACTGTAAGATTTTGTGGCGCCCCACAGACTGAAAAGTAAAATTGTTCGCGTTAGTAATGAACTTGTTGATTTTTTTTTAATTTCATCTTTGAATATCAAAGAAAAAAGATTCACTGATAGTAACCTCCATCCATGGTTGTCCCGTTGACGATTTTACTCCAATTGCCACATTGTTTTGTGTATTCGCTGCAAGCAGCGATCTTGAATTGATAAGTGGTCGCTGGATCGAGATCGACAAATACGTAAACATTGAAAGTTTGTGCTGGGTACATAGCCTCTTTTTTCTGGTCGCCATGAGTCACCATTAAATTATAATAATGAACGTGTTCTCGAAGATCTGGCGGTGGTACGTTCCAACCGACTGTTATCGAACGATCGGTGAAACCGTTCACGGAAACGGTGGGCACAAATACAGGATCTGGAACATAAATTTTGTTATTTGATTTCTTGAGCTCTGTGATACATAGAAAATCTTTTATTCGTTCTTCATAATGTCGAAACGCAACGAAACAATATTTATTTATTGATTTATTTATTTATCAATTGGTTGCTATTTTGGAATGTCTGCAATTTTTCTGTAATTTTTTTGATAAATTTTAAAATAGTTGTAAATTAATATTAGAGACTTCCCAATCCCTTGGACTCTGAACACTGCGATAATTGCCATAAATATATTTGTTAGAGAATCAAAAAAATTTCTTTAAGTACCTTCGGTGAGTGTGGTGATCCATCGAGGATCGGTTTGTATTTGTGATCTTCCAATAGCGTTGATAGCACTGATTCTTAGTTGATAGGCTGCACCTTTTTCAAAGCCTTTAAGAACGTAACTCAAGTTACCGCCGCCAATTTCTTTGGCATAAAATTGCCACTGATCGGTGCCATTTTTCATGTGTTGTATATGGTATTTCTTGATCGGTTCGTTACCATCATTCACAGTCCAGTTTAAATATATCATATGAGCACCAACAGCCTTCATAAAGTCAATATTAACCTGAGGCGTGTCTATGACGAATAAACTTTGCGTTGCTCTCACAACACGGTAGTAATCTGTCGCTTGACAAGTGTACGTGCCATTGTCACGACGTGATACGCTCTCAAAAACAAGTGTTGAAACTACCAACGTCTCATTAATGCGCTTTAGGGTTGTAAGTTCTTGCAGATGCTCGATGCTTTCGCTATCGTTTCCCTTGAGCCATGTAAAATTTGTCAGGGGATCACCCTCGATATGGCAGACTAAATTAACCGACTCGCCCACTTTTCTCCTTACGTCTTTGGCTGGCCTTATTTTACCAGGTTCTGAAAGTAAATGGCGCAATAAATATTTATCCTATGACTCGAAAAAACGTCACGTTATTACTGGATCACTTTATCGTGAGATTTAATTCTTTTTAGAAAATAAAGACATCAGTGTTCTTGATTTTCTTAAAGTTTACATTTATTTAACATTGTTTTTTACTCAAGAGCTGTCTCATGTACCACTTTTGCCTTTTGATTCAGTTTTTTGTATATAAATATTGAATAATGTGTTTGAAAAATTGTTTTTATGAAAAAATGTTCCGTGACTGGTAACAGGAGTTTTTTTTCTAAGATCGACAAGTGCAGAAATATTGGAATACTATTGTGAGGAAATATTTTACCTATGATTCTAACAAATACTGTTTTTTCCAACACATCTCCACCCTTGGTTTTTGCTGTACATGTATAATTTCCGGTATCATTTCTTTTGGCTTTCCTCAGATCTATTCGTCCCTTAGGCGTAGAATAATCTGAGTCTCTTATTGTAGTAAGATTTCTTCCGTCTGAGTACCAAGTTATTAGACCAGGCTCGCTCAGTTTGCATATTAAAAAAGGCGTACTGCCTGCCTCTATGCCATCTATTTTCTGTGACGAGTCTATTTCTAAAGTTGCCGTTATAGTTCGAACCGTTGTCGTCGGCTCTGTGCCTGCGACTGTTGTTATTCCTACAAAATTCAAAATCACAAAATTCCAAACTGATAACCCCTTTCCTTCTCCACTGTGCCTTGCGATGTACTCAATATCTTTTTTACATCATCAATAAGGCAATTTCATTCAAACAAAAATGGATTTCCTGTTGATTTACGTGTTTACAGATGTTTCAAATTAATTCTCATTGTTCGAACGATTAATAGCCAACCAACTGAATAAATTTACATTTATGATTAGGCTTGAAAAGATTTGAAATTTCATTATCGTCGTTTGTATTTTCTGAACTGGAACAGCAATTAAAACTAAATTGTGAGTATCAAAATTTTAAGATTTTTTTTTTTCCTGCTTTTTCGAATGTTATTTCAATTTTGATGACTGAATTTCGAAAATATATGAACAATAATAATTTTCTCGAACAAGCAAATTGAGTAAAAAGAACAGTGTAATGATTCAAAAGTTAAAAATCATTCATAATAGCACTCAAAATAATGGACACAAGGAAATAAAAAAACGATGTAAATAAACCAACAACCTGTATCATGAAGAATAATAAAACAAAAGTTATGTATAAAAAACTCAAAGAATTTAAAAATCGTACATCCACGTCAATGTGCAAATCTCGTGTTTATTTTTCGAAAAATAATCGAAAAAAGTGATGTACGTTGGAAAGCATGTGAAGAAGTGGTCATTAAAATATGAAAAACAATAAACAATCCTCAGATGATAAAACACCGAACGCGAGAGTTGAAAGAGTACAAGAAAAATAACAAATATGACACAATTGATCGTTATTGCAGGATGTTGATTAGCGAATATCCTCTTTTTATTAGCAAGAATTGAAAAAAAAAGAGCGCGTGTAATATTCTCGGAAAATAAGAGACCAATAGAGCGTTGGCGTGTAAAAAACAAAAACTTACGGGTTGCGCGAAAACGGAGAAAAGTCGGTGTGGAAACGTCGTAAAATGTATCGGAAGCGAATGGAATTAATGGGTAATTTAATAATTTTTCGATGTTTCACTTTGTCGTACTTACCTTTACTCTCGAGATCGGCACTAACACCAATGATACATGAGGTAATGAGGAAAGTTGTTATAAAAATCGCCATCGGCAAACCGCGGCTTCGTAACATGGCGTCTGTGACAGCCGGGCGTGTTTAGCGGCAACCGACCGGGGCTATGTAACCGGAGGGGGAAGGAGGCGGGGAGGAGAGGGAACCCCTTTAACTAGACGCTCGCGTGTTATATATTTATTTTTTTGGCGTCACCCACCCGCCAGCACCCCAAAAACTCAATCACTTTGACAGCAACGTCTCATTGTTTGGCAGCGTTTTCATCTATTGCCAATCGAACGTAAATGCCCTCTGTAAATATATTATTTGTAGAGGAAACTCTTTCGATCACTCGTTCATCTCAGAACTGCACAAACGCGCACTCCACAGCACAACCACTCGCTTATTGCTTTGGCAATCATCCACGAATTTATCACTCCCCACACACTAAGCCTTACTATGCCCCTGGCCCGGAGGACGATACACTACTGAGATCTCCGATGTGATTCAATTGCCGAACGAAAAGAAAAGTCTTTCTCTGTATAAGTGGGATGTGTAATTCGGTCAAAGTGGCGCTGCGGTCTTAACTCCATTCGCTTCGAACCGTTCCTACCCCAAAACTTCCGGTATCGATTTATCGAAACATCGAGCATTTAAAAAGAACAATGAAAGATCAAAAAACTTTTATTATTTATTGACGCAATGAAGCGTTGTTTACCATGTTCAGAAAATCATACTCGCAAAGTGTCGTTCTTATTTGCACGCACGGTGTTCATTGTTTTGAATCGTTCCGGGGAAATGGTCGCGTGCAGCGCTGTTGCAGCTTTGAGTTCGATGTGTTCGACTATCGATTCAAACTTCCGGTGTCGACCGATCAAATATTGGAAAAAAATGATAGTTTCTTTCATTGTCTGCTATACATTCAAAACATCATTCATTTTTCAACAATTTCAATACTAAGCCGAATCTAGCAGTTTTATAATTTGCACGTTTTTTCGAATCGTTACGAATTGTTGATTTGTTGGAAAATATTTTTTTGAAACTGTGTCTGTGCTATGAAATAATACGGATTAATATTTTTTTCGAAAATAAATCATTTTTCTATTGGATTTTCTACTGCAATACAACGACAAAAATCAGACGTACATTTCGAAATAATACTTCGCGTTGGCAGTAGAATCGACTGATGAATAATATACACAGAATGTAAAAAGTTCGAACTTTCATTATTTTCGTTTTATGGGAGTTTTTATCATCAGATATTTACCAAATGCTACTTTATCGTACATCATTCTTTTTGTAACGAAAAAACGAAGAGAACTGTGCACAATAGAACGTTATATATCTATCGCATACGAGGTACATTTTATGCTAAACAGGAGACTGGGATAATTATTTGCCTTCAGATTAGAGATTCACGTTAAAAAAAAAAAATCGTACAGATTTGTGGTTAAGAATATTTCGAATTGAGATAAAAAAAAATCCTTTTTTTCAAAAGCAGATTTCTGGAAAATTCCTATAAACGATCGGAAAAATATGTTTCTTAGAAATCGATTTTTTCAATCTACAGCTGTATGCCCTTGAAACGTTATTGAAATTGTTTTTTGTTTTGTTTTTATGTTTGCATGAAAACTTCAAATATAAAAGTTGAGTATTTTTTTGAAATACCTTGTTTTTTTTTCTACAAATCTTTACGAATTTGAATGCGAAGTGTCACGTAGACGTTATGTAACATCGTTCCCCTATTTTCGATTCGGATTAACTGTCTATCCAGGCAGATACGGAATGTAAACTTTGACGTAAGTAGATCGAATCAGAGAGCCTTTTCTCGTTTGTCAATCAAAAAATGCATAAAGGGCATCCTGCATGTTCTTAAAATGAATTCGAGTGGAGGGAGTACTGTGACTAAACGTTTAATTCGTTTAAAAAGGGGCTAGAGAGCAGACGTTTGGCTTCCAGTGTTTTGCTGGCTATACGCGGTAGAAGGAAAGTGTCCGCGAAGCTATGTACCTCCGTGTTCGTGCGTTTGGGTCTGTTTGAAAAACAACAAAAAAATAACAAAAAAAGAAAACGTCATAAATTTTAACGAAAAACAAAAAAAGCCATAAATTTATTGAATTAATTGACAACCAAGTGATTCGAATTTTCTCAAATTATTTTTTTAATCCGAAAATCGGAATTTACGTGTTGTTTCTGTCATGGGAAGAAACAATTGCATAGAAAACTCGAAAACTGCAATTTTTCGCTAAAAAATTCCACAATTATTGAAAACGATACTAAAAAAATAAAAGTTTGACTTTTGTTTGACACTGATCCAAATGTTTTTGCAAATGATCGATGAGAGACTGGGACTTAATGAGTTCGAAAATTTTCAATAAAACGATTTAAAAACGTGAAAAAAAAAACAATGAAAAACGTTTTTTTGGTACGTCAAAAAATAGAACGTTCTTTGAAAAAATGTCAATTGTATCGTTGACGTAAAAATGTTGCCTCGAACTGTCAGTTTCGATTTACGTCATGCAACAATCCAATAAAATCATGTGTTACGACTCGATTCCTTTTCACTGTGTCGTTGGAAATAATAAAAAGGGCGCGATTAATGCTCGTCGAAGTCACGATACATCGCTCGAGTTCTCGATCCTTCAGCGACCTCGTATTAAATAATGATTTAAAAAGTTTTATCAAAATTCAATATTTAGGTTATAAAAAAAAAAATTCTTCAAAAATGATGCTTCATGAATGATTAAAAAATAAATAAAAGAATAATGATAATAACAAACAATAATTTCGTTTAGTGCATCACAATTTATTGGTCAATCAATGTTTTCATCACATCTGTCAAAATGATCAACTGTCACTTTTGCTTGAATTTTTAAAATTGATTTTTTTATGACGATTTATTTGTCTTTTTCGTATAATCGATGCAGTGACCTTTCGCGACAAATATGTTTGGTTTCTTCGTAATATTTTTGAGTCTGGTAAATGCTGTATTGACGAACGATAATGCAATGTGTTCCGGAAACCATTCGCTTCTCGAGGCTCCTGGAGATGCGATCATTTCAGGTAAATTTATTAATAAATTTTCTCAATACCACAGAATTAAATAAAACTCTGATCAAAAAGTACATTTTTTTAAATTTCTTTCCTATCGTTTTATTCTTAAAAAATTTAGTTTTCGTTGACACGAATACTGGTCCATATTGCAACGAAACAACAACGAAAGGATTTCAAGAAATCTCAACAGCTCTGTATGTTGTTCAAACGTTGAATAAATACGATTTTGTTCCCGGTCTTTCTTTGGGTGAGTTTTCGTAAAGTAATATTTTATTTTTGTTTAAAAAAACCTTTGGATATTATCAATAAAACAAAAACGTTCAAATATTCATCAAATCGATAAAGACCATAAAATAATTCTGTTAAAATTTAGTGTATTTTTATTTTTACAACGTCAGATAATTCACGAATAAATGAAAATCGATAAAACTCTAATAAATTATTTAAATTTGTACCATTAATTAACGAAAAAAAAAAAAACTGAAAAATGAAGAAAAAAAAAAACGAATTTTTTCACATTTTACCTCGTATTTTGGATTCAGGTTTAAAAATATTCGACACCTGCCACAACAGCATGACAGTTTACAAACAAGCACTCATGGAAGCTGTGGGTTTTGATTGCGTTGATTATTACGAGCTCGGAGTTCTCGTTCCATCGATTTATAATTCTATTCTCAAGCCACTCGGTGATTTCAACGTTTTACCAGTCAGTGTTTACAAGGATGCGAATCTGACGAGTGCCTTGGTTGATGCAATGATAGAATTTATTAGCACCAAATACGAAGTTGTCGATCTTTTGCTCGTCGACTCGCACGAACTGCTCGTTCTTATTCTTGACGCGAGCAAAGAGGCTGGTGTTTGCATTAAAAACGTTAATGAAGTCGCCGAAATAGACAACGATACCGAAGCCATTATCGTCGTCGTTGGCTCCAACGAAAGTATACGATCGTGGATCGAAAAGGACTCTCCAGTTGCTCGAAAAACTTGGATCGTACTGCCAACCAACGATTCTTATTTGGACGGTCAGTAAAAATGTTTATCGTCATTATTATTTCTATTGTCTGTTGATTTGAATTTGTGAGAGTTCTACAAACTGTATGTGGGGTAAAATGGACATGGAGTTTTACAAACTGTATGTGGGGTAAAATGGACATGGAGTTTTACAAACTGTATGTGGGGTAAAATGGACATGGAGTTTTACAAACTGTATGTGGGGTAAAATGAACATGGAGTTTTACAAACTGTATGTGGGGTAAAATGGACATGGAGTTTTACAAACTGTATTTGGGGTAAAATGGACAACGATTCTTATTTAGATGGCCAGTAAAAATGTTTATCGACATTATTATTTCTATTGTTCGTTGATTTGAGTCTCTGAGAGTTCCAAAACTGTACGTGGGGTAAAATGGACATTTCTGCACCACCGGAAGCCTCGAAAAAATCGATATTTTCATTTCTTAAACGTTTAACAGAAAATAATAAGCTCAGTTTACTCCGGTTTCTTGCCTTGATCGTCTTTTTGAAATTTTATAACTGACTCTGTCATGCATTTGCCCAAAAATTGTTCCTAAAACGAAACATTCACAATTATAATAAATTTCAATAAACTGATCACAAAATGGACTCTTTGAATTAAATTTCACGATTTTGTTGATTTGACCCCACAATTATAATGAATTTCAATAAATTGGTGACAAAATGGACTCATTCGGATTAAATTTCACGATTTTGTTGATTTGACCCCACAATTATAATGAGTTTCAATAAATTGGTTACAAAATGGACCCTTTGAATTAAATTTCACGATTTTGTTGATTTGACCCCATAATTATAATGAATTTCAATAAATTGGTGACAAAATGGACTCATTCGGATTAAATGTCACGATTTCGTGGTTTTAACAATCACAATTATAATAAATTTCAGATATAATACCATCGGGTTCGTACGTAATAAAGAGCGAAACCTTCGACTTCGATCTTCTTCAAGAATTTCCAACAGTGGATGATTTTCTAGATACGAGTGAATATCCGGTGATTCATTCGCCTCATTTGTTGAGTATAGGAAAATCCATAATCGAGATAGCTCAAGTGCTCGTAGATTTGCAAAGACGAACATGTCCTCACGGCGAAGTTTGTATTCTGCCGCGTTTCGATGCGAAACGTGTTCGTGATATATCGAACACAGAAGTGTACGAGGCGCTTCACATATTACCAAAATCGCACATAGTCAAATACGTCGTTTCGCGACGTACCAATCAACCGGATACGGTGGAATTAGCACGAGTCACAACGTACAACGTGGACGTGACGAATCTTCATGTTACACCGGAAATACCAGAAATTAAAATGCCCAAGTTATGCGTTAAAAAAATGATAAACAAGTGTCGAAAATGTGCTAATTTCAAAGCGAGACTCGACGTCTTGGCCGAATCTTCAAAAAACACCGATCATCCCTCTTCGCCTGAAAATTTTCTCAAGGACGGAGTTCTCGTGCCCATTTTTTTGACAGTTATGGCCTGCGGCACTTTGGCTTCTCTCGTTATCGTTGTTTTCATTATTTATCGATATTTTTCCGAAGAAGTACTCGATGGTAACCCGAGCCTCACAGTTCTTCTCGTAACCGCTAACATTTTTGTCCTTCAAACAGTTTTACCATTTTGTATCAACGACCAGCCTCAACATTTACGAGAATACATTAATTCTCGAAAAATATTCATCTCCACTCTTTCCCTTGGAATCACCTTCTCAATTATGCTCTCTCGAGCTTTCTTTCTCGCTTTTTCAACCGGAGGTGTTTTCACTACTCACATCAATGGATACCTTCAAGGACTTATGGTTTTTTTCATGGCTGGCGTGCAAGTCACTATTTCTACGATGTACTTCGTCCTCAGCACCGATGACTCTTCAAAGGTCGTCAGAAGTTTGACCTTCGTTGCACTTCTTGGTAAGTACTTCGAGACCTATAAATTTGTGGTTGATCCTTTGTAGACACACTGGGCCATTTTGCCCCATAGTCATTATTTAGCTCTCCTTTACAAATTATAATTTCGACTACTGCCAAAATGTTTTTTCAACATGAAAATAAATCAAATTCGCTTCTTCAAATATAAATACTTATTGTTTTTCAAATCTCGTCAATTTTTTAGATTTTTTTTCGATAAATAACATTTTTCTTGGGCATATTGACAAAATTCTCTTTTTTTAAAGTAAAATACTCACGTTTTTCGATGGATAAATGTTCAATCATTTTTCTGTACCATTCTATTCGATATTTTCTATATTTTTATTGTGCCTTTATATCAAGAAGTGTTTTGAGTGCATTCCTGATTTTTTTTTTCAATAAAAACGTCAAAAATATTGGAAAGTGATCAAATTCTCGATTCTTAAAGTAAAATACTCACTTTTTTCGATGGAAAAATTTTCAATCATTTTTCTATGCCATTTTTATTGTAACTTTGTATCAAGAAGTGTTTTGAGTACATTCCGGATTTTTTTTTTCAATAAAAACGTCAAAAATATTAGAAAGTGATCAAATTCTCGATTTTTAAAGTAAAATACTCACTTTTTTCGATGGAAAAATGTTCAATAATTTTTCTACACCATTATATTCGACATTTTCTAAATTTTTATTGTGCCTTCGTATCAAGAAGTGTTTTGAGTGCATTTCTGATAATTCTTTCTTCAATAAAAACGTCAAAAATATAAGAAATTGATCAAATTCTCTACGTTTAAAGTAAAATGCTCACTTTTATGGATGTAAAAATGTTTAATAATTTTTCTACACCATTATATTCGACATTTTCTAAACCTTTATTGTCCCTTTGTATCAAGAAGTGTTTTGAGTGTATTCTTGATTATTTTTTTTCAATAAAAATCGATCAAAAAGTTGCTGATCACGAGTCAAATAACTTAGTGTTTCGATGGAATGGCAACATTTGAGTGTATCAACGAAGGGTTAAAACTTGTTTCTTTTGTTTCAGGCTACGATATATTTCTTCTATTTGTTCTGTTCGTCGTGTGCTGTTTCGTCGCTCAAATCCAGAGAAATTATCGCGAGGGCAAATGCTTTTTTGGCACTGTTATTGGACTTCTTATTGCCTGGGCCGTTTGGTTAACGTGTTTTGCCCTCGTCGAAATTCATTTGCGCGACACTGTTGTTTGTTCCGGTATCATAGCCACTGGTTATATTATAATTATTGGCATCCTTATACCTCGCACGTATTACATGGTAACGCATCTCGCTGGAGGAAAACATTTCTTACGTCGTTACGAAACAACGGACCTTGGATCTGATCCACGGACTAGTACGATGGCCCGCCAGGTCAGAATGACCCAGAGTCCCAATCCTCAAGCTTGGAATCAACGACCCGGTCCTGGAGCTCCTGCTTTTTTTTAATCACCAATTTCTCTAGTTGAGCACATTTTTTTTATTCTCCATTTTTTATCTTCTCCATTTCGTGGACTTAGAAACCTCCTCGTAATTCAGAGATCCAAAGTAGAGATTCCTAAGTGTTTATATTCTAAAACGAAACTAACCAACTTAAAAAAAAAACAAAAAAGGAAAATCGTGGATTTAGAAGCTTCCTCGTAAACCAGAGATTCAAAGGTGCCTCAAAAAACAATAATTTATTCTTTTTTTTTTTTATCTTCAATCAACTTTTGTTATCGATAAGAATGGAACATTTTTTTTGTACGAATATTAGCTGTGCTCGTGGCTCAATTATTGTCTGAAAATATCGTTTTTTATGGAACTGTGATATTTTTAACAATTATGAACATTTTGGACCAAAATTGAATCATTTAAAATTACGAAATTTTCAGATTTTTTAACATTTCACGAAAATTGGAGTAAATTTTGTTTTTTTTCAAATTCGTATCCGGGGATATTTATTTATCTGTTCAATTATTGATGAATTTTATTGAATTCTGAATGAGATTAAAAAATTCATTTTTTTTTGACACCTTCGTAATGAGCAATTTTTTGGAATATCATGAAGTTCACAAATTATTATTATTATTATTATTATTTATGAGTTACATTTCTATTCAAATTGAAATTATAATTGAGAAATTGAATATTCAAATTGGTTCAGTTTTTTTCGCAATTTTGAAGCATTAATTTAATTATTTATTTATTTATTTATTCGAAACATTTTCTTAATTTGATTTGCTCATGAAACGCAGTTGGATTTTTTGTTTATTCAAGATGTAAAAAAGTTCTTGATGGAAAAATATAATTTCCGGACTTTTTAAAGTCAAGTAACGAATGAAAATATAAAAATGTTGTTAATGTATGCCGCACGATTCATTTGAAGGGGTGAAAAAAAAATGATACTTGACCCAGTATTTTTCTCACGTTCCATTTACCGGCTCGATGAATACTGACACTTAATGTGCTTATGCTATTTGTGCTATCCTTGAAACGCAGTTGAGGTAAAAGCCAAGCAACCAAGCAAGCATGCATTACGTGTGTAAAGTTGAGTAAAAGCTGCTATAAGTCACAGGGGCTTCCATCATTACCGAATCCGAGAATCTCAGTTTAGCCATTTTTTAAAGGTCTTTTTAAATCTCATTTAACAATATACAGCAAAAAAAAAACTTTTAATTAAGAGCTTTCACACACTTCGATTTAAGTCTAAACGATCGATTGTTTATAAACAATTTGCCAAAACATAATTTACAAAAATTACATCCACAAATCGTCCATTTTTTGTTTTGTTTTTTTTTTTTTAATAAAATTTTCGTCTTTTATTGTCAAAATAAATCATTGAGTAAAAAAAAAACAATTCTTCAAATTCTGTTTTCAATATCTCTAAGAATTCGAAAGAATTTTAAGACACAATTCGATGTTTGGGTTCACGTGAGAATTCGACAAAATTTTATTGATATTTGGTAACAAATTAATAGTCGATTATCATCGATTAAACAATCATTTAAATCGTCTTACTGTATGAATTTTAGGATAAAAATTAAAATGAAAAATAAAATAAAATAAAAAAATATATAAAAAAAAATATGAAAATTTGAAGAAATTTTACTATTATTTGAATTCAACAGCTTGGACAAAGACCATTTTACGACTACGTACACCCAATGGAAAGTATAACCGGTGGTCCGTTACCACAAATGTCGAGGTATCCAAATTATTATGGTAGCTCGAGTCCTAATCCACATTATCGTATGGCGACAAGTGGAAGAGTTACTTTTAATGATCCTGTGAGACTGCCAAGTTATAACAATTACGCATATCATCCGGATATGCAGGAAATGGAGAATCCTTACGTCGTGCCTCGGGTATGCTTGGAAAATCCAGAGGTAAAGACCAAACGTCAAATAACATTTCAAGAGATTTCTAATTCTTAGAAAAATGACAACAAAAAAATCGATTCAAAATCAATTGGGAAAGTTTTTTCTATTTTTTTTTTCGCTTCCAAAAGCTTGTCGTCAAAAATGGAGTTTGTTAAGCGTAATTTAATTTTTCTGAATGAAAGAAATCCTCGGAGACACTTGGAGTCATTTTTGAAAAAATTGATTTTTGCCAAATTGACAAATTTGTTCAAACGAAACTTATACTTTTTTTTTATCAAAAAAATCAACAAAAATCAGCTGTGAAACCACATTTTTCAAACTCATGGTTCATTCGTCATAAGATTCGAGTAAAACGAAGAAAAAAAAATATTGCCAGGGTTCCAGAGTTCCAATAGGCAGAGATTCGAACAACGAAGTATGTTACGCACAGCCAAGATATGCAGGAAGGCCAAAGCTCGTATTTCGTGATCACAAAGATTGCATCGAGACTGATGTTTACGTGGAAGACAGAAGATTGTCAGCGGGCAGAAGAGGACCGAACGAGGCTTATCCGTCACGTGGTGCAAGTCCGAGACACTATCAGTCCGAGGAAACTATTCGTGAAGAGGAGGAACAGGATCGCGAAGTCACGAGGATAACCAGACTTTAAAAACTTACCTCTTGTTCTCCGTCTTATTTATTCGTAGTGTAAAAAGTTAATGAGTCACAATTAATATATTTTATTTAGAATTATATTGTCACTGTCTTTTATTTTCTCCAAATCCTCAACCTCATTTTTCTGTGTCTATGTGTCTGTGTGTGCGTGTGTGTGAAGCCAAAAAATTTTTTAATAAAAAGTTACAACGTTCATTTAGGAATAATTACAAAAAAAATCGATTTTTTCATCATTTCCTTCGTCAGTAAAAAAAAAAAAAAGTTACAACGTTCATTTAGGAATAATTACAAAAAACGTTCGATTTTTTTCTTATTTCCTTCGTCATTAAAAAAAAAAAAAAAAAAAAAAACACGAAAGTCATTGAATAAAAAGTTGAAACGTTTATTTAGGAATAATTACAAAAAACATTCAATTCTTTCATTATTTTCATCGTCATTTAAAAAAACAATAGTCATTTGTTGAAAAGTTGAAAAGTTTATGAAAAAAAACTTTCACGTACGAATGATTGAAAAAATCTTTCGATGTTTCCATTATTTCCTTCGTCTTTAAAAAAAAAAAAAAAAAAAAAAAAAACACCAACAAAAGTCATTGAATAAGAAGTTGAAACGTTCATATCGGAATAATTACAAAAATTATGCAATTTTTTCATTATTTCGATCGTCATTAAAAAAACAACAAAAGTCATTGAATAAACAGTTAAATGTTTACAGAAATAATAATATGAAAGTTTTTAAAATCGTTTCTTCTTTTTATATCCTTTAAAATTCATTTTTTTTTTTTTTGATTGATTAAAATTATATACTAACGTTGTAACATTTTATTAAATGACTTGTTTTTTTTTTTAATGACGATTGAAGAAAAGACGTATAGAATTCTTTAAAAATAACTGAATAAAATGACTTTACGGAGATATGCATCCGTTTGGTCGATTAAAAGTGTGAAGTATAATTAAATCGTCACAGAGTGATTATCTAAAGCAATTTATCTACAATTATGTTCGTATTATTTTGAATTACGTTCAATTATATGAAAATAGGAATATATCAGACAAAATACAATAATTAAAGAAAAATAATTCCAAGAATTTTTTCATCGCAGAGCATGCTTATTAAAAAATAAGTTTTTGCTGTAGTGTTTGTTATGTTCGATTTAAATTGGTGAAGGGTAGTTACCGAGGACATTGGCAGCAATCTGGTCGTAGCAATGAAAGGAAATTGGGTTGTGTGTGTCAGTAATTTTGCAATCAGGCCGCAGGTGGATCTGTTCAAGTGTTTCCCATAGGAACGAATCCATTGGTGGTTTCGTTTCGCATCTGCATCGAAATTCTTCGATGTACGAAATTCAATAAATTTTCAAATATATACTTAAATTCGAAAATACTTCAATGTCAAATGTTCGTCGCGATTGTCACGAGTCCTTGTCGTTGAAATAATTTTTTTTTTTTTTATATTTCGAGGATCGTGACGTTCGAAGACTCGTATCGACGATCAATTTTTATCGTTGATGTTAAATCGTTAAATGTATTTTTTTTTTAATTTTTTTTTTTTTCAAAAATGATATGGTTAAATAATGGTTTCCACTTGACGAAGCATCGGTGAGTAATTCTCTGGTCTGTTCGTTGTTGATAAGCCGGTCTGGGTTACCGAAACAAATCGAAAAGTGCAGTGACTCGTAAAACAGCACATCAAGACCCTATTTTATCGACTACTCCGATCGCATATATAGTCATGTATTAAAACTTTCGTTCATACAGACACACGTGTCCATATGTGTCCATGTCCATGGGAAAAAACCCCATAAAGCCCATACACAGTTCACTACCGATACTGTAATGTTCCACGGAGTTGAGAATAAAGTTTTCTGCGCAAGTCCTTTACCTCTTCGAAGCTACGGCAAGTAAAGTGAACAAATTCTATAAAAGCTCTAACCATCGAGCACTGATTTTACTCTGCAGTGAGAATGGCAACTTTAGAAGCTTCCAAGTGTCTTCGTCGAGTGTTCACCATATCCAACAAATTTTACGTTAAATTACTAAATAAACAAAATAACTAAACGAATTTGAGTTTGAATTTAAAAAAATAATAAAAATTAAAAAAAAAAAAAACAAACAAAGAGTGATTTGTTAATTAATGAAACTCGTCTTATAATGACTCTAGAAAATTTGAAAAATTCTCGATTCGTCATAGTGATCATTGTTTATTTGAGTCTTTTTTTGGATAACGTTTTACTGACGGTTGTTGGTGAGAAAATTATTTAAAAGTTTATTCATATTTCATGTGCTCGAGAGTGAAAGTGATTTAATCATCAAACGTCGTTTCGATTTATCGAATTTATAATTACAGTCCCCATTATACCGGATTATCTCACCAGCATCAATGGCAATTCAACGATCTCTGGAAACACTCAAGATTATGATGAAAATGGCCGAGTAGGCTTCTTACTTAGCTCCAAAGCTTTTGTACAATTATTACTCAATCCAGCCATCGGAAGTCTTACCGGAATTACCGGATATGCAATCCCATTGTTTCTTGGAAATTTAAGCCTTTTAATTGCAGCCTTACGTACGTCATTTCTACCAAAATCTAAGTACAATGATTATTCGTCTTTAAAAAATTACAAATCGTCAACAAAAACACAATTTTTCGAATCGTTACTATGTTTTTTTTTATCTTTTGAGATCTTGAACAGTGTGAGAACCAAACAAAAGCCTTTTTTATAAGAAAAGCAAAAAAAAATCTGTTACGAATATTTATTTATTTATTTATTTATTTATTTATTTATTTATTCATTTATTTATTTATTTATTTATTTATTTATTTATTTATTTCACAGAAATTTTTTTAAATGTTGATCATCATTGTATTCAATGATTTAGAAAATATTCGAGAATCAAAGACGTTTTGACGAAAAATTATTTTTATTCGGATTTTTTGCAGTTTTTGCTTTTGGACAAACTTACGAATTTTTGTTCCTGGCAAGAAGTATTCAGGGAATATCATCAGCTTGCATTGGAGTCTCGGGCATGTCACTCGTAGCTTCGCAATATTCCGAAGACAACGAAAGATCAAAAATTATGGGTTTTGTTCTTGGGAGCATAGCTCTTGGAGTTTTAGTTGGTTATCCAATCGGTTCGATACTTTATGATATAGAGGGTAAAATGGCACCTTTTTTACTTGTATCTATTCTCATTGTTGTACCGATAGGTGAGTATTTTTGAAAAAAAAAAAAAAAAAACTCATAAATAAAACAATTTCTTATTTTAACTTCTGTTTTTAATGGGAATTTGTAATTTTTTCAGGCTTACAATTATTTGCATTAGATTTGAAGCCAAAAACTCAGTCCGAGGTAATGAACAAGTGTCATTTTTGTTAATTTTTTAAAACGATAGTTAATGCTCAATTTTTTTTTTACAGAACACAGAAAATTCAACAAGTTGGAAAAATTTACTTTGTCAAGGAAAAATCCTTATCATAGCAGGCGCGATTTGGTGCTCGACCTCTCCGATGGCTATTCTCGAACCTTGTTTACCGATTTGGTTGAGAATGCACATAAAACCAAAGGTAAAATTTCCCATCTCTCATTCTCCTTTTTTTATGGTTTTGCTTTTTTAGTAGAATTTCAATTTTGAGAGAAAGAAAGTCTGTCAAAAACATAATTGCTCTGGTTGCTCATTACAAAGTTTTTCGTACTGTCAAAACGTTGATTTCACGAAAATATAAAACGAACAAAAATCCTCTATGAACTAAAAAAAACTTCAGGCAAGAATAGAAATTCTGTAAATATACAAATTTCTTTTCGAAGAATATTTTCTGGATGAAATAAATTTCAAACTCTTCGAATTTCTTAAAAACGCTTGTAACAATTTTTTTTTTAAATTTTGTCTGCACCCAATTTTACTGAATCGTAAAAAAACTCTGAGACAACATTTTTCAATTTTTCTCAAACAAGTTCGTTCGTAAAAAAAAGAATTCTTTTGTCTGCACCCATTTTTACTGAATCGTAAAAAAACTCTGAGACATGACATTTTTCAATTTATTTCCAACAAGTTCGTACGTATTTGTAAACAAATAATAATTACCTGTCAAAAATTTCTCAAAAAAAAAAAAAAAAAAAAAAAAACAAAATCCAATAGTTTTGACATTATTCTATAAAAAACGAGCTTTGAAAACGTCATTCTAGATAATTATACGCCGTCGATATACGAGTGAGTGAAAAATTTAGTTGTTGGAAAAAAAAAAAAACTTTTTTGGTGTGGGATTAATTGAATTGGTTAATATTTTTAGAAATGGCAATTGGGTACAGTGTTTATACCAGACAGCGTTGGATATCTGATAGGAACAAATTTCTTTGGAGTGATTGCTTATCGTAATGGTAGAGTGAAAACAGCGGTGTTAGCGATGTGTTTGGTGGGCGTGAGTCTGATATTGTTACCTCTGGCAACAACGATGTCCCAGTTGATAATACCACATCTTGGGATGGGTCTTGGAATTGGTATAGCCGATGCTGCTCTCGTTCCTCTTTTAGCGAGTCTCGTCGATCAGGATGGAAACTATGGCCCAGTATACTCGATACAGCAGGTGGCAGTCAGTCTCGCTTACTCCTTAGGTAAAATGTGATTTTTATGTGGCAATAAAATATAAAAAAAAGTTTAATCATCTAATTTTATTAGTGCCAAGAAAAAGATTGATTCTTTATTACGTGTTATTGTTTTATTCTGTCTAAAGGACCATTTTATGTGGCAATAACGTTCGAGAAAAGGAAAATTATTTAATTTTATTAGTGCAAAAAAAAAGATTGATTCTTAATTACGTGTTATTGTTTTATTCTGTCTAAAGGACGATTTTATGTGGCAATAAAGTTTGAGAAAAGTAAAATTATTTAATTTTATTAATGGAAAAAAAAGATTGATTCTTAATGACGTATTATTGTTTTATTTTATTTGAAGGACCATTTTATGTGGCAATAAAGTTTGAGAAAAGTGAAATTATTTAATTTTATTAGTGCAAAAAAAAAAAGATTGGTTCTGAATGACGTTTCATTGTTTTTGTTGTTGTTTTATTTTATTTAAAGGACCATTTTATGTGGCAATAAAGTTTGAGAAAAGTGAAATTATTTAATTTTATTAGTGGAAAAAAAAAGATTCATTCTTAATGACGTTTCATTGTTTTTTTTATTATTTTATTCTGTATAAAGGAACAATTTATGTGGCAATAAAGTTCGAGGAAAGTAAAATTATTGAATTTTATTACTGCAAAAAAAATTGATCTTCAATGTCGTTTCATTGTTTTTTCTGTTTCATTGTGTTTGAAGGACCAATTCTCGGCAGTGAACTCGTTCGTGCAATAGGTTTTCAATGGGTAATGAGAAGCGCAGGTCTCGTCAATATCGCTTATTGTCCATTGCTCGCTTACGTTGCTTTGGAAAGAAGAAAACCTCTGGCCGATGAAGAAACCAAGAAGTACAGTAGCATCGACAAGGATTGCAGTACCAAGTATCAAAGATTTCATGATTCGGACGATGAGCTTTAAAACGTACTATTTTTCATTCTACGTTCTATGTTAAAATTTATATTCTAACATTTTATTCTCTTGTATTTTACGAATAAATTTATTTGTCAAATAAATGATTCAATTGAAAATTTATGTCCGTAGAGCATTTTCAAACTTTGAACAAAATTATACTTTATTTATTATTTATCATTTATTTATAAACTCGAATATCGATCACTCATTTAATTCAGAATTAATTAAATAAAATTTTAAGAACAGTGAGTGACGATCAATTTATTTGATATAAAATAATAAAATAATCAATTTATCGTCTCGTCGTCTAGTCAAAATATTCGTAAATCAAAAAAAAAAAAATTATAATAATTACGATAATTTCGATAAAACGATTTTTAATAATATTTCTAAATATGTTTGTACAAGAACGAATTAAATCGATGTAAATATTGACACAACGTTAATATTTTGTATCGATATATATATGTCTATTCGTTCAAGGAATAAATATAATAATATTGGAAAAATGTATTATAAATAGAATAGAGGTTTACTTTTTAAGAGTATGGAATTTTCCTATATATAAGGCTGTAGGACGAAGTTGAATAAATCGCTGTTGGAAGTAAATTACCCGGAAGAAATGGGACGAAAATCAACATCGCGCTATATATACAAAAAATACACCTATAGTATTACGTGACGAGGACTATTTGATACAGAGGAGGGTTGCGCGTTGTGGTGTGTTCGTGTCAAGCAACCCTTGTAGTATAGCACTGTATCGTGTATATACGATAAGTGGATCCCGAGCTATAACCGAGCCATGATGTTTATTGTAGGAAACACTCACGATATATAAGCACGAAGGCAACTATAACTAATTGGAATGGCTAATTGCTTCGTCTATCAGGGAGTCTTCGAGTCTCGAGTGTTCGACAAGCTTCGACAAACGAGACATTCTATAAATAGTACAAACAAATAGTTGCAATGGGAGCATTTTGCTATTGTCAATTATCGTATTTATCGTTAATTTCGCGTAGTTCTTCCATTCTTATTCGATTAACGACACTAGTCAATGATCCCAACAAATTTATTCTCTTACAATACGTCATTTTTCAGATTTTATTTCCATGGTAAATAGTTTCGATTTTTTTCTTCGTAAAAACATATTTATTTCATAAATAGGAAGCAAGCAATCCTTGTAAATGTGTGTGTGTGTGTGTGTGTGTGTGTGTGTGTGTGTGTGTGTTCGGGGAAACGAAAATTTATGCTCCTTACAATCAATTAAACATTATGTTCAACGGGGCTTGACTCAACCCCGGAAATCGAAAAAGTAAACAATCTTTTCATAGAAAATGATCGAAGTCTGAAAAAACAAAATATTGTGATCTTTTTGATTCTTCATCGAAACAGTGTTTTTCTCTCCAGTAAGAATTTCATTGTCACGAGTATTTTTGTTACAGCATCGACTTATTTTTCAAATAAAACAGAATTTTTGGTTTTTTTTTCTTTCGTAGTTAGGGTTTTCTTGGAAAAAGTTGTTGTCACGACTTGAAGGACTTTATCGAAACAGTGTTTTTCTCGTTACTAAGAATTCATTGTCCCGAATGTTTGTGTTACAGCATCGACTTATTTTTCAAATAAAATAGAATTTTTGGTTTTTTTTATTCGTAGTTATGGTTTTCTTGGAAAAAGTTGTCACGACTTCAGGGACTTTATCGAAACAGTGTTTTTCTTTTTTTTGTGTTACAGGATCGACTTATTTTTCAAATAAAATAGAATTTTTGGTTTTTTTTATTCGTAGTTATGGTTTTCTTGGAAAAAGTTTTTGTCACGACTTCAGGGACTTTATCGAAACAGTGTTTTCCTTTTATTTGTGTTACAGGATCGACTTATTTTTCGAATAAAATAGAATTTTTGATTTTTTTTTGTAGTTATGATTTTTTTGGAAAAAGTTGTTGTCACGACTTCAGGGACTTTATTGAAACAGTGTTTTTCTTTTATTCGTGTTACAGGATCGACTTATTTTTCAAATAAAATAGAATTTTTGGTTTTTTTTATTCGTAGTTATGGTTTTTTTGGAAAAAGTTGTTGTCACGACTTGAGGGACTAGGGCAGCTATGACGTATAGATATTCGAGAGGAATATCGTTAGTCGGTAGCCCTATCACATTACCCTCGCGAAACCTTTTACCTTATTTTTCCTTTCAAAGTTTCAGCATCTCAAGTAACATCCTTTGGGGATGCTTTCCCTTCGAAAATCCCCAGCGACAACATCAACGCATTTGTACACACATACGAGAAGCTTTTCCACTTGTATATGTGTTTGCATATACATGTGACATTATAGGATAACAAATTACAGCTGAAGAAGGGCCGCGTTTCGCGTCACACGAGAAGCTGTTCTCGCACGCGTCTGTGTAAAAACACAACTTTTTCATTGTCCGAATTTGCTCAACGTGATTTTTTATTTTCCTTCAATTTGTTAAAGCGATAAAAACAAAAATAAAAACATTGAAAAATAACAAGAAATAAAAAGTCTAAACTGTTCGTGTTTCGAAGGTTTTTATCATTGTCAAAAGGTCAGTACAATCTGATGAACGAAGTGACAAAAAAAAACGTATTATAAGAAAGAACGTGTAGAAAGAGAATGAAGAACAAAACGCGACACACTCCGGTACGTGTCTCGAGGCTTTTCAAAGCGAGCGAGAGAGGATCCAAACAAAGCTCTTGAGAATTTTTTCACGATTGTTTAAGTTCTACTTAAAGCATTTTTTGAGTAGCTTAAGTGCAAGTGCCTCGATGAGAAGGAAATGTAAAGCGAATGAGCGTGAAGCGTCGTCCAGAATTATGACATTTCTAGTCTAATTGGCGAGGAGATTAAAAAAAAAGGGGGGAGAAGTCATTTTTTCACGTTTTTTCGTTGATGTAATAATTGAATAATGTTAGAAACTCGAATGTTCGTTAAAACTGTGTTCATAAATTCCTCGAAAAATATGTCAGAAGAAGGAAAATTGAGTTGCAATCGTTCGTGAGTTGTTAAAAACTAGAAAAATCTGCGTTTCAAGTTTCAGTAAAAAAAAACGAGGTTGAAGAATCCTCGAGAAACTTGTCGAGCCTCTTGAACAAAGACCAACGTTTCGTCTCGTTTTGTACCCGTTAGAGAAAAATCGGTCAGTGAAAAAGCAAGAAAAAGCAGTGAAAAAAAAAGTCGAATATTTTTCGAAAGCCGAGTAAACAATGTAAAGAAATACGCAAGAAAAAACGTGGGTCGAGTTGACGTAGAATTTCTTATGCATATAGAGTCACTGCGACTGTTCCACGGAAAAATAAGCCTCTGGCAAAGTTTCGCGACGAATGTAGGTGAAAAAAAGTAGAAAAAAAAAACAATTAAGTACTTGCTTCATTATAACATGATGAAGAGAACGCTCGACTGACGAGAGGCGAAGATTTTATACACACGTGCGACGTCTACAAAAAAAAAAAAAAAAAAAAAACCAGAAGAAAGTGAAATAAAAAGAGGTAAAAGCGAAGAGAAGGGAACGGAATAATGTTGAGGTTATGAAAACCTATTGATATGACATTTAAAGAAAATAGAAAAAAGTATTGTGTGTGTCCGCGGTCGTGGTTAGTAGCACGTAGGCAGTTTTTTTTTTTTTAGGTTAGGCCTGAATAATTTTCTCTATCAGACAAAAAAGAAAATTCTATTTTCGTAACGTTTACGTTTTTTTTGTCCTTAATACGATACTCATTTGACACACGTACACGTGTTGAACTATATTTTGCTTTATATACACAACCGCGTCCTTTCTGTACCTTTTCTCAATGATATCTTCCCCATTATCCGTCTCGTGTGCCCTTCCGCGTAATGTGTTCATCCGAAGGTCGCCCGGGCTCATACACAGAATATTATGGAACAAAAGCTCATCATGTATACATTTTTCAAGAGCCTCGCCAATTGTAAACGGAATAAAAAAGACTCGGCGAGGAAAGTACGAAATAATCCGTAAGCTTTTCACCCCTTTTTAATTATTTGTCTCTATTCTCTTGACGAGAGAAAAAAACTGTTGTGTTTATAAGCCCAGGCAACATTTGAGTTCCGGTCAGAATGCTCATTCGTCAAATTTTAATACGAAATTCTGTATAAAACGTAATAGGATAGAAAATAGAAAAAAAAACTTTGAATTACGCGAAGAAATCCATTTCCCTCTGACGCTATGAAAAAATCAAAATAATTCAAAGTCGCATGATCTGCAGTAAAGAAAAAAAAAGTTTATTCAATTTTTTAAAGATTTTCCGAACTCTCCCCCAATCGGATGAAAAAAAGTGAACTCATAAAAATCGTGTTCAACATCATCTCTCGAAAATGGTGAATAAAAAAATGTACAGGACCCTTTTTTACTATTCTGAAATGTTTTCTGCCTTATCTCGTCCGCGAATGACGAGCAAGGAAAGTCGTTGCCGGGTTAATGGATACAGCAAAATAAATAAAAAGCGATGGTGGGATGGCGTAAAAGCTGAAACTCGTAAAAATCGGAGGACATATCTCTCGGTGGCATCTGCTCGAAAAAGTCGTCCTAAGTAGAGAGTAGAGCGAGAGAGAGAGGAAACGAGAGAGAAAGCGAGGGACGAGGGAAAGTGAAATTATGGGAAATTCCTTGAAGCTTTGAGATTTCGGCGGGTATAGTATAAGGAATTTGGTGAAATTCGTGTTTTATGCTAGCGAAAAATCCGCGCTGCCGACTAACACGCGGGCGCATGGGAGTTAAATCCACCACCAAACTCGTATCGTTTTCCACCACCCCGCGTCACTACAAATTTTCCTTTTTGGCCCGAGGGGGATGCTGCGTCCGGGACCGTATACTCAGAGCACCAGCAGCAGCGAAGCAGCACCGTATCGATCTCGCACCCTACCAACCGACCGAACGACCGACAGACAACCAACCAACCGAGCTCACGCGCGCACTCGTACAAACTTACACACATCAACGAATACCTCTCACCTCGTGAGCCTCTACACTGACGTTATCACCGACCAACTTACACGAAAGCTCTCCCGCTCTCCTATCCACTGCCTCCGCTGCTAAAGAAACACACGTTTTCTCTCTCTCTCTCTCTCCTTCTCTCTTTCTTTCTGTTTCCCCCTCCTTTCGCCCTCGCTCTTACTCACTCGATCACTCGCATTTATCCCTCTCTGTCCTTCTCTTTCACATACACACACTTCCTACTCGGTTTGCTGCCCGTTCGTTGGGTTTCCCATCGAAGCCTGGCTTCAGTAAGCTCGGAGCTTTAGACCGGTGCACGCCCAAACAGGACTCTGTGTTTCATTGTCCTCAAACCGAACGAAAAAATATACTTAATTCTCGAGAACTTAGAACCTTAATCCAGTCTTTCTTATTAATATAAACTTTATCTTTTATCATTATCTCATCGGTAAAAAAAAAAAATCGCGACGCAATTAATCTCGACTTTGAAATTGTGATAGTGATTTCCAGAGATAGCTTTCGCGCAACTATTTTATTGGCAGATATAGTTTTTTATTCGATTTTTTTTCCTTACTTTGCCAAGTCGTAGAAGACACTTTTTCTTTCGTATTTCGTTGTGTTGTTGTTTGTTGTTGTTTTGGTGAAATTTCTCGATACAATCGATCAACCAAATAATAACGAATTTTTATTGCGTCAAGACAGCGCAATGAAAAAATCTTCGTTGTGAAACAAAGTCATGTAAGAATAATTTATAAGAAATCGTAACGAAATATCGTGCGTAAGGTGCTTATTAGTTTTAGATTGAAAATTTATTGACAGAATGCAACGAACGTGTCGGATTTATACATCGTGAATAACTGCACGTTTGGAAATGTTTGTGTCGTGTGAAATTGTTTAAATGATCTGTTGTTGTTGTCGTCAGCAGCAAACTTATTGATGGACTCCTCGCACACGTTTGTTGATACATTTTTCTCTCTTTTCATAAATATCACAAGAACCTCCCAACTATTATAATGCAATTTGAAATAACATTATACCGTCAACATCGTTAGTCTGTTCATAGAAAATCCTGTCAACAGTTTCTCATCGATATATCCATGAAAATAAATATAAACATTAGAAAATAAATGGCATTCGAGAATTTTATGATATTAACAAAGCAAACTTATCGTTAGTAAACGGCAATGAAATTAACCACCGGCTGTTTCAATCTACAAACACGAATCACGTGAATTTTTATAATCTTCAATACATCGAAACATGTTTACACTACAATTTTGAATATTTGAGCTGTCATTATTGTGGAAGACTTGACTAATTTTTTTATAAATCAAAACAATAAGTTTTTTACGAGATTATAGTTTTAACTTCGTATACAAAAATGTTTCCATTAAATGTGCAAAATGATACAAAGATAAAAAGGTTTTTAATGTACTTTTCGTGGGATTTTAAACTTCCATCAAAACTCGGATTTCAAATCTCGTAATATCACGGAGTAAAGAATGGAAAATCTGATTTTGTGCAAAGATCGTAAAAAATCTCGTAAAATCGTTTGAAATATGAATAAAGTTTTGGAAACTGTGTGTGTATGTGTGTGTTTTTTTTGTTATGAGATAATGAAAAAGCTCAGGATTGTAACACGTAATGAAATTTCATTCTGGTTAATATTCTTCGGTTAGACTAGAATCGCGGTCAGGTGAAGCACCGGAGCTCGAGCATTCAGACGAGACGTTTATTATGATCGTTCAGTCTGTCTGTATATATGTATCTACATTCGTATAAATGAGTATATATGTATATCACCGGAATGTATATAAGTACGAATCGTGTCGTCTTTTAGCGGGATGTAGGATGAAATTGTTCAATCATCACCAACGACACGCTATGATTTCTCCTGGGGAACGAAGAAATATCGTATCGAGATAATGAAGAAGGAACTCGATTGCTCTTCAGTTTAGCGATAAATGAGAAAAAAATCGATTTATCATTAACCACCACATACCGTCACTAACAACTATTTAATACTTTTTCTTCATTTTTTCACACTCTATTCAGCGATAATATTTGTTTATATTTTTTATCCTCACACTTATTTCATCCCATTATCGTAGATACTATCACGAGGTGATAATTCTTATCATTTCAAATAATCACGTTTCTTTCTAAATACTTCCGACACATTTTCCTGAAGAAAAACTTAATTCGACCTCTACTTCGTTTTACCAGGAGATTTTTCGTTTTCTTTTACGAAAAATTGTTCCAAAGAATAGAGAATTCGTTAGGGAAACTATAAAATTTCATAATATTTTTGTTTTTCTTAATTTTTTTTTTTTTTTTTTTAATTATATTTATATTATTCATTTTTTATTTATTTATCTTATTTATCTCTTTTATTTTGCTAAATATTCGAAATGTTCGGAATATTTATTTTATTAATTTTATTTATTTGACTTAATTGATTTATTCGATTTTTTTGATTAATTTATTAACTTTATTAACTTTATTAATTTTACTAATTTTATTAATTTTATTAATTTTATTTAAAATAGAAATTGTATGGCGGGGACAATAATGTGTGAAAAATAATATGTTACCAGATGATAAGACGTAGAAGAGGATCCTAAAAAGTGAAAAGAAGGATAAATGGCGATTGGATGAAGGAAAAGATAATTCATGAGTCACTCGAAGCCTTGCCGAGCGATTCTTATACACCAGGATCTTACAATGTGTGGCGGTCTTCCTTAGCTCTCCGTCTCTCTTTCTCTCTCTCTCTCTCTCTCTCTCTCTCTCTCTATATCAATAGACCGAATGATCCGTGTAGCCGGTGGAGAGGTTGACGAAGAGGCAAGGTTGGTCACGAAACAGACCGGAAGCGATTGAGATTGATAGATTGACGAGTGTACGACGACGACGACGACGACGACGACGAGCATCAAGTACATGGCTCTCGTAACCCGGTGCACTTTGTTCGTAAGCTTCTGTGACTGACATTTTCCAAGGGAAACGTGGACTAGGATCAACCACGTGACAAATGCTCTCGTCCAAATTGACGAAATTTATTGAAATATTCACGAAAAATTACGAAACTTTTGTCTACGCGTGCAGTGATGAGGATCAAGATCGATCGATCGGCTCCATCGTCGTCGAGACGCGTGGATTTAACGTCAAACGAGGTAACCAAATATTATTCATTTTCGATTTTTTTTTAAGTCATATTCAATATTTTCATCAATTTTCATATTAAAAAAAATATTTATAATTATAAATATTATTATATTTATTAATTAATTATTTATTTATTTATTTATTTATTATATTATTAATAATATTTTCAAGTCATATTCAATATTTTGATCAATTTTAATATTTAAAAAAACATTTATAATTCGCTTATTTATAACGTTTATGTACCAGCATGAAATTCATTATTTTTTGCTGACGATACTACGGATCATGGTTTGCAGTATCCAAGGAGTAGATCGAGATCGTTGGAATACGTGCTTTGGTTAGCAGCGATAAGATCGCAAGTGCAAGCAGATTCGATGAGCAGGTGATATGGAGGCCGAGGACGAAGTAGACGAGGAACAAACAGGAGAAGATCACGGAGAGGTGAGTATGGACGAAAAGCAAAAAAAAAAAAAACAAACAAGAAAAGAAAAACGATTATTCGAATATTTCATTATTTTATCAAATTCATTAAATAGTCAGTTTCGCTAACTACGCGCTTTTTCATTTTATTCCAACCATTCAAATTTTATGCGAGTCACAAATGGGCACGAATTATTATTTCAATTTAATAGAGATTCAAAGTAAATGTAAAAATTCAATTAGTTTCGAAATCGATTAAACGGTATCGAGCGTTCAATAAATTTTGGTTTTTCAACAGTTATTTGTGTCGAATGTAAATTCACTGAAATTCGGAAGAAATTACATTATTTAATGTCTTTTGAAATTGTATTAAGAATTTATTTGTGAATAATTTTAACTCTACGCCATTTTATTGGTTTTTTGTTCTTTTTTTTTTTAATCGTGAATGGTACAAATTTTGTAAACTTTTTATTTACTTGGAAATAGATAAACTACAACAATAATTTAGCGAATTACGAGGGAACCATGAAGATCTCAATGATGCCAACGAGATCGTCCGATTCGACGGAACGAAAAGAGTCCACGACCCTCTTAAAATCATCTCCAATCGAGCCATTGATAATACAAGATTTTCAGGAGCAGAAAAATCAAGTGCAAGAGAAAGAACGTCAAGAGAGTACAGAGAGTGAAAACGATGAGCAGACCGAATCAAAAGTAATTCTAAGTACGAACACGAAGACTGATGCTACGAAAGAAAGTGGTGAAACTTCAAAACTTACTAGAAGTAAAAGAATTTCATGTCAGGATACGATTCACGAGTCCGAGGAGGACGATGGTCTCACAATGGATCGTGTTGGAAAGTGAGTTTTCCATTAAACTTTATTTTCCTACACAAAAATTGCATCGAGAGTCGAACCAATTGATGAAAAACAAGCAAAAGAAATAAACAAAAAACAATTCGCGAGAGTTAGTCGTACGAAACGTCAGACAATATTTATAGAAAAAAAAAAAAAAACGTGCAAATTGCATTAAGGAGGTTCACCCGTTAGGGATGCGTCAGACGAATTCCAAGTAAAATTGTTAAAAATTCGTACGAACCTTCTTAACAATAATCCTCAACTGTGGGTTAAATTTGAGAAAGTTTTACCGTCGAGAAATCGAGTTATTTGTTATGAAAAATCGTCTTTTTTCGTAACTTCCCACAAGACCTCACGTCAAAGTTACGATTTTAAACACTGAATATCTCGATTACTAGACGGTGAAACCTTCTCAAATTTTACGGTTTCAATTATGACGCGTGAATCTCGTTAACTGTTTTTTTTTTGGTCATGAATACTTTTTTCGTTTTTTTTTTAATTCTACGCTTTACCAAATAAGAATAAAATATGAGACATGGATTGAAAGATTTATCGGTTAATCTGTCAACGTCGAAAATACGAGCGGAAGTAGCAACATATAATTTATAAGGATGTCAGTAGCTTTCCAAACTTATAGCTCCCCCAAAATCAATTTCCGTCAAATCCAATTACTTCTCAAGATGCCTTTTGAACAATATAGCATAGTAAATTAAATGTTCTATAGCATTATAGATACGAAGCACTCAGTCAAAGTTGGTTACGTGACATAGCAATGGAGTGTGCGATATAATATATACATATATTTATTAGTACAGTATATCAATTGAAAGTTGAGTTGATGAGAGAGACGAAGCGAGAGCCAAGAGTCTTTCCTTCTGACTCGCATTTGCTCTTGCTATTTTGACACAAGTTGGAAAAATCGTTTTTTTTGCACTTAAAGGTACCTCGAAGCAAATCCTGGACTCGTCGAAGCATGGCTCCGTGACAAAGCGAGCACCGAGCTCAGAAGAAGACTCGAGACTTCGAACCTTCTTCCAAAGTCTACGAGCCTCAGTTTACGTCACGAAGAGAGTGTCCTCGTAAGGAGCAAACGCAATAGCGTTACGTCCGACTTGTTTCAATCGTGGTTGGCATCGAGTTCACCGATAAAAAGAAGCAAAAGTCCGTGCAGGTAAATCACTAAAGGTCATGTTGGCACTTTTTTTTTTTTTTTCATCGTACACGCCGTGTTTTCTACTTGCCATTTGACATTTGGAGAAGAAAAAAATGGTGCAAAAAGGAAATTCGAACGAAGTACTTCTCGTTGGTGCGAAAATAACATTCTCGTGTTATATCTTTTTTCAAAAATTGTATTTCGATTGATTGACATTGAACGTTTCTTTGATCGAGTAAAGGTGAAAAGTAATTGTAAATAAAAATGTTATTTACATCGGCATTTAATCGCAATTCTATAAAAATACGTTATAAAAAGTAAATGATAAAAATAAAATGAAATAAAAATCTTTTCTAACGTTTAATCTTCTCTGTGGAAAGGTCACCGATTTCGTGGGTCGGACGTCGAGAAGAATTAAATCAACTCGACGAGGGTGAACTTTTTATGGAATTGATACGCGATGTGGCAAATGAGCTTGATATCAACGTTTTGTGTCACAAAATTCTCGTAAACGTAGGCATCCTGACTCATGCCGATCGCGGTAGTCTTTTTCTTGCCAAGGGTCCATTAGAGGATCGTTATCTAGTCGCTAAATTGTTCGATGTTACCCAAGATACCGAACTTTCGGTCGCATTACAACGTGCCAAAAACGAAGAAATCAAAATACCTTTTGGTGTCGGCATCGCTGGTCATGTCGCACAAACCAAAGAAATCATTAATATCAAGGACGCTTACAAGGTTTGTTACTCAAACACACCCCAGTATTTCGTCTTAAGAAAACATTTACAATCAAATCTTTTATTTGTACTATAAAAACGTATTATTTTTCTAATAATTTTCGTATTATTTTATTATTTTACACATGTTAAACTTTTTTTTTCTAACAATAAATCAGTTTTTCGATAATAAATCGATCCTCATATTGTATTTTTATAGTTGCAATGTTTTTCTTATTTTTTTAGGATCCAAGGTTTAACAGTGCGATTGATATGCGGACTGGCTACAAAACTACGCTTATACTGTCGATGCCGATTTGTAATTACGAGGGCGACGTCATCGGTGTTGCCCAAATAATCAATAAAACAAACGGTAGCAATGAATTTACGGATCGAGACGTTGAAGTATTTCAAAGGTATGAAAAATTAGGAATAATATTGCAATAAAAAAAAAAAACATTTTTCCATGTTTTAAAAGTTGTGCTTTAAATTGGAATAATTTGTATTAAAAGGTATCTTACATTTTGTGGTATTGGTATACAAAATGCTCAATTGTTCGAGCTGTCGGTTCAAGAATATCGGAGAAATCAAATACTGTTGAATCTTGTAAGGAGTATATTCGAGGAACAAAATAATCTCGAATGTCTCGTTACCAAAATTATGACTGAGGCGAAAGAGTTGCTCAAGTGCGAGAGATGCGCAGTTTATTTATTAGATTTGGATTGCGGCGAAGCGGTGAGTCCACTATTTACTTTGTTCCCATATTATAATTAACTTTTACTGTTCGAACGAGAAACCACGAATTAAAGTTTCAAATTAAATCCAAGCTAGAACCCTTTGACCTTTAATTTTTTTGTTATGTGCAATTAGCTTTAAATTTGGTACTCGGTGGTTTTGGGGTTCGTTGATTTTCAGTCTCAACTCAAAATTTGTAAATTCAAATTATATTGTTTCTTCATTTTTTTTTTACAACGTAAACCACCGTACGTAGAGTTTGTTTTTTGATTCTGTTAAATTCTTTGAAGTGTATTGACTTTGTAAAAAAATAATTGCCATTTCGATATTCATGGAAGTTTTGTAAATAATGCATTTTTTCGCGATCGAATACAAAATTTGACTAATTATTTAAACGTGATATTTGTGCAATTATCAAAAGTGATTATTTTTCGTATTTATTAATTTTCCATGTTTTTCATTTCCAACAATTTGTAAACTCGGTTTTTGTTGTTGAAATGATAGTTAAATTATGAGAAAAAAAACTGCAACAAAATAAGTGAAAGAACGCGAGTGGCACTGTGGCTTAAAGGATTGATTTTATTCGAAATCGAACTTAATTTTGATTATTTAAACTCGAAATGTAAGGCTCGATTTTGAAAATATAAAAATAATGAACAATTTTTGATCGTGGCTTAATTTTGCAGGGACATTTAGAAAAAATAGTTGAACGTCCAGGACGATCGATTCAGGAGGACCGGAAACCACTTTCCAGAAGAGAAGTACGTCGATTTTAAGACTCGATTTGTTAAAAATTAGATTAAAGATTAAAATGAAGAATAACGATTTAAATTACTTTCAAATGTGAATATTTTAGAGTAACAACATCGACATGGAGGACATATTTCAACGTCATGTGAGTATAAATATTTATAATTAATGGAACACTGACAAAGTTTTCAATATTTTTCAAAGTTTAAATCTCGTCCTAACGTTTATTTGCTGGAAATGTAATTACAGGCGAACTTGGATGCAAATGCAAAATTTACAATGGTTTTCGAGATGGAGAACGGAACGCAGGAGGCAAGAATTTACAGGCCAACGTCAAACGATTTATCGACACCATTAGGAAAAATAGCTCGATACGTTGCAACGACTGGACAAATTTTAAACATCGGAGATGTGGCGACTTGGCTGAAGAAAGATGTTTGGGACACGGAGAAAGAGCCAATCAAGAGTATTCTTTGTATGCCGATCGTGAACGGTCAAAGAAGCGTTATTGGTGTGGCACAGCTCATCAACAAGGTCCGTCGCGGTACGAAAATAACGAGAGCGAAATCTTTTCCGAAAGAATTAAAAAAAAAAACTTTTTTAAACAAAAATAAAAATAAAAATAAAAATCCAATTCAAAGTTCCAATCTTTTCTTTTTGGAGGTTTCTTTCGTTTTGTTTTTTGAATAAAAAAATATATATTTTTACTTTCGTTTTCACAGGACAACGAAAGCGCTTTTACCGATTCGGACGTTTCGATATTCGAAGCATTCGCCATATTTTGCGGTCTTGGAATTCACAACACTCAAATGTACGAATCCGCCTGCAAACTTATGGCTAAACAAAAAGTCGCTCTCGAATGTTTGAGTTATCACGCTACTGCCAGCAACGATGACGCTTCGAGACTCACCAGTGACACTATACCGTCCGCTGATAATTACAATTTGTACAGCTTCACTTTCATCGATTTTGATCTCAATGACGATGATACGTGTCGAGCTACCGTACGAATGTTTAAACAGTGCGATCTTATACAAAGATTTCACATACCTTACGATGTCCTCTGTCGATGGATTCTCAGTGTTAAAAAAAATTACAGGTCAGTTTTGAGCCTGCAAAAAGTACTTTTTCTTGGATACAGTGCAGTCAGCCTTGAGTGAGAGATAAACAGAAAGTTTTTTGCTGGGTCATTTCGACCCGAGACATCGATTTTAATTGAAAAAAAAAAGAAACAGAAGTACACTTCATATATTCCTGAATATGAGGAGATCACAAAAATTCATAAAATATCAAATTTCATTGTATAAAAAAATTATTCGAAAAATGGACTCCTAAAAATTCGAGTATTTTATCCAAAAAAATCATAACTATTTCAATTTTTTAGATTTTTGAGGTCCAACTACGACGGTGTACTTATTATGAATACTTTGATTGTTCAAGTTATAAAAAATAGCGTCATGATGACACGATAAAAAAAAATGGTTCGGGATAAAATGACCCAATGTGTCAACGAAGAGATAACGATGATTGAATATTTTCAGACCGGTAAAATATCACAATTGGAGACACGCATTGAACGTAGCGCAAACGATGTTTGCGATGTTGAAAACTGGGAAAATGGAACAATTCATGACGGATCTTGAAATCTTGGGTCTCCTGGTCGCTTGCCTGTGTCACGATCTTGATCATCGTGGCACTAACAACGCTTTCCAAACGAAAACTGAGTCACCGTTGGCGATACTTTATTCGACAAGTACAATGGAGCATCATCACTTCGATCAATGCGTTATGATACTTAATTCGGACAGCAACAATATTTTTCAGACCCTTTCCATGGAGGATTATAGAAAAGTCATGAGAGTAGTAGAAAACGCTATCCTATCGACCGATCTCGCGGTATATTTCAAGAAGAAAAATCGTTTTATGGAACTGATCGACGAAGGGGAATTCGATTGGCAGAGCGAGGAGAAGAAAGATCGTGAGTTTCGATTCCAATTCATTATTTTCTTCATTCAATTTCTATGAGGCTCCAATAATAAAAAAAAAAAACAAACCTAATACACAAATCAAACGAATTGTCGATTTTTCTGCATTTTTTCAGTTCTGTGTGGAATGATGATGACCGCATGCGACGTAAGTGCGATAGCAAAGCCCTGGGAAATTCAGCATCGAGTCGCGAAGCTCGTAGCCGACGAGTTTTTCGATCAGGGTGATTTAGAAAAATTGCAACTTAATCAGCAGCCGGTGGCAATGATGGACCGAGAGAGAAGGGACGAATTGCCACAGATGCAAGTCGGTTTTATCGACGTTATTTGTATGCCACTTTACAAAGTACTTTCCGAAACATTTCCCTGGATATTACCGTTGTACGAAGGCACTGCAGAAAACCGTAAAAATTGGCAGGATCTAGCTGAAAAAGTTGAAATGGGATTGACGTGGATCGATCGGGATACGATCGAGGAACCGGTCGAAGAGTTTGTCTCTTACGAGCCTAAAGACATTGAATTTACAGTAACTACGTTGAATTGTGCTCAAAGTGAAAAAAAGGACGTTCCGGGTGACGCGAGAACTTCGGAATGTCCTAAAACAGCGTTGGGAAAATTTGCTTCGTTAAGAAAAGGTGGCAGATCGTTAGGCAAAGGCGTTAGACATCGTTTAAGCAGATCTTTGTACGCTCGTTCGAGTTCCGAGGATACAGGCAAGGCGAAAGTTTTATTGCCCGAAAGAAAGAGTCGCAACAAGCTCTGTTTACTCATATGACGATTAACTTCGTCCAGTACTTTGGAGAGTATACCTGAGTGACTAGGAAATATTTAGAGCTTGGGCTCGTTAAACTCGACACATAGAATCCGACACTTCAAAGTGAAGTTGAAATGGAGGATTTATCGAGAACGGAAAAAACACGGAAAATGAGATATCGTCCAAACTTGCTTTGGATTTCTCAAGCCAATGGCTTTCAACGCCAAGTTTCGTTTCTTGAAGAAAACGATTATTTCTGATGTTTTTCCGACAGACTTTCAACCACCCAGCAACATTCCCAAGAGAGTCAACTGGACAAAACTTCTGGAACGTTTTTTTTCATCACAACATCGTGAACGAGTCGAAAAAATGATAATATGCAAAACTCATATTTCGTACTGTTTAGTCTGGATGATTGGATTTTGTAGGCAGTAGGCACGAGTGTTAAAAACAAACAGAAGTAGAAGTAATCACACATCTATGGGGATACAATGATTTAAATGCGTCACTCACGCCTCACTCTTTGTGGCTTCAATAGCCACACAAAAGAAAGAGTGGAAACGAGATAAAAAAAAAAAACAAAAAAAAATGCGAGATAACTTATGAGATTATTCAAATAATTCAAGAGAATTATAAAGACTCGTACACGTGGCGATACAGCAACAACATCCTCGTGACTATCCTTCATGATCTTTTTTATAATTCATTATTTCGTAAAAACAGTCGTTATCGATCGGAAATTTGAAAATCGTGATTTAAAAAATGAAATTACACATTTTTGAGTCACTATTTTGGAAATTGCAATGAGAAATATTTTCAGAAGTGGGAATTGCACGATCTTCAGATAATTTTTCATTTTTAACGAGTCACTAGGACGATTACGATTCTTTAATTAACGAAAAGCTCGTATTTATTTATCTTGCAAATAATTTCGTGTCAAGAATTCGCGTCATTTTTGGGTATTTTTGGTCTAACAATTTTTCTCAAAGTTGTTAATATCATCTAGATAGTTTTTTTTTTTAATAGAGGAATGAACCTCGATCGAATTATTGTTTCTTGTTTGCAAACTTAAAATTCTACGAGTCCGACTGAATTTCGAGTTTATTTTTGTTCGCTTTTTTTTTTTTTTTTTGAAACCACAATATCCCCACCGTCATCTCGGTCACTTTGCCGTCACCGTTGTCTTTCCATGACAGAGTTTGAATCCATAAAGTTAGAAAAGATTTACGAACGAGGAATGAACCTCCAAGGAAATTTTTTCCTGTTTACGTTAGTAAATTTATTGACTTGTATGTTCTACTTGAAACTGTCAAACGATCACTTTTCCAGATTTCATTTTCAAAGTCTTTCACGAAAGTCTGAATATCCGTGAACAATAATTGTAGAAAATTAATTTTGCAAAACCTTTATTACGACATTATTGAGAAGTCACGTTTTGTTGGAATCCTATGAAAAAAGGTGTCTTTTCGATATATTTTGTGAAGTACGTTTTGAAGAGTATTCCATCATTTTTTCGTAACAAAATATCTTGAAATAATTATTCAAAATATCGGTTATTGTAGAAAAATAATGGACGTTTGAAACGAAAAACTGAAGTTTTTATGAATCCTTCATTTTTCGTCAATAAAACAACAAAATCGTGTGCAAAAAATGAAAAATCTTTCGTTCAAGCCTCTGTTAATATATTATCTAAATCTCTGATTTTCTAATTCTACATAAAAAATCAGAAAAATTGTGGTCAAGCACAAAAGCAATTCATTTTCATAAACCCCGTCAGAATATTGTCATAAATTTGCCTTTTGAACAAATTTCTGTTTCTTTAACAACTATCGAATACTTTTTCAAATTTAATTTCTCACCCATGTAGTTATTTATTAAATATAAGAGCATCGTTTTCATGAGAAAAAATGTTGAAAAAACACCTGATTGTTCGGATATTTACTACAGACATAACTCCTTAACAGAAAAAAGCCTTTTGAATGGAAGAATAAAAAGCTTTTGGGTAGTGTTTTCAAAACTGGAGAATTCGAGGCTTAAAATCGTTAGATTTTGATTATTTTTATTTCAATTAAAAAAATAGAACTCCGTACAAAGAAAAGTGATTGTTCGACTGTTTTAAGTGGTGTGTAGAATGATATATATTTATTGATGTAACGTGCAGCTCAAGGGAAATAAACCATCGGATTTTTTGAATATTGTTGAACGAGTATTGGAAGAAACAAAAAATATGTACGAAATAAATGGGATTTTAAAAACTGTCTATTTGCTCACCAGAGAAAAAATCGAAGGGAAAAAATTGGCAGGCTGTTTAACAATGATCCTTTCGGTCTCTCGTAGAAAATTTTCTATCGATCTCTGACGCTGATAAGGAAATGAAACTTTTATTCGACGAAAGAATAATGTCGTAATACTTAAAATCTAAATAAGAAAATGATTAAAAAGTGTTTTACTAAAATATTGAATACTCTTTCAAAGGCGAAAGTTCAAATTTTACGAAAATCTCAATAAACTCGTGAAAAGTCTGGACATTTTAAGAAACAACATAAAAAAAGGACTGAACATTGTGTAATTGAAAGGGCGTTGAAGCCTGCATCGGTTGTGAGTGACTATGAAAAGAATGACAGTGGACGATAAAAATCTGCAACAGTTTCTAGTCTTTCGATAAAAGAAAATATAGAACGACAAACTTTTTTCGACGTATTATTATTTTTCTGGGACAAGAGAAACAAAAAGTCATTCAGGCAGGGATGAGCACCTTTCGAACGAACAAAAAAAAACGATTTTAAATGATTTTATTGACGAGATAATTATTGTGAAAAAACCCACTCTTTTCATACGATTAAACATCAACAATTGGTTTGTAATAAATGTTGATATTTTCTTAGAATATTATTAAAGAATTTTTTTTTCCTCTCGAACGATGCCCAATTCTGCTTTCAGGCTCCCATCGATTAATTTGTTGTTGTTTTTTTTTTAAACTCTTTTCATGTCGATTTAAGCTCTTTTTATTATTAAAAAACATTTAGAAAGTACAATACGTGGGACTTATGATAATCGTAGTCCAATTGGTTGGTATTCATTTATTTATCTCGCTCCGCTCTTTTAATTTCAACGTTTTACGAACAATCTCGTTCGTTCTTCGTCAATTCGTGCATCGATGTAAATGCACCAATATTTATGTATATATAGAATTTCATATTCTGTGCACTTGAGAATACTTTTTTTTCGAACTCTCTTCGAAATTCCGTTTTGGTGATGACGCATGGATTTTTGTTTGTTTTTTACATAAAAAAGACACGAATAATCATCATTCGATCGAATGGAAGATCGATTGCCATCGAATATATCTCGAGAGACCTCATCACGTGGACGAAAGTTACAATTCTGTTGTCTCCAAATACGTCATAAATCTGGGTGCAAAAATGGGCTTCTCTCATATGATTAAAAACAAAAATTTACTTTCTTTCCCTCTAATGTCCAATAATTTATTGAATTTCAATGATTCCAAAGAACGAGCAACTGTTAATTGTTCAATCGACGTTTTGGATCATAATTTTTTGTGACACTGTATTTTTTATTTTTTAAATAACTTGAAATAATTATGGTAAAAAGATGTAGAAAAAAAAAAGAAAACAATAACAGTCATTCCTACGATTAATAGAATATGAAAAAAAAATGAAGTTATTAATAAATCGTAGCAATTAATGTAAATAAATACGATACATCGGTCATAATTATTTTATACAAAATTAATCAAGTTAGTATTAATTAATAACGTGTACATTTAACATAGAAACAAATAATAATGAGTTTCTTAACGTAAACGAGAGGTTCCCATTTCGTTATACGTGACAAAGTCTTCGAACAAACTTCCAGTTTTCAATTGTCACATTTTAATCGTTCTTATTAAATGTCCAAATTTTTATATACTTTTTTTCTTTCAATTCGCTTTGCCTGAAAAATTGGAATGCGAATTTTTTGTGTCTCCCTTTCTCCCTCTCTCGTTTCTATTTTCCTCATTAATCAAACATTTATTTACACGAAATGTCAATGTCAATGTCCGAGCCACATTCGTTGCGACAATATCGATACAATTTCAACCATTGACCCACTGTGTTTGTTCGTTCCTTCGCCCTCTAATCATAAATAGTTTTGTTGTTGATACGAACGAATATCCGAGGAGTTGAAAAAACGTGACGAGTGCACTCGTCGCTTTGTAATTAGTCACAGCTTTTGTCTTCCGGAAAGGCGAGAAAGCAAGAGAAAAAAAAAATAACAATATTGCGGATAAGAAATTATTAAGACTTGACGGAAGTTCGGGACCGCAATAAGTCTTGAAATATATTTTCATTTTCTTCCCGAAATAAAGACAAAATTATTAATCTTTTAACGCGATTTTCATGACTTTTTATTCCTTAGTGACGTTTATCTTTGTTCAATTTTTCATTTGCTTTAATTACATATCAAATATGAATTAATACATGTACATAAACACACACACGTGTATATATACATGTATACGTATATATAGCTTTGTACAAAGTCATTTTTTTCTCGATATATACGCCAGGGCATGTACATATATTATGTATAATATCGCATATATGAATTGTTTCATAATCAGACTTATCGGATGTTATTGCAACTATAATCACTAAAAAAAAAGAGAAAAAATAATAATTATAAAAGTATTTTAACTTTTTTTCATTTTCAAACCCAAACCCCACCTTCGTTCGTAACTTAATCACTGAGCGGATGTTTTTTAATTAGATCAAATGTTGCCGTCGTCGGGATTTTTGTATTCATGAACATTTCAATCGCTTTAAGACACAATTTTGTCTCATTTTGCGATTCCAATGCGAATTATTCGTTGAGACAAATATTTTTGGTTATTGAATTTTTAATAAATTTCTTCTTGACCCAATTATTCGATAAAAAATTTAGGATAACGTTGTCAAATGGATTGTTATTATAAATTTAACAATTAAATCGTTGAATTTATCGTTTTATCGACAATTTAATACATTTTTCGTTCAGTCGAATTATCCTTAACAACTTAAATAAAATTCTCATTAAGTCGATTTTTGTTCTTAGCCAATGTAATACATTTTTATAACCTTTTCAATTGTTCAATCATCGATTATTGATTTAATTCGATTTTTTTTAAATTCACTTCGTTTTTTTCTCCATGCTGCCAATTAAATGTTTGATTTTTTTGCGAAACAACCAATCATTTCATTCTTCGTTGACGAATGGCTTTTTCCTGTTTCGTTTGTTCACCCCAAAAACAAAGATACCCGTTCTCTTTTGTTCAAAACCCATTATTAAGTTGTATTCGTTTCTGTTTTTTCAATTAGTTTTTATATGAGATCGATTAGCTGTTCTTAATAATGAAATAAACAGCGGAAGATGTACGGGATAATGGGAGTACGGAAGAATTATCGGAATTATCGAGTGCCCTAACGATGAAGTTTGAAAGTTTATCTTTTTTTTCTCTTTTTAGAAAAGAGAGACAGAGACCTGGTGCAAATAAATTTATTGGAGTGTGAAAAAAAATCATTTGAAAGACATAATCCACGGTTACAAACTTTAGAACAATTTTTCCGTTGCACTTCATTTTTCAATGGTTTTTACGAACTTATTTTGGTCCACTGAACCGAACAATCTTAAATATCGTTCGTTATCAAAGTTAATCGTCGAGTCATCAAAGTTACTTTATGGTTTAAAAGTAACCGGACATTTGTGTACATGAGAAAAATTATTCAATCGTGCAATCACTCGAAACGACGAGCAGAAGAAAATTCAAATTCAGTTGTCATTAAAAATACTTTTTTTTCTTCGGTGCGTTTAGTCCATCGAACAATTTTTTTTTCTCACTCGTTATTGAAAAACGATTAAAATTATTTAAATAAAAAAACAATCTTGTAATACAAATTTTTCAAATTATTTTACCAGGTGGATTCTCTGAGGAGAAAATCTCTCAAAAACATTCAACGTCAAGTAAATGCATGGTTTTCGTTTGTATCTTGTGTTCCTATTCATCTACAGATTAAATGATCCATTTTACGATAAATTATCGATAGCAAATAATCGAAAAATATAAGACTGTTCCAAGAAAAAGTTGTGACCCTTTTTTTGTATCCTCATGTTTCTTGTACTCCAAGCAAAGATGAGCGAATTCTAGTTCCAGAAAAACAAAATTCTTTGCTCACATTCTCATTTTCTCTCGTTGGTTACTAATTATTTGTAATAATTATCTGAGATTTTTGCAATCCGTTTTTTTTTCATTTGACAGTAAAAATAAGATTTTGAATACCAAAGATTTATTTTTTAGATAAATTAGTAACTGTTTGAAAAAAGATTAACAAAGATTTTGTTTTTCAGTGAAAAGATATCGCTCATCTCTGGTTTAAAAATGCTGGAAATTTAAATCGCAACATCATAAACGCTCAAGATATTTATTTCGTGTTGCAATTTTTATTCATAGCATAAAAGTTCTGCATCGTGGAATAATCGTCTCATTTAGCCAAATTCAGTAGTGTCGTTATAATCTTTCACGATATTAATAAAAAATATTCACTTTTAGTGGAACGTAACAACGTATTTACATTTAAAAAAAAAAACAAAAACAAAAAATAACAGCTCGTCCACGTTTCACGGAGATGTAAACAACTCTGTAGCCAATTTGTATTTACATATTGTTATCTCACCGAGTCGCAAAAAACTCTGTCGAAAATTGCAAACGAGCCACCGCTCGTGTGTTGCAAAATATTCAAAATCTGAATGTACAAAAATTAGATGTAAAAACACATTTCTCAGGAATGGAAAAGAAAAATGTCGAATGACACTTTCCTGCATAATTTTTCGACGTATTTTTACAAATACTTTTTTCACTCAAGGAGAGTGACATTCCAGATAATTATTAATCGGAATTATTGAAAAGATTTTTTCTTTTTTGAATGAATTTAACGAACGAAAGATTTTGTTGCCAACTTTCAAGAGTTGAGAGCGGTAGACAGTGCTAAAATGTTTGACAGACTTTCAACGACACTACTGCAATTTTTGGCATCTCGAAACCCTGTCGAAACAATGTTTCAGTAGTTTCTTGTTTTCCTTTCATATTCGGCAAGGTTTTTCGCGTGATAAACATTTATATCTACATATTCATACAAGAAAGTATGAAGATACGTATATATAAATAAAATATGAAAATATCTCGCAGTCTCAGATAGTTTCTTGTTGTTGGTAGTTATTTTTTTTTCTGTTTATTCTGGATTTTTGTTGTGTTCTTTCACGTCAGGTCAGCTCGAGCAGGTTCGAGCATTTTCATTGACGCGAGATTCGAGGTTACTGGCTCGAAGATACGTTGAGAGCGAGTACGACGTTGTTTTTCCGGCATAAACGCCTTTGCGGGCGGGTCACATGAAGAATTCCGTTGATCGGCTGACATGCAGTCACGATGGTGGCCTGTCCAGTACCGAGATCTCTATTAGTCTGAGACCCCTCGTCGTTGGATCCGTTAGCAACAAACCCCGAGGCCTGTAAACTCTGTCGTTTTGTTCGCAAACAAATTTTGCTACTTTGCGCAAACACTTTTCGTAATGTGTTTCGGTGCATATGTAAATTAGATAACCGGTCAGACAAGCCAGGCAGCCTTCGCAGTACGTTGAACAACTCGCTCTTTCTGCCTCAGCAAAATAATTATTCAACTGGTTGATCGTGTATTCAAAAGATTCGATATCCAACTGCGAAAGCAAAATATAATCATTCTTTACGCATTTTCTACTAGCACTAAATATACAACAGATGAAACAACAATTGTTTAAAACATAAAAAACTAATTGTCCCTTTAGTTTTCCAAGATCGTGTTTCAAATCAACATTACAGTCAGGCGACATTGATATTTCCGATAGAGTAAAATTTTGCTTTAAACTTTTTTTACAAGAATTTGCTAGCCATCGCGATTTGATGGTAATGTGGAGAAGAATTTTACAGAATTTTAGCAAGTGTTTTGTTGCCGTGCAAGCTACGTGCAAATATTCTGGTAATTCAATTGATATAATCTGAAGGCTCATCCATGAAGAATTTCTTTTTGTTCAAAAGTTGAGTAAGGGCCATTTTTTCTGTATCAATAGTATTATTATTGAGAAATTCTGAGCCCAATTTGGTCGAACTTGATAAAGTTAACCTCAATTTGCTCGAACCTTTTACATTTATTTCAATCCAGTTTAAATAATTCTTTTTAAGATGCTCAACATCGTCCAACAACTCTGAAGTAATATTTGGCAAGCCGCGTGTCAGTGAATAAAAAACGCAGACTAAGAGTTCGTTATTTTGTTTTTGTCAAAATTGCTCCAATTTGAATAACAGTAAAAATTTTGCCAAGTCCCTAGCGAACAATATCGACAAACGTATGATAGAAAAAACTCTTCCATTTAGATTTATCTTATCAACCAATATGCAAAATCCATCAAAAATGTTTCACAATCTTGCAGAAAAGAAATATTTTGGGTATCATCAAAATAATTTCCTTATTTTCATCAAAACGTTTGACACCGTGTTTTTTGATGTTTACATGATTGAATAATCGTACTTACTCTGTCAGCAAGTTCAGTTGGAAAACGGTTTTGGAATTTGACCATAGTGCCCTGGCTATAGTCCCGTTGAATGAAGACTTTTAGACAATTTTGTGGCGGTCCGCCGCCCGCCTGTCCCCGACCACTTGACATGTCCTCCAGAGGCGTAAGAGCGACATGGTTTCCCTGTGCAATGACAATTATTGTGATTTTATTTCCAGTTGAAAGAGAAGAAGAAAATGTTGCAAAAAAGCAGTATTCACAAAAATATCGTGACAGCAGCGTCGAATTTTTGAATTTAGCAAAATACGTAAACATTTTTCGAGAAACTTTTCGTTCCCGAATACGTATGTATTTGTTCCATAACCAAAAAAAAAAAATGTACGGCCCAGTTCGTCATAAGCAGTTTACAATTAACTTCGAAATATTTCGACGGATTTTTAATCTTAAAACAAAACTTCGTAAACGTAACGAATTACTTCATATCTTTGTAGAAACAGAAACTACTGGAAGTAACCCCAACAATTGCAATATGTAACAAGAAAATACTAGGCGAATAGGTGGTTCATAACCAAAAAAAAATTCCAGCTAAGTCAAAATATTCAGTGATTATTCAATGGAAAACTTTGGAGGCATTTTTTTCATAAATATTTACATCAGAACAGATATTAAAGAAGGTTGAGCTAGATGACATTTTAGAATTAAGCTAACTGCTCGAAAATAGCCGGAGGAACTGTCCTCTGCATATGAACATATTTACGCGAATATTCGATCTATAACCAAAGAATGACAAAAAGTTTTAAAGCCATTTTTAGGGATGATTCTATAATCGACTAAAAAAAAAAAATTATCTTGGTGCATCGCCAGCTGGAAAAATATTTCTCCGTCATTCATGACGAGCGCAAGACATATCAAGAGCTCGAAAGATCACATAGGCGGTTCCTTGACATTCGAAGAAAATTGTGGAGATTGGAGGTCATATTATTGAAATAGTGTAGATGACAGCGCGCGATAATGGAGAAGAATTGACAGTAAATAATAAAAACTCACCAGTGGCATTTTGAGCTTCGTCTTGGCCGAGTTGTATGAAAAATTTACACCTTACGGCCAGACTCGAAAAGAACGCGAATACGTTTTTTTTTTCTTCTTTTTTCTACGGAAATATCGCGATGCATCGACTAAAAACGATAACTCGTCGGATCCGAAATGATTTATTTAACAGTTACAAATTAACGGAAAGCAATGTGATAAATAATCCCTATGTCATTTATTCGGAGACACTTTTTTCTCCTTCTCGTCGATTTATAACCGTGGGACGCGCGGATTTCGACCACCAGCGTCAGCACAATACACGAGCACTGGAAGCCATTTAATCTGCGCGCGCATCTTACTCTTTGCTGATTGTCTGCGCACTCGTCGCGCATCTCCCTCGCGGCTCCCATTAGAGGATACAGTACACTCGGCGCGTTTGTAAGGACTTGACGCAAAAAGTTTTTCCCGCTTGTTTACTATAGAATTTGATTGCATAGTCAAACCGAGAACAAAAGAATACGAGGGAAGAAAAAACACTATTGTAGGTTGCAAAACTTTACTTTTTTTTTCAAGTTTAATATCAATGTTTTCTTTAGAATTTACTGTCTTTTCTTTGCGCGATTGTTCCGAAGGCACTCTCTGTTTACAAAAAATAGTACATAGAAAAATCCAGTATTTTTGATCCATATACGAATAAACTTTTTCCATAATGCTCATGCCAGATGCACGAATATGTTGTTTATCGCGTCCCATACGCGTTTATTCTAACCTCACATATATTTTGCAATGGAATGAAAAAAAAGCATACGCTGTACTTTACATCGTTCTCCCAACATGCTTCATTGTCCCAACTGTAAAGAAACACTTATACCGAAAAAAGTTCGAGGTCAAATATGAACTCTGGTCCCTCGTAACTTTTTTAAATTCGTAAAGCCGGCAAAACTTTTCACTCTGTACAAAAGTTGCACTATATATTTTTCCTGTGAAAAACTTTTCGTTCGGTGGGTTTGCCGCTGTTTGAAAACTCGGCACTGATATTTCCGTACAAATTTAGGGGAGCAGAAGTTACACGTATCTATGAAATACAAAAAAAATGCTTCTGCACCCACCATGAGACAACCTTGTTTACAAACAATTTGGTACGTTGGCTCGTGCGAAGAATCAGAGTATACGTGGAAAAGATCGAGTAGCCCAGCCGTTCCCATTAAATTCTTTCGCTTCTCTTGAATTCGTTATGTAAAAAAAGGATAACAAACTTTTTTATTATAATTATCGGTTAATCCTATTATTGCTTTATTTTTTTTTTTTATCCGGCTACGAAACGATAAATACACGTTTTTATTTACTATTCAAATCCCGAATAAATTTCATCATATTAATAATCACTTTTACGAGGCACACACGAAAAATGAATAATCAATTTGATGGGTTGTGAATATGAAGGGATTAACGAATTAAAAATTCGCATATTAATGAATATTACAGTCGATAATAGAGAGTCTGGCATTCTCATTGTTTTTTTTTTTTTTTCGAGGCGATTTTTATGTTCGCGAGTTCGTCTCGTTCGTTAGAGCTCGTAGACGGCGTACGACAGGAAATATTCTACTTTTTTATATTTTTTTATTGACCGACCGCGTAACAAAAAGGCATTTCGTGTTTTTTCTCTTAACGCAGACTCTCTTCGATCTTTTGTTGCATATAAAATGTATGCCGTTGAAAATCGTGATATTGAATCGTTCATGAAATCTCTCAGTGTTCCTAAATTTGCACGTACAAAATTTCGTGCTGACGCGATGGCTCTTGCCTCAGGGATTCTCTGCGGCAGTCACAGGTGTAGTCTCGTCACGTATATAATTCGCGATTAACCGTTGTACCACAATGGAAATAGTGCAAAGCACATGCAAGCGTTCAAATCGAACGAGATAAATCTTTCGGAATGTATATTTTTCAATGTCGAATTTCGGACAAAAATATTCTGAAGAATTATTATTTTAAGGGTTCGTCCCTTCGCTGTGTGTCTCTCAAACAAAAACGGTTAAAATCTTTGATTTTTTTTGTTGATTTTTCGAGAAAATTCAAAATCAGTAGAAATGTTTGTCAGTTATTCTCAGAAATGTGCATTTAAAAAAAAAATTCACTGCTCCCCAAAACGAACGCGTGTAAAATTGTGCAATTTTTGATTGTCGATCGATATTTTAAATACGGGACGGTGAATCTTATTGAAATTTTGCACGTAGTTTTATGACGGTGTCCTAAAAATTTATGATAAATTTTCGTTGAAAAATACGTTCGCGCGACTGCTGCATTAAAAAAGTTGAGGAGAATATAAAGAAAGGACGATAACCTCGAAACCTCGTAATCGTTTTCTTGCTTCGATATACATATCGAAATATAGCATTTGCAGATTCAATTAAACACTCGTGGTTCAGGTGACGGCTAGAAAATTGAACGTTTAATCGACCCAGCAACGAGTCTCTATCAAATAAAGCAAAAATATTAAAAAAATAGTCAATGTTCGAAATCGATTAACGAAAATACTCGACTTAATAATTGGATATTCGGTTCTCAACTTTTGGAACTTTCAACTTTCGAATATTTGGTTGATCGAGTCAGTAAAAGTTTCTTGAATTTATTGAAATTTTTTAATTGTAGTTTTTTCAACTTTACGTTTTTTTTTCTATATTCCAAAATAATTTGGTTTCTGATTATTTCTAATTAGTGAAATTATTTGATGAAGAACATAGAAAATAATTCTTTTTTTTTGTTCACATAGATTTAGAGTCAAGTAAATATTATTTATTTCTAAGAATTGGGTTATGAACTTTTCTATAGAAATCGGGATTTTTGTGCGGGCTGAGAAAGCCATGATTTATGGAATAATCGAGTTTAGAGAAGAACGAGGATAGAAATGCAGAGAAAGATCCAGAATACTGATAAGAAAAACAGTCTAAACTCTTTAGCGTCAAAGTCTGAGAACTTTAGCACAGTAGACAGATGGTCGAGCATATTTTCTTGTCATAAAAATATTTCTATGTCTGACACTGATGAGCCCTCTCAGGCGTTCCCTCATGGACGAGGATGACCCTTAGACGATGGATAAAGTTTTCTATACTTTTGTCACATGGAAAAACGTGTATTCGTCAATGTTTCTTTTCTTCTTCTTATTCTTTCGTGGTGAGAAGTTGTACCATTAGATTATTTTTTTTATCCATCGTGCGTTTTTTTCGCAATGTTTTTTTTTTGTAGTTACACGCGTTTCAGTCAAACGTAAATAAAATAAAAATAGTTAAATAAATAATTCTTAAAATTTTGTCATTAAACAAAAGTTTTTATTCAATTTTTATGCAAATTTGCATTTTTCTTGATAATTATAAATAATAAAAAAATATAAAAATTCTCAAATATTCCAATATCGTAGAAAATCAAACGAGAAACGATTTTCGAGTGTTTTCAACATCTTTTTAAACATATTTTTTGCTCATAGACGTAAACGATCATAAGTGACAGCCTCTAAATATTCGAACATCAGTTTTTCGTGTTATTTCGATTAGTTTCATTGGAACAGTGGTTACGTTTGGTAAAAATTGCTGCCCAGCTCTGAGCCAAGTTTTCGTCCATTTTTTTATATATATTTTTTCTATTCACACTTCCACAGCGGTGGGTTTAGCGGGGAGCGTAATTGCATCGAACGTGACGTTCGCAATTGCGTTTGTGCTTTACGAACGAACGTATATAGACGGAGACGAATATGAGATAAAAAAAAAAAAAAAAAACGAAAAAACACAAAAAAGTAGAGGCAGCGACGGAAATGCAGAAAATGGACGAATCCGTTAGTCACGTACATTAGAGACGACGTCTTGCATATTCAATGAAGAAATTAGATACATATATATAAATATACATAAAAATAGCTAAGAATCTTTCGAGTTTAACTCCATCACGTTCTCTCTAATCCACCCAAGGATTCAGACCGTAAAGTTCCTATCGAGACTAATAGATGGACATTCGATCTTTTTTTTTTTTCTTCGATTTTTTTTTAGATTTCTACACCCAGCGAACTTTTTACACTTCGTAACATGAGAGAGTAGAAAAATAGGAAAGGGCTGCGTTTATATAAATTTCAATTAAACTTTTCTCGTCGCGAGAGTTCTACAGTTACGTTGAATTTCGTCAACAAACACGTTGAAATTTTTGTTAATTTTTTAATTTCCATTTAACAAGATGGACACAATGGATCCAAAAAATCCGGGCAAAAGAATCTTTACATCGTGCTTTTTTTACGTTGAGAATAATTTTCATTTATCATCTTCGTCGTTATTGCAAAATTGATGGAAGTTCGTTTAGTACATATAAGAAATCGCATCGTAACATTTAATAGATCGAAAGTTAGTTGTTGTTATTGAACAAGAAACACGAATCCCTCGCGATAATGAATAAAATACTGGAAAATTCATCAGCTGTCACAACGGAATAAAATTAATAAAAAAGAATTTTTTTTCCTGTCATCGCGTAAAAAATCGTTATAATTAAAAGTTTTTTCGATCGGGACAGACAACAAATCTGATAAAAAATTCAGTTTATTAATAAAAATCACAAGAAACTTACAATTTTGACGTTTTCCAGAAATTCTTTTGATAAAAAAAATCGGTTTTTGGACAAACGTTCCAAATACTCGTTTTTTCGAGTTTGGGTTCGAAATACAAGGAAAGCAGAGGTTTTATTGGAACAATAGTCAAGACACGATTGATATATTTAAAAAAATGAGAAAAAAAAATAAAAAAAAATAAGAATGAGGAGCAGAGAGAAACGAATGGTTGGGGGAAAATCGTAGATATCTCGTGATGGTCCAGAAGAGTCTGCGCAGCCGGTTACAGTCGGTGGCGTCGGCGTCGCGACGGCGGCGTCGTTCGGGTACACCGGTTGGACGACGATAGTGGGAGGATTTTGGTTTTCTAATCCTTGGGTGTGGTAGAGTGGGGTCGTGTGGGCGCGATGCGAGACTCGAGTACAGGGACAGGGAGGGTTTCGCTGATCCGAACTGCCCTCATCTCCGTTGTCGTCTCCGTGCGGCTGTTTAGTGAGCTTTTCGTGGGGCCCGTGTGACACGTGCGTGAAACCAATTTGCCTCGCCGGCAAAACGCGAATAATCACTCGCCCACTCGATCGCGCGCTTCTTCATGTACAGTTTATCTATTTTTTTATTTTTTTCTTCTTTTCTTTATTATCGAGTTCTTCGTGTTACATCGTATTTACCAAAAGTACGATTTTTTAATATTACCAAAAATTATTTTATCCTCGACGAGACGTTTTTTTATCGAAAAAAGTTGATTTTTTTTTTTTTTTGGAACTGTAAATATTTCTTTGGATACGTTCAACAAATTTATTTTTGAACATTAACCAAATTTTTGACATCTCAACAGTATTTTTTTTGTTAAATAACAAAATTTACTGTTAAATTGGCCAAAATTTGGTTAATATTCGGAAATAATTTTGTTTAAAATATTCTGCAAGTTATTTGCAGTTTTAATTAAATCTGGTTTTCCGTCTATTCGCATGTTACAAACTTCTTATAAAAATTCAAACATCGAACTATCTTGAAAACTCTTTTTACTTCCAGTTGCAAAGTATTTCTTTTTTTTTTTTCAAAGTCAATCAGTGGTTGCTAAACTCTGGATAACTTACTAACTAATAAGTTTTGACCCCAAAGATTGCGCTCTTCTGATCCGTCAGCATGTTATGTTCGCTCGATTCACATTTTTGCAACTTTAATTACTTCAAAAATGGCTTTTTTACACTTTTTTTCATTAATATTCGACAACTCGATGCTGTTGTTACAATTTTTTGTTGTTCAGACTTCGCAACAACTTTCCTGTGCATTTCTTTCAAGTTTTTTTTTATTGTTCAGTGATGTGGAATCTTTAGGATTTTGTTGGTGCAAAGAGAAACGCAGTTTTCGTCGAGTTTCTTGAATCTCGTAAATGGAAACCCAGTCACAAACATTATTACAGACTTGCTATTGAATTTTATATTTTGTTCAATTGGGGACGTTTGGGTTTCGATTTTTTTTCTAAAGTTTTATGTCGTTTTATCGATTTCAAATTGCTGTCAAAGTTTTGTGCAACTTGGTACAAATTTTTTTTATATTTCGTCGTTTCCGATCGATTTTACGATCAATGTCGAATCTTTTTTTTTTCTTCAATTTAACAAAATTGGGAAATAATTGACTTTGGTTTTTTATTTACAAGAATTATTAGCTGTGCAATGCGAGCAAACGAAAATTTTGTTCTTGTTTTTTTGCTCTTTTTTTAAATCGAAACAAAGGACTAGATATTTTTATTCAAAAATTCTCTCTTTTTGTTTGGGATTTATTGATCTTTTTGAAAAATTCATTTTTACGATTATTTATTACGTTCACGTGTACTTGTGATCATACGAGTGCAAAAAACGACATAAGAAAGAATAAGAAGAAGAAGCGAGAGAGAAAAGAGAAATATGGAGTACAGTCTGGCATTTTCAAAGAAATCGAAGTGTCAGCGACGATCAGTACGAACTGATATACGAAGTGAGGTTCGAGGGGTAGTTCGAGCCTTAAATTCTTTGCCAATTGTCTGTCTCTTTGTCTCTTGTTCTCTATTCCTTTTGTCTCTTATTTCCGTTCTTTATTTTTCGTGTCTCTCGTTTATTTCGTAGAAGATTTTTTTTCGAGTTTTTTTAGGGTGGTGGCTAGTGCGTGAGTCATGTTTTAGGTTCGATAAATTCATTGATCATATGGAGAAAATAAAACAAATGGAAGAGACGAGAAAATATTAAGTTGACGAAATTCATTCGTTTCCGCAAATTTTTTTCTTCTTCTTCTTCACCCGCGATTTTCATTTCGAACATCATTTCGTTAAGATACTTTTATTGCTTTCGTACGAGCGATTCCTCACGACGATTATTTTCGTCCGAAAAGTATTTCTCATCGTCGAGAGCTCCGAAGCAGAGCTGAGACTTTTCCTATTTTTTTCTTAAACCATTTTCCTCCCAAAATTTCAGCCTCGATTCGCGATTATCATCGTCTTTGTCATTTTCTATCTTCGTATCAACCACTCGCCATTATCAGACACCAACGCGAAGCAAATTCTAACAAATTCACCTTTCAAGTGTCTCGTGAATTTACAGAAGCACGAACTGTACTTTCTCGAGAAAATCTGGCCCTCCAGCTGTCACGATAATACACTTATTTCTCAGGAGAACCCGCGATTCAATTCATTGAGAAATCCCGATGCATCTTTGCTTCGCTTTTTTTTATTCTTCTTCTTTTTATTTTTTATTTTTTTTTATTCACAATGCCTGGCAAAGTACAGAGATAAAATCTTTTTCTTCTGATTTGCCCGGAGCAGTTTCTGGTTCGCAGTTTTTTGCAGTATAAGACGATGATAAAAAAAAAAAATAAAAAATAAAATAAAGAGAAACTCGTCTTCGGGGCAAAGTAACGCTTCAAATTTTTACTTTTTTATCTCCGTTCTTAAACCGTCAATTTTACAATGACTTAGCGACCATTTTGAGCCTGAATTTAAATTCATTAAAGTACATAAAGATTCGAGAGCTCAATCAACTTTTTTTTTGCTTCATTGTCATCGTGTCAAGATATAAAAATAAAAAAATCGTTTTATTCTAAATTTCTCGAGACAAAATATCGCAATATGAATTATTTTCTCAATGAATCTTCCCAAAAAGCTGAAAAATCACAATTTAATGCATTAGAATTTGGAATTATTCCGTGACAAAGATCGTTGGACCATTTCCCAGAATCGTACGTTTTAGATTTTGGGAACGATTTGCTGTTGCCATCAATTGAAACCAAGCCAATGCTTGGCTCGCATATTTTTTTGTCAAATGTTGAATGGCATACTTTAACGAATAATATTTTTTTTGTGCGAACGTTGAAAAAAAAAAATTAAAAAATTAAAAAATATGAATTAAGACGATCGATGAACTCGAGTGAATTTTTGTTTTTATTCAAATACGAATTGATAATCAGAGTAATCGAAAATTTTGCAAAGTTTTCCAATCGATTTAAATACCTCGGTCAATACGAAGTCACTCATTTCGTCGTATATTTATATGAAATAATAATAATAATAATAAAAATATAAAAAAAATAAGTGAAATAGTAGAAAATGAAATAGAAAACGATATGCAGATGGAATCGCGTAAACTTTCATTGATCCATCGAGAATTTGATGATAAATTCGTACTTCAAATCATCTCATGGCGAACCAGTTTGAAGATACGTATATGACGTTTCAAGAGCACCATCTGGTGCGCTATACGAGTAATAATCCTATCGTTGAGCGAATTCCGATTCTCATTATCATGTTCTTCGGGAGACACTTCAATCTCTTGACGTTTATTTTCAGCGTCAGTGAGTTTCCGTGAGGTCTCGCATTTCGATAAAGATCATTTTAACTTATATTCTCCTCCAAAACGTCATTCTTTATTTTCGGGAGTTTCATTGAGAAACGTATTTAACATCGAGGATAACGAATCCCGAGTCTGACAATTTATTTATTGAATAAAATTTGAAAAAATCGATCGAAAGAAATATTCGAAATTCTGTATCTGTCAAATTTATTCATTGTACGAATTCTCTAACGAATCGTAAAGTAATAAATAAATACAATTAAAAAAAACAAAATGGAATGTTGAAAGAAACCAAAAAAAATTTTTAGTAAAAAATTCGAAATATTTTACCAAAATAATAAAATCGTAAATGAGTAAAAAAAAAAAATGATAACGAATAAAAATAAAAATCGTTTTAACACGAAGAATCGTTTAAGGGAAAGAAACTTTTATTTCATCCTCAAATGTGTATAAACTGTGAAGCCATTTCTCTCTGGGATTGAAATACCAATTTCTCTCTCTCTCTCTTTTCCATTCTCTCATTCCTCTTTTCTCGTTGCTCTCATTATCGTCATTACAACATTGACGCCTCTGCTCTTTCTCATGCTTTTTCGGCTTATGCTGGATTAAGGATCGAAGATTGCTTTCGGCGTTCAAATTATCGAGTACCTGGGGACCCGTATGACACACTCACACAAACACACGCACACACGCACACACGTATGATAGCAACATACTCATAGATGCAAATTCTGTATGTAAGGCTCGGGAGAGAGCACTGCGAGACTTCATCCAAATTGGCGAAGTTGATGAAGCATATCGATTGACAGTTAACGAGGCCAAGCTATATTCATGTGTGTGTGTGTGTGTGTATGTGTCTCTCTCTCTCTCTCTCTCTCTCTCTCTCTCTCTCTTTTTCTCACTTTCTCTCTCTTTCTCTCTTACTGTGTGTGTGTTTGTGTTTGTGTTTGTGTATGTGTTGCGAGTCGTGCGCTGCTTGACTCGAGTCTCTCTTCGAGAATCATCCCTTCCTTTCCTTTCCTTCTTTTTCTCGACTATGTATATCTCTTGGTTAGCATCCACATTTTTTGTCTCGTTTAGGGTCGTTTGATATAGCCAGGCTTTTGGAAAGCTCCCCTCGTCGTAGTGTCCTTTGGCCTACACTCGTAAAGATCTGAATTTTTCTATCCTCCCCCAAATTCCCTCCTTCTTTCTCTCGTTTTTTCGTGCTTTTTTTTCTTCTTTTTTCTATCAGTCGTTCCATTTCGCAAGGAATTTTGAAAAATCATAATAATAACACTTCACTGCACTGCAGGGATAATAAAATTCAGTGTTACTCGAATGCTCTGTACCGGGCACTACAGACTTTTACTTATGAACCGAAATCAATTTTACTTTTATTGCTGTGGGCTTTTCAAAATATTTTACTGCTACACGTATTTTTGACGGTAATGGTTTTCGTCTTTTCTATTGTTCGATGAAGTGTTTAGCTATTTATTAAAGTACTCGAGGGTCGATGATGGCAGAAAAAAATGATCGATTTTGGGGTCAATTTCATTCAATCGAACAATTGTTATCAATTTATTTCTGAAAATTTTTTCGTTGCCACAAAATATAAATAACGTTAAATTTACAGAAATATCGAGGATTAACGATTTTTATTGACATTTATTGAAGTTTAATCGTTACTTTTGAAGATTTTATGATTTTTATATTATTTCTTATGTTCTTTGAACTCGAGATGAAAAAATGTTGCATATTTTTCTGTAGTTGCCACATCCTTCGTTAAAGCATCTTAACAATAGTAATTTAAACCATTTTCCAATTTTTATTTAGTATCCATTTCCGTTATATTCTCAAGTGTCACCCTTTTTTTTGTTCTCTTCTGTACTTTCGTCACTAGCATTTGCCATGAGCATCCAGACATTTGAGACGTCGTGTTTCATTATTGACTAAGTTCTTCTCATTCGTCCTCACTTCATCTCGTTCTCTCGGAACACGACACATGATGCGAATATATATATGTACACATATACATCAAATCACACATTGTCTAATAATCTAGAGGAAATAATACTTTGAGGAAAAAAAAAACATCAAAGAGTCCTTGTAAAAATTCCTATGCACTGATTTTTCTGGTTTACCCGAAAAATTGACATGGAAAATATATTTAGGGGAGGCTTTTGCAGCGAGAAAGAAAGAAAGAGAAAGAAGAGAGAGAGGGAGAGAAAAAAAGATCGATCTCGAGATAAAGGAGAATCTTTCCCTATCTCTATTTCGGTTTTTCCCCCAAAACATCTGTAACATACCACGTTACTCTTTTTTCTTATGTTTTTGTATCCGCAAGGACAATGATCGATAGCTGGTGGGTTAACAAATTCTTGAGGTCATTTGAAGTCGAGAGCTATTTTAATTCTTCACGATTATCGATTATCTCGTATCCTAATATATGAAAGCTAAGGTTTCACAAGTTTGTTGTTGTTGTTATTTGAATTTATGTTCCCGAAAGGATGATGGATGTGCTCCATATCCTTTCGTCCTGCCAAAAATGATAAAACGCTTTCTGATGCTTTCTTACGGAAGTGTCAATTGGGGACGTAATCGAAGCGAATTATATTTCCAAATTTGACGTTTTTCCCTCGAGACTTTCGGCCCTTCGGTGTACCACGAGCCTCAGGATCTTTGTTACCTTTTTTTCCCCCCCCTTTTTTTTTTCGTCGAGTCATGAATCCTTTTGGTCGAACAAACCGGATGAGGCGATTGAATTGTATATAGAAATAGAGGTTTATATACCTAAAGTTTCTAGACGAAGGGACCCAAGTCTCGATATATATAGATATACAAATATATAATTTGGTGAAGGGTTTATATGGAGAGCCGGTCTCAATCCTTCGCAGAGCTTGTCGCAAATCCTTCTCCTTCCAAATTTCGATGAATCCTTCTCTTCGCTTGCGCTTTCTACTCAAGAAGATTCCTCTTGGCTTTCCTTTCTCTTCTTTTCTTCTTCCCTTATCTCTCCCACCCTTGCACAACCTTCTTCTGCATCTCTCTCTCTCTCTCTCTCTCTCTCTCTTTGTCTGGTTACCGAACTCTTACGAGTAAAAGCTCTACCTCAGCGGAAAGACCGAGAGCTTCGTGAGAGACAATCATTCTTACCATCTAAATTCTTCGTGACCCTTCCCTTCCCTTCCCTTTTTATTTTCTTACTCCCCACCAATCAAATTTATAATCAGAGACGATCTCGTTTTTATTTTTATATCTTCGCCTTTTTTCTCTTCTCTTTTTCAACTCCTCACAAACGTTGAGCTCGTTCGGTCGTGGAATTATATCAATAACTTTGAGAAACAATGAAAAAAGCGATTGCCTTCATCCGGTGACTTCGACCCACGGTTTCGATGCCAACTTTTCATTGAATTTTCATGTCCATGAAAAATAGAGTTTGATCAGTAAATCCATTGATTTCTCATCGCTCATCTCATGAAAAAACAGCGTTTTATTCGTCATTTTTTTTATCATCCAAACTATAAAAAGTGGTGAATTTTTTTTTCATGTGGGATTATATCAATAATTTTGAGAAACAATGAAAAAGGCGATTGCCTTCATCCGGTGACTTCGACCCACGGTTTCGATGCAAACTTTTCACAGAATTTTCATGTCCATGAAAAATCGAGTTTGATCAGTAAACCCATTGATTTCTCGTCGCTCATCTCATGAAGAAACAGCGTTTTATTCGTCATTTTTTTTATCATCCAAACTATAAAAATTGGTGAATTTTTTTTCCATCTGGTTTTACTCGTGAAGCTCGAGATTAAAAAAAAAGAAATGCATTTTTTTTTTCTCCTATCGCGGTCGGCCTGTTTTAACGATGTAACCCTTGACCGCAATTTTCTCTTTTTGCACAGATTTTTAAATTGTTCTGCTCGCTGGATTGAAAAGAAAGGGAAAAGGGCGAACGAAATGATTTTCTTTTTTTTTTCCACGACCGCGAATCATGAAATAAATCTGTTTATTGTTCATCAATTACATTCCATTTTTAAGGTACAATTCCTTAAGACCTTCGTCGTATTTCAAACAAATTTTTTCAATCCTCCATTCACTAGAAAATGTGATTTGGGTATTTTAGGACTGCAAATAATTCTCCACGAGTTTTAATGTTGATTGCATTTTTTATTCGTTGCTTTATTCGCTGAAAATAAAGTTGAATCACGTTTTCAATAAGGATTTAAAAAATATTCATGAGCGGAGAACACAAATAGCAGCTTATCTTGTTTTTCGGAAAACGTGGCTCTTCCTCCGAAGGATTATCTCCGAGTTACGACTGTCCATAACTTTGAACCATTTTTTTTTTTTTTTTAATCAATAGTGTCCATTTATCTCATAAACCATAACAATTTCACCAAAAAGTGCCATGAAATCTTAAAACAATAAAAACAACAACAACAACAACACAAAAAAAAGGCGAATTATAAAAATATTGAAGTTTGCAGACAACAATGTTTTCTGCAACCAAATAAAATTAATTTTTTGATGCAAACTTTTTAGTTTGATTCATCATTTGACTTTTTTATTCAAGTTCTTCTCGCCACTGGAGTTTTTGGCTCACAAACGTATCGATAGTTTTGCGTTAGAAAAAAAAAAATAAAACAAGAAAAAAAAATTGTTTCGAACGTAGATTTAAAGCTGGTAACGGTGTCGGAGAAGAGAAAACCGAGCACTCCGAGAGTTTATGATAATATTTAATCCAGTTACCAGGAGGATATGTAGAGCATCGCGAAACCATCCCCCTCTGCTCCCCACCCCTTTGAAAAATGAGGGGAAACTCGTAGGTGAAACGTGCACGAAACGAGAATACAGAGCGATACAGAGCACAAGTTGTGGACAGAATACAAAGACTCGGGTTCTCGTGGGGGTTAAAAGCTGGGGTGAAGGCGAGTGAGGGGTTGATGTGCTGCTTGCCGTCCGGTGGTTGAAGCTGCCGGACCTCGTGGTCGTCGCCAGTCGATGTCTCGATGGGTACCGCGTGTGTGCCTCCGCGTATACGGTCATCGGTAATCCAGTTAAGCGTCAACTGCCCCGAACACTCACTCCCTGACGGACCTACGACACCAGTTATTATTTTCATCTTTCACATCACACTATTTCCAAAAGTCTTCATAACCCACGCTAATAGCTTTCTAATCAACGAAAATTTGTTGAAAAAGACGATTATTTAGTTGAATACGTCCAAATAAATATTTAACAATAATTACAAAAAAAAATTTCATTTCAACAGTTTTTTTGGGATTTTCATAGACTGTCAGCCAAATATATTGTTGAAGTGATGAAAAAAATTGTTGGAAAGGACGATTATTTTGGTGAATACGTCCAAATAAATATTTAACAATAATTACTAAAATTTTTTCATTTCAACCGTTTTTTTTTTTGGGATTTTCATAGACTGTCAGCCAAATATACTGTTGAGATGATAAAAAAAATTGTTGCAAAAGACGATTATTTTGGTGAATACGTCCAAATAAATATTTAACAATAATTACTAAAATTTTTTCATTTCAACCGTTTTTTTTTTTGGGATTTTCATAGACTGTCAGCCAAATATACTGTTGAGATGATAAAAAAAATTGTTGCAAAAGACGATTATTTTGGTGAATACGTCCAAATAAATATTTAACAATAATAACGAAAATTTTGTCATTTCAACAGTTTTTTTTGGGATTTTCATAGAATGAGAGCCAAATATATTGTTGAAATGATGAAAAATATTGTTGGAAAGGACGATTATTTAGTTGAATACGTCCAAATAAATATTTAACAATAATTACAAAAATTTTTTCATTTCAACAGTTTTTTTTGGGATTTTCATAGACTGTCAGCCAAACATATTTTTGAAATGATAAAATTTTTGTTATTATTGCTAAATATTTAGTTTTTGTCATTTCCACAATATATTTGGCTGACATTTATGAAAACATCAAACAAAACGTTGAAATGATAAAATTTTTGTTATTTTTGCTAAATATTTAGTTGGAGGTATTCAACTAAATAATTGTCCTCTTCAACAAATTTTTTTTTTCAGTCAGTCATTGTACGAGAACTTTCCAAAAACTGGAAAACTGCATATTTTTTTTCATTCATCTGCTTCTTAATTCTCCATTTTGTATAAAAGTAAATGAACGTTAAAAAATTTTCGACAGAACTTTATTTTGTTTTATCAATTAATTAGTTTCTTGTTGTTCCCAGACTTGTTTCGTGTTTAAATAATAATTTTCGAACTTGAGTTTCATCGTAAATACATGGTCGAAGAAATTGATTCGGTAATTATGATTTATTTGGTACCGATTAATTGATTAAATTGTATCAACAAAAGTATACGAGAGAAGTTTCCACTTCGAAGAGGCTTCTCAGACCTTTTTGTTTTTTTTTTTTGCCTGAAGAAGTTAAAATCTAATTGAAGATCAAATCGGTTGGAAAAAACTTCATAGCATGAATTTTTGAAGAGACGTTTTTCGTGCTCGATCGAGCATCGGTGAATTTTTCAAATTCTATTTTTACTACGAAACGTTTTCGTACAGAATATTGTGCAGAAACGCGAATTATTTAATGGTCGAAAGCACTTTTCGGGAATGAAGCTGTGTAACAAGCGTCTGTGCAAGAAAACTCCAATTTGGCTCTTTCCGCGTTATAAAAATATCAGGAACAGGTAAAAAGTTTTAAAACGTTTTAACCTATGAGTTTTTTTTTTTTTTTTCATGCGTTATTTCCCATAGGAAACTACGATCGAATTTATTTTCCATACCGTTGAAAAAAGTCAGAAAAAGTCAGAAAAAGTAACACGGTCTATTTAACAAATTAGTTTATTAGTTTATCCCAGTTACGTTTTTTTTTCTTCTCTATTTGCAACGATTCTGTACGTAAATGTATTGGAATCACAATGCTTGGTCTTTTGTCTGCGAACATGGATTTACGCCCTTGTGGTGTTGGAACATCGATCCGCATACACCTGTATGCCTCACTGCGTTTTAACTTCTCTGCAAATTTCATAGTGGTGCCAGAAATAAATTCGCGACTATTTCGTTTCATTGCAATTTCCAACTGCGACGGGAATCTTCGGATTTTTCATTTTTATTCAAAATATTGATCAAGGTGGACGTGGAAATTTTCTATTTATTGTTTAGACAACTTTTTACGACTTTTAAGATTCGAACTCACACGTGAGTTCATATTTATTGGACAGTAAAATAAATTATCAACTATTTGACGAAAGCATTTTACGAATTTTTAAATCCTTCGAATTGGGGACTTTGGGAATGATTTTTTTTTTGTTAAATATAGGTTTTTCATTTTCTTTTATTTTCATAATAATTCAAACAGATTTTTTCTTTATTTTGGAGCTCGTAAAATAATTTTATTGTTTGAGGAACTTATAACCGACCAAATAGAAAATTCGAACGTAACAAATTTGTTTGTATCAATTTACAGGTTGAAGAGTGATCTAATAAAAAAATTGAAGTGAATATAGATTTTTGATTGAACGACGAACCGAAGGATTATGTAAAAAAAGAAAAAGAAAAAAAAAAAAACAAACGTATTTGTCAGTGTTCGGAAAACAGTAAAATTTCGCTCGTCGATTTAATTTTCAGTGTGATGCTCGTTCGTTTAAATAAATCGCGTAAAAGTGTGTAATTTATCGGAGTAATGTGATTTAATACAAAGTGAGTTTAGAGGATTTGAAAGAAGAAAAAAAAAACGACAAAAAAACGAAAACAAAGTTCATAAAATTACGGTGCAATATCGATTTCGAACGATTTCCAAGTTCGATGATTCGTCATTGTCCAAGTCGATGAAAAGTCAAGGACAGAGCATTGGCCCATGTGCCATGAGACGGAATAAGGTGGAAGGTGAAAAAACGGAGTGTGGTCAAAGAAGAGAAAGAACGAAGACAAGGTAATCCGGAAAATCGGCTTGTAAATAGGAAAATAATAATAATAATAATAATAATAATAATAATAATAATAATACAGCAAAACAAATTACGTGACGACTGAAAAAATAAGAAAAAAATGTGTACGAAAACGATAGAAAAAATCTACTGCCTGAAGGTCAAATGAACATATTTATTTGACGCCGTTCTGTTTCCTCATAAAATGAAACAAAAGCAATTAGAGTTTAAGTGGGAAGAAACTTTTTGAAATATACGTCCAGGGATTGGTAACGAGTCGTAGAAATTTGTTCGTTAAGATATGATGAAAAAAAAAGATGATCGAAGTCTAAAAATTTCTCATTTTATTGTCATTTGAGAAAATTACTCTGAGCTTATATACCGTTGATGAAGGAAGTCAAATCGTTCGTAAGATTCACGTAGTTTCTTAATTTCCGGGCATTGACTCGAGACTCGAGTAATAAAAAATAAAGGAAAGATAAAAACAGAAGAAGAAAGAGAGAGAGAAATATGCTCGAAAGGTAATTGAAGCGAGGATGCGGTAGAAAGATCGAGACAAGAAGAAAGTATCAGTACGGAAAAACCGCCTCGGAACACGAAAGAAAAAGCAGGCTCTTGTTCTTCCTTTTTGCAGTATCATTTCCTCCGAAGAACACGATACCATCGAAAGATTTATTTCTCTTTAGAGGTTGCGACTGGAATGTGGAAGAAAATATTTGATGCCGGAGGGCAAACGTCTTTGGATTTAGTTTTATATTCTGCAGATTTTGTGCTTGTTACTAAAACAAATATTGTCACAAATTCAAAGGAGTACGAAGTACGATAAGAATCTCGAACAACAAGAAAAAGTACGAATTTACGAAAGAAAGATCAAAATTATAAGAAACAACAACAAAAATATCGTAATCTTGGTGTAGCTACAAAAGTCCAAATAAAAATTCATTAAACAAGTTTAAAAAAAAAAGTTCGAGTGTACTCAAAAAATTACCAACGAAACGTTTCCAACCGCACCGCCATTTCTTCACCGCTGACAAACTTTATCACAAAAAGACTTTGCCAAGGATGTGAAAGAGTTGAAAAATAAAAGATCCTCTTCCTCTTGTTCGTCAGAGAAAAATTGTCCCTTTTTTTCATTCGTAGTTTCAAGAAGTACGAAAAATACGAAAAAATACGAGTATAAAGACGAAGACACAAAAAAAAAGACGAAGAACGAAAAAGTTCTTATCCAAAAGTACATCAAGCGTCGAAAATCGCCATCTGGTGAATCGAATAAAAGAATGCAAACAAATTCAACATATAAGTAATAATAAAAAAAAGAAAACTCTTCTTTGACGTACGTCCGTATAAATAAATCGTGAATTGTTGGATTTTTGCACGATTTCACAGAGAAAGTCTGGCGTCGTTTCTATCGCATCTGCATTTGTCTTCAAACCGAAATATATATATTTATATAGAGAAATAAGAAGAGTAGAAGGATTAAGAGGAAAGAGGCAAGTTTCCATTGTCAAGAACCAGCAAAAGGAAGAAGAAGAAGAAGAAGAAGAAAAAGCAGAGGTAAAAAGAGTGAGAAAACGAGGGGAAAGAGTAATACAGAAGAATAGAGTAAAAAAGATATGACTCTTTTTTTCCAACTGCGGAAAGAAATAGTCGTCACTTTCGTTTTATCCTGTTATTCGGGTCCCAGGGTGATAAGGCAAAAGAAGAGAAGGAATAAGAGTCTCTCAAGAAGAAGTTTTGCAAAAGTCACAGCATCTGACGTACGTTGACCCAAAGATATATAACGAAAGTGCGAGTGTAATTTCGTTGTGTCTGCTGTGCATTGAAATCGGGTGAAAGTTTGATATAGAGAAAGAAGAAAAAAAAAAGAGTCTTTTGTTGGCAAAATTTAATTAAAGAAAAAATAAGATGTAGAAGAAAAAGCAAGTGAAAAAAAAAGAAAAAAAAAAAAACCACGGAGAACATTTATTGTGCAAGGAAGTGAAGAGGTCAAAACGACCGGAAAAAATTCATTGCCCTTCATCGTCAGCCATAAGATCAAATATATACAAGAACTGCCTTAAGTACGAGCTTAAGGATAACGAAGAAGAAGGAACGAGGATGTTCGTTGCTTGTGTCGTTTGGGCCGACAGGGCGACCTCGGGATCCTTTATCGGGAAACGGGAGAAATGAAGTTATCAGTGTCGGCTTACAGAGCCCAGGCCAGTGCTCACAAGAAGATTCTTTGCAACTATCAGCATCAGCTGAGCTACGGTGCGACAAGCCAGGCTTCCTCGTCCCGGACCCACTCAGACCCTGCCGCAATCCTCTCTGGCCTCAAGGTAATTAAAAAAAAAAAAAAACAAAAAAAAAAAGTTCAATTATGTTAATTCGTCTAATGCACTGAAATTTTTTAATTGTAAGTCAAATTATCCTTCTGACGTTTACGTCAAAAAAAAAAAAAAAAGAAAAACAAACACAAGCCTTGCACGTTTTCGTGAATAATTTATTTTACGATACTATTTAATTTCTGATTGGCTTTGAATCAAATTCACAAATTAAATGTTTTTTTTCTCGTCTGAAGCATTTTCTTTTTTTTTTTTCGAGATAATTTCTATAAAATAAAAACATGAATAATTATAACTTAATCGCATGTTGAAAATCTTTCGAGTGTTCGGTTGTCTAGCAAATATTCACTTTTGCACTAAATTGTCACGTTTTTCAGCATTTATTTATAACAATATTCTGCAAAAGATGAAAACATCTTTTTTGAAGAGTATCATAAAAATCTGGAAAATCACGTTGCTTTATAGTCGTTTTAACAATAATTTGAATACCACTATTTTTAGATGTAAGTAGAGCTTTAATGTTGATATTGACGTTATCTGTATTTTCTCGAATTCGTTTGCCTACATAGTCATTAATTTCGACCCTGCTGAACTCTGTATAACCCCATAAATAGTTGGCACTTGATTAATGTTTCTTTCAACAAAAGCCTCAACAGTTATCAGCTTTTTTCTCGTCTCCCTATCGTAGTTCCAAAACATGTTTTTTTTTTTTTTTTTTTTTTCGAAAATACTTCGTATCGCAGTTCCAACTTTTGAAGAATATTTATCACAACAAAAAATTTGACCAATCTGTTGAAATTTTTTACAAACTACACTCTATAGCTAAATACTTAAAAACTTTTATAAAATAGTCATTTATGCTGAAAGTGCGGAGAATACAACGAATTATTTTGATCAGCATGAAATTGCTGTATGAGCCGAAAACTTATGACACATTTCCCACGAGTACGAGTGCTCTAACCACCGAAGGATATACGAGTAAACTTGAGATCTTTTTTTTCCCTTTTTTTCACTTCTTAGAGACAATTTTTGTAAAAATGTCAGTTTTCGTAGTTAATCAAATCGTTAAGAAAGTGTGAATTCATTAATTACACTGACTTTACAAATATTCTTCATTTTGGTGGTTAAAAATATTGTTTCAAAAGTGCAGATTTCATCGAACACATAAATATAGTTTTTGGAATCGAAAATTCGATCTGATCTCGACGCACCTCCGGTTAAAGTTTCGCAGCCGAACTTTAACTAGAATTTTGTAAGTTCAAACTTCGCTGAGCAGTGATCCAACTCGCCTTCCATTCCGTACGTGACCTTTTTACCTTTGACTGTAATTACTATTTCAATTGCGGACACCTCGTGGGTTACAAAATGATAAAAAAGTAAAATTATGAGGTAAAATACGTGTGTACGATAGTTACCTCTTTTTTGGCTCTCTTTCATTATTTTTTTTCTTGTTTCTCTATTACGTTTGTCACTCTGTCGTTGCCGGAGTGACGAGGGTTTCATTTTCTCCATATCTCTCATCCACTCATCCTTCTTCTTCTTCTTCTAACACTCGGCGTTTTTTTCTCTCTCTCTTTCTTCATCTTCGGCTTCGACCTAAAGGTTTCCTTACTCGAGCCTCTGCTCATAGGTTTTCAGTCGAACGAACACGTGAAAAGTTTTACCTTTTGAGCATTTACATATAAAATATTAACCAGACAATCCTATAAATACTAATTTAATGTCTTTTCGATCAACTCGACAAATTGCACGACGAAATTCTGTCGCTCGGAAAATTGTCGGTGGAAATGCACGCGCGCTCCTTCATTCCTTCATGTACACCATTATTATATTCCGTAAATATTTCGTACGTTGGACACGTGCCAGTTTTCCCGGTAGTTAACAATTCTCATCTCAGTCTCATTGTTTCCGCTCGAAGTGTCGCAACACAGAATTCAGCCTGACAAGTTGGAGCTACACCATCGTCGCTGTTTTGCTACTTTATTCAAAATGCTTGTAAGGAAAATCGAGCGGGAACGCCACGGAGAGTGCTGCGGACTCGTATAGAAGGAAATTCATGTTGCAGTTAAAATTCTTTTTTTTTTTATCTTTTTTTTTTTTAATGAGAATATTAATAATAGTTTGGACGCTCTCGCTAAATGAGTCATTTTAATTACGGCCTCATTGCTGCCTAAAATTCCTTTTTCAGAGGTCGAGACACATTTTCTGAGCTCATTAAGTGCGGAACTTTTCAGTTTTTCGATTTTGGAAATTTCAAATGATATTGAAATTTGCATCCTTGGAACCGGACAAAATTAATGTATTTTTTTTTTATTCATAGTTGTTGAAATTTTTAAATTTTATTCATTTTTCTTGTCAATTTAGTTTTCATTTCGCGATAAACTATCGTTTAATTATCGTAGGGCGAATATTGCATATAAATTTTGCATTTTATTGAAGAAAAAAAAGAATTTCGATGCATTCCAAAGATGCAAACTTCAAAATCATATCGAACTGTACTGGCAATTGATATTTATATACTTTCCGTATAATTTTCATTCATCAATATAGTTATATATTTATATACAAAACCTCTCAAAAGCATAATATATGCAAATCTTGACATTTCTACGCCTTGTTAGCTTCAATATTATTATTATTATTAGCAGTCATATTGAAAATTTTTATCGTAGAAACGAATTTGCAAGCACTCTGCTCCAGTTGACATTTCGTACTCCATAGAGTAAAACGCAGTAGTGTATCCACAGTGTAGTCAGGCATTCGAGCGGGGAAACGAAAATGGTGGGATGATCCAAATGACGCGATAGCAAATGCGTCGTCAAATGGGAATTGAATCATTTTTTAAATGTAGACGTCAGAGACTGACCCAAAGCACCATTGGATTTATGCAAACTCTCTCTTTCTCTTTTTATTTGTTTTATTTGTGTTTTTATTTATTTATTTATTTTGATTTGTACACTTTCACCTCTATGGTGTAAGTTTTTTGTATTTTATTTTATTTTCTTTCATTTTATATTTCTTTACTGTATGTTTTTAGTATTTTTGTACTTGAAGGGCCTCAAAATGCATTTTCTCCTTGCCCTGTGGCCTGCCAGGGCATCATAAATAAACAATCAATCAATCAGTCTCTCTCTCTCTCTCTCTCTTTCTCTCTCTCTCTCTCTCTCTCTCTCTCTCTCTCTCTCTCTCTCTCTCTCTCTCTCTCTCTCTCTCTCTCTCTCTCTCTCTCTCTCTCTCTCTCTCTCTCTCTCTCTCTCTCTCTCTCTCTCTCTCTCTCTCTCTCTTTCTCTCTCTCTCTCTCTCTCTCTCTCTCTCTCTCTCTCTCTCTCTCTCTCTCTCTCTCTCTCTCTGTCTCTCTCTGTCTGTCTCTCTCTCTCTCTATTTTCCTCTCTCTCTCATCGATTATCCGTCTCTTATTCAACGTATGAATGGAAGAGATTTTATATATGATTTTTGGTACAAATAGGAGTGTTTGCTTTTCCCCTTCTCTCTTTTTTTCGTGTATCGTTGAAGGTGCTTATTCGATTATCGATGTTGAAAACAGCAAGTGAGTGCCGGGGCGTGTATTGCCTGGAGATCGAGTGTTGAAATCGCTACCCAACCCCAATTCGGCGTCCAACCTCGTTTCCGTAGCAATTCAAACGTGCCACTTTTATTGAAGGAGTAACGTGTACAAAAACTTGATCCCCTAATTTTGACGTTCTATACATACTTCTCGATCGAAACAGTTAAATTACCAGTTGTTTATATGCCATGGAAAAATCATACGAACAAATATTTGCCTGCTATTCAAACGGTTTATACAAATAAATACACGTTTGCTCTATGGAGACGATCTGATGAAAAATCGATCGTTACATTAAGTACTTCCTTTGTTCCTCTTTTCGTTTTTTTTTCTGTGGAACTTTCCATCGGGAATAATAAAGTATTGTATACAAACGATACTGTTTTTTTTTTGTTTTTTTTTTTTTTTTTTTCATCTCGTACGAATAATCGATGAATAGTTAATGAACAAATGCGTGGCATTGGAAATACCACTCAAGAGACTTTGCATGGGATTTTCCATCCTCAACGTTCTTCATCCTCCACCTTCTCCTCGACTGCAAACCTCAATGATAACCACTCGCACCCCCGATCCTTCGACGTTCATCGAACACATGTCCGACCAACCGGAAGATCGCTGCTCCATACTCTCCGAGCAACCTCTTTCCACTCGATATACCAAAAGTCCTTGAGGACCTTACGAACGTTACATCGAAACCTCAAATCGCTCTTCATTTTTGTTTTAATCTTTTACGAATACTCCGAATGACAATGTCTCATTCAACCTTTTTTCATGACGTGTCACAATCTTCACGTTTCTGTAGAAACTTTGTTGTTGCAATTTTTATTCCGCCCACGATTCAACGGATTTCCCATTACACCTTCGATTTATTTTTACTTTTTTTTTACATGCCTCCCTGCACATGTCGATTCTTTCCTTTCATGGATATTACAAAATGTGTTTCTAGCTCGATAGCTGTGAGAGAAAATGAAACGTAACATTTTAATTGTGGCTCAAGTGCTGTGCCACGTTGAGGCGAAAAAATCCAGTTTGGAATTTTTTTCTTTATTTATTTATTTTTGAATATGACAAAAAATAACCTGATCGTTAATGACAGTGACTTGGAACATCGATTTTCATGAATTTTCGAAGTTTAAAAAAAAAATTTGTTGCATATTTTTGAAAAATCGATGTATAAGAACTTTGAGAAATCAAAAAATCCCGAAAAATGTCACAACCGAAGATTTTTTTGTCGAAATATTGATAGTTAAGAGTTCTTAAAATTCAAGCTGAAAATATTGCTCCCCCGAAAAATGATTGGACGGACCTTGAGAGCTAAATTTCAGTTTTCGTATCCGGTTTGTTGTTTTTGTATTTTTTTTTTTTTTTGCACGAAGACCACTCACGGTTGAAAAATGTTCATTGGTGTATAATCGGGATACGCCAGCCCCAGAGAGGAGCGTCCCTTTGACGTTCGTGTTCGCTCCAAAGGTCAAAAGAACCGACGTCATTCCTCGGCGCATTTTTTAGGCATCATTTTCTACGCGAAAAAATAAAAACAGATTTCATTTATCAAAAGCGTCGAGAAAAAAATTTTTAACGCACCGTCGGTTCGTCATTTTTTTAATAAAAAACTTGATTTCCCTTGAACGTAAAAAACTTCATTTTTGAAAAAATAATCGACCCTTTCCTTCCCAAGAGATTTTTTTTCATAAAATAAGTATTTTTATTCGATTAATTCTCACGAGGAAACGAAAACAGCACCGCATCTATATTTGTGCAAATGAAACGTCCATTATTTTCTTATCGGAGCCCATCATAAGTTAGAAATTTAAGAAAAAATTACTTTTCCATACGAACGGCCAAACTCTTTGGCAAAAATAACGAATGGATTAGCATAACATAAAAACCGATTCGAAATAAAAATTTTTTGCGGAAAGTTCATAGCACGATTCGTAGAAGGTTTTTGCACACCCGGAAAAAGATTCGACCCACTTTTCTTTAAAAAAAAGTCTAATTTAGTAAAAATACAAAAATATTATGTATAAGAGTTTGTATTTTGTGACGACGAAGCTTTTTCAACATTTTATCAACTTTTCACAATGATAACGTGACACATTATCATCATAATTATTACAAAGAAATAATTATTGATTATCATATTTATCGTTGCAAACAACTCATTCGATCGATTTTAATTGAAAAGGAAATTAAAATTAAAATTCCATTCGACGATATTGACTTCCGCTTTTCTGTCACTTTCCCTTCCTTTCTTTCAATGGTTTTTTTTTCTTCTAAGGTTGTTATTTCCATGATAATCAACAATTTTATATTTTTTACAACCATGAAAATATTTTTTAAATATATAGAAATATATTGAGATAAACTTAACAGATTTTGTCAACTCGATTTCTCGTTCCTTTCGTACAACACTCACAACGATTGCTTCTGCCAACTTTTGTTTCCCTCCTGTTACAAATTTTTCTCTCGTATATATAAATCTCCTGTCTCTCGAGCTTTGGTATTAGTGCGTTATACTCGGCGTTATACTCACGTACGTGAGTTTGTATGAAAACTTGAAGTGGAACTTTCATTCCTGGCAGGAGAACGTGTCACAGTTTGCAAACCCAAGCTTTTTACCTCTTTCCGGCTCACAGTTTCTTTCCACTCGTCAGAAACACCGAGAAGAGACAACGACACACAGATAGACACAGTTTACACTTCTTCTCTTCAGTCCTCGTCGCTTCTGTTATTCTAGTTCTCTATATTTTGTGCACTTGAGGTATATAAGCCCATTTGCCGCATGCTTTTACTACCACGTGTACATCGATGTCATTTTTTCTTTTTTTTTCAACTTATCATTTTGTTTTTGTTTGGAGAACTGGCAAATTTGGATCAAGGAAAACAAACTAAATCGAGGACACACTTCGTCTTAATTGTTTTTGTACCCAAATGTTCATTGTTTGCTTCGAGTACCTTTTTCGATTCGTTCCGCATCTTCAGATTTTTTCTTTACTGTTTCCTGTCGTTTTTGTGTTTATTCGATGAATTTCCAATCCTAAGGTTTATATAATGGTTTTTTTTTGTATTTTTCATTTTAATCCTTTTTGCAACCAAATGTTTCGTTGTTTCAAGTATTTTTTTGATTCGTTTCGCAGCCTTTGATTTTTTCTTTATTGTTTCCTGCCGTTTTTGTGTTTATTCGATGAATTTCCAATCCTAAGGTTTATTTAATCGTTTTTTTTTGTATTTTTCATCTTATTCGTTTTTGCAAGAAATTTTTTTATTCTTTCAAGTATTTTTTTTCGATTCGTTTCGCACCTTCAGATTTTTTCTTTAGTGTTTCCTGTCGTTCTCGTGTTCATTCGATGAATTTCCCATTCCTAGGTTAACTTAATAGTTTTAAAAAAATATTCTACTGTTTCTGACGTTTGTACAAAACGATTCGATTGTGTTGGGATTTGGAACGAACAGCAAAACTTCAAATACGGTTATATTTAATGGTTATTTTTGTACAGCTATTTAAGTTGCTCCTTATTTTGTATACATGCAAATTTAACCCTGAACCAGTTAAACTTAAACGAGGCTCGTTCACCGTCGTTAGATAGTTTCGTTAACTCGAACCTCTGAGGGGAAGCAAACTCGAGGAATCGTTTGTAACCACGAATTAACATCTCTAGAGAAACTTCGAAATATATACGGACCGATAGAACTGCGGAAATATTTTGTATCCAACCAACAATGCGAGTTTTTTTGTTGTTTTTTCTTTCCTCCTTTTTCTTCTTTTTACTCGTTAGAAATAAAGCGTTGATATTTCCTCTCGTAATTCTTTGGAAACTCGTGTATGTGTGTTACTCCTGAAAATATTGTGACATATTTACGTGTACGAATGTTTATGGTTCCCATTTTATTCGTGTTGACCGTAGTTTACAGTTTTTTTTTTTTTTTTCAAACTTTTATTTATTTTTTCAAACACAACAATATTTAGCATAACAAATAATTTGTTTTCTTTTGGTGCGCGATGGGACGCAGCCGAGAGTCTGGATGACACAACTCACACCGAGAGCACGCAATCGTAGAAAATGCCAAAAGAACGACCAGTGGTTCGTATCATGATTTACAAAAAAAAAAAAACGAAAAAAAAAAAAACAAGCAAACAAATCGACGACAAAGCAATCACACTATTTTCAAACACTAATAGCATTTCTATTTCTTTTTTTTTGTTGTTCTGCTGTTTCAACGCATCAATTACGTTAAGCAATAACTTTGTCTTGCTTCACGCTTCAAATCCTCGTAAAAGACGAGAAACTAGTAGTCTTTTTAGATATCTGATTAAAGTGCTATTATTTTGACGCTGACAATCGAACAGGTTACGAGTAAGATGCGACATTCTTTTTTTCTCATCGTAAAATGTGAACAATAAAAATTTGTACAGTCAGTGCAATTGCAACGATCGACTGATCGATCCATTTTTAGGCTAAAAAGTTTTTGGTCCATGCAGTTGACCCTTTTTTTTAATTTGAGTTGAAAAAGACTTCGTTATCACACAATTGATCATTTTTGACGATAAAATGCATTCGAAAATTCATACTTGAAAAAATTAACTTAAAAAAATAATAAGGTTTTGCTTATATAATTAAATAATAAAATAATTCGAATGTTCTTACGACTCGAATTTTGTTACGAAATTTAAGATCTTTTCGTAAAGCTTAGGAGATTGACAGTTGTGTCAAACTTTTAGTTGAATTTCTATCAAAACATAGAGGACATCGGTGTGCTCAATAAAAATCGTCAAGTTGCTTTTTTTTCTCCTACATTCTGTTTGCTCTAATTGTAGGACTGTGAAATTTAATCATAGGATACTGTGCTGTGTCAGGAGATTTTTTGGTTGACTAGTTATCGAAACGGGTCGAGATTGGTTGGTCCGGAAGTTGGAGAATTTATTTATGTTTACACTTGGTTGGTTTTGTTCTCGCTTTGTTCCTTCCTCTCTTCCATTCTCGCTGCAAATCAAGTTCTTCGTCTCTTTCTCTTCATGCCCTTTTCGTTGGCTTCACCAATTTTGTGCTCGAGTTCGAAAGCTACAACTTTTGGATTTTTTCATGCACGATTACGTAACATCCGGATGTGAAGTTAAAATGAAAACAAAAATAAAACAACAAATTTTCAAGCAAAAACTCATCAATTTTTTTTTTTACAAGAGTCTCGTGCCAGAGACGAATGAAAATCGAAGTTTCGGTTTGTTTTCTGTTGGAAAATGAACAGTTATACAAAAATAGGGGATGAGAATCTAGCGACAGGAATGTCGAGGAAGGAAAGAACAGGAGAGAGAAAAGAAGATGTGGAAAAATTCCACCCTCGTCACTCTCAACCCTGACACGTTCTATCGATCAACGTCCCTTATCCGATGTGACCATATATATATATAAATATATGCAGAGAAGAAAAGTTATATCTACGATTTTGGCCAACAATCTCAGTTTACCGGAAAAGAAAACCAACGTGTATTTTATTTTTCTCACTTTTGTGACTTCTCCGATAAGAAAACTTCATTCGGGACTTTGATTTCGATTTATTCTCTTTTTTTTTTATATTTTTCACACTGTCTTGACAACCAGGAGTAAAGCATGTTCGAAGGGAAATAAAATATGCATCTGAGAAAAATGCATTCATGCTCGTCGTATGATTGAAAAAAAAAAAAAAAAAAAAAAAAAATAGTAGCTCAACAAAAAATACGTTTTTCATGAGAAAAAAATGTGTTTTTTTTTGCCCAGGAAATCCAGTGAATGAACGACATACGTTTTATGTTAAAATTCAGTGAGGCTCATACATAAAAAATGAAAAAAATCCATTTTTCCGGTAGAACCGATTTTTTATTCGATTTTTCATAGTTCGTGGTTTCTTGTTCGGATTTCTTTAACATAAAAAAGAAAAAACCATCTTTTTCGGAGACTTATGATGAATTTGATTATTTTTTGAAACCTCTGAAAACACATCGAACTCGTTAGTAGAAATTTTCCAACCATTCATTAATTTAAAACGAACTGGTTCATTAAACTTTTCCTCATAATGATGCTAATGATTTTGTTAATTAATTTCATGCAGTATTTGATTTTTTACTCATTAATGCTGAACTTCGTACTGACCCAGCATCAATGTAAAGGTCAATATACAGATCATTTCAAAATACGATCTTTAAAATGTCATTTGTACTATATTTTGTTCGATTTATCTATTGAACGTATTTTATCAATAATTCTTTATTGATAATACGTTTTTCCTTCTTTTCTTCACTTTTTTTTGTTTTTTTTTTTTGTTTTTTACTGTTTTCCTTTATTTTGACATTTTAGATGAGATCTGGTGATGAACCAAATGGTGAAATTATTTAAAAGATTTATTTTTAGGATCACTTTCTTATAGTTTCGGATCTGGAAATATTTGTATCTTACTCACATTTTTACGTGCACGAAGTGGTTGAGAGATCCATCACGTAGCGAAACTTAATATTATTATTACGATCTTTAAAAAGTCATTTTTGTACTAAATTTTGTTCGATTTCTCTATTGAACGTATTTTATCAATAATTCTTTATTGATAATACGTTTTTTCTTCTTTTCTTCACTTTTTTTTGTGTTTTTTTTTGTTTTTTACTGTTTTCCTTTATTTTGACATTTTACATGAGATCTGATGATGAACCGGATGGTGAAATTATTTAAAAGATTTCTTTTTGGGATCACTTTCTCATAGTTTCGGAGTTGGAAATATTAGTATCTTATCCACGTTTTTACGTGTACGAAGTGATTAAGACATGCATGTCGGGTAACGAAACTTAATATTATTAGGAAGTAGCAGAAACGAATATGTATATTTATTATTTATACTTGCGAAGCTAGAGAGAATTTGAAAACATGTGAGTCTGACACGTGATGGAATAATCTACCAAAAATTCGAGACTCGAATAGAAACGAGCGTGTGAGAGATCACCATTCCCGGTGGTGATGTACAAAGTGACTCTGAAGCCTGTCGACATTACGATGAGGAACATGCATCAACGAGAAAATCTTTACCGAAAATGTAGCCCCCGCATCTCTTTCGCTTGAATAATTTTTCGAGGCTTTCGTATATATGTCCACTCTCCCCTCTGTGGCTTTGCAATAGACGACACGAGCTGCAGACAAATGAGAATAATGTAGAAGAAAAAAATCCAGCAGAAAAAAGGCCTAAAAAGTATTTGACCCTCGAGCTATACATTTTCTCAATTCGCTACAAATTTCTTGACGTTCCTTGAGTACGAATTTAAACTCAAAATTTGAAAATTCTAAACTCATTTTTTATTCATTTCGTACAAGAAAAATCATCAGCCGAACCCTTTTTTTTTTTAATGCTGTCAAATTCGTTGGATTGTGTATTGAGTTTGTGAAAAAAAAAATTGTTTTTCCGATGATCGTAGTAGTTTGGTAGAAAATCATTTTTTTTTGTTATATTTTTTCACATTTTTACACATTTTTGTTACATTTTTAACGTTCCAAGACCCATAACTATAGAACCAAAAAATCCGATATTTTTGGTTGAAATAGTAGTTTAAGAAACGACAGAAACTGCAAAAAGAAGTCAATGGCAGAACGTAAGTTTTTAAGCGTTGAAAAAACTGAATCTAGATAATTTCTTGAATGGAAAAATCTACATAATAATGACAGCAGGGAATGGATCTCATGGAAAAAAAACATTTGAAATTCGTACTCAAAAGATCTGAGAGAGCAGAACAGTAAGGATGATGAGAAAAAATCATTTTTCACGAAGGTCTAGATTTCGTTTTTTTTTCGATTTCATTTTCTCCTGGACGAAGGCTTTTTGTAAATGTAAACATACCATAAGGACGTACAAAAAATATACTAATCGTCGAACAATTCGAGCGAAGTCTCACATTGGAATTCAAAGCCTAGAATAATATTTTGTTTTCTGACTCAATGGGACAGCACTATCGAATAAAATCAGAGTGTAACGCACATGACGTTTATCCTATACGGTCAACGAAACTGTTTCCATGGTTTATAGCTTTGCGAATGGCGACTTTCGATCGAACGTTATAGAGTAAGCTTCGAAATACGCAGATCGACGTTTGTATATCAAATATAAATGTAAAAATTCTGCAGTTCGAAAAAAATCAAAGCTTTCAGTCAGCTTAGGCAGAAACGATGTGAATCCATCGAAATATTTTTGGCATTTGTCAATTTTCGTCATTAAATCGACTGCAGCAAAACCATTGTGCTGGAAAATTATTCTTTCTGCATTTCTGTCACTATCGTTGATAAGATTTTTCGTCATACAAATGTTTATGTTTCTATTTTTCATTTTTTTTTTTAAATTGACAATAGCAACGACGCTTAATTGATTTTTTTCATGGCTCGTGAGCTCTTCGGTTGTTTTTCTGTTCGACTTCGATGTTGCTATCGTGCGATTTCTTTTTTATATTTGACACTTATGTTCTGTCACTTGAATTGTTGAAAATCGGTTCTGCCACGTGTTTAGCAACGAATTAATAAGTCCATGGGAACGAATAAATAAATAACGAACAAAGTAATCCATGGGGACCAATAGAAGTTCCAAGTTTCGATATATTTCGATATTTCCGATTCCAATCACATGTCTTTTTGGAGAAAGGAGGATTTTTTGAGACTTAAAGTTTCTCTAAAAACATTCAGTTGCCCAAATATTACAAATCTAATCCAACATTCATTCGTATTTTCTCTGTGACAAGAATTCCGACTTGGAAAACAAGTTTGTGCGGAATTTTTTATGTCAAAGCTTGTCAATGAAGGTTTACGAATTTTTCCTCGAGGGGAAACAAAAACGTATTAATTACGAGCAGCAGAAGACCCGAAACAATATGTCGTCAAAGCTTTCTCCTTCTGATATTTAATTACAAACTTTTGACACTTTCCGGTTTTCGCCTAGAAATGTTTCGCAGCCCTTCGAACAAAAGAGACTACCGATGTGACTACGAACTTGATTCATTTTATTATGTCATGTGGAATATAGTTACATCGTATATGTCTGTAATGACGCTTTTCTCTGACAAGTTTCTTCCCCTGTAACAACTTTATTATGGCGTTTCTTCGTTTTCTCATAACAAGATGAAGTACCATGAAAACTTACGTGAATAAATGGACTCGCATGCGTAAGCTCGTTCGCTATAGGATTTTCTCGAACTTTTCTAAATCCTACGGGAAGACGTTGAGAGCAACAACGCACTTTGAGGCTCGTAAAATATATGATCCGACGTCTTAGTTCGCTATCGCTACTCTACCACGCGGCGTTACTCTTCGTTAACCATCGATGCTAACTCTTACATCGTTTTATTGAACATCAACATTTTACGTGAGTTTATTTATATTGGAAAAACAGGAATACTTTGATTTTGTGATGCTTATGAACGCGCATATCCGTTGTTTCAATTGGGATTATTATTGGTAAAAAAAAATTATGTTTCTTGAAAATAAAATAATATTCAGTCGACGAAATTTTGGGGAAACTATAAGTAGGGAAATCAGTGAAACTAATTGGAGCAAAGTGCTGTCCATCGTCACGTTCATGCAGTAACTACGATTTTTTTTTATTAAAACGTCGAATATTCAATTAAAGATGCACAATCAAATGTTTGTTATAACATCAAAATATTCGTCACGTGTACAAAGTAACGGCAAAATTATCAGATACAATTTTTTGTAAGATAATTTTTCGAAATTTTGCGTTAATCTTCTTGAGCGTCGTTTTATAATGTGTCAAAAATTTGAGAAGGTTTCACCGTCAAGTAATCAAGATATTGAGTGTTTAAAATGGCAACTTTGACACGAGGTCTAGTGGGAAGTTACGAAAAAAGACGATTTTTTACAACAAATAACTCGATCTCGTTTCTTTTTTTTTTTTATTCCGCGCAGCCACTTAACTAGAATGTAGAATTTTTATTATTATCCCTGGATGAATAACTGGAGAAGGCCTTTTCCAGTAATTGAATGAAAATGCGATAAAGATAGAAGGATCTTTTCGTCGTTGGATAATATAAAGAAAGAGACAATAAGAGAGAGAGAGAGGGAGAGAAATCTGCTGTTCAATCGAAATTGTTGGATTGGCTTTTTCATCCCAAGCATTGAAGAACAGGCAGAGAAGGAGGAGCAGGAGGAGGAGGAGTAGCCTTAGCCTAGTTTTATAGGTCCTCCTCATCCTCCTCATCCTCTGCCACTATAACGAGAGATAGTTTCTTTTCCCCTGCGGCTTTTGCGCACGGGGACAAGCTTATTCAATCGAGTGCTCCCGGAGGTATATGTTGGATCTTCTGGCTGGTTCAAAACTTCCCTTCCCACTATTGTACTTACCTTTAGCCCTTGCGTGACGTAACCATATCTTAATTATCTTTAGCAGGGTGTCGTGCTAAGATAAATTCATATATACATATGTATATATACAAATATTGTGCTTAAACCTATGTAGACACATATACACACGAGTTTAATTACTTTTATCAAAACAAGTGTCTATGCAATGATCCTTGAACGTACTGATATCTTAGCTTGCAACTGATGCAATCAATTAGCGTTTGTTTGCTTATTCTCGGCTTACATGCAGCTTAACTCTTAATGATATGACATTTAGATATAAATATCAATATTTCCTGTTTATAAATATATATATAGGGGAACATGAGGCAAAATGGATCCTTGGAGCAGAGCTGGCTAGCCAAAAATTTTTTAATTTTGGGGCAAAGTGGCCTCTCCGAAAAATGAAGGAAGATCAAATTCGAAGAAAAATTTGACTTTCCTTCATTTTTGGGACAATCCACATTGTCCCAAAAATATGTAAAATTTTGGCTAGTCCGTTTTGACCCAGGGGTCCACTTTGCCCCATTTCCCCCTATATATATATTTCATTATGTGTATTTATATTTCTGGGTATATATTGATAGAGCCAAGAAGTCAGGGATCGAAACTTAATACACTGCTTCAAATCCTCTGGGCTTTGATTTTATCTCTCTGCGTCTAGACCGATTTACCTTTATTGCTTACTGATCATCAAATTTCAACTTTCTCCCTTCAACTTTGGGATGACATGCGAAATAGCTTCTTATAACGTCGCGGAGCTAAAATGCTTTGAGTTACTCTCCCACAGATGTTGCCACCTCTTTCGACTGCTTTTACTATGATCCACTCATTACTTAAGTCGTTATCGATTTTCTTCACCGATCATTGACAGATTTCTATCCGAATTCTCAAATATTAGATTTCTCGAAATTGGGTGAAGGGATTTTGTTCGAACGAGGACCAATCGAAAGATAAAAAATCGTAGAAAACTATTATTTAGTTTGAGACTTTTCGCTCGAACTGTTTTTCCGTAAAAAGCGATTAAACTTTGTGACGTCATAAAATTAAGAGCTCGCGATGGCTTTTTTGTTCAAATTTCGTTGAAATCCTCAATTTTTTTTTTTTTTTACATAGTTTTTTTTTTAAATACTTGGCGCCGAGCTTCTACCGCGTCTCTTGATATCGCTCGATGTTCTATAGCTCTTTAAATACGTAGATGGAGCAAAAGAAATGTTGAAGTCTGGAAGAGTCAGTTTTTAGGGCTTAACAGAGCCAAGTAAATGAAAAAACTCGTCATGGTCCGAAGCTAACAAAAAAGAGACAAAGATTATCATTTTGCAGGATAAAGAAAAATGTTCCCCTAACTTGGGCATGAATTTACGTCACATTTATTAACGGGAATACGACAAAAAATCAACACGAAAAGTGACTTAAAACTGTCGCAGGCATCATTTGTTTTCTTACTCTCTTGCGAAGACGAGAATAAAGAAAAATAAAAATAAATTGATAAAAAAAGAAGTTCTAAGAAATATTATACAAATTGCGTTGTTACAAGGACCGTTTTTACCCTCTTCCCCTCTTGAACTTTAACCCCACCCCCACTTAACGATCACTCGGGGTATAATCGTTGAATATAACGAGGATACAAGAGAAAAAAAAACCCCGTAAGCTGAGAGGAGTTACGAGTGAGTTTACTCTGTCGTTTTCCACGGTAAATGCGGAGAACAAGGGATGGTTTGTTGCAGGGGTTGAATAAAAATGAAGAGACATCGCAGAACGTTTTACTGTTCACATCGTTTGATGATTCGTGGTGAAAAACGAGAAAAAAAAACCGACAAATAAAATAGATTTTAGGTCAACGTAGAAAATACTAAAAATTCTCTACTCTCGAAATATCGAACTCTATCATTTTTTTCAATGCTTCAATTTTACGTGATTAAATGTTGGATGACGGTTTGGTTCATTGCTCCAATTTTTTATCGATTGATATGATATGGAAACTGGAAAATTATTTTTTATTCCTTAAGGAGTTTCGGTACAAGTCATACAATGTTATGGTTCAGCTGATCTTTAGGGAGAATCAGGGGAGGAAATTCTATTGTTTTCAAGCAAAGCGCTAACTTCACAAAACAAAATTTCGTATTAAAATTACATGATTACTGAAAAATTGATCGTTTTCATTGACAAAAAAATGAATAATTTATAAACGATGCAGACGAATTATTTCATTTTCTGGTGGCACAATTGTCATGATATTTTTAGTGGTTTGACAGTTTTTTATAACCTTTTTTTACATTTTTTCGTATTGTTTCATGTACAAAACTGAAGTTTAGAGATAGCGTAGGCGAGTCTCTGTGTTAAAAAGTGACTTTTCATTTGAGAATTTTGTGGAAACGGTGTAGACAATAGTTTTGAAACTTGGAGAACATATTGAGGATAAGTCAAAGAACGTAATGTAGAAATTTGAATAAAATTGTTACATTTCGTCACTTGTACCGAAACTCCTTAATCAAAAAATACCCAAGTAAGAAAAAAGTTGTTTTCGAGTGTATGATAAATTTTGACATAATTGTTTCAAATACTTATCGAATTTCTTACATTCTCAGATATTTTTATCATCCTTATTACTTCATGGCGTACAATTGCTCTCTAATAACTCCTCTAACTACTGAAACACACACAAGTAGCTTCCGAAACTCGTACGAAGCTGAGGTGAGTTAAAAGTTGAAATAATAAGGACCAGTCAAGTACTAGGCGAAGAAATAAAAGTTGAAAAGATAAGGAATAAAAATAACGATCAAAGTCAGTATTAGTTTAACTCTAGTTGTTACACTTCCTATTATTTAAGAATATATAACTAACGATTTTTCTTCATCGTTACTTTCTTTTATTTTATTTTACAGCATAAATTTTATGAGATATAAATGGCACCACGTCTTTTCACTGTAAAAACGAAAAAAAAACTCAAAATATGTGTTGAAATTCTTTTATTGCCAATCATTTAATATCTTATTTCGATTTTCATTATTCTCTTTTTTCCAAAATTTATAAAAATTCATCGATACTTCATATTTACTAGAGATTCTTTCACCAAATTCACTTTTCCTTTTGTTTAATCTTTTTCTGCACAAATTTGGCTGTGCCATCGATTTTTATAACGATATCAGAATTCTCGAAAATTAGATTTTCGAAATTCTAGATCGCGAATTCAAAAAAAAAAAATCGGGGATAAAGAATATTGCTGTAGTTTTGAAATGTTGTATACAAGGATTTTCGGAATCCTTGATTACGGATTTGAAATCGAATTTTCAAAATTTTAGACAGTAGATCCAATATGGCGGACGAGAAAAGTAAAAAAACTATATTTTCGTTGCAAATGAGTTGTTTTCTATTTTTTGGTCCACCGTATATTGGAAAAAATGGTTATTTCCATAGGAATTTCTAGAGCTTTGAGATTTATTCGATTTCGAATGATTACAATGACAAATTGACGAACAATCAATCACAGGATATTTCAGGATCATGAGAAGAGCTCAAGTTACGATTTGCTCGTTGAATTGAATTTGATGTAACTCAGGTTTAATCTCAAAAGGCCGCCGGTCTTGCTTGTTCTTCCACTTCTGTGCGTTTCGTAGTCTAAGCGATAGGCAAACTTGTTCAATATCCTTGTAGCGTTCTCCAGAGAGTCTACCGACGTCAAATTACTATCTTCCTTGTATATTCCTCTCTTGTGTGATCTTCACTCCAATAAGTTAACCGTCCGAAATGAAAGCAGACATCGAAAGTTCTACACTGTTGAAAAGTCCATGTATAATGGCTGAAAATTTATTTTTGTGATTGCAATGGAGTTTTTCCTCGTCAATGCGTGTCAATTTATTTTTATCTACGATTTTGATCAACCGTCAATAATTAAATGACTGATCAAAGCAGGAACTTGGCTGCATCGGTGCATTCGTCCGAATGGTTTAACTAAAAGTGACAAAAGCACGAATTTCGTACATCTGCTCGATCTCAATTTGTTATTAGTTCGAAACTTTGGGGTGAAATCGATGTTTTTTGTTTTTGTTTTTTTTTTTAATTTTAACAAAAAAAAAAAACAAAGGTGGACCAGAATTAAAAAAACATTTGGTAACATTCACTTGAAAAAAAAAAAAAAGAAAAAAAAAATACGAATTCTGGAAAAAGCTGTAACTGGAAACATCGTTTTTTTTGTAATTCATCAAAATCATGTTCAATTATTGTCATCAAATTATTTTCGTAACTTTATCACTGTTTGACGAAATTCGTGCTGCAAAAATATTGGATAAAAAAAAAGGCATGTAATCATACTAATTGCCATTGTTACATTGTTGAAGGCCCAATTTATTTGCCGAAATTTTTCATCACTCGAATCGAAGCTTCGTATGAAACCAGCAGCCCAAATTATATTGTTGAAATGTGTCATTTTATTTTCAAGTAATTTGAACTCTCGATAGACTCAGTACGTAGTCAAATTCCAAGCCAATGAATAAAGGGGATGCTCTGATTGAAAATCGAACTCCAATTCAACGTAGTCATTTATTTTACGAAGCGAAATTACTTTACAAACGAAGAACGACGTTCATTATTTATAAAAATAAAAACGTGTAAAAAATTCGATATTTTGTAGTTTTTTCTGGGGTGGCCTGTTACGAGAAATCTTAATTATTTTTCAAATTCCATCCAAAGCTCACGTTTTAATGAAAACATCACTGTTTCATTAATTCAAATCACATACAGATTCGTTTTTGGGCTCCAAATCGTAAAATTTCTGCCATCAAGTAAACTCAATTAAATTTATAGTTTTTCACTGTTTTTGATTGGTTTTTTTTTATTTTTTTTTTAAGTTATTGGATTCAATTTCAATCTAAATGTGACATCATTTTGTAGTTAAATTCCAATAAAATATCTTGTACTTTGGCCACACAACTCGCTACCCTATTTCTATCATTTTTTAAATCATTTTTTTTTAGTTTTCTTCTATCCTGTACTATATTATTATTATTATTATTATTTCTATTATTATTTTTGTAAAAATATCGCATACACGTTGTAAATGGTTACGCCCGTAAATAAATAAATAAATGAAATATCCAGAAACGAATAAACGAGAGAAAAAATTGTAGCAATTCGTCTAATTTTATTGAGAAAGCAGATCCCGGGAGCGAGGGGGGAGCAAAATTATGTTTTTACATCAGTCGAATACACAAAAAAACGTATTTTTCAAGAATGTCGTGTATTTTGATAGTTGAAAAAGCACTTGTCAGGGTTGCGGTGTTTTCCACTTGAAGAAAATCAGCGACCAACTGAAAATGGATCGAAGGGTGGGTGATTTGATTTCGGATGATAAACTAATAGATAGCTCGATAGTGTTGTGTCCATAATGAAATATAATCTTGTTCACACGGCAAGCGTTTTCAATGTAATCTTGGAACATGTAATTTTGTGCAATCATGAGAGGAGTCTCTCTATTTACGTTGATAATGTATACGTAATACATCGTCTCGCGTGATCTCTATTGTCAGAATCGATTCAACGTTGGTATTGTCGTCGATTATCGGTGTACATGCTTGTAGTACAGCGGTTAGTTGAACACAAGAGAGGAAGAGGAGAAGAGGCTTTTACTCGTGTGACCAACGTTGGACAAGTGGTACACTGATGGTACCGTTGCCATTGCGGAGGAACAACGACACGATCCGTCGAGTGGCTCGCTGGTCCGATTACGTTGCTATGCCAGACGACCTTATCCTCTCTCTCTCTCTCTCTATCGTTTATCCTCAATTGTCTTTCTCTTTCTCTCATACATACGAACTTGAGCCATTGATTGAGTGTCTATGTCGTAGAGAGACTCGGTTTGGCTTAATATCGTAGTCCATTGTATAGGCTGCGCTCTGGTGACCACTGGGTTCCATCGTTCTTCTCCAATAGCTCTTCATACGTTCACCACACATATACACGTACCGATACATTCGCACCAATCATCAAACTCCAAATATCGCTATGATAATAGCCTCATATAATGCACTCGTGGCCATCAATCCTCCAAACTACCATCTTCACCGTTTGAGTGAAAATTCACTATATAAACAACACACGTAAGTGAACCTTGATCCATTCCGACGACTGCCAACATCAGAATCCTGTTAATGCGGACATAAGATATTTTACTTATCTCTCTCTCTCTCTCTCTCTGTCCTCATATTTATGATTATTTTTAAACAAATTTCTTCTGGTTTGAAAAATATGGATTTCTACTTCTGATTAGTCTTGTTGTTTAACAAACTATTTACTATTTTCGATATTCTCATTTTTTTAATCGATATCAACACGATTATTCCTATTGTTTCTTTTTTTTTTTTTTATGAGAAAACATTTATTTTTTATTGTTCTCTGCATCCGATGCAATCCTACTTTTTACCGAATTCCAAGTCCTATTTGTTTTAATGTATCATCTTGATTTTCTTCTGATGACCAGGACGAACCGGTCGATTCTTCTTAATAAAAAAAAAAAGGAAGTATAACGTTTAACCATTTTTTGAATTTCCATTTTCCTGACGAACAAAAGGCAGGTCAATATTGAAAATGAAAAAGACAATGACACGAATTCTTGACTCGAGGAAGCCAGCATTTAACTCGATAAATTAACAAATTTAACCGTGGGTTAAATTTGAGAAAGTCTTACCGTCTAGAAATCGAGTTATTTGTTGTGAAAAATCGTCTTTTTTCGTAACTTCCCACAAGACCTCATGTTAAAGTTACGATTTTAAACACTGAATATCTCGATTACTGGACGGTGAAACTTTCTCAAATTTTTGACACATTATAATACGATGCTCAAGAAGATTAACGCAAAATTTCAAAAAATTATCTAGCAAAAAATTGTATCTGATGATTTTGCCGTTACTTTGGTATATAATATTATAATTAGGGCACGTGAACCTCATGAATATTGCTGATAATTAATTTTTTTTAATGAGATGTGTGTTCGAATGAATAACTCAACAGTAAATTTTCTTATTGTTGGAACTATCACGGCGTGAAATCGAAGCCCGAAAGCGATGTCAATGAATAAAAATAAAGAATCGGAAAGCTTGTAAAAGGGTATAGCGTTGTCGATAGTGGAACAAATGACTTTGTGTAGCGTTCATCCGAAATCATATAACTTGGTATATATATGTACGACGATATAGCATGAAAATACAGATCGAAATGAAAGTACGAAAAGAAAGAAAAAAAAAAAAAACCAAATCAAGTCAATAGAATTTTTTCGTCTTTCGAGAATCGGCTCCGTTTCTTAGTTTAGTTTTCCTGTGGCGCGCAGTTGATCGAGATACAGAGGATTTTCAGGTTTGTGGGCAGAAACTAGAAAGAAAACCGATGAATGGAGAAGCTTTTTTCGAACAATGTGAACGAACATCTCTCCGCTATGGCTACAACATTATTGGAATCAAATTGACCCTGCGGTTGCAACTTGCCTTGAGCTACAAAATAGAACGAACAACCTCGAAAAAGTAATACTTTGAACGATTTTTTTTTCTTTGTCTTTCTTTTACTCTATTGCACTCTCGTTCCTGCTCCTTCCTTCGTTTTTGTACAGCCTCCATTTTTCCTCGTTTCTTTCCTGTCTGTAAATCCGTCTGTCTTTCTCAATTTTTCTTCATGAATACTCTGACGTTCAGTGTAACGGATATATACGCTTAAAAGTATGACATAAAGATTTTTTCCAGTCCAAAACGACGTGCAAGCGTGTTGCTCGATTGTGCAACCGATTTTGAGATCCGAAAGAACAAACTTCTGCGGATGAATGGTTATACGAAAAATGGAAAGAAAGTAAGCGACGAAATCCAATAAATTTATACGTTTCGAAGGAAAAATACTTGTCATTCTGTACCCACTGACTCAAGATTCATTCGGATATGATAAAATAATAAATATATGACGTCAGAGATTTAAATGCAAATTACACTTGTCACCAAAGTCGAAATTGTATTTAAAAATGCCTGTGACCACAATTGCCTAATATGCAGATAAAATCATTGATGTTCGTATCTAAATTTTTAAATATATCAGAAACATAAAAAAAAAAATCTTTATAAATAATTAATATTAATAATACTTTCCACATCATCATATTACTGTCGCGAATTATAATAATTTTCATTCGCCATGAATTTTACCACGAAATTCAATTAAGATTCGCAGGCATATTTTTTTACGATAATTTTTTTTTTCTCATATATATTAGTGTTGAGTAAACTGATGAAAGATTATTTCTCACGCAACGAATCTGCAACGATATAAAAAGGCAAGGGCTGCTGAATAAGCTCATTTATGAAGCTCTTGAACAGCTGCAAAAGCAAAAGAAAAAAAAAGAAAAATAATACGAAAGAAAGAAATTTATTATGTACTGCCAATTGCCTTTAGCACTTTTTCGGTCGATCGTAATGCTCTTCACATTACTCACGTGTACATTGCTACATCGAGCGTCGAAATTTTGCCTGTTCGTGTTTTTTTTTTCTGCGTTTTTCGCATATTTGAATAAATTTCATCTCTCATTCGCATCGACAACAATTCGTGCTAAAAATTCAACGGTCTACTGCATAATTTATGTAAAGTTATATATATATATATATATATGTGCAACGTCACTTTGTATTCTGCAACGATGCGGAGACGACGTGCAAACAGCTTTTTCAATCCTTTGAAAAAGTGACCTTCGTAATAATGCATTAAATGTGGTAACGTGGCAGGAGGAATTCATGAAAATTGCAAACAACAATTTATAGTTACTTTCATTCATTTTATTCTTTCCCTCTTTGTTTTCAATCGTCGTACGTAAAACGACCATTTTTTTTTCTTTCAAATTAAATAATTTTAATTTTCTATTAATTTTAATTATTTGATCCCATTATTTTATTAGATTTTTTATATTTGCAGCAAAAACTTTCGCAGGTTTTTCAAATAAAATTATTGGACACGAATTGTGAATGGTAGAGAATTTTTTTTTTCGTTTTTAGTTTCAAAAAAAGAAAAAATTATCTTTATAGAAAATAATTGGTACAAACGATAATTGTACGACCAAAAAAATCCATCCGTAGAGAATTGCAAAAATTATTTTCTTTAAAAAAATATTTATATATATTTTGACACATAAATTAGACTTCAAATTACAAACTCCATATAAGGTGAATCGTTGTCGAAGACTGAAAATAAAATGCAAAACACGTTCACGTCAGGCAAACTTCCCAAGAGCTTTTCGTTCGATTATTACACGGAGGAATTTCCGTTTTTTTTTTTTTTTGTTACCATAAGCTGATAAAACCGTTGAGAGGAGGGTTTTTTTCTGCGGCAAACGGTATTGTGTAAATTGAGCCCGTGGGAACAGCGAATGAATGTGCCGTCACAAATTTCCATATAACGGAAGACGCGAAAGCTTTCGCGTATTCAGTTCACACGATGAGCGAGGGGACTAGTGTCGAAAAGCGCTAGTCCAAAAAGGGTTTGCCCTCGTAATGAGGTTATTTGTAAGCGGATAACGAAAGCCATGAAAAGATCTGTATTTTCAGCCTATCATGCTTTTTATGTTTATATATATAATAAAAACGAGTATATCTTCACCATCTTATACAGGGTGCGTTTTCAAAATTGTTATTTCATGGATAACTCCATTGACTTTTTCTCAGCATTTGAAGCAAAAAATACAAATGCAGTTTAGTTATTAATTAGGTTTGCTATCGAGTCTACGATATATCGATAATTTCCAAACGAATTCATTTTAAAGACAATTTCAATCTCGATTTTTCACCAATTCGCCTCTTATCAGCATCACAATATTGTAATATCATAAAAAACCATAAAAAATTATTGTCAATTATGTCAATTAACAAGAAAGAGTCATTTTCGGTGAAAAAATTGATGAAATTTACATTAACTGTAAAAACTTGGATAAAAAATTCTTTTCCACTAATAATTTATCAAATTTTTTGCAAATATTTGTTGTGATTATGCACTTTTTAGAAGTAAAAAATTTATATTTATACTCAATTTTTTAAATTTTCTTCAACTGATAAATATTTGTATGTTTTACTACTAAAATTGTGAATATTAATAAATATTATTGTTAAGCACACTGTGTCAAACATAGAAAAATGGATAAATTTGAGATATTTACGATTTCAGGCACCCTGTACACTTACACGTTTCACGGATAAGCCTTCGCGTACCTTTTATTGCGAAGACAGCTTTTTTTTATAACCAACATCCCAAAGGATTACACTTCGCTTGGGATGAGCCTGCAAAAGCTTTTTTACAGGTCCTCTTTATTTCTTCCCGTTTACCGAACGAGTCCTTAGTCTCCTGTTTCCCTTTTTTTTCGTAGTCTCTTCAAAGTGTACGAATTTACTCTACTCGAGATTGAGTCCATTATTTTTTATTTAGAAACTGAATCTATTGGAGTTTATGATGAAATAAAAAAATATTAAAAAATTAAGAAATTAAATTACTTCTTCGATATGGCAAGAAACGTGTTTTCAATTATGACGGAATGTTCGTTTCGTTGAATTAATTTCATTTATATACATTGCTATGCGGTTAGTTATTGATACAATAAAGTTAAAGTACTTCATTTCTGGAGCAGAAATTGGTCGGTTAGCTTGTTCCGAATTTGGAGTTTCCACAGCTCTGACTCATTGCACGTCTGATCGAAACTTTCTCTACCTCCTTCTCTATCCATATATAGATATTTATACATAAATATATGTCTTTGGCTCATCTGTATGGGTCAGAGGGTCGTTCCAGTTAACTCGGTTACCAAAGAACAAATGAACCTGAATTTAACGCTTGTGGATTTGAAGGCTGAAAAGTTTCTGGAACGTTTCATCTTGGGTTCCATATTCCCCCATATTTTTTAAAATTTCAAGTTTCTCAACAAACAAACTATTCAAATTTGATTAAATTCTTGTTTTATCACTCTCACAAGTGATTGCATTGTTGCATATAACCGACACAATGTTCACACTAAGGAAAGAGTTTGGTTTAAGTTTATTAAAAGGTTTATGGTGTTGCAATACTTTTTTAAAATGGTTTTCTGCATCTTTTTCTTTTTTCTCTTTACTCGTTTTTTTTTATCCTTCATTCGAATGCTCCTTTTTCATTTTTACTCTTTTCAAATTTCCTGTCCTCTTTTTTCACTGATGCTCCGAGCGATCAAACTCGTCTGACCATACGAAGAGCTACGCTACTTTCAAGTAGTGAGCTCCATCGTCTAGATCGACAGATCCCTCACTTTTTCATCTCCCACATGTAAAACGTTGCTCCATAAAATTCTTTTTCCCTCCTTGACTACGTTCAATCGAGCGAGTGTCTATACAACATGTTTACACGCAAAATATATGGTCGAAAAAATGGTGAGTAAACGCTCTCACGACTCCTTGCATCACTATTTCAAATGATTCACAAAAAATGGGTTTACTCTCCGGTAAATGAATTTTCAAATAAACATTTACTATCGTTACATTTTTTATCGGCTACAACGAAATTGTCTTCGTGATGGAGTTTAAAAATACGAATACAAATATGACTCGTGTTGAAGAAATAATTTTGTCAAAATGGTAATTGATCCGTTAATAAAAAATTCCGAATCTAATAAAAAGATTAACAAAGTATTGAACCAGTCAGTGAAAAGGTTTTTCAATTTACGAATCAAGGTATCAAATTTTTTCAATTTTTTTTAACTGCTCGCAAAAAAAAAAATCTATACCTTGGTTGGGTGACCGTTTAGCCATAAATTGGTTCTCCTATCGATCGCTGACAGCGATGGACAGTTTTTCAGAGTCTCTTATGACGCTAACGAACTGGAAGACTGAGACTCAGTGAAAAAAAAAAAAAAATCCTCGCCCGTCGGACCTTTCACAGTTTCTTGGCCTAGAAGCATGCAAAAAGTCAGTAAATTGGAAGATTAGGGGGAAAATGGACCCCCAAAAATTTGCAAGGAATCTTGAAAATAACCAAAAAAAATACGTATTAAAATGATTTTTTATAACAAAATGTATCTGGCTAAAATAATTTTCGTTTTAATAATGAAATTTGTCAACTTTTTATCTACTCAATCGTTGACATTTTTTAAAATTACTATCGGATTCTTTAGTAGATATAAATTTAATCTTATTTGTATTTAAACCACGTGCAAGAATGAAAGAAATTAGGATCGGAAAAGCTAAATGTCAAAAATGTTAGAAAAATGTTCGAAATCTTACGATTACACGTTCTTTTATTTCTTTGCTATCTCTCTTAATAGGGTGGCACATCACCGCCATTCGAGCTGCGATATATATTGTGAGAGAGGAGAGAAGAATCGTAAAGTTGTTCTCACACACACACACGTTTCACATGGCAACTCCGTTAGAAGATCAATATCCACCGCCAATCGTTTCTTCCTTCTGTATTTCTCTCTCTTTCTCTCTCTCTCTCTCTCTCACGCCGCGACCGCATCCGCGCTTTTATTCCTGTGGTCGCTGGTATAACCCGAGAATTCTCTATCCACATTGCCATGAGATATTTTCTATAGATATCGGCGTATGTCGCATAATGCTATCTCCGTCCATCCGACCTCGAATCCTGCGCCCATTTTTGGCCCTTGCCCCACTCGTCGCATATTCGAAGCTTTCGCATGTTCATATTCCCCCCCCCGCCCCCTTTTTTTCTCTCTTTCTCAACGTGTACGAGATTTTCAACTCCATCTCGATCAAGCCTTTATCCTTTGATTTCAACTGAGAATTTTGCTTCCATTATTCATATACAATAAAAATTCATACGAAGAAAAATCCTAAATAATAACATGACGTTAATGAATTTATTGTTAAATAGAATTTCTCGAAAAACATCTCGATCGTTTTTCCACAGGAGGTTGCCGGCTGGGGGTTAAATCTATAAGAAATCCTACTCGATTTATGCTTTTGTGAGATCATAATAATATATGGAAACATATAAATCTCCATAAATACACACTTATTATGCATATAATGTATAATATTTATACACATAGTGATAATACTGTAAAACGAGGCTCGTTTACCCCGCATGCAGAGCCGAGAGTGAGGATTATGTCATTACAAGAGCCAACTAATTTATGTCACTATACCACAAGCGTTATTATGAACTTAGCCAACAACTCTTGGCCTGGAGAGCGCCTCACGCATACGCGAACGAACAATTCACAAAAGGACATTGTAAATTTAGTATTTACACGTTTTCGCTTAATCAGATTTATTAGTTTCATTACAAAACCATCGTAAGCGAAAGCGTGTCACTATAACGTTGAATTTCAAATGATTATATTTCGCGCTTCATATTCGTTCGCGAAACGGTTTTGTCGGGAAATAAATACTTCGCAAAGTTCGACGAGTTGTCGCGTAAAATTCATTTTAACGTTAAAATATTATGTCATTAAAAATTCATAGAAATCGAAAAGAAAAAAAACAACAGGTACATCGGGAAAAAGAGAGAATTCTTTCGCATTTTACTCCACGTTGATGTAATTGCTGGATTTATTTTGAAAAAACAACAACAAAAGTTCATAATTTTTTAAAAATTATTTAAAGCATTGAAACCAAACGATTGTGACGTAAAAATTCAATGGAGACTTCAATTATCTAATTTGTTCGTTACTGTTACTGCTGATCGTAAAATTTCGTAATGTTTATTGAACTGGAAGAATAATTGACTGCGTTCCTTTTTCATTAAATAATTTCACCGTCAACATCCATTTTATTTCATTTTTCAACACTTAACAATAATTTTAAAAAATTGGAGCAACTTTTTCATTTCTTTTCTTTTTTTATTTTCTTTTTGTCAATATTCAGATTTTATAATATAACTTAAGAAAAAAAAGGTTGAATAGGAAGTAATAGATTTTCGCGTTTATTTGTTTTGCAATGTGAGACACGAACGAATCTACGAGCATAAAAGTTCTACGCATTTAATAAAAGACAAAAGACGCGGTTGAACAAGAGGAAAAAAGGAAGAAAAAGCTGTGAACAAATGGGATGGAGGGAATATACAGATGGGCTTGTTACAACAGAGAATTTTTCTCACGAATTGCATGAGCCCAAAGCGCGGATCGTAATTGGGTCAAGCGGTATGGCGTCGACGAAACAATTCAATCAGACAAAAACAGATGAATGTTTTGTTTTCATTGAATACGAGAGTAAATCTGTGCTGCAAAACACCATGAACTTTTTTACACTGTTGATAATCATTCAAATTTCATTTTACGTCTCAACAACTCGCAGTCGTAAATTTATTAACGAATGGTTTCGAACAAACAAACAAAACGTTATAAAAAAATAATTCACAATTAAAAATATTTCATTCTTCTTTATAGTCGAGTTTTGAATATAAAAAATTAAAAAAAAAAGAATAAATAAAATAGGAAAAGTAATAGATTCATGGAGTGCAAAGGAATATCGAAAATGCAATTTACACTCTTTGTTCCCGAGAATGCTTCTACCACTGGAATAAAAATCCTTTAGAAAGAAAAATCCAACTTTGCTCGAGCGAGATATGGAGTAAAGAAAAATGCCGAGTGGTGCACATGGATCCACTGAACAGAGAGAATTTTCAAGATTTCAACATCCATCATGCTCGTTTTTTCGACTGTTCCTTGAAGCGTAAATTCAATATCAGTAACATCCGAAGGGTAAAATACAATTGAGAAAAAAAGAAGATTGTACTTGAATGAAAGAAGGAAAAATTCTTATGAATTTTTTTCTTATTTCTAGCCGCACTTAACGTTCGATAGTTCGGTCAAAAAACGACATAATCAAATTTAGCAAACGGCGTTTTGAAGAGGACAGATTGTACTTCATTTTGCCACCCCTTAATATTTTTTATCATTTTTTTGCAAAGCGATATGGACTTTTTAACGAGCCCATTTTTTTTGGCTGACGAAGATAAGACGGAAATTTATGGTGGAACTTTTTTTCTGAAGTTTTCGCTACGAAACCCTTAAGCGGCATGGTAAAAATTTTATTTCCTTTTTTAAATCGTTGTGCACAGAATTATTTCATTTTTATTTATTTTTTTCAAAAAATGACGATTTTTTAGTAAATTCTGCGCATTTCAAGAATTATGAGAATCGAGGAGAAATGTCAGGAGGATAAAAAAAATTTTCCACATAATTATTCTAAATCGTTCATAATTGACTAAATCGAGGCATTCTTCACTTAATTGTGAACAAAAAAAAATCAGTTTTTTTTTTGTTCGTGCAAATTAATACTCGAGGAATTTTTTAATTTTTTAAAATAAAAATCTTATGGTCTCGTTTAATATTTATTGTTGCAGATTTTACTCACGAATGAATTCAATGCCATAATTTAAATCTATAGTTTTCTCGAAAAGTAATAAAAATCTACTTTTCGCTCAAATGATAAATAATGCACAGCAGATGCAATTTAGCTGTGAATACAAAAGTATAAATCATATTTCAACCTTTTCTGACAAGTTTATGCATAGATAGTGATGGAAAAATCCACTTTTTTGCCAGCAGAAAAATCTCGTTTTATTCAACGTTTGAAGAACAAGAATTCCACGTTATTTTACACCCTTGGCTTTAGAATACGACGATTGAGAACACATGTTAAGGACAAATTTATGACCATCTCCTCATGGTCAATAAAATATTTTTCCTGTGTTCCCATATGAGTCATAATACCTGACCCTCTTTATGTCCAGATAAAGTACAAATGAGATTTTCCTGCCCCTTTTTTTCTTTTTTTCTTTATTTTCGTCTCCACACAACCCGCCAAGCAACTTCCATTCTGTCAGGGTGATTTCGTTCTGTAGAAGCAACAAGAATTTTCCATTACGAGAGAATTCGTCTCTAGTGACCGTTGAGCCCGATGGATGTGTATCTTGTCTACCTCCATTATCAACCCTCTGTATATACAAAATATAGGCATACTTTTATCGTTCAATAACCACTTGAACAACACACTCAGCTAACTACGTCATTTTTATAACTAAAAATACACTTCAACGTATGACAGTTAATTGCGACAATTTTTACGAGTTTTACGAATCTTCAACGCTGTCCATCGCCCGTTTTGTGAGTGGCTTACGAATCGAAATTCATTTACATCGAATTAGTAATTGTTTGTCGAAACAATGGATTATTTTCAATGCAAAATGATGCAGGCAGATATTATAAATATCTGGTGATTCGTATAAAAGGCTGTACCGATGTATTGTCCACACATTGTTGCATTTAACGTCGTTTTGTGGTTTGGCGAGAATGTCACTTGGTACGAAAACAATGAGCGTTGGTTTAACGTGATTAAACCATTTCAACCTTAAAATTTCGTGTATAATTAATTATAATATTTTATCGTAATCGTTAATTATCGAAAAATCTGATGCACATTTGAAATTGTCATTCAAAACAACATCAAAAGCCATTGGTCATTAATCAAAATGGCAATTTAATTTAAAATAAAAATAAAAAAAAACACACTTTTTTCTAAAAATAATGTCTCTTTTTTTTAACTAAAAAATAGATTTTTGTTTTATGAAATTTCCAATAATTGGTAAAAAAGGTTTGGAGAACTTTATGGAAAAGTCATAATGATTTTTCGACAGAAAGTCTCAGAGGAAAGTTGATTTCCCTGCTCGTAAAAATGAGGATTTTTGTTTCGTCCTCACGATGTTTTTATTTTTCTAGTCTCAAGTAGCTTGTAAGCGTAATTGCCCAAAGGAAAATTTCGAGAAATGAGACCCAAGGGTGTCGATCTTTTTTTCCCCTCGCTCAGTACATGAAATCGAGTAGTAAGAGTAATTTACCAAATGAAAAGTCATGCTCTGCAACGTTCCGACCCCTATATCTCGTTTCGAATGATAAAGCTCGATCAAAGGTAATGTTAAAAAAGGACGATGACCGATTTCTGCATTTAGACGTTAACCGTGTACTGTCAGAGCTTTGTATAAAATAGAGTACGAGCGTGAAACACGTTGATTGATAACACTTCACAGCATGCCAAAAGTACACATCATTGGACAGGATTTATTGAAGGTTAGTGACTAGTAAAGTGCAATTTAATAGTTTGATTTATATTCTCATTTGGATGGAGACAAACGGCCTGCTATTAAAATACCTTTAAGTATACAATGAAGATTAAATGAGGGCTTGATGGGCACGAGGGAAAAACAGTCAAGTAACATGGCAATCAACCTTTACTCACTTTATTCATAATTCATGAGAAAATTAAATAAAAAGAGTGATTTACTTGTATCAGAAAATTAATCATTTAACGACCACATTTCTATTCTTTTAACTTGCATATTATATTTATTTACACGATTTTTATTAATAGAAAAGTTTACATCAACCAAAATCCCAAGTTTCTTATTATAATTTATTATTATTATTATTATTGTGTTGCAAAATATTGTAATCCAGTAAAACCATTTTTTAGTGACACTTTCGATCCTTAAAAAAGGCTGGATTAAAATGAGAAATATTTGGCCAGCAGATTTCTTAATATTGGCATTCAAATTTTTTTCTTTCTTGAGATATATTATGAAATAAATCTTCGACGCTATTCCTCCATGACTAACAACAATAAAGCAAAGCGTCACATGTTTAGTTGTATAGCCTTGAAGAAGGCAGGACGGTTGGCAAGTGTGTATGGTGGTGTCAGGATCACATTTTTCCAAGGATATACGTTTTTTTTTCTTTTTTTTTTTTGCTCGTCTGCTCTCACGACTACTGTGACCACTTTATTCCCTTCTATCCTATCTCGTTTTTTCCCAAGCCATCAGTGACAGCCTTCCATTTCCGCTTTCTGACATGATTTTTTTTTTTTGCTTTTTTTTTCTTTTTTCGTTCTTTTTTTTTTTTTTTACTCAATTTTTTCGTCTCGCCTTTCCTAAAACGATTACACTTCTCTGCTATCAGACTGGTGTTTCATCTTCAAACTTTATTGTCGCAAGACAGTAGAGAAGACAAAGCGAAACTGTAAAGTGCAACTGTATTGTGCCGGGTGTTACCAACAACTCTCTCTCTCTCTCTCTCTCTCTCTCCCTCTCTCGCTCTCAACATTTTTCATAACTTTATCGAAAAATTTCTTGTATCTGAAGATTTTTGTATGAAAAAATTCATTCTGTCATTGGAGTTTTGTTTAAATGAAATAATTTTATTTATCATTTCTTCGATGCATCGTTTTTGAAAAGAAAATTCTATATTCGTCACTGTCACTGTCATGAATGTCTTGATGTGAATCTTGTTCAGAAATTTTTTTTTTTCCAAATATTTATACACGTTTTCATCGAACATCAAAAATTCTAAAACTCATGATTTTGTTTTTAATGCAATTTCTACCGAAACGATTTGACACAGAAATGAATTCTACGAAAAAATCGGTTCCAAAGTCTGATACGAGCCAATCCTTTAAATGTTTCGTGTGATAATGGATTTTTTTTTTTTTAATCGTCTCACACTCTTTCCAATATTCCTACATTCTTCACAATATTTTCTTTTCGCTTCAATCCACAATTTCACTTGATCTTTTTTTTTTTTTTTTACTTTTTTTGCGAAAAATGTCTCTTTGCTTTGGTTTCTGGAGTATTGTTCGAGTCGAGAGTATAAGTGACCGGAAGACTCGACAGTTCTCTTTTCCATTCTGGTGGCTGCACGTACAGGCGTTCATATATATATATAGTTCCAACTAAATTGCTTGCAATGGGGTTAAGTGGGCGAAGAATTTAAACTCAAATCGTATACTTGACTATCTTCAAAGCTATTGGTCATTGACGTTGTCATGAATTGTATATACTTTTTTTTTTTTTCTTCCCAAATATCTCAACCAGTCTGATATATTGTTATCTTTCCAAACACGTACGACTCCAGAGGAAAAAGTTGTGTTTTTAGAGTCTTTCCCAAATCATTTGTATGTCCTTCACTTTAATCCAAAATCTCTATTTCCTCGTGTCTTGAGTGAAGAGGAGAACATTGAGCTCAAGATCAAGTCAAGACTTTCCACGTCACCTTACTAATCCAAGATATGATGAGATACTCCTGAGAACTGCGGTGTACGGAATCTAGAAATGGAAAGCCTGTCTTGCGATTCATGTATTCATACCTGTAGTGCATCTCACTGAGTCCAATATGTGTCTTAGAAAGCCTCCAATCCTGTTAGAGTAGAAAGCTCTCAGTTTCTTCCCCATCTCTTTCTCTTCCTCTTTCTCTTTCTCTTTCTCTTTCTATTTTTCTCAGTCGCTTTCTCATTTTCTCATTCGCTTTCTCTCTTTCTCTTTCTCTTTTTTTTCGCTTTTTCTCTTTCTCTCTTTCTTCTTCTCTCTTTCTCTTTCTCTTTTTCTCTTTCCCTCTTTCGTTTTCTCTCTTTCTCTTTCCCTTGCTATCTCTTTCCTCAGCGCCTGACTTTTCGACTTTTTTTTCGACTCGTGAAAACCGTATCATGCTTAAAGATTCATGATGCAAGTTCCTATTTACAAAAATATATATAAAATCCGCACATAAAGCAACTCAAATGTATGCGTGTTTCATTCAAAAAGTTTATTTTTCATGAAAAGCTTTAAAATTCTTGTCCTTTTTCTGTCAACATGGTACTTCGTCATGAATATTTGGACAGGCTTAAAGTATTTTTTATGTATTAACATCGTGAAAAGATTTGTTGGCAAAATTCACTCTTGGAAGCTCATAAATTCTTGTAAAAGTTAAGCTTTTAGTTTAATTATGAAATTTAATGGAATTTTTTTGTACGCGTGACAAAATTGTGATTACAATTGTGAACACACGACAAATATTTCTCGTTTATCATTTATAATTGGATTTTTTTATCGTTCGAAATATTCCAGCTTTCAAAGCTTTCTTATACATTATTTTTTTTTTTTTATCTTTGCTAAAAACAAATCTGGCAGACATGGAATTTATCACGAACCGAAATAAGTAAAATTTGTTGAAAGTTCGTACTTTATTTGATTTCTTGCTCGTGAAAGCTCTTTCGTGAATAAATAACAAGTTCATTTATTATCATTGACCACAAATAAGTTATTTAAAAAGTCGGAAACTGCTGTAAAATAAATACGTGATTAGTTTTTGCTTAGAGCTTTTTTCTTATCCTCAAATGCCATTAATCTTGGGAAGCTTTTTGCTTGACACTTCTCTTCAATTTGGAAAGAGAGCTAAGCTGTTTGCGGGAAAACAGTCACCAAGAACAGTTGGTTAAATGGAAAAAAATACAAAAAACATCTGGTTCAGCTTACTGTGAGTAACTTGACTCGAAGAACTCCTCTGGACTTGAATGAAAACGAATAGATTGGTTTGCAGGTGTGCTTGGTTAAACCACTCTCATAGAACGAATGAATTGAAGGTGTTAAAGAAAACGAATCTGCCAATATATATATATAGCTATGTGATACCTTAGAAAAGCTTTATTCCTTTCGTATCTAAGTGAGAATTCAGTTCGGTCACCCACGGTTTATTTCAACTATGGGAACAATTGTTACGCGCACTTTAGTACATCGCTAACAATTCTTTATTATTTTCGAAAAAAAAAAAAAAAAAAAAAAAACGTTCGACGGAATGCATTGTTGTAGGGAATTATATCCGGAGCAAAAAACGGTACCTCGGAAATTAGTAAAAAAAACAAAAAGTTCTTGATTTTTTATATTATTTCACGACGAAAAAAATAAAAAATATTTCCAATGTTATTTTTTTCTTCAATTTTTTGAAAATTCGGACCTATTAGCTTTTTAAAATGTTCCTTTTTTTTATCTTTTTGTATTTGTTCAAATTTATATTAATTATTGGAGATTACAAAAATATATGTTAAAAAAAAAAAAAAAATATTAGTTATATCGTACGAGGAATGTAAAAAATTTATCAAATAATGTGTAGCAAAAATGATGAATTCGAAGTTTAGTATTTCCATAACTAATCGAAGGAAATCCTAATTTTTCAGGATAATAATAAGAGAAAAGAAATAGATAATGTTTATTGAACTTTAAATAAATTATTACATTATTTCTTCAGCTTCCTTTTTTTCTCCTGGTCTCTCTGTTTTTATTTATAATTTGCTCTAGTTTTCTGTAAACATATACAAGATAATCGTGAATCTGTTTTCTCTTTTTTTCTTGCTAAGTTTTTCCGTCCCAATCGATCCTACAATGCATCGTTGAAGTTGTTGTTCGCACTTGAAGTTCAGTGTCTCTGTATATTTGTGAATCGTCGTCCCGTTGGTATTTTCTACATTTTTATAAACGTCACTGTCATAGTGTCACTTGAAATGTCGCGAGTGTCAAACCAGCTGATGGAATTGTCAATAAAAAGTACGAATGAAAGTTTCGTCGAAAGGTTTTTCCCTCATCGTTGGTTATTCTTAATTTAATATCTCGTGGGAAAAATTATTGCATTTGGAGGAGGTTTAACGAGAGTTTTATCAGTGCGGTGAGTGGTCGGCTTTAAAAAAATCATTATTTAGATTTATTCGCATAGCTATTGATTTAAAATTAATGAATTTCGTTAAGCCGACGATTTACTGGGTGCTTGTTCGAGCTCTTTGCTGCACTCGTTCATTTCCCTTTCTCAACGATGACCCATCGCTTAGAAAAAAGTGTGTGTGTGTGTGATTTTTTTTCAGGCTCTTGCATATTTCAGAATTAAGTTGGAGCCAGTATTATGTCACTCTGTGTTCGCTCTAATGCGATGGGCACTTCTGCATTTTCGAGGAAGCCAAAAAAAAAAAAAAAACGGAAGTTATATCGACTTCGTGGTTTGGCTCGACGCCGAGTTCTCCACCAAACAGTGAGAGCTATCTATATGATCCAATGTACAATATAAAACATATATATATGAATAAATCCACATATAGGGGAACATGGGGCAAAATGGACCCCTGGGGCAAAGCGGGCAATCCAAACTTTTTTATTTTTGGGGCAAAGTGAGCTCTCCCAAAAATGAAGGAAAGTTAAGTTTTTCTTCGAATTTGATCTTCCTTCATTTTTGGGAGAGCCCACTTTGCCCCAAAGATAAAAAAATTTGAATTGCCCGCTTTGCCCCAGGGGTCCATTTTGCCCCACGGTCTCCTATATGTTTGTGCACGTGACGTATCTGTCTAACGAATACATTTAGTCGCGGACCATTAAAAAATTCAAACCACTCAAGCGTTTAAAAGCTTTTTTTCTCAACTTTCCTCATTGGAGAGAGAGCTGGACGAAAGAAAATAAAAAAAGATACTAGGCATTTTCAAACGAGCAGGTATTACGAGTCACTGCGAACATCGTTTGCAAACTTTCATATTTTGCTGCTCAGACGAATTAATTCGATCAAATATTTACTTGCTACCTTAATAAACCGAATGGTAGACGATTATTCTCACGGGTACACTCATCTGAAAAACCATGAAAACTCAATACAAATGCTAAAACATTTCAGCTGACTTTAATTACACCGTTTCTTCCACTATCAACATTTTTTATTTCCTTGGTGCTAATTCGCTTTAATTCTTGTATTTGCACTGTAATTTGCGTTTATTAGTTTGCTCCTGGTGCAATTATGTGTGCTACACCCCTGTGGGTTAATGCGGTTACACTGTATCCGTATTATCCTCCCATCGCAACTTCCATGACATGGTTTAATTATTTTTTACGACCTTGGTTAACCCCTGTTACCTCATTTTCTGCAGGTACACTATTTTCTTTATTTATGTTATAATTTGTTACGAAGCTTCCTATAACTTTTTCTCAGGCTATTGGGAAGTATGGACTCTTCAAAATCATTGATCATCGATTACTCTTTTGCCACCGGATTTTAAGGACGTTTTTACTGCCTGTATATCGATCTCAGTGAAAAGTTGCCATAAACATTTTTTTTGTGGAGCCTTTTTCAAAGGCAACTTTTGATATCTTTAGTTTTCAAAGTCCTATACGGTTTGAAGTTTCGATTCTTTGTTTCAATGAGTTACGACAAGAAAAATATCGTTTTTTTTTTCATCGTTCATCAACGAACAAGTTCATCGAAATGATGGATAAAAAATGAAATTGTTTAGCTTTCGTCTTTCGAGCTACCAATGACTACTTTCTTCAGATTTTTCTAATTTCATTTTGCATCTGGAAAAATGTTCTTCTCGCAATGTTTCTTCAGAAATTCTTTGCATTCGATGACACGAATGACTTTTTTTTACTTGGTTTTGACATCTGGTCACACTCGCAGAAACATATCCAAGATATTTGATGGAAGAATGGAGAAAAGCTTGGTATAGAGATGGATATAAAAAGTTTTTACTCGTGTGACGAACGAGGCAAACGATTTTCATTGGTTCTCACATTGCAGCCTGTCCCGTCTAGACACCATCGTACATATAAAAGATCGTAAAAGATCGATTCGAAATCGAATTGCTTCGCGTTTGAAGAAAACTAAGTTAAAGCGCGGTGCGGAGAAGAGAAATGAGAAAACATGAGAGTAAAAAAATACGAATCCAAGCATCGTTGATTGCCTGGATCGTCGAACCAATTTTCTTTCCCATTGCATCGACATCGTACATCGAACTTACGAAGCAAACCTTCCAACCACTGATACCAGACTTAGAAACTTTATTATATTTCAATTTTGCAGTGTGTACGATTAATAATAACTTTCGACGTCGTGGAGTATCGAATAATTAAAAGTCTATTCCATTAAATCGTTCTTTATTTATTTCTTTACAATCAAATCTGCATTCTGCAACATGAAAAGAATCTCAAGACATTGAAACAAGAATTTTTTTCGATAATTTTGCAACGTTCGAGGCACCAGTAAAATTTACAAATTTTGAGACGTCACTGAATTTTTATTTTCCATGCAAACCGCATTTTTTCGTTGGACTCAATTTTCAGATCACGATCTTTGACAGATCTAGACTTTATAAAAATATTAATAAAAAGTGCTCTATTGAAAATTTGACCTCAATTGAAAGGTGATTGAGAAGTCCTTAAAGCAGACACAAAAAATCACTCCATAACGATACAATCTCCGGTTGATTAATGCTCCAATCTCTCGCGATTCATTAATCACTCCAGGACGTTTTAATTACAGGCGAGAGAATGATCCTTGATATTCCTTTTCATCGTTAGATCATGGGTATTAGGGAAAAAAAACTGGGGTCGAGAATCTCGACGAGTATAACTAATGGCTCTAGTAAAAATAACTTTTATGTATTGAAAAACATTTTACGGAGGAAAAATTCCGAGCGGGAGACTCCAAGAAACGTTAATAAATTAAAATTGCGCATTTTGCAAAAAAAAAAAAGAAAAAAATAACACGACTTGATTATTAATCGATGATTTTTGATGTCAGAGAATTCTCCATTCGAGTTTTGGGCTTTCGTCTGAAATTTTCATCGTTCTGTCTCCTCCCCGTTGCTTCCCCTTCAAAAATATAAACCAGCCCTTGCGTTTTGACCCGGCGACATCTTTGTTTTCACGATTACAGCTTTTTTCTTATTTATTTCGCAGTTTTAAAACTAAAGTCGTTTTGGATTAAAGTTATTCGTCGGTTGCGCTGCGACCTCGGTTTTTTGAGAATTCGTCAGAGTCTCCAGACTATAACTTTTTCTTTCGAACGTTATACTTTTTCGTTGTCTGTATGCTCAGAGGCGATGACACTGGTCTAGGAACAAAAAAGTGGGATAAATTCGAGGATAAATTATACTTTGAAATTTTTTACGAGGCTGTCGGTCGAGTTGGAAAAAAAAACTTGAGTCCTGCAATTTTCGCTGTAATCCGACGAGTATTAAAAAACTTCATTGTCATTTATTGTTTATCTTCGTTTATTGTTTTTTTTTGCGGTTTTGTGACATTAAAATCCGGATTTTGTTGAAACTCGGTCGAAATTTGGTTCCTACGGTCGAGTTATTTTGCTGGACAAAATGTTTCGTTGTTTTTGTAAACAAATAATTACGTTGACCAACAAAGATCATAGTTCAACCACTATTTTTTTTTTTTTTTTTTTTTTCAAAGTAAACAATATCGTTTCAATAATTCATAATCCGTTGACCATTACAATGGAACATTATATACAATAGAACAGTTTCCGTCTCTCTGGTCGAACGAGGTCGAAACAGAATCCTGTAAGAAAACACTATCGTGCGGTTGACAGCAAAATGGTCGTACGTTTAATCTGAAATCGGAGAATTAGAAAAAAAAAAAAAAAATGGAAAACAACAAACAAACAGTTGTTATTGTAGAAATTAGCAAAAAAACAAAACAGGATTTTGAAATTTTCGAGTCTTTTTCTCAAAAGCATCAAGGACTGCATCAATTTTTAATCTTTGTCACTGTGAAAATGTTTTCGAGCAGAAATCAAATTTCTATTTCGGCCAAACCCTTTAATTAAAATGACTAAATTTTAACAATTTTTGCTAATTACTAATCTGCGGTTTTTCTTTGAACTTTTTGTTAATGGTTTAAATATAATATTCAGAATAGCTGCACGTAATTTTGCTGGGTGAGGTCGTCAGAGTTGCGAGAAGTTGCAAAACTTTTTTACGCCAATTTTTTTGTTTCCGGTCTCTCGAGTGTATCCAAGCTTTGTGATTACACTGATTTTGTAATTTGGCAAAGTTTACTCGTAGGGTCATCTATTTTGGGCTATTCCAAGACTGAGTTAAGGTTTGCACTTGTGATTATACTCCGACGAAATGTACACATGCGTATTACGTCTCAGAAAACAAAGATAAACAAATGTCAGCTCAATGGATCCGAACTACTTAATCAAACTTTTTCTTCCGCATTGAGGCTTTTAGTAAAGAGGTTGTGATAACGAATTGTTTTTTTTAGTTGACGAGAAATCAAGTCATAAGGTTCAACAGCGTCTATAAGAAAAATCTTGTTTTTATTTTCCAGTTTTTCTCCACGTTTAATATTAATTCACTTAACAATAATAATCATTTTAGTTGAAAAAAAAAGAAAAGAAAAAAAAAACAATTTCTAGATTGCACGAAATTCGCTAATTTTTTTTCAAACTTTCGCGTGTACGATGAAAATATTGTTAGTAGGTTACTTGGTAAGAATTCGTCGACTGGAGTAGACAGAGCTATGCTTCGGAGTTTAGTAACTAAACTCTAGTTAAGACAGGAGGGATATATAGGAGAGCGAAGTATGGGCAAACCCTTAGGCACGCGTGGGCTACGGGTTAAGTGGATTCTATCTCATTACTGCCGTTCCTCGTGGCCTGCAACCGTTCTATAAGCAAAAGAGTTTCCACCCTTCCACCAAGAGTTATTGTACTATACGTCGTTACATAGAATATTCGTTGTGTGCAAGTGTAAGTGAAATTCAGAAGAGTATGAGAAAGCCTATTTCATTGTGGTTCAAGCTGAACGTAGAAGATTTAAAAAGAAGTCTCTCGACTCGACGTAATAATAGAAGAGTCCGGAAAGATGGACTGATAACAGTGCCATGTTACCCACATCGTGGGGCTTCCCTATTTATCTAAGTTTCCATATGTATGTTTATTTTTACCTTCACACCCTGACAAGTCTTTCATTGAATAAAGAAGAAGAAGAAGAAGAAAAAGAAGAAGGGAGTTCAGTGAAAGATAAGAAGGGCTACGAGGAAGAAAAGTGTATCATCCCTTACGACGAAGCCATTGGTGACGAGGTGTTTAAAGCTCAATTGATTGGCTTGAGGGATTTCAATTATAAATTCTCTAATAAAGCTCAATTTAATCATAAAATGAAACAAAACTGTCGATATTTGACAATAGCTTTAAAACTTGCTATAATAAATTAATCCAGAATAATAAACAAAAGTTTAAACTCTTGAAAATCAATATGAGCCAATATGTAAAGAAGTTTTGGTGCTTGTTCGTGCATCCCTATCGCCAAGTCTTTTGGAAACTTTGAAAATAATCCTCAAAGAAAAAGTTTAAAGATACTTTTATTTTGTTCTTTCGTATATTTATCTATTCCTTGAGAATTTCTCGATATTGGGACATGTATTGGTCATCGAACTTTCTATTCTTTGAATTTCATTGGAAAACGATCTATGTGACAAAAGTCACTTCCTTACTGCCAGATAAAGTTTCGTATTATCGTCTTTTCGCCAACAGAGTACAAACGATTTTCGTCGCATCCTCTCTCTCACTTTTCCACTCAGTTTGTCAAAGTTTTTGTTTTTTCTTGAGAGAGCAAAACGAAGAAAAAGATAAAGAAAGAGTGGAAGGATTGAGAGGGCGAACATGTTGAAAATACATAATAAAACTGAACCACCATAAAGGCAACGAAGAAAATTCAGTGGAGCCTTTTTTGCTAATGCTCATCTGGTCTCTACGGTTCTTCGATATTCAAACCATTTGACGTCTCATGTAAAAATATATGATGAACCACAAGCGAATTCCAAAAGAAAGGAATTCAATTGTTCTAAATAAACAATTAATCCACATCCTCACGGTGTTGCATTAAATTCAGTAATGAAAAACACTCGTTCAAATATTCATTGGGAACTCTTCCAAACTGCTGTCAACCCATAAATTCATAATTTTTATTAAAAAATGAATTCCCTCGTAAATTTGTAACGATAATTAAATAACTGTCGGGCTTATATACGAACGGATGGTAAACTCATGCATTTGTAATTGAGTTGAATTTCTCAGTATAAATGTTTTCCTTGCTGCGCACAGTGTAGTTTAATTTGTAAATTATGGAGAGCTGTTACGTTACGTTACCGCACTACCTCCAACATCTAAAACATACGTTCCAGATGGCACTTTCGTGTCTGAAGGCAACAAATAGATTTCATTGTGGTAATAGAGTCTGAGGCCAATGGGCTGAAGATTCCATTATAATTACTACTCGCATAGAGATATTGTACACTCTACGCTCGACAGACATCAAGGTTCTGTTCATTTCATTCATGAGAAATCACTGTTAGAGTTTAGAGAAATCTATGGTGGTCTAAAGATGATATAACAGGTAAATACCATGATGGACACAAATTTCCAACATTATTGACATACTGCAAGTTCTTACGTATCCAAAAATCTAGTGCATTCGTCGAAGACCTCATGATTCACTCTTCAAATCACTCTGATAACTGTAAAAGTTGACCAAACATGGGGAAAAGTTTCCCCATGTCTTTAATCATCAATCTCGTACTGCGGAAGTTGTTAGGCCTCCCTCGGAAATTCAATTGAGCCCTGATGGACGATCAGAAAGAGAATGAAGTGTTTTCGAGTATATTTCCCATAAGAATTCGACGGGTATCGAGGCGATGCTGGTGAATGAAGTAATTTGGTTTTATGCAGAAACCTAACGTTCTATGAGCCATAAGATTCTTTTGGAATCATTAGAATTTTCCTTTAAAACAATATTTACACGATAGTTAAGATGGAACGATGGATACTTTTGGTAAAGAGAACAGGGAACAGAGCATCCGATGCCAGGACGAAGAAAAGATCCTGGCAAAAAGTTGGTGGATCGTTTCCTTTCTCTATGGTTCGTTTTAGATCTCTCTCGCCGATGCCGTCTTCTTTCGTCCTTTTTTGTAACATAGATCCCTTGTCTCTGGGTTATCGTTTCTCTCACGTCTACCCAAGCGACATATCGATTTTCAGATGGTCCGTATAGTCCGTCGATTCTTTTCGTGCGGTTCTATATAGATAACAATAGAGTACATCATTCACACTCTTTTTTTTTTTATTCCTTCTTGCCTCGTTCACTCCTATCTCGTTCTACAATAAGGACTGCAAGGCATCGTTTTAGCCTCGTTATCACACGAGGCACATTCTCTTGAGCACACAAGAAAGAAACCTGAGAAAGTATTTTCTGCAGCTCGTGCTGAAAGGATGACCACCCAATTGGACAATTTTGCAGCCTCGTAGCCGCTCTGGGTCATTATGTAATTCTATACGGAAAAAGAAAGACTCCACAAAAATCCACTTCTTTCGCCTGCTTTTTGCCGCTTCTTTCTACTCGTAAAGTTCCATTAAGCTTAGCTCCGCATTTGTCCAGCGAAATAAGAAGAAGCTTTGAATTTTTGCAACCGTGCGCTTGAACTCCATGAATTTCGAAAGAAAAAAAATGCATGCGGAAGAGAGTACTGATGTTTGTCGTCATTAGATCTTCCACGAGAATTATTATGCAAGGATTGTGACGAAACCACTTTGCGAAGGGAACGAGAGAAAGAGCCAAAAGGGATAAAATCCTATCAGTCCTTCAATTACAGTTCCAATCCCAGGACACATGGTTTCTCTGAATTCGTGCAGATATCCGCAGCGAGAAGCTCCACATCAAGTTCCTCAGTCCCATTGGATATCATGACGAGTTCGTGTTCCACTGATGCTTCGATTCTTCTATTGTCCTATTAACCCTCTGTCTCGTGACATTAACGTGGCCCTCAAATAGTCTGCGTTCTTGCCACTAAATGCTGGATATCCGTGATGTCGGATATCCGGAAAGGGCAAAAGAGCCCGCTCTCGGAAGTGGTTTGATTCCAGGTCAGTCCAGAACGCCAATGAGCATCTCCACATCCTCTTCACATATTTCAAGCGTATTCCTCTCTCGTTCTTCCCTCATTTCGATGTACGTTAATTCACAACCCTCCAGTCATCCATGTGTGTCTCCTTCAGAAGATCTCTGCCAGTTCGTTCATCACACACTCCACCATGAAATCACTGAGATCTGCTTCCTTTTACGTTCGTCCAACGTGGCTGAAAACGTTCTATACTCATTGACACGCTCAGACACCCTCCAACAACCTCGCTCCCATCGAACTACCATCCCTAAATCGTGCACAAGATTGAGTATGGTCATATCGTATGAGAGCGAGCGTGAACATTCAGAAGAGCGATTACGCGCCAGAGGGCATTCGGACGTCAGCTTGACATAAACACTCGCGTCCATCAGTGTCAATATAAGCGAAAATAGATACGTGTTCCTTACTTTGTATTGGGCTGCTTCAACCTTCCGATCCAACAAAGAGTCTCACGTAGCCATCTATACATTCAACTACATTCTCGACAATAATATATTTTCCATCATGATTATACTTGCCAAACGTTCTTTTCCTTAATAACTCTCGTTCGATAGGAAAAAAAAAGTATATCGGTGCATTTTTCCAAGTGTCTGTGAGGGCACTAAACACTTTTCAGCTGCTGTTGGATATTTTTCAGAAAACAGTCATGCATTATCATTTTTTAACGATCGTGTCCATTATTCCAATCAAGTCGTTTCTTTTTCTTGTTCATTCAGTGATCCAAGTGTTTGTGAAGTTGATTGATAGGGGCAGATATTATACTTGCTGCTCATTTCATCTCGATTCTATCTTCTGTCATGTCGTGCTCACGTCTTTCTATGATTTCTCACTCGAATGGTTTTTGCTTCTCTAAACAGAGTTTCCAAAATGCTATAGTTCGAACGCACGTATCCAGCTTTTGGAATTTCATGGATTACATCTTCTTACTTAGTCAATCTTTATCTCATTCTCTCTCTCTTTTTCTCTTTCTCTTTCTCTTTCTTTCTCTTTCTGTTTCTTTCTGTTTCTGTCTCTTTCTTTCTCTTTCTTTCTCTTTCTTTCTCTTTCTTTCTCTTTCTCTCTCCCTCTTTTTCTCTTTCTCTTTCTCTTTTTGTTCCTGTTCACACTGCCATTGCACAAACACACAGAAACATACTTCCCCTATAAATTTCTTCACTTCCCTTATGAAATGAGAAATCTACCAGATTTCTATCGCGGTTAACAGACTACAAATATAGATATTCTTTGGTAATTAATTATCCAACAGTTCTTATCTCTTCTATATTCTACATTTCCTTTCTATCTTTGTCTTCGGCATCTTCTACACCATCAGAGGAGCCGAAAACAGCGAAAGTAAATAATGAGATTTTTCAACACACGTCAAACTACAAATTAGAAAAATGGGAATTTTTCGAAAATTCTATGTGGACAGGATAAATGTATATCAAAAATTATTAAACGCCCTTCCTCCATCGGATTTCAAGTTGAAAAAAATCTTGATTCTTCAGATAGTTATCCGCAGCTTTTGCCGCATGGTCAAAACTTTTAATCGTGTTCGAATCATCGAACAAATAAGAATGGGAAAGATAGAGAGAGAGGGAGAAGGAGATAAAAAGTAAAACGGAAATTGTGCTCGAATAAGCCGACGTCACATATCTGTAGATACGAAAAAATTCTGGAATTGCTGACAACGTCAGGGGAAATAGTTCGATACACGATGCAATATTCTCCGCCAATCCCTTGAGAATTATTGGAATCAAGCTGCCGTAGAAAACAACAACAATATTTCGAGCAAAAAACATGATTTAATTACATAAAACTTTCTTATTTTTGTGGCACAAAGTGCAAGAAATTATAGCAAAACTCTTCAAGGTCAAAAATGATTTGAAAAGAAGATTTTCATGAAGTTCTCATTGATTCGCAAAAATGTCCCTTTGCAATCTTAAATTTATGCGATGATACTTTATTTTGTGTCTTTTTTAAAAGACCAACGAATGAGAATTTGAAGTCTAATATGATAAATAGCTTTTCCCAACTTTTTTTTTTATTAATTCGCTCTTGCTTGGATCTTCCTGGAAGTTGAGGGAAAATGACACTGAGTGAACGAAGTGAATTAGTCATTTATCTCGCGAGTTTCCTTAGTTAGGAACTGTCTCGAGGAACAAAGTTCTTGCATTTTTTTTAAATGATCCAAAAAACGACTACGATAATTTATTTATTCCATTCTGTAACTTTTGTCAACAGTTCTTTCATCAATGATGCTCTTTTTAACAAACAATGGTGTTAAATTTTTTATTTAGCACCGTTAAATAAATAATTAAAGTAATTCTTGACAAAATTGATGTTAAAAGTACTCGCCGTTTGCGAATTTTTAATTAAATTTTTCGTTAGCAGCATTTTGAAGTTTCGTAATTGAACCCATAAAATTGCTGTCAATTCCAAGGGTTTCCTCTTTGTCGAGGGCGAAATTGTTTCTCGTGTAAAAAGAGAGACTTTGATCATTGTTCACAGTCCCCAAAAAGTAATCATCACTGTATTCAATGGAGCATCGTTCTTTATTTTTTCTAATTTATTTTCTGTCGATTAAAAAAATAAAAAAATTACGACGTGATTAGTTGGAACAATAAAATAAACGTTAAACGAGTTAACATTCGGCGCATGAATTTTACGAGTTGTGAAATCACTCAATAAGATTAGAGGAACGTACACGCTCAACAGTTTAACGTCTTTATTGCGACCTGACAATTCTATCCTTTGACTTTCTATTTTTTTTTTTTTTTTTTTTTTTTCCAATACTTTTTCATCCTGACATTTCTATACTCTTTGATAATTAATCAGGTTACAAACTAAACGTGTTTATTGCTCTCGTTTTGTCTCTAGTCTGATTTAGAGAATTAACGATTGTGAGACGAGATAACAACGAAAGAGTGAGAGAAAGACAAACATCGGTGCAGCAACTTGGAAAGCGACAGTAAACTGTGCCCTTTTATATAGGATTATATTCGTTAAAGCGGATAATTGAATTTTCATACATCAGAATACGACTTCGTCGTTGTTATATTTATCGCACTATGTTGAATCTCGTGAGCGTTGCTCCCTATATCTTATGGAACGTATAATTCGATGCAGAGTTGGACGGAGATTGAGCCTCGCGTAATATTGAGGTAATTGGTTTAGTCGATTCGAACTGTCGCAGGAGCTTCATTCCACTGCGCTTCTCCACTACAGTGAGAAAAAAAAATTGTTGTAAAGGACGATTGTTTAGTTGAATACGTCCAACTGAATATTTAGCAATAATAACAAAAAAAATATCGTTCTTTTCAACAATATATTTGGCCGACAGTCTATGAATATATTAAATAAACTCTTGAAATGACCAGATTTTTGTTATTATTGCTAAATATTTATTTGGACGTATTCAACTAAATAAACTTCCTTTTCGACTATTTTTTTTCTCTGCTACAAACTTGACAATGTGTTTTACAAGCATCGACTTAGTTGAAAACAGCTGTGGACTGTTACGTATTTTAACATTGAATAGATTTAAGGAGTATATCGGTACAAGTGACGAAATGTAACAATTTTATTCAAATTTCTACAGTACGTTCTTTGAGTTATCCTCAATATGTCCTCCAAGTTTCAAAACGATTGTCTACACCGTTTCCACAAAATTCTCAAATGAAAAGTCACTTTTTAACGTAGAGAAATGCCTACGCTATCCCTAAACTTCAGTTTTGTGCATGAAACAATACGAAAAAATGTAAAAAAAGGTTATAAAAAACTGTCAAACCACAAAAAATATCATGACAATTGTGCCACCAGAAAATGAAATAATTCGTCTGCATCGTTTATAAATTATTCATTTTTTTGTCAATGAAAACGATCAATTTTTCAGTAATCATGTAATTTCAATACGAAATTTTGTTGTGTGAAGTTAGCGCTTTGCTTGAGAACAATCGAATTTCCCCCCCTGATTCTCGCTAAAGATAAGCTGAACCATTACATTGTATGACTTGTACCGAAACTCCTTAATGTCGACGAAAGTGAGATGAAAAAACAAAAAAAACAAAACAGGTGGATCCAGAGAGGCAGGCTGTTCTATGGGTCGCTTTGTCGCAGGAAATTGCATCCATTTTTTTTTCAGTATCCCTTTTTCCAGTGGTATGCAGTTTCATCCTTCGGTGATTGAAAGTTTGCTCGATTGTTGTGAACCGTCCGCAGGATGAAGGGTCCTGGATAGTTTTTCATTGGAAAAAAAGTTTGAATCGAAATGATAGGCGTTTGAGCAAGTTTCTCTCTCGAACTTAGTTACTATGTTCGCAAATTAAAATGAAGAAAAAGGGAAAGAAGAACAAGCATGACGATAGCCGCCCAAGTTTCGCGATTATTTAGTTTTAGAGGCTCATCCTCTGCTGTGGATTGGTTTATTGTTCCTCTTCTGAATGAGATAGAAAGCCCTTGAAAGAAGTTCAACTCCTTTTCGTTAGTTCACAAATCTACGCTCATTTTTCGTCTTTTTTTCAAAAAATTTTTTGTTCGTCTGTAACCTTTTGTGAAGTACAACTCGTCATGACCTACTTTTTATCGTCTCTATTAGTCTAACATCTTTTTTTTCTCTCGATATTATCGGATTTTACCTTTTTATGGTGTGGCAGAAAAAATATAACGTATAAAAAGACCTCAAAAGGTACGTTCGAATTGTGAAAGTTGAAAGGATATTTCTGTTATTATTCGGGACATCTCACGTCGTTAAATTTTGTGAATACGATGTAAAGACACTTTTACAAATAATAATAATAACAACAATAAAAATATACATAATAGGACATTTTTCCATAGATGTGAATATTAGAGGAACATTCAATCGAAATTTGTAAGTTTCGAATTGATCAAAAGATCGTATAAATACGTCAAAAAATGGTAAATTTTTTTTTTTCGAATAATAACCAAAAAAAAAGTGTAAACGAAAATATTTAGACTGAAGGAAAGGGTAAAATAAAATTTGGAGAAAATAAAGGGATGAAATAATTTTCAACGTTTAATTTTTACGATAATATCTTTATCGTTCAACGTTCCAAGTTGCGTATAAATGTTTGTGGTAATTATTTTAGGCAATAAAACAACAATCACGTTGGTTTAGACAATTAATTACGAGGTCGTGAGTTGATAAATGTGAAAATCTGAAGAAATTTTCACCTCTAATGGATATGAAATTGGAATGAGAGACGTAATCGTGTATGTGTTCTCGAAACGAAAACAGGAAACGCATCCTAGATGTCCTTTGGATGTGAAAAATATTAGCGATCCCCGTGAGGATCGCCACGACGTAACTGGAGCATCGAAGATTCACTTCAGGGGTTTCTCGAGTGTACTGTGTGAAGTGAGAGAGATAAAAATAGTCAGGATACGTAGATATAACTTTGTGGAACGTCGAGACGATAGTTCAATTCTCTGTATGTACACTACCGATCGATTGAGCACACCCAAAGAATTTCTTATCTTCCATGAACTATATTTCACATTTGATCTCTCTCTCTCTCTCTCTCTTTCTCTGTCTCTTTCTCTTTCTCTTTCTCTTTCTCTTTCTCTTTCTCTTTCTCTTTCTCTTTCTCTTTCTCTTTCTCTTTCTCTTTCTCTGTCTCTGTCTCTTTCTCTTTCTCTTTCTCTTTCTCTTTCTCTTTCTTTGTCTCTTTCTCTTTCTCTCTCTTTTTCTGAGACACAGGATGAATTGTTCGCAAATAATATATACGAAAAGCATATGAAACATTCTTCGACTGTCTGGTTACGTTTGATGTACCGAATTTTTTTCCCTTAACTTCAATTTTGAGCACCAAATACTATTTCTGAATAGTAACGTCGTGAAGAAGAAGAAGAAGAAGAAGAAGAAGAAGAAGAAGAAGAGATAAGGAAAGTGAAAAATGGTGAAAAATCAGTCGGTAAATATATATAAAATTTATGACATTTTTTCTGTCAACTATAACATTTCAATATTCCCCTATTTTTCAAGGTTTTTTCGATGTTACGAATATCCAAAATAGAATACAAATTTTATTGGATAAACTCTCAGAATGTAATGTAAAGCGGAAGCAAATATTTATCGCAATTTTATGAATTGTTTGGTGGAGACGTTTATGTAATTTCATTTACAAACTTTCCACCACTTCATCTCATAAATGTCAACAACAAAAAACGTTGAACCATCGACCTTCATCAGTCATACTTTTCGTAAGGACAGATCTTAACAATTCATTCGATCATTAACTAATTCGTCACAAAAATAGTTCAAGCAATACACAATTGGAAAACAGCTGTTTGTTAAAAGTAAAGAAACAAGAACTGGATTCAGAGTTGACAAAATGATGAAGGAGAATAATTGAGAGAACTTGCAGTTAATTTAATGTAACGTCGTTTTTACGAGAGTGCCAATTAACAAATAGCTGCTTCCTCTTTTCTCTTTGCTTTTGTATATCGTCGCAGTTTCCTGCCTTGAATGACGTGTTCTTAGGATAGGAATATCACAGACAATGGAACAATGGTTTTTCCACTTGAAAAACCTTGTTTTCTGGCTGTAAAAATTTTAACTTTTACACTCGTAGATAGTGAAGTTGTTCTTTACATTCTGAAAGAGAAAAAAAAGGAAAAACAAAAACAAGAAAAACTAGTGAAACGGAAGGATGTTCTCTCGACGTTTAATATTCGACCTGGCTCGTTGCACCCACTTTGTTACAACCACGTCGACCTGATGTATGTCTGGTTTCCCTTGTAGAATCTTCGAAACACGGCAGAAGATGCCGTGAGCGGTTGGAGACGCTTCCGGGCCGTCAAAATTGCATGGGACCACCGAGAATGTCTCTTCATGTACTAAACGCATTGTCTATATCTATGGCTAACAGCCCACGTGTGCCAACTAATGCATTTCCGTTACGTTGTCTTCGGTAAATAGAATTACATAATGCAAAAGGCTCAGAATTGCTCGGCTGGCAAATTCGAGAAGGATCTGCTCACAGCTCAGGTATAAAAGGAAGAATGTCTGGCTTTCAAGTTTAAATCGAATTCTCAACACATTTTAAATGCTTCGTAACATCTTTAAACACGAAAAAAAAGCTTTTCTCGCACATACTTAAGAAATTTTCTTATTCGAGTGCTTCTTTCAGTACTTGAAAGAAAATTCTTGCCAAAAAAAAAAAAAAAAGCAATTGCTTTCACTACTTTTTCACACTTTCCTATTCATAGTTGACTTCTTCATTAAAATCGTTTTTGTTTTCTTCCCTTTTGATTACTCACCGACAACCTGGCCGAAATAAAAATCGCAAAAAATCGGGACAAACTTACATTTTAACGCAAATATTTTCAAGATTTCTCTCCCTTATTTCGTTGCAAGCGAACAATTCTATTTCAAACCCTTTTCCCGGCGCAATTCGCTGCTTCAAAGATTCTTCAAAGGACCTGAAAACATAGTGTAAAGTAGCCCGGACAACCAGACTCGTTACATTTTCCTTTAGCGATTCTACTTTATCGCGTTCTCTCTAAAACATGCAGTCAAAATGGAACCTGTGGAAAGACTCTGCTTTCTTACAAACTCTACAAATTGTCTTTTTCTTTTATCCCGGAAAGCATTTTTTCCTTAAAATTCATTCGCTAGAACGTGACGACAACTCCGAAAAAGTATTGCAACGTTTTCTTCAAACGAACATAATTTCTAAAACTCTGAGTGTTTTTTTTTTGCACAAAGCATTTGGTTTCTTGTTTTTTTTTTTTTTCATTATTATTATTATTATTTTCAACCACTCAGAAGCTACTCGTTGTCGTATTGTGACAAAGGTTACTTGATTTTTCTTCAAAATTTGTATCGTGAATCAAATATTGCTGAATGGTTTGAAATTTCTCGTGTTTTACATTTTTTGTTCCTGACTCAAAGAGATTTCCTTTGAACTCTGCTTCCGGAAAGCTTTGTGTGCTTTTTAAAAAAGCAACTCAATCAGTCAGCTCTCTCGTGACGGGGATCACGTGGGTCTCTGCGTATGGTACATATAGCTTTAGATTTATGCCGCAGGCACCGACATACAGACGAAGTTGGAATTTCACGCCCGGTTCGAACGAGCGTAAAACTCTGTCAAACTGCGTTATCGTAAATAGATTTTTTTTTCTTCCCAACAAATGGCAATAGCATTGAAAAATGATTTGCTGCTTGTTTATTGTTTCCGAATGGAATGAAACGATTTTTATACGAGTGAGCAATCGTATCAGCAATCGATACAAAAATAATAAAACGATCGCTATATTTTTCCTGCAATTAATCAAAATTTGCAAAAAATTCTTTATCATCTTCATTTTCGTTCGTTATACGAAGGCTCACATATTTCGTGAAATTTTCATTCACCTTCCAGATAACGAGCAGCTGAGTCATTTGCACTCATCAAGTTAAACTTTCATTAAAAATACATATTGCTATTACTTTTTAATGAATATCAAGATTTTTTTATATTCAAACGTCACATGATTGCTCATTTGGTCCTGGAATCTCCTGTTAAACTACTTCTCATTAAATTACCTGGGTCTACATAAAATTCATACATATTACCCTGCCCGTATATTTAACGCGGAGTAACGAAGGTTTACGTGCATCGTTCTTGTCTACCTTCTCTCACGAGCTGTTCCTAGATATATACGTACGTGCTTATTGCACACGCGCGTACATAAAATTCAAGGTTTACTTGAATGCATGAGTATTAATGCTCTCGTCCCATTTCTTCAGCCTAAAACATTTTATCCGACATTCCTATTGCGAGAAATATTATATTTCTCCGCTACAACGGCTAAACAATTCTCTTTCACTCTCTCGTTCTTCTACAACGCTTTTCTATATTGATTTCGTTAATTATTACAAATTATTATTAACATCAATATTATTTTGTGGATTTTAATGAAATTTTTTGTCATCTCAACGGTATGTTTGGCCAAACAACAATATTTACTGTTAAGATGACAAAAAACGATTTCTTTAACTCCCACAAAGTGTACAAGGATTTTTTACGAAATTATTTGCAGAAATTAACCAAATCTTTGTCATCTTAACAGTATTTTTCGTTATTTGACCAAAAATTGTGTTTAGATGACAAAAAAATTTGGTTAAAATCCCCCAATAATTTTGTTGAACGTATCCAACAAAATATTTCTGTAGTTCTAACAAAATCCATCTTTTCCTAGATGTACAGACGATCACACGTGCTCGCATTCAAACCTAATAGACGCACACGCCCACGAGAATTCTCGAATAAACGCGAGTTTCAATTTCAACCTCAAAAACATAACCCCGAAGCACGAAACAACGTTAACGTCGTACTGTGGCAAGAAATTAGAATTAACATTAGGATCTCGTTGTGCTTAGGACTTTATTTCCTAAAATATTGCGTCCACGTGATATAAACTTATATTTAAAACCAAAATCTGCAAAATTCTTGAGAACTTTTCATCTTATGATATTTTTAGTTAAAAAAAAAGCATTTATGTGTAATTTGAATTTTGCAAAAGAGTCAAATTCCTTCATTTTAAAAGATTGTTCGACTACAGATCGAATTTTCTACAGATTTATCTCGATGTTCCAACGAAATAATTCTCCCACAGGTAATAAAAAATTTTTTACACATTTTTTTTTAAATCTCTGAAAACCGGAAAACGTTATCGTGTATGGATTGAGTTTACGACGCGTTGAATCGTTATTTTCCGCTCGTAGGCAGAAACGTGTTCAGGTTGCATCAAAGAATGGCAAAAATCTTCCAGACCACACTTAACTTTTTTCCTGTCTTCGTTTTTCCCTTTCACTCTGTTTCGCTACCGGTTTTCCGGTGATGGCACTACATCACACCTCGTCAACCCTCACACTTCACCTGTTCTGGAACGCTGCGAAATAGTGAGGGTGCTTACTGGCATGTACAGGGAATTCTTCGTTAATTCAGCCACTTTCATTCTTCGTCGTGATAAGAAACAAAGAAAAAAAAAAAACCAATTCAAAGTTTGCTCGTACTTCGACGAGTCCACATTAAAAAGTAAATGAAATTTCCATTAAATAATTCATTATTTTCTATCGAATATCCATTAAATGAATGAACTATTTATGTCACAAAAATAAATAAAAAATTATTTTAAAAGAATTATTTTTACCTCACAATACGTAGAGACAGCATTTTTTTTCTGCTTGCAACAAGAGACGGGTACAAAAAATATTCGATTTCTTTGACAAAAAGAGTAACATTTTGTTGATAATAATGTCCCATATCCTTAAGTACTAACCTACGCGTATTACGTGGAGGAAAAGAAGAAAAAAAAAGTCTCGGGGATGCTTGAAAAGGCCAGCTCGTTCGACTACGGTGAAGGTCCATTCTGCAGCAGGTATGCAGTCAAGGTCGAATCTGATTTTATAATACACCTTTCAAGTAACCCGAGTCTAAATGAAAAAGGTCTCCTCTGTTATATTCAAAGCTCTTTCGCAGTCTTTCTCTTTTTCTCTTCTTCCTTCTTTCTTTCTCTCCCTCTTTCTCTCTCTCTCTCTCTCTCTTTGTCATTAATACTTTTTTTTCTTGCTTCTTTCTCTACTTGACTCTCTGCTTCGTCTCACAAACGGTCTCGCCCTTCATACATGCTGGATAATCCTTTTTTAGCTCCTTTCGCCCTCCAATGAATCTCGGGTCATTGAGTTTTTTCCTAAATATACCACCTGCCACTTGCTTCGAGTACACTTCACATCGCCATGGTCGACGTTGTGTAGATTTACATATTTATGGATATAAAAAAATACGTAGTAATGTATGACCACAATGACGAAGAGCGAGAAGATCAACCGATCGTGAAATCGTTATCGAAGAATATGAAAACCTTTCGTCTACGACCTTATGTTTTTAACTATATATATATTTATATACGGACTACATATACCATATAAATTGTACATTAAGTACATGCTTCGTATATGTACGTTATATATAAATTACGAACCCTTGCGAGGGGTCCGATCCCGCTTCGAACGACTATCGCGAACCAGTAACCCTCGTTTCGTGGCACACGTCGAACAAGAATTTATTCTTCTTCTCTCGGTATGGCGATTGAACCATTATTTTCTCCGACAATCGTCGAATTCACGAAAGATCAAGCATTCTCGTATATTCCAACTCTCACCGATTCGAAATGAGGTTACACACACGAACGAACCATTTTATTTTTAAACATACAATTCACCATTTCAAATGTTTATTTATCTTTGTATTATAAAAAAAAAAAAAAACGATAACAATTTTGTTGTCATTTAGTGTTGATTATTTTACAATTCGTTAGTATTTTCGTAAATTTGTTGATTAATATCGATTAAAAAAACCTTTTAATTGACATTTGAAAAAAATTTTAACATTTTTCCAACATCACGAAACATTGGAAACTTTTTCAAGTGTTTATCAGTTTCCGTAATATTTTACAACTCGATAATATTTTCCTCAATTCGTATTATTTTCGTAATATTTTATTTTTAATTATTAAATTTTTAAAATTTTATTATTTTCGTAGTATTTTAAAATTCATAATATTTTACAATCACCAAATCACAAAATGACACATTAAATTGTTATTCCAGGTTCTCTACATGTTTCTACGGTTCACAAAGTCTTTTGATTGTTTGTCACAAATGCATATTATATAGTAATCGTAGTTTCCCTCAAATCTGACACGAAAAGATTATTATTTTATTTTATTTTGCACAATAATTATTAGTATATTTATTATTTAATTGATTAACTATAACAGTGAATAAAAAATGGATAAAATGAATTGAATCCTTAAATCGAGTGACGTATCCCCGTGCTTGCAACCCTTTGTTAGTTCGGATAGTTTTCTTGTGCGTAAATCTTGATACAGTGAAGCATTTAATGTCCGTAAATTCAGAATGTGTAGAAAAGAGGGGAATGTAAGGAAGCGAAGCATCTGTACGAATACCATGAAGTAGAGAAAGTCTACGTGCACGATGTATCTTCTCTGTCCTGTGATAATATACATATAGTTTCGTATTTATCTTCAGTGTGAAGTTTGCTGTTACGGTGGTGGTGGTGGTGGTGTTGGTGGTGTGGGTGTTCTATCGCGTACTGCTGATGCTACACGCTTTCCGGGGCATCGGTTGACGGGAACATCGACTATGCTACCCTATATCCGGGAGGAAGAGACCCAGGTATCTCGTGAATACGAGAAATATCCTTTCGTAAGATTATTCCAAATTTATATTTGTCCCCTTGCCTTCCCTCGTACGGCACGGAGTCTTAAAAAACTATTGAAAAGTCTTAAAAGTTTTTTAAAAACGAGTATAAATAGCGATATGACAACAATATTCAAAAAAAAATAACAATTTACATTTAAAAATCAATCTTTTTCAATATCAATGACAATGCGGTCAATCAGGTGAATAAAAAATTCTGTCCAATGACATTTCTCACCAGTTACGTGTCTATTTACACTCGTTTAAAAAAACAGCAGAAAGAAATGAATTTTTCTGACTACACGTTGCGTCTGATAGAAAAAAAAAGAGCATCGAGCATGTCTGACCATCGGTGATTTACACTACTGTACACTCTTGATGTTTCGCACATTTATCCACCGTAGAATTTAGCTTCGACGTCCAACTAATTTAGTGGCGAGAGGAGTTTGTTCATCTCTTTACCTTTCTCGTATTCGATTGTTCCAAAGTAATTATTCACGTACGATTATAAGTCACACACTTCGTACTCAAATGAGAGATTAACTTGCTCTACCGAATTGGAACAATATTGTCAGCATTCATCTCTATATCGCCATGTGACACTGTTCCTCTTACCTCCGACCGTAATATCTTCTCAATGGAACCCTTGTAAGTACCCATGTCAAATGGCCATTTCTCTCTCAAAGCTTTTACACACACATTATATGTATATACACTATGTATATGTAGGTTCTGTCTATACATATAACTATTTATATGATGATATCGTCGTCTATACACTTTCGTGAGACTCCCACCTCGACTCGGGACTTGTACGACCCTTGTAATTTAAACGTGACTCTCTTCCTTTGAATTCAACACACCACAACTACATATAACACCATTCTCTTGAGTGTAATTCAAAAAATAATTCTAATAAGAACCAAATACAGTGGAAATTTTCAGCCAAAACTTAGGCAGAAGTGGAAGGAATCGCCCCCAAATCTTTAAGGATGTTCACGCGTTAGGCATGCGTTAGACGAATTCCAAGTTTAATTGTTTAAAATTCGTACGAACCTTCTCAACAATAATACTCAACTGTGGGTTAAATTTGAGAAAGTTTAACCGTCTAGAAATCGAGTTATTTGTTGTGAAAAATCGTCTTTTTTCGTAACTTCCCACAAGACCTCGTCATAAAGTTGCCATTTTAAACACTGAATATCTCGATTACTAGACGGTGAAAGCTTCTCAAATTTTTCACACATTATAATGCGATGCTCAAGAAGATTCACGCAATATTTCAAAAAATTATCTTGCTAAAAATTGTATCTGATGATTTTGCCGTTACTTTGTATATAATATTAACATTATGGCGCGTGATCCTCGTTAATTTTATGGTTTATTCATTCTTTTCTTTTTTTTTAAACTTAATTCAACGCGTTTAGAGATCTTTGGACATTTTGATTACTGAGCAAACCCCAGCCAGGACTGCAATTCCAAAAATCTACGTCCTAATTAGCCCAGCATCCCTTTATATATACGAAGACATTGAATTTAGACTCTGCGTGTAATTGCAATACCCTTTTTGGACTGTAACGACGCACAGTATAATTTTTTACCTTTATTTAAATTCAGGCTTTATTCTCTACGAACATATCCTGAACGTTAAGAGCTTTCTTGGATTTTTGCACGTCGTCTATTATCACAGGAAAAAGAGCATGTTCACCAAAACTTTATTAAATGGCGTGCATGTTGGACTTATAAATCTCAGATCTCATATCGTTGGGTTTTTTCTTGTCCAATATTTTTTCTCTGTGACATTGACACCGTGTCTTAGGGAATTAAATAATTTACTTTCGACTCCTTACACTGATATTTATATATTTATTTATATCACGTTTATCAACGTGGAAAAACGATCAGAGGATTTTTAATCAACGTCAGAAAAGTTTCTTCAAATAGAATCGATGATTCCCCTCATTCGTTCGACTGTAATCTGTGCAAGGAGACGAACATATTTGACACCAATGCAGGCATTATGTGACATCTTAATTACTGGATTTTACAAATATAGATTTTCAGAAATATTTTATTATTAATAATCAAGATATTTAGTAAGTATTTCATCATTGCGAGCCTGCGCTCGAGTGAATTGTGAATTTACGTCTTCCGATCCAGCGTTCCAATCCATACCCAGCAAATAGTTTTTGCTATTTTTTTTATTTACAACTTTCCTGCTAAGGAATAAACTTTTCACGTTGGATCCGGCGGATCCGGCGCTCCGATTGGTTCGTATTTTCGAAACTAAAAATCGTTGACACCGTTCGAACAATCGAAAGAAAAATAATTTTGGGTCACGCCAAAACGAGTGGAAATGAGCTGAGAATTTTTTTTTTCAAATTTTGATCGATCGAAATGGAAAATGTTCTTTTTCACTTCCGATTTCCAGGACTCAAAAATCTTTTTAGTTTTTGATGTCCTCGATGTTAACTCCAGCCCTCGAAAAGTTGACACTTTGTAGCAAAATCTTGAAACAAACAAACAGCTGAATATCAAAGTAATTGACAAAGTAATTTCCTGAAAATTAGTGATTGGTTTGACCGGCACAAAAATGCTCTTAGAACGATGATTTTCAATGATGAAGGATTTAGTGGAAATTAAACTGATATTTTTGTTTGTGACAATGCGCAGGTGGATCGGGCGGAGAACGAGGAGGCCCAGGGGGGAGGTCTGGTGGCGTCGACCGTCTACAGCGCTGCTTCCGGTTCGAGAATGGGCCCTGGGCCCGATTCCGGTAGCGGCGCCCCATCCTCGGACCCTCGTTCGATCGCAATCTCTCGCGACGATAGAGAGGACGAGGATGAGAAGAGTAGCAGCGGTAGACGGTCAAACGGTCACGGTGGATCCAGGTGAGTAGTTAATATTTTTATCAACATTTTCAATATTCTTGTTCCTTAGAATAATTGTATAAACAAAAACGAAAAAAAAAAAAAAACAAAAAAAACAACATTTTGCACAGATAATAAAATCATATTTATTCACCTTGCTCAATTCCCTGGCTTTTCACCTTAAAAATCAGTCAAGCACCGTAACCCGAAATTACGAACTTTCGATCGTGTCAATTGAAATTCCTATTAAATTTAAATCAGGAAATTGCCAAGGTATTCTTGAAGCTGATGGAAATTTCACTCCCTCGTATCAATCCGCTCACAATCTTCTCCTACAACATCGTGGGTGGACATTTCATAAACATTTCATAGCCTACAATCTCTATATAACGAACTGCTTGTATCAACGAAACTCTCCTTATCACTGGCTGATACTAAAATCAACGATTTTATAGCGTCAAAACTCACTATGTTGTTGAGTAAACCTCCGACGTTCATTTCCCCACAAACTATAAAGTCAAATATCACGAAGCTTTTAAAGTGGAACATTTATTCCGTGACCTCAACTTTTTTTTTCTTCTTATGAAAAAATGAGTGGATTTGATTATTTTCCATGCATTTTCCTTTTTTTCTAAATCCTGTTCAGCTTTTTCTTTAAAATCAGGTGAAATTGCAAATTTACGACGAAATGTTTTTTCCCCATTTTTGTAAATTTTAGAGAAATTCGAAAATTTGATGGCACACGAATCAAAGAAATTGATAAATTAAAATAAAATTCAACATCATATAACTTCTGATTTTCAGTGAAAAATCGATAAAAAAATCGTTCTGAACAAAAATGTTTATTCAGCTAAATGCCATTAATGCTCATGAATATTTTTAAAAAATATAGTTGCAATAAATTTTACGTCACATTTAAATTCATTTGCCATTGTAACGGTGTCCTTTATGAATTTCTAATAATTTCTAAGAAAATTACAGTTCGTGAAAATGTTCAAAAATCGAGAAAAAAGGTTCAGAGTAATTAAAGCTCGTGGTTTGGATATCGAAAAATATCTTATTATCGAAAAATAGAAGATAAAAACGTCTCTTCTAATTTAGAAAGTTGTCAAGAAAGCCTGCGATGCCACCAATCCTCGGAACAGTGTCGTTCGATCGCGGAGTTAAATCCGCTCTGAATCGCCCTTCACCATCCAATGACGTCTCCACTGTACCAGAGTTCTCTCACGTCTCCGAAAACTTTAGAGATAACGGGCAGGTGAAGGGGGAAGGAAAAGGGGAATTGAAGTGAAGTGTAGTGAACAGAGGAGGATTATTTGATGTGTACGAAGAGACACCTCCCAATCCTATTTCGACACCTTCTTAATCCATCTTGACGTTTCTTGCTTCCTTCTCGCTTACCTTTTCTTTCTTAGTGCATCGAAAACACTGAAAAAAACGTCGCTACAGTTTGCTCTTCATCAGATTACATCGAGTTATCTGTGAAAACTCTGCTGTGATTAGATTTCGCTTTTTTTTTTTTAATTTCCTCCCAATTATCTGTTTTCAATCTTTTTTTTTTTATTTTCGTATTTACTGTTTATTTAAATAAGTGAAAAATTATCAACACAAAATGCTTTTGTAAACTTTTTTTAATTCGTTCAATATTTTTGGGGAAAAAACAATTTGGAACTGGTGAAAAAATTCTAAAAAATTGATCACGGACAAAAAGCCACAAATAAACGATAAGGATTGAACATTTCGATGTTTTGCTCATTACGTAGTGACGTTTAGGAATGACATGCGTCAAAACTCGTCAAATTAATCTTCATGTGATCTGTCAGTCATTCTATCAAAAATTTCAAGAAAATTATAAGTTACACGTTGTTTTTCTTCTTTTTTATTTTCTCAAAACGTCAATGAAGTCCAAGAAAAATGTGTATCTGCTTTTTAGTTATTTCTCCCCCACACTCAGGCAACTTATGATTTTTTTTGTCATTATTTATTCATTTTTTTATTATTACGATTGTTAATGTGATAAAACTCCACAAAGTCGTTGACATAACTGATTGCTGATAACGTGGGTGGTAAAAAAAAATGTTATTGTGTTGGATAAACTCAATTTTCATGATACTGCAAAAGGGGATGTTTTTTGTTTCATCAAAAGTGCCAGGAGGCATGTTTTCTCGTGTACTGTAGTGGTTCGTTATTTGTCTCGATTGAATTTCATCTGATTTATCGATTTTGTAACGGTGCTTCACCGTGCCCTGCACTTTGGTTCGTAGGAAACAACATTTTGCCAGGTGGCCTTGATTCGATCTCTGTATGACCTCGTCAGCATTCTTCCTCCCCCTGAACCCACGAGATTCATTGCTTTTTCCCAAATTTCCTGCGGCCTGTAACTAAGTTTAGGTTCCATGAGAGGTCTTCCATACCAACACATACGATGTACATATTCTTGTGTCAAAGAGAGAAGGTCAGGTGTCATTAGTTTGATGGACTCATCAACTGCGACCTGCGATGTATCGCAGTCGTCTCATCATCTGACATTTACCACTTTTTCGTTGTATTATCGGCAACGAATCTTTGTGTCATCAATAAACATTCCAGAAGCCAAACTTTCCGATATCAAGTTACTTTTTTTTGTACTTCAGAGTTCAGAAAGCAGCTGTCAATTGTTTTTTAAATTTTTACTTTCGTGGTCAATAATCGTTTCGTTCGAATCTGTTGTTAACAATATTCCTGTTAACAATATTCCATAATACACTTTTGTAAACCGGAAGTGACAACGTTTTTCGACTACTCAACTTTTTCTTCATGTATAAATCAAGATTATCTTCCAGATGAGAAAGACAGGAAACTATATCGACGATCTCAGTAATCATTTATCTTCTACGCTCTTCTGTCTCATCTTCTCGATAAAAAGTACTTTTACTTCTAAAACAACTTCTTCTCAACGTTGTTAGAATTCCGTTTTCGCAGAAAGTTTTTAGATTAGGAAAAATATGAAAAAGTGAGTTTTTTTTTTAATTCTAAAGAGCTGTACACTTATTTATTGATTCTTCAAGTATACGAACACATTTTTTTTTTTTTTTGAAGACAACAAAAAATGATGAACAATTAATCTGAATAATTAGTTGATCGATTTTATTGAAATTTCTGTACACATTGATATTCATGAACCTATTTCCCGAAGAATTTTGAAAAAAAAAAACACACATTCTCAAGTCCGCTTTGACTTCTTAGCCTTTTAAAAACCCTGAAAATAAATCGAGTGTTTTAATCAGGTTTTTTTTTCTTCGTTGCGATGCCTGCAAATAACAATTAGATTTTCTGCCATAGTGTTTGAAAGATGTCGTCATTGCGAGTCCAGTTCTTCGTGCTATAGATGCTCGCAGGCATCTCACTTGGCATTAACCTAATTATGATTTATTACTTGATCAATTCGACACATGCACTTATACCGGAGTACGATGACGAGAGCTTATTAAGGTGGCAAGGCCTCAAGTACCGGAACACTGGGTGTAATTGGATCGATGAAATTCCACTTTATATACAGTATATAGTCATCAGGGACGGACATTCTTTTTTAATTTTTTAATTTTTTATTGAGCTTCTTTCGTTAGCATAGACACTCCCATATTATTGCATATACTTAGAAATTCACTGTAGCATTGTCTGCGCGGAAAAAACTCGTCAGAAAAAGCCTCGGATTCGTGGAAGCAAAAATATACTTGCGGGCAATATTTTTTTTTCGCAGTAATTATCGAAAGGCTGTCAAAATCAATTATAGCTTTAAATTATCACTTGGCAATAAAATGGCCAATTACTCTCACGTTTTGCAATTAAACAAAATTTCATCGGAGCTTTATTCCACCCACGACCGCAAATCGTTTTATGAGGAGAAAATATGACTCGGTGAGCGCTCGGAATATTGCGTTAAATATCCAGAGACTCTGCCGAGTCTTTTGACATCGAATTAATCACACTTTGAATGAAATTCTACGAGCATCATTGATTTTTATCATGAAATGTTATTTAAAAATATTTTTAATGCCAAAAACCATCAGTTTCGTCGTCTGGATTTTCGTTGACGTGGCTGAAAGCATTTGTTTAGCTCCCATGATTGAATCCAATTAGGACTGCTGGATTAGCAATCTAATTAAAATATCATATAACTTTAAAAGGATACTTTATCTTCTATTAACTTACGAAATTGCATAAAACCTTGAAATTCTTTGAAAACTTTCATATTATCATGACGTTATAAAAATTCATGAAAAAGTTTGGCTGCATTAAAGTTATGATCGGGAACGAGTCCTGCCACCAGGTCTCTACTTACCGCCCTATGTGTCTCTTTCTTTCTGTTTCCAAACTGAATTCATTTACTCCCTCCCAACAAAATATACTTTCTGACATAATTTACATTGACTCAGTACAGAAGCGATTTTTCATCAAATTTTCAACATTCGCGTTCGACTTTTTCCATTAGTTTCATGTTACCGCAGAAACCATAGTTCCATGCAAATTTTGTTTTTTTTTTTTTTTTTTTTTTTTTATACCTCGCACTTTTTCCTTCGTAAAATTTTTCTTTATTTTTATTTTCCACAATGACTTTTATCCCGACCAATTAAAAATTCAAATCATTCCAATCGCGCTTTTGCTCATCGTCTATTCTGCTAATGACATGAATGAGAAATAAACTTGTGATGAAAGAAAAATCGCAAATAATAACGTTTTATTACTCTCGTGTTTTCAATTTCTGTTGCTGATAGCTCCACAAAAAAAAACTCCAACGCACGTATAAAGTAAAGTTCTTTAAAGTACCATTTTTCACAATCCTTCAGTGCAAAATATTACTATGGGATTTTCAATACCCTCGAGCAATGTGGAAGAACAAAAAAATAAAGATGAATAACCAAAGCTTTTTTACTTTCACGTAAAACTCCTGGTTACAACTCCTGCGTATATTTACATAACAGGAATTCGCTTCAGTTAAATATACACGTACAAACAACGAAACATCGTGACAATGAATTCTAGCAGCAAAAAATTTCCTGCTCACGAATTCGTCTCTTTCCTTCTTTTTCTCTATTCTTTCTTCCCATTTTTTCATGGAACTGCATCAGTTTAAAGTCTCCACGAAAATTTCCTTGGATATGTAACGCATGAATAAAAATAGAGTAAAAATAAAAAATAAAAATAACAAAAAAAAAACGAATTTTTAGAAATATTTTTATTCGATAGTGTCCAACTTTATTTATCATTTTTTTCCCCTAGGCATCGCGATAATTTCGTGCAATTACGAGCAAAAAAATGACATCTCAATTAAAGAGATACTCAAAAACCAAAATAGTATTTTTTGAATGCAATTTCAACTCGAAAACTATATAAACAATCGATTTGGACAAAATTTCATACGGAGTATATTTACACTCATAATCTAGTCGTTTTCAAGCGATTTTTTTTTTAAACGTTGAGGTTTTTTTTATACGTTGAAACAGCAAAATAAAATTGGAAAAGATCCGATCGAAACATTTGCCATTTTGAGAAAAATGTATTCAAAAAAACATTTTCGGACGCGATCTTTTTTTTCAGTATGAATTTTTTTTTTATCTATTTTTGGCGCCAGTCGATAATGTGATGCTTTAAATGGAACTAAAATGAATAACAAAAAAAAAACGTTGAAGCATCCTTACGGTGACGAAATACAAATTACAAAAAAAAAAAAAAATCACGCCCACCACATTAGAAAAAGTAAATTCTTAAAAGGCCAATAATTTGTTAATTAATTATCCGCTTCATCTAATTTCGATTAGACGTGAGGGCTCAATAGATTTTTTTTTTTGTTCGTGCAGAGGATGGGTTTCAAGAGAATAAATGTAATTGATTTTTTTTTGTAGTCGTTGATGAGAATGAGTTGCTGGCGACAGTTAGGCAATTAATGTTGAATTTTCAAAGTGCGAAATCGTCTGGGACGGAAAGACGAGTCATCGGAGGATCTCGATTTCTCTCAATATCGAAAATCCCTATCGTGAATCCAACCGTTGGGTCCTGTCATTCCATGAACGATATTGCAAAAAGGCGTAGGCGTCCTCGGGTATTGGGTCGACGTGAAAATTGAATTAGCCGCGGGGCAAATAAACGATTATCCCAGGAGTCGCTCGGGCTATTCGTTCGAAAATAGATGCAAGGGGTGAGAGTAGGCTGCGGGCAAAGAGCTTGCCCCAGTGGCGTGTATCGACGAGAACGTGAGAGATCTCTGGTGGTGACCCCGCGAGAGAGAGAGAGAGGGGGAGAGAGAGAGAGAGAAAGAGAAAGAGAGAGAGAGAGAGAGAGAGAGAGAGAAAGAGAACATTGAAATTTTAGGCTCGACGAATTTGTTGAACCCCCGACACACTTCGAAACGACATTACTATTTTTGCATCTCATTATTTATCGATTTTTTTTTACAGGATGTCTCATTTTAGACAGTCCACGGAAATACCTTCCAAATTCGACAATTTCTGAAAAAATTGTTCAGACAAGATTTGTCAGACTTCAAATCAGAGACATCTGATGGCTACTCCAAAATTGACCTTGAAAGTTCACTTTTTCAAAAATTGTAGAATGTCAAAGATATTTGTCAATTTCTGAAAAAGTTCTCTCGACAATATTTTGTAGACTTCAACATCAGAGAAATCTGATGACTACTCTGAAGTTGACCTTTCAATTGACCTTGAAAGTTCACTTTTGCAGAAATTGTCGAATTTCGAAGATATTTGTAAATTTCTGAAAAAGTTCTCTCGACAACATTTCGTAGACTTGAACATCAGAGACATCTGATGACTACTCTGAAGTTGACCTTTTATTTGACCTTGGAAGTTCACATTTTCAGAATTTTTCGAATTTCGAAGATATTTGTGTGGATTATGTAAAATGGACCACTCTGTACATACATTTTTACATTAACGGCTGCTTTGAGAAATCAGATTGAACAGAAATACATAAACCCATAAACATAAAATTCTTGCACGGTGCTTTCAATTTAGAGAAATAAAAACACAATTAACGTTGGATTTTCATAATTTGAAGTCGGATTCGTTATCAGTGAACCGAAGAATCTCCGAGTGCTGAATCCCTTTCCCTAATTTTAATTAAATGAAGTTCCAGCTCAGACTAAAATAAATTCATCATTTTCGTCGTAATGAAACCATTCAGAATTTGGTCAGTAAAATATTTTGAATAAGTGGATGGATACAGACGGACAGCGGAGGAATGAGCCGTAAAAATGTCATAGAAGTAGTAACAGCAGAGCAGAATACAAAGAGAAAGAGAGAAAAAGAGAGAAAGAAAGAAAGAAAGAAAGAGAGAGAGAGAGAGACTGTGCGTGCAAAAGATTATGAATGTTGTTATATGTGAAGGAGGAGAGACAGTAAAGAAGAGAGAAAGAGAGAAAGAGAGAGAAGAGAGAGAGAGAGAGCCAGCCAAAAGGGCGCCGATCGTATCTTATTCGCAGATCATCAGCGTCAGCGTCACGTCGTGGAAGTAGCACGTCTGCGATCGAAGTGACGTCGATTGGGCAAGTCTCCCTGCGGAAGTCATTCAGCGATGGGCTTCTAAATACGACGAATAACTCGACTGGTTCGGACATCTCGTTGGACAGCAACGACAGCGCATCACCCGATACGGCGATTCCTTCGTCGTCGTCTAGGTGTCCCCGTAGCTCGAGAGGTTCCCAAAAGTGGAGTAACGTACGAGCCGTCATGGCCCTTTATTCCTCCCTTCGCAAGATCAAGAGGTACCTTTTCCCCCTCAAAAAAAAAAACAAAAAAAAAACAATCAAAAAATCAAATCCGCACCTAAATAGTTGACTACTCGATTGTTTCGTTCTTTCCTCACCATTAAACAAACAAAAGTAAAAGCAATCCACTTTCAACACTTTCCTTCGACCTTTCATTAAACAAAAGTAACAAACTTATTATTATGTTTATTAAAAAATCATATTTTTCATAAAAACTCCAATGTAAAATTCTCTTCTTAATTAATCGCGATGTAATTTTCGTCCTGGTTGATGGGATGATTAATTTTTAATCATTTTTCACTTTAATCTTTTTGACTTTAATCTTATGTGTGTCAAAACCACTATTTCAAAATTTCACTTTGCCAAATACCTGGAAAAAATGGTTCGTCACAATTGCAAGTAGATTCGTATTTTTCATATTGACATTTGCGATGCACTACTTCAAAAAATTTCCGTTCTTTTAACCTCTTTTTTCACTAGCATATTGATCAATTTTTTTTTTTTTTATACTTTCATTAATTCATCAATTTAACAATTAATTTCATTAATTGTGTGAAATGTTATGGATTCGTGCAGTGCCATTAAATAGAATAATAAAAACTAAGCTCTTTAAAATTTATGTCATAAAAAGTGACAAGTTTTTGTCAAAAGCCTCTTTAAAACCATTTTTCTCTGGCCGACACTGTACTATCCTTCGAATTAGTAAATGTGCATGTCACTATATTGCTCCGACTAAGATCGAAGATCTAGAGCGTGTCACCCCTGCAAATAGATGAAACCGTATAGTGAAATGAATAAAAACGAAGCTATTTACCACAAGTGCTGAAAATCGAGCTTCGATCGTGCAACAAATGATCCTGCCATAAAAATTCATTTCTATAATCATTGGAACCTTTGCACGATAACAGTGTTTTTATTATTATTTTATTTTTCCAAAAATCACAAAGCTGTACGAGATTTTCAATCCATTTTGCAACCATCATTAGGTCCAACGTGTAACATATCCCTCACGCTGTGACGATTCGTACGTGTGTATTAGTAATATTGTTTTTTTTTTTTTACCATTTTTGCTTCATAGTCAAAAACCAATTTCAAAATGATCAAAATCTATCGAAAAAATCCTCCTTTTGTACGTATAATCTCATTGTTTTCTTCATTCACTAATTTTTCATTGAATTTAATCGAGTAGGAAAAAAAAAAATTACGAAGGAACGATGAAAATTTGTTTTTTTCGAGGTTAAATGACGTTTGACTCAACGAATTGATTTTATTACATAATTTTTTTTTTTTATTTTATTGAATATTCGGTTTTCCATCGGAATGTTGCTTTCACACACAGGTTCAAAGGAATACCGACTATGCTATTATCAACGCCATCGGGGTGTACGCAATCTTCCCTCTTTCTCTCTCTCTCTCTCTCCATCTCCCTCTCTCTCTCTCTCTCTCTCTCTCTCTCTCTCTCTCTCTCTCTGTCTTTCTCTCTCTCTCTCTCTCTCTCTATATATATCTGTCTCTGTCTTTGTCTATTTATGGATTCACTTGTGTTTGTTGATGTTAATAGTGTCACACTGTAAACGTGAATTTTTATATGTGAGTGTGCGCGTGTATGACATGTATTTGTCCTTATAACTAAATGTGGATGTTAATTGTCTCTATCGCCTATACATAAATATAAATATATATCTATCTGTCCGTCTGTCTCTCATCTCTGTTCGGAGCCCTTGGCTGATAGTAGAATTGTACGAAAATCTAGTGCGGCTGTAATCTCAACGAAACAAAATTAATCCTTTACGCAATTTTAGGAAATAATTTACCAAAAAATCCAATCAATAAACAATCATCGAAAAGGTCGATGAACAAAAAAATATTTACTTTATATGCAATTTTTTTGAGGTGTCGTTGCTGAGAATTGAAATTTGACAGATGTCACGTAAAACTTAAAAACATTAATCACTCCCTAATGTCAATGGAGATAAAATTAATAAAAAAAATACATTTTTTTTCTCCCATTTTCGAGAGATTCTCTTCTCTTCAACAATTTCGAGTTGAATTTAATTGATGAAAATAAAAATTTCTTACACGATTTAATAAATGACTTAAGTATAAAGCAAAATAATATCGTCGCATCGTTGTAATCGTGTGTTTCTTGCATTTTATTCGATGTTTTCAGAACGAAGAGCAATCAGCGGTGGATGAAATTACGAACAACGGTACAATTGTCCTCGGCAATATCGACGGTACAAAAGAAACCACCGTTGAAACGAGAAGATTCATTTTTGAAGAGATTTTCAACGAGACAAATACCAGAGAGCCAAGAAACACTGGACCCTGGCGAGAGCGAGGGCGATTCATCGAACAATAAAAATAGTGGAGGTCGTGGTCGCCGCCCAAGAACACCTCAAAAACCACCAAAAACCGTTATAAATCCAGACGAAAATTTTTATTACTATTGGCTCATGATACTGTCATCTTGCGTTTTGTACAATCTTTGGACACTCATAGTACGACAAAGTTTTCCTGAACTCCAAGCAGTATCGCCAACTACATGGTTAACCTGTGATTGCTTCACCGATCTTATATTTTTCTTTGACGTTGGTGTACAATTTCGAACCGGTTATCTCGAGCAAGGTCTCATGGTTTACAACAATAAAAAATTGGCCGGACATTACTTGAAATCGAGATCGTTCATTCTCGATCTTTTGGCACTATTGCCCTTGGATTTACTTCAATTTAATCTCGGCAGTAATCCAATGCTTAGATTTCCACGCTTTCTCAAGGTCTATCGTCTTTACAATTATTATTATATGGTCGAGTCCCGAACGGTCTATCCAAATTTGTGGCGAGTCTTAAACCTCATACACATTCTTTTGATACTCGCCCATTGGTTCGGTTGCTTTTATTATTTGCTCAGCCAAGTCGAAGGCTTTCAAGGTGATTGGGTTTATCCCTACAGACCTGGCGATTATGCTACCTTAACGAGAAAATATCTTGGATCACTTTACTGGGCAACACTTACGCTGACGACCATTGGTGATCTTCCGACTCCTGAGACCAACGCCGAGTGAGTTTTTATCATACGATTTTTACATTTTTTTTCTATATTTTTATCATTTTCTTACTCTTACATTTTACACTCTTGAAAAAAAATTCTCACACTCGATATAAATGCTTGCGAAGGGTCACATTTTTTTTTTTTTTGTTATTTATGTCCCTGTTTATGCACTTTCGCTTTTTTTTTGCTTCAATCCTTTAACTACTGGTTGCCACGAGAGAATTATTTTAATTTACAATCGAGTCTTGAACTCAATGATTTTTTTAGCCGAATCCATTTCTTACCAATCGTCAAAGGATCGTATTTTGCTGTCATAGCATAACATTCGTTTTTATTTATTTATTTCTACGTAGCTCATAGTTTTTACTGTGAAAACATCACGATAAACTTTCCAAAAGTGGACTCGAGAAACCATGGAAAGTCTACACAAATGTACCAGCGATTTACTGACGTACCAATCACCAAATTACTCACTGACTTTTGTATTACGATCGTTGCAATTGTTGACAAAATTCTATTGCAAAATTGATGAACAATTTTCGTGGGAAATACAATTCTTATAAATATGAATGAATAACTGTTCAACAATTTTGTGGGAAGCAGAAAACTTTTGCTTCTATATTAAAATTTATTCATAATTCACCTGCAAATGGAAACGTTCTTATATCAGAATTATTCGATTAACCCTAGGGAACTTTTACATAAATGTGACATTTTTTTAAAACTATTCTAAACGAATGAGTCGTTAGGCATAAAAAAAACTCAATCATTCGTTCATTCAAAGCTCTGATTCGATAGAAAATATTGAGAAGTCTCTCAAAATCAAACATTTCTCACAAAATATTCCCAGTTTTTACATTCAATGAATCCGGAATGAATTTTGTGAGAAATATGGAATATATTTTTATGGTTTTCTCACTGATTTTCGTTGTTAAAATAATCCAGTGACAACCCCGATGGAAACAGCTGATCGGGACACGTAATTTTTTTTTCTTCGTCAATTTATTGCTCAAATTGTTTTCATTAAGAATTTTTTAGCCAAATTTCTCGACATGGGAAACTATAACTTAAAAAAAAGCGTTCAAATTCGAACCACGATAAAAATGACCCTTATCTTTATCAAAGTCAGATAATACACTCGTGGCAAAAATGTTTACACTACAAAATGAAAAAAAAATTATAAAAACCTTGAATATAACAATGAAATAGTCTCTGAACTATTATTTAACCTTTAAATACGAAATAATCGAGATTTTAAGCTTCGACGGTAAACTTAAAAAAGATAAAAAATATAACGAAATTCAACACATGGATGAAATTTGCACGAAAGACTTGGTACATAGAATAACGTATTTTAGTGTGTGCACGTGTGCGTGATGGCGTGATATCCGATTAAATGAGGATTAAAAGCGAGATAATAAAAATTTATACATGGGGCATTTCACGTCACTTTAAGTTTCGAATTTCTCTTGCTGTTACATTTGTACCTTATTTTTTATGATTTTCTATACCTAAGCAATAAGTTCAGACATATTTTAAGATTTTCGCAATTTCTTCGATTTGGAACTTCTGCTTTTTTATTCCGTCTACAAAAAAATGTTTTGTTTGCACCCATGATTTTTAAAAAGCAGATAAAATCTCAAGATCCTTTGGCCCTAATTCGAGAGTATTGAAAAAAGTTCAGATTCTTCAATTTTTATGAAAAATACGAGCTCTCTTAATAAACTGTCTTCAAACATTCGATAAAGTCACCTTTTTTCACATTTAATTTGAAAAATCAACTTTTTTCGACAAAAAGGTCTATGATGAAAAAATAAAAATCAATTTTTTCCAGTCTCGATCTATTTTTGCCCTTAAAATATGTTGAACACTGTCGTCAGATTGTCGTTTCTTCCAAAAGGGTGTGAAAAGGTTCGAGCAGAAAAAATTGAAAAATCGATAAAATCGCGAAACAAGTGTCTGCTTATTTCTGGTATGAAAAAAAATATATATATACAGAAAAAATTTGCAAAATCTAGAAAAGGTTTAGGAATATAAGAAAATGACGGTAAACGGCTTACAAATAAATATTTTAATGCGATATAACGTTTAAAAAAAATGACGCAGATGTAGGCGAGTTTTTTTTTTTTTTTCTTTTAATTTTCTTCGAGTGTCTCGAGTCCCCGTTTGGAAGGTAATTAGATTCGCTTAGGAATTAGACTCGTGAGCGGAGTGTTGTTATTGTGTTGGCAGAGTCATAGCGAGCGGCAAACCACGGAGCCTCGCTCGTCGCGGCCGACTGTCCCGGCTTCTGCAGTTCAATCATAACGGAGGGTATCAGTATCGTTCCCCAAAAGAAAAATGTAAAAAAAAAAAAAAAAAACGATATATCGAAAGTTTGATGAGAAACAAGCCCAAAAATAATAAATCAAGTAAAGAAAAAACGATATTATATGAGAACAGAAAAACCGCAAAAGCCAACCTCCCGGCTATCAAATTAAATGCCCGTCCGCGCGCTCCGTTTTACGTTTTTAAATTTCAATTTGACATTTGATTTTTAATTATTTTTTTTTTTTTATAACAATTCGTTAGCAACATCGGTATTCATGGTCCACGAAAACTTATCTTTTCCACATTATAATGAGGTTTTTAGTGCTCGAATAATTAAGATCTGAAGATTGCCAGTGACAGAGAAAGCTGTGGCTCGATTTCGAATTTTTTTTTTTTTTTTTTTTTTCAAATCATAAACAATTGTTTCATAATTATTTTAAACGAATGAGATTCATTGAGAGATCATAAGTGTATAAAATTCATAATAATAATAATAATAATAATAATAAGAGCAAATAAGTTGAAAATCGATATTTCAAACAATATTTGATTCATCTTGAAAATCAAAACAAATTGTATTTCATTGAAGAGCTTATAAGAGCAGAAAATAGAAACAAATTTTTTGACGTAAGGGTTAATCGGAACGAGTTTGATTTAAATTTTAATTATTTTTTTTTGTAATTAAATGAGACTCTGATATATATCATAAGGAAAGCAAAAAAAAAAGTCATTAATTCAATTTTTCGATTTATTACCTCTCGTTGTACAGTACGAATATCTATAGGAAAAAATACTTCTCAGACCAGTAGACAGAAGCAGAAAAATGAGAGAAAGAGAGGCAGAAAAGAAAAGAATGAGAGAGAGAGAGACAGAGAAAGTAAGAAAAAAAGGGAAATAAAAAAAAAATGGCAAAAGACAGAAAGGAAAAAAGAGAAATGAGTGCGTGGGTGTGTGTGTATAATTCACGAAAGTAGGTCGAGTGTGTAGAGCGAATGCTCACGCGTGTTGGACGACGATACCACGTCTTTTTAGAAAATACATTCATATAAACGTATGCATATATATATAACGATTATGTAGCACATGTGACACGAGCCATTCGAGCTCGTTGGGCTGTAATCAGTGATTATATATGCGAGCTAGGAAAGCCACGGAAGTGTTACTGTAAATCTGGCGTTCAACATATTTTTTTTCTTCTGCTTCTTCTTTTGTATTCCAGTCAGAAATATTGTCTTGTCCATGTCTCTTTGTTGCTACTTTTCTGCATTATTGCAACTCATTGAAAAGCGATGTTTTGACGACTGAAGAGAAGGGTCTTCGAGGCTTTTCTTTGAGGCAAAAGCTGATGAAACAAAAGTCTTTTTCGTGTGACACGCAGTGGAAAGTGTCACCGAAAGGGTCGAACTTTCAGCAGATTTTAAGGGTGACAGAAGCTCGGAGATAAATTTGAATTTGAGGAAGTTCCAGGTGACGTTTCGCCCTGTCGATAACAATGGAAGATTTTTTTTTATCAATTCATTTAATTTGGCTCAAGAATTACACAAAAATTTATAATCGTGGAGAAAATCTTCTTGAGATAATGATTTTTTTTTCTTCCGATAAGAAAGACCGTACGAAAAATAAAAAAAAATAAAAACATGGAACGAAAGCAGAAATAGTTGTCGCGAATAAGATATTCGCACATTGGAACGGGTGTTCATGGCCGAGAAAACGTGATCTCCCATTGTGAAGATGACTCCTCTCGTGATACATGAAACGTCGACGAGGCTATTCGAATGAAAGAGAATGGGAGCCAAGGGATGAGTTAACGTTCGCAAGAGATGCTCCAAATCCTCAATGGAAAAATTCCTACAGAATTGTCTCGGTCTTTCTCTCATCCATGGCTCCATCGATTGCTCGTGTTCTCTTGGGAATAGCATTTTTTTTTTCGTTTTTCTTATATTTCACGACGAAAAATCGTCGCAGCAACAACTCTTCATCCGTATACAAACATGCTGTAAATATTTTTATCCTTTTATCTACACACGCTTCGTTCAATTTTTTGCTTGTCTGACAAAAATATTTTATTTTATTGCTTTGATAATTTTTTCCATTGAAATTATGATCTGTAGGGTCCTGGAGGGCGTTGAATAATAAATAAATCATTTTTACAACCGTAAAAAACGATCAACTCAAACGCAACGACAGAAAAATCAATTTTACTTGATTTTTCAATCTTTAAGAAATGTCGCGCGAACTCTTACACCCAACAATCATTGTTCACCGTTCTGAAGGTTCATCAGTGAAAGTTTCATCGAGCTCCGGAGAATTGTACTTGTCAATTGTCAGAGTAATGAAGTCGCGTCATGCATATTAATCGTGTGCTCTCGAACCATGACCCGTAACTATATTCCGTTCCGATAGTTCACGTTCGCAAAACTCGTGGAATATATTATCAATGAATTTCTAGCACGTGCAACCCACGTGATATATCTCGTGGACTCACGTACAGCTCGAGGGGTTGATTCCCGGACGTGCTACGTGCGAACATAAACGTTGAGTAATTCGTCAATCATTGAAACTTTGCTGAACAATATATTATTTCATCAATTAATCAATATTAATTGAAAATTCATCAATAATCTCAAGGAAAATTGTATTTAAAAAACTTTTGAGGGTGACAAAACCGAAAAAACTTTTCCGTCAATGTCGTAAAACATTCTTTCAAATTATCTTGTCCAGATGAATATTTACATTGTCTGGAACTTTTTACAACAAGACGAACACAATTCGCAATAGTTTCGCATCAGCAATTAATCTGTCGAAATATAAATATAGTTTTTCGTTTATAAATATGGAAATTGGTTGTTTAAAAGCCATTTCGCCCAGACGCGTATAATCGTTCTTTACGACTTTTCTCTCGCGATTTTCATCTCTATACACATCAGAAGATGAAGAAGGTTATGAGATACGTGAACTCAACCACGCCCGTAAATTCCATTTCGCTTTGTTCACTCTCTGTGCATCCGTTCAAGACGAAATGGCTCTCGTACGAGAATGATAGAAGCCGATGAGACTGCAAGCAGAAATCTTCATATACACGGAAATAAATGTAAATAATTTCAGTCCGTTTGTCGCCACTCACGAAAAATTCAGCAAGGCAATGAAATGAAAAGAGAGCAAAGAAATTCCTTTATATTTCTATACAAACTGTTGTTTTGTTTTTTTTTTTTTTTTACATAAACGTTTCGTAAGATCTGCTCAAAAAATCACGTCATACGGATCGAAGAACTTCAAAATTTCGTCATTACTTCTAAAACTATTTATTGAAATTTACAACCATTTCGTGACTACAAATTTCAAGAGCAACTCAAATTTTTGGCAAAATCTGATGAAAGTTTTTTCAACACAGTTTGCTGAACGTGGTAAAAAAAAAAATCAAAAATCGGTTTTCGACTGTCACATTACTCATTAAATCGATTCCTCAGTAAGGGTGATTTAAAAAATAAAAATTGTCCTGAAATTTTGATAATCGAGTGTCTTTGGCAAGGCTTTCGTTGGCTTTTTCGTTTTGATACTCGACGATGAGCCGCTACTGTGTCTTTCGATTCCTAAGACGATGGTTTTTTTTGCACCCTCCAAAACAACAAAGAATGATAACATTATAAGGTATTTTTATAAGATCTTATTACCGATGAGTCGTTTTGGATATCCCGGAAGAGCATTTTGTTGACAGAGTGACCGTAACTTCTTACACACACTCAAATTCACTTGCTCCTCTTTCTGTGTCATCTTAACGCTCGGTATTGGTGACTATAGAACACCTTTTCCTTTTCCGAGTCGAAGTAAATATATATATATATATATTTCACTGGTATTCGAGGAATTCGCAATTCCAACATTCCCATCGCGACACTCTCGCAAGACCGATATCCCTCGATTTTCCTTCTCTCTCTCATTTCTCCTGTCCTTTTTGCCCCGCTTTTTACACTTTTCTCTTACACATATCTTTTCCACCCATTTATCCTTGTCGTGTGTATAGTTATTACATAAAACCGCGAAGCGAATGCTAGGAGCTCATTTTCCTTCTCTATGGTGCACTCGCATCGTGGTCACTCGGCAGATTTTGCCTCTCACCATTTTATTAACCTTCATAAAACCGACGGCCTGTTGTCTCTGCTTTCATTTAGACAAAACCTCTGCCCGACCAGGCCTCATATGAAGGCAGACCATTGCTTGTTGGAATAAAATGGAGATTCATTCAGACTGCTCGTAACTTTCCGAGGTTATTATACGTTGAATTATTATTCACCACTGTGACCTTCATGAAATGACAGATATATTCTTCAATATATAAATAAATCAACGTTTTACAGTGTATTTATTTTTAAAAGCATTTCAGAGTATTTTTTTTCCATAAAGAAAATTTCGTTCGATAAATCGTACATTGTTAACTTCGATTTTTGTCAATTTTTCCATATTATGGAATAAAAACCCCATAAATTATCGTTCTTCTGGAACGATTAAGATTCTGTCGTTTTTTTTTTCATTTTATTCGCTCTAGAGATCGTTTGTACCTCCTCGAATCAATATGTCCCAGAGGAACGTTTTCGCACGTGACATCAGCAATCAAGTTTCCTCTCGTTTCTTCCTGCGGTGAAGAGAGTTTGAATTGCAAATTATACGGATTGAAGTGGCGAATGATTTCGATCTCCGGGCTTCGAATCCTATGGAGCAAAGACGCCGGTGGCATTCACTTTTAATTGCAATCTCGTTTAGATACGGTGAAGTCGTCGTTTATTCAACACGATGTGCCAAGAATGCAACTCGGATGCAAGTAGTAAAGCTCAACGTACGTAACGACTATTCGAAGCATCGTGTATAGTCTTCTGATGTGAAACTTTATTGTTTCAATCGATCAGTCCTTTTCGTACAATTCTTCGTATTGCAACAATTTTTAGAACAACTTTAATTCGTTGTATTCTTTGATCTTCAAGTAGAAAATTAATAGTCATGGCTCATTTATTTATTTAAATATATAATTTATTACAAGGGAAAAAAAGCAAATAATAATAATGACGATTTTTTGACAGTAAAGGACAATAACATCGTAAAATCTTTTTATAAATGTAAATTATTGAATTATTCTTTTCTTCAATGCCGATTCTCATTTCTACGCGAACAAAAAATACATATCATTCCATTCAGAACGTTAATTATACTGCAGATAATTAGACTGCACGTTTGTTTGACTGCAGAGTCAGAACCAAACGCCAACAGAGTAATCCCTACGTATAAACATAACAAACACGAATAGAGATCATCAGAGGATTAGTATATACGCAGGACTTACCTTTCCTGCTATCCTGTGAAAGCGATTTCGTTTCTGGGCCGATGAATGGCATAGAGATTATCACCCCAAGGATGCAGGAGATCATGCTTATAACGCTCACCTCTCGCAGTGCCTCCCCCGAGAGGTATCGTAATCAAGCCGTTCCGACACAGCTGCGAATCCTTGATGTTTCTGTCGATATATCCCTTAATTAAATTATTCTTCGCTCCATCCTAATTCTCGCAAACTTTAAATAAGCCACGAGATTTCAAAAAAATATATACACATCATTATAAAAAAAAAATCCGACACCGAAAAATTAGAAAAACTCTTATCAAAAAACGCGATTTAAATGGAGCACTTGGTGTTTTTATTTTTTCTGAAAATTCATTTTATTTCTGGGTTCATAATCATCAATTCAAAGGACGATTCATAATAAACAATTTGACCTAAAAAAATAACCTTAATAATAATAATAATCAAAGATATGAACCAAAATGTGGAAGATATTTATTTTTATCTCATTTATCATTTTATCTGATGAAAAATCCATTAGACTCAATTATTTCGATTATATTTCTTACTGCATTAGTAAATGTGCAATTTCTATACACTTGGCTAATGAAATTATATTTGAAATATCTTGGAAAAACGATTTTCCTGAAGTATCAATTTCTAATAGTTCATCGCCTTAAGTGCTCTTTGCTTTTTGAGCACTTTTTGACCAATATGTACAACATCGAAGGAGAGTGTCCTTAAAAAATGATCAGGATTGAAATATGAGAACGTGAAAGATGGATTACGGACAGCTGGGGAATCAAATTGATGAATTAAAGTAATGAAACGCGAGTTGGAATTCACAGAGTTACGTACTTGAGAAAATCGTGTCCTTTGGAATAAAATGAACTTTATTTTCATTAATAAATAACTAAAAGAACATTTTTTGTTGTTGTTAAAAAACGAACTATTTACAGTTATTTTTATAAAATTGCACAAAAGGATTAGACTTTCGACTACAATGTGACGGATTTTTTACATAAAATAACTTTACGATGAGAAACAACGATGGTTTTACTTTAAAGTGGATCATCCTCGTGGAAAGCTTTAAAATTTTCCTTCAAAAGGTTGTGCTGCAATATGACGATATTAAGAACCAGAATTTCGTAATTACCATCTTCGTTAACTTGTTATTAAAAGCAAAATAAAAGTGAAGAGAGAATATGAGGATCCATGAGGTAAAATTAAATGTTTTTGGTTTTTCTCTCTGAAAGATTCAATTAAGGTTGTAGTCTCACCGAAGCGTCTTTCTGCAGAATTTTTATTTCAATTTGAAAGACACTTTAAGATCGTATTGTTATCAAAATATGTGCTAAATTTCGAGAAGATTTTCGTATTAGATATTCGAGATATTAGCAATCAAAGATTGCACACTCGTTCTTATGGGGAGCAACAGAAAAGTTCACATTTCACGAAATAACTCCGAAAATATGAAACAGAATTTTTTTTCCCCCACTCACAGACAAACTTATGACGAAATTTGTCAAAAAAAAAATCAAGAATGTTAGATTTGGAAAAGGTTTGACATTTGTCAAACTCTAAACTCCAGATTAAACATTTTCCTCAATCTGCATATGTTTTTACGATCCTTTAAGATCTATAAATAGAGGCCAACATTATTAGAATATTTAACCAAAGAATTAACTTGTGAACGTGAGTGTGGCTCAACTACTACCTTAATTGATATATTTTTTTGTACTTTTGGACAAAAAATCAAAAATGAACATCTCAAGAATGAATAAATTTTCAACGAATAAAACTCGATGAGGTATTTTTATCGAAGAAATTAGCTATTTTAATGCTTTTCCTTACTAAGGGTTTAATACACTTATTTTCCTTGCGGGTAAGCTCTTTAAAAAAGTTTTAAGGAGGCTTAAACGAGGTCGTAATGTTACTGACCCCAATTTTATTACCTTCCTCTTATCATTAACGACAGGATTCTTATCAAAATCGAGAGAGAGAGAGAGAGAAAAAAAAGAAGGAATCCACTCTGGTTAAATGGATCATGGCGTTTCGGAGTAGGTGCATGGACCGTGTGAAATGATCGTTATAGCCGTTCTGGCTCACTTCAACTTGACAAGGTGGTTGTATATATACGCGTTGGGAATAAAACACGTATTACAAAGCCTTATCGTTGACTATGTCGTCTTGCCACGTCGAATGGTTATCGAGCGTGACTCGAGGCTAAGAACCGCGTACTCGTCGCAGTTTTATGAACACACACATATATATATATATATATATATATATATATCATAGAAAGCCTTCGAAAAATTGTGAAACAGTGTAGAAGACACGATTCGTGACATTTTTTGGCATCGAAGCATCGTTCTTCCCAACTTTCATGAAATATCTTTAAAGCTTCGAATAAAAGACGATTTATCCGAAGCTTTGTAGCTAAAGCACTCACACATGTGGTTCTACCACATTTTCAGTAGATATCGTAGAGCAGCAAAATTTTTTGTGCACACAGAGTGCACCATCACTATTTTTCATGCTCTTTCGCGAGACATTTTATCGCGTGAAAACGGGCCTCAGACACGCTTGCGAATATATCGGCAAATCCTTTCTCGAGCAATACCATTTAATTTGTTTGCTCATCGTTGAGAACGAAAGTTATGTCTTATGGGGTTACAGAAATCAAGCTTTGTATTATATTAACAAAAAAGTCATCTTCAATATACTCTTTTTTCTTCATTTATTCTATAAATTGAGATAATTTTGCGATTTAGTTCAAGCAGAAATATAGTCCGGTGTGTGATAAACCATTTTTTTCGATAGCGAACAAACGTCAAAGTATATTCTTGCACTTTTGATGCACTACAAGAACATTTTTGCTCGAACAAGAACATATTCTGAAAAAAAAATAAAAAAATAAATAAAAATAAACGATGATAGCCACTTCCTGCAATCGCGATATCATCAATCGTCTTATATTTTACGAGGAGCAATAGAACTCTCATCCATTAGAACTTACCAGAGTCTAAGATTCCATGGGAATTAACCCAACTTGCAAACTTGCTCACCAAGACCAGTAGCAAAAAAGTATGTTGCACATAAAAACTTTCTGATGAGCTGTAGTTTTATATTATCTTGCTCAACTTTTCCGTTTACACGGATATTCTCCCACTCAGTTGAATTCAAACGATTCATATTATTTTTTATTTTTTATTTCAACTCCAATTCATTTATAATCAACGACGTAATCTTTATTTAAAAGTCTGTTTAAAATAAACGAATCGGTGTTTTTACATTGCGTTAACTTTTTCAAGCATTTTTTCAACACATCAGAACTCTTTGTAAAAACTTGATTTTGGTAAATTTGCAGAGCTTGCGAACAGAACCGTTAACAGCACTTGATTGCCACATGAAATAAAAAGTTAAGTAAAAAAAGAACAAAAAATTGAGCGAAAACAAAGTTGTAAAGAAAGGTTTTTCGCTAAAAATGTTGCAGAAAATTTACACTTTTTTGAGACACGCTTAAAATGTGTCTGCAAGCGTTGAAGGAACGTTGTAAAAAAGTAGTGACGGGGCGCGATGTCTGGCAGGACGCCTAACGACTTTTTTCCCAGTCGTTTCCGCACAAACATTAACCAGTTGTGTCGCTGTCACTATATTTTTACTAAAGTTCTATGGCGATGGAATAAACACGTTTTTTGTTTATTTATTTTATTATTTCGTGTTAAATCACACTAATGCAACCAAAAATTAAACAGGTCTTTGAAGTTCTGATTAAATTTAAACGTCAATACCTGTTCAATTTTTTTTCGAGACCTGTCACACGATGACATTTGACCTCCGGCGACAAAAATGCTGAGAAATTCATTATTTGTCGAAAAATATTTGACCAATTTACAATCTTCACAAAATTATGCACAAAACGAATGTTTTTGGGAAAACAAACAAATGCTAATTCGTGCAATCAAGAATTCTTAGTCACAAAAATAGTTTTCGTCAAAAAATGAACTGGATAAAAATTTCACAAAAATTTCACTCAACTGCAGTGTAATGAATGAATAAAAATGATAATTAATACGTTCGAGTATGATTGAGAACATTCGATTAAAAATTTGTTATCTGATGATGGATCTCAAGGGCATGGATAATATGGATCAGTCACGAGAACCTACTTGGAATTTTGAAAAATGATATTTTCCGGAACGGTTTTGACGATCAGAATGAAAAAGTTTCAACCCCGGAAGGAAAATAGCAAAAAAGTGGACAAACTTTTTCATTCCTTTCGGACGAACGATGCGTGGGAAATTTTTACTTTGAAAAATTTGCAGCTATTCCTCTCGAACTCATGGGCATAGTTTATAACGACTGGTTTATACTCTTAACGGTTGAAAAATTTAAATATGACGTTTGAAACGTCATATTGACGAGCCCAAAGTTCATAGCGCGGGCCTAAAGTTTTGAATTGCACTTCCTGGTTGCCCAGAGGCAGACAAGACTATCTCTTGGTTGCAACATATACTGCCACGTATATTCGAAGTGAGTGTGACGATCAATCGTACTGTACGTGTGTGTGTGCATGTGTACAAACCAGTGCAAATCGAATTTCCTTGCACCCTCCAGTCCAGGAGAGTCGACGGATTGTGGCACCGAGATTCGACTGGAAATATCCCACGGGGATACATACGTATATATATTTTAATCCGATATATATGTGAAACAAGAAGAGCTTTCGTAGAGCCGATCGACTACTGCCAGTCGATCCAGAAGGCAGATTTTCTTTCATTTCCTTTTATCATGAAATTTCTCTCGTTTCCTCTCTGCCTAACTCTTTTCATTTACTTCACTACTGTTTCGCTCGTAATACTTTTAACCGCTAGGTCGACGAAGTCGGTTTATTATTTATTTTAAAGGTATTCCACATTAGGGATATTTGACTTCGAGTCAACAAGTTGACTGCAGTCAGCTGTTTGAGGTAGTTCGTGCAGTAATTTAAAGAGTTTCGGTACAAGTGACGAAATGTAAGCATTTCATTCAAATTTCTACAGTACGTTCTTTGACTTATCCTCAATATGTCCTCCAAGTTTCAAAACGATTGTCTACACCGTTTCCACAAAATTCTCAAATGAAAAGTCACCTATTAACACAGAGACTCGCCTACGCTATCCCTAAACTTCAGTTTTGTGCATGAAACAATACGAAAAAATGTAAAAAAAGGTTATAAAAAACTGTCAAACCACTAAAAATATCATGACAATTATGCCACGGGGAAATGAAATAATTCGTCTACATCGTTTATTAATTATTCATTTTTTTGTCAATGAAAAAGATCAATTTTTCAGTAGTCATGTAATTTTTGTACAAAATTTTGTCGTGTAAAGTTAGCTTTTTGCTTGAGAACAATAAAATTTCTCCCCCAGATTCTCTCTAAAGATAAGCTGAACCATTACACTGTACGACTTGTACCGAAACTCCTTAATATAATAATAAGATTGTCTGCAAATGTTATGAATGAAGAAATATTTAAATCGTCAGGAAAATTGAACTATTTACGTCTTATAATTATAACTTTATATTCAAAGTTTATTTTTCTTACAATAAAAAGATGTCGTAAAATAGGATGATAATCTTAGGTTGACGACGAACAGGTCCCAAAAACCATGAATACCGATGAAAGCGTTGATTCGTTACCATATTTGGTAATTTAGTATTGGAATATAAATTGTTATATAAATGAATGAAATAAACAATAATAACGTGTTTGCTTTTATTTATATACGGGCACGCGATTAAAGGTTGGAGGCGCGGGCGAGGAAAACCCGGATAAATATTGAAAAGATTGTTTAAACGAAGAGAAAATGAATTTGAAAAAGCGATTATATTGGAGAGAAATAATAGTGTTTAATAAATTCGCGTTCGAGAAATAAATCAATGAAAAAGCAATGATATTGATGAGAGGAGGAAGGCTCCGGCGGGGGCCGCTCGTCCATACTCGGCCAACGAAACCATCACGACTGATCCTCTCTCTCTTTTTTTCCATCGTAATTTCGCAGATACGTGTTCACGATAGTGAGCTATCTCATCGGAGTCTTCATATTTGCTACGATAGTCGGACAGGTTGGCAACGTAATCACCAACAGAAATGCCAATCGTTTGGAATTCGAGAGATTACTCGATGGTGCCAAAACTTATATGAGACATCACAAAGTCTCAGGTGGTATGAAAAGACGAGTTTTGAGATGGTACGACTATAGTTGGTCCAGAGGAAGAATACAAGGTGGTGGTGATATCAATACAGCCCTTGGACTTTTACCGGACAAGCTCAAGACTGAGCTTGCCCTTCATGTTAATCTCTCGGTCCTCAAGAAAGTCACGATCTTTCAGGTGAGTCAATTCCACTACCAGGACTCATCAATAATTCAGGCAATCGATCGAATAAAAAAAAAGGCTAATGTTTCCAAGAGTATCCACGAAAGTTCGAGATTCTGACATTCGGAGGAGAATTTAAAAGGAAGTTTTTGACAGCTGTCATTTTTTTTTTAATAATCCGTTTCTTTGTGTCAAAATTAAAACTTTATAGCGAAAGAAATAAATTATTAAGAATAGGAATGACGTTTAAATTCAACTAAAATATTTTTATACAAAAAATCATAACACAATTAAGAAAAACATTGAATAATGGTGTCGGGAATCAAACTAACATCAATATTCGTGTCAGAATTTATTCGAATCACTAAAAGTTCACAATGTTATACATTTCATTGGATAAAATAATCGAGGAAAATTGATTGCATTCTACAAACAAGCAAAAGACACACAGACACAGATATTGAAAATTCCCGAGGCGTGAATATTGAATATTCATGAAACGCGAGCATATGAATATGTAAACTTTTTTGAATTATCATTGAGAATACCGCGGAACGTTCCAATTGTACTCAAGCCTGTTTTTTGCGTCTTTGAACAACGCCGCAAAAATAAACGAGAAAAATGTCTTGCTTATGTGTAGGAATTTACGAGATGTGACCCGACCCTCATTAAATGCTTTGCCCATTTTTCCAACGCATACTATAAATATCATATAAATCACAATGGTCTTTATTTGGAGTGTTTCTGAAGTTTAATACTCCCATGGGTCGAAATCTTTACAAATAAATCAATAAAAACGTACGTGAAACCTCAAGTCTTCGTGACAACTCGGAAAACGTTCTTCCAATATAAAAAGCTTTCCTATCGAAATATGGAACATTTTGCATCTATTGTTTCCTTTATTTATTTTTCATTTTTATTCCTCTTTTATTATTATTTATTTTTATTATTAATATTTTTTTTATTTTTATATTTATTATTATTATTATCCACTTTTATTATTCTACAAAAAGTAAAATTTTGTCAATGAAAAAATGTGGGAAACGTGGATAAGTTTTTGGAAATCAAAACCGAAAAGTTACGCATTTTTTGACGTCATTCCGCGACAGGTTAGAGAAAAAATCACTGAAAACAGGTGAAAGTTAATTGAATAGAGAAATTCTCATTTTTAGAGAAAACTTAGACTTGAAATATGGCCTTCAGTTGTCGTGTACAAATTTCTTTCATTCGCGTAAAGAAATATCGGAAGAAAAATACGAACAAAGTCATTCTTAGTCATTTTATTTTTTAATAAAATCCTGACACAGCCATAAATCTGTCATATGATGTCGTTACAGCGTTAAATTTATATTCACCTTACCACCAATTCACACGCGTATTTTTCACAGCCATTGTAGCAGTTTTAAAAACACACTTTTTACACATAAAACCCCTAAGAGATTCTTAGTCACACATTCAAACGCAGTTCTGTGATAAAAAGTACAAATAATCAACAGCACAGACAGAAACAGTAAAATTTCAATAAAACTTAAAAAAAAAAAAACGTCGGAAAAACGAGTTTTAGAAACTTCACGAAGTATGATCATTCAATCGATCGTATTCCATAAGATTTTCAATTATTTTTTGTCCTCTTATTACATTTTTTTTATACGAACACATACATTTCAATTTTTATAGAAAAAAATTTTTTGCTTAAAGATAATTCCTATGACGATAATCTCAACTTGATATTAATTTTAAATGCTAAAAAATCGAGTTAAAAATTTTTTCCAAAAAAAAAAAAACTTAATTTTTGACCAAATTGAATTTAGTATCGATTTTTCTTCGTTGTTCAAGTCGATTTCTTTGTTTCTCGTGACTCAAAGGAAATTGCCACCGATCGTGAAACTTTACATAGCTTGAAAGAGAAAAACAGAGTAATTCCGCGACCCCATTGTCGTCGAATCTTTTCCATTGAGGCAGGCGATTTTTCTATGGGAAAAATAAAATTAAAAGAATAAGAAGATATTTGAGAATGAGGCATAACAGAAGAATCTTGTGGAAGAAAGATGCGGCGTTAAAGAACGAGATATAAAAAAATGAAATATAGAGAGAGAATCGAGAGTTTCCTGACTTTCCCGAGGCTCCAATCAATGTGAAAAATAATATCCGAAGAATTTCCTATTACTTCCGGTTCTCGTAGATTCTCCTCCTTTGCTTTATTCCTCGTTTCATCTTTCTTTCTACAATTCGTATAAATATAATTAAAAAATCAAAATAACGAAAGCAAGAAAAAGAATATACGAAAAAAATTAATAAGCAATGGAAGAAAGGACGAGAGGTGCTCCTAAAAAGTCGTTAATTCAATTTAAAGTCCACGCATCAGTGAAAAGCTATTTTAAGAGTTAATCTTGTGTTTTTATATTCGGTTTCGTTGCGTCCGTGAAATCGGATGATGTTGCAAAAGCTCGTTACTCCTTTGTACTTCTTTGCTTTTAATTAACGTGCAGTTCGAGGGGGCAGATGAGCATTAGAACGAAAAAAAGGTCGATAGACAGATGTAGATGCGGAGGAGGAGAAAGAGAAATAAAATGAAGAAAAAAAGTGAGAATATTGAGAGTCGACTGTGCACACGAAGGGATGCTGTAGCCTGCACATCACTCTTGGCTCCTTTTTCCTTCTGATTTCTTCTCTCTATTCTCTCTCCTCTCTCATTCCTCTCTCATTCTCTTATTCTCTTCAATCCAAACAAGGTCGATCGACCGGAAGTGCAGAATCGATACCCAGACCTCTCCAAAAGTTCGCAGTCATCCTATTATAATATATATTATTATATATGGAACATTTCATGCTGAATTGACAGTTCCCTCTATATGTCATTTCGTCCATATGCTTTTTCATCATCACCAGTATCCAAAAAGACGTAGACACTTTTTTTTAAATTCAAATCTTCTCAAAAGCTGAAATAATTTTCTGATTTTTATATTTACGAAAAAATAAACGAAGAACGAGTAATTGAAAAAAAAAAAAAAAAAAAAAAATGTTTCCCAACTTTCGGAATATCTGAGTACTTTTTAATCTTTTTAAAGTGCATCAAAAATTGCTTTCATTCTTAATTAAGGAGCAACATATTTTTGAGAAATCCTGTCATTCCTGAATTTGAAGAAAAAAAAAGATGATTATTCGATAAGTATTCGGAAAAGGTCAGATATTTATAAATTGGGTCTGGAACGTCTCATACATTCGTAGAAGTCTTGGGCACTCTGTTCGTTCGTCATTCGCCTCTTTCTTTTTTTTTTCGTTTTTCCCGATACGTGATGTAGATATTCGCTATGTCTATCTCCAGTTTCTTCATCTTTTTTCTCTCTCTCTCTCTCTCTCTCTCTCTCTCTCTCTTTCTCTCTCACAGCATTTGATAATATACGGGTTGCAAAAAGAACCACAGACGTATATTCGAGAGCAAGAAGAATACTTCGAGAGTCTCTGCTTTTCTTTTTATCATTCTCTATCTTCAACTTTCTTTCTGTTCTTTACTTCTAGTTTAACGTTTTATTTTTATACAGATGATAAGGGATTCGCGAGAAAAACTCTCACAGGCTTCTTGAGAATAGTGTACGAGAAACGAGTTTACTGGTGTATATAATCGCGTGCAATGTAATTAACGTGATTGACACGATCTCGATTCACAACATATTCGTATCGTGACTCCATTTCGAAAAAATTGTTACTCGAATTAAAAATAAAAGTCTAAGACTCGAGTAATTCTTTTTCGCATCAATTTTTTTCTTATTTTCGTCTCATTTTACAGGTAACTTATGACATTAGTTAAAATTTGCAGTATTTCAATCCCATAATCTTTTCTTTCATTACTCCATTTCGTATTTTTTCTGCTCGCCCATTAATCAACCTGGTAATTTAAAGAATTTGACAGCAATCACTAGGCCCACGAAATACCTTCTAAACTTTCCGGTCAGTGAAAAACTATGCAACAGAGAAAAAAAAGACAAATTTAAACCATGACGACAAAAAGAAAATAATAAAAAGGAATAAGGTTGCTGCTAAAAGTAAAGAGGCGAGGCTGAACAGAGAAAAAGTCGAGGGCTTCGTACTCGACCTGGCACATTACGTAACAGCCCGTTAATTGGCACTCGTGCTACACACGACAGCACTCTTAATTGCAACGCCAATTTCCGTTAGTAGAACCAAAAACTCATGGACACAGCTCACTACACGACCATTGACTCTTAGTTTCGTGTCTGACATTGCATGACACTTTTAATAGAATTTATTAATCAATTTAAGTAAAAATAGTAAACGATATCGTCAGTTAATCAGATGAGATCGATTTTTTTTAGTCTTACGTTGCAATCGAAATATTCTAATTTCACAGACACCAAGAATAACAACGACGTTGATTTAAATCGTCGCTATGTTTTCTTTCTCGTTGAGATAAAAAAGATTTATCAATAAAACACCGTAGCTCGTGCTTTTAATTAAGATGTTGATAAAAACTTGCGTCGTTTTTTATTCTTACTCGAATGCCATTAAAAATAAATCTCCCAACGAGATTGTCCACTGCAGAAATATACACAACACTTTTTTCTTTATTTCTTCTATTTTTTTTATCCCCCAGACTCGTTAAATTCTACAATCATTTCAACGAGATATCTACAACGATACTCGGACTGCCAAGAGTCCTCAGTAATCACCGAAAGCAAACTCGAAGGCGTCGTTTCGTAAAGAATAACATTTATTTAATAAACAAGAATTCTATCGATGCGTTTCATGTCTTTGGACATTTTTCAATTGTTAAAGTTTACACCCACGATCAATGGAAACCAGGAGCAGCAGATTAGTCGTTTTTTTTCCTATTCTTCACTGTCACGAAGTAAAATTAATCTAAGCAGAGTTATAGCGAATTGTTGATTCGGAACACAAACGTTTTTCAAGAATTAATGCAATTCATACATCGCTGCGATTCCTCATTAACTCCGGATTTCTCGACTCGTGACTAATTGTCTTTCGGTGTTAAATGTTACAGGAATGTCAACCAGAATTTCTTCATGATCTCGTTCTTAAGATGAAAGCTTATATATTTACACCCGGTGATTCGATATGTCGAAAAGGCGAAGTCGCCCGAGAAATGTTCATAATAGCCGATGGAATTTTAGAAGTCATCAGCGAAACTGGCAGAGTCCTTACGACCATGAAAGCTGGTGATTTTTTTGGCGAAATTGGCATCCTCAATCTTGATGGTTTGAACAAGTAAGTTTGTTCGAAATTCCATTGAATAATTGGAATAATATTAATGGATAAAATATTTTTTTGAAGATTCATCCAAAATTTTTGTGTTTTAATATTTTATCAAAAAAAAAAAAAAAAAAAAAACATAAATTCGTGAAACTTTCATTATAGGATCGATCACTTAAAATTATTGAAAAAAATGCATTAATTAGAGTTTTTTTTTTTTTTTTCAAATAATGCCAAGTGACAAAATCTTTAAAGCAAAAATATTTATTGCAGACGAACAGCGGATGTTCGTTCGGTCGGTTATTCCGAGTTGTTCAGTCTTTCGAGAGAGGACGTTTTAGCAGCAATGAAGGATTATCCGGAGGCACAAGAGATTTTGCAGAATCTAGGAAGGAAGCGTTTGATGGAAGCGCAAAGAGTGGCTCGAGCTTATAGGATGGAAGCATCACCGGGTCACGATTCTGACAACAGTACGGGCAAAAGAATAGTCGATAAGCTGAAGAGTGATGTGAAAGGATTAAAGAACGTGTGGCGAAAGAGTCGAAGAAACACAAGACCAGAGGAGAGTCTGGAGTTGCAGCCTTTAACGCCAAAAGGTCCACCGTTGAGAAGGCAGACAAAAGTGGATGACAGTCACCAGGAGGCATCGGTGTCAAACATTGAAGCGCCGATATCGCCGTTGGGCGCGGGACTTCCGTTGCTGTCGCGGCTACGTTTACTCAAAGAAAAACAAGATCGCGAGGAGAACAAAAAATTGATGGAAGTTCCAGTTCAAGCGTCAGAACCGCCTCAGCCAAGCGTCGAGCCCTTAAATCCAACCAATCAGAATTTACCACTTTTGCAAAGGATACTTTTGCTAAAAGCGAAAACCGAGACTGAAAACGTTGTTGACAAAGAAGCACCCGTCAAAGAGCCACTTTTGCCCAAAAAAGTAGTCATCGAAGAGCCCTTAAATGGCCATCAAAAGATTCAACCATCCGTAACGATTATCGAGACAATTACCAAATCACCCTCGTTGTCCACCGTCAATGAAACTTCAAGTATGACAAAAAAACCTTGGGCAATGCTCAAAGACGCCTCACTCACCGCCAAAGATGTCGTATCACCACAAAGAAGTCCACCAGCTCGTAAGCCACAACTCAAACAGAGCCTCGTTCACATTCGTCAACAAACTAAAATGTACGCCTCCGTCGATGATTTGTCTCCGGAATACTGCGGACTTCCCTTCGTCAAAAAACTTAAAATTCTTAACGAGAGGCAGAAACTTGCTGAACTCGAAAGAGCCGTTCGCAGCTCAAGCCTCGATTGCGGTGAAAATGCCGAAGCTGAGTTCGATGGAAATCTTACGAGGAGTCATTCGGAAGCTTGCGCTATCGAATACACACGGAGACTCGCCAAATTCAATAAGGTAACCATTTTTTCAAGTCTACCACACTGGGTCAAATTGACCCATGAGTCAAAACGTCCTTTCCGAGTCGGAATAACACATTGGACTAAAAAGCCACACTGGGTCAAATTGACCCGTGGGTCAAATTGACCCGTGGGTCAAATTGACCCGTGGGTCGAAATGTTCTTCCGAGTCAGAATAACATATTGGACTAAAAAGCCAAACTGGGTCAAATTGACCCGTGGGTCAAATTGACCCGTGGGTCAAAATGTTCTTCCGAGTCAGAATATCACATTGGACTAAAAAGCCACACTGGGTCAAATTGACCCATGCGTTAAAACGTCCCTCCGAGTCAAAATAACATTTTACATGAAAAAGCCACACTGGGTCAAATTGACCCGAGGATTAAAACGTCCCCAGAAATGAATTTATTTCTAGAAACAGTTCAATTATTTATGAGCTTCGAAAGTAAATTTTCTACAAATTGCTAGACATTATTTTTAACAATTTTCCAAAATAATAACCAATTTTATTTTCCTTTTCTATCAAACTACACCATTTATGATTCAGAACCACTGAGCTCCATAAATAATAATTGGTTCAGTATTTATTAGAATGAAAAAAGAAAAATAAAGAAAAAAACATTAAAATGTAAAAACCAATTACAGGCTCGTCGTTCATCGACCTCTCAATCCGATCCTCTGTCACCCGAGAACGAGACATTGGAGAGGCGGAATCTCAAGAGCATTTTGAAAAAATTATCAGCCGGCAGCAAAACTGATAACTCGGAGACTTCGACAGCGAGCACACCGGATCGTGAGAAAGTAGCGACGGAATTTAAAAAATTAATGAGAGCTCCTACGATCGAAGGTTATGCGGCAAGACATTCGCAGTTCTCGAAAAGCGTTACCTTCAATAAATACACTCTCCGGAGTCCACCATCCGAACCAACAATGAGCAATACAACAACATTGGATGAACATACTCAAATATCCGTTGGCCAAGAGCCCGACCCGCTGCAACCGCCCAATAAACTTAGTTTCCGTCCTTTGAGCAGTGGAGGAATACTGCAGATGATATCACGACCGAGAGACGAAGAGTATCTCGGTGAACTCGTCACTGGAATCCGTGACGTCATACAAAATCGATTGGTAAGCTCTTGCTTCCTTTTTTTTTTGTAGGCTCAGGTCAATATATCACTAGGAACCTTTATAATTACGTCATTCTCGTTTCATCCGTCAGTCAATCACAGACTCGTGACTCTTCCAATTTTCAAGATATTGAGATGAAACTTATAAAAGCCTGAACTTTTCTATTTTCGTAATTAAATGACCTAAAAATCAGAAATAATTTACTAAAATCATTGTCAATCAATTCTACGAACGAAAATCAATTATTTTTGATTTTTTGATTCAATATAATTGTGTTTTTTATTAGATTTTATTTAAATCGTTCCAATCTTGTCAACGTTGATTTTTTTTTTAAATTTATATCCTTAAGGTGATCTGTCAGTCGTTCGTTTAGTAAAAATTCTAGTACACGGTTTTTTTTAGCGAAGCTTGATATTTCGAGGAAAATAAAAGTTGAACGTCGTTCTCTTTTCGTCAGTGAACAATGTGTAACTTTTATTTTTTTGTCAAAATATCAAGAATATCTGAGAAAAATGTGAATCTACTTTGCAGTTTTGTCTCTCGCGCTCATGCAACTGATAAATCACCTTAAAAGATAATCCCCAGAAACGTAGATATAGAAAAATATCGATTTTTGAATAAAATACTATTTTGGTGTTTTTATTTATTTATAGGAGGATATACAGAGTAAATTTGATCGTCAGTTCACATCGTTGGAATCGGAAATAAGAAAAAGGGATGAGATAATATCTCAGCTTCAAGCTAGGATACAGGAATTGGAACATCGTGAAATATCAGGTTGCGAAGTTTCGCCGGAGGATAGCAGCGAGCCGGATGTGTCGATGGAATCCGATGCCATAGAGGGTGGCGAGGATCATCCGTTTATGCGGGATGGTTCAGTCGATACTGTGCTTACGGCTAGACCGCGTCACCGACGCGTATCACCGATGTCTCACGAATCGTCACGTAATCGTAGATCCTGGGAAGAACATTCCGAGGAGGAAACATTGGAGTTGCAAGATCTACCGAGATCGATATCACCGCAAAGCCTGTGGAAAGAAGACGTAGCTATTTGTCTCGAGTCTAACAGCGACGAGAGTAAGTCCGAGGACGACACAGGAAGACCACCAGTACGAAGAAGAAAAAGAAGAGGAAGAGTGGGAGACGATAGTGACGAGGACGACGAGAACGAAACTGACGATGACGACGACGAAGAGGATAACGACACTAGACCCAACAATTGGGAGGTTGAAATGTTAGCGAAAGAATTAGAGGCGAGGAGAAGAAGTAGCGAAGGTTCTAGTCCCGGTTCCTAGCGCATTAATGAGATTCTAGAGATAATCTGTTACTACAAGACAACAATTAAAACAAGAAATTGGCAAAATCCACTTGAGACAGGTAGCACCCAAACTTTCCACGATGACGATTGTCCCTATTTGGGTTTTTCTCGGTTCAACGGTTGCAATGAGACTATGATGTAATCTTCATTATCAATGAGAATATACATTTTTTCATTTTACAATATGAACCAGGAATTCCTTATAGTGAGTCCTATTATCTATAAAGCATGGAAGTTCGTCAAGTTGTTTAATCGATTGTCAATAAAAATAATATTAGCGTTTTTAATTTTTAGCTTTTTCTTTCCGTAGAGAAATCTTTTTTTAACACCATTTGTGCAGAAACTATTTATACGTTTTTTCAAATAATATCGATCAAAGTTTTTCGTGATTTTATTTGAACGAAATATTTTTATCAGTCTTTTCGATATTTTTGAAACCATTTGTTAAATTATTTTGTAGTATTTTTCATGCACTCAGATGTTTTTTTTTTTTTTTTTAGTTACGAGAATATCATTGACAAACAAAAAACGTTGCAAACTTCCATGCAATCTTTTCTACGTTTTATCATTTTTTCTGTAAATATATGATCTATAGTGCCTCGTTTCGACAAAAAAAAACTCTAATCCACAATCTAATCGAATCAAGCCACGATTATCGATTCAATGTGTGGCTATTAATTGAAAAAAAAAATAAAACAACAAAAATAATACATACATATTTCGACCTGATCCAACGATTTTGTCGATTATTAGGTACATTAACTATAATAATCGTGATGAATTTGAAAATTTCATTTTCCTGTCTCGAATGTATGAGAATAAAACTTAAAAGCCGAATATTTGTGCACAATTGACAGATTAGAGTATATCAATTATGTTTATTGCAAAATTACACTAATAGCGAATTAATCGTTATCTCTTTCTCTATCTAACTATTTCTCTTTCTTACCCTCTATGTCACTTTCCTCACTCTCTTCATCGTGTATTTTTGTCTTCGGTTCGGATCATCATTCGAACTTTATCATCATCACGAAATTAAAATTAAATACATCATAAAATTGTATTCACTCCCAACTCTCCAGGTCGACGTTTCAAGAAGTTGTAAACGATTCGTAGAAATCCATATTCACATTTTGTGATTTTTCATTTTTTTTTATATTAAAGCAAAATTGTTGTCCATTACAAAAGTTTTTTGTGGAATTTAAAAAATTATTTTCGACCCTGTGGTACAGAACTACGATCGTTTTCAATTGTTCAACTTTAAAGTCTCATTTTTCAACTGCATTCAAAATTATTATGCAAAAAATTCATAATTTTACTATTTACTCGAGACTTAAATTTTCCTTGGAACGAAAATTTCAAATGATTATTGAGATATCAGTAAAAAAAACTCGTATAACGTTTGAAGAACGAGAGGCTTAAAAAAAGAATGTTTAAAATTTGAATGCTTTTGGCGGATAATAATACTCGACATGTAATAATTATTTAATTAATTATTGTTGTTGCTGTAGGAGAAGAAAAATTTGGACTACACGTTGAGAGAGTGAAAGGGAAAAGAGGGAAAAAGAAAGAGTATCGGAATATATTGAAAAATTGAGGAAATCATTTTTAACGAGCAAGAATAATTGAAATAAAGTAAAAAAAAAAAAAGAAAAAACTTATACATGAATATATTATTATGTGTACTGACCAGACCAAGCTCAATATTTCTAGAGTCTTTGCAAAAGAAAAAAAAATACACCTGTTAAGTGCGTGAATGACTACTGCAGTAAGTAAAAAATGAAAGAAAAAAACTACCAAGAAAACTTGTACATATTAGCCGACAATTTATTTATTTATGAACGTGAGAGAGTACGATATGATGGGAGTAAAAGAGATTGAATTTAAGAAAAGAATCTATATATTATAAAAAATTTGAAAAAAAAAATTAATAAAAACGAATGACGTGATTGCAAGCAGAGAGAAAACGAGCACTTTGGATACGAATGAGGGTTACATAAGAGTAAAAATAATGTACTTATTATAAGAGCGAGAAGAACATATACAATAAAGCGAACACACTGTTTTCAATTATATGTCTTGCTTTTTCATTATCGAACCTTTTCCCTTGTAAAATAAAATCCTTGATGTCAACTGGTACAGAAATACTTAAAAATATGTACTTTTTATAAAAAATCAAAGTTCCATTAAAATCTTCACTTGTTTACCCTTTTCGAAAACTTCTTTTTGTAAAAAGAGAAAAAAACGTCTCTCTTTCTCATTTTTTGAGAAAAAATCTTCCTAAGGTAGGATTCTGGAATTTTTAAGGATTATAAACGAAACTTTTGATGAAAATAACACAAAAAAAAGAACTAAAGCTTCAGCTTTTTATTTCCAATTTATTCAATTTTTTTGGCAAAAATGTTTAGATTTGTTTTGGGGCTTGAAACAAATTTCTCAGGTAGTAAGCTCAAATATTCAATTGTAGTCTTCAAATTTCTGATTGCCTTCTCGTAATGATTTTTTATAAAATGTTTTCCATCGTAATTCATAGCCGTATCCTGGCTCGGAAAATATTAATATTATCGGTTTGTGCAGAAAAACAAAGAGCTTAAATTATTACTATGAATAATAAAGAAAATGAATCCCGGAAGTATAATCATGCACCGAATTTTCGCGCCATTGAATCGATAATACAGACCGCCGCCGCTACGCGAGCCCCTTTCGCGGATGTTCTACTAGACATAACCTCAAAGCTTTACAATCATAATAATAACAAAGCGACGCGGCAGATTTTTGTTATCAAACACACAACGTAATTGACTATTCTCAATTTTGTATTAGCGTGCAATGTTTCGTACTTCAGCAACGCGTTTAAAAAGTGAATCTTAAGAGTTTCGTGAACTAATAATGGGTGACATAAGAGCCGGACTCGACGAGCTCAAGCTCGATGTCGCATTGTTTGCCGACGTGAAATACTACGTCAGTGGTGAAGGCGATCCAAAGGTAATAAAAATTTCTTTACGTTGACAACTTTGTTGGTCGATAAATCGTGATTAAAATTGACGAGATCGCTCGTTTCGTTTGTCATTCATTTTTTTCCAATCAATGTTGGAAAGTTCTACGAACCTTTGTTCCATCACGTCGCAATTACTTCGAAACTCTCGAATTACTCCAAAAGCTTTAATCCTGCAAAAATTAATTGAGATTTTCAAATTTTTCGAGCCGTCATTCATATCGCTGATAACATTACCCTGCAAAAATAAATTTCAAGCCAAAACTTTATATCACACCATACAAAATGCCTTCTCAACGGCTCACAACTTCTATCAACTGTGTGTCAGAATATATTTGACAATGCAACAAAACCACTGAACATTTCAAATTTTTTTTTTTTATGTAGAATTTCAATAATTATCCTAAAGCTTAACTGACATCCGTGTCAGAACGTAAGAGACCAAAATTTTAATTATTCCATGTACAGATTTATATTTTTCAATCCGTGGAATATACTCGGGATCTAGAATATTCCAGGCTTAATTTCAGCTGGAATTTCGAAACTTTTACTTTTGAAAATTGATAATATTTTCCTATACGTTCCTATTGTTTTTTTTTGTTTTTTTTTTTTTCAAGAACCTGTAAAGTGTTTTAAGAAAAAAATTAAGATGATCTGTGAATTTGTTTAAATTTGATAATATTCATTGTTTTTATTAATTTGGCAACATTTTGAAGACACAGAAAAAGTTGGAAGTCCATGGAGGCTTTACGTTGCAACTGACACTTGAAGCATCAGATTTGCAGGGTTTCCCGCGACTCTTATTGAGGCTTTATCGTCGAAATAAAAATGAACTATACCAATTATTATTACAGATTCTGGGCTTATTACAAAAAGGTGGCGCATCACGATCCAATTATTTCAGTGATCTAGTAACTCACCTAATAGCTGGATACGAAGTGCTGGAAAATGATATATCCGTTGCAAAAGACCTTTACGAAATCCCGGCAGTTACACAAGACTGGATTTTGTATTCTGCAAGATGCAAGAAGTTGCTCCCGTATCCTTTATCATAATTTATTATCATCTTCGTTATTCGGATAAGTTTAATTCTCAATTTTCAATCTGTATATGAATTTTTCGATCGCTATACAAAAAAGATCAGATTTTTTCATTATTTGAAATAACAATCATAAAAATCTGTGACCACGATACTGCAAAAGTGATAAAATTATGATCTTAGGTATTGCTTGTTAATATAATGCGAAAAATTCATAAAAATGATGATTTCTGACTCTCTTATAAACGCATGTGAATATATTTCAAGATTTTTCCATTTTGTATTCATAGCTTGGTAGGAATAATTTCATTTGAATATTCGATAGAAACTTGAAATCGAATTCTGACAAAAAGAAGGGAAATAAAAATTCTACATTATTATTCCTTAACATATATAATCAGGCCAAAATATTTTTCGCCGGAGGGAGAGCAATTGTTTTCCAACGTGAGAGCGTGTATATCGCAAGTGAGTAGAGCGGACAGTAAAGCTCTATGGGCGATGATAACGTTTCAAGGTGGAAAGTGTCAATTGCGACTGGATCGCTACTGCACCCATTTGATAACAGGTAAAGCGAGTGGGGTCAAGTACGACACAGCGATGAGATTTGATTCGCATCATGTAGAAATTGTGACGCCGGACTGGGTGTCGGAATGTTGCAAGAAGGGTACGCTGGTGAGTGAGGCGGAGTATCATCCACGTCTTTTGATATATCCATCGCCGAACAGTTCGACAGCATTGATAACAGGTTTTATGGACGAAGACGGTGAGAACAATCCCAGCCAAGAAGAGCAGGACAGAACGAAAGCAATGTTGGAACAATTGAAGCAACGAATGCCTTGGAACCAACCGAATACGTCAGCATCTTCGAGCACAGCGCCAACGCAAAGTACAAATGCGAATGCGAGCACAGTGGTTCAGGCGTCGATACCTTCGAGTGCTGCTAATGTGCAACAACAACTTCAACAGCCTCAACAACATTATTCTCGTCCAGCACCACCGAGCAATTTACCAGGATACATTCCTCCGGCATCCCCTGCCGTATCGAACGCAAATCTCCAGAATCAAAATAATTGGCAATCCCAAAACGTATCAGGTACTACAGCGGTCTCGCAGATGAAGCCACAGCTGCAAACAACGGAATTATTGCCGCAACAACAGCAACAACAACAACAACAAATAAACTTGCAACAGCAACCGCAAATGATTCACCATCAACAGCAACAGTTGCCTCAACAACAATTACCGCAGCAACAACAGCAAATTCCTCAACAACATCAACAACAAATGCAGCAACAAAACTTTACTCAACCTCAACAACAGCAGCAGCAGCAGCAGCAGCAACAACAGCAACAACAACAACAATTGTTAAATCCTCAGGTTTCACCGCAATTAACGGCTCCGCCTCAGCCGGTAGTTTCCCAGCAACAACCATTGAATCAGCAACCTCTCATGACTCAACAGCCACAACAACAGATGAATATGCAAATTCCTCAACATCAATTGGCAGCTCAACAACAATTATTATCACCGCAAAAACAACAACAGCAACAACAACTCGGTCAACATCAACTATTGTCTCAACAAGTTCAACAGCAACAATTGACTCAGCAGCAGCAGCAACAACAACAACAACAGCAACAGCAACAACAACAACAACAGCAGCAGCAACAGCAACTTGTCCCGCAGCAGCAGCAGCAACAGCAACCACAACAACAACTTGTTCCGCAACAGCAACAACAACTCTCTCAACAGCCGCAGTTACTGGCACAACAGCAACAGCAAATAGCAATGCAGCAACAACAATTACCGCAGCAACAACAAATACCGCAACAGCAACAATTACCGCAACAGCAACAACAAATAATTCAACAGCAACATCAATTGGCTCAACCTCCTCAGGTTCAGCAGCAACCCCAACAACAACAGCAACAACAACAACAACAATTGACACCAGAACAACGTCAACAGCTCCATCTTCTGCAGCAACAACAGCAGCAACAAAAAATTCAGCAAATATCACAGCAATTACAACAGTCAGCACCACAAAGTACCCAACAGTTTGTCATTCGTGACGGTCAATTGCAGCAACAAACTACCAATCAACAATTGATAAATCCGAATCAACAGAGCTTTCTCGTCCAGCGTGATCCCCAGTGGCAACAACAACAGTATCATTTGCAATTGCGACAACAGCAACAGCAACAGGCGCAGCAACAGCTCGGCCAGCAAAGGCCGGTGGGACAATGGACTCAACAACCACCGCAGCCACCTCGTCAATTAATACAGCTCGATGCTCAGACACATCAACAATTACAGCAAATGGATCCCCAGCAACGAGCTCAATTTATACAAAAAATTCAGAAACAAAGAAATCTTATGATACAAAGACAGATGCAGAATCGTCAGGCTCAACAGGGTGGTCCCCACATCGCTGTCATTCGTAGTCCTGGTAAACCTGGACAGCCAGGATTACAGTGGGTTCAACAACCTCGCGCTCCTATCATGGGGCCGCAAGTTGCTACGGTACAAGGACAGAAACCAATGCACTCGGGTGTACAACCACCGGCTCTGACACCTATCAATCCGCCGAATCAAGTGATCGTACAGTCCGGGACGGCGGTTCAAGGTCCACAAGCTTCCCCGGCTGGTCAAGCCTTTCAACAGGTTCAATCTCTAACCCCTCAACAAATGGCTCAGTTACATCTTCAGAAACAACAGCAAATGGCTCGCTTGCAGCTGCAACATTTGCAACAACAACAACAACAGCAACAACAGGCTCAACAACAACAGCAACAACAGGTTCAGCAACAACAACAGCAACAACAGCAACAACAACAACAACAGCAACAACAACCAGGGCCACAACAAGAACCTCCTCTAACACCTCTATCCGTCAATTCACAAATGCCACCCGACCAACAATTGGTCGTCAACGCAAAAACCAAAACAGCCCTCGCTAATATGCTTACAAACAGATTGCAAGGAGGTGCCACTGAAGGCAGCGCCGCTGGACAACTTCGCTTGATGACCGCTCAACACAGACCTCCACCACCTCCTTCTCAGGATCCACAACTTTTGGCCGCTTATCAACGAAGAACTCTTGGCAATATTACCAACGGTGCACCTCCTGGTGCACCAATTAAAATGCAGTATTCACCTTCCATGCCACAACCCAAGGCTCAGTTTTACGGACACAATCCAAATCTCAAACGTACGTATTGCCGAGTAATCTAATTGATTTTTATTATGAATTTTCATCATTTTCCTCCACAACTTACTATTCAAATGACTTTTACTTGACACCTTGGGGTACAAAACTACCCCAGGCCTATATTTCCTTTTTCTCATTTTTCCACTTTTGTTGGCTTTAGAATTTTTTTTTTAGTGTATTTAAATTTAATTTTTGGCTATATAAAGTAAATAATCTTTTAAAAAAAGCTTTCAATATGTTCTAAAACAATTTTCAAGTCACGCACAATTCACAATTGTCACAATATCACGCAAAATTTAAAAAAATAATTTTTTTTAAATATAAAAATAATTTTTTTAAATAAAATCTTTATTGTTTCAGTACCGCCCGATCTCTTTTTACTCGGTTGCATATTCGTGATCGTAGAATACGACTTGAGTTTATCTAACGACGTCAGTAAATGGAAACAAGTTATCGAGAGACACGGCGGCGAGGTTGAACCACAATATTGTCCTCGGGCGACTCACGTTCTTGCTATTACACAAAAACATCCTATTGTCGTACAAGCTTTGCGCGAAGGAAAACGCTGCGTCAGCGCTGATTGGCTGTCTGACGTTGTCACCAAACAACAGGTTCTACCACCGTGGCACGCTCTTCATCTTCCAATTCCATTTAGCCTCAATGAATTACCGTGCATGAAACAAATCATATCATCCTCCGGCTTCGAGGACGAAGAAAAAGCTAAAGTTACCAATATGCTCGAGCTTTTGGGAGCAAAGTGTACAAAGTACTTTTCAAGGCATAATACTCTACTCGTTTGCAGAAGGTTTGTCCCTCTAATGTTTTTTCTTCTTTCAATATTTTCTAAAATCATTAATTTTGCTTCTTTTATTAATTCTCTATAAATTTTCTTTCAGGCCTGATGGTCCCAAGTACAAAAAAGCAAGAGAATGGCAAATCCCTGTCGTTAATGCTCAATGGCTTACGGATTTAATGTGCGGTCAAAGAGGTGTTTTGCATCAAACCGATGTCCCAAAATATCAACATTTTAGCCTCGCTAATCCATTCAGATTGGATTACTCCCTCGTACCCCATCTCATGGGTAAGTTTTAATACATCAAGAGAAATTAATGCAAAAAAAAAACAGTCTTTCACAGTCATGATCTTAAAATAAAAATCAAAATCTCAAGAAATAAAAATAAAAAAAATCTTAAAATAAAAATCTTAAGATAAAAATCAGCCGCAATCTTGTCGTTGTTTTATTTTTACTATTTCATATCAACACTTTTTCGTATAAATTTTTCACAGCTGCTTGGAAAATGCCAATAAATATAACACAGGAATCTTACGACAAAGTAAAGCAAGTTGGTCAAGGACCAAACGCGATGAGAAAATATAAGAAACCACGATTGGAGGAACCTCTCATGAACAAAGAACCGCATCTGCTGGGACTCGATGAACCCATTTCCATAAGCAATCCAGATCCTCCGCCACCAGAGCATCAACCAAAAATTTTATTCTCTGGTATAAATCCAAAGAAGCACGCGAAGGTATAATTGATTACGATACTTCACTCGGATTTGTTTAATCGATAAAACACTAGAATTTTTTTTTCTTTGTCTTTGTTTTTATTAATTGAAATTTTATTACGGGCACAAAAATGCTTTTCACGATAAATCTTTGAAAAAACTGTGAACGTGAAGAGTGGCGATAACGTCTCGACCCCAAGTACACAAAATATACAATTGATAATAATAAAAAAATTCATTTCCAGAGGATCCGAGAGCTCGGTGGTGCTTTGGCATCGAGTTGGCGCGACGCTACGCACCTCGTAATGGCCGCACCTCTTCGAACAGTTAAACTTTTGTGCTGTTTATCAAGATGCAAATATATCGTAAATATTCAATGGCTGTTAGACTGTTCAGCGAAAAATACATTTGTCGATGAAACTGCATACACCCTCGGCGATGCCGAATTTGAAAAAAGCTTCAATTGCAACATCGAGAAAGCTCTGGCCAGCCCGAACAGAGGATCTGTACTTAAGGTATACATGAAAAAAAAAAATGACTTTTTGACTCAATTAGACTTCATGGAGTATTTTGTACACTAGAAAGATTGAAAAAAAGATTTAAACATTCGATTTTCATTGACGTTTCGAGTATAAAACAAAGGGAACGAATCGACGATTGCGTTTACGATTTAAAGAATTTTTTCTCACTACTTTCAAGGATTCTTTAGTTGTCAAGGAGTCTTTTTTATTGTTATTATTATGGAAACCCCCCTGAGATACATTTGCCTCTTTTTTTAATGAGTTTAAGTTGATTAGCATCATTAGAAACTGAGAAAAACTGTCTACCGCTCAGTCACTGGTACACAACTGGATACATGACTAAACGGTCACCCAACCAAGTACTGATCTCGCTCGAAGCTGCTTTAACTCTTGATTAACAATATTATTTTTGTAAATGAATTAAATTTTTATTATTTCAACAGTATATTTGTTAAAACGACAAAATATACTATCGAGATGACAATATTTCGGTTAATTTAGGAAAATAATTTTTTTTCAGTGTCTTTCCAAAGAATATGAAAGTCTTTTTGTCGAATATTAAAAAATGAATTCGAATTTTTTTATAGGGTAAAATTTTTTACGTAACACCAAGTGTCGTACCGTCGCCGTCAGCCTTTGCCGAAATAGTGGAGAGCGCGGGTGGAACATTAGAAAAAACGCGAAGGTCTGTGGCTCAAATTCAAGAAATGAATGCGTCGAAAATAAATTATGTGATCGTGACTCACGATAGCGATCTTCACTTGTTAGCCGACGTTTTACGTGCTGATATCAGTAAGTTCCAACCATACAACTTGAATAATGTAAAAATAGATTGTGTGCTTTTTATTCGTCCGCATTAATATTTGTTTATACTTTTGCAGGTGTGTTCAATGCGGAGATTGTGCTCGGAGCAATCTCTCGACAAAACTTCCAGATAGACCCGCATCAACTATGAATAATATCGACTATTCGTTACGAGTCTGTGTGTAATGATTAACTTTCATGTAAAAAAAAAATCTGGTCCTCCCAGCCCCGTCTCTCTCGGGCTTTTTTTTCATACGAAAATACGCTCGATGATGATTTTGCTCGTGAAGAATCATCGTGAAATTAAAAAAAAAATCGAAAGAATTCGTTGGACACGAAAATTTCGCATATTCCGATCTCAGTACCAAACCGACTCGGTAAAGAAGTTTCGAAAAAATTTATCGGGTGACCAAAACACTTATTAACTTTCTGTACTTTCCATTTTTTGCTCTCTTGATCTTTTGCATTGATTTTTTTCAAGGGAGTCCATTCGAACGAAACCATTTTCCATTCTTGCAATACTAGATCGTCCGTGTAAAGATTTTTTTCTGTCAGTTTTTTTTTCTTTTTTTTTTGTTATTTTTTTTTCTTACGTCAACGTTTAATCCTGTAGCCAGTGTGTCAAATTTTCCAAGAAAATCCTCGATTCATTAGCCAGGCCGTGTTCAAAATTTATCAAAACTTTATAAACTCTTTCTCGTAACTTTTTCTACGAAGAACTTAATAATTGATTGCCTAGTCTACGAAATGTATAGCAGAGTGACCCCATATTCGCATCTTTAAATATTTTATCATAGCTGTATTATGAATATTTTTAATTTTGCCATAATTACGCGGCTTTTCGCGGTATCAAGATACTTTTTTTTTGTTGTTGTTTTTTTTTGCTCGCATCATTTCCAGGGCGAATTGAGGTCCGATCTTGAATTTTTTTTTCCATAATCGCGATGGGCTTTCGGCGTGACTTTTTAAATAGGACTTTGATCATTTATACAAGCTTTTTGTCCTATTTCCACGTCACGAAATATTCTGCCATTAAACAAATGCGATTTTTATTATCGATCCTTGGCTTCCGCGCAAAAAATATTACGCTCGTATAAAAAAAATTTAATTTTTCTTATAATTTGCTGCATAGACTTTCTGTTACTTGTCGATTCTCGAAATGAAATTTCTTTTTACAAACCCAGCAGATTGATCCATGAATCGTGGATCGTATAAATAATAGTCTTCGTTCAACTTTTCTAGTGAGAACGTTAAATAATGTTAATTAATTAAATATCAATTAAATGAAAATAATTTTCTTAAATTATATATTCTTTAGGTTTTAGTTAGTTTGGGTTAGTTATTAAAGCATTAATTTCCTACTGGGCGGAAAACCTTGTGAAACAAATAATTGTAAACGCCACTGAGAAAAAAAAAATTGTTGAAAAGGACGATTCTAACAATAATAACGAAAATTTTTTTATTTCAACAGTTTATTTGGTATTTTCATAGACTCTCATCCAAATAAATTGTTGAAATGACAAAAAAAATGTTCAATTAGACGATTTTTTAGTTGAGTACGTCCAACTAAATATTTAGCAATAATAACGAAAATTTTGTCAGTTCAACAGTTTATTTGATATATTCATAGACTGTCAGCCAAAATATATTGTTGAAATGATACATTTTTTATTATTATTACTAAATATTTAACTGGACGTGTTCAACTAAATATTTAGCAATTATTATGAAAATTTTGTCATTTCAACAGTTTATTTGATATATTTATAAACTGACAGCCAATTATATTGTTGAAATGACGAAATTATTGTTATTTCAACAGTTTATTTGACATATTCATAGACTGTTATCCAAAAATATTGTTAAAATGACAAAAATTTTGTTACTATTGCTAAATATTTGGTTTGACGTATCCAACAAAATAATTATCCTTTCCACCAAATGTTTTTTTTTCTTATTGCGTAAATGTTGGATCGAATTGTCATGGACTGTGTATAAAAAGATCGATGTATCCATTGCGTATATATTTACATGTATATTGTTTATTTCTTTTCAAAAGCTAAAACAAAACATTCATCTCGATGGGACCCAAAAGAAAAAAAACGAAGAAAAAAAATAAAGAAATCCACGAAATCCTTCGCGAGAGCGTCTCTGCCAGAAATGTTCACCAATCTTGATTCTCCGCGACGAGCGAGATCACGAGAGAAGAAAATATTAATGTGTACAAGCTGAACACTAAACCGTGTGTGTAACCGACGAGAAACAAAGAAAAATCGAAAAAAGAAAGAAAGAAAACGAACAAAACAAATTCTCTGGTGAGTTATTTTTGAAATCGTAAATTTTTTATCTTACCTTTCGTCGACGGGACAATAAATAAACTTACTTTTGTGGTATTTCATGAATTCGTCGTCTATCAAATTTTCCTTCTATTCCTTAAATGTCGATTTTAAAAGAATTACGAGTCGAAATTTTTATACAAAGTTCGACTGCCATTTTTCGACTTGATTCAAAAGTCAAAATCTCCATATCGAATATTTACAAACCAATTTTTGTTGTTGTTGTTAATAATCAATAAAAAAAAAATACGATTTGTCTCATAAAATCGCAAAAATCGTTCAAAATCGATGAAAAATAGTTTTCTGTGTGATTTTTTTTTTTTTTTTTTTTTTTTTTTTTTTTTTTTTTTTTTTTCAAATACGAACTCAATTGCAAACATTTGACTATAATCAGTTTCTTATTTATTAATATTCTACACAGTGGTCGTAGAGATCGTCGTTGATGACGAATTTTTTTCCGTTTCAACAGCGATTGTCGAAATGTCTGTTGTTTGTTCGGTTAAAAATTCTTCAACGTTGACACTAGTGTCACTCGTGGAATTCGGTTTGAGAGTTGGTGTTTCAGTGGAAATTTGCATCGTCGAATTAGTCGCATTTACTAAATCGTTGTTTGGGGATAATCCACTTTCGGTCAACGAGTCTTCTTTGGTGGCTAATTTCTCTAAATCCATTCGTGTATTTATTTCGGTTTCGAAGTGTGTGTTTGTGTCGTCAGGTAGTTTTGTTGGAATTGGTATAAGATTAAATGGCGTTCCTGGTTCGTAGGGCAGGATCGAATTATCGAATCCAACGACATCGACTTTTTGACCAGGATCTGATAACACAGCAACGTTTAAAGGATCTTGTATTTTTCCATTAATAACAACCTGCAGTTTTATTGGTTTGTCACAAGGTTTCGGGCATTTAATTCTATTGGAAATATCATTAAATCCCGAATTTTCACTGACAAATAAATTTTTTGAATAAAGAAGTGGTAATCGGATTAAAGGATTCTTCCAATTCGTCCTTCCAAATGAAAATGGCTTAGGACGTACGTAGTAGTTCGATGGCTTTTCATTGTTTTCCATGCAATGTGGCTTTTGACATGGAGCTTTCAATTTTAATCCCGAAAATGCCAAGAGATTTGAATCCTTCAAACGTTTTGTTGAAGAATTCTCAATCAATCTGTCAACTTTTTTGTCTGGCAATTTGTTGTAATTCCAAAGTTTACGACGCTGGATAATTGGTTGCTGGGAAGGCTTCACTCTTGAGGGCCAATAAGTTTGTTGAACCGATGGAAATCGTTGTGCTGCATAATTATTCATCATTTGTGGATTTTCGTATCGATTTTTTTGTCGTAAAGATCGATTGACATCGACGTAACTGGTCGCAGGTATCGGATTTCCAATATTATTTTTTTTCCGAATAAATGCTCGTGAAGATTTTGCGAGACAGGGAGTAGATTTGGTTCTCGTTTCACGATAAGTTGGTTTTTTATAACGTGGCAGTGTTCGTCTCGCAAAAAAGTTGTTTTGTGGATTTTCGTCTAATATTTTGGGTCGAAAATTGACGTTTTTTGAACCACGTGATCGAAGTCCATTGGTCGATTGCCAAGGATTGCTTCTGTCAAAAAAAGGTGGAAAAGTTGACGAGTAATCACCCAAACGCACCGAATCCATTGGACGACGTGAATTAGGCAAATTAGCATAAGTATGAACTTGAGAAAAGGGCTTAACCATACAACGACGGTTTTGACATATCCAGCGAAGATCTGATCGCGATCTTTTGTCAATTGGAAAATTCATTGATGGCCATGTATTTCGATATCCCAAATAATCGTTTAAATTTAATAAAACAAAAATGATCGGTACGTTGAACGATCGATCGCCTACATTTTCACAAATATCAACGCCCATTGTCAAATCTCCATTTAAATAATTCCCCAGTTGACGAATTTCGTTCCATTCTCGTCTGTCGTTCATCAGATTTTTCGAATTCAAAGGACAACCGATCGCAGGATCAACGAGATCGGTAACAAAAATGTCATTATTTGGATTTTTCCTTTCAGATTTTTCTTTTTTTCCTTTACAGAGATTATTATCATCGTTTTCCTGAAAAATTCTTTTCGGTAATAACGATTTCATGGCTCGAGAGGCTGAAGGCATTGACGACTGTTCTTTCATCGTTGAAAATTGACTCGTAGTTACCGAAGAAATTGTGCTTGAAACGTCAGTCGTGGTGACTGATTTTTTTGCGGTTGTCGATGACGCTTGACTCGTAGTTTCAGGAACTTGAATTTTTTTTAAACATAACACGTACTTGCGACCTGTATCGATCGCCAAATGAACTGTGTAACCGGGTGAAACAGCTTTTAAAAATTGCTTCCAATCGTCAGCTCTCTTCGATGTTTCGTTACTATTTTTTCTATACAAACAAATTATATCGTCTTCCATTTCTATGTTTGCTATTAAATCCTTCCAATTATCACTCTGTCCCGAATTTAAATCCATTCTTAAACTTATGTTATTCGTTGAATTTAACGCGTTCAAAAGTTTCGTTGCTGCTTGTCGAACCTCATCGTCGGGTTTAGCTTTTTCAAGAATAGCGTTCATTAGATCGGATGTCGTTAAAGGAGCTGCATCCGTTTTTGCTAATCCTGAGAGCCAATCAGTGCCTGCCTCATTTCTAATAAATTGTCCAACGATTTTTTGAGCTTCTTGAATTTCGCTGAAACGATCGAATCGGTTTATCAAATGTCAAAGAATCCGAAAAAAAATGTAATCCAGAGATTACTTCGAAGAAAAAAAAAAAAATTCCTTTTTTTAGTTTTTCAATGACAATTTGAAAAAAAAATTACGAAACTACGAGCTGACCGAATGTTTCACTATGAAGAGCACCAAGAAGAGTGCGCAAACGTTCAAAAGTCTCGTCACAGTCGCCGTACGTGTTGGTGAAATATAAATAAATAATGAGAGTATGAAATTACCGTTGGGAGGGTAATGCCTCAGCCCCTTCAACGTCCGATAACGATGTCGTCGTAGTAATATAAAAAAAAATCAAAGGGAACAAGAGGAAGAACGTTCCACAGCCACAAAACGTCTTGCTCTTACGACACATGACTGCCGATTGTTATTTTATTCTCGTGTCCTTATTATTCTCATCTGACGAAGAAAGAAAATATTTTTTTCTTTAACTTTAAACTCAAATTTAAAAAAAATAAAAAATACTGCTTTTAATGACGATGTGACGACAGTTCAGACACACGATTTAACTAAATAGTTAGTAAAAAACAATGACCGAATACTTTTGGTTCGTCGTAAATTGAGATGGAGATCAGAACATGATGAAGCTTTGCAAACCGTTAACCGAGAATCGAGCTCGGGAGGGAGATTGACGAACTTTATCGATCTTTACGATTTCACACCGTTATTATTTCATTTAGATTCGAGAAAAAGTTTTAAAGTTTTAATTAAAGACTCGTCAAGTACGATTGCTCGGTGACTTTTATTGTGAGAATGACATGACCATAAAACAATCATGCTACGAGTGATCGCTGAATCGAATGTTTCACAGTTGAACGTGCACAAATAATTTGAAGAATTGTTTCTGCCAGAGCGACCTCAATAATAATTATGGAAAACTTAAAAACAATCTTACAGAACCAGATCAAATGATTTTCAGTTTTTATTTCAGAGGCGATCAACTCATTGTTTTATTGAACCCGAAAGCTTTGAAAATGAGCAAATAATAAAAATATTGTTTTGAAAAATTATTAAAATCATAGATTTTGAAAAAAATTCACAATTTTCTTGATTTTTAAAAATGTGCACTGTAAATACGGAATCGTGAAAATATTGTTTTCTTTAAATAAGTCGCTCAGAGACATCAGTGCCATGGATAAAATTACTCGTGAGTGTAAGAAAAAAAAAAAAAAAAAAAAAAATTGCACCTTTTAATAACTTATAACTTTTTATTTTTCGATTGAGCATAAAATCACGATTAAAAACATTTCAGTAAATCGGTCCCAATTTGTGTTTTTAGCTACGAACGTTCCTAGTACCACTACATCACAGATTTCGAAAAAAAAAATTAAAAAAAAAAACATTTTTTAAACCACGTTTTTGTTTCTTTCTACGTGTAAATATATATATTTTTTTTAAATTGCGGATCTACATCATTTGATTCAACTAAAAAATAGTTCAATTGACCATATTGTCGTCCGATAAAATGAATTTTGTTCGTTCATCGAAATGTTTTCCTCAGTGACACTCGTTGCCTCCGTTCGAAACCTTCTCCTGTCATTCTCGAAATATCAATGTTGTTACGAGTTACAAAATCTTAAAAAATCTACTACTAATGGAAAAGAAATAAAAAATAATCAAAAATCGTTCTTCAAACTCAGATTTTTTACTTGACCCGTTACTGCGTGGGAGTGATTTAAAAAAATTGTGACGTCACTAAAAGGCCAGTGCGTCAGGGCTCGTGATGACTTTATTCTTTTTAATAAAATACTTGGCGTCAAGCTGCTACCGAGTCTTTTGATAATAAATGATTTGTCAACGTTCCAGGACATTTTAATCCTCTGCCATAAGAGCAAACTTCCAATATTAATATTTTTTTTACTTATTATTAATATTATTTTTAATATTAAAACTTGTTGTCCTAATATTTAAAGTATATTCGTTTGCTCATGATTTTTATGGATGAAGGAAAGAATTATAAAAAAAAAAATAAAAGAAATTTTAATAAAAATATTGTAATTAAATATGTCACATAATAATTCGTATGTACAGTGTCGCACTTATTGGTGCGCGTCAAGCTTACAAGAGCTTTTTATTTTCCAGTCGAGTTATCATCGTTAAATGATTAAGAAAAAATGATATTTCGTTGGAATCTTAAGTCTCTTAATGGCAACGAATCAACGTTGATCGTAGACTTAATAAATTCAAATTAAATCTATTAACTCACATGATATAGAGTTTAAAAAACTAAAGAAGTTTTTTTTTTTACTCCAGCTTGAATTCGTTGATAATTAATTATTCGTCTGGATCTTAATCCAATTCAAAAATTTAGCTGCGTCCACGTAAACGACGTATTGAGACAGATCACAAGATTTTCTATCCTTGTCCAACAGTGATAACGAAACTATACCACGCAAATGATAACGTCCCGTGTTTTTATCGAGTAAAACGAGCCCACTGCCACTATCACCGTTACACGGTCCGCTGCCGTCCCTGCGGCCAGCGCAGAAGGTTCGATTTGAAGTCGAAGGTACGAACGCCACGTTACTTCTTAGGCAATCCTCCTTGAAATTGTTTTAAAACATAACAACTGTCAGAAAAATTTATTAAACTCAAGGAGGTTCACGTGTTAGGCATTCGTTAGACGAATTCCAAGTTTAATTGTTTAAAATTCGTACGAACCTTCTTAACAATAATACTCAACTGTGGGTTAAATTTGAGAAAGTTTCACCGTCTAGAAATCGAGTTATTTGTTGTGAAAAATCGTCTTTTTTCGTAACTTCCCACAAGACCTCGTGTTAAAGTTGCCATTTTAAACACCGAATATCTCGATTACTAGACTGTGAAACTTTCTCAAATTTTTGACACATTATAATACGATGCTCAAGGTGATTGATGCAAAATTTCAAAAAATTATATTGCAAAAAATTGTATCTGATGATTTTGCCGTTACTTTGTATATTCTATTATAATTATGAAGCGTGAACCTCGTTAAATTTTCTAACGTTCTATTATTTTACTTGCCACCTTGGATTGCAAAACTACCCCAGGCCTACATTTCTTTTTTCTCATTTTTTCACTTTTGTTGGCTTTAACATTTTTTTTAGTGTATTTAAATTTAATTTTTGGCTATATAAAGTAAAGAATCTTTAAAAAAAAGGTTTCAATATGTTGTAAAAGAATTTTCGAGTCGAAATATTCAGTAGTTCATTTTTTATAACAATTTTTGTCACTGAGGTACAAATCTACCCCATGGTGGCAAGTACGTAATTAATTCTACAGACGTGTGGCAAGCGAGGGTTAAAATGCCTAATTAATGGTGTTTCCAAATATTTTCTTAAGCTTTCTCCATGATGATTTCATCCTTTTTATCCAAAATTAATTAATCGATGGATTTAATTACCTGCGAAACAATTGGCGCGACAGCCATTCGCGGTTCCTTCAACTGTTGATTACCTTTTTCATCTTTACCCCAACCAACGACGTAACCACCAAGTCCAACGATTCTGTCAAGCGTTATGGACTTGTTCCATAGACACAAAGGTCGTATCTTCGGGGTGAATTCAACTTTTTTACGCAGAGTAATTACCGCGATGTCGCCATCAGCGTTTAACTGATTTCGGTAATCCGGATGAACACGAAAATCCAATACTTCGCGCGACTGTGAACCTTCCTCTCGCCATACGTGCAAATGGTGACGACCCAAGGATACTATAAATGCACTCGCCGGTACATCAATACCCTTGTAAAACTTGCAATGAGCAGCTGAAACCACAATAAATGTCAGAATTTAATAAATTCATCAATTAAATCAGAATAAATCAAAATATCAACAGAAATTTTCATTTTTTAACTTTTTTTTATTATTTTCGATCAAAACAATTGTAACAGAATTTGATAAATTCATAAATAAAAACAAAATAAATCGAAACATCGTCAGAAATTTTCATTTTTTAACTTTTTTTTTATTTTGTGTGAAGACAATCGTATCAGAATTTAATAAATTTATAAATTAAATCAAAATATCATCAGAAAATTTCATTTTTTAACTTTTTTTTCATTCTGTGTGAAGACAATCGTATCAGAATTTAATAAATTTATAAATTAAATCAAAATATCATCAGAAAATTCCATTTTTTAACTTTTTTTTCATTTTGTGTAAAGACAATCGTATCAGAATTTAATAAATTCATAAATCGAATCAAAATAAATCAAAATACCATCAGAAAATTTCATTTTTTAACTTTTTTTGTTCATTTTATATGAAAATTATAAATATTTCATCACTTACCTGTGACAATATGTTTGTCAGTGATCAAACTCCCGGAGCATTGAAACTCAAATTCAATTTTAGCAACAAAAATAGCTGCTAACCAGGGCCATTGTCCAGGAGAAGTTCGATCACCATTCGCAATGAGATAATGAACTCCCGGAGAATTAACACGTCCACAAATTTTATTGTAATCGTTCGACGAGTCCGGCGGAAAAATACTGTTTTCTGGATTAAATCCTGACATGGATGGTCGCAAATTTTCATCATCTTTGGAAATCAGATCTCCTACATTTGTGAATGGAGCATCCTCGTTGTTAGGCGATGAAAACGGAGGAGGAATGTCTTCCATTAGATTTGGTGAAAGATCCATTCCTGGTCGACTTTGAGGAATCTCCAAATAATCAGTTTCTTCAGGCCTTGGCCTTGTTTCCGAAAGAGTTATCACTCTTGGTGGATAAAGCGTGTGTTCGAGACTTATCGTCGTTTTTATTGGACCAATAGCTGCAATTTTTTTAAAAAGATGTTATTTTTTATTCGTTTTATTTATTTTTTATGCAACAATGTCAAAAGTTTTTTTTTTTGGCATAAAATGTCTTCCTTATACGATTTTAAGGTTCAATTACATGAAACTTTATTCGTTTTTTTATAACGTAGAAAATGGTGCATAATAAGATTGCATTTATTGGGAATTAAATGATAAAAACTCTATGAAACGAAATATGTTTCGAAAAAATAGAAAAAAAGAGTTTTTATGCTAAAAATTTATTGCTTTCAAAATGGAAAGTCTTCAACGCCAATTCGATGTCATTGTTTGTAAGAATTTCTTTTTATTATTATGTTTATTATGATATTTTTTTATAGATCTTACTCACTGAATGAAAATTTTAGAATTTTCTTTTTTTACCTCCACTTCCATAGCAATAAAGCTGTCCATTAAATGTTATTTCTTCGAGAATAGGAATCGGATAACGAAGAGGAAAATGGAGACTATAAACCAAAGGTTTGCCTTGATTGACTGCTTTCATAGCTTCTCTCTTTGTCGTTGCTAATTCCAATCGCCCCACGTATTTCTAGAAAAATAAAGTATTTTATTTCGTACCAAATATATATTTTATTTTTATTCTAATCAATTTTATTTTTATTACAAATTTATTCATACTTTTGTCTTTGGCAATCCTTTCATCAATGATTTTGAAGTTTACATCGTTGGAATGCAACGAAATTCTTTTTTTTTCTTAAGGAAAATGGAAAATTTATATGCAATGTTCGACTACGATATTAAAACGATAATTTATCACGAGCTGAAAACTAAATTGACGAGAAAATGAAGATAATTGAGAAATTTCAACAACTGTTAATAAAAAAAATATATATATATTTCGTTGGGTTCCAACGATGCAAATTTCAATATTATTTTAATCACAAGTCCAAGACTTAACGTTTATTATAAAGATTTTTGTGAAAACCAATTTAAAAAAAAACTAACAACCATTAAAAATGTATTCTTACCGTTGGCAAAATGATTCCGAGACTGAGTCTGACTCGAATATTCAAATTGACACCTCTTGGAGGTCGTGGTATTTCAATCCTTGCCCAAATTTCTCCAGTAAAGTCGTCCCTCATATAACGAAAATATTCGGGACATGGTGATTGTGCGAATCCAATATTTATTGCATTTAATAGCAGCACTAGATAAACGGGGATCCCACAAATTCGTCGGGACATTTTCATATCTGTGAGTATAAAAATGGAACTTTAGTACCAAGTACTCAATCAAACGGGGAAATCCTATCTTTTATTAATTATTGTACACGTCATAAACGTGCTTATTGAAATGCTCGTTCAAATCTTTTCCCAAATGTTAAGACTGTTCATTTTTATTTTTATCCTTTTTTTTTTAATCATTTTTATTTTTTATTTTATTTTTTTCCAACAACAATGTTTTTCTCGTAATTTTGTTTAATTTTACGTTTGCATACAGAACTTTTTTAATACTTCGATCGATGCACGATGTAGTGACATATGAATGAATATAAATGAATATATCGTTGAAGTGCTAAATCAATTCAAACATAAAATATTCTCAGTACGTGCTGATGACAAACTGTAGTTACGTTTTTTTTATACACGAAAAATCGTCAACTCTCTCATCAACAATCATCCCAGGTATTCTGCACGAGATTGCATATGCAAACAAATCTTCGTAGTAATGAAATAAGTTCCGGATTTATCGTATTATTCACCACTGCACGCGGACTATTACAATTATTTTTAATTAAGATTAATTAGTGGCTTCATCGTAATTGGATAATGATCAAGACACAAATTAACATTTATATTCAAATTACATCCTGTTCCTTTTAATTGATGCAAAAATTTCCGTTTATGTGATCAATTTGCCGGTTTTTGTCACTTTTGACATTTTAACTTCAGATTTTCTACAATTCTTTAATTGTAATGCAAGTAATTGGGAAAATTTATTGAAAAAAAAAACTTTTTTTCACGATTCGACGATAAAAAGTTAATCGAAATTTTTTTGTCGATTAAAAACGTCCTAATTGGACTAAAAATTTAACCAGAATGTGTAAATGTATCGAACATTTCGAAGAGACAAAAATTTTCACGTTTTTACTTATTTTTGAGTTCTTAATTGTTGGAAAATTGTTGATAATAACGTTATTGAGTCAAATATTCGTAAATAAGTAGTTTGATCAAAGGAGTATAAATATTTGTAAAATGGTATTTACTTGCCTAATTCGATGACGAAAATAAATAGTGATCGTAGATTCTTCGTATTTTTTTTCTTATAATAACAAACTGCACAAAGATCGTTTTAAAATTCCACAATAATTGACACTTTTTCTTTTATAAAATCTTCGGAACATCCACCATTAAAACTTTTTGATCTTTCAAGCACTTATTACGACACACTTGTCTTTGCCACCAAATTCGCCGAGTTTCATCTTTATATCACGGAGCACTTAATTGACTGTAATGGAAATCGTGACGAACAACACTGCGGGATACTTGTGTAGATGGGAAAATCAATTGTCGAAGAAACTTATGTTTCATGTTTTCCGAGTAAGAGAAAAGAGTGGGGAAAGACGTGAACGAAAATACATTAAGTTCCGAAGAGTGTGGAGGGGGTAAATGTTCGAAAAAATTCACGATGTTGTGGTGGGGAAAGAAATTTTCGTTTTACGAGTGAAATAAATGAAACTTCAGCAAAAGAATTTATTTGCAAGCAGTTGAACTCGTACTAACTCGATTTATCAAAATCAAAGTGGTGTAGTGATTTTGGAAGAAAATCAAATTATAACGAAACAACAAAAAATGGTGTTAAAAATGAGACTTCAAACATAATTATTTTCCGATTTATTTCGTACATAATATCAACGCTTTGTCACAATCAAATCAAAACACAAAAACTGTGGTCACAAGGTTGTCGAATGTCACAAGAATTTACTGTCGACGAACTTCGTAAATGACACACGAAAACATGCTTCTAACACAATATATTAAACATGTTGGCACTTTTCACAATTATCCATAAAGTTTCCATAAAATAATTCTCTTATTTCCAACTTGAGACTGAAAATCGTAATGACAAAACTTGTAAGAATTTTAATTCGCTGCGTCTTACAATGCATACGATTTTTGCACGATTTTACGATTGATATTTTTCGTTTGTTTCGTATTGCTTTCAAGGTGATAATAAAGGCGTTATGCTACATGAACGATTTTGATTATTTGATTATTTATTCCGAAGTATCGAAAAATAATTCACGATCAACACTATTAGTTCCTTCGTTGGAGGCTATCAGGTGATGGGGCATTCCGCAAACGTATTATTGTAATCCTTTCGCTACCGGATGCTTTTTTTTTCTTCGAACACAATTAAATGTGAGTGGATCTTTTGTCAGGGAAAATTGTACGTTACTCACACTCTTCGAAATCTATTTATGTAAATATCTATACAAACAAATAACAAAACGATTGAATTTTTCCGTTATTTTTACGATATATAACAACATGTTTGCATTTAGGCAGTTAAAATCTCAACATTCCGATGGTTCAGTTCGAAAGATATAGAAAAAAAAGTAGTATCACGCAGCACTTTTCTTACGAGCTCAATAAATTACGTAAGCGTCAATTTTTGGCATAAAAATCACTGAAATGAGTAAAAATGTGAAGTCGTGCTGTTCTAAGTGTTTTCGTGCACGATCATTTGCCAAAAATGAATATGAAATATGAATGAAATCTGAAAAAGACTAGAATTTATATACCGCGTGACGCGTCGCCACCATCCACTAGCTCGATTGGTGCGTCAGTCACCGGTGGCGCATGCGCCAGGTTTTAAAACTCGAAACGAAAACACACGTATATTCGTACATAACCTGTTTGACATTGACAACAGAAACTAGTTGCGCGGTTCCTCAGTTCAGTTGAATATTGTAAATACTTGAAAGATAATCGTTTACCGTTCTTGTATTCGAATATCTGAAGAAAATGGAGGACATGGAGGTCGGAACTGATGGTCAAGAGCACGGAATTAAGGCTAAGAATTCCATCGAAAATGAAAGAATGCCGGAGCACGAAGTGTTCGAGAGCGAATCTGAAAACAAGGCAATTAACGACGAAATCGATGAATCTGGAATAATCGATGACGCGATTAACGAGGATGATGAAGAAGATGACGATGATGAGGATGATGACAATGCGGATGAAGCCGAGGTGAAAATTCTTGAAACTTCGCTCGCTCAAAACCCTTATGATTACTCAAGTCATCTGGCACTCATCTTGAAATTGCAAACAATGGGAGAATTGGAACGTTTACGAACTGCCAGGGAAAATATGAGCTCCAAATATCCTTTGAGTCCTGATATATGGTTGTCCTGGCTAAGAGACGAAATTAAATTGGCCACGACATTGGAACAACGAAATGCCGTCACCAAGCTTTGCGAAAGAGCCGTCAAGGATTATTTGTGTAAGAAATTATAATAATTATTTTCAAAAACTCAATTTTGAGAGGAAAGCATTCAGAAGTTTACGCACCATTAAAAATGATATAAAAATTTTTTCTTCTTTTTTCAAGAATCATTTCTGTTAATTATTAACAAAGAATATTATTAATTAACAATAAAGTAAATAATTAACAAAGAATTGTTAACAAAAATTTCAAGAATATTTTTTGTTAATTATTAACAAAGGCAACGGAATAAAAATGTTTTTTTTTAGCCGAAACGTACATGTCTCCTGAACGCTAAGCTTTCATTAAATTCATTAAACTACGAACATTTTCTGAGCATGTTTAAAAATGTATAAATAATATAAATGTTTCAGCCGTTGATATTTGGTTGGAATACTTGCAATTCAGTATCGGATCAATGGGATTGGAATCGAACGCTATGAAGAACATAAGACAATTATTTGAAAGGGCATTAACCGCAGTTGGATTACACGTCACCAAAGGAGCCATAATTTGGGAAGCGTACAGAGAATTTGAAACAGTTTTACTTTCAATGGTAAGTTTGAATCTCTATTAAAATTTATTTATTTATCTATTCAAATACGGGCGAACCGATTAATAAATAAGGATACAAGAGCCAAATTAAGGGGACCTCACGATTTCAGATCGATTCAGGTAACGAGGAGGAAATGAAGGAGCACCTGAATCACATCGGGAATCTTTTCCGTCGTCAATTAGCGTGTCCCCTTTTGGACATGGAGAAGACTTTGGAAGAGTACGAAATATGGCGTCAAAGTGACGGTGCAACGGCGACGATTGACGAGAACATTGTAATGGCTGGTTACACGCGAGCTTTGAAAAATCTTAGCGAAAGATTGCCATTCGAGGAAAAACTCGTCTCCGCTCAAGGAGACAGTGAGCTTTGGGACGCTTATCAAGGATATTTACTTTACGAGAAAAAGCACGGCGATCCAGGGCGTGTAAACGTGCTTTACGAGCGGGCAGTCGCTGATCTCAGTCTCGAATCTCGTCTATGGCTCGATTACATGGCCTACCTTGAAAATAACTTGAAAATCGAAACTATCCTGGCGGATGTTTTTGTCAGAGCCAGTAGAAACATTCCGTGGTGCGCAAAAATTTGGCAAAAATGGATAAGAGCGATGGAAAAATGGGGAAAGCCGCTGTTGGAGGTTCAAGCTTTGCTCGAAAATGCTCTCACCGCGGGTTTCCCTACGGCCGAGGAATACAGAAGCGTTTGGATCGCGTACATCGAGTACCTCAGACGAAAAATTAATCATGAGGACTCTGCGGCCGACGAGGAAAAACAAATCGAAGTTATTCGGAATACTTTCGAACGAGCGTGCGAACATCTTGCCAAGCTTTTTGGTCTCCAAGGCGATCCGAATTGCGTGATACTCCAATTTTGGGCACGGACCGAAGCGATTCACGCCAACGATATGGAGAAAGCAAGATCTTTGTGGTCGGACATACTGTCTCAAGGCCATTCGCCAAATGCCTCGAGTTGGCTCGAATATATTTCACTCGAGAGATGTTACGGCGACACGAAACATCTGCGAAAGTTGTACCAGAAAGCTTTGGCAGCGGTGAAAGATTGGCCGGAGAGTATCGTCAATTCTTGGATGGATTTTGAACGGGACGAGGGAACTCTCGAGCAAATGGAACACTGTGAAGCTAAAGTCAACGAAAAGATGGAAAAAATACTGGAAGAAAGACAAAAACTACAGCAGAACGTCTCTCACGATACGGAAAACGTAAATTCCACGAAAAAACCTAATAAACGGAAACCGGACGATGGGAGATGGAAAAATCTTGGAGTTTCACCCCACAAACAAGCGAGAGTTGAAAAACCAAAAGGCCGGGACAGTATTTTGAGTTTCGATAAAAAAATCGCTCAATCTTTGCCAGAAGGGCCATCTACCAGTAAACCCGTTACATCGAAACCAAAAATTGCCCCACCACCAGGTTTTCCATCAGCGGCAGAAGAAGAAAAAATGGAAACCGGAAGCACTCACGAAGTTGATGACAAAATAACCGTTTTCGTTAGTAATTTGGATTACACAGCGACCGAGGACGAAGTTAAGGAAGCATTGGTACCTGCAGGACCAATTGCTCTCGTAAAACTCGTCCAGGATTACAAAGGTCGTAGCAAAGGATTTGGATACGTGCAGCTCGCAGATTCTGTGAGTTTTTAACCTGTTTCCCATCATTTTTGCCCCAAAACTCAAATATACAATCTAATTTGTTTGTTTTTTACTTTTCTCTCTTCATTTCTTCAGAATGCGGTCGAACGAGCCCTAAAATTGGACAGAACACCGATAAAGGGACGACCCATGTTCGTTTCACGATGCGATCCTGATAAAACAACTCGTGGACCGGGTTTCAAGTATCGTTGTACACTCGAAAAAAACAAACTTTTCGTTAAAGGTAATTCCTGAAATTCCTCGTCCTATAATCTCCTTTTTTGTCATCTCGGACGGTCCCATACAATTTTTTACTCCATTTTTAAACAAAATCTAATTACTCGTAAAATTTAAATGAGTGAATTTTGAGAATTAAACTTTTTCAAACTCAACCCACAGTTGAGTATTATTGTTGAGAAGGTTCATACGAATTTTAAACAATTAAACTTTGAATTCGTCCAACGAAAGCCTAACGCGTGAACCTCCTTAATTCAAGAATCCAGAACTTTAAGCGTTAACAATACGAGAAGATGATTTTTTTCCGAGTTAGAACGAATGTTTAAAGGAAATTTTTGTTTTAGGTCTTCCAGTTTCGACGACGAAAGAAGAGTTGGAAAAGTTGTTCGAGGTTTATGGCGCATTAAAGGACGTTCGTTTGGTGACTTATCGGAACGGTCATTCCAAGGGTTTGGCATACGTCGAATTTATGGATGAAGCAAGTGCCGGTAAAGCTCTTCTCGCTACTGATGGAATAACGATTCAGGACAAGATAATAAGCGTTGCGATAAGTCAACCACCGGAACGAAGGAAGGGAACGGGTGACGAAGTGCCTCAAATAAAATCGCTTGGCGGGACCAGCGTAAGCAGAACAGGATTCGGTGGTCCAAAGACATTGTTATCGATGGTTCCGCGGAACGTAAAAACGACTGCGAGCAGCGAAACGCCTATTGTACCAGGAAACGGTGTCAAACAGCCGTTGAACAATCAAGACTTCAGGAATATGCTCTTGAATAAAAAATAGTTGGTCATGTACCGAAACACGAGGGTCTTCTTGTTTTTTCACTTAAATCTTCGATATTTTGCCCATTCTTCCAATCCAATCAATATAAAAACAATCAAACAATCGAATTTATCATATTTACAAAATAAATATGTTTAATTTTTTTTAAAAATGATATATATATACACGATATGATAGTGAGGTACAATTGCAGTCTCTGGTGCATACGATAAAAAGTTTAAAAAACAAAAAAAAATATATGATAGCATTCGCACGACTATAATTTGTCGATTTAATCAGTCAATACGTCAAATTCACTCGCATTCACACCCTTCCCGGCAGTATAAATGTTTTTCTTCATTTTTTTAATCAATTATTTATGAATTTTCATTGTTAGTCTTATATTTGCAGTTGAATATTGGACAACGAATGTCTCTTGTGTCTCGGTGGTGCAACTGGTGGACTTTCCGGTGATAAAAGTCTTCTCGATTTGAGCCATTTCTTAGCTCGATTCGCATGATAATAATAAGCGTAAATAAGTGCCATTGCTGCGAGTACAACGACCAGACAAGTTCCAGCGATGATGAAACTGTACAGCCAATAATTGCGAGAAATTTGAGGAACGTAAGTCGTGTCCGTTGGAAGACTCGGACTCTCGGTCGACGCTTTGACTCCTGGTTTCGTTTTTGGTCTCGGTGGCAATGGGGCGACGTTGTCTCCTATCGTTATGTCAGCGCAACCGCGAAATTCTTCCTGAGGACCGCAACCAACCGCAGCTAAAAAGGAAACAAACAAGGCAAAAAAAAACGCATTAAGTTTCTTAACTTTGAACCTTCGAATCCCAAAGATTGTAAGAGTTTTCTTTATAAATTTTCTTTAGTGTTCAAACCTTTTACGTACAAATAACTTTTTCTATGTTTGTTTCATTATCTCAAAAAAAAAAAAAGAAAAAACAAAAAATATTCAATACACGAAAACATTAATGATTGTAAAAAATGTATATTTTTTGCAATAGTTCATAAAATCGCTGTCAAGAGAACATTTGAAAGTAAAGACGAAGAATTTGTCGAAAAAAAATCGAATTTTCTCAAATATTCTTTTAGACATTTTTACGAATACTTTTCAATCTTGTAAATTTTGTATGTTTCGATCAGACAAACGACGGACAAAACTTGAAAATTGTAAGAACTGAGGGTTAACGCTTGATCGCAGTAAAGAAACGATTCTGTAAGATATTTCCATGTAATTCATGATTTTCTGAATATGCATTCAATGGACAAAAGTCGCGAAAACGTTATGAAGCAATCAGCGAGGATTTACTGCAGTGGTTTCGTGTGTTACGAAATTATGTCACACGACAATTATGATTATCATTGTCATCGATTGGTTAACTTCCGGTGCGTTAATACGCGTAACAACGATGGATAAAAAACGCGACTTTCCAATCGATACGGTATATGACTTTTAATTCATTCTCCATCTCGCAATCGTATAAGAATTTCGATATTAATGAATCGTTATATTTTGTTTCAGAAAAACAAAAGCTTGGAAGACGGATTTTTTTTATTTCTTATTTTTTTAATACTCTTTTCTCACCTGTTCCGTTACCGCAGTCGCCCCAATTATTTCCCGCGATATATCTCCATTGGAAAACACACTGTGCACACGTTAACTCATCGGGTAATTTATAATAACCCTCGAAAACGCGACTACCAGGTCCAGGATAATAACGAGCCGTTCCATTCTCCATTTTGAGCAAATATTTGTCCAGACACTCATCCGTGACTTCGACTCCTCGTGCGCTCATCGCACACGTACGAAATTCGAAATAACCATGATGGTTTGCTGTCAACTCAACTCTCACAGGAATCACTGAACCTGTTCGATATTTACGAACTATCACGTTGTTCCCATATTTTCCTCCGTTCTCGTGAGCTCTCGGCTATTTAAACAACAAAAACATCAATTATATTACTGTCGTATCAATTTTTTTTTTTTTTTTTTTTATGAACACGCAGAAGTGAAAATTGCTCAACAATTTATTAAATTCTAACCAAAGTTTCGATTCATACTTTTCTCATTTACATTTTCCAAGAATTACTAGTTTCTCAATAATTCCTCAAAATCAACATTTTTGCTGCTTCAGAATTTTTGAACATAAAATTATATTTAAAAAATTCCATTTTCCAATAAACTGTGGCAGATTTGAACAATAAAACGAAAAAACTGAAAAAACTTCTGCAAAGTCCGATAAAAAATATTTCTTAAACAATCTTTGTCAAAATTTCATCGTTTTAACATTTTTTCATACGTTAAAATAAAATTCAATGTCTTTATCGTTATGAGTAGAAACGACCCAAGCAGCAAAATGAAGAAAAACATTAGAAAAAAGCCTCCAAGACATCGTTCTCTTCTTTTTGCTGTCTGGCAAGATTCTTAGTCACAAATGAATTGATATAAATTTTTTTTCTGTTCTTTTACCTTCCCGGCGTCCCAAGGGTCACCGCAAATACCACATTTGCCATTATTTTTTTGCCACTGTCTACTAAAACCGCCGCAATATGCTTCGTTGTCATTGTAATCGGGTGGTGTGTCAAAACCATATCTCCACATTGAGGCTCTCGAAGGTGGCTCAATGAGTCTGCCATGTGACTCAACTCCGATTACGAAAAATGTTGCGAGGAGCATGAAGCCCAGGATCGTTGACCTCATGATGTTATTATTCTGCCAATCCTGAAAATAACTAAGAAAATATTTTTCTATTTATATTTCAATGTTGTCGAAAACCAGTATTTTTTTTTTTTTTTTTTTTCATTTCTTAAATTTCATTTACTGATAATAAATTAATTATTTTAATTTAAATTCGAAATAAAATTGATTTTCCATTAATTTCGAAATCGTTATTTCAATTGGTAAAAATACAATAAATTAATGAATACAATAAAATTAAAATAAATAGAAAAACAAATATTTGTTCATTTTTTTCTCATACGAATTTGCATAGGATTATTTTATTCGTGCAATGAACTGTCGTTTGAGCGTCACAACGATTAGAAAGCGACGAAATCAATGTGGAAAGCAACAGTGCACCGTAGACAATCAATCGTTATCGTTAACTTTACTTTTTCTTTCACATGGAGGCAAATGCTTGCAGAAAATTTCACGACGATAATAGTTATTTTATGGATACAGTCATGTGTGAGAATTTCTCGTTTCTCGTTAATACTATACGCTGATAAATTACTGGTTTGGATAAAGAATAGAAAAAAGGCTGCGAAGACTGGGAAAAAAAAAAAAAAAAAATATTGTGTACGTTTCATATGTTTTTAAATTAATGGGAAATATATATTTTTACTTGATTTTTATAAGTTGTTAGTTATGTCGGAGCTTCTCGTTAATTGGTCAGATAACAAGATCCACGAGATGAATTATTATTCGACCCAGTTCTCATCACGCCAATAACTATGTAGTTTTTTTTCTTTTTTTTTTTTTGCTACGTTTTTAAATGCACCAGAGTATTCGAAACGTTCCTCTCCGCTAATTTTGGTTTCTTCGATGAGAGCTTCCGGTAAAGATTTCTTCGCCAATTTCGATCTACGATTCTTATCGTTTCGTTGTAGAAAAAACGAAAAAAAAAAACAATCGAAACTAACGTTTAACGCGATCTGAGAAATCGTCACGCTTCCTTGAACCGGAAATTACGCAAAAATGATCGAGGAAGAGCAACAATAACGGACATAATCTTTTTTCACGATAAAAAAAAGAAAAAAAAATAAATGTGCGTTTAAAAATCACTCAACGTTTCGTTTCACAGTCTTCTGGTTCATCACATTCCACAGATCATTTGTCTCAATTTGTCATTGTCCATTAATTTTCATTGTGATTTTAATGACATTCTGCACGACGAATTATCCATCATATTGTTTCATTGTCATCAGCTCGATGCAATTCACAAAAGACAATTGAAAAATACATTTCTAAATCTAAACACTAATGCTAATCACGTGCTTATAAAATTGCATTGAACACCAAGGCTCTGTCGTACGTGATCCTCGATTCAACATCAAATGTTTTAATTACTCGAATCATTTGAATTTTCCTTTTTTTATTTCAAATCAAATCAGAATTCCAAAACTGCATATAACTGGACAAAAATTCTACAATTTTTTAAATATTGGAAACATCGATTTTCGTAATTATAAATCCAAAAGTTTTCAACATACTGTCAAACGAAATATTCTTGGACAAATAATCAGGTAATTTTTCTTTCGAAACGTGAGAAATGTATCGCAAAATCTTTTTGAATGCAAACAAATTTTTTTTCTTACATTTTTCCAAAGACGTTGAAAAGATTGATAAAAAATCACAAATTTTGTAAATTTTTTACACAAATATCTAACGCCGTGTGCCGAGGAGTCTAATTTTTCATAAAACAATTTTTTCTAATGTGAAATTACTTCTCAATAATTTTTTTGTGCATTTTATAATTGCAAACGTAATATTTCAACGTTTTAAAAACAGCTGAACTTTTTTTTCGAGATTTTTTAGAAACTACTGATCCCTCAATTGTTTTTTACGATCGAAAAATGATTGTCATAAATATTCATCTATGATTCATCCTCAAAATAAAAGAGCTCTACAATCGTCATCCATTCACGAATTTCGAGACTTGATGAGGTCATTTTTCACATTCGCTTCAACATCTGTTTGTTATTCTCAATAAAATCAATTTATTTTCCCGATTACCCGCAAATTAATTATAAATGAATTATCATATTCATCAAAATATTGTAACTCTCATCAGTCCGTAGTCCATTCGTAGACGCAAATATCCAAATATTTGATTGGAATAATAAAAAACGGATAATATTTAAAAAAGTTAAAAATGTTTGAGTCAAACGATAATTTGACATTTATTGTATAATAATCATAATATTATTAATAATAATAATAAGAATAATAACGAATAATAATTCATTCAATCTCTGCGTGTGAAAAAAACAGTAAAAAAAAAAAACAAACAGGAATTCATTGGAAGTTTACGTAACGTGTATGTTTTAGAAATGATCTATTTGACAAATCTGTCGTTCAAAGACTTATTTGCGTGATAAATAAAACAAAAATGTCAACAGAACTTTCGTTTGTTAAAATTTCCTCGAAGTGTAAATTTCTTCGAAAGATAATGAAGATTTAAAAAACGTAAAACTCGGTTGGCACAAAAAAAACTTGGTCACATTTGAATGGTTTTAGTTTTGAGAAATAAGAATTTCTTGTCACGAGTTAATGGACGATCGAATTAATGCAAGTGGAACACATTCGTAAAACAACACAGTAAACTCGCAGCTGCAACACGATTTTCCCTTGGTAAATATATAACGAAAGTCAAGAGAGCGCACCAATCACCTTCGACCTGTTATCGGTAGAGCTGTGTGAAATTCTCGAGTAGCCATAATAAAGGACGGAAATTTAGTTGCTTCACGAGACGAGGTTAGGTACCCACCAAATCGGATTATCTTAGAAGTGGCATCGATCGATGGCAACCGGTTGATACGTGCACGGGCGAAAGGTAAAGAGACAAAAAGAAACTATGCTTCGTGTCCTGACTGTTTAACCGGTCATCGAAGACTGAACCCAGGATTCTATACTCGGGCTCTTTGAGCGTCGCGAAGAAACATTCACCGTCTCTGAGTTTCAAGCGATTCAAGAGCACCGCAAAGTGTGTAGGAGTAGGTCATTAGAACGATGTGGCGTTTGCCCGCATTCGTGCAATTCGTTGGGCATCGCACTGGCTCGAAATATCGAGACGACGATACTCGAAGTAATAAGAACGGGAAATGAGAAAAAAAGAGAGACAGAGAGGCCCAAAGACATTTTGAGGGAGGGGGAGAAAGAGAGTAAGAAAGTAAAATAAAAAGAGAAGGACTTCGAAGTATATTTTCGTTGAATTTGTCCGGACGAGTAATGAGGCTTGTAAAAAAAATACGAGAGGCAGGAAGAGCGAGTGAAATCGAGTGAGATTATTGATTTTTTCAGTCCATCACGTACGCAAAGCGAAATGATTTTAAATGGTGAGAAAAGAGAAGGAGAAAAATTCTCGAAACCAACGACGACCGTTATACACGAGCGAACTAGTGTGTTATTAAAAAAATAAAATAAAAAGGATGTCGTGGAATATACAAAGCTCGAACAGCGTTATGGCCACGATTAATATGTTTTTCACGAACGAACTGTATTTGGACGAGCCCGTTTTACTGTTATCAATCATGTTAATTCTGATACAAAAATAAAGTGTTGAAACCTCCATTTTGTACTGATGTTGAATAATCGATCAAACCTTTTCTAATCACCACGAAATATTGACACAGAAAACAGTGTAGAAGAACGTGATCAACATTTTTTTTATAAATACGAGAATTATTTACCGAGTAAAAAGCATTGCAGGTTCTTTGGAACGAATAGAAAGCAATTTGGACAAATTATCTTTTAATGAGAAGCATTTGCAGTAATAAATCATCTGCAACTGTGCTCGTTAATTTTTTTTCAACGATAATATTAGATCTTAAAGTAGAATGATCAGTGAACTGTGGTTAAGTGATAATTTTCTCGTCTTTTATATAATGAATTGTTTTGTCGGCAAGAAAAGTCAACGGATATACACTTTGTGGGGGCAATGACGTTTCGTTTACTCTGACCCGGCCAATCTAGCACGGTTACACCGTTGAGATCTCTTGAACCGTAAGAAGGACACGGTTCGTAAAGATTCCAAGAGCTCCCCGTGTACACGAGCACACCTTTCACGAGCGTCTGGGGCTTATTTTGTTTCCAACTCGTTACACACTCCGTAGACATTTGAACGGTGTTTCTTTTGTGCACAAAGACACTCATTATAGCTTTTTATTTGAATCAGCACATACTTTTGAAAGAGACACTACGCGAGTGCAAATGGGAGAAAACTTGTTCAGGGGTACGTTCGTTTCGAGATTTTTCGTGCTTTCTCAGTAACGACGAATCGTTATGAAGAAAAAAAAAACGAAAAGCAGAATTATTAAACATTTGGAATGTGAGAGACGAATCTAGAGTCTCACGATTATTAGAAAACGCAGCTTTCAGTCGAACGAGGATAAAAAATGCCGGTGATTCGATACGAACAGGAAAAAATCGACTCTCTTTCCTGTTCTCGTTATCGTTCTTTCGCCTGTCAGGAAAGTCGTTGCTATTTAAATTATACGTTGAAGAAAAAATCAAAGACTCACACGATTCTAAACGATGCAATAATTCCAAGTGCACCGGAAAACACTGCTAATTAGAAGCTCCTCAAACGAGGCGCTTTCGTAGCCACTTTTCGTCTCAAGTTCGTTACTATAGACGCGCACACACTAAACCGGTCCGTGCTTTCAGCCACACAGCACAAACGACAATGCCATGCAGTCGAGAGTCAACTTTTGTATCCACCCAGATTTCGACTGCGTGTGGTTTCGAGTGGCAGAATAATATGCTGTGGCTTTTTACCTCTTCGTCGTGTCGAGTCAACAATTAATACAATCACCAAACATCCCACCGTGCATTCGTTTTGGGGGAAGTAAACTTTGGACTTTTCTCAGATGGGCCATCCGTCCTAACCACAAACTGTAAACAACCGGCTGCGTGAGAATAAAAACTTTCCACGCCCGGAAAGACCCTAATCTTTACCTACGAAAACAACACTCACACGAGTTACACTTCAATTTTTAATTAGATCGTTGTGCAGTCTTAACTTTAGGGATCTGTGTCAACGACTTTAAGACATTCAACCAATGCTCTTGATTTAATGTCGCTCTAATTTATTTCCTCCTTCCGTTCGGCCTATTTTTTTTTTTTTTTTACGTATTCTTAGATGTTTACTGATAAAATTATATTTCAAAAATTCACACAAATTTATTAATTCAAAACGACAGGATCTTCTAATTCATCAAATTTATTACTCAATTAATCATAGAAAATACTGAAAAATCACAAATTTTATTGTAGTCAATGATAAAAGTGAAAAATACAGATTTTTTTTTTCCAGATCGTAAGAATGAGATTTTGCACTTGAAACTCTCGAGGTTTGAAAGAATGTAAAAATAGAGATCAGCACAATATTTACTACGAAAGGTCACATTGACTGTTGAGTTTTATTTTGAAAATTCTTTGCCCTGTGTGTAGTTTCGTTTGCCCTTGAACTGTCCCGTACTTTTTTATCCTCACTTTTTAGTTTTTCTAACCAACAAGCAAAGTTGCTATGGTTTTGTTCTTGAATTTGAAATAGAAAATGAACTGTTTATCGGTCTCTTAATCACGATTGTAATATCGTTGTTCCGACACTTTCCGCTTGAAATTAGAACCGTTACGAGACAAGAGATTTCCGGCTAGAGAAACATTTTCAAGTGACACTTCGTATTGACGACGATACGACGAGATACAAGTTTTCCGGGTGCCTTTTTCAGGCCAAGGGTTTCTCGTAAGACAGATGTTTACAATAGTCGTTGATAACGTCGGTATATTTAATGAAAAAAAAGTATTTTACACCATAATAGATTTAAATAGTATTTTTATCTGATTTACGCGAAAGGACTCAACGCTCGACTGACTACAATTTCAAAAATATTTTCATTCCAGTTAGAAAAAAATCTTCGTTTAATCTCAACTACGTTCCGAGTGAAATTTTTTAGAAATTACGAGAAAAATAAAAACGAAAGGAATCGAAAGAGAGTGTTCAAAATGCCAGTGAACGCCACTTACTTGATATAACTTTCCAATTAAAAAAAAGTGTCCTTTCAAAAGATCATTTGGACAAATTTCTACGACAACTGAAAGCCAAACTTTCTGCATTACGATCGAATCTCAATTTCAGCAAAAAAAAAACAGTAATTTCATCCTGTAATTGGTATTTTAGAAAAAAAATCCTTTAAAATATAACGTTGAATAAAAATACTACAAAAAACTTATGGAGATTTAAAAAAAAAATACTAAATAAGTGAAAAATGAGAAATTTTAATAGACACTTTTGTAAATTTATAAATTCGGACTTCGCGATGGTTTTTCGTCGCTGACACGTAGAAAATTTTCTGAAACTCGACGTTGCCAGTAAAATTAATAACGGTGTAGAATACATTGTGAACCCGATAATGCTAAACGACTTAAAACTCCAGTGCAGTTGCCACCCACCTGCAGAACCGGATCGATATTTTGGTAATGAAACTTCTAAATGAAGCAAGTTCGTCATCTCCGGGTTTGAGGGATAACCGTAAACATTTCGCACTGATAAATGCAGTGTTGATTACAAAACTTTCTACTGTTTTCATAGTTAGCCAATACTTGTGTTAATTAAATGCAAGAAAATACTTTCGTCCTAGTTCTCTCAGAAAGAAAACAAAAATCGTGTATTATCGAACATTGTGTAAAAAAAAAAACTTTTTTAAAAAAATAAAAAGTGAAGGAGAATCGTTGAATACGTGTTTTTATTTTGAAAATTCACGATTGAAGAGTCGTCCATTTTGAAAAACGTCTGCCCTGTTTGGATTGCTTTGAAAATAAAATTTTGAACTTTCCGTCCATCCTTTTACATTAGAACAATTTTACCTGCGAACAATTTGCAGTTTGCAACACGTTTTGTGTTTGTTTTTTCTTTTTTCAAATTGTTTTTTTTCTATCGATTCATGAAAGTGGTAGTTTCCAAATATTTAAATGAAGCTAATGTCACTCCGGTCGTCTAAATTCAAATTCAAGAATCAGACTTCCAAATACCGAAAGCTTGAAGCGATTGTAGCCTCACGATAAAGAAGCATAAAAATTCGTTCACCCAATCGTGCTTCCGATGGCACCCCAGACAGCGAAAACAAGTGGAAAGTCAGGAAATTTGTCTTAAAAGCTTCTTTCTGATGACTTCCTCTTTTTTTTTACTGTTTAGGACTTATTAATGTAAATATTTGTAAAATTTATTTTAATAATATGAATATTATTGAAATTAAACATTAATATTTATATTAAATTTAATTCAATCGATTGAATAAAATTAAATATAAATGAAATTAATAAAAATGAAAAATATATAAAAAATATTTATTCAATTAATATTTAATTTGATATTAATATTATTAAAATTAATTTTACAAATATTAATATTAATACGTCCCAGACATGACAATATAATATTTATATTTATATGAAAATTTGTAAAAATTTTGTGACGTCATAAAATCGTAATATATAAGAGTGCAAAAGGGCTCTGGCTGGTTTTTTTTTATATAAACACCGATTTTTAAATGAAGCATCGAGAAACTATCGCGTCTCTTGATTATGACGATGTCTCGAATATATTTTGAAGTAAATTTGTCGTGATATTTGCAATAATTTTAAACATACTGTTAAAACAGTATGTGCTACTGTTTGCAAGAAGTTTGAGAGCTGGTGACCCTTACGAGGATCGATCGATGCCTCGCTAATCTAAATTTTAAATGTATTGCCAACCAAGCGAGTACACTACGATTCTTGAGCAGCATGAATAGAGCGTTAGTTGGTCTAAAAAAGGTGGTCCCAGGCGTAGGTGAGGGTCGAAAACCTCACACCACATCGACTTGGGATTCATACTCTATGCAATGCTTTCACACATACAACAGACACGACTAAAGCTGTGTTTTATTCTCACGATAGCCTTGACTCAAGCTTGTGGCATTTCTGGACGAAATAACCGGTCTCTGCGTTCGTGGAATATCGACCAATCAGACTTCTCCATTCTCTCAACCCGTTGTGTCTTCGGTACGTAAACACTTCCTTCGTCACTGAGAACATTTTTTTTTGTTGTTGAAAAGGACGATTATTTAGACGAATACGTCCAACTAAATATTTAGCAATTATAATAAAAATTTTGACATTTTAACAGTTTATTTGTCATATTTATAGACTGTCAACGAAATATATTGTTGAAATGACAATATTTTTGTTATTATTGCTAAATATTTGGTTGGACGTAATCAACTAAATCGTCTTTTTCAACCAATTTTTTTTTCTACCTAGGAAAATATTTATAAAATCCGGTCTACATTTTGCAAATATTCAAAAAAATTAGGGTTTTTTTTCGGAAAATACATTTGGACGTTTTAAGATTCTTTTTTCTCGATTTATTCGATTTTAAGAGAATGGAATTTAATGCTTCGACTACAAAATTGAAATTAATTGAAACTTTCTACATATCAATTGATTTTTGTTATTAAATAATTATGGTTGTTGAGAAAAAAATAAAAAATTTCATCCCTACGACCAAAAAAATAATTCGTATGTTTTGATTACGATAATTTCTTGAAAAATGTTTAGAAATTCGATTTTTCAAACTCCACAAAAATGTTCGAAGTCTACGATTAACATAATGTTTTAAAATAGCAACGAATTTTTTTTTTTTTTTTTTTATGTCTCGTTGACACAATTATAAATTGGAATGAATTTTTTTTCCTTTTTTATTCAGCAAAATGGTATTTATTTGAAATGCAATAAGCAAATAAGATCCGAAATGGTTGAATGCTTCAAACGAGAGTTTCGATTCGCTTTTAATTGTCAAATGAGCCATGAAACTACCAACGGTCACGCATAATTATGTTGAAAATTCACAACGTTAACCACGTTTTCGAAGTGTATCAGAATATTGATGAGTTCTATGCTCGCCTCGGTGACTGATTGTCCAGTGTCGCGGATTACTCTATTTCATAAAATCGTGATCTGTGATGGTCTCTTCAAAGAAGATTTCTAATCGTGTAACGCCTCGATGACCGTTGACATACTTTCGTTTTTTTTTTTTTTTTTAATCGGAAATTCTTGTTTTTGTTTATTAATAATTTCAAAAAAAAATTCCTTGGATGGAAATGCCTTTGGTTTTTTATATGCGTAGAAAAAAAATAAAAATATTTTGCTACATAAAAATTCAGAACTCACGTATTTACGTAAATATTTCGAAATTTTGCTGCAAAAATTGCAAAAATAATTTTTTTTTACGTCAAAATCACGAGTCATGATAAAACGAGAATTTATAATGTTATTAAGTCAAAACAATCCTCGAATAAAATTACTAAGTCAATGAATTATCTCTGCACGAATAGAAATTTAAAAAAAAAAAAAAAAAAAAAAAATTTCGTATATTTTCACGATCCCAAACATTTTGCACAGTAAAAATAATTGAAAACTCAAGGCTCTGCCCCAATTTTGTTGCTGTAACTAGTGAATTAATTTCTTATTTTTATTTTCCCAGTATGTGAAGCCTGCAAATTCGAATATTCACTAGATTTTCTTTCGAAAAGAATTTCTTAAAAATCGTCAAATATTTCAATAAAAAAAAGAAGAAAAATCGAAAGTTTCGATTATACAAATGATAAACTCACCACTATTTTTTTTTTCCACAAAAAATCCTTGGAAGGGTTCATTCGTCTCTTCGTTGTCGTGTGTCTCATTGTCAAGAAGATCTGATTCACAAACGAAGTTGTTAACATCGACACGTAGTCAAGATTCGGCTGAAAACAAATTTTAAAAATATATAAAATAAAAAAAAAAAAAAATGATGTCTCATAGTGCAGGGAGTCCGGAAAGACTGTGAATACTTATCTTCAACGTGGGAAAGAATGAGTCATATCTCACGGCTGATCCATAACTGCATAACTCGAGATAGTCGTGTTTTTCCCAGAACCATCAGTTTTATTATTATTATTATTATTATTATTATTATTATTATTATTATTATTATTATTATTATTATTTTCAAATTAACAGGAAGAGTTAGTTATTATAATAACGAATGTGATTAATACAAAAATTATTAGTCACAGTTGTAGGGCGCGAGTTCCAATGAGTTATTGTCGAGAGAGAACGTTTGCCTTGAACGTCAGAATATTAAAAATCATTGAAATAACTTAAATATCAATAAATTCACAAGTAAGAGACAAAAGAATTATTTAATTTCAACGAAATAAATTGGAAATGAAAAAAAAAGATTCTTGAAGAATTGAAATGATCATTCATTAACTTAATTAATTCATTAATTAATTCATTCATTAATAATTGGTTCACGAATAAAATATTCAATGAGAAGATTGAATTAGTCAGAATATTATAGTACAGAATTTAAAGTAATTTAATTTTCGAATCATATCATTGACCACAGATCAAAATTGAAAAAATCCAGATCACAAAAACTCGTTTTTTAATGAAAAAAAAAAAAAAAAAAAGTAAAAGAATGGCAATAAATAAATTCAACTCTGTACATAGTTAACAGTTTATTTCGCAATAATACGATAAATATCTAAAAAGATACATATTTGTTAAAGATACGTGTGTGTATTTGTATGTATTAGATTTTTTTTTGTTAAATTGAAATAACGATCGAAATAGTTGAGCAATTGTGGTTGTAAAAGTTCGATTATAAAGGAGATGAAAAGAAAAAAAAATGTTAGATCTAAGAAAAAGTGCGTAAAGTATGAACGAATGAAAATATAATGCGTTTCCAGAATTCCGTCAATCGGACAGGACAACACACGATGACATTTGACGTTTTTTTTTTTTTTTCACTTAACATCGAGACTTTCACATATTTATTGTACACATGGAATCACGACAAGTTATTGTTCGACGAATTCATATTTTTAAACTCGATTAATTATTATTTTTCATTGCTTACGACACAGGAGAATAATAGAACGTTAAACTCGAGGTCTGATGTGCTTTGTCTCACAACTTTCCCCTCTCTTTGTGTCACGACGAGATTTCCTACTTTCGGATGTTGAATAAGTTTTATGAGTTCTCGTGCTAACCAAGTGCAATATTATAAATGTATGTACTTGCTTTCGTAATACACGAGGATTCAACATTTCTTACAAACTTTAATTACAATATTTTCAATAGTATTTGTGCAAAGTCTCAAATGTCGAGGAATTGAGATGAAAGATTTAAAAATGAGATGAAAGAAACTTATAATTGTGTTTGTTCTTGTTTTTCTTTTCTTTTTTTCTTTTTTTTTTTTTTTTTTTTGGCACATGAGAATGTGTTACAGACCATTTTTCTCTTTAATGCTTGACACTATGACAATTTTACTAACTAAATAAATAACTACTGTGTATATAGATAAGAGTTATTTCGAATAACAACAATTGTGCAACAACAGAATTTCGTTACATATTTCTGTCGTTTAACACTCATTTCTTCGTTCGTTTTTTCAAGAATTCCAAAAATGTCTTTTGTTTAAATTTAATTCATGAAATCGTTTAATTGATTATTTTTTTTTTAATTTTGACTTATTTATTCTTCGATTTATTTCATTTCTATGATCCAAGATTATGGGACAAACCGTCGAATGATAATGAACACTCGAAATTTCCAAGTTTATTTTTTTTTATGACGATAGAAAGGTTGTAACATTGAACGTTTCAATTTTCAATTTTTCTCGTTTCGATGTACACCTCGACAACAAAATTTTCAACAATTAATATTTTTCTCAAAGTTAAATTCATTTTTTTTTTAAATTCTTTCAGTGATTTGAAGAAAAAAAAAGATAATTATTTACATTTCGTTATGGATAGAGAAAATATTCAGTCGAGCACGAGGTGAGAAATTAAAAAAAAAAAAAAAATTAATAACGAATGAATTTATGAAAGAAAACACATCAATGATTGATTTTCCATCATTTCGAGACATTTTCGTGTTCGATTTTTTAAAAGTGTTCATTACCAACCTCGATTTATCCCTGGATCATATAATATTTCGATTTCTCGTGAGCTTAATACAGAAAATTGACTTCGTTTAATTCTATCCAGACATTCCCTATCGTTCGATCAAAATTCATCGCTGAAAAAATCAACGTGTGATCGAATTATTCGACAAACATAAAAACAAGATTGTACGAGGATTCATCAAGATTTGTGCGTGGTCAGATAGTTTAATTAAAAAATGCAGATTGCTGTTTCGTTAGCTCACAGATTAATCCTTTTTTTCTAATCAAATTTAAGCAATATTTATTTTATTGTTTAATTCATTCACTTTTGTTCTTTCGTTTCTTCTTCACTCTGTTTGCTAGCGAAATTTCTGCATTTTTTAATACTCAACACTTCGTCTGTACACCTGGGAATTTCGTGTTCGAGAAAAAACAGTTTGTGTTTGTATTCAATGTTTTTAATTAACGAAAAATTGATGAATAAATAAAATTTTCGAGAATTTTACAACAGATATCTCAAGTTGAATGTTTCGAGCAATAGCATGAATTTTTTTAGATTTTTTTGACAGCATTAAGGGACTGAAATATTGACCAGACATAAAACTCCACGTTTGCAGACGAAGTGTTAAGTACACAGTCGGGAAATTTTTACGACGATGTCTCCAGAGTAATTATAATTATATTACGAGATTACATGGTTCCTTTTTTACGTAAAGTAGATAACAGGATTTTTTTAGTATATGTAGCATCGCGTGGACACTTTTGTTACGAAATATTTGTATATTTTGATTTCTTTGGTTCTTCGAAGGGGACCTAATTTCGGATACAATCGTTAATAACATAGTTCATTACACATTTGTCTATGTATTAAGGCAATTAACGTTATTCTATCCTTATCTAGCCTTTCTTTGGAATTAATTATTGTAAAAAGAAATGTGCACTGAGGAGGAAGCACTGAGAATAAAAATTGAACGTATCGACCTGTTCGAGAGACATGAGAACTTCACGTAGAATCGTAAAATCAAAAAAACAATGATAAAAAATCGATAGTATTCAAGGATAGAACAGAATTTTTGATTCGTTGCTTCTCTGCGACAAACTTCCATCACGAGAGTCCAATATTTTTTCACCTAATTTGCACTTTTTTTTATCAACTGCTACTTAAGTGGAAATATTGATTTTTTTATCAGAGATCACAAAGTTTTGGAGTTTACACGGAATGAATAGTTTCTTTGTAATCGAAAGAGACCGAGAGAGAAAGAAGAGATAAATTTCGATGCAACTTCGTCGAGAGTGAGAATTAATATTTGTTTTACGCTGATTTTTTTTTTAATTAATCTTGCTGGCTTCATTTCACTTTAGCAACTCATTCGTACATACCGTTTGGCCCCAGTACCATTTATAACATCAAAAATCGTGCATTTTGTGTGTTTCAAAAGGCAGAACACTGTTTTCGCTTCGTACGAACAGACGCGTTGACAAATTTTTGAAAAGTTGCAACGTAGACATAAATCTTTTTTTGTTCCTTTCAGAAAATACGTCACTTATTTATCATTCGGTCATTTATTTTCATAAAGTTTTTATCGGCAACAAAAAAAAAACTGCATAAACTTAGAAAAAAATACTTAAACGACAAATAAATGTTTGTCTTTTCTTTTTTAAACTTTAGGCCTTTTCAAATATCGACTCGCAACTATCGTACAGCATTTACAGCGCTCTGCCAAGAATGTGCAGGCCATAGAGAAATGCCTCGAGGCTCATGAACGTGAAAAAACTTTTATAAAGTCATTCATTTGTAAAGAAATTTCCATCGTCTTTCTAAAAAAAGGACAAACCTTTTTTTATTGTTTTTACATGAAAAAAAAGTTGATTCGAGTTAAGACGAAAAGTGTTTCAGTTGACGCACGATTTTTTTAGGCATGACTGTACAGCCCGAACATCCTTTATCACTCGCTTCATTCACATTTGCTCTACAAACACTCCAGCAAGAATTAGAAATAGTGAATCGAGAGTTGACCGAATATTTTTCATGTTCCAGTTAAATGTTGTGCCTTCAATGACCATCGGATCAAAACGCTCATCGTATTATAATTGCCGTAGCGAATTGAAAATCGATTAGTTTTATGGCAAAATGGCTTTTACGGTGAAGAATTCTTGAGCCTCGATTACAAATATGGAAGAATATTTTTGTTTTTTTTTTGTATAAAAAAGAGATTCATATTCGTCACAGAAAGAGGAATTTCTACTTCGGAATGAGACTTTTGACTTTTTGTACATGGCGCACACGTGGAATTGCACTCTTTAAAGTCTCATCGACTCTTTTTCTTATTTCAGCTGAGGAACTTTCTTTTGGCCTAAAATCTTGTTTCGTAGGATGTTGAAATGACCGTGTACCTGGGTCAATTGAGTCTTCAGAGAATCCGAGAGTTGCTTCTGTAGCTGCTGCACCTCCAGAATGTCCTGACGCAACGTCTGATATTCTTCTTTTACCTGCGTCACCGAACGGAGCAGTCGCAGCACCGAAACCTAAGAGGAATAATGAAAATGTTGTTCTCGATGTCATTTACGTCATTGGAGCACTGAGAAAAGTCTTTTTTCTTCCTTGCAACTCATTTTTTTCATAAAATTTAAATTCTAGGGCCCAGAAAGCGACAAGCCATCTTTATCGGCAAAACGTCAAAACAGAATTTTAGAATTTAAGGAAAAGATGCAATTTTTTTGCATTCTAAGATGATTTGCAGCTTTGAAATCTATTGGCATTCAAAATTTTTTCTTGTTGGAGTATTTTTTCAATTAAATTAATTTTGTTTTGTTTTTACAAAGATATTTATATTTATAGAATAATTTAATGAAGAATTCTTGATACTAATTATTCGTGTTCGCTCAGTCAAATTATTGCATTATTTTGTTACGAGAGAATTAAAATTCTTTGTATTTATGATAATAATTTATTCATTTTCTCACTATTTGAAAATTTATTCACCAAATTTCAATTTCGTTCACTTGAATAAATAATATTTTGATAAAAGGATATTGCAATTTATATCAAATATTCAAACCATGGATTCTGCTCTCATTTCTTGTGAGTTTGCACAAAAACGTCACACACACACAAAGATATGCATTTGACACAATCATCAGGTGATATTCAAAATGGAACGTGTTCGTCTAAAATGGATTTTCTTTTTTTTTTTTTTCGTGTAAAAAATGTACGGGTTCGAGATTAAGCACATATTCCATATAAAAATGTGTCCTCGGAAAAAAATACTTCGTAAATAATATTAATGTAAATAACCAGAAATTACGAGCGGAATAAAATGAAAAAATATTTATATATTTACGATAAACAAGCGAAAAGTTGTACTTGCCTCGTTATCAGGATCCTGGAACTCTTTCTCGAAAGCGTCGATTCGCCAGGTGATCATACCCAATTTGCCATCAGCTTCCTTAACCTGAAAAATAGTAGGAAAAACAAGACAAATAATGATTATTAATGTTTTTTTTTCAACTTAGGGGTTATAACCTTGATTGTGTCAAAAACTTACGCTTTGTTCGAGATTTACGATGGTTGATTCCATCACGAGACAAATAAATCGTGAATTAATAAACGCGAAAACGTGAAATAGCGCGGAATTGACAACAATTGGTTGGTTTAAAAAACTATTGTTACAGCAAAGCTTGCTCGAGATAGCATTGATTTTGGCCTCAGGTCGTTCGAGGAAGAGCTGTGACAACCGTCTGACCGCCGACTACCGGGTATATTTGAAAAACGACGCTGTGACAGCAACGCTCACGCGATGGCAGCACTGTTGCCTCCATTCTCGATTGACGTCAAGGGCGCACACAATGACGTCGTTCATTCGTTCATTGAATAGCCGCGCAGTCATGCAGAAAAACTGAGATGCATCTTTGATAGACTAGCATGAGCTAAAATTGATATGCATGTTGAACTATATTTATATATTTTCGTTCGATTAAACCCAACCACTTCGTTGGGTCCCTGAAATCAATATTCGTGGTTTTGGATGATGTTGTGTTGTTAATTAAAAAATCGTACGTCACATACGTGGAGCGTGGGCAGCGTTGCAAAACCGAAAGTATTGCTATGTCACACACACAGGAAACAACGATTTATTTACTTTAACCCTCGTTCATAGGAACATATAATCATGAAGATCCAATTAATGGGAATATTCAAAGAAATGTTTTATTTTTACAAAGTAGTGGAAAAAAATGTTTGAAAAGTGAAAAATAGAACTTTACGAAAATAGATTTTAATTGGGGCGCGATCATTTCAGACCTCAAATGTTTCTCCGGGGGTTGAAACAATATTCCCCGTAGATTGCTCTCGGGTTAAATCAATGTATGATGAAAGAAAAATGAACGCTATAGTGCTACATATACGTACATATTTAAAGCATCACTCTGTACACTTTATTTTGTAGAGATACTGAGATATGAATGAGAAGTTTTCTTTTCTAAATAAGTTTCGGTGATGGTTATTCCTAGAAGAGAAAATGATCGTACACTCTGAAGATTGGATGTACATTTACCTTGGCAGCTTTCAAAGAACTTTGTGAATTTTCAAGGGACTTTTTTTTTTCAAGATTTCTTCAAACGACTGTATACATTTTCAAATAAATATTGGTGACTATTGCGGAGGGAACATTTAACCTCAAAATATCTGTTTTGATGTTTACATCAAGTCTACTTGTTTATTTTTTTTTAAAGCCAAGTTTTTTTGTAATAATAAGAAAAAAATGTTAAATTCGTTGTACTATATTTATTTGTAAACGTGTAAAAATAAAAAAATCGGAGGAATTAGGAAACGAGTTAAAAGGAACTAGGAACTGGAAATAGAAAGGAATACAAGAAAAAAGAAAAGAAAGGAAGTAAAAAAAAGTCGAAAAAAAATGACAATGAAATGAGTCGAGGAGGGCTGGTAATTCCATCATTTATAAACTTTTAGAGGAATGATTATCTGTAGAAAAAAACGAGTTATAAAAAAAATGTATCTATGCAAATTTAGAGGCTAGAAAATGAAGCCTAGACTGACAAAGAGTCGAAAAAGGGACGATTTCGTACCGGTTTGCGTCCATGATAAAAAAGTCGTTCTATTTGTTCGTCTAAATAATAATAAGAAACTTATACGACAAAATATAATCCTATCTCTGGTTGAAGGTTCGTGTACTTTTCAGTTACTGATTAAATATGTTTTTCTTTGCAAACCTTTAGGGGTCAAATACGTAAAGTGTAACAGATAAGAATTTAAAAAATCTTGTACTTGAGCAATCACGATTTAGGCCTTTTGGCATTGTCGTCGTGTTGAAATTGAGTTTATTTAACGATTTGCAAAATAAAAAACGTTTTTTTACAATTTTCTTTTTGTATTTTTTTTTTCTGAAAAATTATTCATTCCCATGGCAATTAAAACGATTATTAAACATATCAATAATTTGTCCTTCCTCTCATAATTTTCAAGAGACAAAAATAACTGAAACGATCGAATAGCAATTATTTGAATGTCCTTCATTAATATTACGAGGCAATTAAATTTTTTTAATGTATTTTGTTTTTTTTTTTATTATTATTTTTCTACCAATCGAAAGTTTATTTTTTAGTATTTTTTCGATAATTTATTTCATAATCCTTTCGACTATGAAAATACACGAAGGACAAGTCCTTCCCTCTCGATCTTTTGTGTAAACGTAGTCAATCCATGGCATCGGATATCTTTTCATATCTTCATTCATTTTTTTAATCTTTGGGGTCGTTGCACGTAACAATGTCAGAACGATGACGAACTTTAATCACGTTCAATATGCTTTTAGATACAAACGCATTGCTGTATCGTTCAAGGTCTCTCGTCAAGGTCAAACGTGTAATACAACAAAATTAACATTTTATTTTCTTTATGAATTTATTCTAAAGTGATTATTATATAGTTACTTAATTTAATATACAAAGTGCTGGATAATTTGGAGAATATATATTTCTGCAAATTGTCACGCGAGCTCCAAACACTCTCCAGATCGTGAGATACGATCTTCAATAATATTGACAATACTGCTGTGAATGCGTTCTTCGAAACAGCTTACGTGGCAATGTAAACTCTTTTTTCCTCTTCCTCTCTTTTTCTCTCTTTCAATTCGCCATCTGAACAAGACTTTTTTTTTGTTTTTTATTTTCTTATTTTTTTGAGAAGTCGTATGGCATCGATAAATTCAATAAACCTTCGATGATTCAGTCGGGGTTTGCCACCCGTCGAGGCATGACCTTGAAAAATGCGACTCTCGATTTTACTCGTCGAAGAAAGAAGAGAGCAAGCGAAAAAATATCATCAAGAAAGAGACGATTAGTTATGCAAGGATTTCGACTTTGACTACAATTATTACGGATATTTATGTGTTTGTTTTTTCGCCGAATTTACATGTGTGTAAACCTACGAGTCAATGACATTTGTGCTCGGGCTTAAAATTCTATGATTTTCGATTTACAACTGTCGTTCGACATTTTATTTCTTTCTCTGTCCACCAAGACTCGAAATGTGGGGAATTTTGTTCAAAGTCGATCTATATGCGATTTTTGTCAAGTTTGAAATCTCGTCGAGTGAATTTCAAGGATTTTTTAAACGATCAGGAAGCGTTGGTGACTGTTGAATAATATTTCTCTTCGACAATCTTTCTGGAAAAGTTTTAACCTTTTTTTTAAGCAACTTAACAATCTACGGGATCCAATTTTTTAGTGAATTTTGATGATGGGATTTCCTGTAAATCTTTCTCATCGAAGAATTATCCAAACAAAAACTGTTTTTCACAAATTAAGTGTTAATAATTATAAAAAATCGAAAAGCAACGTAACAATTTACTGGATCCAATTTTTTTTTTAATCTTGCTGATGAAAGTTCTTTTTCATCAAAAAATTATCCAAACGAAGTCTATTTTTTTTCACAATCTAAATTTTAATAATTACAAAAAATCGAATGCTAGAAAAATCGAAAAAAACCAGGATAACAATCTACTGGATCGAATTTTTGAATAAATTTTGTTGAAAAATTGAAAATTTTTCTCATCAAAAAATTATCCAAACGAAGTCTTTTTTTTTTCACAAGCTGGACATAAATAATTACAAAAAATTGAATATGAAAAATGGAATTTTTGAATAAATCTTGTTGCTGAAATTTCGTGAAAATCTTTATCAAAAAATTATTTCAACGAAGGCTATTTTTTTTTTTTTTTTTTTCAAAGGTAAGTGTAAAGAATTACAAAAAATTGAATGCAAAAAAGAACTGAGGGTCAATTTCGCGCTTGCGTTGAATATTTTTCGTGTGCGAGCATTAACATTATATTTTATTATCTCCTGGTTATTAGGACATCGAAAAAAATACAGAAAAAAAAAAAAAAAACAAGTTTGTCCAATGCACGCGACACCAGGGCCATCGGTGGGCGAATATTCGAGGATGTGAAAGGGGAGAAAAAAGGCAAAGGAGAAAAAAAAAGAAGAAGAAGAAGAAGAAATGATCGTTACGGTCGTCTTCCCGCCATGTTCATATGGTTTGTGGGACGATATAATAAATTTGAACTTCCGGTACCCAAAGTCCACGGTTATCAGCAATGGCCCCGATACTTCCGTGTGTACATGCGTCAACTTTTTAAGATTGTAGAATGAACATGAACGAGTATAAATGGTGGTGGAAATATGATTGGGGGTGGGGAATTTGCCGGAAATTTATTTAGCTCCAACTCGTTGTATATAAAAAGGCGAATCTTCAATCGGAAGTTCATCAGTTTTGATCAAGACACCGGAACAGTTGGGCCAATTTCTCAAAAAAAAAAAAAAAAAAAAATATATAATCCAATATTTCATTAATTCCAAGCATTTTTTATCCATTTGGAAAAACGAGCATTTCTCCAGGTAGAATTTAATCAGTCAATAAAAAAAAAAAAATGTGCAATTAAAAAAAAAAAAATAACAACGAGAAGCTTGAAAATTTTTTGCAAACTTTTCTACAACAATTCGTGGTTTTTTTTAGATAAAAAAAAATGGATTTCCGTTTGTCACTGATAATCAACGTCCTCCTGATCTCAAGTTTGGCAAAAGCTTGGCCATTCTTCCCTCGCAGTAATCGATACGACAACGATGTTGATAGCTCCGAAGATATTTTGCCTCATTTGTCGCACCTTGAACAATCGATGTTTGGTGTTCCCAGCAATGCTACTGGTGAAAAAGTCGCCGAATGGCACATCGGGGCTGAAGTCAATCCAGAGGAACTCGGCGAATACGCCGAGGGTGATATTCTCTTTCCACGTGGATTGGGACGCAATGGTTTGACAGCTGAAAGCACGAGGTGGCCCGGAGGCATCGTGCCCTACATGATAAGTCCTTACTTCAGTAAGCTTTTATTTATTTATTCATTTATTTATTTATTTATTAATTAATTAATTAATTAATTTATTTATTTATTTATTTATGGGCGGAGTCATTTTCAAATATAAATCTAGGATCCAGATCCAGAAAACAGAAAAAAAAATAATAAAAATAATAAACCTAACGAAATAAAAATAAGAATAAGAATAGCAATTAATTAAAAATTGATTATAATAGCAAGAGCAATCAATTAATTTATTTAAATACGGGTGAACCCTTTTACAAATAGAAATACAGGAACCAGATCCAGAAAATAAACAAAAAAATAGTAAAAATAATAAATCTAACGAAATAAAAATAAGAATAAGAATAGCAATTAATTAATAATTGATTATAATAGCAAGAGCAATTAATTAATTTATTTAAATACAGGTGAACCCTTTTACAAATAGAAATACAGGAACCAGATCCAGAAAATAGACAAAAAAATAGTAAAAATAATAAATCTAACGAAATAAAAATAAGAATAAGAATTAATTAATAATTGATTATAATAGCAAGAACAATTAATTAATGTATTTAAATACGGGTGAACCCATTTACAAATAGAAATACAGAAACCATGAAAATAGACAAAAAAATAGAAAAAATAGTAAATCTAACGAAATAAAAACAAGAATAAGAATAGCAATTAATTAATAATTGATTATAATAGCAAGAGCAATTAATTAATTTATTTAAATACGGGTGAACCCTTTTACAAATAGAAATACAGGAACCAGATCCAGAAAATAGACAAAAAAAATAATAAAAATAATAAATCTAATGTAATGAAAATAAGAATAAAAATATCAATATGAAAATGACTTGTGATAAGCCAGTACGTGATACAAACCCAATAAGTTTTGATTTTAAAACGTCAGCAAAATATTAATTTTCAATAAAACATCGAAGTGTGTTTTCGAAAAAGTGGAAGTAAGGATTTCAAAATAAATAAATTTTGTTTAATTGAAAAAAATCTTAAATTTTTTAGATGCGAAACAAAAAAAATTGATATTAGACGCAATGGCACAGTATCACGAACACACTTGCATCAAATTCAAACCTTATCACGGCGAAGAAAGTGACTACATAAGAATAACAGCCGGTAATACTGGCTGTTGGAGCAGCGTTGGTCGTACTGGTGGTGTACAAGATGTAAATCTTCAAGTTCCTGGATGCGTTACAAAAATAGGAACTGTCATACACGAACTTATGCACGCAATTGGTTTTCTTCACGAACAAAGTCGATATGAGAGGGATGATTACGTTACAATCGTATGGAACAATATAATGCCGAGTAAGTGTTAATTTAATCGTTATTTTGAGTCATTTTTATAAGTGATTAATATTAAAAATATAAATAAAAATATAAAAAGTAAAATATCGAAAAAAAACAAATGGGACAAATAATTATTGATTTTTTTCTCACCTCGAAATATGAAAAAATTAAAACCGTGTCCAGATTTCTCTTAAACTTTCGTTGAGACACAGAAATATTTTTGAAGACTGCCAGAGCTTTTTTTTTTATCGAAATATTCGATTTTTTTTTTAATTTTCTCTGGAAATCTTGGCATGGGAGTACTTTATTTTTTTTACAGAAAAATAGTATTTTTTTTAGTGCATTGTCGAGTAGTAATCGGAAAAATATTTAAAAATTTTAAAATTATGATTTTTTAAATAGAATTCTCACTCTTATAGGAGTCAAAGTTTTCAATGATTTTTTTTAAATATATAAATTGTATGTTTTCGAAGTTTTTATGATGCACATATATTGAGGAATATTTGAAAAGCTCTTGTGATTTTTTTCAATAAAAATTGACTGAAAAGTTGTTGATGAGAAATCGATGAACCGAGGAATAAAATTGACCCAGTGTGTCAACGCAGTCGTCAAACTTGCGTGTGACAAACGAGGGTTTAACTGCAGCACGTGTTTTTTTGTTATTATTATTTTTTTAATCTTGTAATCCCATCGTTACAGATCGAAGGGATAATTTTGAAAAATCGACTAGAAAGTCATCAAACGCTTTCGGGGTTGGATACGATTATGGCAGCGTTATGCACTATTCGGCAAATGCATTTACCGTTAATGGTCGTCCGACCATAATACCGAGGGTAAGTGTCTTAACATTTTACTTAAAAATTATTTAAACAATCACTATCGCAATAATTATTAATAAAAAAAATCAACGATTGTTTTTCAAAATAAAAAAATAAGAAATGATATAAAAATAAAAAAATGAATTTTATAACACATTTTTTTATTTTGGTATCGATTCCATTTGGATTTAGATTCTGAATAAATTCAGTTCACGAGGAATTTGTAATGTAACGTCACACCAACCCTGATATTTGACATTTATAAAAAAATCAATAATTATTTTTCGAAATAATAAAATAGGAAATGATAAAAATAATAAAATGAGTAATGACACATTTGGTTATTGATTTTGTTTGGATTTATATCGTGAATAAATTCAGTTCACGAGGAATTTGTAATTTAACGTCACACCAGCCCTGATATTTGACATTTATTGTTAAAAAATCAATGATTGTTTTTCGAAATAATAAAATACGAAATAATAAAAATAACAAAATGAATTATAAAACGTTTTGTTATTCTAGTATCGATTTCGTTTGGTTTTGTATCGTAAATAAATTTAGTTCACAATCACACGAACCCTGATATTTGAAACATTTTTAAAGACAGACAGAGATTTTCGGTTCCAATGTCGTGTACATATGTTTGAAATCAAGCGCAAATTTCCAGCTCGTCAATTGCAACGGATAATTTTCTGAACGTTGATAATTACTCGGAAAGTTGACAAGCCTGCCTCAATTTATTGAACTTTCGTATCCAGTCTGTTTGCCAATAAAGCTCGTTCTTCATTAGTTTCATCAATTTATTATGAACCTGGGGCGTACGTAGATGTGGTATCGAATTAATTGACGAGCGTGGGAGTTGGAAACCCGTATCCACTGAACTTTTCATTAAATCACTTCGCCTCAAAGTATTTCCTCAGTTTTTTGTAGAAAAATTTCATGCTTTTTAAAACTTGGTTTTTAAACCAATTGTTTCTAAAATAAAAAAGAAAAAAAAAATTCTTCTAAAATAAATATAAACAAAATAAATTTTAGAAAAAAAAAAATCCTATGGTTATTGCTCAGCAACGACGAAATAGGAATTCAGTTTCAAGATAACGACACTTTTGATGATTTCGTAAAATTGAAATTCTCCAAAAAGTCACTTATACAGTTTTTGAGACAAAAATTCTACAAATTTGATTCTCAATTTTTTTAACAATCTATTTAAATAATTAATAAAAATTAATGTTTTTTTTTTAATGAAAAAATGCAAAAAAAAAAAACAATTTTTCATTTTAAATGAACTTCGAAATACAACTAAACACTTTGACCTTTTTTAGGAACCTGGTGGTCTGTTGAATCTCATTGGCGAAATGTTCCAAGGGAAGACTAAAGTCGAATTGGGACAACGCGAAGGTTTCAGTACGAAAGACATTCAAAAAATTCGTCGAATGTATAAATGTGGTTATCGAAAGCGCAGTTTCTATTAATCTCGTCGATGACATTTTCAATGGCAACTAAAAATGACACAAATCTGCAGAGACGAAACGGTAAAAATTGCTTTTCATTTACTTCATGATCTCGTTAAGACAGCAAAAAGTTTGCAGGCGATCTTCGATGCTTTATTGACGAGACTTTGATGGAAAAATAATATTTCGTCTCGAATTGTTCGACTATTATTACATGACGTCTTTCTTCCCAATTATCGCATGTAACGTTCGGTTTTTATTGTCCAACGAATCTGTACCCTGTGACGTGAAAAAAAAAAATCATTTTCATCGGGAAAAAAATGTACCAAAAAGTGTGTGAATCTTAGACTTATAAGTGAAATATTAAAATAATTAATATTAATATTAATATTAATTAATAATATTAATATTAAAAATATTAATATTAAAAATATTAATATTAAAAATATTAATATTAATTAATAAATAAGTGAAGGTCAACAAATGGACGCAATCTCGATTCTGTGACGGAACCGATTAAGGCAATCAGTATTAAAATGTATGATTTATTGTGATTAATAAAGTGTGAATCAATGAAATGATTATTTGATTATTTTTCTATATAATTAAACTTTCCATCGTTTCAAGCGAAATTTTTTTTTTTTCAATAATTTTTTTCTTCTTCTTTACGTTTGACATCTCCAAAAATTTTATCACCATTTTAATTTTTAGGTCCAAAGTAAAATTTTCTAATTATCGTAGCCGAACACTGCAAATTGGTGAAAAAAAATTGGCTCTGCTGACGAAAGAAAAAAAAATATATATATATATATTTTTTTGCATTTTAACGATGCAAATTTCAAAATTTATTCTTTTTTTTTTTTTTACTTGTTAATTTGGCATACCTGATGATTCAACCAGAAACATTCGGTGAATTGACGAGCTCTCGTACACGGATCCGATAATTCGGCTGAGACAATTGTTTCGTAAAAAATGTTAATAGAATTTCATACACAAATATTATTTGTAAAATGTGTTTAAACATATTATTTCGATTGACTCACCCATTCTTATGCATTTGTGAAGCAAAATTTCTTGGTCGTTGAGGCTCAGATTTGATTTGTGCATCCACAATTTTATTTTATTGATTCTGAAGCTACCGTGACGATCCATCTATAATAAAATTTGAATTCCAATGAACATTCAAACAATCGAATGATTTAATAAATCCAATTATTTATCATCTTACGAACCCATTTGTATTCGTTGTAGATGCAAAGAAGAAAACACTGTTAACAAATAAAAATAAATAAATCGATAGAAAAATATAGTTTCAAAACGAAAAAAAAAATTGCCAAAATAAAATGTTAATTCCGAGAAACTTAATTTGAAGAAAAAGAAAATTTTAATTCGAAGAATAATACGAAGAAAATAAGTAAAAAAATTACAAAAATTTAAAAAATATTACAATATGTCAAAAAAGAATTCGGACAAGGAAGAAACGTAAAAAAATCAAAATTACAATTTTATCGATTTCTTTAACGCGATGTATTTTATACACGAGTTTAATAAAAATAAAAATAAAAATAAAAATAAAAATCAAAATCAAAATAAAATAAAAACGTATCGTTGCATGAAAAAAGAACTTGATCAATTTGGATTCAAATGTTCAATAAATGGCTTCAATAATTAATTCGAAAACTGGGTCAATTTTGAATGTGACAAACAATTTATTCGAAAATGATAAATTTCGAGCTTTATTCTATCGAAATGTTTCATCGTTCGAATAACATTTGACTTTGTTATTTTTTTTTTTGTAAATTAACCCACGAATATACGATCATACCGATAATTCTCTCGAGTGGTTTTTCAAATGTTGAAAATCGTGATGCATCATGTAATCATTAAATACGTCAAGATCGACGGGGTCGCTGACATTGCAGATACGAACGACGTTGATATCCTCTTTGATTCCCTGAGCAGATGTGTTCAAAATGTTGTTTATTTTTTATTTTTATTTTTCCAAAAATTTATCAGGTGATAATTGCATAAATTTTGACGTTGGAGAGCAACAAATGTCACGTGTCCAAAGCTTCGGCACAGCTCTGAACTAATAATAATAATAATAATAATAATAATAATAAGACTAATAATTTGAAAAATATAAAAATTTTCTACTTACAGAGGTGTCGACAAAGTTCCAGCCAGCAAAGTATCCGGCGAGGATAATAGACAAAAACTTTGTAACTTTTGACATATTGTGTAAAATTTTTATTATGTTGTCGAATTTATTTTCTTCGATAGCTCAATAATTAACTAAAATTTTTTCTTCCGTTTAAGTCTCCCGATCGATAATTTTAAATAAAAAATAAAAAAGTAGTGATTGATTTTGAAGATTGACGAAAATCTTTAATCCATTAATGGTAAAAAAAAAAAAAAAAATTGCTTTAACCACAAAATACTTTCTGGAATGGATTGAATTAATTAATTTTTCATATTTTACACCTCCGCTACAATAAAACTTATTTGCCTGAATTTAATAACGTTTGACGTTTGTATTTTTTCAATCGATAGGTAACTCGTCAGTCCAACGATCGACGAGAATTTTAAAGTTTTTAGGATAACTACGAGTCTCGAGACGACCAGCATTGACTGAGTGAATAAATCGACGAGACAATATTTGATGAACCATATTATTATGTAGAACTAATAAACGTGTAAAGTATTTTTTTTTTTTTTTAGAAAAAAATCTATAATTGCGTCTTTGAATGACGTTTTTTGTTGCTCTGCACAAAAAGCACTCAACGATTGTGTGTGTGACGCGCTTAAAACGCGCGATCGCGACCTACTGTTTCGAAATTGTGACTCTGGACACTCCGGCTTGAAATCTGTGTCTTGCTCGTTCTCTTACCCTCTCTCTCTCTCTCTCTTTCTTTCTCTTTCTCTTTCGTTGATCTCAGAGTCTGTCGAGACTGGGGACGTGTGATCGACGATTATATCGAGCCCTCTACTACGTTTCGTGTAAGTCTAGAGTTCCCACCGATAAGATTTCTATGCTCTCGTCACTTCCTGGATCTTTGATTGCTTTTCAATGAAATTTTACCAGTCGATTTCCAATATTTTTCTCGAAGAGTATTCTGATTTTTTAAATCCTTCGTACGACTGATAATTTTTGTTTATTTTTTCATTTTTTTAACATCGTTTTCAAGTGGATTTTTTATTGGAATATGAGGAAAAATTTTATCATAATTTTTGTTTATTTTTTTAGTTTTAATAATAATAATATATTTTTTGTTTATTTTTAATTTTTTTTAATAATAACGACTGATAATATTTCGTTCAATAATATATAATTTCGCTTATTTTTGTTTATTTTATAAACAATAAAATATAATAATATCATAAATGTTTTATTTTTTTATTAATTTTTGTCCGTCTTTTATTTCTTTAACATCGATAATTTTTGTTTATTTTTTTATTCCTTTAATATCGTTTTCAAGTGGATTTTTTTATTGAAATATGCGGAAAATGTTATAATAATTTTGGATAATTTTTCTTAATTTTTAAAATTTAATAATATAATTTTTCTTAATTTTTTTTGTTTTTTTTTAACATCGATTTTTTCTGTTAATTTTTTTATTTGGTTAACATTGTTTTGAAGTGGATTTTTTATTGGAATACGAGGAAAAATGTTGGAGGGAAAAATAATGAAATAAATGATTGTAAACAGATTAAGTTTCGATGTCAATTAATTAATACAGTTTGATTACAGCGAGTTGGGGTTCTTTTGTACATAGTAATGATAGCTTGGGATTCACAACAGCAGAATTAACACATGAGTGAGAATAATTGAATGTAAAATCTGTTGAAGTTCAACGAGGTATAACGAATAGTGAATTATTATAGCGAATAGTACGACACATCAGTTAGAGGATATTGTAAACGCGATACTCTCTCCATACACATCCATTGTAATCGTTTGTTAGTTTTGATACAGTGGCAAAAATAAAGAAATATTATTGCAAATATAAAACCACTGTATCGCGTAGTGATAAACGAAAAAAGAGACACATACACATTCAATTTTACGAAAAACGTGGAGTTGTCGTTGATTGTTCACGATTTTACGAATCGTATATTTTCATCGTTTCTGTCTTTACGAAAAATTTTGAAAAAATCTACAGAGTGTTCCATTTTATAGGCAATCGACGCAAATATTTTCGAAATTTGACAATTTGTAAAAAAGTGACATTTCAAAGTCAATCGCAAGGTCGATTTCGGAGTAGCCACCGGTTGTTCTCCTTAAAGTCTTGAAAACTGTCAAATTTCGAAGATATTTGCGTGCAATATCTAAAATGAGACATCCTGTGAATTCTAAAAAAAAAAAAGTTACTTTTTATCGTCGTATTTGTTCAATGGACCGAATTATTATTTTCATTTAATTTATAAAGTGTCAAACGTCACATTTTCCATTGGAACATGAAGCAATTATTATTTCGACGAAAGGACAGTCGCATGGGATGAGACGATATAATCCTTTTTTTTTTTTTTTTATAAAAGTGAACTTGGACTTTGAAATTTTATAGTAAAATCGACTTTTTTTTAATTTTTGAAGTTCCAGCACGAGTTTTAATGACAATCAAGCGATAAAGTTTTCGCTTTCGTATCATATTTCGAGCGATTGATTCACGTTGATGATTTGAAATCTCCTGGGGCTGCATCTATACTTAATCTTCATAAAAAATACGGATTAAATAAAATTTCTAAATATATATGAGAGGATTTTTCGTTGTCGTGTTTGATTAGAGTCAAAATCTGTTTCGTATATTATTGGAATCGCCGAGCCACGTTCGTTTGATAAAATCAGCAGCACGTTCGCCGATCATAATGGCAGGTGCGTTCGTATTACCGGAAGTGACTTTAGGCATGATGCTCGTATCTGCAACACGAACGCCTCGAACTCCTCTGACCCTAAGACGACTGTCAACGACAGCTGACGGATCACTTGCTGCTCCCATTTTGCAAGATCCAGCTTGATGATTCTCCGGAGCGGTGTCATGTTTTATTGCGCATTCCCAATAAGCGTCACATCCGAATTTCAAATGTTCACAATTTTTAACAGGCGTTCGATCTAGTTTGAAACCGTAGCGCGAAAGAGTTCGCGACTCTGCAAGACTTATCGAAAATTTTATTCCTTCGATCAAAGCACCAACGTCGTCCGGATGTGTCAAATATTTCGGATAAATCATCGGCTTTGACAGCGGATCGTTGTTACGGAGACGCAAATATCCACGACTCTTTGGATGCAACACCGTTGGAATTATGTAAATCGAACGATTTGTTCCTTTTTTCTCACCAACCATCCCCGTCTCCGCACAATCGGCCAGATAACCACCAAATATTAACTGAATGTCCGGATGGTCTTCTCGAGCATCCGCGTATTTCGTGTTTATCATTGCTGTCACTTCGGATATACCTTTAATGACAAAATATCAAGAAATTCAGTTCTGAGACAAGAATTTTGAGTGATTGAACAAAAAATTCTATTAAAGTATTATTTTTACGAAAAAAAAAACAGCTTTTCTTTCGTTTTTTTATTTTTTAAATCACGAAAAATGTATGAGGAGCTTGAAAATATTTATTTACCAATATTTTTCTCATTTGTAATCTCATGTTTTTTTTTCTCTCAATACCAAACAGTGAAATTTGACTTTAATGACAAAATTTCAAGAAATTCAGTTTTAAGACAAGAATTTTGTCTAATCGAACAAAAAATTCTATCAAAAAATTATTTTTACGATAAAAGAGCTTTTTCTTTCGTTTTTTTATTTTAAAAATCACGATAAATGTATGAGGAGCTTGGAAATATTTATTTACCAATATTTTTCTCATTTGCAATCTCATTTTTTTCTCTGAATACCAAACCGTAAAAACGAGTGAACTATAAATGAATTATCAAGGTTTCGCAACGTGAAACTGGTCTTCACTGACAGAGAGAAAGAGAGAAAAAAAAATCTGGTGATTCGTGGAACGAATGCTGAAAAATTACACGAAAGTGTATACGAGACTTTCCAGAAGTTTGAGAATTCGATATGCACAAAAAAAAATAAAAAATAAAAACAACAAACGACTCGAAGCAATGAAAATATTTCGAAATTCAAACGGTGCATATTTATAATTGCTTAATAGTTAACGTAGCAATTATGAGTAACAGTTTGTGATGGATGAAAATAATGAATTAAAGGAAATATCAAAGTAGGACACGAGCAAAAAAAAAGAAAAAAAAAGGTTAACACGTTTGTTGCAATTAGATATTTATATTTACGAAAGTCATTGGCCTTGGATCATTGTCACGCGATTCTCGATCCTTTGAACTGCTCAAAATAATTATAATCTATGGTTGACTAATTTGTATAATTACATTATGAAAATTATGCAGAAATTTTTTTATAATAACGACTAAGAATCCATCGATTTTCATTGCCTTCTTTTTTATTCTTTCTTTATCGTTCAATTGTCAAATTATTTTCTGTCTCAATGACCATGACTCTTGTGCAATTATCTCGAACATTCATGTGAAAACATTTTTTTTTTTATCGCAATATTTCTGTAAAATTAATTGTTCAATGAGCTAAATATACATTTTAATTCGTTTCACTCTCATTTTCCAATGTACGATAAAAAGTGACATTTGTCGTTTTTCATTCGGACCTGATTCACAGTTGAGAGTTTTTGAAAATAATTCACAGACAATTTTTAATAATTTCTTTACAAAAGTGTGAGTGGATCTTTAAATTTTGACAGAAAAATTGAATTTCTATAATTTTTGAATTTTCACTTCGAGTTTTAATGAAGATTTGGTAAAAAAATTCAATTGCAAGTAATTATTTTATTTCATATTATTATGATCGAATAATTTGCTTAATTTCGCTACAAAATTAAAAGAAAAAAAAAAAATCGTCAGAATAATGTCCTCATCGATTTTTATGGTTTTTTTTTTTAAATTCTCGTTAACGTTTTTATCTTAAGACTAAATGAACGTGAATCTGATATAATTCTCGAACTTTTCCATTTGATTGAGGTCAGATCGTGTCAAAGATTAGCTCAATAAAAAATAATGTAGAGAAGCCCATTTGTGGAAAGTGTAAATATATGTTTCTTGATTAGCTGGCGAGTGTCAAATAGAAAATGTTTCATGGCCCGAGGCATACAAGCGGTAGTACACAATTTTGCTAAAACCCTTGAGGGCATTTGGTTGTGCGAGTGATTCGCATTTGTGAAAGGCGCCCACGTTATTTAGTCGATTTTGTGGAGCGATATGCCATAAGGAAAAAAAAAAGAAATAATAATCAAAACTCGTTGGAAATTCCAACAACGCTACGCGCAACGTATTTCTGTAATTACCCGATAAAATTAATTCTACTAATGACCGAGCTTTAGCCCAAAAGAAATATTAGGTCTGCTGGCAATACGAACGACAAATTAAAAACACATGATTACTTATTAATTGGTTCAATTTGTTTTCTTAATAAGATTAACGCTTTTCTAAATAGAATAATAAATATTAAATATCGTTAAGAGAACGCGCACATGGGAAACTAAACGAATAAGAAAAATTCACTGACCCATAAATGGCACAATAAAAATAATTAATAGAAAACAAGATTTTAGAAATTACTATTTCATTAAATAATATATTCACCAAAAAGAAAATTTTAATTTTGATTTTGAACAAATTTTACGATATTTTATTTAATTTTTTAAGAAAATATTGTAAAGAGAACGTGTCAATGGAAAATTAAACGAATAATAAAAATCAACTGTGTCCATAAATGGCACAATAAAAATAATTAATGGAAAACAAGATTTTAGAAATTACTATTTCATTAAATAATATATTCGCCAAAAAGAAAATTTTGAAAATTTTTAATTTTGATTTTGAACAAATTTTACGATATTTTATTTAATTTTTTGAGAAAATATTGTAAAAAGAACGTGTCAATGGGAAATTAAACGTATAATAAAAATCAACTGCGTCCATAAATGGCACAATAAGAATAATTAATAGAAAACAAGATTTTACGAAATACGATCTCAAAAAATAATTCGTTTGTTAAAATAAAATTCTATAAGCTTTAAAATTTGTTTAAAAATTAAATAAATGATGAAAATTGTTGAAAAAAATGATTATTTGATAAAAAAATTGATTATTTCGAAGTGATAAAAATCTGTACGATTATTCGGTTTGTTTTTATTTCTCATTTGATTTAATTCGATAAAATTAGTATTCTATAGCGATGTTTTTTTTTTATCGGGATGGAAAAAAACAACTTTGCATAATAACGAGCAAGTCCGATAATATTGTTATCGATACGGTTTTGATATAAATTCATTAAAATCGTGACAGGAATCGACACTTGGAAAAGGGATGAAGCGTGACAACGCAACGGCCGCGAATCGGAAAAGCTGTTGCATCACGAACGTCAGTCACGAATGAGTTCATTGCGCAATACGCTTTCACTGTGCTGGTTATTCACTATTCTTACTCTCACACTTTTGTATAGAAAGATATGCGGGCTTCCCGTGCCAGAGTCTGTGAATCGTTTGATATCGAAGCGATTATCTCAATTAGAATTTACCTTTTTTGCATCCGCTTGATTAATAAGTATTGTTATTGGTCGTGACGTTTGATCGACCGTCTTAATAGCAATTTTACGCTAATTCAAGAAAAAAACAATAATAATAATTTTAAAAAAATTTTAAACCCCAAAAAGAGAGAGCAAAAGAAACAAAACGGAATTTTAATTAATTGTCCAATTATTCAACGTCATTAAAATTGGATTCAATTAATATATTTCGTCCTTTCTTTTACCTGATGATAAATTTAAAAAAAAGAAAATGCAAATTTTTTGAGAAAAAATAAAAATCAAGATCGATGTTATCAAAAATCGAGACTTATCTACGAAATTTCTAAAAATCGTTCAAGGAGGTTCATTCGTTAGGCATGCGTTAAACGAATTCCAAGTTTAATTGTTTAAAATTCGTACGAACCTTCTCAACAATAATACTCAACTGTGGGTTAAATTTGAGAAAGTTTCACCGTCTAGAAATCGAGTTATTTGTTGTGAAAAATCGTCTTTTTTCGTAACTTCCCACAAGACCTCGTGTCAAAGTTGCGATTTTAAACACTGAATATCTCGATTACTAGACGGTGAAACCTTCTCAAATTTTTGACACATTATAATACGATGCTCAAGAAGATTTACACAAAATTTCAAAAAATTATCGATTTACGATGACAAATACAATTTTTTTAAAGCTTTTTTCTTTTTCTTCTGCTTTATACTTATTTATTGATCTGCACACGCGATTATTGAATATTTTGATTATATATATATAAACTTTTTTTATATATAAATACCTGTGCCAGACATAAGTCCATCTCTGAAGAGTAAATATTCCATAGCCGTAGCCCAATTGAGAGGAGTCGTGTCAGTATCATTAATAGTGAATGCAAGTGCATATGCGACGTGGTTATGAAGATTTTTTCCAACTCCAGGCAAATCGTGAATAACTGGAACCCCGACAGCAGTTAAATCTTCTCGAGGTCCAATTCCACTGTTCAATAGAATTTGAGGCGAGTTTACAGCTCCTAAAAAAAAAAAATATAGACAATAAAAATGATCAATATCGATGAGTGTTGATCAACGTGCATTTAAAATTGCTTCACAATTATTGATCTTACAAAAAACCACTTATACATTGCGTTAAGAAAATATTCGAAATTAATTTGTTTGGATAAAACAAAAGTTCGTAAAATTTTCAACCGTTTGCACCTCGTCCAATTAATTAATTATCAATTAATTGGCAATTAATTCATTTTCAAACTTTAATGAAAAATTTCGAGACTTTACCTCCACTCACGATGACTTCCTTCGTCACAGCAACTCGATGAATTTTATCGTCGTGAGAAAATTCGACACCAACAGCCTGTTTGTTCTGATCGAAAAGAATTCTCGTCACGGTTGAGTTCAACATAATATGAAGATTACGACGATTTTTAGCCGGTCTTAGGAAGGCCCGTGCAGTCGATAATCTCGAACCATTTCTCGATGTCGTTTGAGCAATTGCGAAACCGGTGTGAGTTTTTCCATTCAAATCAACGTTTGCATATCCTGTTTTGATTATTTCATTAATTTTGTTATCCAACTCCATATTCTATTATAAAAGATTTTTTATTCAAAAATACGGTAATTAAGGAGTTTGATTACTTTTCCGAAAACTGATGTTTCTTTTTGTTTTTTTCTTCATAAAGTTATTGATTCCACTGTAATAAAGAATAATCCCTCTGGGGAGGCTGATATTTTTCATAAAATCCATAAGTTATGGGGTTTTGACGTTTATTTAATGATCTGAAGTGTTCATCCTGTCAGTAGTCCTTAATCGGAGTAAAATTTTTCCATTTTCATACTTTTTTTTTTTTCATTTTTTGTTGATAAAAAGTGAAATCATAAAAAATGTCAGTGACGCAGCCCATACAAAAAAAAATTCCATCATTTTTTGGAAAAGTAATTAAACTGCATAATAACCAAAAAAACACAAACTTAAATTGTAAAAGTTTTGTATTACGAATGGAGAGTTGACCATTAACGTCATAGGGGATTGAGATCGGTACTGAATGAATTAATTAAATAAACTCGAACCTAATTCTCTGCCAGCTTCGATAATTGCATGGCTGAGAGGTGGATGATATGGGAATTGTGTAACAGTCAGTGGACCACCGACACCATGATAACCGTAATCCATATCATTAACTTGTTGATTGTCTTCGCTTTTGATAAAAAATGGTAAAACATCCTGATAGGACCAACCAGGATTACCGAGTCTGACCCAATCGTCATAATCCTTTCGAGATCCTCTCATGTAGGTCATACCGTTCATTACGCTCGTACCACCAAGAACCTGTTTTCGGTAGAAACTTTTTTTACTTCATAGATAAATCTTTTTTTTCTCACTCCTTTTTTTTTTACTCTTTTTATTCTTAAGTATCGTCGATTAATAGAAATCAGGAGTTAATTAGAAATGAATTTTTGCATGAGTGCTCTCGTTGCGATCCAAAGTACGAGGCTTATTTTATGGCTCGGTGATCGTAACAGTTGTGCAATCAATTTTTTTTCACATTTTACAAAGTAAAAGGTAAAAAAGAGGAAATTGTAAGTTTGACAAGTTTTCTTCTGTCATTTTTAATAATCAAGGAATTTTTCGAACCATAATAAATCCAGAAATTTTTTCGATTCATGCTCTGGTTTCGTTATTATTAATTTTTAGCTGGTCGACGTGGGTCATTCGTCTCGAGTCCTTTGTTTTTGTACTTTTAAGATTTCTGTCAAATTTTTCTTTCCATTTTATAAACAAAAAATCAAACAACGTGAATTGTTTGAGAATTTTTGAAACTTGTCAATTAGAGAAAAATACGATAGACAAGGGAGTCCCGCACGTTGATCGGAAAGTTGTGCCGAAAAGACGTCGCTCCGGCGTAAAGTTTCAATGAAATAAACAAACAAGTACAAACTTTTCCACGAGGCCAATAGCAGCGTCGATTATCCTTATTGAGACAAGCATCAGATTCGCTCTCTGTATTGTATTTCCAATCGATATCACTGCCAAGAAAATTGAAGAAAAACGATGGGATCTGTGTGCCGGTTGGTTCGTCATTACCGGCTTCGATGAGCAAGACAGAAAAGTTATCTTCTTCCGCTAATCTCGCAGCGACGGTAGCGCCCCCGCTTCCTCCACCAATCACTATAAAGTCGTAGCTATGAGATGGAATGAGGTAAAATTAATGAAATTCATAGATAGTGTCAAAATATATGAAAAAAATGGCTTTGGATGCTGCGAGAGGATTTAAATGTATAAATTTATAAACAGATCATTGTTCTCGATCTTTTATCTCCATAACAAGGTTTAAAGAAATTATTATTATTATACACGTAAGTAAATTACAATTATTTACAACATAGACTCAAATAACAATGGAATTATGGATATTTATATATTGCTCTTATAATCGAAATGTACTTTGGCTACGAAAGAGCATAACAAATGAACCCAGATCTTGATTTCGCTTGCGCAAATCGCTTCGGGCTAAGTTTAGAGCTCTCGATCTTTCCTCTCGTCCTCCGCGAGTATTCCTTGCGCAAGTATTTAATCGGAGCTCGGGAATCATGTCGTTTCTATATATATATATATATATATATATATATATATATATCTATACTTTTGTCAGATATCGTACAATCAGAGGGAAAGATTGCGTTGTGCAGGCGCGAGCCATCGTCTTCACGGACCCTATTCCAGGTCTCGGATGAGAAATGAAAAAAATTCATAGCCTATTGCGATTGTGATCAAAGGGAACATTTTATTCAACGAGTTGCAATCTTTTCCTTGTACTTTCGTGTTATTCTATCGACGAGGCCATTCAGGTGGTCGAACTATTTCAAAAGATTTATCGTTGCGCTTTGTAACTATTTCCACAAAAATCGGTAACGATCCTGACGATCTGTAGAAATCGAGAATTATTCTAGAGAACGAAAAAAATGTATCAAGCAATTTCCGGCTTTTTTTTTCTCTCTTCATTCTCAATGTTACAGCTTGGAAAAAAAATCATTTGTACTTTGGTTTCGAAAGCGAAACCAGGGCTCTTACGAGGGCAAGTCTGAAGTGAGGCGTCGAACGAAATCGACGAAAATATTAGGCTCATGGATTATTCCAACTAATGCCATAATTAAGTCGATTACGATCGCTCGAGTGAACAATTTTTTTTTGTGGCTTTCTTAATAAAATGTCTTTTATCGTAAATCAACTCTGAAAGATTTTGTCAACAACTTTTTATACGTTCGTATCACAATATCAAGTTACGAAGTTAATGAAACGAGGCAAAGTCAAAGAATAACAATAAAGTCAATAATTTAATGAAAAATGTTAAATTGTTCATTATTAATCGTTTGAAATTGAAAATAAACGTTTTGCAATTATTGAGAACATCCAGAAACGACTTTTTACAAATTTCGGTCAATTTTTAATACTGACATTTTTAAGAATCCAGTGAATACTTTTTAATCAGTTCGTTCCGAACGATGGCAAAGTGTTTAACACCGAAACACGATAAAATCAAACTTCGGAGCATAGTTGAACTTTGTGTTCACAAAAAAAAGAAAGAAAAAGAAAGAAATTGCTGAATTGCCAAACGAAGGTTTGTGTGAAAAGCCAAGTTCCCTCTTTTCCTCGTTTCGTTTCGACATGCAAGTGAATCGGTTTATTAGATCAGAGCACAGGGTTCCTCTACGTTTGTGGAATAGAGCTCGAAGGATAAATTTATGGCACGATGTCGATGCAAGTAGAGGGAGAATCCGGGAGTGTATTGAAAACGGTGCCGTTCTCACAGAGACGAAAAGCACGGCACGTTGGGAGATCAAGTTGTTGTATACAAAGACCACGATTCTTTCGTGTCTGCGATCTCTCTAGAATAATAATCCACACGAACTATTATTGGGACGGTGTAACGAAACACAGAAGTAAAAAACTTGAAGAAAAAAAAAGATAAAATAAGAAAAATATGAGAAAATGATTGATTTTTAATATTATTTTTCTTTTTTTCTATCAAAAATGGTCACAAAAACGTCACAAAGTGGAATTTTAAATTTAACTCCCGTAAATATACTGCGACGCTGTTTAGCATTTTTCTTGATGGCAAACGATTTTTTTGTGTCTGCGATCTCTTTGGAATAACAATCCACACGAACTATTATTGGGACGGTATAACGAAACGCAGAAATAAAAAACTTGAAGAAAAAAACAGATAAAATAAGAAAAATATGAGAAAATGATTGATTTTTAATATTATTTTTCTTTTTTTCTATTAAAAATCGTCACAAAAACGTCACAAAGTGTAATTTTAACACCAACGAATTTAGCAACAATATATTTAATGCCCATAAACATAATAGGACGCTGTATGGTATTTTCCTGCATAGCAAACATGACATTAGAGATAACATGATTTTAGAGATGCCCTTTAACGACTAAACACTAATATTTTACGACGATGCCCTGAAGCGATCCATCAAATGGTCCATCTGGCCACACCCAGTGATTGGCAGCCTCCAAATTACTGACAAACCCTTTTCAAAGAAAAATAATTACAACTGGAGCTATTTACTCGAAGAAATAATGACGAAGCACCTGGGAGCCAGTAACTAAAAGTCCAGCAAGCTCGTAAAAGTAGCTGAAGAGTTGTGTCTTCGTAAATTGGGAAGCGTCAAAGCAATAAGATAAACAACGATTTACCGTATAGAAAATGAAGAAAGATTAATGGAGAATTCTTGGAAACTAAAGAAACGTGAGAAATCCATGACAATTGAGACACTTAGATAAGTGCACGTGTCTTTTGAAATTCAATCTCGAAGTTTCTCGCAACGTGTGTTAACTTATCCAAGAATATAATTACGTAACACCATAACCACAACATTTCAAATACGGATGAACCTTATTATGCCGTTTCTATACCTTTGTGGTTTTTATAAAGTGACACTTTTTCGTCTAGCAGGTTAAATTATTTTGTTTATCATTATATATCTGCCATTTCTGTGACTCACCTCGTATCGACGCGATCACGGGGATGTGGGCGATTGCAAGGATCCTCGAGGTCGCATTGACTCCGCAAAAAGACCTCGAGGAGTCCCATGAAGAGCATGAACGAAGGTCCACCGCATGTCGAGGCCAAAGTCGGACCCGGAGAACTAGTCAGTGGACAATTGCAGCTCATCTATAGAAAAAGAAAAAAAAACAGAGAAAGCCAATGATTACAACTTGTATTTTGACATTCCAAGGTTCCATGAGACCGTGACCATCCGAGGCATAAAATTTATTGAGGGTTGTACGTGAAATAACTTTTCGACAATTAAAGTAGCTCCTCATTCCAAGACCAATTTCCTCATGAAGTAAAACAGAAAAGAAGAAGAATACTTTACATTGTTTTTTTTTATAAATAAAAATTTTGTTTTTAAAATTTGTTTTTTTTTTTTTTTTTTTTTTTTCAACCTCATTCAATCTGCCCTCAGGTGCATCGTGTACACATGAAAATCTCTTTAACAAATTAGCATAATTCCTCGATCCCGTTTTCCGAAACGTGCTCCGAGGATTAAATAAAAATCGTCAGAAAATCATCAATATCGTTTTTTGATGAATGACAGGCAGTTAAAAAAAAATTACATTTATTTTCTGGACTCTTATGCTGTGAACTCAATGGACAATTTATCATTAAACTAATAAACTAGACGAGCATAAAATTAATAAATTTGTATACATTATTTTATTTATCATGATTTTATGCACGTGTCTGGTTCACGAGCACTCAGGTCCATAGAATATTACAGTTAACTTCTCATTATTTGTTGCAATGAAACCTAGTTGATAACACGAATCCGGATGCAGAGCTTAATTATCAGTGATCCCGTGTGTTAAGTGCCGAATCAGCTCAAACATTAATTATTATTGTTTGTTATTATTATTATTATTATTGTTCAGGCTTTAATGAAAGGAGGGTAAACATGAGTATAGAAATTATCTATTGATATTTTAATCTGCTTAATTAACGAACCGGATGGAATGATGGGACGTCGAGACTCTCATTAACGTTTAAACTTTATCGATTATCGATCGAGACTTTAATTCATGCACATCGTTGTTACATCGCCCCAAAAACGATTCTAATGACCAACGAACGTAGAAAAACCTAAAATGGAGCATAAAAACAAAAAAAGAGAAAGGTGGGAGTTTAAAAACAGTTTAAAAAAAAAAGGGGGGGAAAATGGACAAGTGAGAACCGAATTTCTCGTCTTTAATTTATATTTCCGTCAAATTAGACTGTCTACCGATTTCTCTACCTTTCAACCTTCTCGCCATGACAGTGTTGACAAATTTCTGGTAAAACAACACTTTGAACTCGTTTCACTGACAGGAAATCGAGCCCATAAATGAAAATCTTTTTTCATATCATTTCCTCGTTAAAATACAGCTGTTTACATTTTTATACGTTGGAAATAAATGAGAGAAAAAATAATGCAATGATTGTGGCAGAAGAAAAATTTCTTTTTAACAATCTGCAAGAGGTGATAAAAATCAATGTTTTTTTTTCTTGCTCTCTCGCGTTCCGTGTATATTTACCATGTACCAAAAGCTTTTTCTTTTCTTCTTCCTGCTCCATCAGTATGAATAGCAGTCGCGTACATGGATGCACGTTGAACGAAAGAGCTCTAGAGGATACGCATCATAATACCAGAAGCCACAAATTGTGCAACGTTGTTACTTTTGTGAACGCGGTGCTTCCTTTTTCTAAGATTCTCACAATAGAACATACACATTATATACTCTTTCAATGTATGTGCTTCAAGTTCTGTGATGTGTAGGGGAACATGGGGCAAAATGGACCCCTGGGACAAAGCGGGCTATTCAATTTTTTTAATTATTGGAGCAAAGTGAGCTCTCCCAAAAATGAAGGAAAGTCAAACTTTTCTTCGAATTTGATCTTCCTTTGTCCCACTTTGTCCCAAAAAGAATTTTTTTTTCGATTGCCTGCTTTGCCCCAGGGGTCCATTTTGCCCCATATTTCCCTATATACTGCCGACTACAATACGCGTTTATATATATAGAAAAATACACACGTATGGATGAAGATAAAACGTAAGATCCACGTGCTCCAAATACGTACTAACAATATTTCATGGATTGAGTCATACTTTCACGCACGACCTCATACGAACCAACAATTCAAAATATATCTTCGTGAAAACTACATGCACATATTATTATTATTATTATTATTATTACATTTTTTTTCCATTACATCTTCTTAACCGTATAAATAACTTTCGACCACATATTTCTGAAAGATGAAAACTTTTTTCATGTCATAATATTTATTTTCTCATTTTTCCACTTTTGTTGGCTTTAGCATTTTTTTTAGTGTACTTAATTTTAATTTTTGGCTATATGAAGTAAAGAATCTTTTAAAAAAAGCTTTCAATATGTTCTAAAAGAATTTTAAAGTCGAAATATTCAGTAGTTCATTTTTTTATAACAATTTTTGTCACAGGGGTACAAATCTACCCCATGGTGGCAAGTACGTTATTCTATAGAGGTGTGGCAAGTAAGGGTTAATATTTTGAATTCTGGACTCGATTCGCTCATCTCATCGCTATAGAGAAGATCCGGAGCTCGGTCAGAAATGAAATTCTGTAAGACAGCTGATCGAATGACAACCAAACTACTGATGCTGACAGTATAAACACGACTCTATAAGGATCAGACGGAATCCAAAGTTCTGCAAGAAATCCCGAACTTTTGTAATCCGAAATGAACGCAAAATGGAGGGATATTTATTTTTTCCCCAAAATGGAAGAGTTTTAGGCTCTCGTTTCAATGTCCCAATTTTCAGAAATAAATGTTATAGTTTTTGAGTCTATAGATGTTTATAGATGACGTTTTGAAAGGAATGGTTCGATGTGAAAAAAAAAAAAAAAATGCTTAAAAGATGATTCTGTATTGTTATTAATATTAAAAACAAATAAAAAATTAAATGTCAAATGTGACAGTTATCACGAGATACAAAAAATTTTAGTCATAAATCACGAGTTCATGAAAGTTTCGAAGGAATCCTCTCGTTCATGGACCCCTCGTCGTAAAACGATGGTTTCTTTTTTTCGTTTTGTTTTTCTAAGTACGTACATCTTGAAAGCGTACTTAGGTATGTGCCATTTGTCCATTTGAGAGACAAGTCACGAGTGATCGATTCTGTTCGGAGCCAACTTGAAATGCCGTTACGTTCACTGACCGAGAACCGCGGCATTTGTCGAGTTCACGTTCGTTCGCGTGGATTACGAAACCGTCGTCTTTTCTTTTTTCGCAGCATCTTTGGTTCTTTATTCTTTTTTTTCTTTTTTTTTTCAGTGATCTTGAGTGCTTTTTTTTCTTATACACGCCCAAGATTGCGAATTCCAATTATAGCGGTAATCGTTTAGAGCCGACAATCGCAGGTATAACTTTATTGACACGCGTCGTTTGACGATCAAGTTCAAAGTTCAGTGGACGAAGGCGATGCTTCGTAATAGCTTCTTAGAGGTTACTTTACGTTTACACCAATATTGATCGCAAAGTGTTGGCTACGCGGAAATCCATATGACGATTGTGTCTGATATTTTGTTACAAAAAACTAATACAATCTTTCCATGTAGTTTTGGAGCTTTTTTAATAAAATTCCAATAAAAATTTATCAACTTAATTTATAAATTTGTTGAAATGACAATCGTTTCGATTAAAAAACTGTCAACAATGTTAATTTATTGTATTTTCGGAGCTTTTTCAAAATTTCTATAAAAATTTATGAACTTAATTTATAAATTCTTTGAAATGACAATCGTTGCGATTAAAAAACTGTCAAAAATGTTTATTCATTGTATTTTCGGAGCTTTTTCAAAATCTCAATAAAATTTTATGAACTTAATTTATAAATTCGTTGAAATGTCAATCGTTCCGATTAAAAAACTGTCAAAAATGTTTATTCATTGTATTTTCGGAGCTTTTTCAAAATCTCAATAAAATTTTATGAACTTAATTTATAAATTCGTTGAAATGACAATCGTTTCGATTAAAAAACTGTCAACAATGTAAATTTATTGTATTTTTGGAGCTTTTTCAACAATTTATATAAAAATGTATGAACTTAATTTTAAAATTCTTCGAAATGACAATAATTTTGATTAAAAAACAGCTAAAAGTGTTAATTTATTGTATTTTCAGAGCTTTTTCAAAATTTCTATAAAAATGCATGAACTTAATTTGAAAATTCTTCGAAATGACAATAATTTTGATTAAAAAATTGCCAACGATGTTAATTTATTGATAGGCATTGATCCTTGGCAATGAAGTATATATTTTCTGGAAAAACTTTAATTTGTGTTTCAAAATCAATTCAGTCAATAGTACGATAATCAGTGCGCCCTTAAATAGCTTGACATTAGAATCGTCGCTTCCAAAAATGCATATAAATGGTAGATCGTAACGTACGAACTCATTAGTAGAAAATTCCACATTCAATAACCCCGGAAAAGTTTAACGAGATTTCCGGTAGTCACGTGACTGCATTAAACTCGTTTAAATTATATTTCCCGAGCTTACCACGTATTCGCGTAATTTGAACCAGGAGAACCATTCGTCAGTGTTGATTGCTCTGTTCTACCTGTCTATCATTTCGTTTAACTCTCTATAAACTTACTTTAATACAAAATCGCACTTAGAGGTTGGGAGAAGTACGTGATACAGAGAAACAACTATAATACAATCGTATTTACACACAGATATGTCTTTATACTTTACATTTCAATGTATATTTGTACAGAGTGTTCCATTTTAGACAATCCATTCAAATATATTCGAAATTTGACAATTTCTGAAAAAGTCAACCTTCAAAGTTAATTGAAACGTCAACTACAGAGTAGTCATCGGATGTCTTTGATGTTCGAGTCTTACAAATCTTGTCGAGAACACTTTTTCAGAAATTATCAAAAATCAAAATTTTCAGAAATTATCAAAGTTAATTATCAGAAATTATCAAAATTTGACAATTTCTGAAAAAGTGAACTTCCAAAGTCGATTGAAAGGTCAATTTCAGAGTAGTCATCAGATGTCTCTGATGTTCAAGTCCGACAAATCTTGTGGAGAACATTTTTCAAAATTTTCGAAAATTGAGAAAATTGAGAATTGAGAAATTGAGAAAATTGAGAAATTGAGAATTGAGAAAATTTTCGAAATTTGACAATTTCTGAAAAAGTGAACTTCCAAAGTCGATTGAAAGGTCAATTTCAGAGTAGTCATCAGATGTCTATGACGTTCAAGTCCGACAAATCTTGTGGAGAACACTTTTTCAGAAATTATCAAAAATCTTCGAAATTCGACAATTTCTGAAAAACTGAACTTCCAAAGTCGATTGAAAGGTCAATTTCAGAGTAGTCATCAGATGTCCCTGATGTTTGAGTCTCACAAATCTTGTCGAGAACACTTTTTCAGAAATTGTCAAATTTCGAAGTTATTTGGATGAATTGTCAAAAATGAAACACTCTGTATATGGTTGAGCATCAGGTCGCACAGATTTGAGAATTCGTTTACGAGCATATGCAATTCCAACGTGAACCACACACGTTTCCCATGTGATCTTGTCTCTGTGGCACTTGTTTATTTATACTTCCCACATGGTTACTGTACATACGCAGTATTAAGGCATAAACTACTTTGCCAAATAATTCCGTTATATTTTGTGCCATATACTTGCAAGATCTGCAACTGGATGAACAACAAATCTCGATAAGACGAGTGTACGTGATACGAATTCGTTGTGGCGTATAGTTTAAATTATTGTGTTGCTTGCAGAGCAATTTAAACACGTAAACACTTAACAGACGTGGGACCTGTGTTTATATCTTTTTTTTTCCATTTTTTTTTTCACGTTTTTTTTTTATAATACAAATTGATGCCGGATCATTATGTCAAATTTGAAGGCAATCAATTAGTAGGGGGAATGCGAGAGAAATGACAAAAAATCAGAAACATATTCGTCTCCGAAATCCTTGCTATTTCGAAATAAAAAAAAGTGACACCTTCTCCTCTGACGAGAGAAGAACAACGTGTAACTTTTATTTTTCTTGAAAAATGGAGCTTCTCGAAGAAAAAAAAAACGTACGTGTAGGAGGATTTTTGCTGATTGAATATTGAGAACTGTCATTAAAGTCGAATTTTTGAACCATAAATGCTATGATTTTCGAAATTTCTCCTCAAGTAATTACAATGAAGAAGAATTCTCTCTGAGAGTTGTAAAAAAAAGAAAAAAAAAAAACAAAAGTCAGTGTAGAAGCTCCAGTTTTACGATTGCAAATGCGCATTTTATTTGGCATTCAAAATCCAAAACTTTCACTTATTTTTCAGTGATTTATTTTTATTTTTTATGGGTATGACCTCATTTGACTCACTTTTCATAATAAGGTCAACGTATGGATGAATCAAGGCCACCAGGGGAACGAATTTATTGTGAATTATCAGTTTCATGAAAATGTCTCCATTTTATTCGAATTTTTTTATCACGTGCAATTTCTTTCGCGCAATGCTCGTTTTTTTTTTAAATGCAATTCGTGTATTTATGTCCGATCATAAAAATTTACAGAAATAATACAGTTCTTTCATTTTTATCGGTTTTACCACGACGATAATTATCGCGAACATACCTCCCTACAAATGTTTCTTTTTTTTCTTTGTATTTCCATAAATTTTTTTTTTTTTCTCTAAACACGGTGTCCTGGGTAATTATTCGCAAGATCGTCGCGGCGTAACCGTCACGCAAAGGGAATTACGTATATCGGCGAATCTAAAGACAGAGAGTTCGCGTCCGTCACCTCTCTGCATCTCTTAACTCTTCGTCGTTTACTTTTTTTTTTTTATTTACTTTTTTTTATTACTTTTTTTTTTTACCGATGCAATTTTACTCTCAATTTTATTGGCCAAACACCTCTATATATTCATGATTGCGAAAACATTTTATTTTTTTTCTATCGCTGCATGCTCGTTATATTCTACATTGTAAAGGGATTGTCACGTCGTAGCCGTGAGAATTTATGAAACTTAATTTACCAGTTCGTAAGAGTGAAGAAAAAAATATGGAGCATAAGAATTTATGGATTATTCACATAATGGAAGGGAGTTATACGATCGCGATGTCATTTTAAGTTTCACGAACGAGTTCACGGGGTGCCGATCGTAAAACCGGTATTTTAGAAGACACGCTCCAAATGACGTTTTTTTTTTTTCAGGACCGCGCCTACGGTCCCTAAAAAGAAGAAAAAAACAGTGACGAAAAAAATCGAATAAAAAAAATGGTGTGAGAAAAAAAAACCTGGAATCTCCGACACGATTTTTATTTTGATCGCTTACCGGAGCCACTTGCCGTACAAATAATTCATCCGTAATCCGCCACGAATTGCGTACAAGGCCCTTTCACTTTTCCATAAATTATATAAATTTATATTCTCTTTATTTTATCGAATTAAAAAAAAGAGAAGAAAAAAAATGAGACAATTATCGAAGTTTTCTTCAGATTTTCTTCACTATCACTCGACCCTTTTTTTTCACTATCACTACGACACCGTCGACACAATAATCTCTCTACCATCATCGTCAGCATATTTACATACCACTTTTGTTAATTTTTTCCAAACCGATCGCGTGCATCCAACTAAAAGTACACACGCTAGACTCAACTCTGCATTCTCGTACTTTAAATCATAAATATCGTGAAGAATTTACAGTCAACGAACTTTTAGTAACTCGCTCATATTTCCCACGATTACTTTCGCGATTCTTTGTCACGTGCACTACACGCGAGTATACGAGAGCGCGTAATCTGACGTTGACAATTAATTATATCAACGTTGAGATGATTTTTATTTTGTAACGTTGTAATAAATGTCGAATAGATAAAAAACGATTTGTCAAATTGAATGAAATGAGTGACTTTTTTGTTTTGTTTTTTTAACGCCCCTTAATTTTTTTCTTACAAAACACAAATTTAAAAAACGCTCAACTCACCTTGCAATTAATGAGAAATGTCAGATGTTTGAAAATATTCTCGATCGATGAATTTTTGTTGAAACACTTTTGTAATCTTATGAAAATCGGATTACCCTGTGAGATACCAGTGACGACGATGGTCCTGGTTCGCGGTCTCACGACCAACAAGCGACTAGACCGTTACCATTCTCCTTCGCGGTTGTAATATTCGACAACTGCTGCTCCACCACCTCTTCGGTATTCTCTGCGGGGGCTTCGCGGTTCTTGGGCCCGTAGGTCCCCCAATAAGTATGCAACAGTTTGCGCTCCTCTTTTAAACCGGAATGCAAAGGTCCCATTCTCGAATTCATTATTTTGTCTGGACTTTTTTTGCCGCATGGATCTTTTATCAAAATCTTTATCCATTTCAATAAATCAACGGATAAATTTTTTTTCTATGATTTTTCTTTCAAGTTCTTGAATTCAAAATGTTGGAAAAATAAAAAGTGACGTGAGAGATCTTTGTGGAGAACAGAAATGCATTAAATCAGTAGTTTTTTTTTCTAATTTTTTTTTTCTTCGACTATCGCGATCTTTATTTTCCTTTATTTTTTTTTTATTGTTCGTTGTCGTAAATTACCGATCTCTGTATTTAAATAATTTGATTGAATGAATAAATGAATAAATAAAATATTTTATTTATTTTTATTTTGTATTTGCCTATTCCTGGCAAACTTTAGATTTTCTATAACGTATATTTTATTACTTCGTCTTATTTTATCCTTTTCTGACTGAAAAATCTTTTCGACTCAAGCAGGTGTCTCGTAATTACGTTTTTTTCTTGCCTTTCTCATTTTTTCTCGGCTACAATCAAATCGTGATAAGCGAGGTCATGAATGAAAAATCTTGGCATGATTAACAGCCAATCCGGATGAGCCGATTGCATTCTCCCTTAAAGCCTTACAGCCATATTTCTTGGGCGTCCAAATCGAGAAAAATCTTTTCAGTTTCGATATATTTTCTTCATTTAATAGTTTACTGTCATGTATTTTGTGTCAAAATCTTTCATTATTATTTTTTAAAATATTTTTTCGCTTTTCTCATAATCTCAACTATTGAAAAAACCGGTAGCAGCGTGAAACTTGAAGAAAATATATTTTCGAAACCCCTAAAGAGTTGCCAAATGATCAAAATTTCCAAAGTGACACATAATCGTATTTGTGAGGTGAAAAAAATTTGATAAACAGTCAGAAAAAAGTTTTGGCTCGACCCAAGACGCCAACAAAGTATTTATTGGAAGCGTAATTTATTTTTTCTTTTTCAAAATAATTTTTATAACAATCTCAACGAAAAAAAGGACACGGAGTAACAAAATAAATGAATAAGAAATTATGTTAATAGTTGTGAATACTTTTGCGAACCTGGTGAAGCCGCGAATTGATAAAAATGCAATAAAATGCGCGTAAAACTTGATTTGGCATGAATTGCATACAAATAAAATGACCTCAGCATCAAGCGAAGAGATTATTTGAAAGATAATCACCGCGTTGAGTAAATAGCGACGAAGCATCATAGTGTGCAGCGATTCAAAGCGATATATTCCTGAATGAATCGAACGAAATGCTATCGTTGCTTCTAAATCGAAGCTCCGTATAAAACGATTCGAACAGCATCAGCAAAATAGCATAACCGCTGCATATTTGCCCTTTGTGACTATCCTGTATTTAATCGTGCAAAAACATATCCTTTTGCTATACGGACGAAAAGAGAGACAGAGAGAGAAAGAGAAAGAGAGAAAGAAAGAGAGGGCGAGAGAGAGGGAGAAAGAGAAAAAGAAAGAGAAAGAGAAAGAGCACGCGAGAAAGAGAGAAAAAGAAAAAGAGAGAAAGAGAGAGAGGGAAAGAGAGAGAGAGAGAGAGAGAGAGAGAGAGAGTCATTGAAGCAGAGAGTAGCAAAAGGATGAGTGGTAACGATGAGTTCGATGAGTAATACGCTTCGATGCATCGACAGACACACGTGTTTGATGTTGTACGAGAGAAAACGGTTAACCTGTAATACCAATTGAAACTCGTTTGGTAGCCATCAGTATAGAAACTTGGTTAAATCGTTAAACGGAGCTTTTTTACCGAGTCACTGACTGAATGAATAATAAACAATACGTGACGTAAAAGAAAGAAAAAAAATATCAAAATAATAATAAAATAAAATAAAAACAAAAATAACACGTCTATAAAAAGGCTATTCGGTAATTCTTAATGGAAAATCTAATTAGCGAAAGTTTGTACTCATTTATTGACCGATTGACGATTGAAAAATGAAATAATTCACAAGCGCGTGACTAATAAATAGAAATCAAAGTACAATAAAAGAATTTTTAGTCAAGTTTGAAAAGTTTAAAGAGCAAAGGTCTCTGATTGACTGGATAATAAGCGATGGATGTTACGTACGTGCAAAACGTATTAGAAAAAGGCGTGAAATATATTTCTCGTTCGGAGTGTCCCTCACGATGATTTTATAAATGTTGTGTCTGTGGTGAAAAAAAAAAAATATATTTCGCAAGGGGAGGAGAGGCTCGATGACTGTGCGTGACTGCGTCGTCACGCAGAGATCATTGTTTTTTTTTTTTTGTTTCAATTTTCATAGAGGGCATTCTCTTTATGTCGAAATTCAAGGAAATCTGATCATTTTTTTTTCTCCACAAATCTTATCCGTTCGGAAAACTGATAAACATCGAGACAGTCTGCCGGTGATATGAATGTTGACAAGCTCGATTGTTCTCAGTAGTTTTTTATTCGACCTGAAGAAAATTTTAAACAGCTCGGCCAGGGATAAAAAAAAAAAAAAACATAAGAATGTTTCTTATGGTTTTTGAAAAAAAGAAAAAACGTCCAAGCAAAAATTCTCTTTTCGTATTCTTGCCACGATGTTGTCGAAAAGAGACAATATTTTGAGATTTTTTGCCACATTTTTATGGTAACATTCCCTCTGGCGTTTTTGGCGTTGAAAAACTTATTTCTCTCTTCAGAGGCTTCTGGATAATACAAAATTGGCAAGTGTTGCATTACACAATGTAGGTTCACACATTATACCGAAGTTTACCATTGAATTGAGAACGTCAAGACTGAAACATTGTTGTTGTAACGACGATGTACTTTTACTGTCGATTTCGTGTCTCATCACCGTATCGAAAATTTTTTTTTTTTTATTTATTTTATATTCCTGCAATTCTATGATATTAACATTTGATTTGAACGTAAATGGAAGTCGCGAAAATGCTCGTAAATAAAAAATACAAAAAATGTAAAAAATATAATAAAAGTTTCTCAACGATCTTTGCTCTAAAATAAAAAAAAAATGTATCTGTCAAAAAATTTTGTTTTTTTTTTTTTCCACTCTTTTTTGGAAGAAAACATTTTATGTTTTACTTAAAACGTTCTTTAATCAATTCTTGTTACACGAGCACGATTAAATTTGCACCTGTTTGTCTGGTAAAGAAAATTTTGCAAAGCACCATAAATCAAGTCTGAATAAATCGCCATGTATAACTGTTGACTGGTTCGTTTATGAGGGAATGTGTCTACACGGAGAGTTCTGAAACAGCCCTAATTGCCCCGAATTCTTTCCGGACGTTGTATAGAAAAAAAAAAGAAGAGAAAAAAGTGGTTCTACCAATTGGAGGCACTCGAGACTGCACTCGTAAAACCTTTTTTCTCGGAATAGAAAATAGCCTCAGGCTCGTATCAAATTTGCAACGAAAATATATGCATTTTTTTCTCTCTCTCTCTTTCTCTTAACGTCGTAATTACTCCGTTTAATGCCATTTGTTCGAATTTATCAAATAAACCACTCAATCAAACTGACGCATTTGTTAGAAGACATTTTGAGGAAATTTCGTAATAAGGAGATGATTAGAAGATATTTTTCTACGAAGTAATATTTTAACTTTTTTTTCTTTTATTCAACTTCTAACCATTTTTATTTGCCGTTTAATGTTATCTCGAAAAATCATTTTTCAATAGTGACAGACGACGAAGACATAAAAACACTTGTTAGAAATTAGCCATTTGGAAAAATGATGAAACAGGCTCAAAAGATTAAAAATAGTTGTTTGAATTTGCATGAATTTCTTATTGTGTGTCGCAAGCCAAAGATTTCGTATCCTGTTAAATAGATGAACGTATTTGACTCCCACAAAGATTCCATATTTGCGAAACTATTTGCGGATTCACCTTTCACCGTTCGCGGTATACAGGAAATAGTTCAGTTTGAATACGTGCCTCGAAGCAACACACACACACACACACACAAACAGACAGCTTTTCTCAAACGTCAATTTTCAAAAATAATTTCCTCGATCATTTGTTTAATTTTATATTTCCATTTCTAATGGAAGTGAAAATCATAATTACGTCATAATTTTTAAACGTCAAAAAAAAAAAAAAAATTTGACGAATTTGAAAATTGAAATTTGAATTTTGAAAAATAATTTCCTCGATCGTTTGTTTAATTTTATATTTCCATTTCTAATGGAAGTGAAAATCATAATTACGTCATAATTTTTAAACGTCAAAAAAAAAAAAAAAATTTGACGAATTTGAAAATTGAAATTTGAATTTTGAAAAATAATTTCCTCGATCGTTTGTTTAATTTTATATTTCCATTTCTAATGGAAGTGAAAATCATAATTACGTCATAATTTTTAAACGTCAAAAAAAAAAAAAAAATTTGACGAATTTGAATATTGAAATTTGAATTTTGAAAAATAATTTCCTCGATCGTTTGTTTAATTTTATATTTCCATTTCTAATGGAAGTGAAAATCATAATTACGTCATAATTTTTAAACGTCAAAAAAAAAAAAAAAATTTGACGAATTTGAAAATTGAAATTTGAATTTTGAAAAATAATTTCCTCGATCGTTTGTTTAATTTTATATTTTCGGTTCTAATGGGAGTGAAAATAATAAAATAATAAAATAATGACTGGCGATACGAAAATGTGACAGACATTTACTTAAAACTTAAACTTAGAAACTTAAAGAAAAAAAAAAATTGAGTAATTTGAAAAGTTTGACAGATGAAAAAAAAAATAGATTTATTGTTTTTAATTTTCATACAAATTTTTTTAAAACTAATTAAAAATCGTCTCGACCGTGTTAACTTCTGGTCAATGATTTGTAATAAAAGTGATTCCTCAAGAAATCTTTTTACGGCACTAGTGTTTCCCCGCAAGAAAAATACTCGGTTCGCTGAGCACGTTAAGTGTTCTTCCATTCAATTAAACGAGCCAAATATCTGTTCTGCTATCTACGACCATTCATCGCCACAAAGCCTGTAGTAAAAATGTTCCTGTTGTTTGAATAACCCTGCAGGAATGGCGATATAACGAGGACGAGACACGAAGATGTATTCTCCAGAGATTTGCTCGCCTCTTGCTCGTAGTAATCGTTAGAAAAAAGTAATCATTTTTAACAACTGGTAACGGTACCTTTAAACGCGGAAATTCTTTCAAATAATCATTTACTTTCGTACACTGAAAGAAAGAAAAAAAAAACAAAAAAAATTGTCGATTCAATAACATTTGATATTATTGGTACATTTCGTCGTGCGATCAGTTGAAAAACGAGAATATTTTTTAAATACTTAATAATTTTGCTATGATTATATAATTTTATTGGCACCCTGGAATGAGATATTCGATTGATTCAACAATTTTTTCCCTCAGTGTACCTTGAAAAAAAAAAAAAAATGGAAAAAAAAAATAGATGCATAAACTTTGAATTGACGATCGTTCGTTGACTTCAAGATTGATTAATCTCTGAAGAAAAGCTTTGGAAGCAGATGGAAAAGTTTTATAGGGAAGTCTGATAAATGAATACCTTTTTATAGAAATTACCATTACAAAGGTCGATTTTTCTTGAACGTTTTGTGCTCTACATCGTCGTATAAATGATGATCGTCGAGATCATCCGACGATTTTATTTCACGATTCGATGGGCTATCAATATTGATTCGATCGTTCTCGAAAGAGCTTCCATCCTCGGGTACAACATCATCGACGTAATCAACCCTCTCGTCGTAATAATCACTTCCGCTTCTATCATCGTTCCATGTCCCACGCCTATTAACCACCCAACCGTTTATCGGCTCTTCGTTCGATGATCCATCATTCGTTCGATCGGAAAGCTAAACGTTAGCAATGATGAAAAATGCAATGAAAAATGCAATGACACGGTTCGAATGAGAGAAAATCAATTGCTGGTTCGATTTCAGGAAATGCAGAAGTTTTATAAGAATTAAATTTATTCCCTGAAGGTCAACAGATCGAAAAGTTTGCGAACATTCTTTGTTGGAATCTTTGATAATATTATGATTATAAAATTTGGTAATTTTCGCCTTATGACGAAAAAAAAAAACAATTTTTAGCAAAAGTAATCGAACTGCAGAATCCCCAAAAAAATGATTCGCAATGTGAAAAATTTGTTGAAAAGTAAAGTTTTTAATGTGAGATCGGTTTGAGGAAAAACTTACTTTAACGTCATCCCCAGAATTCGAAAGATTCTCATCAGTTGGATCGTCGTCGTATTCGTATTCCCATTTCACGTCATTGACCTTAACGTCTCCGTCTCCAGTCCGATTTTGCATAATCGATGCAGCTTCGACTTGAAACGCATTTTCTAAATTATTTGGAAAGTCCGATCTTCCGCCGTAGTGTTGATCGCGAAAAAAATTGGTGGCTTCATTTTCCCGGAAGTTCTCATCATCTGGGTCATCACTGTCTTCTCCGGAACCACCTTCGATCGTGTAGACCGGAAGAATTGTTGAATTTTTCGGTGGATTTGAAAACTCCTGGAAAATTTGACGGGTCGGCGATTCAATGTAGCCCTGAAGGTTGAGCAGCAATGGAAATATTCCATCATCGCTTTCAACGGAGTAATCGTCTGCAGTCTTCGAAACATCTTCATTTTTGTTCACTTTCTCTTCACGTATACTTTTACTCTTAACAGGAGTAATTCGAGGTTTTAAATTCTTTCTCGATGATGGAACATTCGAAGGTGAATTATTTGGATGGTCCTGTGAGAAGAATTAATCAACGATGTTGGTCCAAATGATTTTATTTTCAAATGTCATTAACTTCCAATATTTAAATACTGAAAAACTAAAGAAAAGTATCGCTATTCACCCTTGAGATTAAATTGCGATGGTCAAATTCGTCTCTCACATGTTTACGAAAAAACCAGCTGGAAGGATGTCTGTAACGGGAGTTCCACAAATTAGGAAGCTCCATGGCCTGACCTGGTACATCGTTTAAACGATCCTCGACGAAAAAACCTCGCGTTAGTTGGTCGTTTTTTTTGTCCTCGGCGACGAGGCTCCGTTTGGAAGAAGTTGCCATTCGCCTTCTATTCTCTGGAGTATCAACGATAGGGATTCCGAAAGAGGGTGAACGAGTCCCGGAAATAGGATGGAATCGTTCATTCGGATAAGAAGTCCAATGATACTGCGGCTGTGGTAGGCTAACTTTGTTACCGGGGATGTAAGGATCTCTGGGAGATAAGAAAGGATCAACGTCGACTCGATGAGTCCTCGATAAAGTAGATAAAACTGGTGAACCACCTTGATTATTTTTATCATAAAGATTTCTCCTGCTGTAATCCAAGAAACGTAGATAGTCTTCGCGCTTTCTTAGTTCCTTAAATTCCCAGGGATATCCGGAGTAGTAGGGATACGAATTTTCCCTTCCACTGGGAAGATTCTCTTGGAAACTTGGAACGTTAGCGTTGTCGTAAGGAAATTCACGAGGTTGAGAATCTTGATGTTTGGAACGGTGATGAGAGATGAAAGGGAGACTGGATTCTGGCCAATTAGGATAGTTCAAATTCCTATCTCCCATTGGATACGATTCAAAGTTTTCTGGTGTTGCAAATTCCGAGCTTCCATAGCGTTCGTTAAAGGATTTCATCCAAGAAATGTCAGGGTAGGAAGAGTTTTGAGAGTAAAAATTCATTGGATCTTCCATTAACGATGGATACATTGGTGCAGAATCGATCGGAGATTGAAGGATTCGTTGGTCCGGAGAAATAGCATCACGTTCATTGCCGTCCTGTTGCCATTGAGGATAAGCAGGTGGAAAAAGTTGATCCTGCCAGGATTTTGGATCAAGATAAACGGGATTTTCTTTAGGTGGTTGGGGGAACGACCAGTTCGATGAGAACGGAGGATAAGGTGGATTCAACGAAGCAGTGTTATCGTAATCTTGATAAGGGAAAGCTTCGTGCATTGGAGGCTGCCAGGATGCGATATTTCCAAAATTTTGTCCAAACGGTTGATTCCGTTGGAGGATTGTTGGATCAGTGGGATATAGTGGCGAACGATCGTTTGTTCCTGTCCATGGTGGATTAATCGGATATGCAGGTAACTGGGAATTTTCATTGTTGCGCGTTACGTCCAATTGCGTCATTTCATTTCTTGGTAAAAACAAATCTCTGCTATTTTGAATATCAATGTTTTGCAAGCCTCCTCTTCCGTAGTCATTTTGAAACTGTAAACTTTTCCTATATTCGGTGTTTCGATATTTATTCAAATGCTCTGAACCGGGAAAGATTTCACGGCCGTCGTGGCTCCCGTCGCCGATATTACCGTCTTGTCGGACAAGGTAATTCGAGTCCATTGAACGGTTCGTCGGAGACGGTGGCAGCCATTTTTGAAATGCTACATTCGTCACGGTCATTGCCCGGACTTCCTCCAGCCAAAGGTCGTAAGCGGCAGGTCCTAGCATGTCCTTCACGGATTCGAGCCATTCGACAAATTCCTTTAATGGAACAACATTTATAATTGCACGTCAATTTATCGAACGTACCTCCTCGTAATGAGGTCTTTGAATCCACCTGCTAAAATTTCATTCTTCGAAGAACTATTTTCCTACCTGATAATTTTCTTCCCTGTCTGCTTTTTTAACCCACGTTTCTACGGCTTCCACGCCAGTCATCGATTTGAGATAATTCAACCAAGTTGTTAATGAAGTCACGGTAGGTTTAGCAGCTTGACCTAAAGTTATATTTGACCTTGAATTTCATCATTTCTCAATCTGACCATCATGGTCTGCATCAATGTTTCTCTCTTTGAAAATTTATCAAATTTTTATCATCACCGTTCGATCGTAATGGAATATTTTTTATTCCCTGCCCTGAAGAATTTCTTTCCTGCTTCGTATAAAAACTCAACTTTATATCGTCCCTCCAGACATGCGGAGGCGACGGAGACGCGTTTACCGGGATCGTAAAGGGTTTGTGGCAGGAACGAGATATCCTGCAGCTTTCTCGTTTGCAAGGTCCTTTCGACTCAGCTCTACACTCTTCCCCCTTGGGGCATACCCAACCCCGACATTGTTCTTTCTCTTCGAGCTCCTCTTCTGAAACAATTGTGTCAAAACAACTGTTGATCCTTGGGGCGAATACCTTTTGAATCCGACAATTTATCATAAGGTAAATACGAGGGGTTTTAAAAAACTTGAGAAAAACCTCATGATGACCTTCTTTTCATAAATCGTCTCCATCTCCCCCATGTTTTTTCAACCAATAATTGTTTTTTAACTGTCAATTCATACGATTTACAAATTCGAGCAATTATTTTGATATCTGGCATTCGAAAAATCATTAAATCGATAGTATCGAGTGGTTTAAAGTTTTTACATAAAAAAAAAAACATTCCTACCACTCTTAGCTGAACAATCGGGAGCATGTTTGCACGATGAACCGTTACAATTTTGTTGAGGCCTTCGCAAGAAACATTCGTGTTCAGAAAGACATCCAAGATTTCTGCATTTTTGAAGCCACGTTCTAACCTCTGTCGGGAACAAATATTCATCAAATTCTATACATTTTTATGGCGAATTGATCGAAACATTTCCATGCACGTGCGTTTATGGAGATTTCCATTATAAACAAAGTAAAATATATATTTGCTGCTAAAAATGAAATATGTTTACCTTTCGTTTCCGCACAACTTTTCAATAATTTACAGGGTGGTTTTGCGCACAAAGATTCCCGAAGAATACAGCGATGACCAGATGGACAATGAAAGTCGACGCAGGAAGCTGGTCCTTCGAAAAAGTCTCGCTCGGAAACGCATCTCGCAATTTGTTGTTCACACTCTAAACCATTTTTGTTTTAGAAATTATTTATTTTTCGTATGTTCCAAAAAAAAAACATCATTTACCTTCGTCCCATCGACACAGACGAGCACGCACCAGACAGACGAATCCTTTGCTGCATCGAACGTCCTCGCAGGTAGATGGACCTTTCAAGGACTCTGGAAAAAATCAAAAATTCTGTCAATGAATCCCTATTTTTTTTTTTTTTTTTTTTTTTTTTTTTTTTTTTTTTTTAATTGGAGGATGGAATTCCAAAAAAAATATAAACTGACCTTTTCGCGATTTAGAACAATAGAGCATGTTGGGACAGGGTGGAAATTTGCACCAAAATTTTCGACTCACACATTGATCGCCTCTTTTGCATTTAAGATGAGCGCATGCTTTTGGATATTCTGCACTAACTTGTCCTTGCAAAAAATCATTTCAATTATTTACCAATTTCACATTTCCAAAAAATTCGAAATAATATTTACACACTTACCTATGCACGAATTTTCCAAAAATACATCTTCGAACATACAAAATAATATTACGAAAAGCCAAATACGAATTTTTGTGTTCACATTTTTTGGGTTCATGGCTATATTTTCTTATGAAATAGTCTTACGGATCAATGTCTTTAACTCTTGACTCGCGACTGATCGGTATGTAGTGCAAAACGAGTCTGAAAGAAAGAAGAATTTCATTCATGTCCCTCTCGCTCCTTCATAATTGTTGATTGTAATTAAAAACCCAACACAGGATGTAAATTGTCAACAAAATGAGCGAATACTTGCTCGAACGATATATCTATCATTCCTTGCTATCTGTTATCGTTGAATTACGGTGCAGAGACGAATTGGTGTCAATTTGGACCCATTAGCTCAAATTTATCATTTCAAACGCTTTTTTTCCAACACTGAAAATGAATTTTGTTGAAAAAGATTCATAATTTCGTTGAATTTTTGTTATTTCACCAGAATATTTTGCTGACAGTCTGGAAAAACGAAAGATTTCAACTTGATTACATTTTTAACAAAAAAATCAACTTCTCCAGAACTTCGTTTTGAACGGAGAGATCTGAGATATTGATTAAATTATTCATTATATTTACAGCACTTTCCCGAGCTCGATGTACTGATTATATTTATGAAAAATAATCGACAAACCATCGAAAATAAACAAAAGTAATTCCTACGTACATCAACAAAAAATGCATTAAAATGGTCCTTAAAAATTCTAATTGAGGAATCGAACACCAGCTCAAGAATATCAATTCACAAAGCATCATATTTATTTTTATTTTCTTCATAAAAAATAATAAAAAAATGAAAAACATGTGCTTAATATATCGAAATAATATAAAATAAGAATCCAATGTTTCTCCATCCGTGTCAATATACACAATTACGCAAATCACTAAAAAAGTCTCATTACAATACGGTCGTATAAACATTTCGAGCAGGTAATTGCTCGATATAATAATTATTAATTAAATCCAAAATAGTACACAGCCTGAGGCAAATAAATTCATGTAGGAGAGAGGCGGGCAAAATGGAACACTTCGGTAGATCGAAACATTTCCCCAAAAAAGTGATTTTCTTATTTTTCAAGTCGAAATTCAAATAATTCGATAATTCGACTCAGGACATCGAAGTAAATAGAAATTTACCTGCCTCTCCCCTGTCGCTATAAAAAAACGCTCGTTAAATCGCTATAAGTACGAGCAGATTTGATATTTCAGTATACGAATTATCGTCGTACGTCTACTCATAAAAAAATACGTAACGATATAAAAAAAAATGACAATATAAAATTATCCGTAATAGTAAAATAATTATAATAAAATTACGATCATATTTCAAGGGAATTTCGTACTCATGTCGTGGAGTCAAGTAAATAAATATACTTGAAACTATAAAAAAAAAAAGTCACGAAGTATCAAACACACTTGAAACTTTGACATTTGGTCAATGTCAAATAACAAGTTTGTCACAATATGGTTTTGTCATGCACAGAAATATAATCTTCTACTTATATTTGATATAAATAAATATATAAGAATATGAATATTCTATAATAGAATCTTCAACGAAACATTTTATTGGAGTATGTCGAAATTCCAGGGGTCCATTTTCCCCCAAATATGTTAAAACTCGTTGAAATTCAGTGCGATTGAAATTGGGCCAAATTGCAAACGATACGTTTGTTTTAGACTCGTCGTTTTCGTACATTCGTACATTCGTTCGTACATTCGAATGAATGTCAGCGATGTTTATGATACATTTGAATGTTTATCGGCCATTCTTCGTCATGGATAATCAAAATTAATGCTAATAAGTCAAGAGTCTTTCATTAAAATAAAAGAATAAATATATGAAAATACGATGTACTCGATAGAATTATCTGGTCGACGACAAGACACTACAAATTAGAGCAATCTCGTTATTCTCGCATTTTCGAAATCCTAAGTATCGATAAAATCTCTGTAAAAGTTCATTTCACTGAAAAAAGATTCAGATGGAAATTCATCAAAGAACCAGACAAAAAAACGGAATGAGTTTTGTCATTGAACCAATCAGGAATCCACATTTTTAATAACGATTCGTTGAAGCAGACCAGCCAAAGCACTCGTGAATCCTGCGTTATAATCAAGAGTCACTTCGGTATAAACGTAATCCTCTCTACGATCCCGAAAATTGTCAGTCTCGTCTGGCCCTGACACTAGTGCACCGTACAAAATCTGAGGATTAGGATTTTTGCTATCAAATTGTGGCCAACCACAGGCTGCTGGACGACTTGGACAGGAAGCGGCTGCATGATGCGGTTGCTTTGGGGGATTCTTTCCCCAACCAATCACGTAACTCCTTCCTGGTACGAAAAAAAATAATAAGAACTTTTTTTTTTTGAATGAAAAAGAATGAGAAATATTGGAAAAGAGAAATATTAAGTTTGCATTCATTTGAATCTAAAAATTGATTGAATTGACGTCAAAATCGAAATAATTAAATCAAATCCCCAACCAATCACGTAACTTCTCCCTGGTATGGAAAAAAATAATAAGAACTTTTTTTTTTTTGAAAGAAAAAGAATGAGAAATATTGGAAAAGAGAAATATTAAGTTTGCAATCATTTGGATTTAAAAATTAATTAAATTTACGTCAAAATCCAAATAATTAAATGACGAGGCAATCAAAAATTATTTTTTTTGTCTACTTAATTTTTCATTTCGATGGATTATATAGCTCAATATTTTTATAATTTGGGTTAATAATATTCGATACTTTTTTTTTTTTTTTTTTTTTTTTTTTTTCAAAATCATTAATATGTTTTAATATATTAATACGATATTATAAATTTTATTGAAATTCAATTACCTCCACCACCGAGCATGTAATGAATTTGTTTCTCGGCAAAATCACGATATTCTTGCGAATTACCAATATCCGTTGAATCGGCGGCTTCAAGGCATACGAAAGCGACGTTTGCGGCGTGACACAAAGTGCCGAATTTGTCGATATAGAGAAGTCCCTTGGGTGTTCGTTTCTGCTGATGTACCGAAAAGTCACAGAACGCGCGAGCTGCATTCTGATATTCCGATTGTCCAGTAAGTTGAGCGAGCAGAACCTTTTTTTTTATAAAAAAAAGTTTTGTATTATGGCTCAATGTTGTCATGGATTCAAATCCATACAATAAACAAATAAAAGTACAATTTTGATGAAAAAAAAAGAATTATCCGCGATTGTGATGAGTTTATGTCGAGAAATTCCAACAAAAATCAATTTTCCAATTCGATTAAATTTCTTCTTTTTATCTTTTGGTATTCTTCTGTCACGGTCTGGCAATATGAGTTAGAATATAGGTGGCCCTAGCGCAGTGGTTAGCGCTCCGGACTCAGACTCCGCGGGTCCCGGGATCGAGTCCCACTCGGATCACCTTTTTATTCGCTCATTATTGCTGGACCGTGCCTCGTCACAAAATGGTGTCAGAAGTTTCGAACCGACTACACGCTCACTCAAAATCAACGGCCCACAGCGGCAATTACTAAGGCCCACTGCGGCAAATCTACGGCCCACAGCGGCACATACTAAAGCCCAGAGCGGCAGAATCTACGAAAACCCAAACGCGGCAGAAAAATGAATCTTCGAAAATTAATAAAAAAATGTGACGTTAGTCGACGAGGACGTCGAACACTGTAAGAGGGGGAGTGTCACGGTCTGGCAATATGAGTTAGAATATAGGTGGCCCTAGCGCAGTGGTTAGCGCTCCGGACTCAGACTCCGCGGGTCCCGGGATCGAGTCCCACTCGGATCACCTTTTTATTCGCTCATTATTGCTGGACCGTGCCTCGTCACACTTCCCGTATTTATTGATTTAAAAAAATCATTTTTTTTCTCGAAAAACAGTTTCAAAAAAATGCACGAACCCGAACCCCCGCGATTTCCCAATTTGATTAAATTTCCTATTTTTTTCTCTTTTAATATTCTTCTCATATTTATTCATTCAAAAATCGTTTTTTTTTTTTTCGAAAAACAGTTTTAAAAAATTGCACGAACCCGAACCCCCGCGATTTCCCGATGCGATTGAATTTTTCTTTTTTTTTTTCTCGTTTGATATTTTTCTCATATTTATTGATTTATAAAAACAATTTTTTTTTCTTTTTTCGAAAAACAGTTGAAAAAATATACGAACCTGAACCCCGGCGACTTTTTTGTTGTAAAAGAACTCATTGGGTCTCTCCTTGAGATGAAAATGCTGATAATGATGTTCAGCATCCTCGAGATATCTTGAATCGTTGGTTGCCTTGAAGAGCCATGCTGCGGCCCAAGCAAGTTCGTCACCGTAATCGGTGCTCTCGTAATATTGTGCAGCGCCTCTTATAGCCTCGTGATAAAGGCCGCGATGTGTATTAGCAAATTTATAAAGTTCACGAGCATGTTTAAGACACTTGATACTATAATCGTAATCAGAGTTTCTAAAAACAATCGATGAAGCCGCGAGAGTTGCTGCTGTTTCGCCGGCCAAATCCGAACCTGTTAATTACGAAATTTATTGAATTTCCAACCTATCGATTGTGTTTTATTCATTTTATAATTATATACGAAAGAAGAAACGTCCTTGATTCTATTTTCTACGATATTATTTCACTTCATGAACAGTTATGTACCGAGTTGTATAACCTGCTGCTATAATCATGTGTGTTATGACGCAACACTAGGCTAGACGATTATTGCAACGTGTGTACCTGATAATTGTCCAGTCTATAGTCTGGCATGAGAATAATTCCAATAAAGATTTTAGCTCAAAATTCATTTGTAAAAATCGAAAAATTCAAAATCTGTACATTTTTATAATCAGACTATCAAATTAATTAATAAAATTGATAATTCTCCAGTTTGATTACATTTCCAAACGTCCATAGAATTCTTTTTCTTTTTTTTTTTTTGTATTTTGCTGCTTTAATTGGTCGCTGCTAATGACTTTCCTTCTGGGGAGGCTGATATTTTTTATTATTTCACTTTTTATAAACGAAAAATGAAAAAATTATACTTAGCGTTGATAATCTTTGTAGCCCCGATAAGAACTGATGGATGATGACGATTTTATGGATTTTATGGAAAATGTCAACCTCCTCTGAGAGAAGATCACTTATTACAGTGGAATTAACAACTTTATAATAAAAAAAAATAAAAAAAACATTATTTTTTGGAAAATTATAATCGAACTGCAGAATTATCGTAAAATTGATAAAATTAATCAATAAAATTATCGAAACATGTTAAATAGCAATATATCAATAATTAGAATCTCGATAAAATTTATTCGAACCAGTAAAGCTCATAATGACAATTTGATCGATTTTCGAGATCACTTCACTTTAAAATAAATCTGCAACAACGATAAATTCCATCGATTCGATGTCTGTCACGTCTCAATGAACGTCGTACCGATAATTCATGATAAATTCAAAGGATAGAGCCGTGGCTCTCTGGTTGTCTGGTCACCCGCTGGTTGCGCTTCTCCACGGTTTCTCTGTACACATCGTTCTCTGCGATATACGAGCACAACTGAGAGGAACCGCGTAGTGCAAAAATTTAAATTTCAACGCGTTTCCCGTGTGTCGTTCGTTTCACGCTTACCACGAATACAAAACGGACGCATCATGAATCTTTCTCAACTCATATACTACACGATATACCTCTTTTCATTGTTTTAGGGGAACGTGGGGCAAAATGGACCCCTGGGGAAAAGTGGGCAATCAAAAAAAATGTATTTTTGGGGCAAAGTGGGCTCTCCCAAAAATGAAGGAAGATCAAATTCAAAGCAAAATTTGACTTTCCTCCATTTTTGGGAGAGTCCATTTTGCCCCAAAAATGAAAATTTTTGGCTAGCTCGCTTTGCCCCAGGGGTCCATTTTGCCCCATATTTCCCTATATACGCGGACAACTTCTATGTATTTATTCTCGGGTGATTAATTTCTTCGACACGGATTTGTGATCGCGAAACTTTGAAATAACGTGGTCTTTACGTTGTTTATTATGTAAATACGACCATGCTCTTAATTAATATTGTTTCGTCTATAATTTTCATATTAATCTTGTTTTCCGTGCAAAAAAAATCAAATTAAAAATTAAGTGAATTTCATGATTTAACGAGCTAAATTATTACCTGGATGTTCCGGATCGATCTTAAAAGCTGGCCTCGTCGTATTGAGCTCTTCCGGTCGTCCCCAGAAGGCATGATCGATTGTAAAATCGCCAACCTGACCGTAAAAAACGAATTCGCTGACGTGACACTTGATGAAATAATCGGTTGCCCATTTAATTGACTTTCGTATTTCGTCGAGTTGTCCAGCCGCTTCGTAAGCTTCGGGCCAACTAAGTGCACCCCAGGCAAGCAGGGTCGTTGTCGAGGCCATCGTGAAACCAAACTTGACAAAGTCACCCGCTGTTTTCGATATAAACGAGTCATCAGTTTGTTTTGTTTTTTTTTTCTTCTGTTTTTTCTTTCAATTCAATATTCATTCTTGTTTTATTAGACGATTAACATATTTTATATTCATGTCAGTAACGAAATAATAACAATCATAATATTTTCAATAAAATATCACTAATTAATGTTACTTTTTTGATAAATTAAATAGTGTTATAATTTTACCTTGGAAATGAATTTTAAAAAAACTGATTGTTTCGTTAAATACGATGAAAAAAAAAATATTATATTGAACATTAATAAGATTTTTTGTCATTTTAACAGAATATTTGAAACATCACGAAATTATAATGTTGGAATGACAAAAATTTTTTTATTGTTTATCATAATATTTTGTTGATCGTTTTCAATCGAAATGATCGAATTTTTTTTTTTGTCAATGAAATTTCGTTTTCAGGGTTTCTGTTGACTATTCTTGAATTATAAATAGTATTTAATTCTTATTACCATCATAATATCCACCGGTGAGATCCTCACCGTTCAAACCACGATCGCCAAGGGCTGAATCACTCCTCCAAGGTATTCTATTGTCAGGTGGAAGCTTTCCAGAGCGTTGAGCCTCGTAGAACAATAGCGAGAGTTCCAAAACTTTCGCGTAATCGGTTTCCTCAATCGTCTTTACTCGCAGTGCTGGCGATCCTTTGGTCTCATTTACCCTCAGCATTGTAACTACTCCGAGAATCTGTATACATAGAATTTTCATTACACTATTTATTTAATACAATATTTTATGAATTTCATCACGTTTGCTTATTTTTTAAGTCATATTTTATTGACTGAAAATTATCTTAAAAACTGATACTAAAAATTAAAGATTTGGACGTCAAATTTGCTCTAAAAATACTTTCTACCTCACGAAACAATAATTTCCTCTGAAATCTGTGGATTTTGAATAAATTTCAACAAATGTGTTTATTTTTTAAAGCGATTTTATTGACTGAAAATTATCTTAAAAACTGATACTGAAAATTGAAGATTTAGACGTCAAATTTGCTCCAAAAATACTTTCTACCTCACGAAACAATAATTTCCTCTGAAATCTGTGGATTTTGAATAAATTCCAACACATTTGTTTATTTTTTAAAGCGATTTTATTGACTGAAAATTATCTTAAAAAATGATACTAAAAATTAAAGAATTAGACATCAAAATTGCTTCAAAAATACTTTCTACCTCACGAAACAGTAATTTTTTCTAAAATTTCTGGATTTTCAATGAATTTCGTTTCTACAACGATTGCTCTTCATTCGAAATAATTTGCTTACAATTTTTATCGAAAATTAAACCAGAAAAATATATTCTTCTCAGCAATATTACGTTTGATCGAAAAATTGAAAACTCTGTTCTACCTCGAGGTACATACGAGCACATCCCTACGTATGTAGACACAAGTGTCCATTTGATTTACACATACAATAGCGGGAAAACGACCACGTGGAGTTTTCTCAATCACGAATGCTGCACGCGATGCAAACTCCCCCTCGGCCGAGAATGTAGCTGGGTTTGTAAAGGGTTTTGCGTGTGTAAAACGTTTCTTCTCAATCGTTAAAGAAAATAATATTTTACTGAAGAATATGAAAGCCTCAAGGGAGCAAGAACTTCTCGAACTTCTCAAAGTTTCCACAAATGTAAATATTTATAGCACAATTGTGTTTACTTTTTAAAAAAATAATCAAACACTCAATAATCACGATTAAAAAATATCGCACAAAAAACTCGAACCGTTTATCGAACCTGAAAATTTTCTTCAGAAAGTTGAAAATTCGCATATTTAACTTTCCATATTTAAAGGAAAAAATGTTTTTTTTTTTCAACTTAGGCACATTTTGTATGAGAAGAGTTAAGACGATTAATGTGACTCGATATTTGCTTTTCGCACGGTCCATGGACCATGTTTCAATAATTGCAGTTACGTATATATGTGGGACACTCGACTGCAGCGGAAGCGAGAAAAGGAGAGATATATGCGCCTAATTATATCTATATTTATATACGTTCACATGCATATAAGATTCAGTGCATCACAGTCGTTGGTGTCGAGTGTACTCAACATGAAGGATATCTGCAGTACGAGGAGGAGAGGACCAGAAGATAAAGTCAGAGCAGAAGAGAACTGAGGAATATAACAGCAAGAACCACGTATTATTTGCTATGAGTATTGGCGCTCGTCACACACAAATTACGAGATCGTTGAACTCGAGATTTTCTTGGAATACTTCGAGATAAATAAATAAACTGTCAAACTTGTGTGTATGAGTATTCATTTCACAGACCAGTGTCGTATTATCATTTCGACGAATTAATCGGTAGACACTGAATTATAATTAATTGATAAGAAGAAGAAAATAAGAGAATTCACTTATTGTCTCGTAATTGAGATTTGTAAATTCATCATTGCATCCCTTTCAGAGATACACGTGTTTATCCATTAAGAAAAAAGATTCGAAACACTTATCAAAAAATTAAATGACTTTTTCATCAAATAGAAAGAAAAAAAACGTTCAATTAAGAATATAAATATTCGAATTAAATGTTTTAATGTTTAAAAAAATTAAAAACCATGTTTATCTTTTCATTGAACAACAACTTTCGAGTTTTTTCCACGTGAACTTATTTCTATGATTCCATAAAATGTTCCAATTTTTAATCGAATATTATTTTAACAAAACTAAATGTAAAATCATACGAAAATCTGTGTCTTGAGAGTTTTGATTCCCATTCTCGTTTCACTCCATAAAATGTTGCAATTTTTAATCTCGTATTATTTTAATTAACAAATCTAAATGTAAAATCATACCAAAATCTCTGTGATGAGTTTTTTCAGTTCCATCCTCGTTTTTCCTTGTGACCACGGAGCTGGAAACACTTATAAATATCCACTTGTTGAGCAAAAAGAAAAAAAGAATTTTTTTTTTTCTAATTCACGCGAAAATGTGAGCCATCATCAAAACACAGATGAGCACTGAACTGTCAATCATCGTTTCCTCTTTGCCCATTTTTCGCGATTCACTGAGAAAAATGACGTTTCGAAACATCGACGAATTATTGATTGAACGAATCACGAAATAAAGGTGCAGAATCGAGGACAGAATTTTCTTGAAAATCGTTCCAAATTTTATATTTTTTTTCGTCCAGTTCCTACGTCGAGACTTCCAACGACGAAATTTCACTGAACAAGATATGCCAACGCACTCTTCTCACTATTATACAGAAATATAGAAAGTTTTGAATTCAACAACAGTCACTCGAACACAACGGAGAACAAGAGTTGTCACTCACCAAAGATTCGTGTTACGGAAACGCGAGCAAATTCCATTCAAGGTGTTTCATTTCACATTTGGCACGTAAATTCCAACTTCATGGAAATTTATGGGCACTCTACGTATTATTTATTTTCTTTGTCACAACCACTCCATATTCGATCGTAGAATCGAAATATTTCTGCTCTTCTCTTCTTCTCGTACTTTGGCCGTACATTCAACTTTATTTTGATGTCAAATTGACAAATTTGACAAATTGACAGAGTGGTATTTGACGTTAGACGAATGTTGAATCATTAAATCCTCGTAATGTCACTTTTTCTCTCAAATTATATCAAAGTTTGTAGAAAATTATAACAAAATAATAATAACACGAATTTCGTGAAATCGATGAACAACTTTCTAGCGTTTGGATGATTAATCGTCGAGTTATGAAGTCAAGATTTCACTCACGAGCTCTGTTTGTTTTTTTTTTTTTGAACGAATATTTAAACACTTTTGCGAGTCACACAAATCTCTGATTATCACGTAAAATTAGTGTCTTCCAGTGAAAAAGACTCCAAAGGAAATTCTCGGCCCGAAGAAGGTCGTCGAAGAAGGCACACGATCTTGACAAAGTTCGCAGGAGAAACGCACTGTCATTTCCGCAAAGATTTCGTGAGGGATTCACGCACTGAAAAAAGAAAAGATTCAATTTTGACAAATTTATCATCTCCCAAGTCCCAGGGGTTCGTTAATCGTTAAAAAATTTTCAAAAATTCAAAATCGAGCAATGTTATCATTTACTCGACTTGTTGCTGGGCGATAAAATTAAAAAAAATTAAAAAAATTAAAAATAAAAAAAAAACACAATCGTAAGAAAACTTATTTATTTATCAAAATAAACAAAACTTTGATCACAAAGAATTTTCATCAAAATGAAAACAATCTTCCAGCAGAAAATAACTTCAAAATTGAAAGTATCGAATACACAAACACTGGCAACTGTCAAACTTTAAAAGCTCACGACTTAATGGATGAATAAAAAAGATTAAAATAAATGGTTTCATTAATAAAAGTAATAAATGATGAAATAAAAATAAAAGCACTTTTAAGAGAATTTTTCAATCGCCAAGGATTGACGAGACGTTGAAATCGAAATGATGTACGAGGTGCACTCCGCGCTATACAGAGAAGCGAGGATGAAGTTCGACAGCGCGAGTTCTGCGGTACGACGTGTAAAGATTTCTTCAGTTTCGCTCTCACGTATTGGTTTCTCGGTATAGACCACCAAGCAAAGAGGATCTCTCGGCATACACGCGACTCTCCTTAACGTTTTCTCTTACACTCTTATAATTCGTCGAGGTGGTATTTTCTCACAAACGTAAACGTTCGCTACTCGACGAAAACGACGACGATTACACGGGGGAGTAGGCTATGAGGAGCAGCAAACTTTTACACGTGAATATTTTTCAAAGTATATAGAAATTTATAGAAATTTATATAAGACTTTCCACATAAAATCAATCCAATTTTTTCTTCGTCACAAAGAAACCCAGAAAAATGACAATTTCTATTGAGAAACATTTTTTTCTCAATTTTATTGCTCAGCAATGTCAATTAATCTTAAAAAATCATTCGTTTTTCCAGATCCAACGATTTTCTGACAGATTTGTATCAAATTTTCATCAACAGTCATCACTAAAGACGTTCCTCACAGTGAGAGAATAAAAATTGTCGATTCAATAACATTTGATTTTATTGGAACATTTCGTTGATTCAATGGCGGGGTCCTCGATCAAAAAAAATGTGTGATCGGTTTAAAAACGAGTGTATTTTTTAAATACTTTATAATTTTCCTATGATTTCATAATTTTATTGGCACCTCGTAATGAGATATTCGATTGCTCCAACAATTTCTTTTCTCAGTGCATGAGTCTATTTAAAAAAAAAAAAAAAAAAAAGAAAAAAAAATCTAAAAGATTCGTTTGTAGATCGTTCATTCAAAATTTTGACACATTTTATCTCGTGATCATTATTGTCATAACTCATCCATTGATTTATCTCGTGCGATACAGTAAAAAAAAAAAAAAATTCGCAAAAGACAAATCAGAGCAATTTAATAATTGTTTCGAGCAAATTTATAGAATAATAAAAAATTAAATAAAAGTTTCAAGTTTTCTTGTTTAACGAAACGTTGCGTATGAAATATTTTGTTGACATTAAATAAGCGATTTAATAATTGTTTCGAGCAAATTGATAAAATAATAGAAAATTAAGTAAAAGTTTCAAGTTTTCTTGTTTAACGAAACGTTGTGTATCAAATATTTTGTTGCCACTGTACAAAAATGTGAGAATTACATAAGTTAAGAATTTTCCGATGCAAGAATGCATCGTTATCCTTGAAAATAGTCTGGAGCTTGTAGCTCCGACAAGGAAAAATCGTCAGAACGATAACTCATTAGAGTTTTCATTAGCACCAACACAAAACTAAACCTTGAAAAAATCGAAGTTTGATACGAAGCGCTATAAAAACGATAGTTAGCTGGGATTCACCAACGATTAAAATTTCGTGACGCGCGTATTCGTATATTTAATTGACGTGTTGACGCAGACGGACTCGTAATTATTTCTCAATAGTTCGTGGAATCACTGACTCTCGATACGAAAAAATAGATCCTTCAACACTGCGTTCAGGACTGAACGATTTATGAACATAAATTATTTCGTACTCCATCGTTGATTATTGAATCACTGAACGACGATTTTATTACTCCATTTGAATGTTTATTTTTTTTTTCTTACTATTATCGATTAAATTTTTTATAAGACGATTTTTTTAAATACGATTGAAAAACGATATCTGTAAGAAAAATATTAACGAGCTAAGCTTAAGATGGACGATCAACCGGTGTATGAGTTTCGTCGTTTGCTTGATCAAAGAGTGGGATTTCCCCCATTGAATACTGCACGACTGCCAATTCAAAAGCGACGCAGAGATAAACGTGTCGAACCGATCAACCTCTCTCTCTCTCTCTTTCTCTTTCTCTTTCTCTCTTTCTCTCTTTCTCTTTCTCTATTCAATCCATCCTCCTCTCACATGCATAATTAATACTTCGAACAAATCTTCATATCGTATATAAATATATAGCAAAAAACATGGTGCTCGTCTCTGAATATTTTTATCACAGACACGTGCACCTGCAAAAAAACACCGGAAGCAGAGAGACCATCAGAGCTTTTCGATGCTCTAAAGATTTTCTCGAAATAGAACATCGAGTCCTTATCCACTTGTGTACATCTTGAACATATTATTTTTAACAATTTTATGATTCATTTACTTGGGAGCCCAATTTCAATGACCTCCGGCCATTAGGAGCACATTATTTCCAGAATAAAGAAAAAAATTAAAAAATGTCAAAATATATCGTCAATTATTCGTCAAAGTTAATCAATTATATTCGATTATATTATTCGATCATCGTTCGAAAGAATTAAAAAAACAAAAGTAACAAAAAAAAACAAATTTATCAATATTTTTACTGTGGAATTAAATCTTGATGGCTTTAAATATATAAATATATTTATATATATAAATTTAAATATATAAATATATTTATATATTTAAAAATAAATAAATAAATATATAACACGTTACGAGGAATAAAATTAATTTGTCTGGAACGAATATTTTTTGTGAATATGACATTCGTTCTATTTACTTCGTAACACTTACGAAGTATTATTCGTAATAACAGGTGTGGTCGCACGAAATTCGTTTCACCTCGCACTAGGTCATCGGGTATAAAATGACGATGTAAATGAGAAAGTGAACAACGTTTGAGCGACCGCTACGTCGAATAATACTTTTGTATCATATTTTATTGTTTAAACAATCCTGGAAGAATCCCTATTGAAAAATTTGACAAAATTATTACGAAAAACAAAAGCGTTTAGCATTCTTTCGATAGAAATGATTAAAATTTTTGTTGCTGACTCATTTTTTAATGTATTTACAGAATTATGTAAAAAATTCTTCACACAATTACGCAGGTGATCGAAAAAAAAAAAAAATTTTAACACCTGTTAAAAAAACACTTTCACTCGTTGGACACAGTCGTTCGTTGTGAAAGTGTCAGAACAAATGATCCGTTCCTTTTTTTTATGTACAAAATCATTTATTACGTATACCGATAATACAGAAATCAGCAATTTTGCCAAGTTTACCTTTTCCAAATGAGCATGAGCCTGTGAAGCGTTAAGAAACATTTCATCGGTAAAAACGATTCCTGATTGGTTGAATAATTCACTTAATTTTTTATCAGCTTCCAGGACATGCAGCAATTATAATATTTTAGTATTTGTGACATAATTTTTTTTTTTCACAACTACAGATTTCAACGTGAGAACTTGGTTTTTTTTTTTTTTTTTTTACCTGAACTTGGAAAAAAATTCTGATACCAGAAGGAGAACATTTTCATAATAAAAAATTATTTATTGAAGTGAGAACTTTCAAACTTTTCACTAACTCACGAAATAAATTTGTTTAATTATTTGAAAATGTAAAGTCTTTGCTTTTGACCAGGAAACACGAAGAAACGATGATGAAGAAAAAAAGCAATTCTACACGTTTTCAGATTACGATTGACAATTGAACAGATTTTAAAATCGATTTTTCATCAATTTGACACTTTTGAAAGTGGTGATTTTTTCAGATTTTAATAGCAATTGTGAAAATGTCGGAATGAGATCGTTTCGAACGAAATAATCACACAAATTATTCAGAACTTTTAATAAATTTTTGTTTCCAGTTGACGTTTCAATAAAATAACAAAAATTCTATTACTAGAAAAAATGATCGAAAAAGAGTAAATGGTACATTGGGAACTTGAAGATACGTTAATAACGTTTGTAAAAAAAGAAAAAAAAAGATTTTTTTCATAAAAAAATACAGAATGATTGCCTAGTCTATCGATAATTGCCTAAATGATCCATCGACACCGAAGAGCTCGTCCTGCGTCTTTGGTTTTCCAGGTCTCAATGCCTCGATCGCTTTCACGGATTCTTGTTCCTCGAACCATGGTCGATATTCCTCCAATTTTTTCATCCAAGCGTCTGGAAATTAATTCAATTAAAAAAAAAAGATCACAAATGAATGAAAACAAAAAAAGTCTTAACAAAAAAATAAACATCAACCCAACTTGAAAATTACTTAAAAAAAATTAAATTTATTAAAAATTTAAAAAAGTTTTTTTTTGTTCATTTTTTTTTTTTTTTTCAAATAAATATTTGATTTTTCTTGTTTATCGTCATTTTCTCATGGGATTTTATCGAAGTTTGGATAAAAAATGAATATTGACCGGAATTGAAAGAATTTGTTGATTGGAAATGATTCGAAGGTTAAATAATGATTTTCTTACCGTGAATATCCTTGACAGGTCCTGCCTTGCCACCGTATTCCTCGGGCAAAATATCTTTGGGAATATGATCGTAAAGAGTTTCCATTCCGCTATGAACGTATATACGGTTTCGTATTTTTTCTTTGAGAAAAGGTTTAACAAAGTTAATGATAGAATCGACGAGTGGACTGACGTTGATAACATGAACTTCTTTGAGTTTGACCGGATATGCTTCCTGAACGCAAATGAGGAATTTTTTGAGAATCGTTGGTGTGAATTTGGCAAAATGTGCTGGTGTCGCAACGCTTGCATCCAGTACATAAACGTCGCCTGCAACACCAACAATTTCTTCCTTCAATCGTATGTCACCGATCATTAGAACGAGTTTCATGGCGTCTGGGGGATTCGGTGTCGGCAGATTTTTGTCCACACCACGCATCAGAACTACCCTGCGGCCGTTTTCCGTCAGACCAGGAAGTGGAGGGATATTTCTGTGAATAAAAAAAATATCGTGAGATTTTTATTCACTTTTCTTATCGATAAAAGAAGAAAAACTTACGAAAAATTGTAACTTTTTTGCTCGATTATTAAAAAAAAAAAAAAAATCTGTCTCACAAAAGTGGAACTTTAATTGAAAAACAAAATTTTCTCTATTTAAAAAAATACGAGAGTGAAATTCATCAGAATTTACAGTTTTCATCATGATTCTTGAAAAAAAAAAGGAAAAAACATTTTAATTTTTTACGAAAAGTGCATTAAAATATCTGTTTTTTTTTTTTTTTTAAGAATGAAAAAATAATTAATTACATTAATTCAGCGATTTCACGCATTTCCGGTCTCGTGACATCACGATTCGCAAAGAATTCAGGAACTGCTGCACGCATTGTAAAATACATGTCCAATTTACGTTTGCATTTTTCCAACGAAAACTTGCAACCACGAAGAAAAGTCATGAGTCTCAGATCATCTGAAAATGCATTATTAAATAAACAAATGTAAATAAAGAATAATTGTACACATTTTTCAAAAAGTTATTGAGACGTGGGTTCCATTCCATTGTTTTTTTTGTTCTCTTTTCTTTTCTCAGTCCAATGAACGTAGAATTGTTTGAAAATAGATTTTTACCATAAGTCGAAGGTAAATGCGGCTGCTTAACGAGCCACTCTTTGATGATTTCCAAATCTCTTTGACGCGTTTCTACATTTTCGTTCAACTCCAATCGAATCCTTTTGGACATTTCCTCCGTCGGGTGTATGAGCATCTGAATAAAAATAATAAAAAATAAAAATAAAACTAAGTGCGCGTGATCATAAAGCAAAAACTAAAAATCAACCTTTCAAAAACTATAATCGCATGCAAGGGGATGAAAAAAAAGAATGAGGGGTAAATTTTGACAGAATTCGATAAATATTTACAATCATGGCGAAAAATGGCTCCAAATTATTTTCTCACAATAATTGTTGTTAAAAAATGGATCTCATATAAAATTGAGGAGGAGGAAGTCCATCAATCCCATAAAACCCCATAAAAACCCCATAAACAACAAACATGAAAATAACCTGTTTTTTTTCACCTGTTTTATCTTTTTTTTAATTTTTTTCATATTCGAAGACTTCCCCCTCCTCAATACTGCAAAAAAAATCTTTCATTATCGATAAAAAAACGTGTCACAAAAATTCGAATCCATTTTTCGCAAAAGTTGCGATTGTAAATAATTTTCCGGAATTTTTCTGAGGCATCCAACAAATACTTTAGTTCGATAAATCACGATTAAAGATTATTATTAATGTTGTCGTTATTGTTATTATTATCGTGGTTGTCCTGGACGAAGACAATTTCTAGAGAAACAAACAGAAAACTTTTTTCTAGAGAAGAAAAATAGTCGCGTTGCAAATATCTGGTACAGTAAAAAAAAAAAAAAAAGAACAGACAAGAAACGAATTACGTGACGAAAAAAAACTCACGAGCGTCCATGCAACATGTGAAATCATGATTTATGGAAAATGTTAAGAAAAATAGTGATGAACCTTACGTATCCATTAAACTACATTAAAATTACGCGGATTCCCGACGACGAGATTGATCGTTCTATTTTTCGAAGTGAGCAGCATTTTTTTTTTTTTTTCTTTTTTCAATGCTACGTAGCCTCGGTTTTTTGCTCAACGTTTCAATGCACGTTCCGCTTCTTATACTCAGACCGTCAAATACTGCATGCGAGAATAACACATTTAGTCCAAAGTTCGAATTTGTTGCTGTTACTGTCTTCATACTTAAGATTTGGAAATCTTCCATTTTTTCCATGAAGAACATCAAGAATTTTTGGCATTTCTTTCAGAATAAAATATAAATTAATATTGCAAAACGAAGAATAAACTTATTGACTTTCCGGGGCTTTGTCAAAACAAATTTCAAATTGAATAAAAAGTAGTTTTACTTTCGAATTATAGGGATCAAAATTGATATGAATACGAACTTGCAACAAGTGTAAATAGACTTTTCTTCAGATTTTATCAAGACTTGACCAACATAACTGAAAACGTCAGGCCGTCCAAATTTGTGTCAGATTTGTTATTTTTAGTCTTTTAATCCAAAGAGATTTTTTCAATAATCTTCGTATTTACTACTGATTTGTTACTGATTTTTTCAAGACACTGTTTCCTACCAAAATTTCGATACAGACGTCTACGAAATTCTACAAAGACTCGATGCCATTCGAACACTTAAGATTTAATGTTGGAATCGAATTTTGAAGATTTGATGTTGGAATTGATTTGATCTTGGAACTAAGTTTCGAAACAGGTTCGTAAAAAATTCTACAAAGACTTGATGCCATTCGAGCACTTGCAGCCATTGGAGCTGAATTTTGGAAATTTGATGTTGAAATTCAATTTTGAAGATTTGATGTTGGAATGGATTTGATGTTTGAATTAAGTTTCGATACAGGCTCGAACGAAATTCTCTAAAGACTGGCATTCGAGCATTTAAGATTTGCTGTTGGAATTTTTTTTTTTTTTTTCCTTATATTTTGCTTATTGATTTGTATTTTTATTGATTTCGTCGTAATATTTAGTTTCTGTAACCGGATAACGTAATGATCAATTATGATCTTAGTTTCCACGTGTTCGAGCGTCTATATATCGATAAACACACATTCTTTAAGCTCGCGATCGTGTTCAAAGCAGTGACGCAATGTGTACAGATATTACCGAGCGCGACTTAACTCGGGAACTTCATCACACTGACCGAAACATTGCTCAAGAGCGTCGCTGAGACTTTCTCTCCTGTAACATTGCCGACGAATAAATCGCGACGTATATTATATTTTATTTTTCCATTTCAACCATTTTTTCTCACAGATCAAAACGTTTTTGTTGACACAGCAAAAAAATTCATTTCGGATTCCAATATTTTCTCTCATTTATAATCGATCTTTCATTGCTAAGAGTTTCCATCAAAATCTGAGTGAACTTGACCAATGAACCGAAAGGAAAAAAACAGCGATTCCTGGCCATGACTGAAACGTTGCAAAAGCCATGAGTGAAAGTTTCTCGTGAATCATTTTCCTTCATCAACCTTTTTTTTTTTACCTTCACAACCACTAGATCGACAAAGAGTTACGAAAAATATGACAAAATGTTGGAAAACGAAACATCATTATTTTGATCATTAAAAAAATCGGAATAACGATTAAACTGCGAGTAAACGTCAAATTTTTCTTATAAAACTTTATCGATGTGTTGGAAAAAAAAAAAATTCCAAACGAATAATAAAATGCACGAAGTTGATGAATTAGTAGAGAACGAAAAGACTTTTCTCTGCTTACCTTGTCGTTTTTTTTGTCTCGACAATGCGAATGAAATATTTCGATGAAAACACTGAGACAAGTGAAGAAAAATTGAAAATAATCACGTTGCACTCGCGAGCATTAGATGATTTTTCAAATTGCCGGCAATCGGCCAATCCAATATGAAGATAATCACGGAACGTATAACTTCTGCTTAACCGACAAGATGCAGATCGTTTCAGGGAGTGGAAACAGAATGGCTTGGACCGGTTCTACTTATATTTCGATGTTCCCCACTCTTCGTACGACTCTCGCGGTTTGAGCAAGAGTTTGCGAGAGACAGAGACAGAGAGAAAGAAAGAGAGAGAGAGAGGGAGAGAGAGACCGAAAGAGTATTTGGATTCACTGTTTTAGCAGACTTTAACCTCTAAGTATGATCAACAATAAAAAACAAAAACTTTCAAAAAATAAACTAAACGATTAACAATTGTGCATTTTTTGCCTCGTGCTCAATTTAATTGCAATCGAAAAAACTCTGTTTGCATTGCTGTTTCAAAAATGAATCACTTCCCGTATCAACCTGGACATTTTCTCACGTATTTTTGTCAATAAACAAGGAAGAGCATTCAACTGTCAATTTAATCGCGTTTCAAGCTCACATTCGTACACATGGAACAATAAATAAACTATTTAATGAGTAAATATGAAATTAAAAAAAAAGAAAAAATTTCCGAAAGAATAACGAGTCTCAAAAATGTTTGAAAATTTCCAAAACGTCAATTTATTGTCAAATCTTTTTTCAATGTTGTATTTTTTATGAAAAAACAAGACTCAAAAATATTTTTCAATCCAATTTCTCGTTCTTATTCCTACGTTCTCGTAATATTCTGAAAGGAATCAAATGAAAGTAAAAAAAGTAGAATTATAGTGTAAAAAAAAGAATGTTTCGGTTCATAAAGATCCAGCGATAAAAATGGAAGTATAAAATTTATTATATTTAAAGTTATTTCTCTGAAATATTTTCTCGCAATATTTATAAAACTTTCCATAACCATCGAGCAGATATGAATGGTTGGCTTTAATCACAATATTCAATAATGGAACTCGTGAAATTTCTCAACGGAATATCGAAGAAATGATCGTTGCGCTATTGTTGGTCTCAGTGACGAAAGAAATTCACGTGTGCGAGACGGTACATTGGGAAAAGCAATGCAACGCGAGATATACACGTAATTGTTCAAAATAACCGCTGTATAATTGGATGTTAAAAAAAAAAAAAAAAGAAAAAAAAATTATAAAGCAACCAGGCAAATCTAAATTTTCTCTTGATGATAATATCGTTGGAGAACGTGGATTCACGGTGTTCGTTGACGAAAGAAAAAAAAAACAAAACAAAAAAAAAAAAAAAACAAAAAAAAAACAACGTAATAAAAGTAAAAACAACGGAATCTGAACTCCGAACAAACTCGAATCACTACTCGATTGTTTCATTTTGCTTTCTCGATTCAACGACTAAAAACAAGTTCTTTCGTATTACGTTGATGATCACAGAGACAAGACATGCAATGTCTAGCTCGACTCGTGGTTTGTCGGTCGGTGATCAAAAGAGAGCAAAAAAAAAATGACGCTGAGTCAGTGATTTCTAAAAAAGAAAAAAAAACAGAAAAAAAATGACATGTAACGAATGTTAAAAGGTTCAAAGTTTTTCACGATGAAGAAAGAAAAAAAAATACGAAGTTCTGAATAAACTCAAGAATTTCAAAGACGTAGGTCACTTTTGCAATTCTTTTTTTTTTTTTTTTTTTCCTAATTTTTGTTTTAAAAGTAACGATACAATTTTGTTATCGAAATAGTGAAAAAAGAAGACGTAGATATTCGTCGATATATGGAAACAGGAAACTGCGGAAATGGTAATAAAATTTATGACGGATTAAGGGCAAGCATCGTTAGGACAGACGTGACAATTCCTAAAACTTTGGCTACGTTGTCCATTCGAACATCGGATCCTCCAGATCCAGATCTTTTTCCAATTTCTGCTGTTACTTCTTTGTCTTTCTTCAAATCCTCGACAGGTTTTTTGGTCAATGTGACGTTAGAGAACATCGTTTCATTCTGCAATATCGCAAAATTCGATCTCTCAGGCAACGAAATTTTTCGATACGATTTTTAGTGTTTAATGAACACGAAGAGCGATGGATTATTGTTTTTTTTTTTAATTTAATTTAATTATCAAAATTGTGCTGAAATTTTTATCTTTTACGAAGTTCTCTCACCATTTCTGCTTTGTGTGTTGCTCTACCAAAACGTTTACGAGGAGGTTCTTGGGGCAAAGAATCCAATTCGATGGAAGGAAGAACCAGAGGTTTTTTGGACCGTAGTTTCTGACAATTTTTCTCCAAACAACCATCGGCCATTGCGCGTTCAACCAATTTGGGAAGATCCCAAATGACACGAGCATCTTTAAGTATTTTTTCACCAGGACCATGAGCGAAGAAAGGTGCACGTGCCGTGTTGGTAGAACAAATACCAGAAACCACGAGCAAAGTCTCTTTGGTCAATATCTGCAACGAAATATCAAACTCTCGCTAAAGTTGAGTTCGATCAATTCAAAATCAAAAATATACTTCCAATATTTTCTTAAATAAAGCTCTCGAAAAATAGGTCAACGATTTAAAAACAAATTTCTTCGAAAGATCAATATTTTCCTAAAATAATTCCATCCACGAATATTAAATCGAGGAAAATGTTTAAAGAAATGTTTCAATGTCAAAAGAAATTCGATGCCACGATGAGAATAAAAAAGTGTAGAAATTGCGACATTTTTTTTTCATAAAAAAGCTTCGATTGACGAAACGGATTAATTTTTTTTTTTTTTAATCAAAAAAATAAACAATATCAATAAAACTTTTAAAAATTGATACCAACTAGGTTTGGAAGACGAGAGAGTTGATAGGGGAACATGGGGCAAAATGGACCCCTGGGGCAAAGCGGGCTATCCAAAATTTTTTACTTTTGGGGCAAAGTGGGCTCTCCCTAAAATGAAGGAAAGTAAAACTTTTCTTCGATTTTGATCTTCCGTCATTTATTGGAGAGCCCACTTCGTCCGAAAAATAATTTCTTTTCGATTGCCCACTTTGCCCCAGGGGTCCATTTTGCCCCATGTTCCTCTATATATTTTGAAAAAAATGGAATTGGACAAATTTAGTGATTAGTAACCTCACGCTGAAGAACGTCAATCGCCTCGGACCAAATATTTCCTGGTGCTGCAGCAACGAGTATGAAACCATTATGATTTTGCACCGCTTTAAATTCTCGAATAGCATCGACCATCATTTCAACAACACTGGGTTGCGACGCAAGTGTTTTTTTTTCATTGATTCCTTCTTCCGTTCCTGTCATGTTGCCAAGACTTTCAAGCAATATACGAAAGAATGCAATTCTTATTCTCGAAAGCATGTCAAGAACATTCCACATTCCATCGAATCCATTGACACTCTCGGGTTTGGACAAAGACGCAATGCCAGGAACCGGCGAATCGGAGGGTGACGATCCCTTATCACTCGTTGTTTGTTTTTCAATGTCAATCAAACGCCATACGTCACTCGATTCGGACTTTGAAGGCGCAATTTCCTCATGGAATCCATTCACTTCCTCCCTATCTTCAAACTCTTTTGCCACTTGATTCGCTGGGCTCTCGTAAGCGAAGGGCAAAGGGGTCGAGAAATTCGTACTCGATACAGTGCCTCGATGAATTAATTAAATATCAATTTTTATCCAAAATTAAAATAAAAAAGTTTGAAATATATTTTCTTAAGACAATTGTTTTAGTTTAAATGAAAAAACCTTTCCAAAGGCTTTCCAAATTGATAATCAAACAAAACCCACGTTCCAAATGATAAATATGACTGATAACATTTTTAATATCAATTTATCACTTTAAGATTGACATTTACATTATAAATTCGTCTTTTCTCGTCATTTAGTAGAATTTCTTGACTAATGAATCTAATGATCGCAATTTATAATGAAAAACAGAAGAAAAAAAACATACCTGTAGTCATGTCCTTGCGACGACCCCAAGACAACAAAGATGCAATATGAGTTCGAAGAATATGCTCGCAATCACAGTTTTCTTCCACTTTTTGAGGAACAATGGAGTCCCGAAGAGGAAAATTAACTGGAGACGCAACATCGGGACAGTTCTGTTACGATAAAAAAATTTAGATAATTTTTTATTCCCGTTCGTAACAATAATAAATCGTATCAAAAACGTGCCTGAAGAAATCCATGAACAGGGAACTTGCGAGCAGTTTCAAAAAATTTTAAATAGTTTTCTCTTTCGGGAGTATAATCATCGATGAGCAAAAAAACAACATTTTTAAGAGTCTGAGTATAGACATTTTTTTCTGAAGTTGTATCTGGAGTTTTTGCGTCCTTGTGAATTGTTTCGATCGGCAATTTTGAGGATTCAATTTCTTTGGATGTCGATACGAATCCGGAAGTCCATGTCGGAGTTTTCGACTCCTTGGGTGACGATACTATGGAACTTTCTGATGTGTTTGTTTGTTTGGACGATGTGACGATCGTTGATTCTGGGATTCGGGTTTCTTTGGATGACGTTACGATTGACGACCCCGAAGATCTCAATTCTTCAGGTGACGTCACGCCCAACGGACCCGAATTTTTCATCCCCGAGTCCAACGATCCGATCCCCGTTTCCCTGAGCTCAGAAACACTTTTTTTAACAGATGGCGAATGATTCTTCGAGTCCAAAACATCTTCCGATCTCTTGAGACGTTGCGACGAATCTTCGGAAGAAGATGAACATTTTTTCGCCGGCAATTTAACGAATTTTCGCATCTCGGGGTCTCGTAAAATGTTTTCAATGTCCGATGATTGGAAATCATTGCTGAAAATCTTTTCAACTGAATTTCTTCGATTCAAATGAAAAACTGGCACTGACCAATTACGAGAACCGAATGATCCTAAGTTCGATCTCTCGACCGTAAAGCCTGAACAACTCGTCGTCGTCAACCCCAAAACTCCCAAAACGAAGATCCAAAGTCTCCTCATTTCGATTTTCCTTGAAAATTAATGTTTTTTAATTTTTTTTTTTGTATTTTATTCACTTGGAATTTGACGGAATAGTTACAGCGAATCGAAAATAACATTTTCCTCAAATCCACATGATTTTTTTACAACTTTTGACGTTTCACGTCGTCGTGAATTATAATCGATACAAATGTCGTCAAAATACCCTCCACGACCCAGTTTTCCGTAAATACTACAAACAAAAACATTATGTTTTTTATGAATTCAATCGTCAGACTGTATATACGTGCGAATTTTCTTTTTTAAAACTTTTAAATAATTAATATAAATTCAAGGAAAGCCAGTGAACGTGCGCTTTTCTTTCAAGGTTTTCTATCCCCGTCGACGTATATCTCCTCCAATGTGTTCTATATTATGATTCATTTTATTCCCAGGACGAGTGATGAAAGGAAAAAGTGAGAAAAAAATGTCGAAATAAAAATCCATTCCACTCACCCGATTCGTCGGGTTAAGAATCGTTTTTCAAATTCCAAAGATCCGCTTCTCCAGTTTTCCAACACTTTCTCTCCTTTACTTCCAACAAAATCCAGATGAAAACGTTGTTGAAACGGAAGCGATCACGTCGAGAGAGAGAGAAAAAAACGTCTGTATCCTCGACAGCTTTCTCAACGAATAAACAACGAATGAACGATAAACAAAATTCGTTTCCTCGACGATTGACAAACGAAGGAAAGAACTTGAGTTTCTGAACTAATGTCTTCTTTTTTTTTTATTCCAAGGAATGCTGGCCTCGATTCTAGCAAAACTTTACAATGTTCATTGACGTCATTCTAAAAAAATCATAATTTTCCGATCAAAATGAAAAAAAAAGTTTCCAGCCCAAAATTTTGAGTGGCCCAAGATTTTTTTTTTCATTTTAATCAGCTGTCAATGTGTCAAAAAATGTAAATTTCCGATTAAAATGAAAAAAAAGCTTCCAGCCCAAATTCTTGTCCCAAGACTTTTTTAAAATTTTAATCAGTTCGAAAAATGTTCATTTTCGCAAAAGGTAGCGATACAAATTCTCGGTTCGTGCAGGATACAAACAGATGTTATCATAGAAATTTATTGTTTCTGTTTAATGTGACAGTTGAATGAAAGTAAAAACGTTTTCGTATTCAACTAATGGAATAATAAATAATAAATGAATGAAGAAGAAAATTCGATGTTTGAACGCGATACAGTCGCGTACATACAAATAACGACAATAAAAACCATCCCCGAGTTGGCCAGCTCACCCAACGTCCCGTTAACATTCTGACCATTATCACCCTAAATAATAAATCAGTCTCGACAACGACCACTATGAATATGATTGTAAGATTACTAGATCATATGTACGAGTCTTCTATGATGGTCGTAACACATCAGTCGATACTGGCCTGTGACATATTTAACTCGTTACATAGGTCACCTTATTCGAAACCTATACTTGAACCAACTATATCCAATTTTTATTAAAAAGAACTCAAGGTACCACGAAAATTAACTAATATCAAGACAACAACATGAATGCTAATCGTGTTTTGGAATTTATATGGAGATTAGAAATTTAATTTGCCTTTTTTTTCAAATTTAATGAAAAAATTGGCTTTTTTTTGACATTTGCAGTTAATAATTATACGTGGGTTGAATATTACGAAATTCTTTCAAATTTGATGGGAAATTTGTTTTTTTTTTTTTTTTTTTTTTTTTTTTTTTGGCGTTTGCTGTTAATAATTATGCGGTTGAATATTGAGAAATTCTTTCAAATTTAATGAGAAATTTGTTTTTTTTTTAAATTTAATTTTATTTTTGGCGTTTGCTGTTAATAATTATGCGGTTGAATATTGAGAAATTCTTTCAAATTTAATGAGAAATTTGTTTTTTATTTTTTATTTTTGGGATTTGCAGTTAATAATTATTCGGTTGAATATTACGAAATTCTTTCAAATTTAATGAGAAATTTGTTTTTTATTTTTTATTTTTGGGATTTGCAGTTAATAATTATGCGGTTGAATATTACGAAATTCTTTCAAATTTAATGAAAAATTTGTTTTTTATTTTATTTTTGGGATTTGCAGTTAATAATTATGCGGTTGAATATTACGAAATTCTTTCAAATTTAATGAAAAATTTGTTTTTTATTTTATTTTTGGGATTTGCAGTTAATAATTATGCGGTTGAATATTACGAAATTCTTTCAAATTTAATGAAAAATTTGTTCTGCTATAGAACCACGAATGACTTTTGAAAATTTTCATAAATGCAACAGATTATTTTGTAAAAAAGTTAGAAAAAAAAGGAACATTGACGAGCTGAATCTCTAATTGTTTGGTCTTATTTGCATAAAAGCGACGTTTACAGATATTTATAAAAACATGAGCAAGCCATTGCAAAGTTTTGACGTGGTATTTACCAACTTTTTAATTTTCTTCTTGAAGAAAACAACGTACAAAAGAGGTGTGCCAATGGATTTTGCGGAAAGGTCACCCATGTAACTATTTAATACTATGAATAATGACCGTGAAAAAAGTCATTGACAAAAGTCGAGTGTGTTATTTACCCTCGAAACTGAGATCTGGAAAAAAACTTTGGATGGATGATCGACTGGGACGTTTTTGTACCCTTGGAGCTCAAGTCTCATTGTAAATGAAACAATTGTTTTGTTTTTCGCTTTCATGAAAATGTCACTAAGACTATGGACGACTAAGAAAAATTAATTTTTCATTTAGACCAGAAATGACAATGACGACAAAGTAGGAGAAGGACGCGCTTGATTATACATCAGACTTTACGGGCAGCTTTTACCACTAACAGATTATCATAAATCGTGAGTCGTCTATACTTAAAAAAAAAAGAAAAAAAAAAAAATTCGTAGAGTGCCATTTTCCCCCACTTTTCCATCTTCGGTGCCCTTAGAAGGGTTACGAAATCGTTTGCATTGACTCTTCGAGACACAAAGTCTGTCTTCCTAACACGCCATGGTACTGCGTCGTTTCTGGACTCGCAAAAATCCCTTATTTCGAATTCTGTTACCAAAATTCTATAAATAGTAAAAAAAAATGAATTTTGATAAATTTCGTCGTGTTAAAAAATTCCAACATTATGTTAATCGCTTATAACGCTAAATCGTGCTCATGGCATGTCTTTCATTTCCTAAGACCATTGAAAAGCTTTCGAAAGTAGTTTAACACCTCTGTAGAATAACGTACTTGCCACCATGGGGTAGATTTGTACCCCTGTGACAAAAATTGCTATAAAAAATGAACTACTGAATATTTCGACTTGAAAATTCTTTTACAATATATTGAAAGTTTTTTTTTTTTAAGATTCTTTACTTTATATAACCAAAAATTAAATTTAAGTAGAGTAAAAAAAAGGCAAATAAGGGTTAATTTTTTAATTATTGAACAATCGAGTTGAAGAACTTATTTCCAAAAAACAATATTAAAAAAAAATTAACTATAGTGCAGATATCTAGATCATCGCGACATCGACTACATGCAAGAGTATGTAAAAGTCCGCTTCACATAAAAGACTCGTTTGAAATGTAAACTAAGCACATTAGCGGCATATACTATTTCCATAAACGTACAACATACTTTCACCATTTATACGAATATATGACAATCTTATAGTTGTAGGGGGAACATGGGGCAAAATGGACCCCTGGGGCAAAGCGGACTATCCAAAAAAATATATTTTTGGGGCGAAGTGGGCTCTCCCAAAAATGAAGGAAAGTTAAATTTTCTTCGAATTTGATCTTCCTTCATTTTTAGGAGAGTCCACTTTGCCCGAAAAGTTAAAAAAATTTGGATAGCCCGTTTTGCTCCACGGGTCCATTTTGCCCCATGTTCCCCTATATATTGCCAATGAAGAATAAAAACGCTATATGTGTGCTTTGTGCTACACAAAGATAAAAAAGAATATTATATATAAAAAAAAGCTCTCGTGTTGTGTGAGAACTTAAAGTATAGTGACAGTGTCTTGGTGAATCCAGTTCAGAATAATTTTTATCGAGTAAACAAGAAAAGAGGCATCCGTGCCAGTATCCCGAGTGTTTTAACCCTCGAAGATGCCAGGGTTGAAGAGAATATGGTCAATTGGCATCGATAGCCATAATCACGTTGAATTATTGAATGGTTTTGCTTAGAGGGTGGTATAGGAAACAACGACGACAATGAGAATATGTAGCAAAGAAGAATTCTCGTGTTTTGTATGTCGATAGTCACGAGGGGAGGTTGAAAATAAAATGGCGGCTTAAAAAGAGGATTTTTAGGGTTGTTGGTGGCATGTGTTCATACGATGCGTATCCATGGATCGTTAGCGAAGAAAGGGGCTCGAGGCATACAATCAATAAGAAAAATAATGAAAATTTAAGCCTTTTTGTTTATCCATAGAATCGAAACAACGATATATATATAGACAAAGAAAAATAAAAGGTTTTCACGTGGTGGGGATATCGCACAGCCATTCGTCCACGTTTGGCGATCGCGGAGGGGCGATGGGGCGTTTGTTAACGTCGATGGAATATGGAGAAGGGCGCAATGCGCGTATACGTTAACGACAAACATACAGTCGTACCCCGTTGTACTTGTCGAGTTATCGTTTATGAGGGAGTTGCGCGAACAAGTGGAAAAAGCTCGGAAGTCCATGCAGGTGAACCGAAGCCGATGAAGACGAAGACGTCCGTGCACGGACGAGCCACGTTGCTCGTTCTTTAGCTCCGAAATATTTTTCTTTTTCTTCTTTCATCCAATTCTCTTTACCGTGAAAACTTATTTTTTGTTTCAACGAATTAAGTACGTTGGTGATTTTGTTTAGTTCGTTTCGAACGGTGTTTTTTCATCGAAAGACTAAGCAGAAGAAGAAGAAGAAGAAGAAGGGGTTTAGTGTGGAGGATTTATTGTGACCCTGGGGACATTGTTTCTCGAGGATTCTTGGGATTAATACAAAAACAGCCTCAAGGTATGCCTCGTGTTCGCGTGAATCTTCGAACCCATGCCTAGCAAATAACATTCACAACCCAATGGGGGTTCCATTTCCTCTGTTTTTCTTCTCTCTGCACTGGGAGTTGTAGGACTTATTGGGGAATCGAAATTTCCAGAGATCACAGATTCCACTAGAAATCGCTGACTAGACTTTTCTCTTACATAAAACTCAAACTTGTTACGAAATTTATCAAATTTTTTTCGGTTTTCATCATTTTTCTCTGATAAATAATCATATACTGACTTGCCATTGGCCTTGGGCTTGATTTTCTTGCCACCAGATGATGAAGTTCAAGCAGCAGGGGCTGGTCTCGGACCTTATGCCCAACATCAGGCTTATGCAAATCAGTGGACATTTCATGTTCAATTATTACGCAGATGGCATGAAATTCATGCACAAAATCTATTGTGTCGTGAGTACAGTGATGATTTGTCTTATCTTTAAGATGAGAATATTTTCGATATGTTTGTTTTTCTACTTTTATCAATAATTTAACCCCTTCAGGTCCATCTGGTTTTGGTTCTTGTCCAATTCGGTTTGTGCCTCGTAAACATGGCTTTGGAGAGCGGTGACGTTGATGATCTAACTGCAAACACCATAACTGTCCTATTCTTCGCTCACAGTATAGTCAAAATCGGCTATTTCGCTGTACGGAGCAAACTTTTTTATCGAACCCTCGCCATATGGAACAATCCAAACAGTCATCCACTTTTTGCTGAAAGCAATGCGAGATATCACGCCATTGCGTTGACCAAAATGCGAAGATTACTCTTCGCGGTTAGCGGCGCTACCATACTCTCCGTTTTATGCTGGACCGGTATCACGTTCGTCGGTGATTCGGTGAAAAAAGTCGTTGATCCCGTAACTAACGAAACAACCATGGTCGAGGTGTGACAATATTTTTTATTAATTAAGGGAACATGGGGCAAAATGGACCCGTGGAGCGAAGCGAGCTATCCAAATTATTTCTATTTTTCGGGCAAAGTGGGCGAAAAATGAAGGAAGATCAAATTCGAAGAAAATTTGACTTTCCTTCATTTTTGGGAGAGCCCACTTCACCCCAAAAATAATCTTTTTTCGATAGCCCGCTTTGCCCCGGGGGTCCATTTTGCCCCATGTTCCCCTAAATAACGATTTAATCAAAAATTTGATGGAATGTCCAAAGAAATATGATCGTTAATGATTTTTATAGATTCCAAGATTGATGCTACGATCGTATTATCCATTTGATGCGAGTCACGGAATGGCTCATGTTCTAACACTCGTCTATCAATTTTATTGGCTGGTATTCACGATGTTCGACGCAAATTCGATCGACGTACTTTTCTGCTCGTGGTTGTTGTTCGCTTGTGAACAATTGCAGCATCTCAAGCAAATCATGAAACCTCTCATGGAACTAAGCGCAACCCTTGACACCGTTGTCCCCAACAGTAACGAACTTTTCAAGGCCGGCAGCGCAGAACATCTACGAGATAATACGAACAACGCGCCACCCCCGCCATCTGCACAGGGTGAAAATATGCTCGATCTTGATTTACGAGGGATCTATAGCAATCGTCAAGATTTTACAGCCACTTTCCGTCCAACTGCTGGCACTCAATTCAATGGTGGTGTCGGACCAAATGGATTAACCAAAAAACAAGAAATGCTCGTCAGAAGCGCCATTAAATATTGGGTCGAGAGGCATAAGCACGTTGTAAGGTGAGTTTGTCTTTAATTCACTTTTATGACAATTTTTTATTTAAAAAAAATCCTGATCATCCGGAATGTTCTTAAAATAACTTTTTATAAGCATTTTTATTATTTTTTCCCAAAGTTTTACTTCGTAGGGAAATAATTTTTTTTCCTACGTCATTTTTTCGAATAAATCATTCGGTCAATCATGAAAAAAGTATTTTTTTCATCGCTGTGTTCAATAGTTTGATTTTTAACGTGATTTGTAGCGGCAAAATCATCAGATACAATTTAGATAATTTTGTGAAATTTTTGCATGAATCTTCTTGAGCATCGTGTTATAATGTGTCAAAAATTTGAGAAGTTATGAAAAAAGACGATTTTTCACAACAAATAAGGGAATATGGGGCAAAATGGACCCCTAGTGCAAAGTAGGCTGTCCCAAAAACGAAGGGAAGTCAAAATTTTCTTCGAATTTGATGTTCCTTAATGTTTGGGAGAGCCCACTGCCTCAAAAATAAAAGAAATTGGATTACCCGCTTTGCCTCAGGGGTCCATTTTACCCCATGTTCCCCTAACTCGATTTCTAGACGGTAAAACTTTCTCAAATTTTACCCACAGTTGAGTATTGTTGTTAAGAAGGTTCATACGAATTAAAAACAATGAAACTTGGAATTCGTCCAACGCCAGACTAACGCGTGAACCTCCTTAACAAATTCCCTCATACGAAAAATGATATTTGAATAAATTTAACGTGCTGTAGAATAAACTTTAAATATTGGATTCTAGGGCTTGACCATAATGATAATTTCAATAGTCGTTATAATCTTATAATTCATTGTCGTTTGTAAATCATGCATGAAATAAAGTATCATTATGAAGATAGGGTGACCGTTGAAGGCTAATAATCGGTTGACAATGATATCGCGTGACATCGAAGTAAAACTGAGAAATTTTTCCCAGCAACGATTAAACGCGACAAACTAAGGGAGCGACGAGTAAGAAACACGATTATATATTCCTGGCTATCTATGATATATCTTGTCCTATGATAGCATGAAATTTCGTCCATTTACCACATGATACCGAAATAACCGTACGACGTAATGACTTTAATAAGAGGGATCCGAAAAAACCGTTTCAGGCCCTTCCGGAACATTTTTCTGATCGATAAACATCGAGACTCGGTTATTTGTCATTTGGAAAACTTCTGGAATAATATATTTTCCACCACCAAAAAAGTGTTATTTATGAGCAAATGAGAAATAAGTTTTTTTTCGATCTGACATTATTTTGACGTTTCATTCGACTGGATTAACGCTCAGAAAAATGGTTAATAGAAATATGAATAAGACAATACTTTGCCAGGCTTGAAACCACTCTTATATTTCCTTCTCTTTCTCTTACAAAGAAAGCTCATTTTTTCTATATTTTTTATACACAGTTTATGTGTATAAGGAAAAAAAAAATGGGAACAAAAGCAAGCATCTGAAAAAATAGTTCCCCGTGTATGGTCTCGATTATAATTCTCAAGCAGAGAAAAAGAGAAAGAGAAACTGTATCCCCTTGAATCCGTTACACACCAACCGAACAAAGCATTCTCTATACACAAATGATTCATGAAGCTATGTCTCCTCGATGTATACTTACATGTTAAATTCCGGAAAAGCGAATATTTTATAAACTAAGTCTCCCTTCGTTCATTGTATAAGTTATCTTTCCATTTCTCTCGTTCACCCTTTTTAGTTTTTGCTTCCTCTCTCCTTGAGGTGTATGGATAACGTTCGTATAAATCGGAAGAAACGACCGGGCCATATTCCCCCACAATATTCCACTGGCATATGCCATTAAAAATCGCGAATGTCCAGCCAATATTTCAGCCCCTTAATGCTGTCAAAAAATTCTGAAAAAATTCATGCTATTGCTCGAAACATTAATCATGAGGTGTCCATTGTGAAATTCTTGAAAATTTTATTTTTTCATAATTTTATCGTTAAATAATAAATAAATAAATAAATAAAAATAAATACTGAACTTTACAGCCAAAGTTTTAATAATCTTGGTCGAGATTTTGGTACATTTTTACTGATGAAAAATCGACATGATTTTAAAAAACAAATAAACGATTTTTTTTTTTTTTTAATAAAGATGTCTCTTAAAGTATGATAAAATATAAAATAAAATAAAAAATAGTTATCCCATGATGGCAGAACTGGATTACAAGCTGTATCGTAAAATCGTTGAGACTATAGAGTTCGGAAAGACATATATGTAGAAAGATAGAGTTCGGTATGAGGTAAGAAGGGAGACACGAGTGCTCGAGTTCTCACAGTGCTAAAGTATTTATTTAGCGAGAGCGCGATATTGACCGCAGCGGGGGACGTGCCCTCCGCGAACAGAACAATTCGCTGGGTGTGCTCTGCCTGCACCAACTATCATTGTGCTTGTACTCTCTCAACCCTCTTTTGCAACAACCTCTGTTTTTACCTTTACTAAGACCCATATATATATATAGGAAAGTACATACCTTTTTGCTTCTACCTCCAACGTTTCTTGACCATCGGTAAATTATTGACTGAAGACCACCAATGCGACTGTAAAAGTTTCGAGCTAGAAAATTTATATGACCAAATGTTTACGGACACCTCTGCAGTTTTCCTTGAACATTTGCACTTTGTACGCTTCATCATCGTGTTATAACAAACGCCTAATTAATCATATAAACCATCGATATTTTTTTTCCATTATTTAACGTCATTTATAAATCCTCATTACTTTGCCTGCGTTACTATTTTTAAGACTGAACTGAGCACACAGGCAAAGTCAAGGGTTCTTCATTAAATTGTGAACGATATACATATGACGATGACATTGGAATTTCATTCGAACGGACACATTTACTAACAGATGGTTGCTTTCCTAACTTACACTAAAAGATCGAATGTCAACTAAAATCGTTCTATAATTCAACTTTTTCGTAATTTGTTATTTAAATAAAATAAAAAGCTTATTTGTTCTTTTTTTTTCATTCTGATATCAAAGTTTGAATGATGTGAACGATATTCACTGTTGAAATACTCAACGAAAGATTTTGTTTATAATATTTTGTTAAAAGACCTGGATATTATAATAATTCGACGGTGGAAACCTCAAGATTTCCAATAAAATCAGATTTTGATCATTTTCTTGGGGACATTAATTTTGTACCTCCTTATGCATGGATCCCCGATGGAATATTCGTTCCAAAAGTTTCTAGAATATATTTCAAAAGACCTCAAAAAAAATAAACAAATTCATAAATAAAAAAATTAGACGTCTCTTTCATTTTGTGAAAAAAAAAAACAAAAGATATTGAACATTTGCATATCTTCTCTTTTCCTGGACTGACCGCGATAAAATCAAACCTGAGCCTTACCCCAAGCTCGAAAAAATACACCATTGAAACCCCATCAAAATTTCGTTAGTAGTTTACACGTGATTCCTATTCAAATCAACACAATAATTAATAAATAATTTAAATAAATAGCGAAATTCTAGTTTCAAAATCTGACATTTGATCAAGAGTCCAGCATCAATAGAACAGTCAAATGATTCCGAAGAACAAAAGATTGGACTCATTGCTACCAAAACCAGAGTCTTCATCCCCTCTTTCAAGAGCTTACATTTTTTTTTTCATTTGATTTCAATAGCAAATCAATTTTTCAGCCAAACTTGATGCCTCTTTAAAAAAAAAATAAAAAATAAAAAGCAAGATTTTAAATGCAGCCTTCGACCGCGAAGCACAACAAATGGTAATAGGGGAAGGTTCACGTCAATGACAATACGAATAGACACAAGGTCAAATGCGCATGACATACTGCGCAGCGTTGACTTATGGGTTACACGTACCACATGTCCACTGTATTGTTTGCTGATTGGAGGTCATAGTAGCAAGAAACTAAGAAACACTTGAAATTAGTGTCTTTCAAGCAAGTCAAACATCTTCTTCGTCCTGTCAACAGTATTCACGTTGACAACGATTTCTTCTAATTCAGCCTCCAGTTCAATTTCCGAATCATCATCTGTCTCCTAAGTTTCCTAATCCAAGAAAATGACTTTCAGTTTTTACCCCCACACAGCGAATCATTTTATTTAGAGATAATCGACTCGTACGAGCCTCGAGCCAGCAGACGACGGAGCTGTCAAATGTACTTGTCCAGAGACTCTATATCGAGAGTCCTTTGCTAAATGAAATCAAAGCAAGTCAAATTGAGCAATTCTTTTTATCGTCTTTCAAGCAACTCGAACATCTTCTTCGTCCTGTCAATAGTATCGACGTTGACAACGATTTCTTCTAATTCAGCCTCCAGTTCAATTTTCAAATCATCATTTGTCTCCTGAGCTCCCTAATCCAAGAAAATGACTTTCAGATTTTACCCCCACACAGCGAATCATTTTATTCAGAGATAATCGACTCGGACGAGCCTCGAGCCAGCAGAAGACAGAGCTGTCAAATGTACTTGTCCAGAGACTCTATATCGAGAGTCCTTTGCTAAATGAAATCAAAGCAAGTCAAATTGAGCAATTCTTTTTATCGTCTTTCAAGCAACTCGAACATCTTCTTCGTCCTGTCAATAGTACCGATGTTGACAACGATTTCTTCTAATTCAGCCTCCAGTTCAATTTCCAAATCATCATCTGTCTCCTGAGCTCCCTAATCCAAGAAAATGACTTTCAGTTTTTACCCCCACACAGCGAATCATTTAATTCAGAGATAATCGACTCGAACGAGCCTGGAGCCAGCAGACGACAGAGCTGTCAAATTTATAGAGTCCTATATCGAGAGTCCTTTGCTAAATGAAATCAAAGCAATCTGGATGATCAATAATAAACCAGTGTCCAATGATACTCCAATGAAAATAACAACATAATCCAAGTTTCCATAAAACAACAAATTGTAATGACAGATCGTTCTATGGTCAGGGTTCAAAATATAATAAACATCCACAACCATAACAAATAAAGACTCAACTCTGTAAACATCAACACAGCTTATGCACTGAGTTTACATTTTCGTATCCACCCTCGTTTAAACAAATATTCATGTAACCCCAATATAGAAAATGTCAATAAATTTTTGCAATATGTTTTTTCTCTTTTATTACAGATTGGTAACAGCCATAGGAGACGCTTATGGTTTTGCACTTTTATTACACATGTTGATCACTACCATAACATTGACTCTTCTGGCTTATCAAGCTACGAAGGTATATTTGCTCAACCATAATTAACTTTTGAATTGGTTGATATTTTCGTTGTTGTTGTTTTTGCCTAATTTATCGATATTAATTAATACTTGTTTGGTGTACAAATACAGGTAAACTCTGTCGATGTTTACGCTGCAACGACCATTGGATATTTGTTGTACAGTCTTGGTCAGGTATTCCTGTTCTGCATATTTGGTAACCGACTCATCGAAGAGGCAAGTTTTTTATGTTTTAAACACTTTTTGCCTTTCAATTATACAACAAATTTCAATTTTGACTCTAAACTATTTAATAAACTTTTTTTTTCTTCTTTTTTTTCGTGAATCGTAACAGAGCTCATCGGTTATGGAAGCTGCGTATTCTTGTCATTGGTATGACGGTTCTGAAGAGGCCAAAACATTCGTTCAAATCGTTTGCCAACAGTGTCAAAAAGCCATGTCAATATCAGGCGCCAAATTTTTCACGGTTTCTCTCGATCTTTTCGCCTCGGTAATTGTTTTTTCAGAAAAAAATATATTATTATATAAATATATTGAAAATATATTAATTATTATTTATAAATATTCAATAAATATCTATAAATTTATGAATCAATTTATAAATAATCAATAAAAATTTATTTCCATATTTATTTATAAATTTATTTATAAATATTAATAAATTATAAAAAATGAATTTTTTTTTAAATTTATTTATAAATGTTCATACAAATATTTATTTATAAATAAATATTTTATTATATTGTTCACAAAAAACCTCACGAATATGAATGAATTATCATTCGATAAAATTTTCAAAAATTTCAGGTACTCGGAGCTGTTGTCACTTATTTCATGGTGTTGGTCCAACTGAAGTGAATACAACGCTTGACGAATTTTTCGTCAGTACAAAGAATGATTTGTGAGATTAACTCTAATGAGAAGCGTGTAATAATTAAAAATTACAGCTTCAAGGAAGAAGAGAGAATTTTAATCGGTCAATCGATTCGTGATAAAAGATCAAATCGACTAATCGACCTGTCACATTTAACAAGTCGTCTACGGTTCACATAAGCCCCGAAATAAACGGGTGATGGACTCGAAAAGACTTTTTTTTTTTTTCGTCAAACTTATAATTCTGAAATTCAACAAAATCGGAGCATATTTATCTTGTCAATAATAATGTAACATTGAAAGCATGCGACAACAAATAATATACTCGTGACATTAAAAAAAAAAAAAAAAAAAAAATTAAAATTATTTTACAATAAAATAAATGTATAGCGTAAAATTGAAATAATTTGCACGCAGATTAATGTTCCATACGAAGCACTAAATTTGGGGAAAAATTACGCTAAACTTCATGCATAATATTAATTATCAAATGACGATAATAATCGTACGTAATAAACGGTGAAAGAAATAACAAATATTTTTTTTAGATGCTCTAGAATTTTTTTAAAAATAGTTTTATTTTTTTTTTTTTATTTTTTTTTGGTTTTATTTTTTTCTTTTTCGTGAATCACAACTTCTCGATAACTTATCAATGCGGATGGAGTGAAACGCTGGTTTGTCAATTACTCGTTACCTAAGAATGATTACCTCAGATTATGCATGAAATATTAAAAAAAATAATAATAATAATGATAATATTGTCAAGAGCTTGCGTTTTGCCTCGATTCAATGAAAAGTACATGTAAATATTATCTTATCGCATTTATGTTTATTTCAATGTAGAAAAATGTTGAATTGATACCCACAAACCGATGCTATTTAAATGGACAATATTTCTTTATACGAAATTTAACAAATTTTTAATAGCATTCGATTTTAAGGGTTGATGTTTGTTTGAATCTAATGATACTGTTGTAAAAAAATTATTTCTACAAGTGACCACCATTATAACTGTTTTATTTATTTCGTAATATCGTAAACACTCTCAAAACACTCAGTTTAATATTATTATTATTATTATTTATATGTTTCAATTATTATTGTCTTATATTACTCTCGATCTTTAATTATGCATTTTTTTTTCTCGAATCAAGTAACATTTTTATATACATATATAAGAAGATTGTATTCGTAAACGAAGATAAATAAATTTCGAAATAATTATAAAAACACGCTTTTATGTAAACATCGAAATTACTCTTTTGTGTGAAGTTCAAAACCAGTCGCTGGAAAATGGGTTGTAAGTATCACTGCAAAATTTTAATAAAATAAAATAAAATAATTTTAATTTTTTATTTTATTTTATTAAATTTTATTTTATTTTTTTTTATTTAATAAAATAAAAAATTTTAATAAAATTTTAAACAAAAGGGGAGTAAATTTTTTTAGTAAAATCGATGCATCCACAAAAGGTAAGAAAAAATCATTTTGTTCGTTATTTAAATCAGCTGTTCAGAGATTTGAATTCATTGAAAAAAAAAAAATGAAAAGAAAAGAAAAAAAAATCTGGGAGTCGTATTTTGGGAATTTCTTACGAAAGATCAGTTTAAAACGAAATTATTGTTTCTTCGGGTGTTGATCTAAAATAAATTCGAAACTTTTTGAAAATGACATTTGATATTTTTCGATTATTCTCATTTTTCTATTTTTTTTTCTCCAAAACAACGAAGTTTTTTTTTCAATTATTAAAACAATTGACTGAAGTCTATTCAGCGGAGATATTGAGAGCAAAAAATACAAACAGAAAAGTATATTTTCTCGTCAACAATTAATTTTCAGAGAAACATATTTACAAAATCATGTAAATTTACTTCTTTACAGCCAACGAATAGAAACTTATCATTAGTTCTCATAATTCATTCTTATTTTTCTTTCAGATGCTGTCTGGAAAACTGCAAATAATCTCTGACTCTATACTATTCAGAATTGCATCTGTGAAGCATCTTTGGAGTAGAATTCTTATATCTTACGAATTTCTACTCTTTCCACTTCCTCGAGTATTTTCTCTATCGATATTTATTTTCTCTTTTATGTGAAAATGTAGATAGCATGTGGATGAAAAGTCTTTGAAACAGGAAAGCTGAATAGGTTGGTGGAGCACTATCTCGTATTCAAGAAGATTCTACACTCAAATTTCTTTGACCATTCTTGACTAGGACAATAAGTGACTACTCCATTTCTCCATAAAAATCCTCAGCCAGATGTTTTCAAAAGTTCGTTCCTAAAGAGTCAATTTTATAATACAAAAAAAAAAAAAAAAAAATTAAAAACAGTAAAAAAAAAAAATGCAAGAATAATGAAAAAAAAATTCATCAAAAAGATGAAAAAAAAAAACATTAATTACATTTTTTCCTTAATTGCAGCAAATTTTATACCAAAATTCACTGTCGAGCTTTTTAAATGAAATCACCGAAATAAAGAGACACAAAATGCAGTTTATGACGCTCTTCAAACGCGAATCAGACGTTAAATCTTTCTTTTTTTTCTTTTTTTAATTTTTTTTATTGTTAATGCCCCATTCTTGAGTACATACAATACGAAAAGCGTGAAGATAAGGTGAAGTTGTCGAGACATTTGCTTTTTTTTGTGCCCCGTAGAAACGAGCGACCTCGTAATCTCCACCCTCGCATTTTTCCTCGGTCTCTCATTTTCTCCTCTTCTATAGCCTGCAGGGATAGTTCCTTTTTTTTGTCACCCCTCACAAGATGAGTTTTATTCAACCGGTAGGTTTCTCAGTGGGAATTGTATCTATATATGTGAACATGTTAATGCCTGGGGCTCAGAAAAAAGTGTTTTTATTGTTTATTTTTCACGCACCAAGACACGGCTTGGCAAAAAACTTTCAAATTACCATAAATACAAGGACGTGCAAGCGAAACATTTGTGAGGAATCTTACTGTTACTCAGTTTTCTTCTTTTCACGCTTTCTTACGACGACACTAAACTTAAATCGTTCCAGGGAGCACAAAAAATACTTCCGAATTTTTTTACTTCTCTTTCTCTTCGTTATACGGATCATCGCCTATAAAAATCCTATTTTAATTATGTTACTCGTTGATTAATCATCTTTTTTTTCTTTTTTTTTTCATAAAGGAAATTAAATTTTGCCCTCAAATCCCACAATTAAATTTCGGGACGTGTAGCCCCAAAGTGGGGTCAATAATTTCTCGAATTTTCATTTCAGCAGAAAATATTCTTTTCATGCAATGATAGCATTTCGTTCGTATACTATTTTCTTCGTAATTCGATAACAAAGAGATTGATCTACGATAAAATTACTGACGATAAAAATTTGGTGAAAGAAAAAAAAACAGAGAGAGGTCCAAAGAAGGAGAAAAAGTCTCAAAAAAAAATGTAAAAATTTTTCAAAACAAATTATTATTTTTCTTTCCAATTAACTGATTTGAAAAAATAAAACGGGGTTTTAATAAGAACAACTAGAACTCTGTGAAAAAAAATTACATTTTGAAATTTCGTGAAAAAAAAAAAAGATTATTTGGGAAAATAAAAGTCGACCTGTGTCACGTAATGTGAACAGGACAAAATCAATAAAGAAAACAGCATAAATTGTTCCTTCGTCAACTTTTCATACGAAACCCCGTGAAAATACACACTTTACATATTTTATCATATGTAAACATGAAACATAAATCTAAATAAATAAATAAATTTACGAAAGTTATAGAAAAAAACAAAAAAAAAAAACGAATTTCGATTTTTGCATACTCGGCAAATTTGATCACAGGCTCCGAGGCAAAATACACACGAAATATTCTTCAATGGCAGTCACAGCATTGTGTCACAGAACCGGATCATTATCCAAAAGATTTTCCATCACAATTTTTATGAAACCAAAAGAAAAAGGCTTTTGAATACAAACTTTTTTCAACTTTCCTTATAGTTTTATAAATTCAATTTCGTCAAGTTTGATGATATTCGATGAAATGATGATCACGATTATGTCAATTATACGAATAATTCTATTCATAACACGTTAATAATTATTTTATCAATTATTTTCTAAAACTCGATCGTTTAATGGCAAAATCATGAGATACAAATTCTTCCAAATTAATTTTTTGAAATTTTGAGTCAATCTTCTTGAGCATCGTATTATAATGTGTCAAAAATTTGAGAAGGTTTCACCGTCTAGTAATCGAGATATTGAGTGTTTAAAATGGCAAATTTAACACGAGGTCTTGTGGGAAGTTACGAAAAAAGACGATTTTTCACAACAAATAACTCGATTTCTAGACGGTTAAACTTTCTCAAATTTAACCCACAGTTGAGTATTATTGTTAAGAAGATTCGTACGAATTTTAAACAATTAAACTTGGAATTCGTCTAACGCGTGCCTAACGCGTGAACCTCCTTAATCTATGTAAATATTTGTAAAATAAAGTATTTTTTGAAATATAAATAAAATAAACTTAAGTTCACGATATATATCGAACGTAGAATCCATCCTGGGGGTAACAGGTAACCCCACAGTGGCTTTCAGCGGTTTTCATTCTATCGTGGGACGAGCACTGATGCTTCAAACTGTCTGATCTCACTCCCAGACGTTCAAATTGGATTATGACCATTAGAAATTCGCGTGGAATAATTAATTGCCCCCACTTGGCTGCAGTCTAGAGTTAAAGCTGATTTCTTAACTATTAACAGACTAATTTACAATTTTAATCTCGAATCCGTACGATTTAACAGTATCACGTCGTAAAAATTTTACATTAATTTATTAACATACACAGACTCGTTAATATAATTCTTGACATCGTCGCTCTACACCGAGAAAAACGTTTAGTCGAGTCAATTATAAACGGGACTGTGAAAAGCGTCGAACGTAATATTCGGTTGGTGAAAATATTTATTTTGTTGTATAAAATGTTTGTTTTCCACAAAATTTGTGAAAATAAAATTCACTTTGGTTCACTCGATTCATATATTTTTTTGGATTAATAAAATTGACAATTAACCAAATCGAACGATTTTTTAATTGAACGAAATATCACGTTCGGAATTTTTCACTCTTCCTTGACCAGTTCAATTAATTTTTTTTTTTAGTCTAGAGCTTTCAAGTAATTAAAAATAGTGAATAAACGAATGGACCATAAATATTTGGCAAAAGGATTTCACAAATGAAGAAAAAAATTTGTTTATGGTCCATTAATAAACATTTTTAATGATTTGTGAGTGACAAAGTGACAAAACGATCTAAGGGAATGACAAAATGGTTCGAAATGAGTAAAAAAAAAAGATGGAAAGTTTGAAAAATCATAAGTGTCTGATATTTTGCATTAATGTGCATTAATAAACATTTTGCATGATTTTACGTGACAAAACGATGTAAGGGAATGAAAAAATTGTTAAAAATGAGTGAAAAAAAGATGGAAAGTTTGAAAAATCATAAGTGTCTGATATTTTGCATTAATGTGCATTAATAAACATTTTGTATGATTTTACGTGACAAAACGATGTAAGGGAATGAAAAAATTGTTAAAAATGAGTAAACAAAAGATTAAAAGTTTGAAAAATGATAATTGTCTGATATTTTGCATTAATGTGCATTAATAAACATTTTGTACGATTTTAAGTGACAAAACGATGTAAGGGAATGAAAAAATGGTTAAAAATGAGTGAAAAAAAGATGGAAAGTTTAAAAAATCGTAATTGTCCGATATTTCGCAAGTATTTTAGGGGGTAAATAGTAAAAAACAGGCCGATGGATAAATTGGCGGGAAGGGGAGGAGCGCTTGCGCATTAGAAGTGAGGGTTTCTCCTCGACGGCAAGTTTCGATCGACTGTGGGGGTAGAGAGAGCCGGAGCGACGGAGGCTCTCCTCGTGTCTACTGGGGGTGATGTGTTACGCCGTGCTCCTTTATTTTTTTCTCCATAATCCATGGTTTTTTTGAGTGAAACGCGATTCGTTTCGTTTGCGAAGAAGTTTCATGATTATTTGGATGGTTGGTTTGAGTGGTTTGTCGGTAGGGTCGAGAGGTGAAAGAAAATTGGAGACTGTCGAGTCGTGAAAGAGGAGTAGAGAAAGCCCGTGGAAAACCGTAAAACGGAATAATTGCTCGTAATATTTTTGAAGGGAGAGGGAAAACGATCTGCTCGCGTTTGTATGTGCATGTGCGCGCGAGATGTTAAATATTTAAATGTTAGTGTATATTTTTGAACGCGAACGTGCATTACAAATGAAAAATAAACTTCAATTTTTCGATAATCCATTAAAAAAACTGTCAAATCGTCATTTTATTTGACATCGATTAGAATAAATCTGAAGAAAAAATGAGTATACGAGAGGCAATCGTACAATCAACAAAGTTATACGTTCATTTTAAAATATATTGAAAAAATATAGTAACATTTCTTGATGAGAGTGGAAGCAAGTATTTGAATGCATCGATGCAGCTTAATCGCAAAGCGTTGTAATCACGAGTCAACGTAATTAGAAAGCAACGGTTGTGATGTGTGTGTTAATTACCGCTTGGGGGAAAGAAAGAGAGAGACAGATAGAGAGAGAGAGAGAGAGAGGAGAGAAAAGGAAATAATCCGAGACTCGAGGATATGAATCAGAGAGAATGGTAGAGACTCAGAGATCAAGAGAGAAAATGTATATAGCAATAAACATCGAGGCCAAAGAGTCTCGTATTCTTGGTTGTGCAATTGTTACAAAAAATATTAAACACTGCGAATAATAATTGTGTTTACCCAGTGCCAAAAAAAAAACAACAACAACAACAAAAATACGAAATATATACATATACAAATTTATTAGAATTCGTAGATTATTATCAGATGCAATATATATAAAAATATATATATATATCCGAACTCTTATAAATTATACGTTTGTCAAATTAAAAAAATAAATAAAAATAAACAGAAACACAAAACATAAAACAAATACGAGACGTGATAAGAATACTGCAACGACAAATAAATCATTGAAATAGATCGAATGGTTGTAAATTATTGTGATTAATGGAATATCGTTACCCGATATATTTATTTTCTTTTACAAAAGTGCGCGAATTTTTAAATTTAATAGATAAAGCTTTTTAATTGTGTACGAAGATCAAAAAAATCGGCAAAATAGGTACCAAAACAGCAAGCGGCAAGAGGCGGCGAAGCCTCGCGCCGCAGAGACAATATCGTAAGTATGTTTATAAATTAATTATTTTATTTGAGCAAATCCAGTCATTTTATAATTTTGATCTTTCAAAACAAATGTCGAAAGGAATGATAGATTTTTGATTTTTTTTTGTTGTTGTTTATTTACAATTATTGCGAATTAAATTAATCACCGAAGACACGTCGTAGAAAGAATTTTTTTCATATTAACTATTGTGCCATTTCTTTTTACGAAATTTTACTGTAAAAAGGAATTTCACAGAGAAATTTCTCCAATAAGTTTATATCGAGAGTGTAGAAAATACAAAAATTCTTGATCGCCACATGCAATGAATAAACTTTTTGATCAGAGTTCTCGAATATCTGATGGTTCCAATTTCCACCAAAGGTCTTACAGCAATCAATAAACGAATTGTGGTTCGGTTGCGGTTGATCAATTTCTGATAAGAATCCTGCAGCATTTATATGTGCTCTCTATATAGTACGATTTGTAGGAAAACGTGGTTTATTCAAGCACAAATTCCCGATACTTTTTGAGACCTTGCCATGTCTGACAGAACTAATTTTGATCATTTCCTCGATAGCAAGAAGTTGTGATTGGAAAACACAATTTTTATAAATGAAATTCTACTGGGAATGTTAACCTAATTAATTTACAATAAAGTATTTATCAATGAGTAAAAAAAAATTTCTCTTGATTTGAAGTTTCCATCAGCCCCAAGATATAAAAAAAAAAAAAAAACCCCATAAAATCACAAATTCCAAAGAGAAATGATCGAATTTCGGCGAAGCTCGCACGAAACGAATTTTTTTAATTGCAATTTGAAAATATTAATGAAATATTAAATATTATAGTTGCCGAAGAAATACAATAAAGTTTGAAACGACATGGATAACAAAAAAAAAAAGATTAAAAAAACAGTGATAGATAGCAAAAAAACAGAATTTTTTCGATTCGAAGTATTTCAGGGTTTCAATTTGTTGAGGAAATTGGTAGAATCATTTCTACATTAGCTCGCGGAGAATGATCAAGTTCTCGAGAGTGGAATTGTGTAAAAGCCTCTAATATCCACCGCATCGTTCACCAATAATCGGGAAACTCGATGGCATCCAACGTACACCTTGCCACACAACACTTGAAAGGGTTATTTGAAGCGACCTCTCTCTTCCATCCCTTCGTCCTCTATGTTTCGCTATTTCTGTAGCACTATTGCTTCAATGGAGTATCCCATGAGCCATCGAATTACGATTATCCCTAGATACTCGTTAAACTACTGATAAGAGACCGTACCAAGCAGATATGTATCATTTGACCATTTGATACAAAAAAAAAAAAACAAAAAACCAACAAGAAACCATAAAATGCAACCATAACTGTAATTTATGGAAAAAAAACATCGTGTAGAAAATTGTGCAGCTTGACGATTAATTATTTGGAACGTAATAATGATTAACAAATTAAATGCATTTCATTTCACCTCTTAATTAACCTCAAATTTACAAACAACAGTGTAAAAAACGATGGCTGAGAATATTATACTTAAACGAATTGCGAGGAAACATTTTACGAGGCAACAAAATGCTCATTTTAGAGGAAAATTTATTTTCATTGAAATACCAAAGAATTCAGTTATTCTGAGTTGTAAATCCACGGTTTAGATGTAAATACAAACGAAACTATATTCATCATCCCAGATTTTCATGATGGTTCGCTTATTTCAAGGAGAATTATACAGTTAATTACTAATTAATAATAAATAATATAATAAATAATATAACAAATGATTAATTGACTTTATTTAATCTTTTGTGATAAAATATGAGATTCGAGTGAACCAGGCAACAGATTCAATGAGTTTATGAAATTTTTATTATTCTCGAAGAATTTCTGATGATAAGGTTCCAGAAAAATGATAATTTTTTTTATTCACCTAATAAGTAAAATCGATCGTTTTTTTCCAAAAGAGATTCAGCGATAAATATTCTTGATAAACAAATAAAATGTTACAGAACATTTTCACAGATATGATTTCAATTTAAATCAGTTTTTCCTCGTTATCAGTAACATTCAAAGTCGCACTTGATGAAATATTCACACAAAAGTAGGTTTGAACTTTTTGGATCTGTAGTAAAGCGAAATGGTTGAGATCAACTGAACAATCGTGACAGATTGTTGAAAATAATGCGGAAAGTGCTCAACAACTCGACGAGCTTTTCATGCAACCAGGAAATTTCTCTATATGTTTCACATGCACTATTTATATTCATATATGCGAGAATAATAATAATAAAAAAATCTCCGTATGCCATAATATTGAAATGGAATAAAAATGTTACGAAATATAAAAAACTTTGAAGTCACTGTTTAGTAGTGTTTTTTTTTTTTTCGTTTCTACAGTTTCGAACTCTACTTTCTGGATTAATAATTTATTTCATGTTTCAACTTTTATTTTATTTTATTTTTTTATTTATTATTTGAATTTTCATTCAAAATTGTTCAATTTTAATTTTAATTCAAAATTATTTCATTTTAATTTTTGTTTAAAATTATTTCATTTTAATTTTCATTCAAAATGATTTTATTTTAATTTTCATTTAAATTCTTTTCATTTATTTCATTTTGATCCGATATTTGTCGTATTAATAGAAATTAATAAAAAAAGAAAATTTGCATTAAATTTCGTAAAAGATATGAAATATTATTAACAGGAAGATTTACAAAAAAAAAAAAAAGAAAAAAAAAAAGTTACGTATTGTTTAAATGAATCGTAACTAATTTCCATTAATCAATAAACTCCGACTCGTCATTGGCAACATTTTGTCCTGGATATTTCTCTGTTGGGATATTTGATTTCATTACGTATACGAGAACAAAGTGGAGTACGACGATACCACTGAACGCGATTCAGAGCTTTAGTTAGTTATATCGTTTCCTTTTTATTGGCTCTAACAACTCAGCACCGAAGTTGTTGAGAGTGAAAAATTTCTAGTGAAGTTTATTTCCAGAGGAAAACTATAATGTGCAGTCTGACTGCATCGAGACGTTACTGAACTATAAGAGAAAAAATCTTGTGGGACAATTAAAAAAAAAAAAAGAAAAAAAAAAGTGCTATAATCATGAATGCATAAAAAATAAATAGATGGAGTGTTATGTGACGTGATAACTAAATATTTCATTTTTTTCCATGAACATAAATGTTTGTTGAAAAAAAATTGAATTTATAAAATTGAATCTTCAATTACGGTACATCGGGGCTTGGATTTAATGTGAATATAGTAATCAATGCAATATCCTGTCGAAGTAGATTCCACAAAAGAAATTTCGTTACAAAAGTGCAGCCTCAGGGCAAGCCCTAGCGTGGGTAAAAAGTTGCATTGAAAACGAAGCAATCGAAGGTAAAAAAATGTGCAATGGAAAGTGCCGAATGACAGGAGTATAAAAATCATTTGTCTGCGTGGTTAATAAATGAACAGAAAAATCAATTTTCACGAAAAAAAAAAAAAAAAAAAAAAAAAAAAAATCGATCAATTGTGCGCACGTTTGAAAAACACATGTTTTTGTTCTCCCCCAAAATGATGAGTAACGTTTTTTTCCTGAATTCTGTGTTTCTCAGTCCCTTGCCACGAAACCATCAGCAACAAACCATTCCATCGGTCATTCGACCTACATTTTCAACGAAAAATTTATCACGTATTCGAGCTCGTGGTTAATAGCAGGCAAAATGGACATAAAAACAAAAATCATTCAGGAGTATTCACTATTTATAGAAAAAAAAAGGTAAAATATTATTTTCTGTGATACACGGTGTAACGTTTACGAAAAACCAGGACCAGTCTGATCGATTTCAAAACGGATAAGACGAAAGCACCATATTGTGCCTCTGGGAGCTATATTCCTATTTCCTTGTAAACGTGAATAGCATTCAAGCACTATCACTCTGGATCATCTAATATGTATATCCCTCCATCCTCCAAGGGATAAAAATCTTTTCAGCAACAAGTAATACAATATAATGGGCAAGCATTCAACGGGGTTTTTCTTCCATAAAAATGTATTATACCGACTCGATGGCCCATTATTTTTGCATAAAAAGGAGAAAAATATGTAAACAAAAAAATTAACGATTTATCTGATAAATTTAATCCGTTGGCTATGCCACTGACAATGTTGTTTTATTCTGTCACATTGAAGAACCTCTTCAATGTATTTTTCTGCTGATTTTTATCCTCATTTATAAAAAAAATATATATATATTTTTATATGTTTTTTTTATAGATTTGTAGATTTACAATTTTTATGTTTATAGATTTTTATAAATATTGAAAATCTGAGTGTTCTAGTGACTAAGTTTAATCTCCGGTCCATCGAATACAATATTTTTCATCAATTTCCTGTGAAATACAGTAAAAAAAATGATTTTTATTGAAAATAATGACATTCGGTTCCTTTGTTCCCAAGTTTGATTGATTTCGTCACCAAATAATTAACAAAATTAATTAGATGAAGAATAATTAACAAAAAAGTACGTTTAATTATTATTATTTTCGGGTTTTTCAACAAAATATTTCATCAAAAGGACTCCAACGAAAAACTTCGTGAATAGAAACGAATTAATATATAACGTAATAAAATATATAATTATACCAATGAATGATCCGACGACCTTTTGTTGAGTCGTATTTCAACAATAAATTTTATTCACATTATTGCAACTTGTGTGTTCCAATTAAATAACAGTTTAATTAACAAATTGTTGAATTACAAAATGAATTCAATTGTCACATCAAATAAATTGAATAAATTTTAACAAACTTCATTTTATTTTCATGCACAAGAATGGCAAATCAGAATGAAAAGGAAAAACAGAACCTTATGTCGAGAAATCTAAAGTTTTTTTAGATTCCAATTCAATTTCTTCGGTGTCAGGACGTCGATGACGTTAATTTCTAAAAATTGCTTCTCTGAGTCAAAATCGCGTAAAAATGAAGTCAAAAAGCACGAAGTGAACCGTGACAGAAAGTTAAATTCGTCACATCAACAGTTGAAAAAACGAGGTTGGAGTAATTAGACGAATAAATTTTGTGTCCAAAGAATAAAATTGCTGACTGGCACAAAAAGTGACATTGAATATCGAAGATCGGATGACACTCAGTTAGGAAAAAGTCGCAATGATGTTTCCTGTGTAAATATATATATATATATAAAGAGAAGAGGGATGAAAGGGAGTAGAGCAGCGGGAGAGAAAAGGGTGGCGGGAGAACCCAATGATATCTCTATTTCATATTCCGGGGTCAGTCGTCTCGAGATACCCGCGCGCGCAGGTTCACGTCGTTGAATGCTTTGAATTTATACCTAAATTTCTATAATCACTGAAACAAACCTCTCGATAAAATCGGACGTGTCAAATAAGAAAACTCGATTCAATAAAACAAAAATTTACAGTGCTCTCAATTGCCTAAAAAAAATAAATAATAATAATAATAATAATCAAAAATAAAAAATAAAAAAAATACGAAAGAGTAAAAACGTGAAATCGAGAAAATCGTTCTCGTTGCATGGACGTGCCGGCATCGAGAGATTTCGCACCTTCTCCACGTTTGGAACTTGCTTCAAGAAAACATTATTTAGGTAGAAAATTGAAAAAAAAAAAATCCAACCTATTTTATTGCAATCGAAATTATTATTTTTTTATTCAAAAAAAAAAAAAAAAAGATTTTATTACCATTTTTTGACGTTAGATAAGTGATTTGACATTTAATTATCATCGCGTGTCATTAACGACGTCGTGAAACATTTTTTCACACAAAACTTTATGAAGAACGTACAAAGTTTCATAATTTTATGTTTTTCATTTATAATTCACAAGAATTATGTCCCATCCGTTTGGGATTAATTATTTGAGCTGATAAAGTTTTAAGGTAAAGTTTTTGTTTGGCAAAAGTTGAAGGCTTGATTTAGTAATAACAGTCGACGTGCCGAGCATACACGAAATATGGTAAGCTCTAAACGAATGAACGTACGTGACGATTCACCAACATCGGTTAATAATCCACCCCGTGATCAAGGATTATCCTGATCTCCGAATAAACACATGGAACATTTGTTTAACACGAACTAAAAAGCCCCAGTAGCTTTAGCGTCAAACTTTAGCAAATATTTCGCTTTTGTACAAAATGATGGAATATTGTCATCAAAAAACAAGCACAATATTTAATTTTCAAGTATTTAATATTTTTTTAAGGAGGTTCACGCGTTAGGCATGCGTTGGACGAGTTCCAAGTTTAATTGTTTAAAATTCGTACGAAACTTCTTAACAATAATACTCAACCGTGGGTTAAATTTGAGAAAGTTTAGCCGTCTAGAAATCGAGTTATTTGTTGTGAAAAATCGTCTTTTTTCGTAACTTCCCACAAGACCTCGTGTTAAAGTTGCCATTTTAAAAACTCAATATCTCGATTACTGGACGTTGAAACCTTCTCAAATTTTTGACACATTATAATACGATGCTCAAGAAGATTTACGCAAAATTTCCAAAAAATTGTATCTGATGATTTTGTCGTTATTTTGTATATATTATTATAATGATGGCGCGTGAACCTCGTTAAAAAAATCGGAATAAATATTCTATACATTTTTTCGTTTTTATGTTTATTTTTTTATATCGATTAAAAAGTTTCCTTTTATCATGCGTCGTTGAATATTTACAGTTTCGTAAGCTCGCAGAGAGAAATTTTGTTTGCAAATATAATTCGTATGTTCATGTCAGAATATGTGAAATGTCCAACATATTCGGAGAATTACATCAAAGAGAATTTCTCCATGTAGGTATTTAGACGTGCATGAAATCAGCAACTTACTAATTGCATCATCATAAAATTCATTAAAATTTTAAACTTTATTCTTGTATGTTATGATGCTGCATTAAAACATCTATATTTATTCCCTTTGACACAAAATATTTAAATGATAAAAATATTATACACTAACAAAAAATTCATTTTGTTGGACGAAAAATTGTCAATTCAACTATTTTTCGTTCAATCAAATGATGTAGATTTGCGATTCAACAAAAAAATAGTTCAATTGACCATATTTTCGTCCACCAAAATGAATTTTGTTCGATCAACGATATTTTTTCATTTTTTTAAAGTTTTTTTCAATTTTTTTTCTGTAGTTGTTTAATTGCAATTTGTCATTATATTAAAAATTCGGCAATTTTGTTGAGTGTGTTGACATTTGTATGAAATAAGTTGATATCCGTTGATTCAACTATTTTTTTGTTTAATCAAATATGATGTAAATTTGCGATTCAACAAAAAAATAGTTCAATTAACCATATTTTCGTCCATTAAAATAAATTTTGTTCGTTGAACAATTTTGTTTGCTTTTTTTTTTTTTTTTAAATGTAATGAAGGTAGAAAATGAATTATTAATTTGTGACGATTCAAATGACACAGTTTTCGTAATAATTACACTGTTAAAGTGGACGTTATATTTGATGAATGTAATGTAAACGTTTACTTTTAATTTGTGGTTTCAGATCTTGATTTGGATTATTTGGAAAGACGTGGAGGCGAGGCTGTTGGAAACGACAATGTTGACAGTGGCACCAAAGAAGAGGAAAGTCCTGCCGACACGCTGGACCGAGTGAAGGTGGTTTTCCTCGGTGCACCAGGAGTTGGAAAATCTAGTATAATTAGAGTAAGTACCATGAAGCATGAAAATTAAACAGACAAATTTGCAAGAAAAATGTATTTCAAGCAAAAAAAAAAAAAAAAAAAGAAACAAAAAAAAAGTGCAGTAAAATGAGATAAATAATTACAACAATTAGACGCAAGGGCGTGACGTCGAGCGAGTCATCGTGAGTGCGGAAAAAAATAGCTGCAAATTTATAAAATGACAATTTTTCAAACCGTTCGTTAAATTACAAGGGTTTTTAAATGTTTTTAGTTATTTAGACGAGTTTTAACGAAATTCTACCAGAAGGTACTTCAGAATTTTTTCTGCAGAGTTGTTTTGTAAAATCTACTTTTTTCCTCCCTGTTTTTTTCACCCTTTACGGTTTTCTCCCCTTTACTCTCTCACTGCTCGCACCCTTTTTCATGAATTCATCGCAGTGGTTTTTTTTATCTCCAATAAAATTCCATAGCTCAGAAGAAAGACGAAGATGGCTTACATTTCACTAAACCCCCCCCCCCTCCCGGCCCCTCTCCGCGAAAACTCATTTCCGATGACTTCAAGGACTTCCGTTCATTTCCGAATGTCGTTTCCGCGCCAATCACGATCGAAAATCACTATCTTTTCCTTTATACATATACATACATTAATAAGGATAGTGGCTGCAAGTCTTTGAGGGACAAGTGACAAAAGGGAAGCTTCGTAGCAAAGCATAGAATTCATGGACCACGAACAAATGTTGGAAATACAATTTTTCGGCTATAAAAATGTTTTTTTTTCATCCATTTTTACTTTTTTATCGTAAATTGTGGTCAGTGTTGCTTTTTAATAACTTTTACGATTATTTTTATGAATAAATTTCCACTAATCACTCAATTCACGACAATAATCCAGTGTTTAGCGATTAGAAATGTCCTTCGCAGGATTAATCCTCCACGAAATAATTTCTGAACGTATCCTACGATCTCTATTCATTGGAATTGTTGTATATTTAACCCGAAACCGCTACGATCTATTTTTTTTTTTTTTTTTTTTTTTTAAAGGAAACCTTATCACGGGGTTGAAAACGATGCCAATATTCTCTTTGACACCAAATGGTCCTCGTATGCGATAACAGGATTTAATGGTACACCTTTTTGTTCGTTTTTTTATAACGAAAAGAATGGTGTACGATAAGGTCGAATTTGGTCAATATTTTATGATGGAAATTCTATAAAACGATAAAATTGCAAACAAAAAGTTTTTTACTCCAAATTTTTTTTTTTTTTTTTTTCATTTCCTCTGAAAAGAGCATCTTGGTAACGATTTAATTAATCGCAGAATAAAAAAAAAAGTTAACATAAAAATAAAAAGTATGTTTCGTCGCAAAATTTTTTCAGCAATTTGTTTGGAGCGAATTTTTCGAGGACTATAGACCGACGGAGAAACGCGAAACATTTTATCCGAGCGTCGTTCTCGCGGAACGGCTGTATGAGCTTAAGATAACGGATCTTCCAACGATACCATATTTCCCGGTGAGCACGCATCTCGAATGGACGGATTTTCGTTACTACGGACTGAGAAGCGCGACTGCCTATGTCCTCGTCTTCGATTTAAGCAACCAGGACACTTTCCAAGTAAATATTTCAAATATATTTCTAGTGGATTTATTTTCGTACCAAAATATCAGTTGTATACAAAATAGGGAGTTAAAGTTTATCTTAAACGATACTTCGATGTAAAGTGTGTACTCGATTTGGATTTATGAGGGCTCAAAGGGGGGGGGGAGGGGAGGGGTGGAAAATAAGCAAAAATAACGTCGAAACGGTTGTACGAGAAGAAAATCTGATAAAACACTGCCATACTTCGAAAAACATAACGAAATACTCCGAAATGAACTTTTTGAGAATTTCGATTCATGGATTTTCAGCAAAATGTCAAATTGACAGGTTGTAAAATTTGATTTTTCCAAAAAAAGCTCAAAAAGGCTCAAAAGGGGTTGAAAATAAGCAAAAATGACGTCGAAACGGTTGTACGAGAAGAAAATCCGATAAAACGCTGCTATACTTCGAAAAACATAACGAAATACTCCGAAATGAACTTTTTGAGAATTTCGATTTATGGATTTTCAGCAAAATGTCAAATTTACAGGTTGAAAAATTCGATTTTTCCAAAAAAAACTCAAAAAGGCTCAAAAGGGGTTGAAAATAAGCAAAAATGACGTCGAAACGGTTGTACGAGAAGAAAATCCGATAAAACGCTGCTATACTTCGAAAAACATAACGAAATACTCCGAAATGAACTTTTTAAGATTTTCGATTTATAGACTGTCAACAAAATTTTTTTTTTTAAATTCTTTTAAATAATTTTTGTCGCGAACACTACAATGAGACTTAAAAAAATTTCATAATCGATGTTTCCTCCGTGGGCTCTGTGAATGGTGTCGTATGTTTGGAAAAGCTATTTTCGTGATAAAATCGAAGTGAAGTTTTTCGAAAATGAAGAAACAAATGTAAAATATAATGGGAACCATAACAGCAGATTCGAACGAAAATCAATGAATCAGAAAAAGTTTTATTGCATGTGAAACGTTTTCGATTCCAAGCATCAATTTCAGCTGTCGACAACAATTGATTAATATTTGTATTTGAATTTTCGATTAAAAATAACAAGCGTTAAAAATTTCAATTGCGCTCCAGAGAACCATAAAATATATTTGCAATTGTGTTTCGTTTCCCACTCTAAAATCACGAATATTCATATCCCGGAAAAAAGGGATTTAAACAGTTTTTATTCTCCAGCATTTCACATGAGAATCTCCGATCAAATTTTATTTCGAAATCACTAAAAAAAAAATCTCAAACGAAACAACGATGACGTAGAGACTATGAACGTAGTCAAAGAGTTATATCGTCAATTTAAAATGAAGATGTTGGAGAAGGACGAACTGCAGGAATGCGAGGATAGCAGCAAGAAATTTCCCATTCCGAACTCAAACAAATCCGATTTAAATAGTTGAGAGGTATTTCATATTCAAGTCCAGTTACATTATTAATCCACAGCTTTTGGAAACCCTTTTCGAAACGAATTTTTATCTTCGAGTTAACGAGAAGCCTGAGCAGTAGAATTAAAAAAAAAAAAAAAAAAATGAAAACAAAAAAAGAACCAAAGAAATATAAAATAAATCCGATGAAAGAATGTGGTTGAGTTTATTTCGACGAGATTTTTAGTCTCATTGGAATATTGAATATTCACATCGGACAATTGGAATTGGAATTAAAACTCTTTCGCATCGTCTGGCGCATATCTACAAAAAAAAAAAAAAAAAAAAGTCAATGCAAAAATACGAGTTTTTATTTTTTTAATACGGTTAAAAACCTTTCTCTCGTTTCGAACGGTTGGAGCAGAAAATTGTGGCTTTTCGTCTCTTGGTCTGACCATGATTGACAATACGAGGAGGGACAAAACCTTTCGAGCACAAATATCAACTCAAGGGTTCGAAAATCGTCAAAATAGCACTGTATACATTTCTTTTCTCTTTTTCATATATATATATATATATATATTTATGCATTATTCAAGCCAACGACTGCAAAATGCGATACGATATTACGAGGGAGTTCACCAGCTTTGGCTAACACTCTACTGAGCCAAGATATCCCTGTTCTATATTTCAGTTTAATATTTATAAAGCACCACCTGGTCTCACATATAATGAAATAACTCCAAAGAATATCAAAAATTTAATGTAAATCCTGCTAAATGGACAGGGACTAAATTTCAATGATTTTTTTTTTTTTTTTCTAATTCTCTGTTTCAATAACATCGTAACTGGTTCCCAATAACAATGAATTGTGACATTTTCACAGTTAACATTTCTTTATAATGAAAAAAACTCCAAAGAATATCAAAATTATAATAAAGATCCTGCTAAATGGACAGAAACAAAATTTTAGTGAATTTTTTATTTTTTTTCTAATTCTCTGTTTGAACGACATCGAATCTGTTCCGCAATAACAATTGTCATCTTCGAAGAAAATTTGACTTTCCTTCATTTTTGGGAGAATCCACTTCGCCCCAAAAATAATTTTGCTTGGATAGTCCGCTTTGCCCCAGGGGTCCATTTTGCCCCATATTCCCTTATATATAAGACTTTTATACGGAAATATATGACTGGAGAAAATAAGCGAGAATCCAACAACCCCTCTGTGGGCAAATTCAATCGAACGTGTAATTTAAAATTCGAGGCAAGTTCTTATGGCAGCTCCTGAAGAGATGGAACCAGAATTAAAAGGACGAACCGAAGAGACATTTTTCTTCTTTCCTCAAATTATAGGATTTCTTTATTCTCTTCCTATTATTTTTCGTAATCCTGCCCAACCCTTTATCTTTGTCTCGAAGAATTACGACGTTTTTTATGGTTGTGTACACTTTGCGAATTTATTCTTGCAATTCTGTTATTGGACACAGGAACTTGAAAAAAAAAAAAAAAAAAAAAAAAATTCATATCCAACGATCTGAAAGCTTTTTTAATGCAAAAGAAGAGCTCCTTTTGATGAAACTTTCCGCAATTCAAATGCAAAGAAAAATGCAATACATTTAATTATATTTCTTCTTTGTAAATTCATTCGTTACTTTTTTTTCCACTTTTACAGAAATTCTTTCATGTTGGAAACGAACAAATAATTATGAACCATTACTGGATGAATCTGCTTTGAATCTCATTAAAAAAATATTCAAAAAAGTCGTCGACATTCGTATTGAAAAAAAAAAAAAAAAAAAAACAAACTTGAAACTTTGACAGCCGACGGTTCGATGCAAATTTGAGGTCAACGAATTCGGATAATTCAGAGCCAAAAAGGTTGTCGTCACCACAGTGACAAACATGCACAAAAATGAATTTGATAAATGCATGAATTTTTTAAAGAGAATTTAAAAGCACGCGATGAAGAAAAAAAATCGAGGAAACATTCGAAAACGTCAATGCGAATTTTACAAAAAATAAAATTTTACTGTTCAAACTGAACCTTGTGGACAAAAAATTAAAAAAAAATGATCAAATTCGAAATTTTTTCATTGATTTCAATGAAAAAAAGATTGAAAAATGAACAAATGAAAAAAAAAATGATAAGTGTTGAGCGTTTGCAGTCTGAATATCCAAGAAAAGGAGTTCGAGAGTTCGAAAAACGAGTTCATTGCCATTTTAGTACATAAAATGTTCATTACTCGTAATTTATAATTAACGTGCTTTTGTGATATGATGTTTGAACTTTCCATAAAACTCGAAGCTAATGGAACCGCCATATTTAAGAAACTGAAAAGTCAAAAGGGTTTCTCAGTTAAACTCATTTTCCCTTTTTCAAGTGGACTCTGAGTAAGATCTTTTCTCAAACAACTAAAACTTGAAGTTCTTACAGTTTTAATACTTGGGGTTTACACGCACGTGAGAATTTGATGACGTGCATGTATGTGTATACGAAACCATATAAAATGCACAGAACATTATACAAGGTTTCTCGACGGCCAAAAAAGCTCTTGGGAAGCTCATCTGATGAAAGTTGAGTCGAGAGCTAAGGAAACTTTTAGAACATTCTCTCACATCCCTACTTTTTCAAATGCGAAGAGAAACACGAGCTGAATTACACACATTCAGTTTGATTCACAAAAAAAAAAAAAAAAAAAAAAATTCTACACGTCAGTCTGGACCTTTTTTCATTATTTTCTCATTTCTGGGGAAAAAGAAATTTTGTTAAACTTTTACACACAGGATTTTTCTCGAGATTATAATTTATTTTTTTAACAAAATTCTCCACTTTCTACAACATTTTAAATATTTATTTATATTCGTAAAAAAAAACAAAAAAAAACAATAGTCAAGCAATTCCATTAATTTTTACTTCATACTATTTGGCAAATTTTTTGCAACAAACGAATGACATTTATTGGGAGTGAAGATAAAGGATCATCTGATGACATAAAATAAATTTGAAAATTCTACACGTCAGTCTGGACCTTTTTTCATTATTTTCTAATTTCTGGGGAAAAAGGAATATTGTTAAACTTTTGCACACAGGATTTTTCTCGAGATTATAATTTATTTTTTTAACAAAATTCTCCACTTTTTACAACATTTCAAATATTTATCTATATTCGTAAGAAAAAAAATAAAAAGCAAAAAAACAATAATCAGGCAATTCCATTAATTTTTACTTCATACTATTTGGCAAATTTTTTGCAACAGACGAATGACGTTTTTTGGAAACGAAGATAAAGGATCATCTCAGGAAAAAAGATAAATTTGAAAAATGTCCTGTTTTCAAAGTATATTAAGTGAATCAAGAGCAGACATTACGATTTATATGGAACATAACAGTAGAAATGAGAGGCAAAGTGAATATACTTCGTCATAAGTATCGTCAGTACAGAAACACTCGTGAAATATAGTACGAACGCGAGAAAGCTTAAAGCTTCAATGTCTATATGGTGTTAGGAAAGAAAATCTCCTCTCATGGGTTTTCATGACTGAGCAAGAGCTTCGAGTAACGTTCTGTACGCTCCACATCCGATGTTCTTAGGCAGGGCTGTTTATGCACATAAATTATGTCAGTGAGAACTAGCAAAAAATGAAGCAACCCATGAATGTTTTACGACTATGTACAAACGTCGTGTTTAGTTCAAAGAGGAAAAAGGAAATCATGGGATTATCACAGAATAAAATTTGAATAAAATAATCAAACTTTAGGGAAAATTTTGTTCGTAAAAACAACAACAACAAAAAATAAATAAACAAATTCACGATTATCTTGAAATTGAAAAGAATTTTGCTTTCGACGAATTCTCCTTTTCATCAGGGAAATGGAATTTCATTAAGAAAATTGATTCTACTTGTTGATACGAATGACGGAGAAAAAGTCAATTAAGTGACAAACGTTTAATGGCGGACGAAGGGGAAAATATATTCGTGGCCTATTTGGGCTATTTCCGCACTTCTTTCACTTTTATCTTTTCGTCAGTCGGATATAAATCCAACGGACATATATGTTGCTGGAATCGGAAAATCCTTATTAATTTTTCCGACGTATATACATATCGGGCAACGAATAAGACGAAAATCTGTTGTCGGACGCTTTTAAAGCTCCGATAAAAGTTTGTAGATGTAAATAAAAATTCTTCATTACTTATATAGTTGGAAAACCAAATTGAAAATCACTTACTTTCTTATATAATTATTTTAAACGATTTATTCATAAATTTTTGATTTTTTCCTTGCGCCTCATAATTTTTTTTTATACTAAAAAATAATAATTTTTCGATGTATTTAAAAAAAATGTCAAATCAATTTTCCGAGTAGTAAAAAAAATCGAAAAATGTAAAAATATCGAGCGACATCAGTTTCGATATGAAAAAGACAGTATCGTTTGATGTTTTTTTTTTCTTTTTTATTTTTTTCTTAAGTAAATTCTCGATATCGCGGAGCATCTGGTGTCATGGGAAAACGATAGATTGCAAACTTTCGAAGTTTGTCGTCAACACGTCATGAAAATGTAACGTATAATATCGAAGTGTCGCACTGTATCCACTTCTCGTACAATTTATTCGAACGCCTTCGAAAACAAAAAACTTGGAATAAAATAGTGTATTTGAAAGAAATCGTGTGAGAGATTTGTCTCCCGAAAGCAGCAGAGAGAATAAACTTCAAAAATTACTGTCCCAGAATAGAAACGTAGGGAATGTTGAGCAATTTTTTTTTGCAGAATACAAATTTCCATGAAAATTACGAACAATATTTATTGTTTATACTCGAGAAATTTCATTTTCATGAAACTCTGACACGAAATTTTCAAGATTCAATTCTTTCCATGGATAAAAAAATATTAAAAAAAAAATAATCAATAGATTTTTCTTTCTTGTATAATAAATTATCGAAATTTCGTCTTTTTTTTGTTCAAAAAAACACTTCGAAATATACAGTTCACTATATTTGACGTTTATATACGTAGCACGAAGATTCTCGATTCATTTAAATCGTTTAAAAAAGATTTTTTTAATTTTTTAAAATTACTTTAAAATCATTAATTATAATTTAATATTATAATGTAATAATAATAATAATATAATAAGTTTAATTATTAAAAAACAATTTTTATTATTAATGATTATTTATTTTATATAATTAGTAATAAAATAGTATCATGTAATAGTACGTAATAATTATCGTTAAATAATGATTCTTTAAAAAAGAATATTTTGTTTAAATGGTTAAAAAAAAAGAAAAAAAAAAAAAAATTGACATTTGTTTAGTACATAAGGACGCTGCGGGAGCAAATATACGAGGCACGGGACATGAGAGGTGTGCCTTTGTTGGTGGTTGGAAATAAGCAGGACAAACTATCGAGTGCTGTTGCGGCGGGTAACCGATACAGAGACATCGTTAATCTCGTAAGGAAACACTGGCGTTGCGGATATGTTGAGTGCAGTGCTCGATTCAATTGCAGAGTTGTACAGGTACTTGTTGTTGATGCTTTTATTTTATTATCGTATTAAAAAAAAAAAAAACGAAAAAAAAAATTATAATAAAATTTATGAAAATGTTTATTTAGCGATGCCAGTGATTAATAATAATAATAATAATGATAATAATAATAATAATGAAGAAATGTTAATAAAGAAATTGTTTAAGATGGTAATTTGAATGTATGAATGAAAAAGGTTTTTCGGGAGCTCATGAAGAGTATTCAAGCAGTCGAAGGGCGACCACCCTCTCCAACCCCGATGCCATGCCAACCGATGAGATCCCATTCCCGAGATCCAAACGACAAGTGTGTGCTTCTTTGACATCAGCAAGAACGAGACAAGAATAATCCGGAGGATAAAGACAAATCGAAGGAACAAAGCGTTTACCTGATGGTAAAAGGGCAAAAGGTCAATCACTCCAAGCTGCGAGGTAAAACGAACTTTATATTTTGCACAAAACAACCACCTTGAAAGTGATAAGAGAATATAAATTTCGTATCGATTCTTCTCCTAACGATAAAGAATGGAAAAAAAAAAAAAAAAAACAAAAACAAAAAAACAACAACAAGAAAGAAAAACAGAAAAGACACTTTGTCTTTTCGTCATTTCTGCTGAATGTACATAGTCATCGAAAATGTGCGATATATCAGGCAAAGAAACGACGATAAATATTTGAAGAGTGAAGAAAAATGCATAAAGATTCGATAAAAAAAGATTAAAAACGAAAATTTTCTTCGTTCATTGAACTTTTTCACGATTTTTTTGCTTCTCCTCCATTTTTTATGGTCTTCAATCTGCTTTTCGGACTGCAAGATCTCGCAGTTTCAATAATTTGTAAATTATTATGATCCAGGGGAAAATTTAGTTGAAAATTTTTTTTGTCCATTTTACCCCCAAATCTTAGACTATACTGTATACACCTTAAATATAACGCATTTACGGCCTAATAGAGACACATGCGCCAAAGGGTTTCGCCCAGCTCAAAAAATAGTACCTATAGTTATTTTATACTAATAAAAAGAGCTCCAACTGTATTTAAGGAACTGGCATTAATCATTAAAATGTAAAAGTCACTCTAAAATCGTATAAGATCGTTAATAATGTTACGATTATTGGGGCTAATTGGCTCGTGATGAACAAATCACTGACGTTAGTTATTGAAAACAAATTTTACGGATGATTAACGAAATTTTACGTTCATCAGACCTTTTTAAAAATTAGGCTATTTTGTGAAATGTTTTTTTATTCGAGTAACAAACTTCCAGGATACTCCGAAGATCATTTTTTGCAGCAAAAAAGGAAGAAAAAATGGTTGTGCTTCATGATGAAAAATGAATCGTTTTTTATTAAAATTGATTTAACTTCTCTTCCGGAATGAAAAAATTCATCAAAATACACCAATTGTTTATTAGATTCATTTAAATGTAGGGGAGCGGCGGGCAAAGTGGGATGGTGGGGCAAAATGGAACACCCGTCGAAAAAATCACTTTTTCGATGGGGTGTTCCATTTTGCCCCACTTTGCCCGCCTCTTCCCTACACAATAAACGTCACTGTGACATTTCAAAGAAACTTTAACTTATTTTGAGACTTAACTGTCAGGTCAGTCACGACTGACTACTTGGTCACTGTCAAGTCACATAACTGCAGATTTACTTAAGAAACAGTGAGAAAAAAGATTTTGTGGAAAAGGACGATTATTTAGTTGAATACGTTCAACTAAATATTTATCAATAAAATACATCAAAAATTTGGTCATTTTAAGGAGTTTCGGTACAAATCGTACAATGTAATGGTTCAGCTTATCTTTAGAGAGAATCAGGAAGGAAATTCTATTGTTCTCAAGCAAAGCGCTAACTTCACACACCAAAATTTCGTACAAAAATTACATGATTACTGAAAAATTGATCGTTCTCATTGACAAAAAAATGAATAATTAATAAACGATGTAGACGAATTATTTCATTTTCTGATGGCATAATTGTCATGATATTTTTAGTGGTTTGACAGTTTTTTATAATCTTTTTTTACATTTTTTCGTATTGTTTCATGCACGTAACTGAAGTTCAGGGATAGCGTAGGCATGTCTCTACGTTAAAAAGTGACTTTTCATTAGAGAATTTTGTGGAAACGGTGTAGACAATCGTTTTGAAACTTGGAGGACATATTGAGGATAAGTCAAAGAGCGTACTGTAGAAATTTGAATAAAATGGTTACATTTCGTCACTTGTACCAAAACTGCTTAGCAGTTTATTTGGTATATTAATGGACTGTCAGCCAAATATATTATTGAAATGACAAATTTTTTCTTATTATTGTTAAATATTTAGTTGGACGTATTCAACTGAATAATCGTCCTTCTCAACGACATTTTTTAATTTTCTCAGAGAATGCTATGTATGAATAGTACGTCGATATATAATTATAAGCACGATGATGATAATCATTCGATCGACGAAAAAAATCATATCGATCGAACATCTACGTTATAGAAAATTTGATTGTTGAAGATTTCTTTGTACTCCGGAGAAGAAAATTTGAATGAAATCCTCGAGTAAAAGTAGCACAGTTTTGAAAAAAAAAAAAAAAAAAAAAAAATACAATAAATTAAAACACTACGTGTACCCTATGTTTCATTTGAAAAAATGTTTCCATTGTTCGTTGAATATCCACAATAAAAAAAAATATAGAATACAGTAATAAAGAAAAGAAGAAAAAAAAGAGTACGAAACCTCTTTTTATTGATATAGTTCAATAGAATCAATGTAACAAAATAAAACGAATCGGAGATTCATATAATCATTAGACGAAATAGTGCATTACGACACTAGCGAGGAAAAGTAGACACAGAGGAAAAAATATCGTTGAAAAAACAAAATGCATTTTGTTGGACACAAATATGGTCAAAGCAACGATTTTTTGTTCAATCTCAAATGATGTAAATCCGCAATTCAACAAAAAAAAAAAAAAAAAGTTGAATTGACCATATTTTCGGTCAACAAAATGAATTTTGTTGGTTCAACGAAATTTTTTTCTCAGTCGACTATTTCGAATCTGAAATCGCGTACGAAAGTGTCACTCGAGGCAAAAGCAAGAGTGAATCGTGAGTACGCGGTTCAGATGACCTTGTTTCCATCCCGTGTCGCGTATACTATTTTCCACTACACCTCCGCGAAAAATTCGACTTCAACAAGGCGGGAAATCGAAGTTTCGATGGTGATGTCATGAAAAAACGTATTCCTGGTGCGAAAACTTGACGCAATACAAATATATAGATCGATGGAGAAAAAAAAATTGTTTTTCGAACTAAATCCCATTTTTGTACGAAAAATCGTCGATGCAACCATTTTTTTTTGTGATTTTGTTGAATGCAATTATAAAAAAATAGTTGGATTCAAAGGATTCGTTGAGTTTGATGAGAAATGGGATTTTGATCGATGAAGAAATTTTATTTCTCAGTGTAGCTTCGTAATCGTTTTCATGTATTTTTCATTTTTTTTTTTTTTTTTTTTCATATTTTTTTTGTCTTTAAACGACGAACTCTCTCTCTGCGATAAACGTATGGAAAATGCCTCTGTATTTATATACAATTGGAAACACCGAAGTATTCTCAAGAACGAAACTGCCTTCTTACAAATTTTTCACGATCGATCTTTTTTTATTCCCTTTCGAATATATTTCTATGGAATGTGTGATCGCCAAGAGAGAACTTGGCATTGTTGAAATAATGTTTCAATTCGATTAGCTTATTCTTTTCTGCTTTTTTCGTAAAAAAAAATAAAAATAAAAATAAAAAAATAAAATGATAACTATATGTGAAGAGTGATTTTTTTTTCTCTATAAAAACGAATTAAAAATCATTTTTTTCGACTCTCTCGTACTGTTGCTCAGGCCAAAAAAAATTTTTCGTATATTTTTCGTCCCTATGAAGATTAATAATCAGTTTACAGATCGTCTTATGACTGTCGAATTGAAAGGTTGAAATTTATAAATGATGTGTAACGAATAGTAATAATAATTATGACATATATTGTTGATGAAGAAACCGTACGAAGTATTGTTTTAAGAGTCGAGGGTTTCTTGTTGTGATTTAATAAAAAGTAAAACGAAACCAACGAAACTTCAACCACGAGTTTATTTTTTCTTCGTAACCTTTTATTTTTCTCTGTACTCAATTTTACGTGAAAAAAAAAACTGTCATTGAATAACAAACGAGCAAATGCATATAAATGGCTTATTTGAGAACAAAGTTAAAATTGAACGCAGCCTGCAATCGGACATTCTGTGCAACGTCCTTTCAATGCTAATACGAGTGGACGGGGAGCAAGAGTTTTCTATAGTTATAAATCCCATTATTTATCAAAGCATTTACAAATCTCCGGCTAATCTGAGATTAAAAAGATGTCCAATTAAAGTAACGACGATCTGCAATTAAAAAATAACATAAATGTTAAACCAGAACGATTTTAAACCAATTGAAAGTCTCTACGCGACTTTAATCTCCAACCATCGCGAACTTTGTCATTAATCACGAGAAAAAAAAATGAAAAAAAGAACAAATTCTAAAAGAAAATAAATCTGAACATCAATTTTCGTGTCTTGCTGTCCACCAAATCTTTGCTCGTTCTTTTGACAGTTCGATAAACGTCAAACTAAATTTTTCGTCAAACTTTTTTCCCATTAGCCCATGAACAGAATTCAAAATAACTCCTAAAAATTGATAAAAAATTGAAACTTTTTTATATGTTTTGATGAAAAATTTGATAAAAATCACATCGCGACATGAATCAATCGATCAGAAACTTTGATACAATATCGAACGTGATAACGTCAATTAACACGAATTTAATGAATCGAAATTGATACTTGGAAGCTCGAAAGTGTACAGAAGTTATGCAACACTTATCCCGTCGAGGGTTTCAATGTTCGGTCTTTAATCGAACTTGGATAACAACAAGTGAGTTACGAAGTCATGGGAGTATCAGAGAGAACAATAACAAAGCTTCGTCGACGGTTTACCAAACACTTGGTGAACGCGCGAAGCGACATGTTACGATGGTACGTACTACGGATTTATTTATATCGATCCTATTAATTAATCGTTTGAAGCATGAGTGCAATAATTAGTAGGGTGGGTCTGTATAACCGCACAAAGGTAAGCACCACTCGTGGTACACCCAGCACCAGTATCGATCTCAAAGAGGCTGTACGAGAAAAAATACCGCTCCATTACGACCTACTCAGAAAACTTCGATCACAGCATGGCTCCACTGTTATTAGTCGAATTACCGTCGACGATATTTACGAGGGACTTCAAGGCGTTAATACTTTGGTCAGAGAAACTTCTGAAGTTGATCCAAGATTTGGGGTAAAACATGTTAGGAAAAAAATTAAGAAAATTAATCAAATTAAGAAAAAGAAATGCTATTTAAAGAAAACTTTGTTCGTGAGGCTAATAAATTTTATTTTCACATCTAAAACTCAGAAAAAATGTTCACATTGTTTCCTAATCGTCTAATCGAAGAATTTTTTGATCGGAATATAGTAAAAATTTCAAAATGAATCAGAAATCAATTATTCAGGTTTTTTCGTCCTTAAAGTGAGGAATTCACGCGATTTGAGACTTTTAATGTTTGTCCAAATTGCTCACAATATTAATGGCAGAATCTGGGGTAAAACGTGTTACGAAAAAAATTAATAAAATTAATCAAATTAATAAAAAGAAATGCTATTAAAAGAAAACTTTGGTCGTGAGGGTAATAAATTTTATTTTCACACCTAAAACTTAAAAAAAATGTCCACATTGTTTCCTAATCGTCTAATTGAAGAATTTTTTGATCGAAATATAGTAAAAATTTGAAAATGAATCAGAAATCGATTATTCAGGTTTTTTCGTCCTTAAAGTGAGGAATTCACGCGATTTGAGACTTTTAACGTTTGTCCAAAGTGCTCACAATCCTAATGTCAGGATTTGGGGTAAAACATGCGACGAAAAAAATGAATAAAATTAATAAAAATAAATACTTTTAAAAGAAAACTTTGGTCGTGAGGGTAATAAATTTTATTTTCACACCTAAAACTTAAAAAAAATGTCCACATTGTTTCCTAATCATCTAATCGAAGAATTTTTTGATCGAAATATAGTAAAAATTTGAAAATTAATCAGAAATAGATTATTCAGGTTTTTTGGTCCTTAAAGTAAAGAATTTACGCCATTTGAGACTTTTAATGTTTGTCTAAAGTGCTCACAATCCTAATGTCAGGTTCGATACAGAGGATTGACGTTGCCGGAAGTGCTGGTTCTTTTGCCACGTCGTAGCAACGCACCAAGTCCCGAAGCTGTTTTTTGGCTTCTCCTGACCGGAGACGTACCGACTTACGAGCAAACTGCATCTCTCGTCGAAGACTGGAGCTTAAGACGTCAGCGACAAAAAAAATGGTGGCTCCAGTCCGGAGATGGTTGTTTCTTAGGTGACGTTATGAAAGCTCTGCCTAAAAATGTTACACCACTTGGCAAATTGTCCATTGCTCTGACCACGTTGAACGCAGCAGAGAAAAATGTCAAGGAAATTGGCACCAAAAGGAATTTGAGTTACACATATTGGGAAGTAAGTTTTACGACAAGAATGTTAAAAAAAAAAAAAAAAAAATCATCATCGAAAGACAAAGTCGTGGCTCGATGACAATTATCTCCGAAACTCCAATATTTTACTTTTGGGACTATTTTGACAGGAATTTTGTTCAAATAGATCGAAATTTTTAAGTTCAATAACAAACGAAGAAACTATTTTTGAAAAAATTTAGTTAAAAAATATTGTTTCTTTAACAAAAAAAATTTTATTGTTTTTTTAGTATAAAACAATACTTTTTTTTTTTTTTTTTTTTTTTCCACTGTGCATATTCTTTTCCGGACACAAGCAATTTCATTTTATTGATGCCTTTTGCCGTCTGCTTGAACTCGCATCGATCTGTTCAAATTGACCAACGACCCTGAATGGAACATCGAAGAACTTAATTGGACAGTTTCGTGTTTTTTTTTTTTTTTTATTTTTATTTATTTTTTGCATCTACAGTATGAGAGATTTTTCAACCTGGCGTTGGCACGGAGTGCATGAATAATCAAGCGCGAGAAAAAATTGATTCGTCAGAGAATTTTTATATCGAACGATGTGTTTGGACTTTCGGTTGAGGGTTGAAAACGTAATTGAAAAATAGGAAAATTAGGACCTGGGTGGTTGCGTGCATTTTAATGCGTGAGGGGAAAACATTGCTTTTGGCAGAACGAAATATTTATTCGGGCCACAGGGATAGCCTCCAATTTCATTCGGGTTAGAAGAACATCCATCAAACCCACTGGAGCAATAAGCTAAACACTATGTTCAAAATATGTAGATATAGACGAGGGATGGCGATGGATACAAAAGGGTAGCTGTTAAAATGCAAATTTTAGGGCTAGAATTTTGCCTGATGCTCTAGAAAGACACAGATCCAATATCTGGTGAAATATTTATCAATTAAAAGAACCAGAAGTCACTTTTAAGGAGGTTCACGCGTTTATAGGCACGCGTTGGACGAATTCCAAGTTTAATTGTTTAAAATTCGTACGAACCTTCTCAACAATAATACTCAACTGTGGGTAAAATTTGAGAAAGTTTAACCGTCCAGAAATCGAGTTATTTGTTGTGAAAAATCGTCTTTTTTCGTAACTTCCCACAAGACCTCGTGTTAAAGTTACGATTTTAAACACCGAATATCTCGATTACTAGACGTTGAAACCTTCTCAAATTTTTGACACATTATAATACGATGCTCAAGAAGATTCACGCAAAATTACAAAAAATTGTATCTGATGATTTTGCCCTTACTTTGTATTTATTATTATTATTATTTTGCCACATGAATCTCGTTAAATGCAATCGTCATGAAAAAATGATTGGAAAAAATACTTATGATCATAATTATGATGAAAACCACGAAAATGATAAGATAATTAAAAAAGAGCCTTTCATAGAACACTTACGAGGAAGGGATGGAATTGCTGGCAGTTTTGCCAGCGGTGGTTGGACTTGTCAGAGACGCGGATAAAGACATCAAAGAGAATCCAAAGGATGGAGGAGGGGGTGATTGGGTGGACTTTCTTCTTGAACGTTCTGGCCTTTTGTCCGATACGATCAATGACAGGGAGAAAAATTCTTTTGCTGATTTTATGAGACTCTACATCGTCGCGAATGCGTAAGATTTTACTAAAACTTTATTATCAAAAATGGAATTTCATTTATTTCATTCATTATACTGTACTTTTGACATCATCGATTTTTTTTTTTTTTTTTTTTTTGACGTTTCGATCAACAGCGACGAAGATGGTGGAACACCAAGTACTCACGTGACCCAAATTCTTGGAGATTCTCGCATAGAATTGAGTAAAACTTTGGCCGCCGGAGCACTCGCTTATTCGAACGAACCCAACACCGGAACATTGTCCCAAGTAAAATTTTGAGTGGAAAACATGAAAAATGGTTGGAAATTATGGGAACAGTGTTGAAGGGTATAAAAAATCGTGTTTTTTCAGTGGATGGATTTCCAAGAGAAAATTCAAAATATTTTGGGACGTGAACCGAGCGACGAAGCGTTGAAAGATCTCATCAGCAACTTCTTCCAAAAGGACAACGAAATTATGGGTCACAAGGAAGGTTTTATCGGGGATTCTCGTTATAAAGCTTTTTCAGAATTTGCCAAAAAACATATGAACGAAGAATCGGGTATCAAACTCTCCAGAAAAATCTCTCGAATTATAAACAAAATGGCTAACTCGTCTGACAAAAATTTGTGGCCGGAACAAAGTGTCCTTGCAGCTCCTATGTTCCAGGTTTTTATTTCATTCAAACACGTGATTCGAACTAATTATTAGACAAAAGAATTTCTTTTGGTTTTTTAACTTTAGGGGGTGACTTTTTAAAATAAAAAATAAAATAACGTAAATAAAAAAAAAGTAACGGCTAAATCGTCAGATACCATTTTTTGAAAGATAATTTTTTGAAATTTTGCCTAAATCTTCTTGAGCATCGTGTTATAATGTGTCAAAAATTTGAGAAGTTACGAAAAAAGCCGATTTTTCACAACAAATAAGGGAACATGGGGCAAAATGGACCCCTAGGGTAAAGTGGACTGTCCCAAAAACGAAGGAAAGTCGAAATTTTCTTCGAATTTGATCTTTCTTAATTTTTGGGAGAGCCCACTGCTCCAAAAATAAATAAATTGAATTGCCCGCTTTGCCTCAGGGGTCCATTTTACCCCATGTTCCCATAACTCGATTTCCAGACGGTAAAACTTTCTCAAATTTAACCCACTGTTGAGTATTATTGTTAAAAAGGTCCGTACGAATTTTAAACAATTAAACTTGGAATTCGTCGAACGCATGCCTAACGCGTGAACCTCCTTAAATCTATGTATTTTCAGTTCATTTTATCTCCAATTATTTGTATGTTAAATGACAGTTCTACGGCCTCAAGAACATGGAATTCAATCAAACACTTTTATGGATGTCTCGAGCATTGGGCGCCGTTGCCTCGATCATATGGACCAGAGCAACTGACATTCCTCCAGAACATCCTAAATCTCGATGTACATATGGTTATGTAGATGCGTTCAGAAATTCACGAAAAAAATTGAAACCCTAATGGTTGTTGCGTTTACGGTGCATCGTCCCAAAAAAAAAGAAAAAAAAATGTAATTTGTCAGCGAAAATAAAGAAAATGAAGAAAAATCGAATGAATGATAATCAGAAAAAAAACCATGTCAACGATCGTACAGGTTCGATGTCCGTATCGAAAAAACGTTCGATTTTTTATTCAATTTATTTTTGATAAATAAATATTCGATATAAAAACAAAAATGTTATAATTGTGTTGTTTTTTCTTTTTTTTTGCGATCTGTACCAATACGACACGTGTTTATTTTCTGGTTTTCGTAATTAATAATTGATAATGAAAAATTGTAGAAAACCTGCAGCACGAATCCAGCGTTAAATGAATTAAATTACGTGTTGAACGTTGCATCGAACTATTGTGAAGATTTGACACTCATTCGACTAGCGTAGTGACAGCTGATCATTCTCAATCACCGACTGGTAAATGCAGAGTTCAACAAAGTCATATTATCATCGATATATTTTTATCGAAGAATAATTGCAGTTCGTGTGTTTCGCATTTATCAATTGATGGTAAAGCAGATTGGTAGTTTTCATTTTTTTAATATGTTTTCTATACGACATCCTGCGAGACGGATCCACCGGCTTTAATCAATTAAATTATGTATTGAACGGTTCAACTATTGTGAAGATTTGACACCCATTTGACTAGTGTAGTCACTGCTAATTACCCAGAAAATTCGCCATCAAGTTAGCACCGAAAAATTCAATTTTTATGCTATAAAGATTTACCAGCGATCTAATCGACCCGAAATCTTTTTTCTTGCAAAAAGTGGCAATTAAAATTCGCCTGAAAGTTAACACCGATCATTTATTATTATTATTCATTTTTATAATGCAAATTAAAATGGTTAATTCATATTTAAACGATATCGAAAAGTTGACAAATTTGAATTGGCGCGCGATTAATAAAGAAGTCGATGAGCGCATGCGTGTTTCGTTAAAAGTGTACGAGTGGAGGCGCGCGAGAAAATCGTCGCGAGGCATCGACGCAATGACGGCGCTGCCACACAATCATAATTTCTCGCGTGTTTTGTAGCAGGTGGGGGGATCGAAAGGCAGGAGGCACTAAAGCCGATTATACGTGCTTTGTGGGGTGGACATCTAGCCGTCATTGAGAGACACTACTAGTCAGCGGTTGCAAATGGCGACAGCCACAAAATCTGTGGCACCGAGTCGCGAATAAAAAGTTAACGCCTCCTCGTGGATTCGGTGATCGAGTTGTATCGCGATATAAAGCGTTACTGATCCCTCTGTTTCTCTCTCTCTCTTTTTTCTCTTTATCTCCCTCTCCGTCTCAGATCGGTACGTAACACACGTTTCTTCGTAAATAACGCGTTATTATCCCAATTGCTCTTCTCTGTTAATCGTCCGAAAAAAACGAAGGTTCGTCGTGACGTTGACAGCAGTGATAATTCCGGTGAATTATCACTGAACAGTGATTACAAAAACAATAAATATATATACACTCAGGAATAATTGAATGACACGATTAACAAAAAAGGATTATATATTCATTTTTTTTCCTCCGATTGCCCCGATTGGGAGTGTGATGTTTTTTGAGTGCCCTTTTAAAACATCCTCTAAAACTTCTCGATAAATCTCTATGGTTGATCGTATGAATAGCAAATAAAATTAAATACGTGAACAGAATTAAGGGTATTTTTCGACGTCCCACATGTCCGTACAACACTCGCTAATTGCGATCTTCTCTTTGCCTGATACGTGACGATACCGTAATATTCCGAACCGTCAAATTACCATAGAGGATCATCATTTGATAGCAGTTTTTTTTGTGTTGTGAAACGATACTGCGGAATGTTTTTTTGTGACATATTTGCTATGAACCAATTGTAAATCAACGCTCGTCCGATGTTTTGACAGTTATTTTAATATTACGATACCGGTAGCTTTTCTATTAATATTCTTTCGATTGATCAACACGTAGTCAGTGATAAAAAACATTGGTTGCTTTTGAAAATGTGATTTATCAGTGAATTTCGAATTATTTGCACGATTTTTCGTCATTGCAAGACGATTTTGACAATTTTGTAATGTCAGCTTCATATTGTTGAAGTATGACTGGAAAAAGTGGCGGGAAAGTATTTTAAATACGCCACAATTTTGATGATTCGTATATTTTTAAAACATGTTTCGATTTTATGATTGAATTCGAAAGGGGCGTAACCGGCTTATGTGTCGAGCAATTTACGTCCGAAAACACGTCAGATTTTTCGAGATCACCATTCAAACATTGTGAGCAAGAATAATCCAACGAAAGAATTGCCTAATAATTATATTTCCCAATTACAATGTTAGAGAAAAATATACTTCGATTGAAAATTTGACGTTTGAAATAGCCTTCGAAAATCTAACCTCAAAAATCATTTCCCGAAGGACAACGTTGCAGAAATTCCACAGAAAATTTTCATATTACAATAAACCAATTGAATTTATTGATCGATTTTTTACCTGCTAATGATATTTTCTGTATAAAAAAAAGAAAAAGCTATTTTGAATAGTAACGTCAGCGGTAATGGTGACGGTAAAATGACCGAAAAATAACCGACACATCTCCGTTCGCCTTTCCCTCGATCTTTGACTTTTGACGGTGTCGTCTCGTTATACGTTGCTCCCTGTGTTGCATGTGTGTGTGTGTGCGCGCGCGACGCGGCGACAATCACAGGCGGCTGCTGTCAAAATCGGTTCTTCGTTATCAAAATTGGGTCGAGAAATCCCGACGTCTCATTTTAATACCCGGCGATCGTGTTTAGTCTCGCCGTAAACGTGTTGTGTCTTCATACTTTCCAATTAACGTACGAATTATTATTCTTTTTAATTCCTTATTCTTCGTTATACAATCTCGATTGAAAGTATAACCGCAACGAACGTTTATACCGTTCTGGCGCAAGGTGGTCGAATTTATTCGCGGAAGTGAACACAATCCGTGCTCGAACTTACGGAAATTCATGGGATTTATAAAAATATATTAAAAATCTTTTGTGTATCAATAATCAATCGATCATTTCAGCATCGAAACTAATTGTGAATCATTTAACACTAAAGAATCGTTCTTTCAATCCATTTTATTTGTCCATTTAATCATTATGGAATTAAATAGTTTATACATATGGAAATTCTCCGATTCCAGGTTGTTGTGAACCCAACGAAGCAACATGCCGGCTGTACGAGGGGACGGTATGCGAGGGTTGGCCGTATTTATTTCGGACATTAGGAACTGTAAGTTTTCATTCTAAATCGACTCCAAAATTTAAAAAAACAGTTTTAGGATCTCATTTTTCCTTATATCTAAGTCTTATTTTCCAATAAAAATGACAGAACGATGAAATAAAAAAAAACAAGAGGTAAAAATTGAGTAAATCGTGTTCGAAGAATAGAAAATCTAAAAATAACTCAACGCTCCATCCTCAACCGCAATAAAAACATTTTTATTAGCGTCACACATCGTAGACCAAATCTCGCTTACAGAAGAAAGGAGCAAAGATTAATAAACGTCAATATTATCGATTGACTCGATAGATCGATCAAATTTCTTTTTTTTAACGCTAAATCTTTTACTACTGTTCGACGATTGCTCTGTGAATAGCCGGAGATAAACGACTGTTGAAGGCGTGGGGAGAGACACGTTATTCGAGGACCTTGGGGGGCGGAACTGTGATATGGACCTATCTTTTTTATTCTCTGTCCTTCTTCCTCCTCCGTACAGTCAAACATTTCCATACTCGTGTTGAAAAAACGTCATTTATGTCAATTTCATTTATCTCTTCTCATAGAAAACGATTAGTCGGACGTTGTGTTATCCAAAATTTTAATTGTCAAGGTCAAAATCGATATGGAATTGAATTTGATAAGAAACGTGGTAAAATCGTGCCTTTCGCTTCTTTTTTTCGACCGAGGCTTTGATAGAAAATGTGCAAGAATCAAAATTTCGTTACTGCTCCATGTTATCAACATTTTTTATAACTAAAGCCGATAGATTATTGCTCTGATTTTTTGATTGGAATCAATACACAATTGTGGCGAGACTTTGGATCCATTGATTTTTGAAGCAAGGAGAGCTACAAAGCGTAATAAATAAATAAATCAATACACGTGATAGCAGTCGGTTAGCCAGGTGGCATTTTGCCATTGTTACTTCCCACAGTTGCATAATTTTTCATCATCCTTGGTATCATGATTACGTGCTTCGAACAAGACACTGTCGCATATTATTATTGAATTTTAAGATACAGGATAGAATGATAATGTTGAAGTTTGCGTCTCTGGAATGCAACGAAAATCCTTTAAAGTTTGTAACAGAAACGAAAATTCTCATTCAGAGTTCCTCTACGATCAATAGACGACATTTTTCCATGACTTGAAAATTAAATCTCCCCGAAAAATTGAGAAAGTTTCAAAAATAAAAAAAATTATAAGAATAAGAAGAATTGAAAAAATCATTGGGTTCCGTCGATGCAAACTTCATAATTGGCTCGATAGCAAATGCGATGCAATACAGTGTCAAATTATTTATTATTATGTTAACTTTTACTCGGTTAATTATCAGGTAAAAGCAAGGAAGCGGAAATCAAGAGGATAAACAAAGAATTGGCAAATATTCGAAGTAAATTCAAAGGTGACAAAACCTTAGATGGCTATCAGAAGAAGAAGTACGTCTGCAAACTTCTCTTTATTTTTCTTCTCGGTCATGACATTGATTTTGGGCATATGGAGGCTGTGAATCTTCTGTCATCGAACAAATACTCGGAAAAACAAATCGTACGTTTGGCTAAGTATATCAATGATAAAAAAAATCAATCGAAACATTAAGAATTGGAAATGGAAGGAAAAACCATGAAATTTTTAAATAATCACTTATTTTGTTGTTCCAGGGATATCTCTTCATATCAGTCTTAGTTAACACAAACAGCGATCTCATAAAACTCATTATACAGAGCATCAAGAATGATCTTGGTTCTCGCAACCCGATACACGTCAATCTCGCTCTTCAATGTATCGCGAACATTGGCAGCAAAGAAATGGCTGAAGCTTTTGGCAACGAGATCCCAAAGTTGCTCGTATCTGGGTAAGGAAAATTTAACTAAAACCACATTCAAAAAAACAACAACAAAAATATCAATTACCATCACACTGTACACAATCATTTTACACTTTCGCCACGTGCTTCTCATTTACTCATCGCTTATTGGATCTAGACGGCTGGACATTAGGTAAATGTTTAAGCAGTTGCTGGATTTTCACTTTTTTCAAAGCTTTTATGAACATTTTTTTGGGTGCAGGGTACACGAACATTTTTGTTTTCATTTTTATAACCCTAGAATCTGAAAATCTAACAATTTGTTCCGTTTTATACAAAAATACAAAAATTCACAATTTGTTGTACATTTTTTTTCGCAACTTCTTTTCGTCTTTAGAAGTTTTGTAATCGAATCTTCACAAAAAATAATTTCATCGGAAATTATTCTCTTCGTTATCAAAAAACCAAAAGAATGGTGTACGATAAACTTTATTATCGTGTACGAGGAGCATTTTACGTTAAAGCAAAGATTGTGGCAATTAATTATTTCTCTGTAGGGTTTACACCCAAAAAAATTAATTGTGGGGATCTAGGGTTGAAAATCACTTCAATTTTAATGATGAAGATAATTTGGATCTTTTAAAGGCAACGAAATTTGTTTTCGTAGCACAAAAAATAATAATATTGAAAAAAAAAGGGAGAAAATCGTAAATTTTTGTTTTCAATTCAATTTTCGTTTATTCATTGTGCGAATGAGTTTTTTTGTTTGCTTTGTAAGAGAAGTTCGAAAAAAATTCCCCAATTTTCGTACTCCAGAGATTCTGGGAAACATTTGAATAAAAAAGAATTTCTATGCATTGCAACTGTTTGGATTGCCTGTGAGATTTTTTAACTCGATGTATAATTTTTTACAGGGATACTATGGACGTCGTAAAGCAAAGTGCTGCTCTATGTCTATTAAGATTATTGCGTACAGCTCCGGATGTCGTTCCCGGTGGAGAATGGACTTCTCGTATAGTTCATCTTCTCAACGATCAACATCTCGGTGTCGTAACAGCAGCTGCATCGTTGATTGATGCCCTTGTTAAGAGAAATCCCGATGAGTACAAGGGATGCGTTAGCTTAGCGGTTTCACGATTGAGTCGAGTGAGTTTTCCATTAATCCTTTTATTGCTGAACGTTTAATTGCAATATAAATATGTCGTAAATTAAAAAAAAGTCAGAGTACGCCAAAGATGAAAAAATAATCATTGAACGTGTTTGAATTCACATCGTAAAAGTTTTCCCAGATCCATTTCAAAATGAGAAAAAAAAACGTATTTTTCATTATAATTATCATTAGGGTTTGGTTTTCGAGAGTAAAGGGAAAAAATATAATTCGAGATTGATGATTCAATCAATATTTCATCGTAACAACAATTTTTTCAAATTCTAAACGAAATTTTTCACGATAAAAACTGTCGAAAAGGTTAAACAATGAAATTTCATGATAAATTTGATAATAGGAAGATTTTGGTGTTGATAAAATGATTTGTATTGAAGATTGTTACTTCGAGTTACACGGATCTTCAGGACTACACGTATTATTTCGTCCCAGCTCCATGGTTGTCCGTCAAATTACTTCGGCTACTGCAAAATTACACGCCACCAGGTATTTTCAATTAAATTCAACAAAAAAATTTCGTTTTTTTGTCAAAATTTGACACAAGTTCCAATAACAGTGTTTTTGATAATTATATCATTTGTTTTTTTGCAGCTGAAGATCCCGGTGTGCGTGGACGATTAAACGAGTGTCTCGAGACAATATTGAACAAAGCCCAAGAGCCACCAAAGTCGAAGAAAGTTCAACACTCGAATGCGAAAAATGCAGTTTTGTTCGAAGCGATAAGTCTCATAATCCACAACGACAGTGAGCCGAATTTATTGGTACGAGCGTGCAATCAACTGGGCCAATTCCTTTCAAATCGTGAAACAAATTTGCGTTATTTGGCACTTGAGTCAATGTGTCATCTCGCAACATCTGAATTTTCTCACGAGGCTGTTAAAAAACATCAGGAAGTTGTAATACTCTCGATGAAAATGGAAAAAGATGTTTCCGTCAGACAACAAGCTGTGGATTTGCTTTATGCGATGTGCGACAAGAGCAACGCCGAGGAAATCGTTCAAGAAATGTTGAATTATCTTGAAACTGCTGATTATTCTATCAGGGAAGAAATGGTTTTGAAAGTTGCTATTCTCGCCGAAAAATACGCTACGGATTACACTTGGTACGTCGACGTTATATTAAATCTTATCAGGATAGCTGGTGATTATGTTTCCGAAGAAGTTTGGTACAGAGTCATTCAAATTGTCATCAATCGGGATGACGTACAAGGATATGCAGCCAAAACAGTCTTTGAGGTAAGTTTGTGTCTTTTAAAGACGATCAGGAGGTAAAATCGTACATAAAATTGCTGATAATTATTATTTCACTAGAATTACGATATTGATTGTCCCTTTAGAGAAAAAAAAATCTGCCTGAGGCAGTTTTATCGTTCAATTTCTACGTAGGATCTATTTTTTTCATATTTTAGTGTTTTTATGACACTTTTTTTGGAATTTGATCAATCGTCGAATTAAAATCGTTTTACTACTTGACTTCGTGTGAATTTTTTGTAAATTAGAACTATTGGAATTCAGTTTAGATTCACGACTTGGAAAATTTGAAAGCCTCAGGACGATTGTTCCAACAAATTGTAAAAATTTGATTAACTTGGTAGAACTTTGAACTTATGGTTCAAACTTTGTTTTTTTTTTCTCTGTTTTTAGGCGCTGCAAGCACCAGCATGTCACGAAAATATGGTTAAAGTCGGTGGATACATTCTTGGCGAATTTGGTAATCTAATCGCCGGCGATCAACGTTCTTCGCCATCCGTGCAGTTCCAATTATTACATTCCAAAGTAAGTTGAAAATAAAAAAAAATGAAAAGAAAATCTACTTGTTTTATGATGTTTTAACTCATTTTTATGCTCATTTCCTTTCTTCGCAGTATCACTTATGCTCCCCCATGACACGAGCGCTATTGCTCTCAACGTACATCAAATTCGTGAATCTTTTCCCGGAAATAAGAGGCCAGATTCAAGATGTTTTCAGACAACATAGCAATCTTCGTAGCGCCGATGCTGAATTGCAACAAAGGGCATCGGAATATCTTCAACTTAGTATAATTGCATCTACCGATGTTTTGGTAATTTTTTATTCATTTACTCTTTTTTATCGTTCGTTTTTTTAAATTTTACACTAAATTTCGTCAGAAAAATCGTCAGAAAAGTTGGAAAAATTCAAATTTCCCTAGGAATCATAAAAAAAAAAAAAATCGATTGTTTTCCTTTCTTTCTCTTTTATTTTCTCTTCTTGACGAATTGTTTCAACTTTTCTACAGTCAATTCCCTTGAAATTATTTTTAAAAGCATTATTATATCACGTGCAACAGAATTTTGACGGACGAGTATTTCGCTGGAAATTTTTGTGTAAATTGGAACTATTTTGATGGAATATTCATTGAATTATAATTTATTTCAACAGGCTACAGTTTTGGAGGAAATGCCAGCTTTTCCGGAAAGAGAATCTTCCATTTTGGCTGTTCTGAAGAAAAAGAAGCCTGGCCGCGTACCCGAAAATGAAATTCGAGAGAGCAAAAGCCCGGCGCCAAATACAAACCATCACACCGAAGCTCCGTCTGCCGTTTCGGTAGCAGCGATCAACAATTCTTCAGCAGATTTACTCGGTCTATCGACACCACCTTCCTCGCAGCCTACAAGCAACACCGGAGTTTTACTCGACGTTCTCGGTGATATTTACAACACTCCCAACAAAGTCGGTGCTACAAACGGTGCTCAAAATACCTACAATCCCAAAAAGTAAGAAAATATTGCAAAATTTTCATCATTTTAACAGCACACTTCGTTAAAATGAAAAACTATCAATTGCAGCTCAAAATAATACGACTTAATCGATCGATTTGTTCAAATTTAACAAAATAAACATAACTAAAAAATCGTTGCACTAAAAAAAGCGCAAAGATCGCATGATTTCTAATTTTCTGAGTAAAATCAAGAGTAAAAATTGCATAAAAAAATCTACAAATTTATTGAGTCGCTGGAATAAAGTCTCGACTTGATTTTTGAGACTCTTACATTTTCAATGAAGAAGAAAGAACGAAAAAATCTTTAAATTTTTAAAATAAAAGCTCGAATAATTAACTTAATGAAACTTTTTCAGATTCGTGTGCAAAAACAACGGTGTCCTGTTCGAAAACGACCTCATACAGATCGGTGTGAAATCGGAATTCCGACAAAATCTCGGTCGCATAGGTCTGTTTTATGGTAACAAGACACAATTCGCTTTGCACGGTTTTCAACCTCAGTTGTCCTGGTCTGAAGAAAATCAAGCGAAATTGGCGGTTCAAGTGAAACCTGTAGATCCGGTTTTAGAGGCTGGTGCACAGATACAGCAAATGATCAATGGGGAGTGCATCGACGATTACAACGGTTCGTACAGTATTTTTATTCTTTTGCTCCTCGTCGTTAAGTCCTCATTACTTATTATTATTATTTTTATTATTATTATTCATCTTTACAGACACGCCTAGTATGGTAATTTCATTTATATACAACAACGTGCCACAAAAGATCACCATGAAACTCCCATTGACGATTAACAAGTTCTTCGAGCCAACGGAAATGAATGGCGAGTCGTTTTTCGCCAGATGGAAAAATCTTGGCGGGTAAGAATGTTGTTTTAAAACGTTTCAACAATTTTTTGATTAACGGATTTACTCATTTTTACAAAATTTCACAGCATTCTTCAGTTTTTTCTCGAATTGAATGTGTTTTTTATAAATTTGATGAATTCTAGACATTTTCATAATAATTTACGCATTTATTATAAATTATCGTTACGAAGTTCATTTCCCTGCTACAAAACTGCGACTTTGATGAATTTTCATCGATAACTTTTATTTCAGAGCTAATCAACAACGTTCTCAAAAGATTTTCAAAGCCCAAGCACCGATGGACCTGGTGCAGGTTCGCACAAAGTTGCAAGGCTTTGGAATGCAACTTCTTGACGGTATCGATCCGAATCCCGATAATTTTGTTTGCGCTGGAATTGTACACATGAGAGCTCAGCAAGTTGGATGTTTGTTACGTCTTGAGCCCAATAAACAAGCACAGGTAATCACATTTTTTTGCATTCTTGTTCGTAGCAACACCCTTCAAAGTAGAAACAGAAAATTTGACGAAACTTTTTTTTTTCCCTGATCTTCACAGTTGTTTTTCAATTTTTCTAGACTAAAAATACTAATTATTGAAATTTTTACAAAATATCTGGCAAAATTGATGAAAAAAAACATATTTTACAAATTATAGCAATTTTTTATTTATTTTTTTAATTCTTTTTTTTAACTCTTTTCACATATTTTGTATTTTTTAAACATTTTACTATTATTTTTATCTGATAAATAATTGTAATTTTTGAATTAACAGATGTTCCGGTTAACAGTACGTTCGAGTAAAGAATCGATGTCGATCGAGGTTTGCGATCTTCTGGTAGATCAATTTTAAGGAGTTTCTTGATACCTCGTAATGAATGCTTATCATCGTTTCGTCGTCGTGTTGTTTTAATTCGGGAGAAGAAAATATTGTTGGACGAAGCATGCGAGACTGATTCGCGATGTTAAATCCGAGCAATTCGTTGACAAATCGCGAGCCCGTTGTGTCCAAGCTGCTGCTCGAGAAAAATCGACAAACGAGTCATCCATTTCATCGAAACGGAGAAAAATAACGAAAAAAAGAGAGAGAGAGCGATAGAAAAAAGGAGAAAAAGTCAGAAAGTAGAAAATAGTGACCCTAAAAAGCTAACGGGGCATTGAGCGAGATTTTGAAATGAAATAACGAACTAGGAAAGCGAGTCGATTGAAAAAAAAAAAAAAAAAAAAAAAAAAAAAAACTAGAGATTATACCTTAAAACGTTGAATGTGCGCAGCAGCTTTTGAATGCACAACGCATTGAAAAAGTTCGAGAAAAACAAAAACAAAAACCTGTTAATTTTAAAGTAACCAAAAGCCAAATTTTGTTTGTTTTAAATTCATTCGATCTTGAGTTTAGTTTTTTTTATTATTTTTTCGAAGAGTACGCGTAGCGAGGCGAGCCAACATTGTGTTTTTCTTTTTTTTCTATTTTTACAACGCGTCACGAGCACTTTGAGTCGAGTTTATATTCGTGGCTCGAGCCTGACTGGACAAAAAAAATCATCGATGCAATTAATAGGATTAAAAAAGCCAAACGAAGTTTACACTCGAGATAATGACAATTAACGAATAAGTGCAATCTGCACATCGAGAACCACCCAGGCTTGTAAAACGTCCTCGTGACCAACAAAATCTTCCCCGATCATCCTCCTCTACCAATCAGCTCAATTTTATTATATTTCTTTATTTTATTGGCTCGCATCTCACTTCGTGTTTCGAGGAGAAAGAAAAAGAGAGTTCAGTTAGCTCGCGGATTAAACGGCCCGATATTGTAGCTGTATCATATTAATTATTAATTATTAATTATTTACCTTAGAGAAAAAATGAATCCTCGTATTTAAACAAGCTCAAAAATAAAAAACAAGAAAAGGCTAATTTTCTGAATAAATAAATAACAAAAAGCGTAGATTCTCGGTTAGAAATAACGAACTATTCTCTTGATGCATCGTCTGTAATTATATTTGCTCTTCAAGATCATTATTTTACTTTTAATTAACCGATAGTTCCATGACTGGTTACGAGTGGATCCTTTATTTTATTTATTTATAAATATACATTTATATATTTATAAATAAATAAATATAAATATTTATAAATAGAGAAAAAAAAACACACAAAAAACAGTTGAAATGACGAAAAAAATAATGGAAGATTGAAAGCGTGAGATATTCAGATTCGAGAATTGCATAATTCAACATCTTACGAATGTCAAAACGTTTTTTTTCGTTTCTTTTGTTCTTCTGAGTTAAAAATATTAAATAAATCAGCTTGAAAATTGTAAACATGTTCAATTGTACATAAGCGAGCTTCGGAGATTGTAGGGCTAAAAATAACAAAAAAAAAAAAAAATGCAATCTTAGAAGTTTTTGTTTTGTTGTTTTTAACTGAATATCGTTGACAGGGACGTTTCGTCGTTTGAGCGACGTGTTTTTTTAGCTGCGAAATCACGCGATTCCATGTGAATTTTGTGTTTTTCTTTTTTTTTTCTTTTTGCACGTGCTCGATTATCTCAAGATGTATATTTTTCGTCCCCTCGTACTTTCGTCCCTTTTTTTCACGAAGTTCGTGTAAAGATTTGTCGCGCATTCGATCGGTTCCAAACAAATCCGATCATGAAAATAGCACGTAGGCTAATTGTAAAGTTCGTTTGTTTGTCTTTTGACCAAATTGTGAATTTCGTTGCAGTCTCGAGAGTTGTCGATATAAAAAAAGAAAAAAGAGCAGAAATAAACAAAAAATAAAGACAAACATTCAACAGCTTCGCATACTCGCTTCTCTTCTAAATCGAACGAACGTCATTTGAATCTCATTGTGTGTGTCTGTGCGTCGTTATAAAAAGCACGTTATTAATGTCACAATAAATTGCGAAAAAAAAAACAAAAAACTAATCATTTATACATTTTTTTCTCCAAATATCAATTTATAAATCCTCGCGAAATATGTGTCACGAAAATTATTTAAAAAAGAGAGAGAGAGAGAGAGAGAGAGAGTGACAGTAATCCTGAGATTTCTCCCCGAAAAAAAGAAAAAAAAAAAAAGAAACGTCTCCATCGTGACCAGTCATGGATTCCCAGCGAACGAATTTCCTCGTCAAGACTTCTGTTCAAAGTCATGAATCCCTTTAAAAATTCAAAAATCATATAGAGCATGCGTGTATTGTAAAAAAAAGGAAAAAAAGAAAAAAAAAACAAAGCCGAACATAGCTGGCCTCAAAAAAGTTTTGAAAAATGCTCGCGGCTGAGAAATATAAACGTAAATATATATATATATATATGAAGCAAAATATACGATCTTATATATATATATACACGGTAAAAATATAAAAAATTCGTATATAAATAAATATATACAACAACAAAAATCCACAAATATTACGAGCGTGAATGCTGCACGATTGTTATGGGTCAAATTGAAAATAAACTAAAAAAAAAAAAAGAGAGAGAAAAAAGAGAGAGAGAGAGAGAGATAAACAGATCGAAAACGATAATTAATATATGTGAAAAGCTGTAGTGCGTGCGTTTATCGCGATCGCCATAGAATTTATTCCCAAAGCACTTTATAGCTCTTCGAGAATGTTTGCGCCCAAATCTCATTATTTCACCCCTTTATGTATACGTCATTATTTTATGTATATCTGTCCCTTATTATTATTATTATTATTATTATTTTTTCATATTTCCCTTGCCTGATTGAGTTTATTATTTGATAGAAAATAAACAAAAATAAAATAATGTCTCGCTTTAATGAAAAAAAAAAAATTAAAAAAAAAAGAAAAACAATTACTACAAGTGCGTGGACTACTACTTTTTGTTTTATATTATTTCTTCCTCTCTGTAACAATGAATTGTTTTGTATCGTTGAATCCTCTATGTAAATGTATGTTTGTAAGATCACTATTGATTTATATTATTAAACGATATAATATCTCTCGTACAAACCTTACGTCTTTGCATTGGTCATTATTATTTTGACGTCTTTATTCAATTTTTTGTTTTTTTTTTTGTTTTTTTTTCGATGTTTTTGTGGATAACTTTTTTTATGGGTGAATGACGTTTGTGTCATTTTTTCTTTTTTTGTTTTTTTTCATCGTTTAATACACGATATCGAACGTGTCACGTCATTTTTTTTTTTTTTTTTTTTTAATTCTTTTTGCTAAGACGATCGTACAACTCGAAAGTGAAACAAGACTGCCAGTTGTTTTAATTATTCAGCATCGTTAACACTTTTAACGCTCGATACAGATTTGGATAAATGGACAACCCAATCACTATTTTTTGGTCAGAAATATACAGTTCTTAAAGTTTATCCATTTTTGTGTCTCTTCGAAAAATTCGTTTAAGGAAAAACGAACTCCGATTGAAAGTTCATTATTAACGGGGTCGAGATAAAAATATTTAAGTTTCTGGACTCTGGCTATTTTTCACCTGATTTTTTTTTTTTTTTTCACGTCGACAAGTAACGTTTTATTATACACTTTTCTCTTTGTTTTTTGATAACGAAGAGAACGATGTGTTATTAAGTTGCGTTTGGTTAACATTTCGTTATGAACAAATGTCAAAAAAGAAAATAATGGTTGTGGGAAATTCGAGTGGAAAGGAAATTAAAAATTCTCATGAGGTAAAATCTTTTTTTTTTTTTACTTTTTTGTTCGAAATCATTTTATTTATTTATTTTGCAACCAAAATAAATAAATAAAAATACACATCGCTGAATTCTGTTAACGGAAGAGACAAAAAAAATAGGAAGAAAAATATTCCAGGGTTCCAGAAATGGAGAAAAAAATGTGTAGAAATAAAAATCCTTTGGTTTGACATAATTTATTTTTGTGACGAGCATCGATGCCATATTTTCGATCCAGTGATAATAAATTTTCTCAACATCATTTCCCCGTTGACGTATCGTCTTTCCTGGCATTTTTTTTTTTTTTAACGTCATTAATTCCTACAAAACGATCTCGTCGCATGTTTTTTTTTATTTGCGTTTTTTGTATGTACGAAAAAATTACGAAACGATAGAAAAAAAAACAAAGTGAACGTATTTGGATGTCGAAAGGTTTTACTCGTACGTAGAAAAAAAAAAGAAAAAACGTAGAAATCAGCGAATGTGTCGAATGAAAACCATCATTTATTTTTCTCTCATGTCTCACATATTTAGTTTAGTTGACACCATAAACACCCGTTGCCTCCGGGACTGAACCAAATTCATCGTACCTACTATTTACTCGTAAATATATTTAAAATATACACGATAACACATAATATTACAATTATATATGAAATACACGATTGTTGCTGTTATAATTGTCTGGATGAGCACGTACCATTTATTATCGAAAGCTTAAGTAACTAAAAAGCGATAATTGTCAGACTTTTCATCGTGTCAAAAAAAAGAAACAAAAAATAATAATAATAATTCAAACAATTATGACGTTTGAATACATTTGACATTATATAAATATTTTTTGACCGATTATAATCGTTCAAGATTTCCAATGAGACTTTTTTCATTCCGGAAATTGAACAAATGAAAAAAAAAAAAAAAAAAAAAAAAACAATAAATTTCGTCCTTTTTTTTTGAACTGTCAAATTCGTTTTCTCAATCTTAGAAAAATGGTATTGTAAGTAGGAAATGAAAACGAAGTTAAAAATTCATCACGACCATTCTTTTTCGTCGCGACAATGAAAATATTTCTCTTACCCAAAAATTTTTGAAATTCAAAACGTTTTTTGAATGAAAATAGATCGAGTAACGATAAAAAAATAACAAAAAATTTCGATAGCATTGATAATAGCATAGCGATATAAAAATTAAAGTTCGAACAACAGTTTCGAAATCCCTGAAACAGTGACAAATAATAAAAATTATAAAAAATGTTTAAATCACTCGATTTCGATGACGATGAGCGAATACCATGACGAAATAAAAATTCAAGTTCGAACGACTGTTTTCGTATCCCTGAATCAATGACAAATAATTAAATAAATATTGAAAAAAAAAAAAAAAAAAAAAATGTTTTTCAAAGGTTTCTGATGAAAATAAAGGTTTGCCGGATCATAAGATATGGTTTGCACTCGTTAATGTATGCGCAACGTTAAAACTGCTTTATTGCTATCTTAAATGACATAAAGTCGATATAGTCAAATCGAGAACACTGAAAATTGAATTTGATTGGAAATGCAAATATTTCCCTAAATATACTTCGAAAAAAAATTATTTTTCAAAATCAAAAAAATTTTTGGTTGTTTTACCAATTACACTGTTAAAATGACAAAAATTTAATTCATTCCCAATCATTTCGTTCGACATATTAAACAAAATATTTCCATTTCCAACAAAATCTTCTTTTCGCAGTCAACATTCTCAATATTATATCGCGAAAAAGTTTTTTCCCTAAATATAGATATTCGGATGTTCCTCGTCTCGAAAAATATGTTCATTGTAACATTAGACTATAAATAGTTAGTAAATACACTAGATACACAGAAATATATATATACACACATATAAATGTATATATATAATTATATTATATATATTATAAATATAAATATTATTTAAATATGTATACCGAGGATGAGTAAAAGTCTTTGGTTGTATACAAAAAAAAAAAGTTGTATATGTCATTGATTATATTTACATAGCCCAAAAGAGACACGAATAAAAAAATTCATATTAATAATGATAATTACTTATTAATAATAATAATAATAATAATAATAATAATAATAATAATAATAATAATAAAAATGATAAACAAGAGTGGAAAGTTTATCGTTTCTGTACACGTTGTTTGCGAAATAGATGAATAATTATATAAATAGAATAGAAAATAATATAATTAACCAACGACTAATTAGTTAAGTAATATTTAAAAAAAAAAAAAAAAAATCGATCGGAATTGTCCAAGAGGACCTGAAGATCCAAATATTAATGGAACTTTTGGATTTTCCACATTAAAACCAATGACTATTACAATAACGAAACTGTAATTCCCGATCGATTGAAAATAAATACAATATGTACACTGCTGTTTCAATTGTTTTTTGACGTCGTTTGCTTTTTTTTTTTCTCTCTTCTCATACGATTTCTCGTGAATTTTTTTGCATTACGCCACGACGATTGATTGACTAGTTTTTTTTCACGATTAACCACCGGAAATCGTGATCGTTATTTTATTTTTACGTGGATCGTCAATTGTGAAAAAAATATTTGCAAATATTCGGCTAAGGGGAATTTTTAGACACGAATTTTTTACTCGAAATATTTTTCATGGAAAATCAAAGTTGAAACATATTTCTTTCTGGTCGAGACTTTGTCGTTTTGTTTTTTTTTTTTTTTTTTTTTACTCTTCGATCATACACTGGGTCATTTTGACCCGGAATTAGTTTAATTAAGATTTTGACAGTGAAATTTTCACGTTTCTAAAATCAAAGTGTTCAATTTGTCTTTTTTTAAACAATCAAATTCGATGTTTTTTTTAATTTGGATGGTGCACACATATTAAGGAACGTTTAAAGTGTACCCTCGATTTTTTTAAATGAAAACTGATCAAAGCCCTGCCGATGACAGCCAGAGGAAGTACACTTCGGGTCAATTTGACCCAGTGTGTCAACGTAGTGCCCAAATTCGAATGTTTCAACGAAAGATTGAGTTCGTTTAAACGAAATTTAAAGAAGTTCTCATAGAATTTTCGAAACATTTCGATTTTTCGATATCTTTGGTCTCCGAGAGTTTGAGAAGTTGAAAAAAAGAAATATTTTTTTGCGCACCAAACAATCCACGCTTATTATTAAGTAAAAGATAAAATTGTATCGAGTTTTGTGTTGAGTTGTAAGAAATTTTTTTTGTTTAAAGATAAATTTACAGTCGCTGCATCGAGTTTTTTGTCGAATCCAATAATTGTGCTTCTGCATCTTCCTCGAGAATATGTTCTCGTTGGGCCTCATTGATACCAGAGTCACCGGATTCGTTGACGAGGGAACTTTCCTCTCCGGTGTTACTCGCGTCCTCAGGTGCCAAAAACACTTCCTTAGTAAAATCTTTACATTTTCTTCGATAATCAAGATTTTCAGGTGCTGGACGATGACAGGAGTCACAGACCGTGTCTGTGTGTCCGTTTGAGCAAGGATGAGCCTCGTACAGTCCAGGACCGCATCGGGAACATATCCAGCAAGGCTGAATATTGTGGTGTGGACTGTATGTGCCGCGAGGACATTTACCACATTTGGTATCATGATCGCTCGTACAACGATTCGTCACACCCCAACCAGGAGCGCATCTGCTGCAACCAGAGTCATCACGATGATGTCGCATTCGTGGCCTTGACTCTGTCACCTGAGATCCAAACAAAAACAATAAATAAACATATAATTAACTGCATTTCGAATGGCTCTTTAAACTAATCAGTTAAATCACATTAAATTATAATCGATTTAAAGCGAGTTTCGGTACAAGTATACAATGTAGGGGAATATGGGGCAAAATGGACCTGTGGGGCAAAGCGGGCTATCAGAATTATTTTCATTTTTCGAGCAAAGTAGGCTCTCCCAAATATAATTTTTCTTGGATAGCCCGCTTTGACCCAGGAGTCCATTTTGCCCCATGTTCCCCTAATGGTTCGGCTTATCTTTAGGGAGAATCAGGGAAGGAAATTCTATTGTTCTCAAGCAAAGCGTTAACTTCACACAACAAAATTTCGTACAAAAATTTCATGATTACTGAAAAATTGATCGTTTTCATTGACAAAAAAATGAATAATTAATAAACGATGTAGACGAATTATTTCATTTTCTGGTGGCATTATTGTCATGATATTTTTAGTGGTTTGACAGTTTTTTTTATAACCTTTTTTACATTTTTTTCGTATTGTTTCATGCACATAACTGAAGTTTAGGAATAGAGTAAAAAAATTTCAAAAATTGTATTCGTTAGTACAAAATCTTATTTTTGACTGTTTCTAGTTCAACTGATTAAATATTTTCGTCAGTTTAATTGTAGAACGAAAAAAAAAATCATAAATGTGTGCTGTTGAGAAAAAATAAATAAAAAATTGTAAGCACCTAAAATGAACAGTTCCACGAGTCGAGTTCGTGAGCAAAAATAATCTCAGCTTTTTTTCCACAATTACCAGCAAGTACTTGGTAAAAATCTGTGTCTCGCAGATGTCAAAATCGCGGAACATTGCGACCGCAATTTTAATGAATAAAATGATGATGAAAAGGTAGGAGAAGTTAAAAGTTTTTAATAAAAAGATTTGCTCGTTGCATCTTGCTCTCATGATTTCTATTCAAAAGGTATATAGAGTATTGTGTACGCTGTGCTGTATATAATGATCAGAGGTCTTTGGATCGCCGTTGGCGAACAGGTGCACGTGAAAGACGGGGGCCAGCTGACTTTGAAAACACCTTGCGCCCGGTCCCAAGTCGTTTCACCTGAGCTACAGTGACTGCAATATCGCTACAAGCCCAGCTCTCTTTTATTTCGCTCACTCCCACCCTCAATAGGAATAAACTCGATAAGAATCCTCTTCTTCCTTCAGGGAGAACTACACGAAGCCAACCAGCAGCTTTTGCTTTCTTGATATCCATGTTTTTTCAAACTTTCATATACAGAGTGTACCAAAAATCGTTTTAAACATTCACGGAACAATAGATCGTGATTTTTTTAACAAAAAGAAAGGTTTTTCATAATTTTTCTGTCAATTTCATCGATTTTTTATTAGTGACAGTCAATCTGGTCCATTGTGAGAAAAAAGTTGACAGTTTTTCCACTTTTGTGATAGGAAAAAGTGGGAATTAACATTTATTGAGACTTGAGAGACGAAAATGACAGCAGAATAATTTTTTTTAGAGATAAGCCTTTGTCTCGGTTAAAATATGGTAAATGTTAATGATTTTTGGGTCAAATTGACCCAGTTGTTGAGAAATATTTCTATAATAGACTTTTGGTACCACCTGTAGATCATAAATAAATCTTGAAACGTTCAGAAGTTTTTACCCTTTGGTTCGTAAAAAAAAAAGCGTGTCTTGTTAAGGCCCAAAAGGGCTTTCGAATCCCATCTGCCACTATCTCGTATATTATGATTCCCACGGAGCAACCATCACGAATCTTCTCTTCGAGATTCGAAGGATAAATGTTGCCTCTCGTAATGAATTATTACAAGGATACAGCCCGAAGCTTCGCCTCCCAATATCCTATTCCGTTTCCTAATACGAAAAAATCTTATTCTACATTTTTTCATATTATTTTCTTCTTTTTTTTTCTTTAACCTCACAACTAGAAACGCGGTATGGTCGATTGCAACTTGAAAACCTCTTCGAAACTAATATCAAGCTCCGAGAGTATCCCCTCGAGGTCTCCTCTCTAGTCTGCCCTTCGATAAAGTTTCTTTGGGGTAATGCGAATCGACCAAGAGGAAAATCGTTTAACAGGCTAATATCAAGTTTTGAGGAACGTTCTTTCGGCAGTATTTCCCAATATAATCAACCCTTCGAAATTCAGACATTTAACACTTTTTTTATAATGACGAAAAATTTAAAAAAATATATAAAAATTGTAAAAACTAAAAAAAGGAAGGAAAAAAGGAAAAAAAGGAAGGAAGAAAGGAAGGAAAAAAGAAAGAAAAGGAAGGATTAGTTCATCGAACTAAATTCCTTTCTTTGGATGCAATTCGATTCAATTAAATTATGCACATTTTTTGCAGTGGATACAAATAAATCATCGTTGCTAAATAATTTTTATCTAAAAACTGGTGCCATTTATTTGCTCATTCACACTCTAAACTTGTTTTAACAAAAAATTATTTAAAAAATCTAATTTATAAAATTGATTAAATTTTTACAAATTTTAATCAATTAAAATTATTTTTTCTCGGCTCAGAAATATTTTGTTGTCCATATCGAACTAAATATTCTGTTTGAATGCAACAGATTTCGTTTACTTCGACAAGATTTTTCGTTGGCGTAACTTTTTGCGTGTAAAATTTTATTTAGAAAAGATTTAAGGGTCAGCAAAGTGTCAAATTTTTTTTCCTCCTATTATATTTTCTGAATTATATTTTAATGGAATTTTTCCTACCACTTAAGGGGGTATGAATTCGAGCGAAAAATCTTGGGGTATCTGATGATGGAGGGTAATTATTTTCCAGAAGGATTGACGAGTGGAATGACGATGAAAAAAAAAAAAACAGGGTTTCAAACGAATCGAGATGAGTGACGATGAAAAGAGTTCGTAAAGGCACAGCTGTGTGGCGATTTTTATAGAGCAGCTGCCGCGAAATCGGCACGCGCCACCGGTCTCGAAAATTTCGAAGGTGAATCGTGGAAACACCCGGCCCTCCCGCTGATGGCCTCTGTTCAATATTATTTTTTCTCATTCCATAATGAATATTGAGTTTCATCGAGACAAGAAAAACACACGACGATACCCACTTCGTCGTAGTGACGTGCTCGTAAAAATCGCGCGATCCCAAAACTTAATGTTCTTCCATTCATTCACTCGTTCTACTTTTGCATCACCACCAAACCTGACACTCGATGTATAACAAGGTATCACTTTTTTTGTTTTTTACTCCGGGTTTACCGTATTAATTTATCGATTTAATTCTTCGGGCAATTTATTTTTGACAGGTATAAAAATTTCAATCAATTATAATCGATAATTCGTAAAATAAATAAAAAAAATCGTACAAATTCGAATTTTATAAAGAAAAAAAAAAATCACAAAAAATTGAGGAATTTTTTTCTCAAACGTTTGAAAAATGTTCTACGAGAGATTTCGTCGGGGAAAAAAGTCAATGAGTGTTCGTAAAGATATTGAAAACGACAAAAACGAAGAAAAAAATGAATAGGCGTGAATTTTTTCATGGTCCAGAAACTGTAAAATCGTTTTATCCGAAATTATATTTTTTTTTTAAGTGCAATGACAGCAAAAGAAGAAATCTAACGATCTAACGACTTTAATGGAAACTGCACCCTGTGAAAAATCCCCCTCGTTAATGTCCCTATGTGTAGCTTTTTTTATTGATTAAATCGACTTAATTAAATTGACTTTCCACCGACTTTTCGTACACGAGAATTCGGTGAAATTTTTCAGTATTTTAATGAATGGTACGTCATTTTTTTTCTTCTTTTTTTCAGTAAATAGAGTAAAAAGTGTTTGTGCGTGTAAAGGAGCGGTTTTGAAATGTTTTCATATATTTAGTATTTAGTAATACAAATTTTTTTTCTCAGTCGACCAAACCAAAGTTTTCCAGTTTCGTAATCAAGCTGAATGGGCAAAAAATAAATAAAAAAAATAAAAATATAATTTTGTGGTATAATTGGAAAAGAATTTATTTTTTTTTCAACATTTTTCCTTCCATATAATTCGTTTTTGAATATTTTTTGTAAAGAAATTCCATTTATTCATAAAAATGATATTTAAATAAAAGGCAATGATGGTTTACAATTATGGGCATCCATTTTTTTTCCTCATTTTTCTCAGGAAGCTACCATGGATTTTGTGTAAAGGGGTCTTGACGTTTGCGGTCTAATTAGACAGGTGACACGTGTGTAGGTACACGACGCAGTTTTTAATTTAAGTACGTTGTACTCATATATATATACTCTTTGGGTGCATACGCGAAAGGGGAGATTTTCAGGATTGAGGGGGGTTGCGGAGACACTTCCGATACACCCTCTTGATTTTTTGCTGCTTCGGTGCAAGGGTTAAAAGTTTTGACCTCGAAATACGACAAACCTGTTTTTACTGCGTATAGTAAAAAAATGAGCAATTAGCAAATATTTTGAGTTTCATTCCAAAAGAAAAAAAAAGAAAAAAATACTTAAGAAATAAATATAATTTGATTTTATCAAAAATTCAAGTATTTAAAAAAAAACTACGAAACATCGTGATGAAAAAAACTTCAAAATCGTAACCAACTTTGTCACGTCAAAAAATTTATTATTGTTCACCGTTAGTGAAGAAAAATAATATTTTTTTTTGTTCCTTTACGTAACCTCGAGAAATTTTTTTTTTAATTTTTTTTTTTTTTAATGTACAACTATAAATTGTTATGTAAAAACATTAAATAATTTTGTTCGATGGTCGAAGTTCAGATGATTCAGAGGAGGCATCCATTGATACTTTATTTTCTGTTTTTATATTTTATTAAAACAAAAAAATGAAGAAATTTTGACGTTTCTCTGATGGAAAGAAACTTCCTCTCCATTTTTTCTTTTTTCTATGCACCCATAAATTGCCACGTGCCTCTTGTTGTCAAAAGAGGTTGCCTGAGTACGATTGTTATGTTCTGACAAAAGCCAGCAGGTAAACAAGTGGTTACCAGAGACATTTCCGGAGTTGCGCAAACAATGAGTAGGGAAAAAAAAAATACTAAAGTTGGGGAAGTTGAATTTTGTGGTAGTTTCTGAAATATCTATGGTTTGTATTTAATTCTGCACAGAAATGACTTCAAAAATAACTGTCATTCGATTGGTACGGATCTTGTCCAATAGCAGGTGATTTTTTTTGCGGCAATAAATGCTGCGGAAATGGTGAACAATAGGGGAGAGAATTCTGTTTGCTTAAAAATTCTCTAAGTCGAGTTTCTTATGGGGAAAAAATCGATAACAATGAAACACGTGCTCTTTTTCTTCAAATTCCCCCACAAGCTTGGTTACGCTCGAGAAAAACAGCTAAACGCAGAGTGAATCTTGCGAGCCACCTCGTACGAGACAAATTCTGTAAGAGACACGTGAAAAAAGGGACTCACGTTTTTTTCCCTTCTCCTTGGAGACTCTCTAGGGTCAGAAGAGCGTTTCAACACAATGGGATCACGCGACGTGGAACAAGGCCCACTTGTTATTTGTGCACGTGTAACGTCTCAAGGGGTGCATTAATTTCAGACAATTCTTAAGGGTGAAAACCGCTGATAAATAAACGTAGAAAATATTTATTTAAAAAATGGTGAAAATTTCTCTACCTTTCGAAATAAATGTTCAGAGCTTCCCACCTCTCTCCTCTTTTTTCTTATCAAACAGCCCGAGAAACCTTTTCACAAATTCTGTCTAACTGAATTTTTATCTCCAGGGAAATGCATATACCCCATAAATTATTTATCAACCCCATGCACACATCGAGGAATACGTAATTCATTGTACAGGCAACTCAATGTATATTCCAAACAGAACGAACCATCGGATCACTGACATTTTCGTCATAATAATAAAAATAAATCATACATAAAAATCGTGATTTTTATTCTAATTTCAAAAATAATGTTCCTCATAAAATATTCTTCGAGAGTTATTTGACTTTCTTGAAAGATTTTTTACGTCATCATGCGGAAATTTTCAATAAAACTTTCCAAATTCCTAGACTTTACGAAACCATGAAAGAAAATTGATAAATTATCGTTACAGCGATAGAAATTAGGGACAAAATTAAATTTCGACTGATTTTTATCGTATCAAATGTCAATTTTTTAGAAAATAAAATAAAATTTCGATATATTTCGATAAAAATTTATCGTTTCGACGATAAAATTTGTTTATTTGATCCATACTCTTAGGATTTTTTGTCATTACATCAACTTTACGATGGTCGTGGGAACCGAGGAGTAGATCCACTTCGTTTTTCAACAAGTGGATATATGGGTACGTAAACTTACGTGGTGCAAAAGTGAGTTTCGATATATACTCAGGAAGATCCATTTATTCATCGAGAACACCTGCACATTTGCATTGCCAAGAGTTATTCGTAACGTTCTAAAAAAAAATATATATATATCTTCTTATATATATGAACACTTATGTACATATATATATGTATATTTTTATGTATATATAAATATATAACAGAAGAGGTTTTACATGGACGTCTAGTCGCAAGTGTCTCAAGTAACTTTACGGGGCGTCAGAGCCAATTACGCTTCAGTCTCACGGAAGGTGCTGTGAGGTCGAAGAAAAGTCGGTAACCGGAAAAGTCTCATGTCAATATACATATGTTTATGAATAAATTAAACGTCTATGCACACCAGGGAAATACGTGACTTAGGTCAAACTTTTTTTTTCTTCTGTTTCTCCAATTTTTTATACTTTTTTTTATTTTTTTTCTCATCAAAAATGCATATTTAAATGTATGCGGAATAAAAATGCACTCAATTATTGCAAAGTTCTCTTGAAAAACGAACAAAGTATCAAATAAATATAGCAAAAAATTAAAACACCATTAAGGATTTTGTTTCAACGTATTTTTATGTCTCAGCGAACAGTTAATGATAAAAATTTGTTTATTAAATGTGCAGTTTATGTAAATTGTTAAAAAATAAATAAATAATAAGTGAACGTTTTTAATGTTCAATAACAAAAAAAAATCTACTGTATTTGACGAATTTTTTGAGCTCGATTCTATGGGAAAAATTGAACAGTCATGAAAAATGGAAAAAACTACCAGAATTTTTCAATTAATGAAATACGTCGCTGTCAAAAAATCGACAATAATAGAAGCAGCGATTGAGACAATTTTATTGAAAAGATAAAGACTCGCGTCGACGTATAATGGAGTGAAAAACTGGACTCGTCCATTTAGTCGATTCGTACAAAAGTTTATGGGGCGAAAGAAAAACACGTGTGGAAAGTACGTTTCACTGTAAATTTCTGTCAAAGGGGGTGAAGGGCAGAAAAGTAGAGGGAGATCATTGGTCGGCGGACGTGAGGTCGGTTATTCGTTCACGGAGTCCGGAAGGAGTACATTTCCGTGGTCTCCGGACGACTGTAGGTCACGCCACAACGACGTTTACATCCGGTTTTTCATGCATAACCGTGCACTTTGACTATAGCGACAAAACGGTCAAGCGCAAACATTCCGTCGCTTTTTTAGACGAAAAATAAAATTAAAAAAGTCTCGTTAACATAAATAAATAAATTCATAAATAAATCCATTATTTATCTCATCGTCAATTTAAAAAAAACAGGAAACGCCGAATAATTTGTTTGTTCAAAAGATTTCAACAGCCTTGACGAGCCTTCGACTAAGTATTTCGACTCCCTCGGGCCATTTTCATGTGCAATAATTTAGTTAGATGTTTCGTTCCTGTTGGGGTGGTTCACGAAAGCGTGAAAAGTCAAGGGATAACAAGACGATGAGAATCGGAGCAGTGTCTTAAATTTATTATTGCATTCATCAAAACTGCAATTTCTTGTCCTCCTTCGAAAACGACGTGACGAACAAACGTCTCGTTGAAAATTATACTAAAAATAATATACAAAAAAGTTAAAAATAATCTCTTGAAGGCTGAATTTTCGTCGAAAAAAGTCTTTTGTTAACTTTCATCGATTTTAATATTATTTTATTTATTTCGATGAAACGTAAACGTATTTTTTTTTACTCTGAGTCTCTAGTTGCGAGATTAAAGGACACGATAAAAAGGGAAAATCATGGAGTCCTTGGAATTATCGTCAGAGGCACCTCTTTTTTAAAAAACGGGAAAAAGTTTCAACGTTCTTGTTTTTCGACTTAATCGCAAACGCGTTTTTCAGCCTCTGTCGACAAAATATATTTACGTGCGTGCACCAGCAGAAGCTTTTTCCCGAGTAGCACACATTGTACATGCCCTCCAGGGGCACCCACTACCTTCCCATGCCGCACGCTAATGACAAAATCGTGGCAAAGTACGACTATTCACTATAAACTCACTCTGCAGTTATTTGCTGCATGAAATCATTGAGACTCGGTCACCATTTTGACAATTTCTGTTCCAAGCTCTATTTTTGAGGTAGGAATTTTTTTTTTTTCACCAATTTCTACATAAAATGGGAAAAAACCTTGAACTTTTGACACTTCTCGAAATGCAATATAAAAAGTTTGATAAAAATCAAATAAAATTCCTTGCGAATATACGAAATTTATTTTTTATTTTTTAGTTTTCATGAAAATTTATATTTTTTTATTTATTTACAACCCCCACCAGATAGTTATTAATGAGTTAATTAATTAGTAACAACTCATCCAATGCCACACCTTTTCCTTGACATTAAAAACCCTCAGAATTGATAATTTCCAATTATCCTATATTTATTTAACGTTGCATTGAAAAAAAAAAAAAAAAAAAAAAAACAAAAAAAATTTGTATTCGTATTTAAATTCTTGAGAAAAAAAAAACCTCCGAATTGTAATTACTCGTCACGATTTTGACACAACTTTTGAAATCGTCTGTACTTTTTAGTAATTACTTTGCACTTGATTTTCGTAATTTACGATATTAAGGCGACCACAAGTGACACTCGAAAGTATTGGTTGAATTTTTATAGTGTCCGTTATGACGCTACTTGTAAAAGTTACATCCCAGCAGCTGAAAAGCCAAAGTGGCCTTGTCTCGAGCATCGAGGCCATCGATGTACGAGTTGAAAGATTTACAAGTATACACACGAGTCGCGACGAGCTTCCGTTTTTTTTTCTTTTTTTTCTTTTTTTTTGCACCCGTCAATTGTTTTATCTGTTCTGCCCCTTTAATCGGCGCTAATTACACAGACTCGGTATCCGATTTACGAGAAAACGAGTCCTGTCTACTGCACTTATAGTGCACTGGACTGGTCACATAATAATCCACTGTATCCATAATAATAATAATAATTATTATTATTATTATTATTATTATTTAAAGCTGCAGTAATAACATACTTTGGATTATTTTTGTAATATTTTTATGCAAAATCTGATAATGTATCAACGTCTTATTACTTTTGTACGAAACGAATAATTATTGATGAAAAAAATTCGTGAAAAAGAATCGCATAGAATCTCGTTCACCAGGTTTAATTTTTTTTTCTGGCCCTTGGGACATTGCTAAATGTTTAAAAAAGTGAAAAGTATTTATTTTTTAATTGCATAAATATCAGATATAAAAAAATACTCGAATTTCGTACTTTTGCATGAAGAAAAACATGAAAAGAGAATTTTAAGAGACTTTTTAACGAAATTTTACGTGGAAATACTTTTTGTTTGAAAAATAAAGAAATAATGAATTACGAATTTTTTATTTTTTAGATCAGATTCGTAATCATGACTCCAAAAACTTCTGAATACGAAATTTCAAGCAAATTATTACATTTGAGAATAAGTGTTTGGCTAACAGTAAATGGTTCAAAAAAATCGATGGAAAAGTAGCAATCTTGGCATTTTTTTTTTTTTTTTTTTTAAGAATATTAAGAACAGAGAAGTAGAGAATAAAGTTGAAGAACTTTTACGAAAAATGAATAACTATATAGTTAACACATAAATGAATAAAACAATTTGACTTTCGATCCAATTTAAAGTAATAAAAAATAAAAATTGTCATTATAACAGAAATTGAATTGAAATTTGTTTCTTTTTTTTTTTTGATTGTTCTTGGATTAGCTCCTACTGTTCGAGATATTTGTACAGAAATTCATGACAAAAGTGTACATTGAAGTTTGCGTAAATTGTAGAATAAACTTGAACTTCGTTATGTCGCGTTCTATTTGAGAATTGAAGTATGCATGGGCTCTTTATTATGCAACAGCGAATAATGAAGGGAATAACAAAGGCAAGAGATATTGTCCTGAGACTCAGGCTCCCACGAGATCTACCACAAAAGAGAGCCCTTGGTTCAGACTTTTATAACAAGTCCTGATATTCCCGAGTTACCCCTCGCGAACCATAATTCTTTGCGAGCTTCTCGATGTACATATCCACACAAAACACTTACTGAACTTAAATAGGACTTAAGTATTTGTATTTAGGGTGTAAATTTTTGTGACTTACGCCCTTTGGTGGTTCGGTGAACGATATATATTTTATATGCAGGTCGTAACGATGGGATCGACTCGCTTGCATGTGAACCGATCTTATCGCGAGTCTATAGCTATAGATATCTCTTTGTATATACATTTATGTGGCGAGGGCTTTTATGCAGCGATCTAAGATCGCGTTCGATCTAAACTGCAGCTTCCGGGGTCTGTTTTAGTTGAACATTAAATTTTTTTGTTTTTTTTTTTTCTCATTTATCGATAAAAAGATCGCTCTGAAAATTGCTTTTTTCAGATCCTCGATCCGTTGAATTTTTTTAGAATATTATTAAATATTGTTTATTATTTATTATAAAATAATCTTGCGTGTGCTTTCGTTTAAAAAAAAAAAACTCAATTAACTCCCAAGCGTGTGCTCCAGGAAAATCTAATTCCTTTAATGACTCACTCTGCGCAGGAGAAAAGGTCGTACGAAACCTTCTAATTAAAAGCATCATAGTACATTCTGTAGATAAATTGTTAATTGAATACGAAACTTATTTCAAGGGTTCGTATTTTCGGGAATACGAAGGATTTTCATGGCTCACGAAAGCTCTGATTCGCATTTATATTTTATTGTTATAATCCCATTCGCGCTTAATCAAATTAAATCTTTTCCTATTTTTAGACTTTCGATCTTAATTCCCAATTTCTCCAAAAGACCAAGATTCTCTCTGATATTTCATTTTTATTCCAATTATTAAAAAAAAAAAGAGTATTCAAGAAATCTTTCTTTTCGTAATTATTTATCTGCCCTTTACAATTATTTTATTCCCAACAGAAAAAAGTTGTGTGTCGTTACACGAATCCATTAAAGAATCTCCCCAACGTTTCATTTATTGTTTTATAAACATTCGAAACGAGCGAGACTCCATGAATTTTCCAACATTGACTTCTGTTCGTTCCAACGGTCGATTAAACTTTTATTTACCTGTGGACTCCATATCGTACCGTGAGATTTTTCTACACATTGGTAAAAAAATAAAAAAGAATGAAAAAAAAAAAAAAAAAAAACCAACATTTGAAATTTGCACAGACGACCACGTTCCGGATGAATTATCTCAACGCCGGAAGGGACGAACGTCAGGGTTTGTCCCGCGGCTTGTTTATATCACGCGTTTCGTTCGATTTCATTGAACAAACGAGGAATCTCGAGCGTGCGAATGGAACCGAGGCAAGAGCTTTTTTGATCTTCCTCCTCCCTCCCCCTCCCCCTTCTTCCCCCTTCAACCCCCGACCCTATATCCCCGTAAAACATTCATCTGTATATATGATCATTATCACGAACGGAAATGGTGTCGAGACTCCCTGAAGCCAACAATTTCCGTCTCATTTTCGGTCTCATCTACCCAAACATATATAAATATATATGTAAATATATATTTATATATATAAGAGTTTATATACCAACATACATTTCTGCCAAATATATATATATATATATATAAAATATATTGTTCTCTGACTAGAAAACTTGTTTACGCAAAACTAGCGAAGCGTATCAACATCGACTACTCGAGAGTTAAATGTCCAATTAAAGCACACAGAGTCACTTTTTAACGTTGGATTGCAATTAGTTCATCTATTTTTCTTTTCGTTTTTTTTTCCCCTCATACCAATCGAAAATATACTGATGTTTATGGGGACGAACGGATTTTGTTGGAAGTGCAAATATTTTGTCGGAATCTTTGAACAAAATTATTTGAGAATATTAACTAAATTTTTTGCATTTCTACAGTAAGGTTTGTTGTTTAACCAAAAATATTGCGGAAATGACAAATATTTTTCCGCATTTTTAGAGTATTTTTTGTTTTTAATGAAAAATAGTATCAAAATGATAAATATTTTTGGCATTTTTACAGTTTATTTTGTTGTTTAATCAAAAATACTGTTAAAATTACAAAAATTTTTGATTAATATCACAAAATGATTGTGTTGAACGTATTTGACAAAATATTTGCAGTTCCAACGAAATACGGTTTTTCGTTTATTAACTGGAGCATAAAACTTCATTGGACTGTCAAATAATTATAATTAGTTAACAGTCTCTACTAATCAGTTATATTTGATGACGTGCTCAAACTTTTATTCGTCTTTCAGACAATGCCACACTGGGATCACAAATAGTATCCAGTTTTGACGTCACGATAAATCTTGAAATTTCAGCCAAATATAGGTCACATGGATTGGATTTATTATAAGGATTTTCATGCATGAAAATTTCCTTTTTTTTTGACTTCGATGCGAAATCATTTTTGAAATGTGTTCAATTCAATTGTAACGAAAATAAAATTTCTTTGAATTTCGTTAAAAATTTCTACGACAGACAATAATTACGAAGTTTTGTCGTTTAATTATGAAATTTTGATTGTCACTCAAAATTGATTAATGGAAATAAATAAAAATTTCTTCACACTGGATCGAGTAAAGGAAAAAGTTTATTTTTTATTCTTATGAAAATTATAAAATTGTTAGTAACAATATAAATGTTTAAAAAATGTGTGTAATTTAATAATAATACATAAATAATAATAAAAACATACCTGAATGTAAACAATGACGAAAAACGTTGCAAGTAGGATGAATTTTTTGTTGATCAACATGTTGCCGTTGAATTTATGATTTTGTTGCAAATCCTCAGTTTCTTTAGTTCCGTAAATCAGCACTGAGCACTTTTAAGTTTTATTCGATTATCGATACGAAAGCTTTTTTTACGATTATAGACTTTTAACGATATTTGTTTAAAGTTTCATTAAACAAAACGTTCTTTTTATATAGAAATGAAAAAGTCAGAGAAGTGTGTAACGATGTTACTCCGTGGCCGGTCCTATGCGGAATGAAGCGAATAAGAGAGTTGCAGCAAAGCAGCTGCTCTGATGCCACAGACGCCGGACACGCGGTGTGATCCCTCTTCTGCTCTCTCGCCACATTTTACCCTCCTTTCCTCGTTACTCATGTATTACAAACCAAATCCCCACTCCATCGATCAACCCGAAACATTCTCATGATTGTAAGTTCGTCTTCTTATTGGATCATTCATTTTGTACACCTTCTAATTACCTTATTAACACTTCAACATTCTTCCTCTCACTCATTAACAGAAACGTCACTTTTCTTCCGGGACAAAAACGTTCAAATTATGCGAATTGTTATGCAAATTATTTACATTTTTTATAATAAATATCAAAAGTGATAACATTTTTGTTTATTCTCCATTTGGTTCTGGAAATTTTAATGGACGTGTTAATAGATCGCGATAATTTATTGACGAATTACAGATTTCAAATATTCGAAACGTCAATGAATTCAGGAAGAAATTGAAAATTGATGATTTATTATTACAGAATAGGAACGAGGAACAATCTTGGACTGTGAACTTTTTTTTTGTGGATTTTTATTATTTTAAAAAGAAATCTTTAAATTATGCGAATTGTTGCGAATTATTCATATTTTTGATAATAAATATTAAAAGTGATTACATTTTTGTTTATCCTCCATTTGGTTCTGGAAATTTTAATGGACGTGTTAATAGATCGCGATAATTTATTGACGAATTACAGATTTCAAATATTCGAAACGTCAATGAATTCAGGAAGAAATTGAAAATTGATTATTCATTATTACAGAATGAGAACGAGGAACAATCTTGGACTTTGAACTTTTTTTGTTGGATTTTTATTATTTTAAAAAGAAATCTTTAAATTATGCGAATTGTTGCGAATTGTTGCGAATTATTCATATTTTTGATAATAAATATTAAAAGTGATTACATTTTTGTTTATCCTCCATTTGGTTCTGGAAATTTTAATGGACGTGTTAATAGATCGCGATAATTTATTGACGAATTACAGATTTCAAATATTCGAAACGTCAATGAATTCAGGAAGAAATTAAAAATTGATGATTTATTATTACAGAATGGGAACGAGAGATAATCTTAGATTTTGGATTATTTTTTTTCGACGTTTATTTTGAAAAATTATAAAATTTCGTAAGAATACAAGAAATTTCGTTGTTTTTTTTTTTCAAAGAAATTTTACATTCTTCGTTTTGTGATTAAATTTCTCGAAATTAAATCCAACAACGGGGTTGACAATGATCACAATATTTTTATTAACATAAAAAATTCCTCGTTTCCGATAATGAGGTTTAATTATACACGATTTTCCTCGTTTTTCAATAACGAAGAGAACGGTGTGTTGTAAACTCGAATTCTAACAGCATGTGATAACGAAAACTCTACAAAACCAAAAAAAAAAAAGAAAACGTTTCCAAAATGTAGAAAAAAATTTTTTTTTAACAAAAAAAAGACTTGGACACCTTTTTCGAAATGTTTTTATTTTCCGCCTTCGATTAATTTACACTGATAAAAAAAATTTATTGGATCAAAAAAATATTCGTTGAATCAATTAGTTCTGAGTCGCCAGGAGAAACGAACAAAAACGTTCTGTCAATCCATCAAAGATTAATTAATTGTTCCCACCACTTAATTTATTGTCTAAAAAATATAAATATTGTTCACACTGACAATGTCTCGGACAATGTTATTGTTTAATCACCAAAATTTATTTTGTTACGACCAACGTATATTTTCCTTTTTGTGAAAATGAAATCCAAAAAAAAAAAAAAAATTATTATATTCCGATGGCTTGAAAAGTGTATATAATAATTTCTCGGAGAGCGTTCGGTCCAGATATTAATTCTAATAGGAAATTCGACATTGCTGAATTACCATGCGGGTATAAAATGAAAAAAAAAAAAAAAAAAAAAAGAAACATAAACGTGAAAGTTTTAAAAATCTGAAAATGGCTGCATCTCCTCCTCCTTTCCCACCGTTATAATATTGTAAATCTCAATGAAATTCAATATTAATTACAATTCCACGAATCCATGGTATTCCCAACATGAAAAATATTCGTTTCATCAAATCTTGCAGATTTTTATGAAAAATGTTTTAAATTTGTATCAAATAATTTTTCCATTGAAATTATTCGCTCATTTTATCAAGCAATGGATTCATGTTTACGCATTTTTTTTTTTTTCTTAAAAAATCGAAAATGTAGAATTAAATATTTCAGGATGTTTTCCATCGGATAATAAACATTAAAACTTATTATTTTCACTGGAGAAATGTTTTCGACGAAATGAATATAAAAATTTGAAAATTTGGAAGTTAATGTATTTTTACGTAAAATATAAATATTTTTTTAAAGTTTTTTTTTCATTATTTTTGAAATTTGAGCGGACCTCGCTCTCTCGGGATCTTTTATACGCACGCACGTCATTTTCCCCTTCAGCTGCGCCAGCAGCTGACAGACCCACGAGCCCTGGGACTCCTCCTCGGCCTTATGTTACCTCCGGGGTCTGACTTTACTTCTTATTCGCGTTAGGTATACATTTCGGTCTCTGTAAACTCTGAGTAGAGTAAGAGACAGGTGTATACGCGGCACGCGACAGCCGGCACTCGTGCTTTGTATTACCTGTGGGTATGTAACGAGTCAACTCTTCTTTCTCTCTTTCTTTCTCTTTTTCTCTTTTTCTCTCTTTCTCTTTTTCTCTCTTTCTCTCTTTCTCTCTTTCTCTCTTTCTTTCATTCTCAAATGTTCTACTTTTATTAATTGGCCGAATAACTCATCTCACTTTTGTTAACCAGCTTGTCAATTACAAATCCATGTATGGTGTTTATAATTATACACAAAAATTCGAGTCCTTCTCATTATAAATGCGAAAGAATGTGAAACAAACATAATGTTTCAATTTTATTTAATTGTAATACTCTTGATTGGCAAATTATATTTGATTTCCTCATTTCGACGGAATTCGGGACGATAAATATGGATTTATTGCGATATTGATGTCGGGGATAATTATTAATGGTCAATGGCTCTTCGAATTATTGGAAAAACAAGTATTTTCTTCGTTTTTAATTTGGAGGAATATTTTACATTCAAATCGACATAAAAAAAGGATAAAAGTATTCATTTTTTTTTTTTTTTTTTTAATTTTATTAGAAAAGTTTATTTTTTGATCATTATTTTACAGTTGAATGGAATATTTTTATAAAATTTTGATTTTATTCTGGAGTAATGTAAATTTTGTGAAAAATCGAATAACTCTGGAGTGGATTCGTCCAAATTTTGTCATCGGCAGTAACGTCGATTGACAAACATTTTTGGCTACTGATTCGTTTAGTCGATAACTCAAATTTTGGTGAAGCTGAAGATTAATATTACGATAGTCGTTCGAAGTTGAATGGAAAATAACGAAAAATTTGAAGTCTCTGTTATAATTAATCTCGAAATTATTGGCCGGTAAAGTTTCACCCCTTAAATTCATGCAACTTCCGGTTTTACTTTTGCAATTTAATTATTTTTCATGCTTAATTAAGGGAAGGGGACGTAAGGTGTTATAAATATGTAAAATAAAAATATGTATAACTATATAGTGATGTATACGAAGCCTAATCGAAGGAGTAGTGGCCGCAGGGTGCCAATGACTTTCGCTTGTCCCAGGTCGCAATTAACCCGCGGGCCACCGAGCATGAATTAAGACCAACAGACGCTGCGGTTCTCTCTCTCTCTCTCTTCCTCTCTCTCTCTCTCTCTCTCTCTCTCTCTCTCTCTCTCTCTCTCTCTCTCTCTCTCTCTCTCTCTCTCTCTTTCGGTTCACAGCATCATCAGAATGGTGATTTATGCGCACACTGCTCATGGAACCATGAGCAAACCGCCGAAAGGGTCTCGACCCCGGGGCAGTCACTTCCGTTCTCCGAAACTCTCCCGTACTCTACCTACACTCCTTTCCTTTAAATATATAAACATTATTGTGTTCTTCCATGCATTTCGATACGATTTTCGGTAAATTTCTCAATATTCCCGAAACGCTGCGTTACTTTTATAACTTTCAGATACAACATTGAAAAGGTTCACTCGTTAGGCAAATGCGTTAAACGAATTCCAAGTTTAATTTATTAAAATTCGTACGAACCTTCTTAACAATAATACTCAACCGTGGGTTAAATTTGAAAAAGTTTTACCGTCTAGAAATCGAGTTATTTGTTGTGAAAAATCGTCTTTTTTCGTAACTTCCCACAAGCACCTCGTGTCAAAGTTGCCATTTTAAACACTCAATATCTCGATTACTAGACGGTGAAACCTTCTCAAATTTTTGACACATTATAACACCATGCTCAAGAAGATTCACGCAAAATTTCAAAAAATTATCTTGCAAAAAATTGTATCTGTGATGATTTTACCGTTACTTTGTAAATATTATTATTATTATGGCGAGTGAACCTCCTTAAGCAAAAATAAACTCTATTTCGAAGACAAAAAAAGAAAATTAGTTTCTTTTTGACATAATTAACCTCATTCCACGATTAGATCCAGTTCCTTGACTTTTAAACTAATTAAAATTTTGTCGAAATCTAAAAAAAAATTGCTTTTAGAATTGACTTTTGTTTGAAAATAATTGACAATGTGAAATTCAATTACTTGACGTGCTCAAAAAAAGGAACAGAACCATTTAAAGCAGAGTTTGAATATTTTTTCTCACAACGGAGACAAAAATGAATAAAAATCGAATTCTATCTGAGATCGTCCGACGATTCAAAGTTGTCTGATGCACTTATCAACTGAATGTTGACAAGAAAGAGTTACAGCCTTCAGTCGATAATAACGAATTCTATGTTGCCATAAAATAGCTCCGGTCACCGAAAGCCAGAATACGAAAGAATGCTAAATAAATATTTTCAAAGTTAAAAGAATTTTGCAATTGTTGTAAAATTCTATAAAATCAAATAACCAATTTCCCATTTATCGATTTTTCCATTTCATCGATTCTCAGTTATGTATTTTTTTTTTTTTTTTTCGTAAATTTTACAATTATAATATTTCTGCTTGTCCTTTAAATAATTTTACTTGATTTTTCGTCGCAATTTAAATGGGAAGAGAATTGCGACGATGTTTCATTCGTGGAACTCGCAGGAAACAGATATCAGCTGACTCTAATTTTAGCTGATGTGTAGCGCATGTCTGATGCACTTTACGAGAATACGACTGTGGATCGATATCAGTTACTCGCAACGGGTTTGTTGTTGAACAAATCCTCCTTTTTACACATCCAAATATTTCCACAAGGACTTTAAATTCATTATTATTATTAAAATATGACGTACTCGTGTTTTTTATAGTTAAAAATTGAATGAACTGTCATTGGATATTGATCGTGTCACCAAATCCTTTGAGTTGATTGCCAAGTGTCGGTAGTGCGGATTATTATCATATTTTATTCCGAAACTTCGTCACTGTATAAAAAAATACAGCGAATGTGAGTTTTACTCCGTAAAAAAAAAGGCCAACGTCACAAATTTGCATTAAAACCATTAAAAGTTTATCATCGTTCACTCCCTTAATTATTCTTCGAAAAGTATAGAAACAGGAAAAGTTTTTTCACACGATTTTTTTAATGGATTTTTTGTGTATCTAAACCTTGAAGTTGATATCATTGACTTTATTTTTATTATTATTGTAAAAAATTTCAAAAAAAATTATCAACGTTGCATCAGTTTTGTCAGTTTTTAATACACACGGTGCTATATTTAGCTTCAAACAAATTCTTGACATAAAATAACTGTGACTTAATATGTAAAGTTATAAAAGTTATAAAAAAAAAAAACCAAAATAATTTAACGTGTTTATTTGCATCGAGTTAAGAGAACGTATGAATGGTTTATTTTTATTTTTATTTTTATTTTGTAGCATCTGACAGGTAGAGGAAAAAAAAAGTAAAATTAAAAAAAAAAATGATACGTCTGGTGTGGTTTTTTTTTACTACTTAAGTCGTTTTTACGTTTTTAAATTCTTTCTGTGGCTTCGTTTTCATGAATTATTTGAAATATGAGAATTATAAAGCGAAAATGTTAACTATATCGGAGGCATGAGAAAACACAGGATTGTGGTTCGTGAGAATAATGGGATTTTCTCACGATTCACTCACACCCTGATCAGGGCTTTCGTGAGACTCCGTTTATCATCTTTGGTCGTTCAATGAAATTTATTTCAAGTTTGTCACAACCTCGATGAACTTGACCCACAGAATCTTCGCTTTCGTAGGTCAAGGTAAACTTGCACTACTTACCATACGAGTGACGGAACTCTGGTGCGTTAAGAATTCCTGCTACGATTTACAACTGGTTATTCTTGAACACGAGATAAGGATATTTGTTAGAATAAATCTACACGTTCGAATATCCATTTTACAAGTATAATCATTCGTTGGACATATTTCAATAATGTTCCGTAAGAAGTTGATTAAATATTTGTTGAAATTGATTTTTTTTTTTTTTTTTTTTTTTCAAATTGTTGCGTAGATAATTGTAGAAACTTCCCGTTTCCACCGAAGCACCGAAAAATATTAAAAACGTAATTTCACTTATTCACAAAAATAAGTTGAAGAAATTCTTTAAGAACTTGATTAAATTTTTGTCGAAATTGATTTTTTTTTTTTAATTCTTGAATGGATAATTATAAAGACTTCAAATTCTCACGAAAAATATTAAAAACGTAATTTTTCTTATTTATAATAATAAGTTGAAGGAATTATTTAAGAACTTGATTAAATTTTTGTCAAAATTGATTTTTTTTTTTTTTAATTCTTGAATGGATAATTATAAAAACTTCAAATTCTCACGAAAAATATTAAAAACGTAATTTTTCTTATTTATAATAATAAGTTGAAGGAATCCTTTAAGAACTTGATTAAATTTTTGTCGAAATTAATTTTTTTTTTTTTAATTCTTGAATGGATAATTATAAAAACTTTAAATTCTTACAAGAGCACCGAAAAATATTAACAACATAATTTCCCTTATTAGCAATAATAAGTTGAAGGAATTCTGTAGGAATTTGATTGAATTTTTGTCGAAATTGATTTGTTTTTTTTTTTTTTAATTCTTGAATGGATAATAATAAAAACTTGCAATCCTCACAAAAGTCCAGAAAAACATGAATAACGTAATTTCCCTTATTAGCAATCCAGTAATGGGAATCTTCGTAATATTTCTTTTTTCCCAACTTTTAGTGACGTTTTCTTATCAAGAAATGTAAAAAAAATAAGATTTATTTTTCGTATTTAATGGGAAAAATGTTGATACTGGTCGATGGATGAGAACACAGTAAAGTGTCGTTAAAAGGTTTCTGATATAACGCACGAATGTACATTATGAATTACGTGTCACTAGGTTATTAATGCGGGAATGGTTTCCGTAACATTGCGCAAGTAACTTGATTGAACGTACTCTCTGTTTACAGTCAGTCTGTAGTTGCATTAGAAATATATCTTTAACTCTCGCTTAAAAAAAAAGAAAAAAAAGAAAAAAAAACATAATTTCTTGCACAGACATTTGTAGAACACGAAGTAATATAAATATTTTTGCCATAATCATAAAAAATATGAAAATTTCATCATTTTGAATAAAATCACAGTAATAAAACTGCGAGTGTTGGGTCTCTCCATTGTTCGTTGAAAACTGCATAATCCTATGGCGTGTTACGTAGCAACGCAAAGACTCACTGCGAACTATAGTCACACTGAGAATATACAGTGAAAAAAAAAATAAAAAAATTTAAAAAAACAATAAAAAAAACGATTCATTTATTCACACAAACCTGAAATTCGATGACGTGTCCCTTGATATAAGAATAATGACTAATAAATATTAAAAATAGAAAGGGTTTACACTCTCCTTGTTCCTCTGGGAGCCTAAACTTTGTATATAAATATATATATATATATATTCATCTAGCTATTCAGACAGACGCCTTTACTTTCAGGATCTTCAAGAACTAAACCGGTTTTGCTCGAGTTGATTAAAAATAAAAGGGCTTTACTATAGGATCCGCGGTTAAGGGGATCTATCAACAGTGTGAGTCTGAGAGAGACGAACAGAAAGCAGATCCATATTTTTTGCTCAGAAATCCTTGATATTTCGAGAAAAATTAAAATTACACTTTCACCGTGGGATCAGAACTTTGATTTTTCTTAAAACAAAACAAAAAAAAGGAACTGAAAAAAGACTTTCAATTAGATTTTTACCAACTAAATTACCAATAAATCGTCTCGAAAGCTCTTTCTCAACGAAATATACCACCAAAAATCATAATTTCCTGAACTACTCTTTTTATAGTTTCAAAAAATGTCCATAGTCCGTGGCTTAATCGAAAGGAAAATTGAAACACAAAGAGAGTCGTAACTTTAAGTTCGATTTTTTTTTTCGAACGATTTTTCCAACTGAGGAGTGTTTCAGGATAAATAATTATTGTTCTATTACAATAAATATTTTTATTATTATTATTATTATTATTATTATAAATAATTATTTTAATTAATTACTCTTCGTTGACTTCATTTTTTTTTTTTTAGTAGAAATTGGTTGACATTTTTGGCAAAAGAATTAAATTAATAATTCGTTAATAATTGTTAATATGGACTGCGAATTCTTTTGTTGTTTTCTAACTCGAGTAGAGGGGTGATGATGTCAATATTCTTGTAGCCACAGAAGTCGTACTTTAAACCCGAGTATACTCGAGTCGCGAGTCTCTCACAGTGAAGCGATGAATCTGAAATTGTAGTTCGGACTCTCGCTTCTCAGGAACAACATCGTTTGCTCATGTTTGCTGATGTTTTGATATTGTTGTGCGGACTCGATGCTAATTCTTCAGTTTTTATTTTTACTACTGTCACTGTCGATTCTTTTTTTTTTTTTTTAATAACGTGTTTTCTACCAAGTTCAAACAATTTTGCTCCGAAAATCTTCGTTCAGACTTCATATTACGAAGTTTTCACGTTCGCGAAGCTTATTAACTCTAATTAGGTATGTTTTTTATTGTTATTTCTCTTCGCTATTCTCCGACGTCTTTTCGTGAAGAATCTCATGGGGCTTTAAAGCATTTGGAATTTTTAAAGGTTTTTATTTTGTTTGGAATTGCGACAGACACAGTTGTTCGATTTTAATGGTTTTCGTTGATTTGTTTTATTAACTAATTCGATAAACTGGTTATTTGACAGATTTTTTAATTAATCGAAATCATTTGTTTACACGTTTTGGATTAAAATATGAAAATTTAAATCACCAGGAAGAAGATTACGAAGAAAATGTTTAATAAAAAGTCTCGAAATGTCATTGAATTGATTAAACACAAAAATATTCTGATGTAAAATTTAAATTAACAACGATAGTGTTAAGTTTCAAAATGATTGAATTGCAGGAAGAAAAACTGAGCGTTAGTCGTTGGAGTCGAGTGACTAAGGAGCAGTTGGAACAAACGGTTGTTCCCATCTCCGAAGGATCGAGTCTGTACACAGGGTTTTATTAGAAAAGGTTACGAAGCATGACGAGGGTTTCGTTGGTCGAAGAGACGGGGAGTATGGATGCAACGGGGACCGGAAGTGAGTTGGATAACGAAGTAAAGTCGAAAGCAAAAGTTGTACGTTCGGGAATAAGTTCATGTGGAAAAGAGAGTAATCGTCCGGAGGATAAATTAAATGAAAAAAGAGTGGACACAAGATTTCGTGAAAACATTGAAAAGTATTTAAAGTTTACGGTGGAAATTCCAAAGAATTGGGACGAGTGGACAGTTCGGGAACAACGTGATTGGGCGAATCTTCAAATTCGTAATGTTTATAAAGATTTACCTCATAGTTTATCTTTTCTATGCGTCGGAAATATTGTTTTGGATGAATGTGAACGTTCAGAGTTTCATCAAAGACCCGAATGGTTGGACCATGACAAATTTTTACGTGGTCAACGTTTCGCAATGGATAATATGGCTGGACTGTTTTACGCTCAATTGCTCTCATTGTTTATGCTTTTTTCCTTCGAAAATGGCCTCAAGCCTCTGATCCTTACGAATAAATCGAGCGCTCCATTCACTGCTTATCAACGATATTTGTCAACTGGTGTAAAAGTCAGAAATTGGTACACTTCGGATATTTGGAGCAAAGACACTGTTGGCTACAAAGATATACAAACTGTGAGAAAAATGCATGCAATCGTACGTCAAAAATTGATCAATTTGAGCAACGAAGATCTTGATCGAGCTTCCAACATCCACGATCCTTGGAGCCCTACACGTGCCATTTTTCTTCAAGACATTCAACATTCTTGTCCTATCGGCATCCCCGATGAAGCTAAGTTCGGAAGATACACAGGCATGAATCAGGGAGAAATGGGCGCCACACAAAGTGGATTTGTCAGTTTGGTTATTTTATATCCTGAAAAATTTGGTATCCATCGAGCTACTGATGATGATCTTGAGGCTTTTTGTCATGTTTGGAGAAGCATTGGATATCTTCTTGGTGTCGAGGACGAGTAAGTTTGACGTTTAACAGAACAAACGTATTTTCTTGACCATTAAATCCATCAACTAAACAATGGAATTTGAAAAATTGGTGCAGTGAGGATGAAATTTCATTGAAAAAACAAAATTCATTTTGTTGGACGATAATCTGGTCAATTCAACTATTTTTTTGTCGAATCAAATTATGAAAAACCGCAAAAACAAAAAAATTGTCGAATCGAGGATTTTTCGTACAACTAAATGAATTTTGTTCGTAATTTTTTCCTCAGTATGCAAAATCGTAGAAGTTAAAAAAACAAAAAAATAACAGCATTCATTTATCGGGATACGAAGTTTTTTTTAAAAATAACCGAAACCTCGTCTTTTTCACGATTTTATCGAATGTTTTTTCTTTTTTTTAAATTCTTTCGTTTCTACAGATTCAATTTCTGTTCTGGAAGTCTCGAAGATGTAAAACAACGCTCAAAAGATATTTTGGAATATCGGGTCAAACCAAATTTAAGGGATATCACACCCGAGTGGGAACACATGCTACGATGCGTTATGGAAGGAATACAATACTATTTGCCTCATTCAACCTCTTACGAACATGCTTTACTCTATTTTTCCGAATTGCTTGATGTGAAGTTGCCAAAACTTCGATCCTCAATGAGTTATTTTTCTTGGATTCAATATCTTCTTTTCAAGTAAGAATAAAATATTTAATATTCAATTATATTAATTTTATTAAAAAAAAAAAAAAAAAACATTCTAAAAAAAATTATAAACGATAATTTTGTAAAAAAAAACGTAAACCCTCGTGCATAAATCTCTTTGTCTTTTTTAAAGTCATTAATTGTTATACGTAGAGCTGACAATTTATTGGGAATTTTTTGCTGACGAGCAAAATAGTTTTGCTCTGATAAAAATTATGAGAAAAAAATGTTAAAAAAAGGACGATTATTTATTTGAATACGTCCAACTAAAAATTTAGCAACAATAAAAAAAATTGGGTCATTTCAACAATATATTTGGTTGATGAAATGACAAAATTTTTTTTATTTTTTGTTGTTAAATATTTAGTTCGACGAATTCAACTAAAAATCGTCTTTTTCAACAAAATTTTTTTCCCAGTGGCAAGGAGCCAAATCGAGGGTAAAAATCGACAGTAATGCAAATAAAATCTCTGGACATATCAAAGATCCAAATTCACATTAAAATAGACGCACCAACTGCGTCCTCGTCGCTTATCGGTTCATAAAAACTGTTGTTAAACTTTCTCATGAAAATTTATACAACTCTGCTTTTAAAAAAACTTTGACAGAATTTTATTCCCGGTTACGATCTTCGTGAATTCTGTTTATTTATTTATTCATTTGCCAGTTTACGACGTCTGCGTTTTTTACAAGATTCTCTCAAGAACTACAAAACAAAAAAGTGAAAGAAAATGAAAAAAAAAAAAACGTTTAAAATTTAAAAATCGTTTTTTCTGATGTTTCCTTTTGCTCCTTTTTTATTTTCTTAAATTCTTCGTGAATTTTATTTTTTCCTATTTACGTATTTATGGATATTTTTTTTTTGCTTTAATTTAAAAAAAAAAATTTTTTTTACAGATCAATATTTACCTCGATTACAAAATTAAAAGGTGTCCCGGAACTGATGAATCTTCGCTTGAATAAAGCGATTGATCGAGCTCTCAATTTTACTGACACGCAACTCAAGGTTTTGCGAGAAAGATCAAATGAAACTCTATCCAAGGGCATTGCTGAGACTAAAGCAACTCGTTCACCTAACGATTTAACAACCTCGACCCACTGGCACAGACTACCGTTTCTTGCTTTTTTATTATCGACTAGTTTTTTATTCAAATTTTCTACTGTTCTTAAGGAATTAGTTCATAAATTGTTTCGTATCGATGAGAGCATAGATTATTGAGTTGTGATTAAGAAATGGAGAAAAAACTGAAGGGAAAGCTATTTATGGTTTGGTGATTTTTTTTTTTTCATTTAAACACCACGATGAAAAAAAAAAATTGAAGTTTCTATAAACACGTAACTTTTAGCTCAAAACGATTTTTTTATAGATTTTTTTACGTTAAAATTATGCACGTCAAGAAAGAACTTTTCTAAAGTCAAGAAAATGCGGCGACAAAATGAAATTTTTTCATTCAACAAATTGTTTTTTAATTTGTTAATATTTTTGTAGTGAGCGACGATATTTATTTGAGTTAAAAAATTCATTGGTTGGAACAATCAAATTTTTTTGTTGTACGAACAAAATGTTTTGTTCACTGAAATGAATTAAAAAGAAAAAAAAAAATTTGTGCCATTTTTTGTCGTTTTGTATATAAATATTTTAAAAAATGGTACTTTTTGTAAATACGTAGAGGGCAAAAAATGTATTTGTACATTAAAAAATGTGAAATATCTTTTTATGTTATAGAAATATTACAATAAAGTATTACAATATTTGTTAACATTTGTTTGTGGATTGTACTAAATTAGGTGCCATTTTTCAAATTAGTATTTTTTATATGTATATATATTTTTGTAATATTCGATTCACCATCATAATGAAAATAATATTTGTAAATGAAATTTATTATTATCTTCGCAATGCTGAACAAGCAATATAAATAAATGTAAAAGTAAAGGAACAGCAGAAATTTTATTTTATTTGAAAATTTAGTTTCACTAAATATTCCAATATTTTTAAACAACTCTCATGTCTCCCTTTTATCTTTTTCCTTAAAAGAAAATAGTTGTGAAGAATTTTTGTTATTGTCCATAAAAGCATTTCTGATAATAATGAAATCGTCTTATTTGAGATTTTTACTTTTTTATAGTAAAAAAAAAAAAAAAAAAAAACAAGCAACAGAAATTAGGAAAATCCTGCTAAATTGAAATATTTGAAGGGAAATGAGGCCGAGAGAAATGGGTGCAAATTTGTAAAGCGATAATATTTACCAAAACACCTTTTTTTCGATCGGAATCCGAAAATTTTATAAGTCCACAGAGCCTTTTTTTGATTTATGCAAACATGGAAGTTCTGTGGTTAAAAAAAAACGATGTCGTTGAACTCAAATTGAAATTAAATCATTATTTAATTACATACATCGAAATCGAGACTTTTAATAAGAGTTTAAATTCCACACATATGCCAACTTTCCAGTTTCCGAAAAATTCGACTGTCGGCATCGTCGTATGTTCTTCTTTCCGCTCATGATAATAAAAACTTTTAGTTTACTCACTGACCGCTAGAGACGCTGTCGCAGACAAATATTTCAGCGCGCGAACCTCAATGTGTTGCTTGTTGCTTGGTTTTTCAATGCGCGCGTCAACCCACGCTGTCGCGACAAGTGTCCGTTTACATTGTATCACTAGTTTAAAACTTTTAACGGCTTTCAACAGTGAGAAAATTAGTTGCAAACGGAATTGTCCGTGGAGTGAAGAATAGTAATATATTTGAGAAATAATCGAAAATATGGCTGTAAGTAAGAGCAAAAATACTCTGGATGCATGATTTTTTGGTTATACCGGCAAATGTTTGTAATTGCAGTAAACAAGTGCGAAAAAAACCTGTTTTTTTGTCATGTTGATGATACGAAAGTCATGACAGTGTCGAAAAAACACGTGAATTGTTCGATGAAAATTTTGTTTTTAAAGTACTTTTGATAATGCACTATTGTATAATTTTCGAGTCGAATCGAACTGATTATTATTATTTTTTTCTAACATTCATCCTGTTTGCATGTTTTTTAATTTTTATGAGAAACGACAAACATTATAAGATTTTTCTGGAAATTCTAAAACGACTTTTGAAAAAAAAAGTACGAGTTTTCTGAAATTTATCGATGATTCGACTCTTAAATGTCACCGTAACAAACTACGACCTTAAAAAGCCGAAAAATAGTAGCAAAAACATTGATGAATATAATTTTTTTATAGAAGCACCGAAATTTGAAATCTTGACCTCGAGCAATTGACGGAAAGAGTCTCAAATGGCGCTGGAAGCTACGATTTTAGAGCGTTACCAAGAGTTGTTAAAATGGCAAGTCGAGCAAGAGGAGCGTCTGCTGAAGCAACAACAAGAGCAAAGAGATTTATTGAATTTTGAGCAAGCGCGAAATTTCGAAGCGTTGGGTTTATCGAGTCAAAATATAGCTCTGCACGATTCTCTCGTCGGAGAGGAAAATTGTTTGTCGATGGACGATAGGAATGTAGGAAACGAGAGTCAGCGAAGCGTGATGTCGGAGCCGAGTCCTCGTAAAGATTGTCCGGAGCCCAATGGCTCGGAAGTTCCGTCAGTTTTCCAGAAAACTATTGGAACAGAGTCTTTGGAAAGTGCATCAAAAATGCAGTTGAAAGTGCCGTCTTTACAGTTGACAACAAACCGATATTTGAATTTTCAATCATCCATAGAAGGTTTCAGTCCACAAAAAGAAATCCCAGCGGATCGTGAAATAGTGAACGAAAGAAGGTTGGAGGAAGTGTACGGCGAAGATGACAATTTTGGGATGGAAGGTGTGGCGCCTTTGTCCGTAGAAAAGCCGCCAAAAACTTTTATTCAATTGGACGACCTGCCGGTGCCCTCGCCAAAAAAAGACTTCGAGACGTTGTTGGAGGAAAGATTGCGAGAGGAGACGGAGGATGAGGGAAACAGTGAAAAAAATCCAAAGCCTCGGATAAAACGTCCGTTCCTGAAGAAAGGCGAAGGTCTGGCGAGATTCAAACCAAATCCTAATGGCAATTCATCTCGAAAACTGGAGAGAAAACGCAGCACTTCGCTCTCTGCAAACACGCGTTCGACACCGACTCTTTCGGTGAAAAATAATCCAGCGAAATTGAAAGAAACTCCGAAGAGTTCGAGAGCCAGTAGTTCTTATGGAAAAGGAATTCCAGCGACGGCGCAGGCCAAATTGAATCTCAAAAATGTGTCGTTGCCAAAGGCCAAAGTTCGCAGTAAATTGGTGGGGAACGAACCAAAGCCAAAACCTTGTGCAGTGAACAAAGCTCGATCGAAAGTACCGATCGACTTGAACGTATCATCGGATATGGAGACAAAAACTCGTCGCGAATTGGAAGAAATGCGAATCTTCGAACTGCTCGAAGAGAAAGCAGAAAATTCAAGTTTTTGTTCAAACTCCAGCGCGGTATTGGCGCTCTTACGACAATCAACGCCAGTCAAAAGCAGAAATGCGAGTGTAGAAAATAGTCCGGAAAAAAAGCAACGCGGAAAGCTCGAAGTATTGACGAAAAAGCACGAAACTAGCGATTCGAATTTCGAGGAAATCGTGCGATCGACCAATTCCAATAAAATGATGCCGAGCTCGCCAGTTACAAAAATTCGGGAAACCGTCATTCAAAAAGATTTTGTCATTTCGCAATGGGACTCGGAGAAGGAAAATATTGATTCCTCTAATTCCAACAGAGTTTCCAATCGAGCCATCGCAGCAGGAACTTACAAATCCACGAAACACACGACTATACAATTTAATAATAACAACAACAACATCAACAATAACAACGATAATTACAAAGCATTAATCGATTCGAACTCGAGCGATCATTCGAATCGTGATAAAAACGTGATCCGTCACGATTTCACTAACAAAAGAACAGCCGAAAATTTGGAGCCAGAAAAAGAATCTGCAAACGTCAGTCTCCACGTCAGATTTTCCGAGTACAACGAATACAAAACTATAGATTTAACTGACACCTCGATTATGTCGAACGACGTGAATAATTCGCGAGTTTTCAAAGAGGACGAAGCTTGGAGCGACCGTTCAACGAGCCCCGATTCCTCGGACGTCGAAGTTTTGTTCTCCAAAATCGGCCACAACAAACTTCCAAAGACATCGAATTATCTTAGCACAGGAATGACCAATGGAGAAAATATACAAAATTCTTGTGACGATGAAACGACTGATCAAACAACCGACAACGAGGACGAGGATTACAACACTTCGATCTGTTCGAACGGAGAATCATACGACGAGGAAAACACGACTGTGACTGAATTAAAAGAAGAAGAAAATAGATTTTCGAGTGACGTTAAAAACCAGGAAAGCAGTGACCACGAGTCCGAGAATTGTAACGATTCAGGAAGCACGATTGGACAAGAGAACGACGAAATAAGAGGCAACGAAATCGATTCGATTGCTGTTAACGACACGATATTCAAGTCAGAACTTTTAAAAACTCGTCTCGCCGAATTGGAACGTGAGATTGAAATATTTCGCAAAGAGAACGCAGCGCTTGTAGTACAACGTAAAAAACTCCAGGACGAGGCTCGTCAGTTACAAAAAGAGTACAAAATCAAAGAGGAATCTTTGGAGAAAGAGAGAAAAGCGAACGAGGATATTTTGCAAGAAGAGAAGAGACGTTTGGCCCGAGAAAAAACTGCTTTGGAGAGTCGTCTTAGAGACGCGAGAGAAAAATCATTGTTGAGTAAACAAGAACGACAAGAGACACAAATATTGCGTGAACAACTTGAAGAATTGAGGGAGGAGATCAATCAAAAGGACAGCAGATGGCAAGCAGCTCAAGCGAGACAAAAAAGTCAGATACGAGTCTTGCAGACTGAAAATTCGCGACTTAAACAAGAATTAGAAAAACTTAAAGCATCGAAAACCAATAATTCTCGTAATCGTAAGCCTCTCGTTTCCTCCAACACCAGATCGATACATCTCATTAATAAACATCTCGATAGCAAGAAAAATATTATTTCCAGGCAAGATTCATCCTCGGACGAGGAAAAAACAGCGCAAATTATTTATGGAAAAACTAAAGCTGACGATCGTTCGGTTGAGGATGAAGATTTGATCGTTGAACTCGAAATTGAAAAGAGTAAAAGCGACGCTTGCAATGGAATTGCATCTCGACAAGCATCGATCAAGGACGACGAAGACTTGCGAAAGAAACGAAATCTTTACACGAATCTTTTGAGCGAAGCGACCGAAGGTTTGCGAGGCAATGAGCAAATAATTTTGGGCAAACACGACAAATCCCGACAACAATTACAAGAAGAAATAAACAAAGAAGAAGAAAAAAGATCTGAGATAACAAGCGGCGATTGCATTGATCAGAAAAAATGGGAAAATTCAACAAAAATCAATTACAATGGCAACGACAGAACAATCGAAACAAGCCACAGCCTAAATTCGAAAAATTCGGAAAATTCTTTGGAAAATTACCAACCTCGCAGTCCTAATGAACAGAAAAATATTTGCTCAACCGAAGCTAGACGTTGGTCCGATGTTCCTATTTGTCAAAACGATCGAGTCAAAAATTCGACCATCAAACAACAAGATATTCGAGAAGTTCAGTGCCCCGATGGCCATCTTGAATATTGGTATCCAAATGGAAACGTTAAAAAAATTTATCCCGATCGCAATGTCATCAAAATGATTTATTACAATGGCGACGTACGCGAAAGTCTACCAGATGGCAGTGTCAAATATTTCTATGCATCGACGAGAACCTGGCACACAACTTTGCCCGATGGTTTAGAGATTTTAGAGTTTCCTGAGTAAGTTATCAACATTATTATTTTTATTATTTTCTAAATTAATCCTAAAATTTCGCTCTTAATATCTCTGCCTCTAGTTTTGTCTCATTTTCGCAAAAAAAAAAAAAATTCCAAATAAACTGAGTCGTAAATATTTAAAAAATTGTAAATATTAGGAAATTATTCACATTTTTTGTCGTTCATTACATTATTCACAATATTGGAAACATTTGAATTATTCATACCAAAGCAGAAGAGGAAAAAAAATATTTAAAAATGTCTACAAAGCCTCGAAAATGTTTGTTTTTTTTTCTATTCAACTTTAGTGGCCAGGTCGAAAAAAGATCGAAGGATGGAACTAACGAAGTTTCCTTTCCGGACGGTGCGGTTCGACTTTTGCAAGCGGATGGAACCGAAAAATGGGTTTTACCGGATGGCACGGTTGCCGAAACATTTCCTGATGGAAATAAAATCTTGTCTTTGCCAAATGGTCAGCGCGAAGTGCACACAGCCGAACACAAGGTAATTATTCGAAAAGCAAAACAAAACTTGAAGAATTTCTCTATTTTGACTCGAAAAAAAAAAAAATCTACAAGAATTTCGCAATTTGTTGCCTGGAAACAGGGAAAAAATCAAAAAAATTGACAACTCAATGTATGGAAAATGAAACTTCAATTTGAAAAAAATTTTTAATTAAAAAAAAAATAAAAAAAAAAAAATCTCAACAATAATGAATATTTTGTTGCAGCGACGTGAATATCCAGATGGAACTGTAAAGCTCGTGTATCCTGACGGTACACAAGAAACAAGATACTCAACAGGACGAGTTCGGGTGAAAGACAAAGACGGAAAATTGCTTATGGACGTGCACCATCGATAACGACAACAAAATCCAAAAACTGACTTATTCGAAATGACATTATAGAATTCAATACTTAGGCTCGTTTCAAATTGACACAAAAACAAAAGAATAATTTAGTAAATTTGTGTTCGAACGAGTCAAGGTTTATCCTTGAGGACAATCGTAGCTTAATTATATTGAGAAGACTGTTTATTTAGTCTGTTTTTCATACCAAAATAGATATATAATATATTTTATTACATAATTTTTTACAAGAATCGTTACGTAAAGCATATTGAGCAAAATAATGTTTTCTCTCATACACAGATGAGTCACATCCGCGAAATATTTTTTTAACAGCCTTTTTTTCTTCACTGAGAAAAAAGTTTGTTCAACGAACAAAATTGATTTTGTTGGACGAAAAATGGTAAATTGAACTATTTTTTCGTTCAATCAAATGATGTAGATCCGTGATTCAATAAAAAAATAATTGATTTGACGATATTTTTGTACAAATAAATGAATTTTGTTCGTTCAACGACATTTTTTTCTTCAGCGCTTTTATAACTTTTTTTTTGTTTCTTTAAATCGATTTTACTGCAATTTGCTCATGAATATGTGAAGGGACGAGCATCGTGATTCAACATTTTAAGGATAATGTACAGATTAAGTTGCAGCCAAAAGTATTATTCGTTCAAAATGTCGATAACTACATGGCAATTTGATAAAAAATCTCATTTATCCATTCTTTCAAATATAAACACTTTTCCACATTCCTTTTTCGTTTTGATTTTCTTAAAACTTTTAATATATTATTGCAGATGTATTTAGCATCACAATTCAGTATTTTCAGATTCAATAAATGAATATTTTCAAAAAATCTGTTTATTTTATATTTTTACGAATTTTCGAAGAATTATTATTTCTAACAATTTAATTAAGTTTTGGCATTATTTTGATTACAAATTAACATTCGTAGCACCTTGCAGATGTGAGAGTTTGACGTTATTTTATAAAAATTTATAATTAACAATGGAATGTTGAAGGACGAAAATATTTCGATGTCAATCTTTGTGTCCAAATGACATTAAACCATAATTTTCTCTTCATCGTTGCCATTTTAACGTTATTTTCTCACATTAGCACAAAACTAAAGTTCTTAAAAATATTGGAATGTAAAAATATGAATAAAATGTAAATAGAACGATAGTATTTTTGTACTGATAAAAGGAAGAAGATAAAAAGATGAATTTTTACGTAGTGTCATAATTTCGTGTGCATTCGCCGAGCATATCAGCGAGTTGGCGAACTTGTCGATCGAGAGGAGTAGTTTCGTTGTCAGAATTGCCAAGGACATCGAGAGCTTCCCTGATGGGTAATTCGTTTTTAACTTTGCAGCTTCTTGTGGGCAAATGTTTGACGTTAATATCTTGTAATGCACAAATAGCAGTTTTGAAAGTGACGATAGTGTAAGAAAGACCATCGTGGGGTGAAACGGACCACAAGAAGTTTTGTATATAGTGCAAATCCGTGATTAATCGTCGTGGACGTGATTTGACGATGACGTAAATGAGGAGAGGGATAAGATCGTCGGTGGGTACAACGAGGATCGATTTTCTCGCGCCTATTAAATCGTTATCGCGAGGAAAATCCATTCTCGTTTCGACTGCGGCGAGAGCGCCTTTTATTTCGGCGACTGTCAGATCGAGGGTTGTTTTTAAGCAGGAAAGTTTTTCCTGTGGCCCTTCGCGAGCGTCTAACGTTGCCAATTCAACGATCGCTGAAGGCAACGATATGGCGAGCGATTCTTTCGCCCCCAACTGATCGGCCGTAACTCCAATGTCAATAAGTTGATCTATTTTCTTTTTTATACATAAATCATCCTGATCGAGAGCGTTACTCAATAAGGAGTATATCGAATCGTGGAGATGATGCATTATGAATATTTCCAACGAAACACTCAACAATTTTTGGAATCTTACGTCACGCTGCACGTCCAGTGTATGCCGACGCATCGTTTTTGCCCAGTGACGACGAACCATGTCTTTTATACACTCCCTTAATTCCTCCGCTGAGTTGTAACGATCCATATCCATTGATTGCAAATCTGAACGAAGATCAACCAACGAACAATGATCCTGAGATGATAACTCGTGCAAAAAGTCCACAGCTCTGTTATCAAACGTTTTTATTCATTTTATTACTCACACGACTCAATACAATTACTTACTATTCAACACTTGTTTTTTTTAAGGTGATCTATCAGTTGCATGAGTGAGAGAGAAAGAACTGATTAGGAAAACGACTCTATTTCGAAAACCAAGCGACCGATTTGGATGAAATTCGGCACAGAAAGTTTTCACACAAACAGCAATTATTTTTTATTTTATCCAGCAATTATTATTTTTAAACATCTTCTTACAAGTAATAAAAAATGAAAATTTGTCTAAATTCTGATTTCACGCTTTGAATCTACCATTTTACAAAAAATTTATTCTTGAATTAGTTTACAAAAAATGTTTTATAAAAACTATGATCACAGCTCGGCTCATTTTTTTGTAATCAAAGTTTCCATTACTCATGATTAAAAAATCTTTCAAAATGCACAAAATATTTTGTCAATAAATATATTTTTCTGTAGAAAAAAAAATATTTATATTTATTCTATTTCCAGAGGTGACTTTGACGTCGAAATATATTGAAAACTCTCAATGAGTTTTTTTTAGGGATTTTCAAATTTTGTACATCCCAAAAATATTTTAATAAAACTTACTCTTTATAGCAATTGATGTTACGATTGAGTTTCATTCTGGCGCTGGGAAGAGAGCGAGTGGCACAATATTTCAGATCCAATGGTTTTTCCACAATGACGATATTATAAGAATGAAATTCTTTGTTGTAGCCACGTTCGATATTAACAATTTTGACCCTGTATCCGTCGCTCTCGCCGCCATCTTTTTGCTGTTGAATTAGTTTTATAAAAGTTCCTTCAATTTTGTAAGTTTTACAATTTTTGTTATCCGTCGAGACGAAATAACAGGGTTTATTGTAAATTGGTTGAAGTATGTGATCGTCTGGAAAATGAACATTAAATAAATATTCCTGTTCGCTGCTAAAATTAGCTAGAAAAAAAAAATTCAATTTTTTTCAATATTTACCAACAAAATTCTCAGTTATTGTCAAGCCTTTTAAAGAATCGCTGCACGGTACGCAGATCGTCCAACATTTTGAGATTGCTAATTCGTACTTGCGTCTAAATTTTTCCTACGAATAAAATTAACACATTTTTTACTCGAGTCTCATTCGTATGCTTAAATCGTCACTTTTATGTTTAATTTTAATGAAAACTGACCCTTAACAGAAGGTAAAACGCGTTGTACGTCAGTTCATCAACGTCCATAGCCAATGACCTTGACAAAATTGCCAATATGTCTGTTTAAGTACGAAAAAGAATTGGGAACCATTTTATTCCCATTTGGATCACGTCTCTCATTATTTTTAAATATTTTTCGATGTTTTTTGTCAGTGGTCGAACAGTGATAACTTCGGAACAATTTTTATAATTTTTGTCAACGTGTTTGTTTACATTGGACTTTAAAGTTTGCTTGAATCGCGAGAGCTCTATTTTTATGGCAAAATTCGTAACAATAATGACGTTTTAACAATAAGGCCAATTTAAATGACAATTTTAATTTTTAATAAAATTATTCGAATATTCTGGCATCGAAGTTATCACTATTTGACCTGCGATCAGTCAAATGTGTATTATATATATTATAAATGACAGATCGATTATAAATTGTGACAAAATGGTATATATTTAAGTTTGCTCACCCGTCAGGAAGAATTATGTATTTTGTGTAGGTTCTGCACTTTGTTATCTGATGATGGTTTGAACGACATTATTTACGTTCCCCATCGACCACTTGTTTGCTCTCGAATAGAGACGTAACGTTGTTCCCATTGTCGTGGAATGGGAAAATAAAAAAAAAGCACATGTGTTGGTGTCTCTTTACGTATGTTCTTCTGTTCTCGTTTTTTTTTCTTTCGTAATCTTTTACGACGTCGTATACAAAAGACGTAAACTTTCCACGGAGGCAAAAAAAACGGTAGCGAGGTCCTATCCCGAGAGATACACAACAAATGATTGATGGAAACTGATGCAAAAGTAAAAAAGCGGCGATTGGTTCTCATAATTCCACCCACCAATCGCAACGCTCTAAAGGTCATGATTGAAGGAAATTCATCATTTTGGAATAATCGCAGGTGATTTAACGAACGGGCGCTTGATTAGAGGCGTAGAACCATAAGAAAAAAGCAGCTTTGGAATGTTGTTCGTATCGCGCGTACCGGTGTGTCACGTGCGTAACTAATGACCATGAACGCGCGTGCGTGCGCGCCAATCGCGCGCGTTCGCGTTCTTGAAACTGTTTCCAACGCCATCTTTGAATCAATCGAAAAACCGCCTGAAACGCGACAAGTTTTAATGAGTTTTCTTTGCACGTTTTTAATAGAAGGTCGGACGCTTATCGACTGGGGAATCAAGGAATTTTCGGATAACCGCGGAGACATGATGAGGACCGACGCAGACGATCGACTTCACATTTTTGTTTCGTACTTGCGTCTGCAATAAAAAAAGGACAAGAGGGCGCAATATATCGCTCAAATGAACCCAACAAAGCGACTCTGACCATGCTTTTGTTTACATATTATTTGTTGTGAATATAGAGAAATTGAAAACGCATTGAATGAATAATAAGAAAAATCGATCGAAGCGAAAGGATCGTTGATTCAATAATGCACAGTTCGTTTTCATCCCCCTGCCCGCATAATTTGTTGAAAACGTATACATTTGTAAATATTATTCCAATTGAACAAATTTTGTACCCTTCGCTCTAGCTTCCATGATATTTTCGACCTGAGAATAAATGAATTCCCGATTACATGCAAGCTCGTATGTGGCTATCAAATTGAGGCATTTCCTCTGAACTTTACTCGCTATATCATTGGTGGGGGGAGAGCTAAACATTTGGTCGGACTATGTGTATAGCAGGCAAGCACGTGAATTCGAAAGTTGTCGTTAGCACCAATGTTAAACACACGACAAAGTGTGCTCGTGCTGGGCGGATCGCCGTCATTTAAATCATACGCGCGTGGTCATTAAGAAGTGTTTTGTTTTGCCATTTTATACTCTTTATCGACAATATTAATCCGAATGTTTTCAATCAACGAAAAAACGAGATTATTTCGCTCGTAGAATATATTTCGTGTTTATAGACTTATTTTCGTACGAATCTTTACTCGTGCTTGCAACGGAAACCGTTAGAAATAAATCTGCGATTCAATTTGACAATCTTACGTCGAAAGTTTTTACATATCTCGCTCTTAGTCGAATCTCCCATGTTTTCTTCTTATTCGTAAAAGAAAACAAAGTTATTTCAGGATTTAAGTTATCGTCGGAAATTATCGATTGATCGTTTTTTCAATCGCTTTTACTTGCATTTTGTTTAACGTACTCGTTCTAGAGTCTCAGTTTTTTTTTCTCATTGCAAAAAAGTTTCGTGTACGACTGCAAAATTGAAAAATCCCAAACATCCGTTTGGACTACACGAAACTGACAAAACTATAACGAAACTTAACCCTTTGCCCCTGATCCGTCCCCTATCAAATTTTATATCTTTTAGCATTCCTTGCAACGATAAATGTTATCAAATCTGTTTTAATTCCGATATTCAGTGAGTTTTTTAGGAGTCGTACTGCTAGAAAAGGTAAAAACAAATGACTGAACATTTTCATCTACGAAACTACTGTCACGTTCTCTTCGTTGTCAAAAAACGAAGAGAACAGAGTACAATAAAACCATTTTATTCCATACAAAGAACATTCTAACCTAAAAATAAATTTGGGGTCTTTTTCGACCCCACTGTAGAGTTTTCGTTGGGACAGATCGATTGTAGGAGTTTTACAGAGATAAATGAGTCCCTTCGACATAAAAATCATGATATTCGATAAAATTCCTTTTCGGAATATACAACGAATGCAGCAGCATTTTGATTTTCAATTTTTCTTTTTTTTTATTGTTCTTTTGGAGATCGAGTCACTGTCATGACTCTTCATCATGAAATGCAATCAATTTCGACATCTCACTAATAAATATTTCAACTTATTCTTTATATTTCATTAGTTTTGTTTAATTTATTCGTTTTGTTTGTTTGTTTCGTATAAATAACCTAAAAATGTGCATATTTTTCTATCGAAGTGTATTGCGTTCTTCTAAATTCGAGTTAATTGGTCAATTATTACACGAACAAATTGTGAATACTTGATACAGTATGACCCAAGATGAACTCAGTCAATTGACAAGAGGAGAAAACTCTTTTGTTCGTACATTCGAGAATGTTATACGCAAATATTTCCAGCCAACAATATTTTTATTCAACTACAATTTCAGTATTTAGCTAATTAATAAAAATGTTAATAAAATCGATTATTTTGATAGAAATTCGATGAAATTCACAGAAAACATACTGTTTCGATTTTTTTCCTTCGAATTTGAAATAAAATTTGATTTTACTGAACATTTCGGGATTTTTATTCTCTTTTTTTTTCATTTCTTGGTTCGAATGTTGTGAAAAATCGTTTGTAAGTAAATCTCAAACACTGCATTCTACAATTCGATATTATTTCGAGTAATTATAGCAACGGGGATTTTTTTTTCAACTTTTGTAACAGGAGTTATCAAAAAGGGGGAATATTTTGAATAAAAATTTCCTGTAAATGGAAAACATCAATAAATTTACTTGACAGCGATAAATAAATCGTCTCAAAATTTTCCCAACGATTGACCGAAAAACTTTTGGCTTTATGGTAACGTGCTTGACCTTGAAACTAATTCGGAATCAATATTTATAAAATTGAATACAAATGATAAAAAAAATTGTGTTTAATTTTCGAAATTTTTTTACGATGCCCTTGACGTGGAAATTCTAATGAGATCGCGGATAGGGAAAACGTTTTTAAGCACGAAAATAAAAAGTGTCACCATAGACAGATTTTTTTGTTCTTTTGTCAATTTATCGGGACCTAGTGAGATAAGATTTTGATAATAAGATCGAACACGTGGCGATATATTGGATTGATATCGATGAAAAAACTTTATTACGATAATTATCGAGAAACGACTCAAACTTTCCGGATGCAGCGTCGTCTTATCTTCTTTCGAAGTTGTTCGTTTCGATAAATCTTCACGAGCGATTTATTCGGCTAATAATTAAGTTTCTTTTTCTCCCTTTCTTGCAATCTGTCGATGCAATTTATTGGAAAACATAAGTCTTCACTTATTTTCTTTGATAAAAAACTATCGTGAAATTTTTTTAGAAATATTTTAACGAAGCTCTTCAAGACATTTTATAATTTTTTTTATTTTTTTTATATAATCAACATTTTTTCAATCACCTTTTTCGTATTAAAAACTCAACCATTTCGCAGTCTAAACCATTTTTCGCGTGCTCTCTTCTGTTAAAATATATTGCGTTGTATATTCAATTCAAATCAATTGATCAATTTACAAGAATTAAGGTAGTAGTCGCCACAGTCACGTTCAAAAGTTAATTCTCCAGTTAATTTTTCCAGAAATTGAAAAAATTCAGAAAATTTAAAATATAAAAAATAGAAAATTCGAAAAAACGTTCCAAGTTCATCGACACCGTTTCATTGAGAAAACACTCGAACATTTATTCATATCTCGAGAAAGAGGGGAAATAAAAATAAAAAATTAATGTGTACAATAAAGAAAATCAATAAACAAGCTCTACACGTCGAAAAAAAGGAATTACGTCATTACTTTTTTAACAACAAACAGTTTCACTCGTTCTTTCATTATTTTCTGAGCTGTTTCTATTTTCAAAAATATTATTTCAACGCTCCGTCGTTCTTTGGGATTCTGCTTTCAGTGGTAATTGAATTAATCGATAAAAATTTGATTTCTATCGATTTAAGGCGTTCGACCAGGCAACAGCCTGCAAAACAATTATTTTCCAGACGTTTTTTTAAAAGTGAACATTAGAAAATAGTAAAATCATCATAATAAATTATAAAAAGTACAAAACTCAATGAAATAAACGTCAAAAAACTTTAATTCGCTGGTAGTGTTCAAGGGCGAGATTTACAAAGTCAAAAGTGAGGTCTCCAGAAAATTGCAATTGTTTTTTTGACAGCAAATTGGCAATCAATATTATCCAGAATTAAAAACCCAAGAAAATTAGAAAAAAAAGTTAAGTAGCGATCGTTGTACGATCAAAAATTGATAAATATTGAAAAATAACAAAACAGTAAGCAAATGAGAAACTTTTTAAGAAATAAATGCAATTTTTTAACTAAAAAAAGTAAAAAAAATCAGTTCAGTTTGATGAATAAAAGATCAACCGCGTAGGACGATAAAAAAATACAATTTTTGACACTTCGTGACCCCTGTAAAAAAAAACAAAAACAACAACTTGGAATAATTTTAATGACACTGATAATGATAATCGTTTGATTAATTGAATCGTGATGATTAATCGATTAAATTAATTTGCCGCGAATGTGCAGAATTTTACGATTTTTATTCCCGGATAAGAAATATATCGAAACTTATAGAAATGAACAAATTATTTTCTCTCTTATAGAAAGAGCCTTTTGTCGTTTTATGAGAAAAAAATAAACAAAAAAATAAAAATAAACCAGAAAATGAAGAGAAACGTTATCATCGATCATTAAATAAATAAATCGGTATGCGATCCATCGGATAATCAAAGTCTTGTCTCACTGGGTCACGATGAATCAACGCTACCACATTTTCTCTCGTTTACATTTCATTATCGTGCTTTCATATAAACGAACATGAGAGAAGTGTCTGGTCAATTGACGTGAAGTGTGTCTCTGGTTATTGTCCATAATATAAATATTTTCCACGTTTTTGAATATCGCACAAAGAATTCACAAGAAAAACTTACGAAAATCAATTATTTTTGTTAAGAAAAAAAAAAAAAAAAAAAAAAAAAAATACGAAGCAAGTTTATACGAAAAAAAAAAGAACGAAAAAAAATTACTAGTTGGTGAATAGAATTAAAAAAATGTTAATCAACATTTAATTACGAGAGAAAACGAAAAGATGAAGAAAAAAAATACCAATTGATGAATAGAATTTAAAAAATGTTCATCAACATTTCATTACGAGAGATTATTTTGTTTATCTGATGAGCTTGTAATTAGAGCTCGATAAGCGAATGAATGAAAGTGCATTGAGAAATCGTCGTGAATACAGTGTTTCTAATTGTTTCTGTTAACGAAGTGTCATCGAGTTATTGAGTTAAACAAACGACCAAATAAAGTGAAATAAAAAAAAAAAAAAAATTGTCTTTTATCGACAAAAAGTAACAAGTTCTTGTAACAAGAATTCTACGAGTTTAGAGATAAAATTATTCGGTGGATGGTAATTAAGTGCATTAATGAACGATGTACTGTGACTCAGTGCGGTGGTTGACCTTTTAAGTGCAGTCACATTAACGTACTCGCACTAATATTTTACGAACATTTTACTTTTTCATTCGATCGTGATTTTTTCTTATAAATTCATTTCATGACATTAAGATTTTATAAAAAAAAAAAAGTTCTTTAATTTTGGATTCGTGAAAAAAAAAACGTACTAATTAAAAAATTAAATATTAATTATTCTTGAATTTTGTCGACTCTTCAAATTAACGAGTTTTCGAACCAAATTTATAGATTTTTTTTGTTTTTTTTTGTTTACGAGTTCAAACGTAACTTTTTATTGGATTTTTTCAATAATTTCGAAGTCTGTTAACGTCGAAAAATCGAAGAAACGATACAGAGAGTTATCGAAGTCACGAGTTATCTCGAGACGATTTAATCATAGCAAATATTGTTGGAATAATAATCAATTGAAGGCAATCAACCGAACGTTGACCTATTTTTATTGCAGCACAGTCTGCAACTAAATTATTAACATATTTCAAATTGACATTATATTTTTAGTGTTTTGTAGCTCGAGATTATCGAGTGTTTGTTTTATTGAACTTTACGTGACTTTTCAGATTTTTATTGAAAATTCATTGCTTCCCTCGTAAGATTTTCATTTTTATTCCCTGCCAAGAACAACTTTGAAAAATGGCTTCGGGCACCTTTAAATTCGAGGATCAAAGTCTTCAAGGTAAATATTTACGCTCCTCACAAATATTCATAAAAAAATGACATTGATGGAGGAAGAAAATTAAAATTAAAAAATTACTGTCACAGAATAAAAACGAGGGCTGTCCTCAAACGTTGGACAATTTTTGCTGTGCAGAATGTAAATTTTCATGAAAATCAATTAAAATTTCTCGTACATACAACAAAATTTGATTGAATTCCATAAAAATTTACTTTCTGGAAAAATTGCTCAACGTTCAAGGTCATCCCTCGTTTATATTTACATAAAATTATATTTTGTTAGAAATTTTATAACAAATTATTAAATTTTTTGAAATTTCTTCGTATAAACGTCAAATTTGATTTTTCTTTTTCATCCAATTTTCTTTCTGCACATCAAAAATTTCCCAACGTTCAAGGTCATCCCTCGTTTTTATCATAAATATGAAATTAAATTCTTTCACAAATTTTTTAACAAATTATAAATTTTTCGTAATTTCTTCGTATAAACGTCAAATTTGATTTTTCTTTTTCATCCAATTTTCTTTCTGCACATCAAAAATTTCCCAACGTTCAAGGTCATCCCTCGTTTTTATCATGAATATGAAATTAAATTCTTTCACAAATTTTTTAACAAATTATAAATTTTTCGTAATTTCTTCGTATAAACGTCAAATTTGATTTTTTTTTTTCATCAAATTTTCTTTCTGCACATCAAAAATTGACTAATATTCAAGGTCATCCCCTGTTTACATTCCGTTATGACAATTTTGAAGTTTTCATTATTTCCCTGTGATTTAATTTAATGACAAAAAAAAATGTTGTTTCAGATGAAGAAATGCGACTACAAGCCATCCGAGAAATCGACTCGATAGGAGCGTATCAAATGACCATGTATCTCATAATTGGTGTACCACTCATTTTATCGGCAGCTTATAGTATGGGCTACGCTTTTACGGCAGGAGAAGTCGATTACAGGTATTTACAACAATGTTTAATGATATTTGTGTACTTTCTCTATTTTTTCCTCGTAATTATCTCGAACAGTGAATCTTAAGAAATCTTAAGAATCTTAAGAATCTTAAGTAAAAATTAAAAATTGATTCCAAAGCCATTTTATCTTCCAAATCGGTTATAAAAAAATGTGTTTTCGGAGACGATTTTTACGATAAAATATTTTTCAAATTGTCCGAATTTCTTATTTATTTATTTTTTTCTGAAATTCCGTGTATATAATTATCGACTGTTCAAGAGCAATTATCAAAATTATTTTGAAAAAAAATAAAATAAAATAAAAAAATAAACCAAATTATAGACAAATTTCGAGAGATTTTTTCGAAAATTTACTTTTTAAGTTAATTAACTCGATATTTCAACAAACAGTTGGCCGATTGGGTTCAAATTTCATCAAAATTTGGTTCGAGAAAGTTGTTCCCTGGATTTCCGTGGAAAATTGTTAGCAACACTTTGGGGGTTGAGGAAACTATTTATTAACGTACGAAATCAACTTTGTTTCCATCATTCATTGTCAAATAGATTTTCATTCGGATTTATCGAACTCAAGATACAATTAAAGAGAAAGAGAGAGAGAGAGAGAGAGAGAGAGAGAGGGAGAGAGAGAGAGAGAGAGAGAGAGAGAGAGATAATTTTCGAGACTTGATGCCCAGACTGCTATATATATATATATATATATGTGTTTACACTAGTAAGATAATGGAGCTGTGAGAGCTCGATGAACACATATGTCGATGGCTCGTAGAAGCAATTGCTTCTCCTAATTACTCCCGAAACACGAACTAACGTGCAGTTTCCTCCTTCCCCGATTCGAATTAACGTCAAATGTTGCTTGAGCTTACCAAACCCCTCATACCTACGTCATCAATTATCCGATCTCTTATTCAAGACAATCACTGGCTTAGCGATTGTTTCTAATGCTAAAGCTAGACCGAGAGACAGAGAAAGAGAAAGAGAAAGAGAAAGAGAGAGAGAGAGAGAGAAAGAGAGAGAGAGAGAGAGAGAGAGAGAGAGAGAGAGAGAGAGAGAGAGAGAGAGAGAGAGAGAGAGAGAGAGAGAGAGAGAGAGAGAGAGAGAGAGAGAGAGAGAGAGAGAGAGAGAGAGAGAGAGAGAGAGAGAGAGAGAGAGAGAGAGAGAGAGAGAAAGAGTTCGTAAATCCTCATTGTTAGTATTATCGTTAAACTAATCCTTGCAATTACATGGTATTAGCTGCAAAAGATTGAACATTGTTTGAAAACGTCAAAAATCTTGATCTCATTTAAAAAAATTATTAAAAAATTTTATCCTGCCTGAAATAAAATTATTTAACAGTAAAATAACTGGACGTTGAAAATCACTCGAAGATTAGATTTCGTTTTTTAAAAAATGACGATTTTATTATTGATTTTGTTGAAATATTCATTTTCGGAATCGTTTACTGATAAGAGGTCAATTTTTTGACGAAAAAAATATAAAAAAAACTCTGCAATTTCTTCATTTCCCAGGATCGAAAACCGACATTATACGTTTTAGTGATTTCTTCATCGTTTTCATTGGATAAACCACTTTTTTAGATGCCTCATTCCTGAGTGCGAAAATGCAGCACATACCGAATTCCATCCAGAATGGATCGATCACGCACTGCCAAAAACAGCTGGCAAAATTGAGTCTTGTATGAGATACGTAGTACGTGAGGATATCAATGATTCGAGTACATGCTCGGCCTCGTCCTTCACCAAAGAAAAACAAAGATGTGACTCTTGGGTCTACGATCCCAATGAAAAAACAATTTTGAACGAGGTCAGTCTTACTTCGTAGTAATGAATTATTCGTTGTTTGTAAGCGTCCAATTAATCGTTTCGTAACAGTTCTAACGTTGATGAATGAATTTTTATTTTCGTTTTTTTTTTTTTTTTTTTTTTTTTTTTTTTTTTTCATGTACACAGTGGGACATAACGTGCGATGAAAATAGATGGAAATTGGCCATGGTTGGAACTGCAAACAACATTGGACAACTCGTTGGCATGATTTTTGCTGGATATCTTTCCGACAGGTAATTAATTAATTAATTAATTAATTAAATTATCTTCATTTTTTTATTTTTACGAATAAATAGTTTTTCGTAAAAAATGTCCGTGATCGAAAATCTATTATATTTGTGATTGAAAAGAAAAAAAAAAACAAGAATATTTAGCAGGAGAAAAGTATTGAGAAAAATTCTTTGTCAATAATTTTCTAAATGTAAGTCTCTGGATGAGAATTTGTAAAAATGTTAAAAAATACATGATAAATCGTTATAAATAAATAAAATAAAATAAATACATGATAAATAAATAATACATGATAAATAATTGATGTAGAAAATTATTGAAATAAATTATTTCAGTTTGAGGGAAAAATTGACTGAAAAGACGCTTTTCAACTTGGAGAAATTTTTTGATAAATTATCCAAAAATAAAAACAATAAATTTTTTTACATTTTTGACAGAGAAAAAAATCCATTTTTTTAATACGAAAATTAGTAAAGAGTGAATTTAGAAACAAAAAGTTTATAAATCGGTTGATTTTACATTAAAAAAATATATATATATTTTGTTTTCAACAGATTTGGTCGACGAGCACTTTTGACACTTATCACATCCACCAGTGGAATTTTGGGCATAATACAATCATTTTCTGTCAGCTATTGGATGTTTATATCTTTCGAATTTTTGCAAGCTGTGGCATCCGCTGGAATGTACAGTTCGGCGTATATACTTGGTATGGGTTTTGTAATTTATAACAAAAAAAAGAAAAATCTTTAATTCGTCAATCAATAGATTTAAATGATTATCGAATTACGATGACCGTTCGAGGCTCTTAACCATTCAAGAGAGTGGGAATCCTTCAAAAAAGATAAAAATTTGTGATCGAACTAAGAAAAAAGCAAAAAAAGAACTTAAAAAAAATATTAAAAAATCTTTTCGGTATAAAATCTCTCCCAATAGCTACAATAACGTTCAATCATACACTATTTTCTTCGTTTTTTCATAACGAACAGAATGGTGTATGATAAAATCTTATTCGGTGAATATTTCATGATGAAAACTCTATAAAACGAAAAAAAGTGCAAACAAAAAAAAGTTTTTCAACTTATAAAATTGATGCTGTCGTAAAAGACGAGGTTTAAAATTCTTTATTCAACAGGTGTGGAAATGGTCGGTGAAAAACGGCGTGTACTGGGTGGTGCAGTAATGTCCTGTTGGTTCGCAATCGGTGGAGTAATTCTAGGATTGTCTGCCATGTGGTTAAGATCGTGGCAAGCTTTAATTCGATTATTTTTCATAACTGGAGTACTTGTTATTTTTCTACCAACACTCGTGCCTGAATCTACGAGGTAAAATGAAGAAATATTCTAAAACTAATAAGTTGTCGTACCATCAATCGAAGAATCAATGAAAAGTTACTGTTTCAATAAAAAAAAAAAAAAAAAAATAGAAAAAAAAACAACAACAAAAAAATAACTCGATTTCTAGACGGTTAAATTTGTGAATATTTAACCGTCGAGAAATCGAGTTATTTTTTTTTGTTTTTTTTTAATTTTGAGAAAATTTAACCGTCTAGAAATCGAGTTATTTTTTGTTGTTGTTTTTTTTTCTATTTTTTTTTAAAATTATTGTTATTAAGTATTATTGTGAAGAAGGTTCAAACGAATTTTAAACAATTAAACTTGGAATTCGTGCAACGCATGCCTAATGCGTGAATCTCCTTAATCTGCTCGAATCTACGACGACAAATAATTTGATGAATTATTGCAGATGGCTCATAGCGAATGGTAGAATGGCTGACGTTGAAAAAATTCACAAAAAGATGGCAAAAATGAATAGATTCAAAATAAGTCAAGCAAAGCTCAATATGTATAAAGAATTGAGTTATGGAAGCGTACAAACGGTAAAGAATTTTTTTCATTGAACAAAAGTTGTTTATAATTAGCCACGAATATTCATTATAATCAATAACGAAAAATAATAATAATAGAAAAAAAAATACCATACTAAAATAATTGATCTTTTTTGATTTTAGGAAACGAGAAAAGTACAAACCGGAGGACGAGTTTTAACATTAAAAGCATTGCAAAGACCTGTACTCGTTGTAAGGTTACTCGCATGTTGCCTTTGTTGGTTAACAAATACATTTGTTTACTACGGTTTATCACTAAATGCAGTGGCGATCGCTGGCGACAAATATGTTAATTTTATGCTCGCAACACTGGTTGACATACCAGCAAATTTTTTGTGCTGTTATCTTATGAATCGAATTGGCCGGAAACCTACACTTTCTGCAGCTTTTTTCTGCAGTGGAATTTTCTGTCTGGTCATTCAATTCGTACCAGCTGGTAATTTAATCATTATTTTCGTTTTTTTTCTGCCTTTTTTTTCTTTTTTTGAATTGGTTGATTATATTTTCTTTTTTCTTTACAAATTAATTGTGTTTAATTCGAATTTTTATCAGGTTCGAGTTTCTTCATTCCGTTGATATTGTTTCTGGGAGGAAAAGCCTGCATCTCAATGGCATTCTCTTCCAGTTACGTTTATACTGCAGAAATGTTTCCAACTACTGCCAGACACTCGCTTCTTGCTATGTGCAGCATGACCGGACGTATTGGTTCCATTTTGGCACCACAAACAAGACTTTTGGTAAAACAAATATTTTTCAAGTCTTAAGACACTTTAAACTTGACACTTTAATTTTGTTTTCGATACAAAATCATCAGGAGGTCATAAAAATTCGAAATTGGCAGGTCAAATGCGATTTCCTGTCCAAAAAGTTGTTTTTTGGAATTTTTTTCAAGTTCAGAGATTTTTCAACGTCGTAGAAACGAAATTATTGACTTTTTTCAAGTTTTTCGTCATGAAAATCTACCCTCAAGCCTTTTTTTTTGATAACTCCTCATTTTTAGAGATTACTTTATTTTATTTTCGTTACAAAATCATCACGAGGTCATAAAATTTGGATAATAGAAGGTCAAATGCGATTTTTTGTCAAAAAAGTTGTTTTTTGGAATTTTTTTCAAGTTCAGAGGCTTTTTAACGTCGTTGGATCAAAATAATTAACTTTTTTCAATTTTTTTTCATGAAAATCTACCTTGAAATCTTTTTTTTTTTGATAATTAGTCATTTCTAGGAATAAAATTGATTTTTTTCTTCTTTTTTTTAAAAATAAGTCATCGGTGATGGAGTCGTTGCCTTTGATACTCTTTGGAAGCATGGGCATAACTGCGGGTTTCGCATCACTCGTTTTTCCTGAGACATTAGGATGCAAACTTCCGGACACGATCGAGGAGGCAGAAAATATAGGGAAACTCCTTCCAACGAAACAGTCAACTAATAATGTGGCATAGTTTCGATATTTTCTTGTTTCTTTGGAGATTCTTTTGAAGAAAAGGTATTTTCAATTGATTATTTGAGTTTTTACGTATTGGAATTTTCATCATCGTCGATTTTCACTGAAAAAAGAGTTCGAATTAAATTCAAAATATCGTTCATTCAAAAAAAAAATTCTTCAGTTGTCCAAATTGTTTATTTTATTTACACTGAAAAAAAAAAATCCGAATGGAGTGAACCAAACAAATCTTTTTTTGTCTTGGATTTTGTTGGATCAATCGCAAGATATATTTAACAAAATAAAATAAAAAATTCATCCAACTGAACATTGAAGAGATTTTACGAACTCATTAAAATTGACCGAATGAAACATTTTTTCCTAAAATCCATAGCTCGTTACCATATTTTAAAATTTCATGAATTTATTCTCTTTTCAGGAATTGGAAATATTTAATATTTATGAAATGATGAAAAAATTGACGATCTGGTTGCGAATGGAAGCAAAAAAAAAACATTCGCAGACAATGAAACTCCTTTTTTGAATGATGACAAAAAAAAATATATATATATATATATACGAAAAATAATATGAAGAACTACTCTGTCAACTGGACGAAAATCAATTCACCTGAAGGAAAATCATTGTCATCGTTGATTCCGATCACGGGTACGATATATTCAGGGAACACAATATCGAAGTGGTTGATTCGCTGGACAAATGGACTACGAATTCTGTACACGTGTCAACGACCATCAAGCTTCATCTGCATAAACGTCGTTCGCATTGTCGAACATGTGACGTATCGCACTACCCAGAAAACTAGTATTAGCATCGATTGACGAGAAATGACAAAAAAAAGAAAAAAAAAACGAAGAAAAAAGAGAAAAAAAAAACAATCGATACTCGCCACTGCAATCGATCCTCATCGGAGCATTCCTCAAGTCCATTCTACTCGACGACCATTCATGGCCGTTATATCGACGCCAATTTTTTTTTTCTTTTTTTTTTCATCCACATATGTGTCATTGATTGCCACTTCACGTACTTGTTCACATTTTATTTATATACGAACAACAAAAAAGAAAACGATCCGAATAAAAATTCACCGTCCGGCACTACGAAAAAATGTCGTTCAAATTCCAACCATCGAAATATTTCTTTGTCACAAATTCTATCCTACGATTATGAACAAATGGCAGACTTTTTTTTATGACACGTCGACGGAGTGAAAATTCTTTGAAAACACGAGATTTTGTGCTTTTATATAAAAACAAATACTTTTTGGAATTCATCGAATATTTATTCTGTTAAAAATATTCCTATAAATTATTTCGTTATTGAAGATTAATTAGAAATCGAGTATTTTTATAAAAAAATGTGAAAAAATTTGTTAACTTTTTATCAATTCACGAAAAGAGTTGTAACTTTTTTTCTATCAAAATTTGGAACCTCGGCGACGGATCATTTTCTTCGTTTTCGAATTATCTGTTATCTCGTGATTAATATATTTTTTCAATAATCAAACTTTTTCCACTATTAGTGAATCTTTCAAAGTTGGCCATGTGAAGAAAACTTTGAAATTTTGTTTCATTGGCAAAGAACAATTTATCGTCATATTATAAAGCCAACATTTTATTCTCATTCTCAAAAACGATAAAATACATTTTTGCAGTAAAAATTAATATTTATAAAAATAATCACAAAATCATTGATAGACGTTGATGGATTTTGAAAACGTTGAACGTTTCGTGTCGAGAGGTGACAAAATTTAGTGAAACAAAAAAAAACTCGTGAATAGTAAATAGAAAAAAAGAAAAAAATCGAAACGCCAAAAAAATTGATTCGAAAATCAAAGAAAAATAGAGAATTAAAAATAAAATAGAAATAGATCTCACGGTCGTTGACAAAACGGTTGGATAATCGTGGAAGGCGTTTGAATGGGGTGTACGAGGGGTTTTCGCTCTCGTCGTGTCATTCTCAAAGTTTCCTTTGATGCTGTTTATATATAGAGAGTCACTCGAGTGTTCGTTCATCCGTCACAGCCCGCAGCTTTCTCTCATTTTCATTCTCTTCGTTCCCTGTCCGTTTTCTGTGCATGTGTACGTGCGATATTTCTACGATTGCTGAATCAGTTGTGAGGGAGAAAATGTTTTTTTCTCTCTTGTTTTTGAGTGCGAGGGACAGAGAGAAAAAATCGTCGCTTGATCGTCGCGCCACGTCGCTCTTTCGTATCGTCTTTTGCGATACGCCTCGACGGTTTTCCTTCTATCGTCCTTCGTCCTATATTACTCGACTAAACTTTTGCCCAACCTGAATCAAATCCCTGATGCTCTACGCTCTTCCAAACCTCCGGACACCCTCCTCATGATTTTTTCCCCCTCTCTCTCTCTCTCTTTTCAATACTTTCTTCCTTATTTTTCTTTCTCTCTGTTTCCGGATCTTCTTCATTCTCACTCTAATTCTTCCTATTTTTTGTCTCATTCTCTAGTCCTTCTCTTTGGCTCGATTTCCTGATTTTCTTCCTTATGGAATATCTTTCTCTTTCTGTTTCTTTGGCTTTCTCCTTTGTGTCCTTATTTTTTAGTCCTTTATTTCTGGATCTTCTTCATTCTCACTCTAATTCTTCCTATTTTTTGACTAATTGTCTATTTTTTCTGTTTGGCTGGATTTTCTGCTTTTCCTTTTTATCTAATACTTCTCTCTCTCTTTTTCTCTTTTTTTTGCTTTCTCTATTTTGGGATTTTCTTCGTTCTCGCTCTAATTTTTCCTCTTTTTTCTCTCATTTTCTATTCCATTTCTTTCACTCGATTTTCTTCTATTTCTCAATTTTCACTATCTCTTTCTTTCTCTCTTGTTCACTCACGGTTTTCTTTGTTTTTTTTTTATTCCTCTCATACGTGCATATGTTCTCTTCCTTGCCTCGATATTTTAATTTCCTTATCTCATTTCCTTTTTTTACTTGAGACTCAATTTTCTTTCTTCCGCTTTTTTTTCTTCTTTCTTTCCCTCTTTCTTCTTTCATCTCGATCCCTTTCTATCTTTCTCTCTCTCTTTTTTCAAATATTTTATTTATATTTCTTTCTCTTACTCTCGATCAGTCATTTCCTTCTTTCTCTTTACTTGCCATCCTCGATTACTCGTTCATTCACTTTCTCTCTCTTCACGTTTTTTCGACAATATTTCTCTCTCTCTCTCTCTCTTTTTCTCGTTCTTTCTATCTCTAACTTCCAATTAACTATCCGAAGCCTGGAGGCTGCGGTTTACCGAAAAGGGCGAAAGCACCCCAACGATCTAATCGTACGAAACGCGTAGGTTTACATGGTGCAGCTAAATTGTCGATCCGAGACTCGTTCGTTTCATTCGGGTTAGATTAGTTTTAGCCTCTCTCATCAAATTACAGCCCCCAATTACTTTTATTAATTTTACTTTTCCACGATTTTATCGTTTTTTCTTTGTTTCTTTCTTCAATCAAACATCTGCAACAAAGTGACATTATTTTATTAATGCATTTCTCATCAAAAACTCATTAAGGGGTCAATGACAACTAGAAATACCAAAAATAGGGCCAATTTCATAAAAGTTTTTCATACTCAAAAAAATGCATCGTTTGAAACCATCTTTTCGTTTTTGTTTTTTTTTTCTCAATAAAACAGTTTGGTTTTCTAAAAACTATGAAGATTAAAATAAAAAAAAGCTCGACAACGAGTAAATACTTATTTTCGTTTTCAAGATAAAATGGTTGGAATTAAAAAAAAAAAAAAAAACACTATTTTGACAATATTTTGGGGTATGAACATCTGTCAAAATGATATTTTAATTTTATTTTCATAGTTGCAACGAATTATTGATTCCTCAAGAGTTTAAAAACAATTATATACGAAGTTTGACACTATCGAATGAATTTTTTTTTTTTAATCCATTTTTTTTTCACCCTTCCAGGTTTAAACCCTTAAGATATAGTTTTTTTTTTCCAAAGTTACTCAGTTTTGAGTCCAACAGACACATAAATGTTGCCTAAAATCTGTCAGACACTTTTTTTTATCACGAAATATACAGAATTTCATGAATTATACTGAGATTGACAATTTTCCTATTTATTTTTGTATGTAATGTATTTTTATTGTAATTGATGAGTAAAAAGCTTATTATGCTGGATTAACTTTGACGTATATCGAAATTCGAGGGTGCTGCAACGACTTTGATTAATTTTCCTTTCTGATGAAACTGTCCTGACGAATTCGCTCTAATCTGCTACGACGAATGTAATTTATATAAGAGGCAAAGTTCTTGGAGAAGACATTAGAGTGCTCAATCATCTTATTAATTTTCGTTCTTAATCCCATTTATACCCGAGCTCTTTCAACCAACAAAAGTCTCTTATTTCTTCAGATTTTCCAGACCAAACAACTGATGGAAATTTTTGTCATTTTTTAAACATCGATTATATTTTTTCTTTCTCACAAAAAAGTTTATTTCAATTTACACAGAAGTTTTAAATCCTTTCCAAAATTATTTTTTCAAAAAAACAAAAAAAAAAATATTCTTTTCTCAACCACGAGATCCTCCAATCGAAAATTTTTCATTTCCTGTTTTTTTTTCGCTTTCCATTTTTACAAAAAATTGGACAACTTTGCATGCATGCTTTTTTTTTTTTGTAAAAATCTGAAAAATGTAATCGAAAATAATTGATCGAAATAGAAAAAAATGAAATTTTTTATAAATAAAATTAATTATAAATAAAAGAAAAATTCAAATAAAATAAAAATAAAAATACAAAAATAAATATTGTAAGTCAGACTTAAGATCTTGCCTAATTTATCGAGACCTGGTAATTAAGCTTCTGGGAGGGAAAAAAAGCAGTTTCCTTTTCGAACTCTGTTCCGGGTAAAATCGACCCCTTGTATCGGCGGTTGTTTCGCGGCTGGTAAAGTCAGTTGCTTTAAACTCAACTCCTTTGTTAAATTCCAAGGCCATAAATACTATTTAACAAAAGGTATTTATGAGCAGGAAGGTTAAAAGCTTTTGAGCATCAGTTTCATTTTATGACGTTGTGCATTTGAACATTAAATCGAGTTCACCCCAAAATAGGGGAGAAATTGCACCGCGTCATTAAAAAAAAGGTCAAACCATCGGAGTGGAAAAGATCAGTATTTTTTGGCAGTTGAAAAATTTTTTAATCGTGTTTTTTCGTCAACGTTTTTCTATTGAATCTTTTTAGAAAAACCTTTTTTTTTTTTAGTGTTCAATGAGTTCTCTGAACGAAAAAAAGAAATTGGGACAAAATAGATTTACGTTTTTCTCGGGTACGTTTGATATTTCGAGAAATATGAGCAGCAAGTTTTTCTGCTACAGAACAACTGACACGGTATCCACCCTGAGACTTGATCTCCGTCAAGAAACACCAACAACTACAAAAAAATGCAAAAATTTCCAATAAAATTCGTACAAAACCGATCGATTAATAAAAAATTGAAAAAAAAAAAAAAAAAAAAAACATACATTTCACGTCAAATTAATGAATTTGGTGGTCCCGAGCAATTGAGTTGTTTCCATAAATATCGATTTACCATTCCTCGAACAACGAGCAACAAATTGATCATCATATTTTCCCATCACACGAAAGTTTGTGTGCGTTTTTTTTGTTTTTTTTAATGTTTTTTTTTGTTTTTTTTTACTATAAGTTAATTTCGAATGATGGATTTGATTCCATTTGTGTATATGAAGGACTATGGCGATAGAAATACCACAAATACTGTCACGATTGAGTACACACATGTTAATACACACAAATCTATAACTTACACACACATATATAGATATATATAGATATATATAGATATATGGAGGTAGACTTGTTAACGGTGAGTTCGTTAGTCGGCGTGGCGAGCATTATTGGAATCCATAGGACAGACAGAGGTTGGGGGCGAGGGTTGGGGGGTTGCGATAGCCCGGGTTGTTACGTGTCGTCGTGCTTAACGCTGTGTTGATTATGATTTGCGACAGGCAAATCCGCAGAGATGCCAAATCCCGTGAACGTTAATTTATATTGCGCATATAGATATTGGAGTCCTCCGATTACTGTTAATGTCAAGCATCCGTAGGTTACGATGATCGTTAACCAGTTTTCAGACTCTCTCTATGTACTACAGTTCGTACTCACGTTCTTCCTATCACGTGCCTACAAATTAATTGTGTATCGTTGCTTTTCCTTGTATGCATTACATTTTCAATCCCGAATACAAAACATATAGATATTTGACAGATTCGCTAAGTCCCAAATCGCAGTTACTGCTGAAAGAATCAATTTTTGACATTTACACACATTTATTGACAAAAAAAAAACAATAAATTGTACAGTTACGAGACTCTGAAGAAAAAAAAACTTCTCGTTAAATCCTTTCTGCTTGATTTTGATCAAAAAATAAATTTCTATCGATGGAAAAACACTGTCGAGCTAATGTTTTAATTATTTCAATTTTTTTGAAATTATTTCAAAGCAAAATTTGACATTGAATCCAAAAATGCACAGTTATGAGTCTCTGAAGAAAAAAAACCTGCTCGTTGAATCCTTCCTGCCTGATTTTTACTAAAAAAGAAATCTCAACAAACGAAAAAACACTGTCGACATAATGTTTTGTTTATTTTAATTTTTTTTTTAATTATTGTAGACCAAAATTTGACATTGAATCCAAAATTGCAGAGTTACGAGCCTCTGAAGAAAAAAATCTGCTCGCAAAATCCTTTCTGCCTGATTTTGACCGAAAAATAAATGTCAATCAATGAAAAGACACTGTCGAGCTAAAGTTTTCTTCATTTATATTTTTTTTTTTCAATTATTCTAGCACAAAATTTTGACATTGAATCCAAAATTGCTCCGATTCCAAATAGAGGTTATTGTAAAATCTGGAAAATGACATAATTCTCGTTTTTTTTTTTATTTTTACTTCGTTTTCGCTCTCTTCCGATTTGGATGAGTTAAAAATCCTCGTTCAAATAATTTCAACAGTTTCCATAAGCTGAAAATGATTTATTATTTATTTTCCAACAACAGGCTATAAATAATGATAATGAGAAGGGTTCGATTCGAAAGGAAAAGCGAAATACAGTGATAGGTGATGGACTTGTCAACTGCACTGTTGATTCTCATGCGGTTTATTAATTGGGACTTCGATTTTTTTTTCCTACGAATGTAGTTATTAAAGTATTAATTATGGCATTTCTGGTCAATAGTCAATTATGACATTTACTCGAATAAATATAAAATTCACAAAATAATATTAACTAATCAGAAAGTATTTGATTTTTGACTTAAATTCGTTGCAAAATATTGAATAGATACTTGTATTTCAATCTCGATCCTCATTTCCCATATTTTTTTCGATGTTTTTCAATGTCAAAGGGTTCTCAAGAAAGTGTTAAGTGAGGATTATACGATTTCTTTCCTGAAAATAATGAAAAAAGAAGAAGAAAAAAAGTATACAATATAAAATTCACAAAATAATATTAACTAATCAGAAAGTATTTGATTTTTTACTTAAATTCATTGCAAAATATGGAATATATACTTGTATTTTAATCTCGATACTCATTTCCCATATTTTTTTCGATGTTTTTCAATGTCAAAGGGTTCTCAAGAAAGTGTTAAGTGAGGATTATACGATTTCTTTCCTGAAAAGGATGAAAAAAGAAGGAAAAAAAAAGTATACAATATAAAAGACCCGATAAAAATATTTCTCGCATCTGGAAGTCTGTGTTGCAGAAAGAAAAGGAAAAAAAAGAGAGATGGTGAAGATCTTTGGAGGTCTGTGAGGATATGTTTGCTCGATAATTAAATTGGAGCAGCTGAACTCGTCGGGATGACGACTAGGAAAGAGATCTCGTTGGTGAAAATGTTCGGAAAGTTGGATAGGGTGAATATTGCAGAATGGTATCTTTGTATGAGTTTATACAGAGAAAGCTTTCTGGCTGATGGTGGGGTAGCAGCAGTGGGCATATTATCTTTGAGTAGATGGAGCTGCTCTTCGTCCTTTCCTCCCTTCATCCAAAGGTAGTCTCTTTTTTTGGTAAAGAAATGCTCGGTGGTAGAATCCAAGACAGGAGAAGAAAACAGGACTGGAGCTGGCAAAATCCAAGCTTCTGATTGACATACCTAGGAAAGAATAACCTTTCTCGAACGCAGCGGGCAAAACTTCTTGCCCGGTGAAATTCATGAATATGGAATAATGCAAATTACATAACGGGAGACTGGCTCCTCTTTCTCTTTCTTTCTGATGCTATTCCACCGCGAAGAACTTCAACTAAACGTAATCTCATTTGACAGGGATCCCAACCCAAACAGCCCTCATTCTCTTATTCTCTTTCCCCGCGAACGAGCTTCTGGCAAATTTTCCTGGTCAGATGTTTTGTTTCCAATTCTTGTACAGTACACATCGTCCTCTTTTTCGTCTTTACTTGTAAACTTACAATGTTTGCTGCTTTTTATATATATATGTGTACATTATCTCTATATACTTTTCATATAATCTGTATGAGGAGAAACTTCTTTGCAAGTTTGTTGCCACAGAACCGCGCGGAGTAAACCAAGCGTCAAGTTTTCCAAGCTTTGTATTTTAACTTCATTTTTTTCTTGCCTTGTAAAGCAAATGAAATTATTTCATTTTTCGTCCTTACGAACGCTGCTTTTTTCTCTGGGAAAATGGGATGAGAATCTATTTATTTTTTTTTCGAAAATTGATCGTATCGTAAAAGAATGCGGTTGCTCGATATTCGTTGCAACTTTTTATTCGTCTTTTTTATTCAATGGTTTATAAAAAAATTAATAAATTTCATTATTTATGGTTTTTATGGATAAATGGAAACTACAAATACCGAAGAATTTTATTTTTTCATAGAGCAAACGAAACAAGATTTTCGTTTACCACTGGAATCGATAAATGATCGTAAACTTTTTTTCTTCATGATCCAGAGTCTAATGAACGACTGTAACGGACCTTCCTCATCAGCCCAAAAAGCTACAGTTTGCTCTTGTCGTATCAGTTCAACGTAAACACATATTTACGGTTATAATGCATTTTTATCCGTCACCAGGTCGTTCTTTATTCCCTTTTTTGACGTCCATGTTCATGGAGGTTACAGTTTCACATAAACTTCGACGTGGCAGTTGGGATTATAATCAAAAATATTTGTGGTGTCCAAAAAGTCACTTTCCAGTTCCAGCGAGTTCCAAGGTCTCGTAATTCCGAAGAAAAAAAATTTCTAACGTTAATTCGAACGTTTCGATCCTTGATGATAAAATATATCAATAAATTAGTGATAACAAATCCCTTGCTTGTCAATAAAATAGTAAAAAAAAAAAGAAAAGCTTATCCATACTCACAGTGCAGCGAATTAATTGTCTGATTAATAAAAATCAAGCAAAAAGGATTAAAATCGAAGAAAAAAAGGAATTAAGGACTTTTTTCATAAAAATGTCACGATCTCTTCATCCTGATCGTGAGATTTTTTTTACGAGCTCGAGTTTTTAAACACCCGATATATAGTGAGACATCAGTTACACACGTTCATAATGTTTGTGTGACAGACACTTTCGCACGAAAGAAGGGAGAGAAATAAAGAAAAGAAGAAAAAAAAAAAGATGAAAGGTCGCACGAAAGGAAGAGACAGAGACTTGTCAACCCCTCATGAGTGTTCCAAACACATAACCGCAAACCTAAACCATAAATCGGTCACCGCACACAGGATTTACGCACTGTATTTTCTTTTTCTCTCGTAACAATGAAACATGCGATTTATCATTTTGAGCTATACGTATGTGAACCTACGAACCTTCTTCTTCTTCTTCTCTTTACACTCCCCTCCATTCTTTCGACAGGTAGAATTCATTTATATATTACGTACTATCACGTAAACTACATTAATGTTATAATAAATAAATGTCCACTTTTAAAAATATATCAATATATATATTTATATATCAAAATAGTTGAAAGCTTGAATCAAATCATTCATTTGAGGACTGAATTAAAAAGAAAAAAAAAGATTTCTAAACTCCTCTGTTCACATAAGTCTTTTTTTTTGTTCGTTTCTGTGTTTTTTTTTTTTTTTAATTTTTGTAATTTTTTTTTTTATTTGTTCTATCGTATTATTTCGAAGATTATTCTGCAACAATTGTTTTTTTTTTCAGGCTTACGATTGTTGCAGTTTTAGTCGAGAAACTAATTTAACGAAACATTGGAAAAAAAAAAAATTGAAAATCGATTGATCGATTCTTGTCATTCAGGCCTAAGTGCCTATTTTTAAAAATAATGACACCGATGATGTATTTTTTTTTTGAGAAAAATGTTAAAAAATAAATAAAAGAACATGAAATTGTTAAAAAATTATTTAGAAGTTTTAGTGTCGACGTAGATTGGATTCGAGAAGTGAGATTCTAAGGAATTGATGAACCCCATAAACACACCAAACTCTACAAAAATACAGTCACGATCACACAGCCACAGGGAGAAAAGAGACTGGACGTTTAAAAAATTGATGAGAACGTTGGTTACGTGTGGTCATCGCGTGCAAATTGATATATATCGCGTGTTTATGTACTCGTGTATGTGGCCACTCTGGACGATTTGGTCTCAGTGGACCTAGAAAGGTTAGGAGGGAACCAAAGAGTCTCCGTTTCGAGGTTGGCTGCTGTGAATTCTAGTCTTTTGGCTAGATAGCAAGAGCAGGAGAAAAGGACATTGAACTCGCCGTTGCACTCGCTTGGATGACCCTCCAGGGATATATAAAGGTGACATATATACCCTTCGTCGTAACTGCGTTTCTCTCTATATAGTCAATGGGTCATCAATCTTACAGCTCACGATCTTGGGTGTAGCTTTGAGCCCGTACTCTCATAGGGGATTCTCTACTCTGTCCTCGCCACCCCCTTCATACCTCTCGTTCACGTACAATATTTATCGTACGAATCCTCTGGTCACCATATTTTTTTCTCTACATTTTTTTTTCTCCCCTCATATATAAAATCTGTCCATTTTTCGCACATATACTCACAAGATAAATATTGATAACTTCAAAATGTTGTACTTTCCCGATTTATGTGTCAATTTCTCGACATTTTTTTTTTTTTTTTTGATGTTCATCGACTGAATGACAGTTTTGTCTTGTTAAATGTCTTATTCGATGCTTTTGAGTTTTGACATTTCTCATGAGTGTTTGGGTTCGTTTGAATATTTTTTTTTTTTTCGTGAAGGGCTTTGAATTTGAATAAATCTTTAAAAAAATATCAAATTTTAGACGATTTTTGAAGTAATTTTTCGTTGCCAACTCTCGGGCAACTTGGCTCGATTTTTTTTTTTCAGTAAAATCGAATGTATTTTTACTTCTTCATGCAAAAAGATCATTATGAAATATTTATTTGTTAATCGGAGTTCCTTCAAGGGACGTTTTGATAGAAAACATTATTATTGGTGGTTTTTTTTAAATTTTAGTTAAATGTTTTTGTTATTTGTGTTGAAGAAAGGTCTAAAATCGAACGTAAAAATGGTTCGACTTGCTTTGGGCATGTTCGTTATTACACAACGTCGAAATTATTCCACAAGTTTGACATTTCGCGGAAATCTTAACATTAATAAATCAAAATACATTTATTTCTTTTTTCTCCTCAGCTGACACTAAAGTAAAGTAAAAAAAAAAGAGATTTGAATGAAATTGGAGGCTTTGAGAGTCTCTGAAAGCCTCGTGGAAATAAAACGAGTCAAAAAAAAGCAACAAAGCTGTATCTTTCTTCAATAGCCACTTTGCAGAGGTTTGTGCACGTTGAAGAGCTCCTTAATGAAGGAGTTCGATCCTACGATGGGAAGCCACCAAGTATATTCAGATAACGTAATCGATATTTGCATTTTCGAGTCAAAGTATCGAGTTGCCATGGTAGGAGGATATTTTGGTTGTTTAATTTGGTTTTCTTCCATTATTACGTATCGTTTTCCACATTTCACTAGCAGGATGTTGAAGAAAACAGAATTTTCATTACAAGATTTTTCACTATTGTTTACTCCCGTTGGTATAAAATCGATAAAAAAACTGCTTCGGTTTCAAGGCCACAATCCCATTGCTTTAACGAAAAATATATATTCAAAACATTTTCTTTTTGTCAGCAAAAAAATATTATAAAGAGAGAGAAAAAGAAAAACGTACAAAGAAAAACGAAAGGAAAGAACGCTCTTCGATGCCTTGACAAGGGACTCTCCCCGAGAAGATAACTGAAAAATGTCGAGCACTTCACCGGAAGAAGAATGATAGGATACTGGCCAAGGCTAATGTAGCATTTCGCTGGATGAAAGTTACTCAACTTTTCCAATTTTCTCCTCGATTTACAGATTGGATTTTCGACGCAAAGCGCACGAATATAACTATCGTTTGACGTTTTGCGTTCTTATCCTCCCCCCCCCTTCCCATTCGATATATATTCTCGTACGTAAAAAAAAAACATTGACAGTCTGCTTAGGCAGACAAACTTTGACACACGGACACATCGAAAGGAACAAAATGATTGTGGAAAAGGGAAGAAAAATGGTGAAGAAAAAAGATGTCTCTTCGAAAAACTGGAGTTACCATTCGGCGAGCCATATTCGTAAAACTTTTTCATGTTTTTTTTTTCATACGTGAACGTCACCCTCCAAAAAATACCATTTAGGCAATGAACCTTCGCAAAGGACGGTCTTCGTTTCTGTTTTTATCGATTATTCACTATCGCTGCTTTTTTTTTCGTTTTTTTATAGTTCTGGAGACGAATTTTCTTTGGATAAAATGAGAAAAATTTATGCATCGATAGTTACGCATTCATTTACTTCGTTGCGAATTTTCTCCATTGGAAACAATGCTTTCAAGTCTTTTGTTTTCTTTTCTTGGGACAGACACGCGAGTATGAGAATCAAAGTTCAGTCAACACTCGTGTTTTTTTTTTTTTTTTTTTTTAACTCTTTTCCGGTGGTAACGCGGTATGAAAACTTGGTTCCACAGTAAATTCCACAGAGAAACATCAACAAATTGGAATCGTATTTATCTACGATCGAGATATACGAAGAACTGTTTATTTGAATTAGTTTTCTGTATAAGTAACGCAAACCTTGTGCAACTAACTCGTCGTTTTAGTTGAGAGTATACTCAAGATCGAAACCCATTAAGGAAGTCATTTTTTCGAAGGGTTTTTCTATAAATTTTTTTCAACATTTGACAACACTTTCGAGACACTCTTCTGAAACTAGTCGCAGAATTTTAAAAGAATTCACGGTCTGCTATTCGAGATATTAGCGATCAAAAGATTTTGGACAGCTTTAAAAGAAAAAAAAAATTTACAATTTGTGAGATAACTCCGAAACTTTTTGACAGATTTAAAAAAAAAAATTCTCAATTTTGATAGAACATCTGACGATGATTGTCAAAAAAAATCAACGATTTTGACCGTCAAGTTTCCGAGATACAACGATTTTGATTATTTCACAATTTGTATCCAAGTTTTTGAAAATTAATCAGAGAGTTAACTTTTGAACGTTTCTGTGGCGAGAATACAACCTTAAGATATTTTCTCCTTTGGCACGTATTCATGGACTTGGCTTATTAATCTCTCTCTATCAAAGTTTATCATTTAGTCTTTAGAACTGCGAACCACAAAATCAATGAATGATGTTTTTGAATATCCCAGTAACCGCGACTTTGATCAGTTTCGTAACTTTGATGTAAAAGTTACGAGTTTATTTAAACTTTACATAAAAGTTGGTAAAATGTTGCAAGTACGTGTTTTTGCTAGGATTACACTTAAGCACGAATTGCCACATTACGAACTCGTCGTTGTCGGAAAGTAATGAACATAACCATGTGTACAGTTAGGAGCAATTACACAATTTTCCACAACGCTCCACATGTGCTGTGCAAAGCACTGTTGATACGGTTATTACATTATAATTAAGTAACAACTTTAACGAACGATGTAAACTTCCGACGACGAAGGACACATGAAAATTGCTTGCAAATTCATCGCCCTGCATCCACCACTCTTTTCTTTTTTTATTCACAATATCTATTGAACGAAAAACTCGTAGAACTCGATCAAATGTTCCACGAATCCCATTATTTCGTCCAAGGAACGAATTTAAGAAAAAAAAAATGAAGTAGAAGATTTTCAGTGCGTTGGAAGCTTAAATTTGTCTCAAAAAAAGATTTTACTTTAATTTCCATATTCCAGAACTTAATATTTTCGTAATTATGGAACTCTGACATAAAGTGCTTCAAATTCTCAGGATAGTGAAGTCTTTGAAGCTGAGAGACCGACTTGGAGGTTCGAATTGAACGAAAAACTTGTAGAACTCGATCATATGTTCCACAAATCCCATTATTTCGTCCAAGGAACGAATTCAAGAAAAAAAAAAATGAAGTAGAAGATTTTCAGTGTGTTGGAAGCTTAAATTTGTCTCAAAAAAAGATTTTACTTTAATTTCCATATTCCAGAACTTAATATTTTCGTAATTATGGAACTCTGACATAAAGTGCTTCAAATTCTCAGGATAGTGAAGTCTTTGAAGCTGAGAAACGATGACGACTTGGAAGTTGGAATTGAATGAAAAATTTGTAGAACTCGATCATATGTTCCAGAAATCACATTATTTTTTACATTTTAATTTAATTTCTATATTGCAGCACTTAATATTTTCGTAATAATGGATATCTGACATAAAGTGCTTGAAATTCTGAGGATAGTGAAGTCTTTGAAGCTGAGAGACGATGACGACTTGGAGATTCGTATCCAATTGAAATGTACATTAGATTATAAGCCATCGAGCTAGATAACAATAGTCTCAACGCATAAACCACTTCGTTGAATTGTAAATTCGTCATTATCAAATCGTCGGTTAGGGAGAAAGGGAGGGTGAGAATTAGACGAAGGGGTTAGGCGAAGAGAATTCTCATTGTGTGATAGGGTTGAGCTACAATATAGAGAAAGAGTGAGAAGATGCTCTGTCTACGAGGGAGGCTGTTATAACTTTCAAGAGAGAGAGAGAGCCTGGTGTGTGAACAATTATCCAGAGAGTAGACTTCTCATATATCAATTTATCAAATCTTTATATATATATATCTATATATAAAATATATATGAATGTGAATATGTAATTTAAGTGGAAGTATTCAATGTCCTTCGTTATCAATATCGAGGCTGATGGACCAACCGCAGCATCTTTAATTTTCCTTCTTGTTTGACAGGAGCCTTCGCTACGTTCTTGCCCTCTGCGTCCAGCAATAATTCGCTCGAGTCTCTCCTGCTTTTTTTCAAAAATAAAATCGATAGCACCTGGCACTATATGTTATTACAATGTTACACTTTATAGAAGAGAACAAGTCAAAAGCGAGTGTTCCTGGAACCATGTGGGATATCAGTAAAAATGTGAAAAATTTTGTAGAACTTTATCATCCCTCTGAACGAATCATGTCGATAGCTTTGATATTGGATCTAAATCCACTTGATTTTTAATCGATTTAATCGTAAAATCGATACTGGATGACATCAGCAATCTTTTTCCTTTTTATTTCACATTCCATTCGCTTATTCTTAACAAAATCCACATAAATATATGAGATCCAAAATGTTCTGTGTCCCTAAGAAGTTTCATTGAAGAGGATTATAGAAATCAATGATTTTTCCACATATTTACTGATTGGGATTGTGATGAGAGTTGGTTGGGATTTACAGGACGAGAGATCCCTCACTGGCAAATATTTCGTTAAATATACAGACGTCTTTATTATATGTTAAGTGAATAAATTAAAGTTTTATGACGTTTGTAGTTTTGTTAAAAGTCCAAAAAATGATTTTTTTTTTCGATATTGTGGTAAAATGGAATAATATTTCGATTAAAGAGAAAATAAATGACTTAATAACACACAAAAATGTAATGATCTGTTTGTTTTGACAAAACTCGCGATCTCCGTGGTTTAATGACGTTTTTAGTTTTGTTAAAAGTCCAAAAAATGATTTTTTTTCGATATTGTGGTAAAATGGAATAATATTTCGTTTAAAGAGAAAATAAATGACTTAATAACACACAAAAATGTAACGATCTGTTTGTTTCGACAAAACTCGCGATGTACCTCGATAGTGAGAATAGAACGAAGGTATTTCGTGGTCAAGATATACTCTGCACTTTGTGTCGCTAATGATATTTCACGACTGCTCGCGTACTGGTACGATAATTGGCTCGTGACCTCGTGGTGCACGCCGCAAACCAATCAGCCTAGAGTCACAGCGGTCGTATGGTGAAGAGAGGAGAGTGTAGCGATGAAGAGAGAGAGAGAGAAAGAGAGAAAGAGAGAGAGAAAGAGCGAGAGAGAGAGAGAGGGGGGGGGGGGAGAGGGGGATAAAGGATGATAGGTTTATTGGAATGAGGGGGAAGCATAGAGTCAGGCACCACTAGATTCCGGTGCCATCGTCGCTTTAGCAATTAACCGATGTTTTAATTTTCTGTGCTACTAGTTGCTGTTCAAATATCATTCACACGCATATAAACTCTCCCGTCTCTTTTTTTCTTTCCTCCTTTTTTTTCTCATTTCTTTTCTCACTTTTTTCTCTGGCTTTGACAAATGTCATTGATATCGTGTGTATACAAATGTGTAAATGCCTGAATTCTCCAATTCGATGATAACAACATCGAAAAACATCACTAAATCCATTTCCTCCAAACTTCAAATCCGTTTATATTTCATTTCAATTCTTTCGTATTGTGTGATTTTTTGGAATTGTTTTTATAACGTTTTTACAGCTGGTTATGAAGTTATCAAAAAAAGTGTTTCTCTTTTTTTTTCCTTTTTTTTTTTTAATATTCCAGACCCATAATAAAATATTTGAAACAATTCCATTATTCGTACAAATGTGCAAATAAGCAAAAGTTCAAACCTACGAAAAAAAAAAAAAAAAATTATTTATATATATCAAGTGGACGAATTGCTTTGTTTATAATCCTAAAAAAAAAAAAAAAATCATCGATACTAGGCAACAATTGTTTCCATTAACTGAATCCTTTAGTGATCAAAAGTGGACACAAAAATAGTTGATGGCTGACAAAAAAAAAAGAAAAGAGATTCAGGATCTGGAACGATTTAACGCACGTGCTGGACAGCTCGTAAAGTTTCGATGCATAAATTAAGTTGCCATTTCGATTGGAAGGTTGGGAGGTCGAATATGTGAGACTCACACTTCTGTAACAATGTTTGAACACACACGAATATGTATATATCGATTCCTGCCGATGATTTAACGCCAGAACATCCAGTTTGAGGTCATACGCGATACTTACGCCCTTTTTCATGTAATATAATGATATATATATATTTTTACATCGAAGAGAAATGCAAGTCGTTGGTGGATTTTGTACTATATCTCGACACCCAATAATTCGAGAGAACCAAATCGTCGGGTCACTTTCGAGAGACGAGAACATTTAACTATTGCATGGTCCACGAAATCTGCTACGAGTTCATTTTCTCATTCTCTCTCTCTCTCTCTCTCTCTCTCTTTCTCTTTCGCTTTATACATAAGATTATATATATATAAATGTGAGCGAGGAACGAGAAAAGCAGGACGATTTGCTCCTGTCCCACGGGATTATCGAGTAAATCAGACTAGTCGGTGGAGGAGAAGATGCGTTATATGGGGGATGACATTTTGTGTTCACTGGCTCTAGAACGAAATGATTGGCGCAACGCCCGCGCGGGACCGATTCCCCGCTCCTGCATAACGGATCATCGATTTTTTTTTCTTTCTCGTAACCACCACGTAACTAAACGATCAACCGGGAATTCTGCACGAAAATTATACCTAACCGAGACGTTTCTCTTCAATCCCAACTTTCGTTTCAAATCGAAAATCCTTTTTAAATATTTGTGTACAAAATTTTTGTATACAATAGATATATCGACAGTGGGATTTTTTCGTTTTTTTTTAATCATCAACTAGAATTTCGATTGAAGTAAAAATTTGGAAATTTTTGAGTTTGGATTCCAAAAGAATCGAAAAACAATCGAATCTTTGTAATTAACAAAAAAAAAAAAAAAATCACATAAAAGAGTCAACAAAACAGAGAGAAATTATTGAATTTTGAAACAAATAAAAAAAAATAAAAAAATTTTGTTTCATTTAAGTTAGTGACAAAATTGAGAATTAAAAAAAAAAAAAATTAGATCCATTTTGCATGAACCGCACGATACATCAACTGAACTGATTTATGCGTCATTTCTGTCCAGGGATTTGAAAGAGAGTTGAGGGTAGATTTGGTTAATATAAACGGGGATAGCGATCCATGACGAACGAATTAGTCAGCAGTGTCCGATAAGTCTTTTTTTATTTTATTTTTATATTTTAACCCCCCCCCCCCCCCCCGCTCCCCCCCTAGGGAATTTGCGGTATAGCGATTATACACACGATTTTAAGCAGAGTACTTTTTCTCGGTACTGTATAATATGACACGACATATGCAAAGAAATCTGATTTGGAGATTTCAATCTGTTGGCTCACATACTGCGTTTAACCCCCTTTTTTTTAAACCGTCACCTTCTTTTTCTTCTCTGGCAATTCGATCCCCTCAGCTGGTTCATATTTATGGCGTGTCACGCCATTTACCATCAGCTATTATTTTCGATCGTTAAAATTATCTTTAGGGGACTCTCTTAGTATAAAATATTTGAAAAAATCAATTTTTTTTTGCAGTTTCAAAAAATTATAAACATTTTCTTCAAATTTTCGTCTCAAATTCCTAAATATTTCTTAAGACTACAGATTTCCTTATAAAATGAAATTTCATTTTGTTCTTTTTCATTTAAAAAAAAGTCCTTCGAGTCTCACAAAATGAAATAAAAGAAAAAAAATTATAAAAATTTCTCAATATCTACTTATTCGAATAACTGAAATTTTATTTTGTTCATTTTCATTGAAAAAAAATTCTTTAAATCTCATAAAATAAAAAAAAAAGTGAAACCTTTTGAAAATTCTCGATCTACTACGTCAGTCGTTCGAACAAATACAAAAAAAATGAAGCAATTATCGGATTTGATTCATTAAAACAAAAAATCAGGAAAAAAAAGCAATTTTCATCCCCTTCACAGTGAGAAAGTCTCTCAACCTGATTTCTTAGGGGAAAATTACATATATATATATATATATATATATTCTGTATGTTCACGAAAGACGAGAATGAATCATGGAGACGAATTAACGTGAAATAGCAGCGGTTGATAGTGATTTAACAAAATGGAGTATGTCAAGTGATTAAACATTTTATGAGATGATAACTCCGCCCTTTCAATAGCCACTATTTATATATATGTCAATAGTAACTACGCCCTTATTTTCTTGAAGAATGTGGACAGAAAAATCTCTTGAAACTTTTGTTGGTCAGTGCCAATTACTCGGTTGTTCAATCTCACAAGAAAGACACTTTGTCTTATAAGTCGTCTGCCTCTCGTATTTCCTGGTTCACAACATCCTCGTTTGTTCTTAAGTGTAACCGCCATTTATAAATTGTGTCCAACTCATCATAGAAGTTTTTTTTTTTTTTTTTTTTTTCAAGAGAAAATCTAGCTTCACGTGTATCTTTTGTGTGTTTATCTTTATTTCCTTCTTTTTTGCTACAAAAACAGTACAAATGATTTTTAAATGAGAAGAAAAAGTTTTAATGGAAATTTGAGGACTGAAAAGCTTCTGATTCTTGAAGAAAATTTTTCTTCGTTGATTTTAAGTTCATTTTTTTCACATTTTAAAGCAACAGCTAAATTTCATTGGTTTGGATTTAAATCGACTTATTTTAAGTTCATTTTTACACATTTTAAAGCTGCAGAAAAATTTCCTTGGTTTGGAATTAAATCGATTTATTTTAACTTCATTTTTACACATTTTAAAGCTGCAGAAAAATTTCATAGTTTTGGATTTAAATCGATTTATTTTAAGTTCATTTTTACACATTTTAAAGCAGCAGAAAAATTTCATAGGTTTGGATTTAAATCGATTTATTTCAAGTTCATTTTTACAGATTTTAAAGCTGCAGAAAAATTTCCTTGGTTTGGAATTAAATCGACTTATTTTAAGTTTATTTTTACAGATTTTAAAGCTGCAGAAAAATTTCGTAGTTTTGGAATTAAATCGATTTATTTTAAGTTCATTTTTACACATTTTAAAGCAGCAGAAAAATTTCATAGGTTTGGATTTAAATCGATTTATTTTAAGTTCATTTTCACACATTTTAAAGCTGCAGAAAAATTTCATAGTTTTGGATTTAAATCGATTTATTTTAAGTTTATTTTTAGACATTTTAAAGCAGCAGAAAAATTTCCTTGGTTTGGAATTAAATCGATTTATTTTAACTTCATTTTTACACATTTTAAAGCTGCAGAAAAATTTCATAGGTTTGGATTTAAATCGATTTATTTTAAGTTCATTTTTACAGATTTTGAAGCTGCAGAAAAATTTCATAGTTTTGGAATTAAATCGATTTATTTTAAGTTTTTTTTTTCAACTTTAAATCTACAGCAAAATTTCCTTGGTTTGTATTTAAATCGATTGAAATATTTGGTGTTTGGGAAAAACTATGTTTTTTTTTCTTCTTTTTATCACGTTGCTCCAAACCTCAAGAATATTCTTATTGAGTTCGAAGCTTTTTGTTGTTTCAAACCAATGTTTTGTTTCGTATAAATTATGTGTGCGTTTGCGTGCAGCGTAATATCAACAGCAAAAAAAAATACTGAAGGGTTTGTACACACGCGAATTGTGGGAGGTGAGCGCTTTTTTTTTTCCCCGAAAAAGAAAATTGTAACAGACTCGCATCGGGAAAAACTGTTTTTACTGGAAAAACAAACAAGCCAAGAAATGCCATGTCCTCGCCTCTCAGCAAGACTTTATTGGTCCACCAAGTACGTTCGCTATACTGCTATATTAGACACGTATTGGATGTGTATAAACGTAGACTTTACGCCTCTCTACTCACAGGATATCGAATTCTACCCATATGGGCAACTTCAACCAAAATTTTTATTTTTTCAATAATAAACAAAATAAAAAAATAAAAAAACAAATCTTTTTTCAATTTTTTCAATTTTCTTCGTTGCCTCGTCGCTCCGAACGATTATTTTTCGAATTGGTGAACAATCACTCATTTATTGTTATATAAGAAAACCATTTTTCTTTGGTTTATTACAACTTTATCGAGCTCAAACATTTTTTTAACAATAAATAAATAGAAAATAGAAATTTAACATTAATTTTGTTGTTGAAATCATTGTTCTCTCGATCCAAAGGTTCTGATGGTCGAAAAATATTTAAAAATTTATCAGAGCAAAGGGAATTCTGTAGATTCCACGGTGGATTTTAATCTTCTGATTAAAAATTCATTATGGGATATTAATAATGGGATTTCAATTGGATTTAAAAGTTCCATGAACAGCCATAATTTGCTCCAATTTTTTGAGGCCTTTCAACAGAGATCTAAGATTAAAAAAAAATAATAAATATTATCAAAAAATATAGATTTTCGTTTAATGAAGTTTCGATCAAAAGACGAATGTTGTAAAAAGTTATAAAAATCGATGTGGTTTTAAAAAAATGGTAGAAAATTTTTGAAAAATTGTTCAAAATAGTGAAATGTTTTCATTTTTTTTTTTTTTTTTTTTTTGAAACGACCGGTACAAGTAAGTTTGGTATCCACGTAATACTTTGAAAATCGTTATTGTGTACTCTTTGCTGACTGCTCGACGGTAAAGAGCACTCGTGAGAATAAGATGAGAAAACAGAGTACAGAGACAATGACTGGCAAAAGTTTATCTTGGTTTTTATTTTGTCTCTCGTTGTGTTTTTTTTGTGTTTATGGTGTTTTTTTTTCTTTCATTTTTTTTTTTAAGTCATCCAAGACTCGTTTGTGGACAAATATGGTCGAGCAAATACATTTAACTTTAATAACAGGTTAGAAAAATAAATAAAACGTTTGGTAGGTGAACGTAAAGGTGTTACTTTCGAGATTCAGTTCGCGTCGTGTCAATTTTTACACAACACGCATATACGTCTCTCCGTCTCATTTGCTCTCTCATAAAACTGTCACCGACAATTTTGCACGTTCGGACGCCAAGTAATTAAGAAAACAAATTAAAAGTGAGGGTGATGTCGTTCTTTTTATCACAGACTTCGTTATACATGAGCGAATAGAAAACCTCTCTGCGTCTCTCTAAAAAAAAAGAAAAAAAAAATAGAAAAACAAGGAGAAACTAACTTCGAGGGCGATTGCCCGCCAAGTAATTTGAAAAGACATTAAAAAGTATTATTCTTTAGTTCCCGTATTTTTATGACGTTCGTAAGACTCATGAAGAAGTAGTGCGTCCCTGTACGTTACGGGGACGTTTAAAAAAAAAAGAAAAAAAAAAGCAGGACTCGTTGGAAAGTTACCAAAAAATCGCAACGAATCTCTCGGGTTTAATAACAATAATAATAACCGTAAATAAATTTTATTTCTCATTTTTTCAAACAAATTATCAAATTTTTTCGTGTATTTTAAAGACACAGCGTCAAAAAATTGCACGAGCCACAAAAACCAATGAGAGAGTGAGACGATTCCCTTTTTTTTTGGCTCATCGAGCAACTAACGTCAGAGAGACTCGAATGACACTGCAAAGGGGTGGTTTTTACAGTTTTTTTCATATTCAGAATTGGATTTAGAGGCTGTGCTGATAATGAGCCAGCTCCGTCATCCACATCGTGATTCGTTTATTGGCTCATTTTTTTTTTCTGGCTCAGGGGACTTGTTTTTATTACGTCAGCAATTACCATCAACGTTGCGGACACGGAGGCTGACGATCGTCAGTTTTATCTCATCGTGCTAACTAATATAGTGCAAAAGTGCGAAGCACAGAGAGAAAGAGATAGAAAGAGAGAGAGAGAGGAAAAAATAGGATCGAAAGAGAAATACAAAAAAAAAAAAAAAATTGGCCACATAATACCGTGGATCGTTTTGCTAACGACGCTGTTATTATAGACGATAACTATACGTAATAACACTCCGTTATACCTCCTCACGTTGGTGATAATCGTTATTGTTTAAATGAAGAATTTTTTCCATTTTTTATTTTTTTTATTTTTTTTTTTTAATTATTAAAAAATTAACATCCGAGTTGCCATAGTCTCTTCGTGTGTGAATCTTGATAATTATCTCCGTCGGCCATTATTAACTTTCCTTTGTGAAAAGCGAAGACTGTCTTAAAATTCATTCACCCTTTTGGCTTTGACAAAAGTTGTTAAGCGTAAAAGTAAAACTTGCATTTTTTATCGACTCTCATCTCGATAAGAAGTTTGTGATTTTGATTTTTATTTCTTTTGGGCTAAGATAAAAGTTGACTGAGGACGTTGCCAAAAGAACTCGCGGAAAAATTCCGACGTAGTTACCCACTTGACGACGTACTTTTTTTCTCCCTCCTATCATTGCTCGAGTTATCAGAACTTTTTTATTTTTTATTTACTGGATTGTTGTAACGTGATAATTTTATGGGGATTTTTTTTCTTTTTTTTTTCTTTTTTTTTTCTTTTTTTATCGGCCTTGTCAATGATCGTGAGCCCAAAAAATTATGAGTTTCATCTTCGTGTCACGAATTTATCCGGCAATCGACCAGCTCAACGGAGATTTGTACTTCTCCATGAATTATGCATTGCGGCGTGTTACCTAACAGCTGCAATTTTCAGATTGCCTCCGATACGTGATCTTTCTTTTTTTTCTTTTTTTTTATCGTGAACTCATATTTATTGGGCGTAACTAAAAACGTGAAAAAAAAATTTAAGGCTAAAAGGTTCACCAAATTTTCAAACCCTTTTGCCCAAGATTTAGAATTCTGCAAAAAGACACAGCAAAATTTCAAAAAATGTTCTTCCAAAAATTGTATCTGATGATTTTGCTGTTACTTTTTATATTCAATCATAATTATGCCGCGTGAACCTCGTTAATACTCTTTATTTAACTAAAAAAATAGTTTCTTTAGTTCACTACCTGTAGCATCGTCCTTCCAAAAGACATTTCATTTCCAAATTGTCCAAAAGACAAGACATTTTATGTCAGTTAATGTTTTTCAATGATTTTTTGTTTATGTAAACATAGATATACACACGACTATTTATTATATATATATAAATACAGATGTATGTATGTTCAAGCGTAGAGTCTAGCAAATCCCATTTGATCCATTTACGAGTTGCTTCCGTTAACCGGTAGTGGCTTGGCTTGTCTGGCACTCGGCCAATTTTCAATCTCGTGTCCTGTTCCTCCTTCTTCTCGTTTCCAGAATCTTAACACGGAAGCCTTTGAAAACATCGCGGTTGAACTCTTTACTCGCAACCCTAAGAAGAAATGATGAAAAAAACGTCTCTAAAAGTTTCATGTTTTGTACACGATCTCTTGGTCTTGTTCATACAACGAAACTATGACTTAACTTTTATAAATAAATAAAAAAAACGTGTTTTCTCATATAATTTATATATTTTTTGTGCTCAAAATCTTGAATTTAAATTATTTTTCCATAACAATACATCGAATAATTTGTGTAAACAACTCCAACCGGAAGCGATGGGTGACTTTAGCGATCTCTAAAATTTGAACGCCCCGGACGAGGTCAATACTTGGTTGGGTGACCGTTTTTCTGGCTCGCGGTTCAATCGCTGCCCAGGAGACAGTTTCTCCGAGGTTTTAGTTTCTGTTAATCAACTTTTTTGCACCGTGTTCCTGATACAAAAGTGTCACAATTAGGAAACAGTGTCGGTGGCCAATATTTGGTTCGAAGCCTGAAAAAAAATGGATTCGAAGGAACAATAGAAAGCGAATTTCATAAACAATTTAATAAACAAAATGAGAAACTCGAATGGACTCAAATAAATTCTCATTCGAATTTACAGAACGATTTCTATTAAAACGAATTACCACCAGATTGATTTTCTTCCATGGGTTCAGTGCATGGTGTAGCGACATGAGAAAGAGACAAAAATGTTGAGTCGTTGAAAATGACTTATCGCCTAGACATCCAAAAGTTTCTTCATGAATCGGAGCTTTTAATAACTTTTTGCAGACACCAGAAGCCTCAAGATTGCTACACGAGAGAGAAAGAGAAAGAAAAAGAGAGAGAGAGAGAGAGAGAGGGAGTAAAAGGGAAAAGCGGAAAAAATTAAGCGTCTTGAGTAGTGAAGAAAAAAAAAGGGGGAAGTAAAAAAAGAAGGAAGATGGCGACTGGTCGTGAAATGGAAAAAACTGAACAGGTACCTGTTCAAGTGTCCTATTTGATGTTTGTCGCTAGATGCTTGATAAAAAGAGTGGTAAGGGTGGTAAAGACGAAGGTTTTAAGGTGTTTGGAGTGCCTGGGGTATCGTACAGTCTATATAAACATATAAACGTGTATATATTTATATTTCGTGAAGTAAAAGCAAAAGGTTTGAATCTATATATATTTTTCGTGCTCATTTAAGTCACATACGTCTTTTTGCTTCTCACTTATATTTATAATCATATATATATATATATGTAAATGGAAAAAACAGCGCATAGAAATGTCGCCAAGAGTGTGTACGACGACGCCCTGAGGCAGAGGCCATTAGACGGCGACAATGCGCACCCTTTTCTCGACTTTTATACGTACTTCCGCCATTACTGCACATTCTATGTCGCAATAAATTCTTTCTCCGTGGGGCATTAAAATTCTTTAAGGGTATGCTGAATACTTACTATCCAACGGGCGAGACGTCGTGGGAGGTCTCTCGTGCACATAACAACCAGAGCACTGACAGAGAAGAACGATATTGATGGTGCTTTACGGAAAAGGGTGCGAGAGAGAGAGAGAGAGAGAGAGAGAGACGAATAATAAGGGAAGAAAAAAAGATGAGTGGAAAAGGAAGAGAGAGAAAGAGAGAGAGAGAGAGGGATGAAAAAACCAAAAGAACCTGACGAGTGGGAGAAGAAGAATTTTAGGGAATCATTTCTCCTACCTTTCCTTCACCATCAACCCCCAATTCCATCATTTTTTACCCCTGCGGAAGTAAATTTTCACATTTGCTCTAAAACATGTTTTCATTCGATGTTCAGACACAAAAAACACATTTTTAAATATAAATCGAGTAAATGTAGTCGATTATAAAAACACCCCATGGAATTTCACATAGATTCAAATTCTCTTTGTTTATTTTCGAAAGCTATTATTACACGTTGAAAATCTGACCCTCCGTGAGTTTAAACTGCATCGTCAATGGACGGATACAAATTCGCATGGATTGTTTTACGTCGTATAGAATTTTATTCAATGTATTCGGCGCTTACGGGGGTTGGTCGATTCGGATAACTTGCACGTGGTGTTTGTACTCGATTTTTTTTTTTCATTTTTTTTTTTTTTTTAGAGCAGAGAGAAAGGGTGAAAAATTAAGGGAGGAAAAGTCGACTGTTGGTCAGACAAAGAGAAACAGCATGTAGATGAACCCTTAACAGGAATTTTCAAATTTATTTCAACCTCCACCCTCTATCAAGGGGCTTCGGAGGGAGGAAAAGTAGCTGTGAAATGTACCACACGTGTGCGAGGCTGTTCAACTTGCATTTGGAAACTGGTAACAGAATGGGAGAGAGAAAGATGAGGAAAAAGAGAGAACCACAGATACAATGTGAGAGAGAGAAAGAGAAAGAGAAATTGAGAAGAAGAGAAAGAGAAAGAGAAAGAGAAAGAGAAAGAGAAAGAGAGAGAGAGATAGAGAACTCTCGTATTACGTTCGCACTCCATTTATTGGAATGGTGTTCGGAGGGGTGTGAACATTCGGCCACACATTACGTTGTACGAGAGTATATTCACTGGCCCGAGGCTCTTCGTACATTGTCGTATATACTCTCTAGTACTCTCATACATTTTCACATCCTCTTCTCCATGTTCTCTCCGATCCTCCCCAATGTGGTGGACATATATATAAATATATATATATATATATATATGAATACATAGATTTTGCATTAAATATCTACATATGCGTGTATAATCGTTTGCATATTCTCAGTCCTCTATTTTCAAATTTAAACCAACAGAAATACTCTCACAATTGTCTACATAAATTTAATAGTTTCACCTTCCAATTGTTTTTCATCGTTTGTTTCGCAAATTAATTCATTTCAATGAAACACGTATTTTGAATATCGTTCCACATATTACTATTAAATTTATTGTCTAATTAATTAATCGAATTATTTCAATGCAGTGAAATCATTCATTAAGAATTATTTTAAGAGCACTTTCTATTTCTCGATCCCAACAGTCATTCGATGCAGGTACTAAATTACGATTCGTTCTCAATTTTATTCCAAAACATTTCTCATTTTTTTTTTTTTTATTTTCGTTTTTTTATTTATTTAATTAGAATTATAAGCTGTTGAGTTCCATAACAGTAAATCATTTTGTTGAGACAATTAAAAAAAAAAAAGCAAAAAAAAATACATTTTGGGTTTTAATGATCGAATCGTTACCAAAAGTTTAGATTATTTTATTTTATTTATATTTATTTAGTTTATATATATATTTAAATTTATTTTATATTAATATTTCTGATGATTGCTATTTTTTTTTAAGTTTTTATTTATTTAAAGAAAGAAACAAATATAAAAAATCTGTCCACGATGGGACCGCAAAAATGACTGACAATCAGTTAATAAAAATACGAACACCAATAATGTCTTCATATTTTTATTTATTTTCGAAGTACGATAAAAAAATCGACATTTTAAAATAAAAATAATTCGATTCGATCCATTTTGCATAGACCGTAATATTTGAAGAAAAACATAGAATTTTGTAAAAAAAAGAAAAAAAAAAAAGAAAAATCGTATCTCAGAAATAAATAGTAAAAAAAATCTGAAAAATAAATTCGAGAGCGTGTGTTTTTTTTTCAAGAAAAAAAATTTCCATGCAAATAAAAAATTAAGAGGATCGAACGTAAATCGATTTAATTGGCGAGAATTGACTCAATATATAAATATAGGAATGGAAAAGTATTCCTCTCGTAAATAGTACATGGAAAAACATTGTTGCGTTTAAAAAAAAGGTCGATCGAGAGTCTATTCGCTTTTGGGTTAGCTGCGAATGTGATAACATAGCTGTGCTCTCGGGCACAGTGCTCTTCGTTCGTGATCTCCTTTTCTATTCGTCTCCGTTTGTCATGACTGAACAATGAACGAGTTCGATCGATCAGAGAAAAAGAAAATGGCAGTGGGATGTAAACGAGAAGAGGCCCAAGTCCAAAGCATGCCGTGAAACTTTAGCCCCCGCATGTATGGCAAATACGTACTCGACCAAAGAGAACCTTTGATCTTTCATGTACATATAGAAATATATAAATACCCATGTGCCCATGGCTATGAACATTGCTCCTGTGCGCATTCTTTCTACGAATAAACGTACACGTGAATACGAGATAACAATTCAAATAGAAATTCCGAAGAATATAAAAGTCTCGTAAAAAAAAAAAAAAAAAAAAAAAAAAAAAAATCCCTCCCCGATTCTCCCCAAAAATAAACTGAACCATAACATTGTATGACTGGTACCGAAACTCCTGAACATCGATCTCGGTTTCAACAATTTGGAGTCCTTGGATATGAGGAAGTTAATGACAAAGTGAGATGTTGGTTAATACAAAGTGGTATTTCGTGCTACTTTGTACATTTTATAAGTAAATAAGTAAATAAATCTTTGACTCGAGTTTAGCAAAGCTTCATATTTTTTTGTGTGTGTGTATAGAGTGTCCTGAAAGTTGAAGCAAAGGAAAGCGCGCGATAGAGTCTCGTCGTTTCAATCTTCATCTCGAATTTCCGATGTTTGGAGAGTCGAAGAGGTTGCGAAGCAAAGCGAGTCGTTAAATATTAACTGTGTACTCAGCCATTTACATTAGTAATGTGGAAGCCAGATGTGTGTACGGTCGAGAGAGACAGAGAGAGTTTTCTTATTCCTGTCTAACTCGTTCGCGTGGGAGTAAATTTGGCTCTTTCAATCGTACTGTCTTTCCTCAACCAGCATGCAAACTTGTGGATAAAGAAAAGCTTCCTACTGTGCAATAAAATCTTCTACCTTAATACAAATAAATATGAATAACTTTTTTTTTTCGGGTGCTCACCCAGAAATCTTCATTATGTACCTAAAAACAAATTGTCGCGAAAGGGGAATGCTGTTAAAAAATATTTAGAGGTTCCTCATCAGCCTCGAAGTTTTCCCATTCAAATAACATTGGAAATATGTTTTCTTTCATTGTTTTTTTATGGATTTCTCAGGTTTTTGTAGAGAATTTGATCAGCTACAAAAACAGTTTCTTGAAAAAAATCGATCCAGTGAAGTGTTTCCAAGTTATTATCATTTGAAGGGAATTTAGAGGAAAATATCTGTTTGAATTTATTTCGCGACTACTCTATTAAAAATAACGAAAAAACTTGAACGTGAATTTCGTAAAATATATATATAGATATTGGATAAACTTTTTTATTTATATAGAACATGGGGCAAAATGGACCCCTGGGGCAAAGCGGACAATCCTAAATTTTTTATATTTGGGGCAAAGTAGGCTCTCCCAAAAATGAAAGAAAGTCAAATTTTTCTTCGAATTTGATCTTCCTTCATTTTTGGGAGAGCCCACTTTGCCCCAAAGCTAAAAAATTTTTAATTGCCCGCTTTGCCCCAGGGGTCCATTTTGCCCCATGTTCCCCTTTAAATAGAGAAAGATGAAATTTTCGAACATCTTTCTCTATTTATATATAAATAGAGAAAGATGTTCGTAAATTTCAGTCTAAAGATTCGACTCGTTGAACGAGGATCCATTTATCTTCAACCCTTGAACTCAAAGCTACTGAAGAGTCGAGACTTTTTGTGCTTTTGGCTCTGATTTTCTGGCATTTTCCAATCCGCCAAATGATGAAAGAACCATAAGATTTCCGTGGAGTAGTTATCGACATTTGGGAGAAAACATTCGACACAAATAGCGTAAAGTAAGAGTTGCCAGATGTGTATACCGGTCTGTGAAAAGGTGTTTTGTTCAGAGCTAAAGTTTGTTTCCATGGGATGTAAATAGTTGATGTTTTGAGATCGATCGACCGAAGGGATCTCTGAATGATTAAGACTCGTGGAAATTTCAGGGGAATCTGGAACTCGTGAAATCTCATTTTTTACTTTGATGGACTGGGGCTCGAAAGTGTTGATTTGAGAGAAAAAAAAAACAAAACAAAATCTGTATTTTCTGAAATTCCATGATTCCAGACTTGTTTACGATAAAAATATGAATCTGTAAGCAAAAAAAAAAAAAAATGTCTCGTTTATACGCAGTGACCCCAACTCACGCGAGATTCGCATACAAAAATAAAAACAACCCAGACAAATGTTCACCCCAAAAATATCGAATTGTTATTCCTTTTGCCTACACGAATTCTCTTGGAATACAAACAGAGGGAAAAAATTTACTTCGATGTTTTGATTCGTAGATTTTTATTTATTTTTTTGTCTACTCGCTCAATAGCTCTTCACACTAAAATGAAGGGACGCGCATCCCAAACAAATAAATTTTACACACAAAAGCTATCGTTTAGCTTTTGTCTCGTAAGAAAAGACAGTCAACTCTCGAGAAACGAAAGCAAATTTTGCCTCCATCAAACTTACGCTCTTTCACACCCCTTTACGCTTTTTGTTACTCAGCTTTCAGAATGGACATTGTCTTTACATTTTCCTCAATATACAGGCAAGACTAAGAAAAAGTCGAGTACCTACAAATTTGATAAAATCAAGGATAAAATGCTTTGTAATTAATCAATTTTTTCAAATTCTTATTTTTTTCTCAAATTAAATCACATTAAATCAAAAATTGTTATTTTATTTCCAATATCTATTCAAAACATCGAACCAATCTAGTTAATTTCTGGTTTCAATTAAAAACTGCGAAAAAAGAACGACGTTCATTCAATTTAATCAAAATTAAATATTTCCTTCGGTAAATTAAACCCTTCAAATCGCATTAAAAGTTGGTTTTTTTTTAAGGGATTAAATATTGCCCCATCTCTTATAGAATTCGTATGAAAAAAAAACTTTATAATACCATTAAAAAAAAAAAAAAAAAAAAAAAAAAAAAAAAAAAAAAAAAAAAAAAAAAAAAAGTTCGATCATTAAATTCTCTATCATTAAATTGATGATATTTGAATATTATAAATCACAAAAGTACATTGCATTTTATTACTAATTAATTTCATTCATTCGAAGTAGGATCCACTCGATTTCTTGATGGCAAATTAAATAAAACGAAAACTATTTTATTTTTACTTAAAAAAAAAAAAAAAAAAAAAAAAAAAAAAAAAAAAAAAAAAAATTGGAGTCATATTTTAGGTTTGAATTTTTTTTTTTTTTATGTACTGATGAAATACTTTTGTGCTGTTGAATTATTAAGGCTTGATATCAGACTGAATAACCCATATTTGTATTTTTATAAAATTCGCTCAATTTTACGGAATTCCTTTTGTGCTACTGAGTGGAAACTGCAGAGAGAACGATGCGGAATAAGATGAAAGTTTGAAGCTTATGGCCGAGGTGAGAATATAGAGAGAAGAAACAAGAGGAAGAGAGTGATAAAGAAGGAGAGAATGAAAGAGAAGGAGAAAATGAGATGAAAGGCATCTCGAAATACTTAACGTGAAGACACCCTTAACGAAGTTCACACGCGTTTCGTTATCGATGCAATATATATAACACTTTGTGCTATAGATGTTTACTTTCTATGGAATATCTTGGCATACATGAGTATGTTTCAGGCTCAAAAGCATACTCAGCAAATACGTGATCGCTGTTAACATTTTCTGAAGTATATATAAAATATTCAAATTTCGTTCGAAAACTAAGGCTTTCCATGATCCTGTTAATATCGATAAATTTTCCAAACTATACAACATTTATGCACAGGGTTAAAGTGACTTCGTTCCAATTATTTCGTGACACCATTTTCTCAAAATTACTATAACATTTTATTTAAGGAGTTTCGGTACAAGCGACGAAATGTAACAATTTTATTCAAATTTCTACAGTACGTTCTTTGACTTATCCTAAATATGTCCTCCGAATTTCAAAACGATTGTCTACACCGTTTCCACAAAATTCTCAAATGAAAAGTCACTTTTTAACACAGAGACATGCCTACGCTGTCCCTAAACTTCAGTCGTGTGCATGAAACAATACGAAAAAATGTAAAAAAGGTTAAAAAAAACTGTCAAACCACTAAAAATATCATGACAATTATGACACCAGAAAATTAAATAATTCGTCTACATCGTTTATTAATTATTCATTTTTTTGTCAATGAAAACGATCAATTTTTCAGTAATCATGGAATTTTTGTACGAAATTTTGTTGTGTCCAGTTAGCGCTTTGCTTGAGAACAATAGAATTTCCCTCCCTGATTCTCCCCAAAAATAAACTGAACCATTACATTGTATGACTTGTACACCAAAACTCCTTAAGGACTTGGTGAAAACATTGTGCAAAAATATCGAAACAAAAAATTGGAACTTCGAGATTTAAAAAATTGAAAGAAGTCAATGTTTTATCGACGAAATTGATTCTAAATCAAAATCGCAGGAAAACGTGAATCTATTTTTTTTTTTTGAGATTCTACGTTCAGATAAATTTATTTCCATCCTTTTTCCAATAAAAGTAAATTCTCAAAGTCTCAGATTTCACGATCGATTTGGATGAATATCTCCAACTGATTGCATTGAGTTTTTTGCAGTCAAAACTTTTCTCTCATTTCGTGACAAGAAAATTATTCAAATATTGACAAATAAATAAAAAAATTGACACCTGGGTTCCATTAGGAAAAAAAAAATTTGAGGAGTAATTTTTATAATGAAGAATGATTCATATTTCCTGTGAATAATTATAACAATGTTTTGTCTTTCGAATTCTTCATTGTTGACAAGCTTAAGGATGACGTATTTGCGTTGGATGAAAAAAAAAATTTACAAAAGTAAAAAACAAAAAAAAAAACATTGAACGATAATTGAGGGTCAACAGCTGCAACTCTAATTTTGTAGTTTCGAGGACGAAAAATGGTGTGTCATGTGAGAGTGTGCATCGCGACCGAGGGTTGGAAATACATGCAACTCACGTAACCGGAAGTGGAGGGTTTCGAAATAATGATTCCACATTCGCTTTTTCCCATACGACATGATATTTAAAAACAGCACGAAGCACAGTTGATATTTTTTGCTTCGTTTTCCCTCCATGTTCATCGAAAAATACTTTATTTTTCATGTACGAGGAATTCTGAACAAAATCGTTCATTTTTCGAGTCCCATTGTATTTTTTATGGTGTTTATTTTTTTTTAAACATAAATAAACACATTTCAATTGAATTCCATGATTTACGAATAATTCAAAGTGAAAAAAAAATGCTCTAAAGTCTCGAGAGAATGAAAAAAAAAAAAAAAAAAAAAATCTTGAAATAAAAAAAAATGACAATTGATTCGAATTCATTTTGCAACCAACAGAGTCCTTTGTGTAAATAATGGAAAATAGAATAGTAAGCAATATCATTTCTCCTTCGATATTTCATGTTTTTTTCAGACTTTTGTCAAATCGTTTATTTCTTTGTTTGTTTAGTACGGTTCGAAGTAATTTAATACGATTCGCTTGATTTTGTATCGGTTGAAATTTTATTGACATTGCGAGTTCCAAAGGGTAAGGGTTTTGTCGATTGTGCATGTTACATTAAAGCAGGATACGTTGTACTTTCGAAGGATTCTTGTGTGTACATAACGCGTCACTCTTTTTTATAACGAAAGACTTTTTTATTGATAGAATTTATCTGACGAAGAAAATACTATTTTTGTGGTTAATACATTTTTACATGTATTTGTGTATGGCTCAATCGCAAGCCTGGGTGAAACGCAGCATTCAAAACGGTGAGGTTTTTCTTTTACTCTCTCTTTCTCTCCCTCTCTTTCTTCCTTTTTCTTTCTCTCTCTATTTCGTTCTCTCTCTCTCTCTCTTTCTTTCTCTCCTTCTCTTTTTTTCTCCCTCTTTCTTCTCTCTTTCTCTTTTTATTTCTTACTTTCTCTCTTTTTCTTTTTCTATATCTCTCTATTCCTTTTGCTGCTTGTTCGTATCTTTCCGGTGAGCTTCCGGTTGAGAAGCTCTTACCGACCCATGAATATCTTAGCCCACATAAATCAGACCAGGACATATATAAAATTCGTATTTCCCAAGTATAAAGCTACTCGAGTTTTCGCGCAGCACGTTTCGAGAGTGCACGTGACACGCAACCTGCTTATTTCCGCGATGGAAAAGGAATATATAAACTAAGGGGCCTCGCATAAACTCCAAACTCCTCGAAACACGACAATCTACGACTGTCCGGGTTTAACCACGATTTTCATGACAAAAATCTACACCACTCCCCCACTCTTTCCACCCTCTTTCCACCCTCGCAGAGTTACCTCGCGTGTTACTATTCTATTTCATTTTATTTCCTCCGGGCTCGATACTGTTACTATACATTTCAACGTACTTTCTTTTTTTCTTTTTTCATTTTTTTTTGCTGCGACGAATAATTAGTACGAACTTTTAAGGGATTTTTCGTAATGTGGTACATTATAAATTTCATTAAATTCAATGCAAGTCTTTGTTTCCCAATGGAATTGTATTTTACGAGAAAAAAAATTGTGTTTTCATGCATAGAGCAGAATTCTTGTCAATATGTCGAAATTTTTTAATAAATTCTCGCTGTCAATCTTCAAAAAACCATATTTTATTTCCAGGAAAAATGTGTGCTGACGAAAATTAATTAAACAAAGAATGTAAATACATTATTCGTCAACTTAAAAAAATATTAAGTTCGACTTGGTTTATTTTTCGAAGAGTTACATCAATTCGAGGAAAAAAAAAACTAATAAATTTCTATAAACAATCAAGTTCCCAAAGAAGAAGAACAGAAAAAAAACCGACAAAAATCAAAAAGATTTCTTACACCGGATTTTACAACACGTGAAATTTGTATCCAAATGAAAAATTGATTCCATCATCGTCCATTCATCGAATAGGGGAACATGGGGCAAAATGGACCCCTAGGGCAAAGCGGACTATTCAAAAATTTTCATTTTTGGGTCGAAGTGGGCTCTCCCAAAAATGAAGGAAAGTCAAATTTTTCTTCGAATTTGATTTTTCTTTATTTTTGGGAGAGCCCACTTTGCCCCAGGAGTCCACATTGCCACATGTTCCCCTAAATGAAATTTTTATTACTATAATTATTCATTGATCCATTAATTAACTATTTCACTGAATTCCACCTGGTCAGCGTTATCAGAAATTTAGAAAACGTTGTTCCCACTCAACAATTGATACACAAACCAGTGCTTGGATAACCGGTCACCCAACCAAGTACTAATCTCGTCCAGAGCTCCTAAATTTTCTCAATCTTCTTCCTTCCTCAGTAATAAATAATTTCTTTTCTTTTTTTATTTTTTTTAAATTTTAAACCAGCATGAAATTTGATCAGAAGAAAATGATGATTCCTACGATATCAATTCTCCTAATTAGTATTTTTCGATCGAACTATAATTCAAAGCTGGCTTTATTTTAAGCCAATATAACTCCGTTATTAGCAAAGCCAATGATACATTAGGCTCATCAGATATTTGTATTAAATATATGACGATATATTAGCACCAGTGGAATTAGCCACTGCATATTTGGTCCTGGTGCGTTTGCAAGTACTGTATTATAATGAAAATGTTTCATCGATAAACAATGATCAGGTGCATTACCGCTAATACCTGTACTCAGGATATTGCTGCTGCTGCTGTTGCGTTGAGTTCAGATTACATCCTTTCAACGCTACAATGGAAATTTACATATCGATCCTCTGTTCAGGAAACATGTGAGAAAAGCTTAATATTCCAGATCATTTATAGAGGGTGTCCTATTTTAGATAATCCATGCAAATATTTTCAAAAGTTGACAATTTCTAAAAAAGTAGAGCTTTAAGGTCAACTGCAGGGTCAATTTGGGAGTTGCCATCAGAAATGTCATCTTGAAATCTGACAAATCTTGTCTGGAACCCTTTTTCACAAATTGTCAAATTACGAAGATATTTGCATGGATTATCTAAAGTGGGACACGCTGTATATAGGGGAACATGGGGCAAAATGGCCCCCCTGAGGTAAAGTGGGCTCTCCTAAAAATGAAGGAAAGTCAAATTTTTCTTCGAATTTCATCTTCCTTCGGTTTTGGGAGAGCCCATTTTGCCCCAAAAATAAACTTAGTTGGATGGCACGCTTCACTCCAGGGGGCAATTTTGCCCCATATTCTCCTAAATAATTTGGTTGCTCCAAAAATGGGTTTAAATTTATTTCGTAAATATTTTACGAAATATTTGTTTTATTTTATTTTTCATAAATGTTGTTACCAAAAATTGGAAAGAAATCATTTCTGACTTATTCGAAATGGAAATTTCTCTGATTGGAAGAATGAAAAGAGATTTACAACAACAATAAAAAATAAATAATAAAAAATGTATATATATATTCTAGGGCTTGGCTTTACGTAAATCTTGTGCGACATATGACGAGACATGATTTGACAGACGCGTGTCTCGTTACGTATTCGCTCACGAATCATTCCATCTACCAACTTTTTCCACTACGGCTAGTTATTTGCGAGCCAAAATAACCATCGATTTTGTATCATTTTCCACATCCTTTCCATCACGTTCGTCTGCTATGAAATTTCTATAGTTATACAAAATACATAAATGGCTTCGTAAAAGCTGAAAAATTTCAAACTTTTCTCGTCATTTCATATTCGTCAGATTTTTTACGGACCAATACTCCCATTACTCGTGTCACATCGAAGGAAATACATGCGTCAAGCCAAAAAAAAAATAAGTTCGGGATAACGAGTCCTGGCTAATACTCATTTTTCCCATTTCGTCGACAGGCTAAAAATTTTTAAATCACAACCATTTCTTTTGTAATAATTTGATATCTAGTCATAATAAAAAAAATATGAAGTGAAAAGTTCAAAATTCCACGATGTTGTATTTTCATCAACATTTTTAGCTGCCCAGTCCCCATTTTTCAAGCGATTTTAATGTACCAACGCTTATTTTGTTCCTAGAAAAATTCTCTACAAATCCGTTCCATTGATTTTATTCCGAGCTCCATCGTTACAGTGTCATTCCGGTTGTTTAAACGGCAAAGAAAAATTACTTCACAAACAAATCGCTGTGGTCTCTAAATAATAAAGCCCAGAAAAAAATCAAGGTGGTAAATTTGTAGAGAATTTTTTGCGGAAAAAAATGAGCGGTCATACATCAAAATCCTTCAAAAAATACGGATTATACGTCCAAAAATGTCGATAAAATTTTGACATTTCACATTTAATAGTGAATATTTCCGCAAATCTGTCGTTATAAATATTTTCCTAAATTAATATGACATGCTGCGCATATGTTGCCAGATACGTGAAGATTTAAGTGACGCCAAAAAATTATTTGGGGTCAAAATGACCCAGTGTGTAAAGGAAACGTTAAAGTAATAAAAAAAATTATAGTATTTGCACAAAAAAATGGTAAAAAAAATATGTTGACGTTGTTTTGATCCTGAAAAAAAAAAAAAAAAAAAAAAAACAATAATGATTCCTCGTTAATCTCATGGGGTCAAAACGGTCAAGGAAATATTTAGATCGTTACACAATAACATTTTGTTGGGCATTCACGTAGATTCGTGAGTTTAGTAGTTCGTGCGTGGTCCGGAAATGGAAGTATTAGAGGTTGCGGTAAAAGTTGTGGTGCGGATGAGATTAACGTAAGTTTTTCTCTTCCACTTGCGTAGTTTTTCGACATCAGAGTCTGTCGAATTAACTTCGATAAATGTCTAGTCACGCGAATTTCAGGAACTGGTAATTACTGAACGTCGATAGCAGTCGACGAAGTCTGGAAGGTTCCAGCGAGGTTTGAACGCTGTAGTTTTTCATGATCTCTGCATTTCAGCCAAAGCTCTCGTACACATTTATTTTTGTCACAGTGGTCGAAGATTATCTCGTAGTCTTGATTCAGCTCGTGCGGATGATTGCCACCCTTTCGTATACGGGCAATTTTCGTTTGAGGGTTAAATAACGATGAAGAAATCGTTGAGTCATGAACCATGATGGATTCCATGGGAATGGCGTCTCGAATGGTTCGTCCAAATGGGCAACACAGAACCGTTTTCGATCGATGAGCTTAGGAGTGATTGATAGTTCGTTAACTTCTGATCAACCGGAAGCTGCAGGGTCTTTTTTTTTTTCGTGCAATTGCCTAATGTTTGATATTTTATTATGCGTTTCCTCGTCTCGGCCAATTGACCTAAATCCTTCCCCATGACCTTTTTTTTCCCCCTAGTTCTTTAATCCAGAGACAAACCTCTGTTTCGAAATGATTATTATTCGTATGAACATTCGTTTTGGAAATTCATGTTCTCCGGTACATTTGCTCGAATCCGCTTGCTCGGAGGTCTTTGTTGACAACTAAATACAGACTCCACCCACACTGATTATACATCCTTCGCCGAGAAACGGTTTCAGGTTTTTTGTCATTCGTCCTGAAACGTATATACACCGAGGACTTTTGTCAACGAGGATGATCCTCGACATTCGGTTAACGCATGTCAAAGCACAATACGGTCTACGGTTTTGTCATGGGTATAAATGCGCCCAGAGAGAAAAACGTTGTTAGTTCTCTATGAAGTGATTATATGAACTCACTTGGGAAAAGCCGAAAGCCTATTACATTCAGAACACACGAGACCCATCTCACGACAGATCGAAAGTTTTTTTTTTTTTCTTTCTCGTTTTACTACTTGGTGGATGCTACCAACCATTTCCCTCAAAATGTTGTATAACCCTCGACAACATGAGACTTTTTTTTCTTCCTTTGTTTTTTTTTTTCATTTTTTTTTTTTTCATTTTCAACTTGTACCAATGTCCCGAGGATATGGATTCTCCGATTTCTCGCTTCGTATTCTCTCGTTTTCCTCTCGTTACCCGTTTGTCATTTCGTTCTCGGTTCTCGACTGTCGCCCTCCAATTACTTACACAAACATCAACGACATACAATCCTCTCTTCCCTCCTGCCACGTGCTTCTATTTTTTATATACATTCACTATTGAAATCCTCTTACGAAATTCCTCGAAATCTCTTCATTATATTTTTCAACTAACGACCACCATAAGACTTTCCTCTGTATCGTACTAATAATGCAGAGTTTTTATTTGTCAGATTATTCATTTGCAGCGTTTTTCTTCAATATTTTTAACGCAACTTTGTTTTTATAACAATCCTAACAATCCTCAGAGTTCGGGATTGAAAAGCTTACGGATTTTGTCAAACGAATGGAAAAATCGAACGTTGCATGATAGAAAATTGACGATAAATTATATTCTCGTAGGAAAAGAGCATTTTACAAACAAGAGAATGGAAGAAAATCGTATCAAGTTCCTAAAAATTGACAGGAACATCGATGTCACAAGTCCTAATTAAAATCTTCCCCTTGATGGAATATCCGATGCGATTATTTTATTCGAAATGTTACCAATTGATGAAAATATACAGTAAAAAAATTTCTAATGGTTCATAACCTTGAATTGAACACAAACTGGATTTTTTGTTTGTTATAAATAGAGATTCAACATTTTCTGTGCTGAATAAGCTTCGTTCGCTGTAAACGCGTACTCTCTGTACAATTTTGATTGTAACGATGTTTGCTCCTCACTGGCTATGCTTCGAAATTCCCTTCAAAGTATCGCGCTCGAGGTGATTTTCCACATTGCGTGTTTCGAGCCAGGATTTCATACTATTTTTCACGTTTTTTTTCTTCCGTGTTTTATCTTTTTTCATCTTTCTATTTTGTCCTATTTCTCGGTTTCTCTTATTCTATCTGTTATTTCGTGAAACATAAGAGATCTCGGATGCTGGCTGACACGTTGGATGCCACCGAGAGACGTGTGAACAGTCAGCCTGTATTTTGCCCCCATCTAGTTGCTGTTTTACTTCGTTGATGTCTGCTCCGACACAGAGCAACCATTTCAATCCGAAAGTTTTCGCCTCTGGCTAGTTCACTCAAATGCTCCAGCAAAATCTTCTACTATTGAGAAATGAGAGGAAAATAAAGGAAGAAGGAGAGCGAGTTGGGAGAGAGAGAGAGAGAGACTGCGAACGAGGAAAATTCTGAGCTCTTCGCTCCTGCTCTTGTCTCATCTCGTACATGCGGAAATATTGAAACTCTGTGGTCTATATACGATCTTTACCCTTCGGCACACTTCACTTCGCAACTTGTAATATCTTCCTGCAGCTCCCCATCGTTGAGCTTTCCTCTTCGAAACAAATCCTTTACTCTCTGCTTTGTGTCTCTCGCTCGCGTGACACTCCAATATCGATATGAACGATTTTTCATTTCATCACATATCGTGTGTCAATGAAAGAGACTAAAAAACATTTTGTCGATTTCTTGAGTGATGAGACTTCGTCTAAAAAGTGGATTTTCATTTGAGAATAAAATTCACTTCTCGAGAGACCTTCGTAGTGTAAATTTGATTAAAAAAAAAAAAACTGTTGATTTTCATGATTTTTTTTTCACTATTTATCAATGAAATTTGACAATCAGGTCGATTTTTCTTATTCATTTGAGTGAAAATGTCGATTTTTCTACGATTTCCAGAAAGAGAAATGTTCCACAACTTTGTAATTCCGCAAAAAACGCTTTTAAGAAGATTGGACCTTTTTTTTGGTTTTAAAATATTTTTTATAAACCTCTGGGCCTCGACTGGTTAATTTCTTAGGTTCGTTACTCTCCACACATTAAAAGATATATGACAAAAGTGTGTGTTTCTGGAGTAGGGTCGTACTCTACGTGTGTTAACTATGCCTTTGGAAGCTCGAGCCACTTATACGATCCTCGAAAATTTATGGTAAATATGGTTAACCACATCAAACGCAATATGTCCGGTCTAACAAACTCTCTCGTGAGAGAAAGAGAGAGAGAGAGAGATAAATATATAGGTCGCTTTGGTATCAAAGTGCTCAAAAGCGAGGTAAGTTACACACTCGGTTCGCGATGGGAGAAAACAGTGGAAAGTGAAAGGAGAGGTTAATGTTGAAAGCCACACTGTGTAGAAAAGGATAAATAATCTAAAGATATACACAATGTCCTTAAAGTCTCCATCTAAGCTTTACAAGAAAGAGAAAGAGAATGAATGAATGAATGAATGAAACAGTTTATTATGCCCTGAAACGAGTTTCGTGAGCAAATTTACAATAATAACGGATCGATACAGTGTTGTGTAACTTAAACTAATTAAAACTAAGCCTACAACTAAGAGAGAGAGAGAGAGAGAGAGAGAGAGGGAAAGAGAGATTGATCGATTGTTTGATTATTTATTTATTATGCTCTGGCAGGCCACGGAGCAGGCAGAAAATCCATTTTGAGGCCCTTCAAGTGCAAAAATACAGAAAACATATAGTGAAAAAAAAAAACTATATAAAGCAAAGTAAATAAATAAAACACGTAAAAACGCAGTGAGCGCGAAAAAAGAGAAAAAGATAAACGCAAAAACGCGAAAGAAAGAGAGAGAGAGAGAGCTAACGAAATTCTGAAGCAAAAATGACAAAATTCCATTTATTTTCGACGAGCTCTGTTCGAACGAAAAAATAATAATTGATTAACCAGTGCAAGGAATGCGATGAACGAGTATCACATCTGTCAAAGTGGCACGTGATCGTTCGGCACATCCAAATGTTTGTTCTCCTGATCGGTGTACTTAATTGGTCAGAACAAATGAATTGAAATCTAAAAATTGGGCAAAACAGGTGGTGTGACATTCGGGACATCCTATATGGAAGGGTTGCTTTATAAAATAGAGAATTTGAGGAGTAACGGTTGTAAAGTGCGATGGAGCAACATGTGTGCCTATCCATTGAGTCTACCACATCAAAAGCTCACTTGGTTGAATCTCTTGTGTGTCTGAACTCTAAAGCACTGTACAGAGAGTACTACCCGAAGCTGAAAAGCATATTTGTCACATAGGATGACCATTATCGGAGTTCATTATGCGCGAGGTCTTCCGTAAGATGATCTTCAATAAAGTTGAGGTTGTGTCTCAACCCTTGGAGCGGATAGCATCTCATTTCCCGCTCGAGTGTGATATAGCAAAACCTTCTAGCAAAACGTCGCCCTCTGGTGGCCATTTTCTTGCCTCTTGTATCTCGTTACGTATAACATAAAACCCGATTCCTCTCTTTGATCACGAATTAGCCATGAGGTCTTCCAATTAAAGACGAAAAAGAAAATCATCTTAATGATTTCATCATTTATTTATATAAATCAAAAAATAATAACAATTACTCCAACAACCATAATTATTACGATAATAATAATAATAATAATAATAATAATAATAATAATAATAATAATAATAATAATAATAATAGTTATTGTGATAATAATATGATTCATACAATCATCAAGAATTCGAAGCAGACTACATCATATTTAGCCACATCATTATCCAAAATTATTGCGGTGTCCATCATGGTGTAACGCACATTTTCACCGTCCATGCTCTTTCAGCTTAAAACCGTCCAGCAAGGCAAATGAATTTTCCTACAGTGACATAACTTTCCATATACATTTTGGGCACATACAAGCCGGAAATGAATGTTTTGACTGCACAAAATCGATCATCGTGCGTTACTAACGAGGGGTTTACTTGCGAGGCTGTAATTGGCAGAAGTTTGTCATGGGTGTGTGCATTAGTGACGATTCTACGAGCTGTTATGATAATTTTTTAAAAATTCGAACAAGTTCTACGTCATCTGGTCTTTTGTCATGTTCGACATCGATTTTGTTTTTTAATTTTGTTATTATTATGACCAACGTATACAGTGAGACGTTTCCGGCCAATTAAAAATCCCGTTTTATTCAGATTTTTATTGATTTTATGTCTAGTCTTCTGTTCAGACTTCGTACAGAAACTTTTAAAAAGTTGGGGGCTCAGAAATATTGCGGAAATGTATGGTGCACGCAATTGGCCAACCATCAACCTTCTCTGGTTGACGGATTAGTTTGGAAATTTCATATTTTTCATTTCAAAGATTAATGCAATGGTTATCAGAAGGTTCTAGACAATGATTTGAACTCAATGATTTCGTTGGATCGAAAGTTGATGTATTTATTTCTAAAAATGGTCCCTATTCATTGATGGGTTCCTAGAAATCATAAAATAGTACGATCCACTGCCCGGTCATTTTTCAGCTATTCAAAGAAGGGCATACTTGTGAAAAAGGAAAAAAAAAAACATAGTTCCGTTGGTTATAACACACCCAGACGGTACGAGTACAAAGGTTTTCCCACCAGACAGCATAGGAAACGAGTTTCGTGTCATCCGGCCACGCGTATATATTCGACTATTTTGCAGTTACGGGTTATTAGAGAAGGCATCGAACAACGCGACGACTGCGGTTGCCGATAAATAATGAGCTTTTTTTTCCGTTTCGGTACGAACACACTGAAAAGGGAGACAAGAATACAGAGGAACCTGCAGAAGCCATACAGATCCTATAGGAGTTTTATGCCGTATGGGGTTGAGGGTTGTAACGCCATATGACGATGATGGCGTCCGGAATGAACGCTCCCCCAAACATCATCCGTTGATGATCGTTCTATACGTAATTGTTGCTGTAGTATGATGAAATCTGTGTGCTACAAAATGTGCTATTACTATTGTAATCGCTATCCGCATATACACAGTGAATTCTGAGTTCCAATACCCGAGACTTACTCAGACCCACGAATTCTGCGGTCCATTATATTCGTTGAAAACATCATGATTTTGCTGTTGATTCCATACACAGTTGATTCTGGAAGTCATGTTCCATAGATTTTTAGAACTTCCAACTTTGTTCGAAAAGAACGAACACTAAATGTTGAAGGTCTTCTTGGAAACTTAAAATTCAAAGCAGGCAGCATTCGTGCGAAAAAGTTCGAAAGATTGTAAGCAATTGGTCATTCAATGATTTTTGTCTGAATTAATAACTGTAAATCATAAAGTTCTGATGAAATTAAGGGTCGATGAAGCAACTTGGAATATCCTGTATACGGATGGATTTTAGGGTAGCCCAAGCAGGTATAATGATCGGATCCGGTTGGTTACTCACGGCACGAATTAAGTGGTCACAAATGGTTACGCAGGACGTATCACGCTATGAGGACATTGGCCAAGGACTTGCACGTTCTCTCTATGCCAGTGATGTACGTTGGTAATTGGGTGGAACGTAGGCCACACCAACCACCACGTCCATATACGATCCGTAGTAACATCCGGTCTATGGATTTTGTGATCCCTTGTACGAAAATCCTACTACATCCAGTAGCATTTTTCCTGCTGAGTCCTTTTCCATCAAACAACGACTATGGCCATAAAAAAAAGCTATTCATTCGACAATGAAAGTCAATGGGAACGATATCCATTTATTTAGCTACACCAGACGACACGATCAGTAGGTTGAACCAACAAAGGCATAGGAAAAGTTATTCAATGAATACATTTACCAGGTATTAACATAAAACAACTTTAATTTAACAGCATATTCGTTGAATAGCCTGACGACAGGTGCTTTAACTTTAAAAACGTACTTGGATAACATCCAATACGTGGGTTGGAGGGACTGGCATGTCTGTTGATAATTGATTGACTCGATAGTTCAGAAGTAGATCACAATTTTCTAGTAAAAATAACTAAATCCAGTTTCATTCAATTGGACTAAGTGAAGTGCAGCATTTTAGAAAAATATATTGATAACCTATAGATACTCAACGTGTCATACCGACCAGACTCTATTATCATGGTCTATTGGATTGAAAGGAATAAAAAAACTAGAAAAAACAAACTTCCTCCGACCGGATAGTTTGATAGATAGCTCTTGAGGGGTGAGGTTCGATCTCTATTGTCCGCGTGTGCATGGACCGGAGACGAAAATCCTTTGGGGTTGAGCATTCTCTGCGAAGCTTGGTCTAGAGAAGATCCTGAACTGACCTAAGGAGCTATCGACTTCCAATAATTTATTGCTCAGCCACAAAATCATCGCAACCGTTTCTTTTTTCTCTTCTTTTCATTATCCTTTTACAAGAGAGTCTCAGGATAAATCACCATTTTGTGGATACGTAGAATAATCGGCACGAGAATTATTGAGTTATTGGAGGTTGGACGAAAGTGGAATGATATGTACTTTCCATTTTTTTTTTTTTTTTTTGGCGTTATATTCGATTTTATGGGTTTGTCATGATTGAAAGGGAACTCTAGGGAGTTCAGTTGGCATATATAAGGGCCTATTATCACTGCTGGTACCCTGTGATGACGAGGTATCGTCGTCTAGGGAACTCTGAGGACAAAACAAGTTCACATGACGATATCCGTCCCGTTGTACGTTTCTATATACAGGGTGTCCCAAAAGTGTACACTAGACTAGATTTAACGGCTAGTTCCTTCATTTGATTTCAACCAGAAAAGTCCTTAACTTATTTGTCCTCCGAAACACCTTTATTGAGATATTAATTATTTACTTATCGTCAGTTTGGGACGTTGGTAAGAACTACCCTCGAGCTACGGTTATAAAAAAAGTGGGAATGGCTTCCCCCACTCTTCACTGACGACGAACCTCTTCCCGGATTGGCTGACGACTCTTTATTGAATATCTTGCTACCAAGGCATCGGAGAAAAAAAATCATAAGGACTTATCTTTTCAGAATTGCAAAATCTATCCATGCAGCCACATAAATTTGACATATTTTGACAGTGAGTCTAAAGACACTCTTTATATCATATACGTGCGTACATATCTCTAGTTAATTCGGGGAGTACGAGGAACGTGTTAACGAAAATCCGTACACAACACGTACCTACCACTCGTCCCTATAAATGTTGGTCGTCTATATGTTGCTGGTATACGTAGAGAGGCCTATAATTCGTTCCGCACATGTGCGCAAATCTAATGGCATTGTAGGCGTCGGGGAAGCGAGGGATAATATGATCGGTTGGTCCTTCTGGTGCCTACTGTCGCTTTTGGGGTTCCCAATTTCCACTGGCAACAATAGTCCTCGTCTTATTCATGCACTTCTACAATCTCTCCTAATCCGCACGCATTTGAGACAAATAAATTTAATCCGTAACAACGCCCTCGTACAACGATTTTTATGTTTGCTATTCTGTTTTTATTTAAGAGGGTAAATTCCATTGAGATTTTCCTGAAATTCGATTGAAGAACTTTTTGTTGAAGGAAAAAAAACGATTGAATTTTTTCGGATTTTTATATATAGCTCATCAACTTTTGTTGACGTTTTTTTTGTTGTTTCCAACATTCTTAATGGACTTTTCTTTTTTTCTATTGTTGCTTCGATAGAAAACTTTTCGTATCAATTTTTCAGTGTCTTTGGCATTCAAAGTAAACCTTCACCTGACCATTTGTGGAGTTTCTTCTTATTTTTCTATGTACTTTTTTCAATTCTTTATCGGTTTTTTTTTTTTTTTTTTTACTTATTGTAGTAATCTAGTTACATTGAGAAGCTCTCCTCGTGGGTTCGCTTAAATTCCTTGCGAAGCTCTATATTTTGCTCAAAGCGCTCCCGTGGCTGCGATTACGACGGAAAACTTTGAAGGCCTCTCTCTATCTCTTTCTCCACATTCTGTCGCTCTCTATCTATACATATATATATATATGTTTATGATACCAGTAAATGATACCTCCCAAATCCCAAATAATCGTCAAGCCTTATTACCTGTGGGGCTAACTTTCTCGACCAGATTTTCTGTACAGCCCTTATTCTACTTCTGAGCTTTTCCTGCTCTTTCTTTATTCTTTCTTTTTCTTCTCACATATAAATTCATTCACACTTTTCAATATGCACATCCAGGCTCCGGAACGCTTCATTACAGACTCGTTTGGGTTCATTTTTTCCAAGGAAAAAATTCACAAAGTTTGTTCAAATGTTGATAAAAATGACATACAATTAAATTTTTTTTTAATTTCAATGGTTTGTCAAAAAAAAAAAAAAAAAAAAAAAAAAAAAAAAAAAAAAAAATCATACGACCCCCTTAAGGGGGTTAAGAAACTTATTTCCGAAAATCCTGCCAACAATTTCGATGGTCGTTTCGTCAGAAAAAAAGATATCGAGTATTTTTGAAGACCAAAAAAATCGAAAATTCATCACAATTTTATGTTTCAAAAAAGTTCATTTTTTTAATAAGACTCCGGAAGATTCATCTCACAAAAAAACTACATTTTTAAACCTGAATTTTGGTCCATCAAATTTTTTAGAAATGGTGTAAAAATGTCTACTGACGAATATTGATAAAAAAAAATTTGTAAAACGTGAACGATTCAGTGATCTGTCAATTTTGAGTGAAACGCTCCATATATTCAGCGTATGCGAGCATATATGTTAAGGCCATAAATATTTATATGTGCGGCGTATATCTTTCGATTCTTACATTGACATGTAAAGAATTCATAACACGCCACAGTAGCTCTTTACATTCGATGTATGCATCGGTTACCTCCATAGTGAACACGTCCAAAGAGCCATACACGATATTGTTGAATTGTAACATAAAAACGTACGTAGAATGCATGAGCCATGGTCCAAGAGCGCTTCTTCTCCCTTCTACATATAACTCTCGTTTCTCGAATTTTTCTCTTTTGATGATAGAAAAAAAAACAGAAAAAAAAAAAAAAACAAAAATTCTACGACGTGCACATTTTATAGTCTGTAAAAAAATATTGTACACGAATATATTTCTCGTGTATTCAATCAAAACACTGCGAAGATAAAAAAAAATGAAAAAATGAAAAAAAAAAAAAAAAACGAAAAGTCGAGCACCCTGGCAGGCGATTTATATAAAATTTTTTTATAGATATATCTATGACTTTAATACGTATTGACGATCAATCAATTTATCGTGTTGCATGAAGAATTATGTTGTCTATATAACAGGCTATAAGTTTTCTTTTCCCCTTGAAAAAGAATCTAAAAAGTTTTCTCGAGTAGCAAACGATTCTACGGTTGTTATTGAAACTTTGGAATTTCGTAAATCTTTTTTGTTTTTTTTGTTTTTTTTTTCGTTATTGTCCCTTCTTGTATTTCGTACCTTCTTATTCATCCGATTGCTGACGATTCTGAGTTTCTTGATGGGTGTTATATGACGCCGAGTTTCACCCCCCTATAAATTCTCTTTATTTCGCACACCAGGCGCGTAGTAAATCGGAGCCTCGACTAAATTCGTCTCGTTCCTCATTTCATTAATTTTCACCTCCAACCCTCTATCGTCATCCTTTCGTGCAATGTTCAACATCTCAACAACACCCTCTCAGCCTTACTCTCATTGCGAATGAAGTTTACTCCGAAATTCTCTGCGTTCCGTGTTTAGTCGTACAGAAAATCATTTCTATAGAGAAAAGGAAAGAGATTGAGATTGAGAGGGAAAGAGAGAGAGAGAGAGAGAAAGAATAGAAGCTGGTAATTTTGACGTCATTAATATCGAGTATACATGACATCGTAATTGCAGTTTATTTCTATGGCATCGTTTACTCGATCTCAATTAGATATCAATCTCTAATTTCTTGGATATTAACCAAACATTTGAACTTTGACATTAAAACAAAAATATAGCTATATATGGAGATTTATTAAATTTATGCAAAAAAAAAAAAACAAACCAAACAAAAAAAAATACTTATACATAAAAGTTTTATATTTTGCGAATTTTTACGATCAATCAATTTTTTTTTTTTTTAATGACTCAAATAGTAAATACTGTAAATTTAGGGAATTTTGTTTATTTTAATAATCAACAAAGTTTGGGTGCCTGAATAAATAATTTCACTAATGATATTTTTAAACTATAAATATTGATATGAAATAATGTTCAATTATAAATGGAATATCTTGTATATATTTAACAAAAGTGAATCGGGGGCGCGTTCAAATGGTATTTCTTAGTTCTCAACGTGTACGCATTGTTCCTCATTTCCTTAATCTAAATTCCATTTGCACTTAATGAAACAGCTCAAGAACTTAATTACTAGGCGTGTCGTGGCTTTAATAATTTACTAAGTCTCTCATGGGTTTTCTCAGCCTGTGGGTACTTGCAAAAACGCTACGAGAATGAGAATGTTTGGAAGTAACGTACTATCGTGCGTATGAGGTATTTTCGACCCTAACACTGACCACCCTCGGGAATATAGTTCATCATGAGGTTTTTTATTACCATTCGAGTCGAAATAGTACATTATACGAAAAGGCTACACTGGGTCAATATGACCCATTGAGTCAAAATGACTAATCCAGGCGAAAATACCACACTGGGTCAAATTGACCCATGTAACAAAATGTCCCATTCAGTCCGATGGCCCATGAACTTTTTATGAAGGAAAATAAACAAATTTGAGCAACTTTTTTTTCTTTTCTTCATGTTCAGTATGAAGGTATGAAAAATTCCAAAGTGCAACCTGAAAATTTGGTTGTAAACAAAATAAATTTAAGTTCGAATTTGTTACAGCCTTTAATTCACTAATTACTGGAATTTCAATATATTTCAGAGCTGGAAATCGTCTTTATCTCAGGAATTTGCTGTTTGATAAAAAAAAAATACGTATAGGGGAACATGGGGCAAAATGGACCTCTGCGATTAAGCGGGCAATCCAAAATTTTTTATGTTTGAGGCAAAGTGGGCTCTCCCAAAAATGAAGAAAAGTTAAATTTGTCTTCGAATTTGATCTTCCTTTAGTTTTAAGAGAGGCCACTTTGCCCCAAAAATAAAAGAATTTGGATTGCTCGCTTTGCCCCCAGGGACCCATTTTGCCTCGTGTTCCCCTATGTTTATATTTTGGGAATAAGATTCGAAGGTGTAAGATTGAAAATTCGAGAAGCACGTGTCAGGGCACTGTGTGCAGAGTGTTTCGTCTTATCCTCTTCCATTTTATGTTCGAAATTCAATTTCCTAGCACCCACTACTCTCACTTTTCAACGAATATCCGTTATACCTTGGCAACTTAAAACCAGTACACATAGGAACATAAATTTGAACGCAGCTGTGTCTTGAATTAAGTCCAGGTTGGCACTAACCAGGGGAAAAGATATGGAACGAACGAGCCTTAATTAATTCGTATTTTACGAGTTTCCTCATCGATCATTAACTTTAAATATAAACCTTTTCATTTCCTTTAATTAATAAGCCTTTCAGTAACTTTATATATAAAAACGTAAAATATAGGGTAACATGGGGCAAAATGGACCCCTGTTAGAATTCGAAGAAAAATTTGACTTTCATTCATTTTTGCAGGAGCCCACTTTGCCCCAGGGGTCCAATTTGCCCCATGTTTCCCTACATACGTGGAAATTCTTACTTTATACTTTACGAAACCTCATGTACTATATATATAAAAAATCAGAAGCTATTTTGACACTCAATTGCTTTGGCATATCTACGAAAAGGCACCAAGGGAGTCTGTGGGTAAATTCCTCGATCTAAGAGAATAGGCAGCACAAGACTAAGAACAATAAGAAAGAGAGGAAAGAGGAGATGACATTGAAGGAAAATCACCGAGTTCTCTGAGCTTCTTCCACAACGTGACCATTTTCCATCCCTTACCACCACATCAGACCTCTATATCTAACTGGACTATATCTTTCTCCCTATCTTGCTTCGTTGCACACTCTCTTGGACTCGGAAACTTTGTTCTCCAGAGAAATTCCCCAAAGCGCCATCTTCATATTTGATGCCTTCTCGTCCACTCGGCTAATGCTCCTTGCAAACTTCGTGTCTATACATTCTTGGCAAAGTATATATCTTTAAAAAAAAATATATATATATATCTATACATTGACGGGAGCTATTCCGACGCTATCGCGAGACTGCAAAATGAAGCTCATGGTTAACGGAAAACCTTTTCAAATGATCTTTCCTTGAAAAAATATATGAGAATCTTATTCCAACATTGACAGATTATTAAGTGAAGAACTGCCTGGACCACGTGTTCAAATTTCTGATGTAAAACTATGAAAAAAAAATAAATTAAAATGACTCGTGCAAAAACAGAGTATATTCTGGTAAATTAATGTAAATATAAATGATTGGAGTGCAGTTCTTATTATTATTATTTTTTTTTAAGAGGAAAAGTCAAATATGACTTTTTTAAAACGTCAAAATTTTTCCAAATCCCTCAAACACATCGGGAACGAGTTAATAAAAAAATTTGATATGTTTATACTTTTTAAATAGTGAAAGGGTTCTGTAATCTAGGGTTGAATGTAATTATTTGGAGAAACACTCTTAAGACTTCATTTGAATTCAATATACTCGCTTGGTCCAGTCATTTAACCAAATATACATTAAAACCTTTTGCGTTAACGAAGTTTTAACCACTTTACTCTCGGGTCAATATTAACTTGAATCTGAAGTTAATTTACACACAATTTCGATCTCTCTCTTTCTCTCTCTTTCTCTCTCTCTCTCTCTCTCCTTCTAGTTTTAGCCTGTTTTGTATGTTCTCCTCTCTATTCCATTTTCCTCCTTTATGCAGAATTCTGTGTTTTCGTTCCCTCGAGTTATTTAATCCTTGATGTTGTGAAATCTTCCTCTCGAGTATAATCATTCTCACCAATTGAAAACTTTCCTTTTCATCAAAAATGTCACAATTTTATTTGTCAAGAGATTCTTTTCGCAATATTCTTTCCTTTGATTTTTCTTGCACTATAAATATATGGATACGAGTAGGGGAACATGGGGCAAAATGGGTCCCTGGAGCAAAGCGGACTATCCAAAAAAAAATTATTTTTGGGGCAAATTGGACTCTCCCAAAAATGAAGGAAGATCGAAATTCGAAGTCCAATTCGAGTCCACTTTGCCTCAAAGATAAATAAAGAATGGCTAGTCCGTTTTGCTCCAGGGGTCCATTTTGCCCCATGTTCCTTTAAATGAAGTGAAGCAGTTTCTCAAGCCTTCGAAGATCGTTTATTTCCAGTATTTCAGGAAAGAGAAATCTTTTTCGTTTGATCTTGGTTAAATTTCACTTTTTTTTTGTCTCCACTCCTTGCAGTTTCATTATTATCGCAAACACTTCATGTCAAAGTGACATTCTTTGACTTACATCCACAACATTATTTTCTGTACATTATTATATTGAATTTCTGTAAATGTTTTTTATCGATTTGAACGTAACGAAAAGTGATCACTTCAGTTCATGAAAGTGTCACGTATTTTAATTTGTTGTCTTTCTTTTTATTTAATTTATTTATTTTGTATTATTAAATTTAGTCATTTATGAGACCATTCGTCACAAAGTTTTCATTTTTTTTTTTTATTCTGTATGACAAAGTCGTGTATCGAGATATATTTCATATTGAAATGTAACTCTCGTTATTCAGACTGACAGGAAGGAAAAACTTTAATAACCTTCTCCAGCTTGAAATTCAACGTCACAGAGCACAAATGTTATTTGTATTTTCTGCTTTCGCAAGCATATCATAATAAGAAAACTTGTACGATGTTTATTTTAAAGTAAAATCTTTTTATTGACTTTTGCTTTTATTTTTTTTTTCATTGTATTTTTTTGAGTAAGAAGAAATAAATTCTTTACGGATTTACTTCCAGGCTTTCACCTCGACTCTCGTTATTCGCATTGTAAAAATATATTCACAAAAACAAATACACAAATTTCAAATTCTCAGGTATATTTAAATAATTAGCTCCAAATCCCCAATAAATATTGAGTTCGGGATTTTTCTCAAGTGTCCCATGCACAAAAATTCACCATTTTCATGGCTTTTTTTTTTTTTTTCTATAAAAATCAACAAATCTACGACAATTTCAAAATTAGGTGTCAATCGGTGCCTCCATTCCAACATTTTTTCATCAAAAAATGTGTTCAAAGTTTCGAGGGTTTCCGAAGTCGGTCAAATCCTTTTTTATAAAGAAAGCTGTCGTGACCCAAATAAATCGAACTTTAAAAAAAAAAAAAAGTTTCTGAGAGTCTAGATTTGTTTAAATTTTACACCGAGAAGGTTTTTCAATCGGAAATATTGGAAAAATCAAGAAAGAAAAAAAGAAAGAAATCAAAGAAAAAAATCTGATATAAAAGGCCAAATGTTGAGAGGTTTTATTTCGCTGTTTCTTTCTCCTCTTTTATAATTTAAAGGTTAATTTATCTCTTCGTATTTTTCGGAGAGTATAAAAATGTTGAAAAAAGGATTGTTGTCGCATTTGGTCAAATGAAAAGAGCCGTAGGCAGGAAAAAAAGAGATCTTGATAGAAACGATGGCCCGCGACACGTTGAATCTCCCTTCTCATTTCACTATTTATCTGAATGAAATTTATCAATGCGTTCAGAGCGTCAAATAAGATTCAAATAAGACGAGGGTTCGTTGAAACACCCCGCAAGGTTCGTATATTTTACCCTCCCACTGGTTTAAAGCTCTGCTATTGCGTTCCTTTCTTTCCTTTTTGCCAGTGTGTCTCGTGGCTCTCCAATTTTCTTCCATTCACCACATTCAGGATACTCCCTTGTCTTCGGTCTGTGATTTAACGTGTTTGCATTTCCAAGTGCCTTTCCGTTCTCAATATATTTATTTAGCGAACCTCGTAATTTTCACTTTTATTTCACTTTTTTTCAATATCACAAACAACAGTAGTCGATCATTCACAAGTAAAATAATAAAAAATTTCAAAACCTCGTCGAAACCTTCAATATCTGACGAAAAAAAAAAAAATGAACATTAACATAATTTCGTTATATTTTAAAATAAAAATAAACTTCGATTTCCTGAAGCAATGATGAACGAAATAAAATATAATTTTACAGAATTTTTCATCCAATAAAAAAAAATGAAGCAAAGATTTTTTAAAATGATGAACAAACTCCAAATTTCTTGAAATTTAATTATCTCCACTCGAAAATACTTGATTTTTTGTGGTAAATTTAAAAGATAGTTTATTTTTTCGATTTATGATTAAAATTAGGGTCCAGGAGACCCAGTAGCTCTGACTTTTGTTCCAATAAACTGTTGACTTATTCGTGGATCCATATGTTACAAAATTAGCCTTGGTGCATCGTTAATGATAAGAAAGAGGATGATAACGAGGCCAGAAAAGAGAAAGCTTTTCTTTGCAACTATTTATATTTGTATTTATATGCATTTTAGTGCATAAACATAATTTCTGTCCACGCACAAACGAGAGATTCGTGTTTTGCGTGTATAAACGGCGGAGGTTATAAAAGTTAAGGTCGTAATGGGGGTTGAAGCAAAATGCACAGATGAGCGTTTCACACGCGGACTAGCTGCGCAATGTTTACTTTTGTTTATCAGCGAGGGATATGTGTTATGCGAAACAAATATTTGTGGTCCCGTTAAAGCAAGTAAACTTTCGCATATTGTACTTCGCAAGCGTTTCCTCCGCGTGTGTGGGTGCAGCAAAAAATTATAAAGAGAGATATTGCCATGGAGTACCTACATTACGGAATATCGCGTATATATTTAGAACCAAAGGTTCAGGAGTAAAAATATTTTTATGGGATAGCCCATTTTTCATGCCGATGGAAAAAGTCAGGGAGAGGAAAAGATATAGAAGAAAAGGAAAAAAAAAAACCTTCAACTGAACGCCATGAAAGAAAAGAGAGAAATGTTTTGTTTGCAAGATTTTATGCTGATACAGAACACACGTTTTTTTTTCCCCCATATGTATCTATATTTATATATGTATAAAGAAATTTTTATGGCACATTTATTATTTTTACAATACTTTTTCTTATTTTTATTGCCAATTATTTGAGAGTATGGTATTTATGACTCGATATAATTCCTCTACTATTGTCACAATATATTGTTATGGTGGTAAACGTCAGCCATGGCTAGACTCGAAGAATCTACAAAGTTCCTTTTTTCTTTTAAAATTAAATTTTTTATTTTTATTAATTTTTTATTACTATTTTTCCATTTTATTCTATATATTTATATAATAATAATAATCATATAATAATAATAATAATTTATTTTGTATTATTTATTTTTTAATTATCATTAAATTTTTTTTTATTTTTTAAAAAAGTTTCGAATTTTCTAAAAAAAACTGATAATTCGATGATTTTATTATTTTAATTAATTGAAAATTTTGTATTATTCAAATTTTTATTATTTTATATAAATTTGAACAAATTTTTTTATCATTTTTGACTCATTGCTATTTTATCAAAGGTTACAAAAGTCGATGAAACTGTAAAGTCCAAATAGCAAGGCGTTATGTTGTGGTAAATATGACGATAAGTCAAATTTCGAAATAAAGTTGGATATAAAGGTTGTATCGCGAACGGAAGAAACGAAGAACTACGAGTAGAGCAAGAGGACTTTTTTCCCTCTTTTTCTCTCTTCTTTCCTCTCCTATTCTCACTATTTCTGATGTTCTTATTTTTTATTTTAAAAAATAGTCTATAGAAGGGTGGAAAATCTTGGTGAAGAGGATAGGAAAATTCCTGGCGTAATCTTCCGGATAACGATAACGCTTGGTGCATAACGCCTAAGTGTTAAGAGAGCACATAGGAGCAGTACAGTGAAGCTTGCCATATAAAAGTTGCGAGAGAAGAGGTTCGAGTGTATAGAAGGAAGCAGAAGCGAAGCTACATTAAAGGATACGATGAGCGCTCACAGAAATACGCAGTAGAATGTATATGTCGCCTCTACAACCCCATTATCAACTATATATGGGGTTTTGTCATATGGGGAATTCAATGCAACGTCCTTATTGTTATAAACATAAAAAAAACTTTAATTATCATTAATTTATAGCGACAATTAAACTATTTCAGATAACAAACGAAACATTTTAATTGTCTTTTAGTATCGAACTTATTTTCGATTATTTAAACCAATTTTTTTTTAAACTCTTAAAAGAAAAAAAAACCAAGAACAATGGAATAATGTTAAAAATATTTTAAAACTGAATAGAAACATTTAAACGAACGAGAAATCACGAGGAAACAAAAAATCAGAATGAACAAAATGAATAAATAAATATCAAACAACGAACAAACGACACAAAACAATAAACGAATTCATTTCACAACAAATAAACCGTATGAATGGCTCATTTTTTTCATGGATATTATTTTTTAATGCTGGCAATTTTTGAATTGATATTTCGTTGATTGAGTACTTTTTAAAAAGTTTATTACAATAATTACAATGAAGCCATTAAAATTCACCTGACATAAGAAATTTTCTCATCGAATAAAACACATGTGAGTTTTATCAAATGAAAAACAAGTATGAATTCGAAATTCAATTAGTAAACTTCGTACGTGAAATTCATTCGAGAAAATTGTCCATTTTGATTTTTTATTTATTTTTTTCCACTTATCATCGTACTTCGAAACTGTTTCTGGCTTATGTTCACTATAGTAATCTTGGAAAAGATCATGATAAAAAAAGAAATAAAAACATAAAGTTTTATTTTCGTTTTTTTTTTGTTTTTTTTTTCTTAATTAAATTTCCTAATAATGATTTCCTTTTTATAGAAATATGACGTTTGTATCACTCTTAAAAGTCTTTAATAGAAATTTGTATGGACTGGTGAAAATGAACGTAGAGTAACCCATAGAAAATTGTATACGTAGCACAACAATACGCAATATAAGGAAGTGTGCCAACGTATACAAGTTGACGATGTAACTACGTATAACTACCAAGTTATTTCAAAGGGGAGCATTGTCTTAACTACGATGGCCGTATAACGTTTGTGCCCGGCGTCAGTCTATGTTATTTCCCCCCTTAATCTTTCTCGTTTGCTTTCTCTCTCTCTCTCTCTTCTCTCTCTCTCTCTTTCTCTATTTCTCTCTCTTTCTCTCTTTCTCTCTTTCTCTCTTTGAACGCTTGAGGCAATACTTGTATTACAAGTACAAACTACAAACGTAGTTTGTGCATCGAGACGTGTGGCTCATACTACTTCGGGGGTTGCTTGAGAGAATCGGGACGTCGGATTTCCGGGACTTTGCTGTTTCCTTCAGTTCTCACAGCGACTCCTTAAGGCGTGTACTTTCACTAACGGAGCTTCAACCAGTTAACGTCAAATCTATCGTTTCTTATTACTATTTATACTCAAAGTGTGTGTGTGTGGGTGTGTCTCTCGTAAATGTGTTTGGGTTTGACTTCTTGATACGAAGGAGACGATTGTCAGGAATTGGAACGGTCGGCTTTTCTCATTGAAATAAACGTTCAATTGTGTCAATCGATGCTACAAAGACGCTTAAAGATTTGATTCTTCCAAGTCTCAGAGTCTCAGAATTCAAAGAAAACTTTAAAGTCTCAATTTTGAGTACAAAAATCCTTACAAATGATATATGTTTCTTCACTCACATCTTTCAACACAAAAAAAAACAAATTTTTCCATCATCGCACGACCTGGTGCTCGGAGATAAGAATTGTAATAACTGATGATAAGATTCCTGTCAGACTTTTGGGACACTCTGTATATTGGTTATGGGAGTTTCCATCAAAATTCGGAAATGAATCTTTCAATAGATTGTATTTTTAATTTTAATTTTATTTTTTATTTTTATTTCACATTTTATAAATGACAGTTTTATTATTCTGATTTATGCATTGGAAAAATTTGCAATGAAAAATATTGTACAAAATGCGAATATAAATATTTGTTGTTTGAAATACGAATAATTCGATTATTTTTTATGAATGAAATATCAACTAGAAATCTAATGGATATTGATATAATTTTTGTTTTTTTTTTGTGTTTTTTTTGTGTTTTTTTTTTTTATCGAAACTTTATATGAAGATGAATATTCAGGTCACGTATCACGAGGATACATCCAAATCGTCTGGATTTCCACGATAATTGAGTTTGCCGTGATGGACACCTGTAGGCAATCTATATATACAGAGATTTTCGTGGATAGCCTCGTTGACGAAGCGAGCCACTAAATAAAATGTGTGTTTGGTGGTAACGCTCATATACCCAAACTCCCACGTACGTACAAACCTTGGAAAAACGTATTAACAGCACCTGTCAACGACAGCTCTTTATTTTATAAATATATATCGTCGCATGTAGGGTCAAGCTTTATATACAAACAGGGGGATCTAATGAGAGTCAGTGCGTCGGTCTTGTAATCTTCTGGACCTTCAAAAGTTCCCTTAAGGGTTACGATGCTATGTAAACAGTTTTATCATCACTTTGGAGTTTTTGGACTTTTTCTAATTTACAAATAAACAACTCGACAACTTATCGAATAAATATGTTCAAAATTGTCATCCCAGAACTGAAAATCGTAGATAAAAATGCTCGGAATTCTTATTTCACTGTTTTACGATATTTAATTAATATCCGGAGAAAATTTTTTCTTTTCAATTTTATCAAATATTTGGGATAGAAATTGCTGTGACTTTAAATGTGAAACATAACATTTTTGTTTCTATAATTGGGCAAAAAAAAAATTTTAACATATCGACGAATTTGCAAAAAAAAAATTGATAACATTTTTTTGAATTGTTTTTCCCTTGAAAATTAGAATCGTCATAACTTGAAAAATACTTCTTGCAATTTCTTAATTTTTTTTTCATCTCTGAGACGATTTTATAAAAAATCTGTAAAAATCGAATGAATTTTTTTTCGCATTTTCAATGTTCCAAAGAGATCTTTATATCGTAGGAATGAAGTGAATATTAAATGAGTATAAAAATAATCGATCCGGCGAATAAATCTTCATAAAAGTAATTACGTGAACTTGGGGGACTTTGGTTATCCGATGCGGTTAAGTTGCTGAGCATTTTCATATAAATCAAAGCAAGAAAATGGATCCGCAGGGCATGCTTTGTTTCGTGCGGTAAAATATATGGGCTCACGTATAGATAAGCGCTGACGAATAGCAAGAGAAAGAGAGACAAAAAGAAAGAGAAAGAAAGAAAAAGAGAGAGAGAGAATTACGAGTAAGTAAATAAATAAATAAATAAATAAATAAATAATTAAAAAATTAGAAATTCTGAACTGTCAGTCCGATGTTATCTCTAATGATGGTCGGTTGAAGGTCTGGTTATGGAGCAAGGATGAGCAGAAGAGAAGGAAACGAAAGCAGATTGAGCAAAAACTGAGATTTCTCTTGGGCAGTTTCAACATATTGACATATATATATGTTTTTTTTTCGTAAGATGAACAAATATCTCTATATATTGAATCCAGAGCTGGCCTAAGGTTCCGGTGGGCTATACAAGCGGAAAAGGAAACTCATCGGGAAGCTGCGGGCGTATCGCTTGTTACTTATGTACGTGTACTTCTCGTCTTTCCGCAATGGATAACGAGAGAAATTCCCTGGAGAGAGAGAGAGAGAAAGAGCGCGCGAGAGAGAGAGAGAGAGAGATTCTTTTTTTGTTTGCTTTCTTCGTTACCCGAAAACCTTACGAGTTTGAGATCCTATACGAATCAATTTTTGCAGCATCACAGATGAGAATTTCCTTTAATATCCGGTCTGAAAATCTTCCATCAGTTTCCGCCATTACAGCAGGATATATTTTCCGTTATAATGAAGATGAAAACAGTGGATACATGTGAAATATTTCCCATACATTTTTCACTGATTTTCATTAGCACCATAAAGAGTCCTTTCGTTGATCACTCTTTTTGCTTTTATTGAAAAAATCATATTTTTTCGACTACTTGATCCTTAGCGAATAGGATTTTTATAAAACTGCATAAAAGCTTAAGGAATGACGTGTATTAAAGATTCTTCGTGTCCAATATTCGTGTAACTGACATATATTTTGATAAACAGAACAAAGAGAATAAAAAAAAAAAAAAATTTCTACGTGTATATAAAAGGTTACGATGATGTAATTTAACTGGAAGCAATTTGAGCCTGACGCCCTAATCCTTAGGCCAACATATATACGGCGTAGAATCATTTGGTGGGTCGAAGAAAAAAAAAAAGCTAATAAATTTGACGATCCAGTGGGCCAGGTCGAACATAGAAATGGTTTACGAGGATATAAGCTTTTGGGAGTGGGAAACATTGAGGTGAGGGGTTTCTTCGAGTCAGGGAGAAAGATTGCAACTTTTTTTTATTTATTAGACGAAGGGTACAGACGTAGGTGGTCCGATGACAGAGGGAGAAAGACTGCGAGGATCTCTCGTGATTCGAGTCACAAAGAGAGACAGACGGAAGAAAAAAAAAGGGAGAGAAATAGGAATAGGGGTGAATTTACAGAGCTCCGGGGTTTCGACATTCCACGCACCGTAACGCGGACAAATTACACACCAAGAGCAATCCTCGATCTCGTGCAGAGAACCCGCATGGAAACTTCTGCACACACACATCCAAACACACTGAAAAAAGTACAGAGGGTGGTACAGGTCACCCCTCGTTTCTTTCATAGCCTTTAATACACTTTTACGTCGCGTGGCGCTCAAAAGGGGCGCGACCCCGAGCCGCTAAAGTATCCTCGTCGTCATCGTCTATATTAATACAAATATATAAATATATATATATAAAAAAGTTTAAGTTATCCTTCTTGGCGTGCCACGCGGCTTCGAACCTGAAAAAAAGAAAAAAAAAAAGATTCTTTTTCGGTTGGTGAACGAGTGAGATCGACAAATTGTGACTTTTAAGCCGCAACCGCCAAAGACACGCCACTGTCATCCCCTTTGACAACTCACCCTGAGTGCAGATCTATTGGAAAACCTTTTTCATATTACATACATATATATTTATCTGTAAATATGAGAACCGCGTACTTTTTCACGCTCTCGACTCTTTCCCTGCTCACTCCAAGCCCAGCACTTAACCACTGTCATATTCTCTTCTATATACACTTCTATATCGAGCTTATATACATGAGCAAAAAGCTTTGTTACCATATATTTATATATACGGCTTTATACGTGCGTATTTTCTGTATATATGCTTTCGCCACGACGACACTTTCGTAAAAGCTTCTAAAAGAGCTCGGCTATTGGCACAAAGAAACGAGAAAAAAATGGAAAAAAAAAAAAAAAATGAAAAAAAAAATCAGGTAGTTACATCAACTCTGTATTAAAAGAGCGGAAAAGTAGCTTTTTACATGTACACAAGCACCACCTTCTTATGGTGTTTATGGGTATTTAATATTTACGCAAAAATGGTCTCCTTGTAACGGCGGAGTTAAGAATCGTCTCCGAGCTTTTATTAATAATTCATACCTACGTTTTTTTTTTTCAATTTCATTTTTTTTTTATTTGACAGATCGAAATTTTGAAAAATTGCTTAAAAATACAACAAAATTAATAATAAAAATGTTTAACGAGATTCACGCGCCATAATTATACAAAGTAACGGCAAAATCATGAGATACAATTTTTTCCAAGATAATTTTTAGAATTTTTGCCTGAATCTTCTTGGGCATCGTATTATAATGTGTTAAAAATTTGAAAAGGTTTCACCGTCAAGTAATCGAGATATTGAGTGTTTAAAATGGCAACTTTAACAGGAGGTCTTGTGGGAAGTTACGAAAAAAGACGATTATATTACGAGTCTCGTTTTCGAGATTACATCGTAGTACCGTCTACTTCCACACGTTAGTGTCACGAATATTCAGAGCTTATAAAAAAGACCGACTGGCCCCCTGGCGCTGCGGTTGTTCCTTCTCCAAGTCATAACGTTTTTCGTGCGTAAAAGTGTAGCACGTTTAGAGCATTTGTTCCAGGATATTAATCAAGAAAAATCATGGGAAAATCACACAAGAGGAAGAAGGATAAGGAGAATAAGAGCGAGAAGTTCTTTAAAAAGTTGAAGAAGATAGTTGATGCGATGCCTGATAGTTCCTCAGATACGACCTCGGGAAGTCCGAGACGCAAGGTTATGTACACGAGCGTCGCCACTTCGAGTAGGGCTGCAAAGAAAACAATTTCTGGCAATCAAGAGGCATCGACAAGTCGTCAAGGTATTTTTTCTGTTTTCTATAGTTATTTCCGTAGACCGGGCGGCTTTGCCGTACGGAGACAGGTTCGATGAAACTGTCTCGGGTCGAACATAACCTAAAAAGGTTCGAGCGGGTGTCGCTCGCGGAAATAGCGGGCCACAGACTCGGCGGTTTTGTCCGTACGAAGGCAGACTCTCAGAGTTCTGCCTGAGTCGATTGTGAATGTAATTCGCAAAAATTGATGATTATTGCGTATTCCGCATATATCGTGGTCACAGACTCGGCGGCCCAGGCCGTACGAAGGAAATCTCTCTGAGTATTTTCTTAGAGTCGAACTGTACGATTCCCCTGTAGGGAGGAATCGGCTCATGGTCCAATGTTAATGGTCGCGTAACTCGACGGCATTAGCTGTACAAAGATAGAGTAATTTTGTCTATCTTGAGGCTGTTGCGAAATGAGACTGGTTTGCGTAACAAATACGAGAGGTTGTGTTTATCACAGGTTAATCCGTTACAGGCTTGTCACCGACGAACGACGACAATGGGGGAGACATTATCCCCGTCGCATCGGTCGCATCGCGAGATACCGAAGGACAGACTCCAGCGGATGCTGCGAGTCAGGCTACAGAGGACGCAATACAGGCTTTCGACGAAGAAACCCTGCGTATCCTGGGTGCCGATGAAAAATCTGGGACGCCAGAATTACAGTTAAACCCAACTTTGGCACAAAATTGGGAAAAATGGATAGCCGAAGGACTCAAGAAAGACGACTTAGAGGAGTTGTTGTCAAAGTATGCTCGAACAGGCAATTGTCGCTTGGAAGCGCCAGTGTTAAACGCAGAAGTAGCGTCATCGCTCTTCGAGTCTGCCACGAAACGAGACAAATACTTGAGAAATGCGCAAAACATTCGCGGGTCAGCTATGGCCGCATTGGGCGCTGGAATTTCGTTGCTGTTGAGCCCCAAGGAAGACGGCATTGACGAGTATCAATTGTTGGAGTATCTTGCTGACGCGGGTCGTCTGCTGGCTCACGCTTCTCGTCTCGACACGATTACACGGAGATCGTGTATTACGCCGTCTCTCGACAAGAAAATCAAAGGGATTCTGGATGAAACTAAGCCAGACACGTTTTTATTCGGCGAGGATTTGCCGGGAAAAATAAAAACGGCAAAATCGATCGAAAAGGTTGGCTTGGAGTTGAAGGCTCAGCCATCGGTGCCAAAGGCGCCTCTTCGTAACTCAAATTCGGGAAACTGGAAAGGCCCGTCGTCCAACTCGAATCGAGGGGGATATCGGGCGGGCACGAACCAGAGAGGATCGAGGAAGGCTGTCAAATTTGCCCCGAAGTCGAATCAGTCGTATCAACAGCGAGATCAACAACGAGCTCGGAGCCAGAGTCGCAAACAGAGCTCGTACCAACGCTCTCGGGACAGGCCTTAGAGGTAAATAAAGCAGCGGGGCGGCTGCGACAGTTTTTCCCCCAATGGGAAAAGATCACGCAGGATCGATTCATTTTAAATTGTGTAAGAGGGTACAAAATTGAATTTGCCCAGTCAGTATATCAATCTCTTCCGCCTCCTCAGCAAAAATTCAATTCTGGGATCGATCGCGAACATATGAAACTGGCGATCGCCAAATTGTTGGATCTGGGTGCAGTCAGACCCTGTTTGCCATGCCCGGGACAATTTGTTTCGTCGTACTTCTTAGTACCAAAACCAAATGGAAAAATGAGATTTGTGTTAAATTTGAAAAAGCTCAATAACTTTATAGTCACACAGCATTTCAAGTTAGAGGATATTAGAACTGCGACGAAACTAATCTCGCGAGACGATTTTATGTGTAACTTAGATTTACAAGATGCGTATTTTTTGGTATCTATGCACGTGGAAAGCCGGAAATATTTGAGATTCATTTTCGGGGATATAATGTACGAATTTGTATGCCTCCCGTTCGGTCTATGCACAGCGCCGTATATTTTCACAAAAATCCTAAAACCGGTGGTGAATTATTTACGAGGGAAAGGATTCATCTCAACAGTTTACTTAGACGATATCCTCTGCATCGGCTCGGATTTTAACGCGTGTCGCAGAAACGTAGAAGTCACTATTAGAGAACTGCAGGCACTAGGGTTTATAGTGAATTATCAAAAAAGTAGCTTGATTCCCAAGAAAGATTGCACCTTTTTAGGATTCGTTATTAACTCTCGAAAAATGAGATTGGAGCTACCGGAAGTCAAAAGAAAGAAAATGGTAGCCGTGATCGACGACTTTAGTCATCGCAAGGTTTGTACGATTCGGGAATTCGCTCACTTCATCGGGAAGTTAGTCGACTGTTGTCGCGCAATCGAATATGGATGGTTATACACCAAGAGATTCGAACGAGAAAAGTTTTTCGGCCTGTTAGTCAGCGGGGGGAATTACGATGCACAGCTCGAATTATCCGCAGATTTACAGATCGAATTCGATTGGTGGAAACAAAATATTACAACGTCATTTGGTCCGATAAGAAGTTTTCGATTTATTAAGGAGATTTACTCGGACGCGTCAAAAACGGGCTGGGGCGCGTATTGTTGTAATGAAGGTACACACGGTTTTTGGAGTGATACGGAAAGGAAGCTGCATATTAACCAACTCGAACTAATGGCCGTCTTGATGGCCCTTAAATGTTTTGCAAGCGAACTGTACGATTGCGAAATTTTACTAAGAATCGATAACACAACAGCTATTGCATACGTTAATCGAATGGGAGGAGTACAATATGCCGCACTTCACGGGATAGCAAAAGAGATTTGGCAATGGTGCGAATTTAGAAAAATTTGGATATTCGCATCTTACATAGCGTCCAAGGAAAACGTCGAGGCCGATAGGGAGTCGAGGATAAAGAATATAGACACGGAATGGGAGCTGTCGAGTTGGGCATACGGAAAAGTAATTTCGGAATTTGGCAAACCAAATTTGGATCTGTTTGCGTCCAGGATTAACGCGAAATGTCAAGCGTATTGTTCGTGGCACAGAGATCCTGACGCTTTAGCTATTGACGCGTTCACGATCAACTGGAAATCGGAGTATTTTTATGCATTTCCACCGTTCGCTTTGGTGCTCAGGTTTCTTCGGAAAGTTATAGCAGATCGCGCCTGTGGGATTGCGATAGTCCCAAATTGGCCTTCGCAACCATGGTTCCCTATATTTATGGACCTTCTCGTAGAAAAACCGATTATCTTCGCTCCCGCTAAATGGCTTTTATTGTCTCCTTGTAGGTCTCTTCAGCATCCCTTACAGAAATCACTGGGTTTGATTGCCGGGAAATTGTCCGCGAATCTTACCGCCGCAAGAAATTCTCGGACTCAGTGATCGAGACGCTGTTGGCTTCTCTCGCCGAGAGTACATGGAAGCAGTACGCAGGACCTATTAAGCTATGGGCGAATTTCTGTCGAGAGACGGAAACGGACATTTACGAAGCGAGCGCGAACCGCATTCTCGAATTTCTACAAATGAGATACGGGTCAGGAGCCTCTTATAGCACATTAAACTCCACGCGATCGGCGATCTCGTTAATATCGACGAACGACATGACTAACGATCGAATTATCAGTAGATTTTTTAAGGGGATTTTTCGGCTTAGACCGATGAAACCTCGATACGACGAAACATGGGACGTCGGCGTAGTACTTACGTACATTGCGAACTTATATCCTCTCGAATCATTAAACAATCAACAATTGTCAGAGAGATTAGTTACGCTGTTAGCTTTAGGTACGGCTCATCGAGTGCAAACTTTCTCGCTCATGAGACTCAATAATATTTCTCACTCGGCACAGGGCTTCGAGATAAGGATCTCGGATATCATTAAAACGTCGCGACCAGGGGCTTTCCAGCCACTTTTGCTATTGCCGTACTTTCGCGAACAGCCCAGACTGTGCATAGCGAGCACGTTGGAGAGATATTTGGAAATAACAAAACCGCTCAGAGGCGATTGCAGTAACGTACTGATCACTTCAAGAAAACCCTTCAAATCGGCGAGCACACAGACAATAAGTCGTTGGATCCGGTCAGTGTTGGCAAAGAGCGGCATAGGACCTGAATTCAAGGCGCACAGCACAAGGCACGCGTCTACGTCGGCTGCTCTAGCTAAAGGGTTAGATATCAGCGCGATAAGAAATACCGCGGGCTGGTCGAAAGACTCGCAGGTTTTTGCAAAGTATTATAATCGGCCGATTAAATCGGGCAGAAAAGACTTTGCAGCGACCGTGTTTTCATAATATTTATAAGTTATTGCTTAAGATATCATTAATTACAGTTTATTAGAACTAAAGTAAGCGAATAAAAAACCGCTGATTCTTGTTATCGAGAGACCACTGGTCTCGATAAAAGTTACGTTTTGTTGCCTGAGGCTGTTTGGAAAATAATAAAAGAATTTTTTTCTCTGAACATCTACGATGTAATCTCGAAAACGAGACTCGTAATATAATTAAACGATCAAACGAACTTACCTGTTGTGAAGTTCGATCGTAATTATATGTAGAGTCTCGTTTGAGATGATTACATCCCACCCATTGAACGTTTCTATTATTCCCTCCCCCTTTAATTATTGAAATGTGTTTGTTTTATTATTTTCAATCCTTATGGAGTACTTTAAACAATATGACTTGGAGAAGGAACAACCGCAGCGCCAGGGGGCCAGTCGGTCTTTTTTATAAGCTCTGAATATTCGTGACACTAACGTGTGGAAGTAGACGGTACTACGATGTAATCATCTCAAACGAGACTCTACATATAATTACGATCGAACTTCACAACAGGTAAGTTCGTTTGATCGTTTAATTTTTCACAACAAATAACTCGATTTCTAGACGGTTAAACTTTCTCAAATTTAACCCACAGTTGAGTATTATTGTTAAAAGGTTCAAACGAATTTTAAACAATTAAACTTGGAATTCGTCTAACGCAAGCCTAACGCGTGAACCTCCTTAAATTGAGAAAGAAAAAACATTTACTTCACGAAATTCAATGTTTTACAGTTCGCAATACTTTACCCTAATCCTTAGCGACCAATAAAATGTCAAAAGGAAACTCGGAAACACTCATTACACGAGATACTCAATTCTCTCGGTCTTTGGCCTCTTTGCTGACTCTCAAAACAACTAGTTACCAAGAAAATGCACGAGCTTCCCTTACTCTCGTCCTGTATCTTCGTAATATGCATGTACACATCACAAGTTTATATTATACACGGAAGAGAGTCCTATCTAATCATGATTAGCATAATGCCGAGTACTGCTATTAGTGCTAATACGAAAGAACATCGAAATATGTTAATTTAATGTTTTCTTTACAATGCATATTTACACGAATTCATTTTTTTTTTATGACGACAAATAAAAATCGTCGGTTTAATAGAAAATTTTAAAAATGAGTTTAAATATTTTGATTTTAATGCATTTTAATGCATTATGAATTTTTATTCGAATGTTGATTTTCGATTTTTAAACTTTTGACCCTTCGAGAATTTTCCAATTCGATTTCCGAGATTTTTTAGGGTCACTGATTACGAGTTTGGATGAGCTCGAATTAAAAAAATCCAAAATTTGTCTTTCATTCATTTTTTTTGAACGAAGAACACCGTATGAAAAAATTTTGAAAAAATTCTATAAAATCTTTCAAAGCGTGTTGAGTTTGTAAAAAAATTTTCATTCTCATGTTCGTAGAAATTGGATAGAATATTTTGTTTTTTTAAAAATTGTTTTATGAAAAAATACAAAATTTAACTGTTTATTTATATTGTCAGCCATTAACAAATAATTAAGATTAATTTTTTTAAATATTTATAACGACAAGAGTAGATAAATGAAGAAAAAAAAATTGCCTGGACAAATTATTCGATGGCTCAAAGGTTTAAAAATTATAAAACGAACAGAGAATTACGAATTAAAAAATAAAAAAAAAAAAAAAAATGAAAATGACGCGAAAATATGCAACTAAAAGCATTCTGTTTTATGTTTTCTATTATTTTTGTAAGAGGATAAGATTGACGTTGCATTTTCATCAGATTTTCACCAGGAGGTCGAGGATTTATCGTCTATACGTAGGTCGTAAACTCTTTCAAGGAAGTAGACCGGAATATTTAGCGCTAGAGTCTCGCAATTAGCAGATAAGTTTAACTTAATCCGATCCGTTGGAAAGTGGTGCTCTGATTCGTATGACTGGATAGCAAGAATCCGGTTACTGAACCAGCTTAAATCTCGACACACTCAAGAAGCGCTCAGCTGTTTGAGATTTGTTGATGGTTCGACAAGAAGGGAAGAAGGACATAAGAAGAAAAAACTCGAACAATTTTTAGTCCAACCAAAAGTAACAGTATTTTTTTCATAAAAAGAGATTTTTATTCACAAAAAAAGATTTTTTTTTCATAAAATCGATTTTTTTTAATAAAAAGAGATTTTTTTAAATAATAAGAGAAGTGGACAACTGTTTTAAACAATAATTCAAAGGAATCTGAACTTGAGGCAAAAGCAATAAAAATATTCATTAAAAAACTATAATTATGTCTTCCTCACCTTAAAATCCATATTTTTTATTCTCCGATAATGGTAAATGTGTAAAATTGAATATAAACTTCATATCCAATAAAATAATTTCCATGTATCAAGACATTTGCAAAAATTTGATTAAATGCGAAAAGTAAATAATGAAAATATAATTATATTTAAGGCACGATGATAAATAGCATTTGGGGATAAATATTAATGGTGAATATTGGTAGACGAGAGCAGACGAAAGCTTTATTTCACCTCGGTAGTCGTAAGGTCTCTCAGATGTAATAACAAAACAGTGAATTTCACGTACACGTCAGGCTCGCAGCCTCTGTTACTGAAGGAGTTTCCCCTCGTGTTTGTGTATGCAACTGCAAACAAATTTCGTTCTGTACTTGCTCTCTCGGTCTGTCGCTGTTTGCAAATCCCAACAGTACGATATATATGTATATATATATGAATTCGTAATAATATACATATTTCATATATATATGTTGCGTGTGTACGTCTGTGGAAACCTCACCTTTGTTCAGTACATTTTCTGGTTCCTCTCTTTCTTTTTCATCATCTCGTTACAATCGCTCAGGGCGCACTACTGTGTGAGATTTTTGCTGTTCTCTGACTTTTCTCCGAGAGCTATGATTAAAATCGTAACAGTTTTCTCTTACAAATTCGAAAAGGATTTTGCAGTTCGTTATATATGAAGCGATATCACGCGCACGTGTTACGATAAAACTCGAAAATGTTTTTATTTTTCATTTTTTTATTTTATTTTTACTCCATTTTTTTTTTATTACTCTGTAAAAACCATGATTATTTGAATTTTTCAGAATTCAATATGAACGACACGTATTGACTAAATTTAAGTCGACAAAGAAAACTTTCGTTTCCTTGAATACCATCAAGAATTGTTCAAGCTACGAAGATATTTTTTCATCTTGCATGAAAATAATATTCAACTTTTCTTTTCGTCAAACCAACGTAATAAAATGAAATATTAATTAGATTCTCTTGTTTCTTTTCTTTTCTTCTCTTTTTTTTTATATTGCATACCAGATTCTTCATTATGCCATAAAATGGAGGAAAAAATGGAGAAACAAGTGGAAAATTGTGAAAAAAAAAAATAAAAATGAAAAATTGAAGAAAATATAATGCATCGTTGTTCGTCACGTGAAAAGACTTTATGAATACTAGAAGTGACAATTTTCCAAGCCTCCAGCACTCAACTTATGAGACATGGGATTTGTGAAATATTCAAAAAGGAACATTTCCCATCGCGCCAAACTTCAAAGAGCCTGTTCTCTTCTCATTTCTGGATTCCTCAAGGGCAATAGCAATGCGGGAGTATATTACGAAAAAAAAAAAAGAAAAAATTACACCACCCCTCGCGTAGCATTTATTTCCATTATGATTTATTTATTAAACTTTCTCATCGTCACGTCCTGGCAGATGAAGTCACATCATAATTTCAACAAATTGAAAAACAACTTTAATAGAAATCCAAGTCTCTTGTCTCGTCAAATATATAAAGAATTCAAATGAACTTTTTTGAATCATTTTTCATTAAAATTCCAGGCTATTTTACGGGGTTATAATGACCCCAGTGATTTTTTGACGCTCAGTGACAACGAAACGTGATTTTTTTTTTTTTTTTTTATTATAATTTTTTTACTATTTGTGACTTTTGTTATCAATATTTTGAAAAATTCAAATTTTGCGTTTGTTGATATGGCATATCAATTTTTTAATTACTTTTATTTTTTTATGAGTCAATTCTGAAAAATTGTCGACACCATAAAAGATTTTTTTTTACCCTCACCAGAATGGCAACAATTCTGATATTTCAATGAACTTTATTATTTTTTTTTTAAACTGAAGAATATTCTCAAAAATATACTTTATAAAATAGACGATCAATTTCCAAATACAAAACAATCGTTTTCATGGAAAAAAAAAAAAAAAAAAAACACAATTGAAGAGACAATTAAACAATTTTTCATTGGATTTTAACCAGAATTTTGTTTTATTTATTATTTATTTATTTATCTTTTCCAATCTCTAACTACAAGTTGCCATTGATATGGAATGAAATGGTTTTTCTTGTCAATCAAAAACGACCATTTAATCGATTTGGTCTAAACAATTATAATTTATAAAAAACCAAGTCGTGAAATCACGAATTTCGCATATAAATGAGCAAATGTGGTTTGACGTAGAGAGGAATTTCAGGACTTGGGTAACGCATGTACACAGCAATTATACACTATTTGTTGATAGAGCAGAGGAGACAACCTGATTGCTCGTTGACTCGGAAAATCAACTCTGCAAATTGACAAAACGAAAGCTTGTACATTAAATATCTCGTCGTATGTTGATTAGCAAACATATATGTCAAAATTTACAAAACTCGTATAGAATCATGGTCGCATATGACCACGTGGTTGGTATTTCATTGATCGTTTAATTTCTCGATAAAATCATCAATCAACCAATTCCAAACTTTCAATAAAGTAATCCACTAGTATTGCCAGGGTGTGGTCATCAGATTTGACTTTTCATTGGTGCATTAATAATGTTTAATTGATCTCACGTACTAATTAAGCCTTCAGCAGTCTCTTTAATCAGTTAATTTAAAATTAGTGTCAATTCATGTTAAATTAACTAATTAAAAATTGTGTTCAAGATATTATTAAATTTAAATCGATTATTACTTGGAAGTAATTTTGTACCCAGAATAAAAATTTATATCAATAATAAATGAATAAAAAATAATATATATATATAAATATTTATATTTATAATAAATAAAATATAAATATAAATCGGAGAAATATAAATCGATTATTACTTGGAAGTGACTTTATTTCCAGAATAAAAATTTATGTCAATAATAAATGAATAAAAAAATTCAAAAAAAAAAAAAAAAAAATTGGAGATTGGAGTTCTTTATGCTCACAGTTCCGTAGATAATGCCAACAATTATCGGTTTTTTAATGAGCTTACAGCGCGTATATATTACAATTGGTGGTGCAAAGTCCTGATATTCGTATGGTTGAAACTCTGGATGCATAAACTACGCGCTTATATTGTTAAAGACTCATTTGAATTCATGGAGCGTACTTTGCTACAATTATCCAACTCGTTAATGGTGGCATAACGACTTTTATTATTTTTACTGTATCCTCTCAATTTCTCTGTACATCTCTTTTTCCCTCTCCATTACCTTTTTTTGAGTCAATGTATAATAAGTATGGCGATTGCAGTTTCGTACGTAATTTATATTGTTTATGTACTCAGCTTTCCATTATTACGTGCATGCAGTAATTGCACCTATTTCCGTTAATAAAGTAACGATAAATTTTCACTTTAATATATCAATGTATGCAATATTTCGATAAATAATTCATTCATTTATTGACAACCTCCAATTATCCCGAACAAACGTAATTACATTTTATCATCTACCCACGTGTTTCATTGTCAACCATCAAAACAGCTGTTCTGCTTATTTTTAACTGATTTTATCGCTCAAACGTACTGCACAAACGTTTTATTCTTATCGCCTCAAAAAATCGTTAAATTAAAACGTTCCCCATCGAAAAATCATCCTCCGTTTATATTTTTCATGATTTTCCAACGGCTGATCACTTTTACTGTTAAATTTTTACGATATTTCGTTTAATTCTCATGTTTATTTTTATTGACATTATAGAGGATGCAATCCAGGAATCATTTCGTTGCTTTTTTAACATTTAACCATTTTCTAGACCATCATGGAATCGATGTAAATATTAAAAAATTAAATAAACCTCCAATCCTGTCATTCAAGAAATTATCACAAAAGTTTTTCAATATTCTTTATAGAACACCAAAGAGCCAAAAATATCTGTCAGTATGATTTCGTCCTAAGATCCAGTTTCTAATAATTGGGTTTAAAAATTGAATAAAAAAATAACAAAATATACGAAAAAAAAAAAAAAAAACACACTTCCACAGCGAAACATATATATTTTTTTAAAATCATTTGTTACCGTACTCAAATTTTGTATGCGATAAATTTTCGTTAGAGTGTGTGTAGTGGGCAGGTTGGTTAGGGGGGTTGATGGTTATAGAGGGTGCTGAGGGGTAACCAGTTATGGTTATATCCGTGCTTCCAGATGAGCGAGTGGAAAGAGAACGGAGATTGCACCATGCGGTGGTTTCTTTTTTTTGTTTTTTTTTTCCTTTCCATATGGAAAAAGTCAGTAGTATATTGAGCAGCGCCCTCTCGTGTGTTCGTACTTGTGGATACGAAGGTACGTAACATGTATAAATGTTCATCTAGCGGGCGAACGAGAGTCGGAGCGCGAACGTAGCCATCCGTTATGGCTGTCGTTACCGGCCATTTCGCTCCAAATGGTAACCATGACGAGAAAGAGAGAAAGAGAGAGAGAGAGAGAGAGAAAGAGACCCAAGCGTTATTGTGTTTCGTATATTCGATGATTCCGAGCTCTGTTCACCTTGCACATTCCATACGGAACATTTCATGCGTACTATAATATAAACCTCGATCTATCAGTTCTCCTTTCTTCCCTCTCTTTATATCTTTATCTCTCTCTCTCTCTCCCTTTTACCGCGATGCTTCATTTATCCCGATATCAAGCTTTGCGTAATATCATACTTCATGTGCATCTCAAATCAAAGCATTATTCGGTACATATACAAGAATTATAACCGTAATAGCAATTCAAGACATACGATACATTGGTTCTCGTTTAGCCTGGAATTACTCAAACTCAAATATATACTTCGTTGCATTAATGTTTCATTTATGGATAGACGAATATCAAATTGTCTGAATTCAATATCAACAAATGGACGAAATCAATCTTCACAATGTTCCAGAATTCAATTAGAATCAATATACAGACATAAATATTGTTTTCTATGGTAAAGACATGGTCGAGCAAGGTTGTAATTGAGTTAAAACAGATTTTACTCTCTCTCTAGAGTTACAATTATTTTAACACACACTTATATAGAGGAACATGGGGCAATATGGACCCCTGGGACAAGCGGGCTATCCAAATTTTTTAAATTATGGGGCAAAATGGCCTCCCCCAAAAATGAAGGAATATTAAATCCGAAGAAAAATTCGACTTTCCTTTATTTTTGGGAGAACCCACTTTGCTCCAAAAATAAAGAATTTTTGGCTACAAATCCCCAGGTCCGGTGGGCCCCTGGGACAAGCGGGCTATCCAATTTTTTTTAAATTTTGGGGCAAAATGGCCTCCCCCAAAAATGAAGGAATATAAAATTCCAAGAAAAATTTGACTGTCCGTGTCATTTTTGAGAGAACCCACTTTGCCCCAAAAATAAAATTTTTTGACTAGCTTGCTTTGCCCCAGGGGTCCATTTTGCCCCATGTCTCCTTATATATATATATATGAATTGTAAAATACAGGTGCCCTTCGTGAAAACTGCATGCTACAACCGTAAATCTCTATGTTGGTCCAGAGTACCCTTTGACCATTTCAACTAACCGATATCGCTGGTCATTCAGACATGGAAACACCTGGGTCGCGGCTCCCGGTTGAAAAAGCCGACAGTGTCTTTGAACATTTGTGAAACCAGAAGTAACCGATATAACCACTGTCGACGCCTGCTCGCCACTGACCAAGATGTCAGCACAATTTTATGACTTCTTTAGCAAGTTACGTATATACAGATAGATTGGATGACATTTTCGTACCATTTTCACACCGGATGTTGGAAATTCGACCTTACGAGAGTTCCAAGGGAAACATAACCTCGAACTATTCTCTCCAGCCGTGAACACTTACGTATATATGTATATATATATATATATATATATGGATATAAATGTACATATATATGTATATAAAAGGTTACACGTTTCTAGATATAATGTTTTCATCGGTTTTCTATCAGTTCTATCACGTCACTTTCCCCTCCACTTTTACTTCAATCGTTTCTATGACTCTATTTTCTCCTTTCTCTCTCTCTCTCTTTCTTTCTTTCTTTCTTTTCTCTCTTTCTATGGTTCTCTTTTCTTCTTTCTCTCTCTCTTTCTTTCTTTCTTTCTTTTCTCTTTCTATGGTTCTGTTTTCATCTCTCTCTCTCTCTCTCTCTCTCTGTCTCTTTCTTCTTTTCTCGGAAATATCCTCGGATACTTTAGCGTTACTGGCTAACTTTATCGATCACTTATGGGAGCTATGCCAGAAACCACTTCCAATCATATCACAAGAATCAAAATGCATCTGTGTTATAGATTTGTAATCAAGGAGGTCGATTTCTACGAAGTTCCTATTTGATTAATATGTATTTTGGTTACTTATTGTTTTTCAAACTCAATTTTAACCACTTATGATTTTTTTCAAATCTATAAAATGCCACGTGTGGTGTTTTATTGATGCAGATCGTGAAATAAATTTTATTTCGATTCCAGCTTCAGCGGCAACTGTCGCTACGTTTTTTTTTTTTCATTAAACGCGACCAATTTCGTGTGACTATCGAATTTGGTGTTTTTGGATAATCAACAAATCTTTAATTCCCAGACAACGTAAATGTTCGATTTTGAAAATAGAAATTTCATCGAATTCCCTCAAAAATTCTCGTTCTATTTTATAGAAATAGATAAAAAAAAAAAAATTCTTGTTGCACAAAAAGATATTCGTTGGCATAAAAATTGATTTCCTCGTAATCGTCATCGAGAAAAGTTGTTTATTATTTTGGTCACGTATGTACATCGTAACCCGTTTCTTTGCGTTGATTCAACGTCGTTGAGCAGTGGATTATATATAGAAACGTATTAGTCGATGAAAATACGAGACGGAATGGCTACGAGGGGGAGGAGGGGGGGGGGGCGTGTGCCACGTGGTATTGGAATCAACGAAAATTGCCGTTGAACGAAATGGCAATCCCGAGAATCGGTTGAACCATTGCAACGATAAAATCTGCGAATGAAGTGAACCAGCAGGCGAACGAATCGTTGCGATTCATTTTCCGACAAGAGATTGCTGACATTTGTTCGGCACAGTTCACCAATCCTTCCATTCAATCCCTATTTTTCTGGGCTACCGATCGTGCAGCTTGCGTCATAGCCAAACATCTTTCTTTTTCTTTATCGACTCAAGAAGATCTGCCTATTTTTTTTTTCTTTCTTTTTTTTTTACCAGAAGTCTCCAGATTCTGTTCCATTAAAATTGAATGAACGAAATTTGGGTGAACTTCATGGCGTATCAATATTTCTTTAGAAATACAATTTGTATAGATTTCGATATATTTTTATCAAAACCAAACGTCTTGTCGTCTGGCAGCAATAATTGACTGGATAACTGGACAAAAGAGGCTTTTTTATATCGCTTTTAATCGTTATTACGATAAGAGACCAGATTATTTCGTTTGAAAGTATTTTTCTTTCCTCCACAAAGGGAAAAACCTTAAAATGTCAAAAAAAAAAAAGATAATTAAACGAATTATTATAAAACTAAGAATTCCACGATCTGGAATTCATGATTTCTCATTACTATAAAATGCAAATGAAATTTCTGTTTGATCGTATCCTTTAAAATATTAAACCAACTTCAACATCATGAACGATAATTGGAAGACTTTCATTTTCTTCTGAATTAAGGTCAATGCTCGAATTATACAGTTAAATAGGGAATAATAAAGGTAGAATGAGTGAAAATTGAAGGAAAGATATGGGCGTCGAATGAGGCTGCATTGAAAATTAGAGCAAGTCAAGATTGAGCGAGGGTTGAATATTGAAGTAGCTGACTTCTCAATTTACTCGCTTAAACCTAGAGGAAAGACGCGAATGGCGTTTGTATAAGCCTCCCAAGTGGCATTCAATATCCAAGACTTCCGTAATTCAATGTGTACTCAACTCCGACGAACCTTGACCAACTGCTCCGTCTCTACTGCTCAAGAACAACGAGGAGAAACGAGCGAACGTAGTCAGAGATCCAAATGCAACGAGAATTGGAACAACTGCGCCATATTCAATGGCCTTGTTTCCAACTTCGATCAAATATACAAAAACTAGGACATTTTTTAATTGACGCAAATTTTCCATCGACTCATTACGAACAATCAAAAAAAATAAAATGATTAATAATTTCATTCCCACGTCCTTTTCTTTTGTTTTTATTTTTATTTTCGTCTAAATAAACATTTGTTATTTCTCCATCAATTCCAACATCGCTTTAAAGCTCTTTTAACATTTATTTCATTTTCTTGTACGATATTAAAAGTTTCTTTATTTCGTAACGAATATTTGACAATTAAATCAAATTACCAACATCCAATTACCGTGGATTTGGATGAATTTTCGTCAAGTTTCATACGTCGAAAACTTTTAACCCCGCGTTGTGTTTCAGCTGAAACTTTCGACTCGATATAACATCAAAATTTACGATGCGGAAATAAAGTATCTCGTAAAAGGAATGTCATTGAAAAATTTTCGGCGAAATTTCATCTAATAAATGAGATTTTGTTGGTTTATTCGCCCGCCAAATTTAAACACTGTCGTTCAGGGTTTTATATTTTATTCATTTCGTAATGGTTGGTGTATTTTGTGATTTGCGATATGGAAAATAATTTTATTCCATCGCTTCTATCTTTAACCCTTTAAATACCTTCTCCTGATAAGTCTCACATCCATGTACTCCTTCTTCTTTTTTTTTTGCTTTTTTTTTTTTTTCAAAGACCTTTGTATCTCTATGATCTTGCTTTGTATGCTCGCGTCTGGATCTCATAAAGTTTATATGCTATACTTGTGTGTCGAAGTGTCTTTCACCGCGGGAGGTGCTCCAGTTCGTGACTTATCTCGAAGTCGAGATCCTCTCGAAGAAAATCTTGAGTAACCCGGAGGGCTGGAACCTCACCTTGAAACCGAGCGACTATCTTGTCTGGACTCATATTTTTAATTACGTGTCATCACGAGCACATCGTCGTTCTATTGTTAGAGACCTTAAATAATTCAATGAATAATTTGACAGAAAAATTACGGACGAGACATAATTTATTTGGTTATTTAAAAAAAAAGTTCGTAGTTGAATGAGTTTTTCTTTTTTTTTCATTTTTATATTTATTTTGTTCATTTAACAATAAAATAACGAAATAGACATGAATTATTTAGTCATTTGAAAAAAAAGTTCGTCGTTGAATGAATTTTGTTCATTTTTATATAAAATTATGAATTAATTAATAAAAATAAGTACAGGTGACAAAAAATCCAAAAAAGTTTGAAAAAATGGTGGAGAAAAATAAAAATAAAAAAATCAAAATAAAAATCAAAAAATTCTATGAGGGCGCGAAGATTTTCGAAATTCTTGGCAACACTTTTGTTTTCTTTCGTTTTGTTTTTTTTTTTTTAATCTTTAAATTTTTTTTTAAATTCTGGTGACAAGTCTGAAGTTTTAGTACGACGTTACTTTGAGGAAGTTGAGTTCGCAGACCCATCGATCGTCACGTTTTGCAGCGTCGATATTGAGGATTAGAAAAATAAAATGAAAATAATAGAAAAGCGGGGTATGTCCGCAGTGATTTGCGGCTAAGTGCGGAATAAACTGCTGTCACGGTTCGTCCAATCGAATAAATCAATTTGACATGATCTGATTGACTTCGACTTGGCTGAACGGACGTTTCGAGAGGTTTTTCGTTCACCGATGGCAAAGCCCACGTCAAGAATCACTTCGATCTTTTGGCTTAATGGCTCAATTTCTAACTGAGCCAATATCCTTTATTCTCTCAGTCTACGTTTCTCAATTACGTCGTCATCATCAACTCCCCGTTTCATATTATCGTGACACTTAAATTTTACTGCTCATAGGACGGTGGTTCGTGGACGTGGTTAATTAAAACAAAAAAAAAAGAACAATCACATCATTCAATTCTCATTTTTAAACCCTATGTACGATCCTTTTGTATTTAAAAAAAATTTTTCTTTTTATTTTACGTTAAATACTATTTTTTATTTTTATTTAATTTTTAAAAAATTTCTTTTATTTAAGTTTATTTTATTTTTTACGTTTAAATAAAAAATGGTCAGAAGGAACCATAAAATAAATAAAAAAAAAAAGAAAAATCGAAAAAATGACATTTGATTCGCGAATTTGAGAGCAAGAATCCGTATTTTTTTGATTGAAGACAAAAAAAAACAACATTTAATAATAAATCAAGTTAAAAATGCAAAAGTAACACAAAGTGCAGATTATAAGCAATAAGTATTGAATAAAATTCTTTCACAAAGTGTATAAACAACGAGTCACGATGGTAAGAAGTAATGACACGGTAAAAAGAGAGTTTAAAAAAGGATAAAAAGATATTAAGGGGTCGGTGTGTGTTGAAAGGAGAATCCAGGTTGTGTGTGGGTCTCATACAGGAGCGATTTCCTTGGCTCTCTATCGTCGATGTTAACGATAATTAATGAAATACGTGACCTAACGAAGCGCGAACAAAGTATCAGTGGACGCTTCGGAGTGGTTTTTTTTTCGGGGTTCAAATACATAGATATATTTAAGGGGGTGGTTGACGAACAAGAGGAAAGAAGGAGAAGGACGTTTGGTCGGTTTCTGAAGCGTGCGAAAGTCGTCGGGCAAACTGTTCGTGTATAACGACCAAGTAGCCAAAGAGAACTCGAGTTGTACTCGCGCCAATACAACGAAAAACCTCCTTCTCTGTATAACTTGCAACCTGCACCCTGTTAGGGGTGCAAGCAGCAAGAAATAACACATAGGGGAACATGGGGCAAAATGGACCCCTGGGGCAAAGCGGGCAATCCAGAAAATTTTATTTTCGGGGCTAAATGGGCTCTCCCGAAAATGAAGGAAGATCAAATTCGAAGAAAAATTTGACTTTCCTTCACTTTTGAGAGAACCCACTTTGCCCCAAAAATAAAAATATTAGGATTACCCGCTTTACCCCGGGGGTCCATTTTACCCCATATTACCCTACACATCTTTATACTCGATGCAACTCACTCCTCGTGGCATTGAATCGCTCTTCTCGAGGAATACGAGTGCGCAAAAGCCCCGTACGAACTTTCGGTGGCTCTCTTACGAACTGGGTCTCGAATTGCACTCACGTACCAGTCGGCATCGTGGAAAATAATTGTCGATCCTTTCCCTTCCATCCTCACCAGCCCTCGCCTCGTTTAACGAACGCTTCGAGAATCCACAATTTCTCTCGACAATCGGTATACATATCTCGCCCCACTTACCTCACGGATTCTGATACCTATATCCGGTTTCACCAGCAATCTAGGTCCTACGATGAGTTATATTATGATATATCATTGTTATATGAACGTTTGAAAATTATTCGAAATATATATTGTTTCTAGGTTTCTCTGTTTCTCATTTCTAAAGGCCACTGATAAAGAAATTCTCTTAATTTTCATTTCTTGGGGTTACGACGTCATGGTTATCATAAACGAATCATAAAATTATGCCTTTTTGTTAAAAAAAAGTTAAAGTTAAAAGTTAAAAAAAAGTAAAAGTTTAAGTTAAAAAGTTAAAAAAAAAAGTTTATTTCGATCAATTCGATTATTTTTCACGAAATGGAAATCATGGTTTCCATCAGCAAAGTATAAAATTGTGTACTTTCGAATTGACGATTAAAAAAAAACGATAATATCTTAATCGAAGTAACTCCGAAAATCAGAGAAGTAGCCAAAACGTGCGAGCAAAGTCTTCAATGTTACATTTCTCCAGATCGGCTGAACCGAATCTCTTCAACCAAGAACCATTCGAAAGATAAAAAACCGTAGAAAATTCAAATCCAATATGAGATTTTTCCCTCAACCCGTTTCCCTGTGAGGGCGATTTAAAGTTTCTGTGACGTCGGGGCTCGCGTTACGCTTTTTTAAAAATACTTCGCAAATAAAAGTGTCAAAAATATATTTGTCCAAAAATCATCGAATAAAAATAAATAAAAAGTCATAAAATAAATTAAATCATCAAATAACTCCGAACAAACATTTCTCTGAACTAAATTCGTTGATTTTTCATGCGAAATGGTACTTTTGTTTCAAATTTCCTGAATTTTCGAATCTCTGTAAATTTCTACTTCCGCATTAAATGCGTTTTGGAAAGCATGCAGATGCATGGAAGCGTGAAAATATATACAGACGCATATATATATATATATATATTGAGTGGATGGTTTTCGTGTATGCGAGCGATTGTCCTACCTCCGTTGGAGTTTTCAGTCAACAGGGAGGAGACGTGCTTTCGAATACAACGGGACCTGTAGCGGTTGAGGGAACGAGGGGTTAGGTCGTGCACGCGGAGCGTGTAAAATACCGGTGGAAAAGGCAAAAAAGTAAGCTTTCAGGAGTGTAGGGCGAGAAGGGGGAGGGGGAAGGAGGAAGGGGGTTAAAAACGAGTAGATGGTGTATTCGGCTTTTCTCTCTCGAGTTTTGCAAGAAGTCTAGAGAATGATATTGCAAACCACAGTCGTCGAAAGCTCGCACAGTATACACAGATACACTCTTGCGTATAAATATTTGACGTATACCACAAGTATTTCTCTTAATATATAGATATATATATGGATAATAAAGCGTATACAGGAATGTGGTGAAGAGGACAAGTTCCGGTATGTGTGGATAAGACACATATACACAAAGACTCTTCTCCGCGGAGGGACCTTTATCTGTCGCGAGTATTTTCCACTGAATTAAGTTTCTTGCCTTCTGTTCTCCAAGTTTATGTGTTTCGCGGCGAGATAGCAAGAGCTTGCGCTCATCTTCCGCGTCGGCCGCGTGCCTTTACTTCCTGGCATAACTGTGTCCTTCGCGAACAAGTAGAGAGAAGAGACTTTGCGCAAGAAGAGAAAATGAGAAAGAGAGAGAGAGAGAGATGGGCTTTTTGTTTGCCTCGGTGCGCAATATCGTGGCACGAGCGATGAGACCTTTCTCCTCTTTCTTTCGGAGCTTTCTCCAATGCTCTTTAACGTAGAGGACCCGCCATATTTTTCTCTCTTCCTTTTCCAAACTGTTTCCCTCTCTCGTAGATTCTTGCCGACCGTTTTGTTCTTTTTTTTTTTTGGGTTTTTTGAGCTTTTTTTTTTACTATCAACGTTGCTTCTTTATCTTTTGGCCGAATGGACTTGTATGTATGTGTATGTAATGTGCATGCCGGATAAAAGCTCTTCAATGTAGCCGCAGCATTGTCCTTGCTCGGTTTCATCGGTTTTACGCAATTCATCTTTCTTTTCCTCAGCATCCCTGGCGACTTCTCATCATCATTCTCTTTCTTCTTCTTCTTATTCTTCTTCTTCTTATTCTTCTTTTTTATATTTCTTTATTTGACTTCTTCTTTTTTTTTTGCCCCTTATGTCCTTTTTCCTTGCACGACACCTGCTCCACATCTTCGTTCTTTCAACATGTGATAATACCAGCGACTGTTCTTTCAACTCTCCCCAGAAACGCCAACGTTCATCTTCCCTACTTTCGTCTTATCGTCTCCTCCGCCCTGACTCTTATTCACCAGATGCTTTACTTTTTACATCATCACATGGAACAAAACTTCTTTTTACATATACATTTTTTTCCCTCATTCTACCGACGCGGATGCACGACAAAAATTTTGTCAAATTTTTTCATCACCATTCAATTTATCCAAGTTTTTATCATATTTCAATCATTATTCATCATCGAATTGCACAATAAATCATTAATTTTGACTTCTTAAGGGATTTGACCAAAGGAATAAAAAGTCAGCAGATTTTGGGAATTTGTTTTATCGGAATTATAAAATCATATTTTACAGTCCATTGGGAACTCAATGAAGAATTAGCTCCAGACTTTCGATCCATGTCATAATTTCGCCAAAAAAATTTTCAAAAGTCGATTTTTTTCCCTCCAGATTAGACCAACCCCTTAAAATCATTAAATACGAAGATATTTGCATTTTCTTTCTAAATGCCATGAAATATAAGAAAAATTGTATTAATGCGTGAGGATATTAAATAAGTATCAGAATAATGGGAGATTTGAGAAACGCATAAAATCCATGATGATAAAGATTGAGGTTAAATATTAATAAATTTTATTTATAAATACGATACTCAAGGATTTATGGTGAAAGTCACGTGCAGAATATGTTTTTTGACGAAATGATTTCCGCTCGACATAGTCTTGGATTTTGATATTTATGTATATATAAACGTATGTATTTACATATATAATGCATATAAATATATAAATATATATATATAGATGAGTATATGCTGGAAGAATGGGAAAAAAGCTCTCGAGATTATACTTTTTTCCGGAGGCTCATGGGATTTTCCGTGAGTGCCCATGAACTCGAAAGTCCATTCCGCAAATCACATTACCTAAGTCTTGTTCCGGGGGATTCTTAAAGGCTTTCAAAGAGCTTGGCGCGTGTGGCTTCCACTCGGACTCTTAGCTCTAAGGAACTGACCTTTTTTCAATGGCTTTCGGCCTCATACAGAGTATACATCCAGTATTATGCTCTGTTTGAAAAGCTTTTCCACCATCCGTTATTTCTATCGAGAGAATTCCATCGATTATCGAAATATCGAACTTCAATTCGTTTTCTCGTTCATTTTTTTCCTAGTCCTTTTCGTATCTTTCTTTTTATCTCATTCTTTTTTTTTTTAATCCATTAAATCAGTAAATTAATGTAATAAATATTCCATACGGTTTTTTTTCTGAACTGGACTTTGGAATCAAGTTTTTACTTTTATTCGCTGAAGGATAAGTTTGCAATCAGCAAATTATCTAAATTCATAAATTCATTTTATTCCAGAGGCTTTTTCAAAAGACCAAAGGAGTCTCACGTCCAGGGAAAGAAAAAAACGATAATTCATTCGATTACCATTTTCGTCTCTCATCAAAAATAATACGAGTTTCTAATTATAATAACAAATGTGATATTTGATGCAGGAGCGAGTGATAAAAAAGAGGAAAAAAAAAGAAGAGAGAGAAATTAAAGTTCCATATCTTGGTGGATAATTCCGTAATAATTTGAGGACATGTGCAGACTGCGAAGGGTGTTTCTAGGGTTGTTTAAAAGTGTTGATACTTGGTTCGATGAGCTCTTGGAAAAGAGGTGTTTGAAAAATTCGTCTGGTAGTAGATGGTCTTTTTGTATAAATATTCGCTTGCGATGGTAGGATGAGCGCGAATGCTTTTGTGTACAGAAATGTGTATTTGCGTTCGAACCCGTTGATGCCTGATGGGGTTTGCATGGAAGCTTATGTGCGACAGGAAGTGAAAGATCTGCTTTCAAGGAATTCTTGCTTCGTGGTTGAAGTATAGAAAAAAAAAAAAATGAGGAAAGTGTATCCATTTCTATGTAAAAAAATATATTAAAATATATACGTGTAGAGAATTGAGTGTGTGTCTCGGTCTGTCAGGGTATAACGTGTGGCAAAAATAGAATAGGATGCTCGCAAGCTCGAGCTGTGGAAAATAGTGGATGGAATTGCATTCCGCAATGACTCTATATAGCTAGACATAAATGTGTAAAAAAAGAGAGAGAAAGAGAAAGAAAGAGAGAAGAGAGAGAGAGAAACGAAGCAAAAGCTCTCGGGTTTTTCGCGGACATCCTTACAAAAGTGTTCGTCGAGGCTCTGCGGTGTTGGCCGTGAATGCGTCTAGACAGCTCCACTTCACGCAATGAAAACACACCAGTCGACTCTTCTGATGCAAAGTTTCATTATTTACCAGACACACGAACACGCACACACTTCAAATGTGCAGTATGCATCTATATAGATATATATATATCTGGGAAAACAGAGAGTTAACACGGACAGAAACATCGCGCTCTTCCTTGGCCACCTTGGGATTTATTCTTTCGAGCCTGAATCCAACTTCCTATACGCGAGTCACGATCCTCTCAAGCGTGCATCCCAAGCTTTGTACTCATCTTGACATCGTCTTCCTCCTCCTTTTGACCATTTTCAAACGCTTTTCTGACACCCACGTAATACTAAATTAAAAACAATTTCAACAAGTGACCAGCGAGCGTTACTTCGTCGCATTACGAAAAAGACTTTTTCTATTATAATCCAACGGCCTGTAAATCAGCAACCAGTCGTTTAATGAGCGAAGAGCCTGCGACGAACCAGGCTCATGATAATTATTTGCAATTTTTTGTTTCCTTGCCACGTGACAATGCTTATGGAAAAGTTTAAGAGTTCCATCGTCAGGGTGAATTGGTTTTTTGTTCATCTTGCGCAGATTTAATTTTTTGATTATTTCAACTTGTTCACTATTAATAAATCAAGAGTTTTGGTCGTAAGATGTTGTCACATTATCGTATATGTGTCAGCAATATTAAAAAACCCAGAAATATGGGAATATGGGGCAAAATGGACCCCTGGGGCAAAGCGGGCAATTCAAAAAAATTTATCTTTGGGGCAAAGTGGGCTCTCTCAAAAATGAAGGAAGATCAAATTCGAAGAAAAATTTAACTTTCCTTCATTTTTGGGAAAGCTCACTTTGCCCCAAAAATAAAAAAATTTGGATTGCCCGCTTTGCCCCAGGGGTCCATTTTGCCCCATTTTCCCCTATCTCATGATGTTAGGATGGTTCGGACAAGCGGGTGATTTGTACACTGCTCAAAATCGCAAGTTGTTTTTTTTTCTTTCTTTTTTTTCGGACATATATGCGTTTTAAGTCGCGGAATCATATGTACCCACACGAGACATCATGAAAGACAGTTTTCCTCGCGTGTTCTTGATGCTTACGAGAACAAATGTTCTCTCATGGCTGAAGAATACAGATGGTGTGTCAGCTGTGGTCTATATCGCAAAGGACTACCAAGACACGAGAAATGAGAGGAAAATCGTATACATATATATATATGTCTATTCGAAAGAAAATAGAATGCGTCTGTTCATTCTGTTCTACATTTTGTACAAAAGACATGTATTAGCAAACGGAAAAAACAGAGAGAGAGAAAGAGAGAAAGAAAGAAAGAGAGAAAGAGAGTGAGAGATAGAGAGAGAGAGCGAGAGAGAGAGAAAGAGAGAGAAAGAGAGGGAAAGAGAGAGACAGAAAGAGAGAGAAAGATCATTATTAGGGATGTAGGAATGGCTGTGGTAGACAGCCATGGTGTATTGTCGCAGCAAAGAGTTGGGACAATAATCTCGGTTTGGCCCCAGCTCAGTCGTTATACGACAAAGCACGACCTCGCGACACAATATACAAACATTCTATCACAGACTCACTGAATGTAGGTAAGTATATGTTCACGTATTCAAGCACATATGTACAAGAGAGAAGACTGAGGCAAAGTAGATTAAATACTAAATTCAGAAAACATTTTTTTAGTGTTTTCCATTTTTTAGCACATAAATTATCACATGAATTATACAGTACATGACACTGGACCAAAAATCCCAATTAATCTAGAGACGTCGCAGTTTCTTATTATGAAACCTACAGAATTTATAAATAATCAAAACTTTTACGGATTGAAAAAAAAAAAATTATTATTATTTATAAAATTATATTAGGGGAACATGGGGCAAAATGGACCCCTGGGGCAAAGCGGGCAATCCAAATTTGTTTATCATTGGGCTAAAGTGGGCTCTCCCAAAAATGAAGGAAGATCAAATTCGAAGAAAAATTAGACTTTTTTTTATTTTTGGGAGAGCCCACTTTGCCCCAAAAACAAAGAAAATTGAATTTGCCCTCTTTGCCCTAGAGGTCCATTTTGCCCCATGTTCCCCTATATTTATTTATTTATTTTATATTGTATTTATTTATAAATTATGTTATATTTATAAAAATGTATAAAATTGTTAGTCATATTATAATTTTATTATTATTAGTAATTAGAATAAATTTTACGGATTGATATTTGACGAAAAATCGTCGATTTAATAGAAATTTATGTTTTTGGGAAATTCTGTTGACCAAATCGTAGGGTTTTCGTTACAAAATAAATATTTCAACGAACGTATTTGTTTAATGCTTTATAATATTGTGATAATTGTATAATTTTATTGTTACTCTGTATATTTGTTTGATCAAAAAATTTCTATGGTGTTTGAAATAAAAATTACAAGTTCAATTTATTTTTTATATCCATATGATCCTTTTTGCAAACAGTAGAGATATTCTCATGGGTTGTAAACTTGTATGGATTGGGAATGTGCTCGAACGAGAGAGAATTGACGTTTGAGTTCGAAGTACACAAGGATTCTGCCTCCGGCTTCACTATACGATGGTTATATACGCTTTCGAATGCTCTAATGAGAATTTTACCGGAAGTCTAGCAAAAGAATTGTGAACGCCAGAAGCACCCGGTCACATCCGTGCTTTGTTGCCTCATCCTTTGTAAAAGAGCTCAAAAAAAAAAGTTAGCGCCTAGTACCATTCGACAAATATAGTACAAACAATTTTTCTTTCCAAGTAAACTATTAAGGGATCTTTTTCTACTTCTTCCTTTCTCATATTTTCCATCCATTCGATTTTAAGGTTTCAACAATGTACAAAGAATCGATTCGATACGGTGACGAAACTTTTCAATTGTCTTTCAAATCCTAATTGAAAGCACGCAGTAAAATTATCGAAAAATCTTTTAGTTCCAAGCTCCTGATTAACTTTTATTCCCCAATTTGACGTTTGATCAAATGGATTCCCCTTGATTTACCGTCTCTTCAAATTTTATAGCATTTTCGATAAATTCTCTTTTGACAGCTCGAACTATCGATTCGTACGAGGTCCTTCTTTAATATTCGTCTTTATTAGTTGGCCGCGGATGAGATCTCGGAATGGGTCAGTGACGTGAGAGTAAAGGGGGATGCGAATGAAGACAGACGCGTTGGATTTTCAGCGAGAGGGGTTTCAAAGCGGGCGCGTTTATCGAACAATGGACCAGACCCATTGTCATGCAGATTCCCCTTGCCTAATATAAAGTGATCATCAGAGGCACCCACAGACAATCACCAAAACGCGTTAGCACCTACTAGTCTATCCCATACCATCCAAACTGCCTTGTACCACATTTACCATTCCCTTCATATTGCTACACGGACAAATACACACAGATATGTATATATAGGGGAACATGGGGCAAAATGGACCCCTGGGTCAAAGCGTGCTATTGAAAAAAAATTATTTTTGGGGCAAAATGGACTCTCCCATGAATGAAGGAAGATCAAATTCGAAGAAAAATTTGACTTTCCTTCATTTTTGGGAGAGTCCGCTTCGCCCGGAAAATAATTTTCCTTGGATAGTCCGTTTTGCCCCAGGGGTCCATTTTACCCCATGTTCTCTTATATATATACGTGTGAATATAACTCGTGCGTAAGTTTATTTCTATAGATATACGAATACCAGGAAAACGCACCCTATCTACAGAAGGCCGATGATTCCAACGGAATATATATTCGCACGATGATACAGCCTCTCCTTTCCCTTCTCTCCATTTTCCATAAAGTATGTAACCAAGGCAACTCTCTATTTCGTACAGCGTGCTGTTATCACGCCAAATATTCACAGTGAAATACGTGATAAACATTATTTTAAACAAAATTTCTATCGGTAGAGATTCATGGATGCCAAAAACTATTAAAAAAATGGTTTTGGTTAGTAGTTTCGCTCCTATCCCCATAAATGGCTGAGAATTTTAATCATTATAGTTTTTTTTCATGCGAAATGGAAGAAAAAAGAATGTTTGTTTTGTGGATTTGTTGAGAGTGATGATGATTCTATAAATAATTTATTGACATGGAAAAAGTTGGAGAGAACGAATTCGTTCTTTTTTGTGTTAAACTTTTTGACAGTTTAAATTTGTTCCTGAATGAAATTTCGCTTGTAAAGGGTGACTTTTGACGTATAACATAAGGTGAATTATTTGGAAAACTGTGCGAAGGCAACAATACTTGAAAACAAAATGACAAACGTTTCAATTTGATTAATCGTTGTCTGAATCAATCGACGGGGGTTGTATTCTTCATCAGTTGGCGAGGGGGTGAAGTTAATTTAATCAGGTTTCTGAAACGAGCAGTTGCATGACGAGGAGAAGTAAAAAAGGAAGAGAATTGGATGAGAGAGACACTTGAATTTGCAAGGGAAATTAACAATGTTTTCCCTCTCTTCTTCTCTCTCTCTCTCTTTCTCTCTCTCCTTCTCAAGGATCACTCGACGTTAAGTAGCCTTCCGCATCGTGAAACGTTCCACTTTAAAGGCACCACCGGAAAGCTCCGCGACACCTCACTCCCTAGTTTGCCCCCTTCTACTCTTCGCTCTTTTTCTCTTTCGTCACTTGAACTGTCGCCCGCAAAAACATTCGATCTTCCTTTGTGAGAATTAAAAAAAAAAAAAAAAAAAAAAAAAAATTCGATCGAGTGTTGTCAGCCCTCTCGGAGATTTAATGCTTTTTCTTTACTTTCTCTATTACTTAATGAGTTTTTCACTTAATGAGTAATTAATTATTTTCAATTTACTTTACATAACGCAAATTTTATTAAAATTGTTTTATAAATAAATGAAAAAAATGAACTTTATCGTTAAATGCATTATGATCGTGTTCATAATTTCCTTAATTATTTCTCCTGAGGTCATTGTTCAACCAAATTTGTCAAAAAATATTTATTTATTTTTCAATTTATGTACCGTCGCTATGACTACACTTGAAGCTCCGCGTGCGTAATAATACGCAGTCTTCTCTCTGGGTTGAACAATCGTTTCGATTAGTCTTCCCCCGAGCAACACACCCAAACACAATTAATTCTGGCGTATGTTGTCATAGGCACCGTTTGATGTCTACGTCAGTGGTATATCACGCTTCGCGTCACGATACGGTTCCCTAATTGCTGAATAATTAGACCGTTGCTCTCACTACCGAGAACCAAAATCATTTCTACCAACGTATATTAATATACAGGCTCTGTCAGAATATAAAACAGCTTTCGTATCCACATTTTTGTATTATTATTTTTTTTATTTTTTTTATCAAAACAGAATCCGGGAACTCGTAAATAAAAATTTACGAAAATAAAAATAATTTTGGATCATTATTCCTTTTGTTTACAAATGTAACTTTTTTTTTTCATACTGAGATTTTTGTAATATATAATATATATATTTGATATATATAATCAAACATATTCATATTTTTATTAACATTATAGAAATCAATCGATTTCATCAAATCAATCAATTGATCGAATCTTTGCTTCGGTGTAAAATTGAGCTCGTAAATGACAGTAAAGTTTAATTAACACCATTTTCTTGGTTTTTCAATAACGAAGAGAACGACATACGATTGAGAGGCATTTGGTGAATATTTGTTCATAAAAATGGTAAAAAAACGAGAAAAAGTGGTGAAAAATTATAACGAAATGAAATTAATTTTTTTTCTTTGGTACGAGCAACTATAAATTGTTATATGATAATATTAAATAATTTTGTTGAATGGTCGAAGAAAGGTGGTTCAGAGCAGGCATCCATTGATGCTTTATTCTCTGTTTCTCATGTTTTAACTGCCTCAGTGTTTATTTTATTGGAAGCTTTCGTGTTTGGAGCCATTTGGTGGATATTTGTTTATAAAAATGGTAAAAAACGAGAAAAAGTGGTGAAAAATTGTAACGAAATTAAATAAATTGAAGAAAATTTGAAATTTTTGTCGTGTAACTATAATTAACCTGTCGTAGGGTGTTTTAGGGTTAATTGGATTCCCAATTATTAATAAATATATTCTGATTAAAAAAATGGAACAAAAAACGTAATATTTTTTTTGATTCGACCTGTAAAACTGGCGAACGAACGTGTATGTTATTATGTCATACATATGGGATGCTTCGTTACCGGTTGTACAATTAGCTGACAACGATCGAAATAGTGTTTGACAGATTTATTAGGAATTATACGGGAGGCGAGTTTCGCTCGTAAAATCAAATAATAATATTCCATTTTGTTGAAAAGTCTCATCTTGTGAAGTCCGCAAATTTATCCATCTCCCGAGCCAGATATCTATCTCGTGGATGATTCAATCGATTCTCAGGCGAGGAACAAAGTATTGGAAAATCCCATGGGAAATATACGTGGTTGGAATTAAACGGTTTTTCTGAGACGCTGCTAGTGGCTCGTGGTGGTGTTCCGCAATTTATAGATGCTTTCCATTATCTCTTTTTTTTTTTTTTTTACTCTTTTACCCACCCGTTTTGCCCGATTTTCACCAGATTTATATATCCCTCGACAGCGAACCATCATCTCTTTTCATCAACGAGAAATATACTCCCGTGACTTCTCGTCTCTGGATTCTTTAGTTTTATTATAAATTATGTGCAAACTTGATAGACCATTGGAACGTCTCGATCTTTCATGGCAAATTGCGTTAAGAATGCACGTCATAAGGACGTGCAAAATCTTCCACGAAATTCAACGAATCCATCATCCGATAATGATTTTTTCCAAGAAAAACCGCATTCTCTGATATAAAAATTGATTTCGAAGAATCCATCAGTGAGTCATTGAGTACAGATCTCTGTTTTTTACCTTCTTATATTATTTTTATAATTGTTTGTACACGTGAAAACGAATTACTTTGAAAACTGAATGAAAAATAAAACGAATACGAGAAATATGATTTAAAAAATTTGATACTTTCGCATATTAAATCGATGCCTTGAATCAGATAACGTAGCGATGCTTCTCTCCATATTATATTTTTTGCTTCGCGAACGACTCTTGTTTCATTTCCTTTTGTACAGGAGAAAAATATGGCGAGGTTCTTATCTTTTGCGAAATAATGGAGCGTAAATTTATTTAAAATCATTGAGAGACTATCTAGAATGAAAAAAAAAAAAAAACGAGAAAAATGCAGCAAAGTTTCAGCATCCGGAAGCCTTATCGAAATTGAATCTGACTTCGCGAAGTCCCACTTGAAGAATCGTGTCTTTTTTTTTCTCTATACAAATATTTGCCGATCTCTTGCAAAGTTTTTGTTTTTCATCGGATAAAATAACTCTTCTCTGTCAGTGTCAATATCTTTTCGGCTTCGCAACAAAAGATTTTTTTCCAACCACCACATTTCGAATGGATGAGAAACATAAATAAAATGAATTTAAAAAAATTATTTAACAATTTTTTCACCTCTAAATGACGGTGTCGTCTAAAAATTACTCTCTGCGAATAAGAATTTCTATAAATATGCAGGAAATAATGTCATTTTCAACATCCAAGGATTAATGAAAAAATTTCATGAACAAAAATCCACTAAAACGTAATAAACAATTTTTTTTTTTTTCGTATTTTTTTTTTCACTCTAATAAAGTAACCTCAGGTAACTTGGCTTGGGTTGGTCCGTTGAAAGTGTAAAAGGGTGTCGGGTAGTTTAGATGTGATGAGAAAGGATGTGGTGATGATGTTCCTTCTTGGCAAAGAAGGGTTTCACCAACGAAGAAAAAGGCAAGCTCTTTATTGGTGTAAAGTTAACAGGAGATGGGCCTGGAAGAGAGTTGAAGGTGACAAGTGCGCTAGGGGTAGATAAGATAAGCCTTCTACTTTGTAAGCGTTGTATCCGGAGGCCATACACATATAACGTCTACATATATATATCGATATACATATACTTTAGTATAGTAAAGGTTTATACAGAAGAGAGAGCACTATGGAGGTTGGATGATCCTTGGAGAACTTTGTCGGAGTTATCCGTAGTTCGCTTCATCGGCTAGAACCTGAAGAAGCCTGAGAGAGAAAGAGAAATGAGAAGAGAAAGAGAGAAAGTGAGAGAGAGAGAGAGAGAGAGAGAAGAGATGGAGTAACTCGCAGGGTCGTGGCGTCCCTTTATCTACGTCACGTCAGACTTATCGTAGATAGCATGACCAGTTATTATCATCCGTATATAGTCCCGCGTTAATTGCAGTATCATTTCATTCTATTATCCCGAACAAACTACTGTAGACCGTCCTGAATGGTAATAGGTGGCAACGAATAGTTGAAGGACGTAATCAATGCGAGCGTTGGTAAGGCTACGTTGATGTATACCGAACACCTTGTTACGAGAAATTGCAACAACTAAAATTATCTATCTCTACGACCATTTGAATGGATGATAGTCCATTGAAACATTCATTGTTAGCCAGAGAGCCAAACTTGCCAAAGCATGCAGATTGATTTCCTGTAATTATGGCGAAAATTTTACACTCGGGTTGCTTCATTACAAAGAAAATTTCCACCTAATGAGGCTGCGTACAGATCAATGAGTTCCAAACTCGTTTCTCATTTCCTTCGCCCAATTAATTAATTGCTTCAAATTAATCATTTTTTCTACTCCATTTGAAATTCACTGATGGATCCACGAGATTTAACTGAGATTCTTCACCAACATCGCACTCCTGCCGCAGGCGACAAATGACTAAACAATTTGCATAAAAAAATATGTATCGTCCTCTACCAAAGTGTACCTTGTGCGTATATTTACCGCTCATCCATCAAGAGCCACTGGGTCGTTATTCAGATATACATATCCAGTCTATATATCTATATATGTATAAATACTTATGGTTCATCGTCGAGAGCTTGGGCATGGAAGAGACGAAACACTGTGGCGGCATCGTCTACCAGAGAAGTGACAAAGTGTCGGAAAGTTAGGACACCCGTGCGCGACCCGCCTCCTATAATTTGCTGCTTCTGGCTTCCTCGTGTACTTCGTCTCAAGCTCCGAAAGCTCAACCCAGTTCTCTCTCTCTTTATTCTCTCTTTCGTTCACAACTCTCGCAATACAGCCTCGTAACCTGCTCTCTTGCGCTCGGGGTGTCTATTCGCATAAATCTGCCGGGGGATGACTCAGCCCCGGTGACACACACCGCGATAATCGAGCTTGACACAAACGACAGAGTTTCATGACTTTTTCCCTCTTATTTCTCTCTCCACACATATATACATCCACATACTTCTCTAAACAACTATCGTTTTCATAATCGTCCAATTACACCCAAGGGAACATTTATCCACGCATCCACTCATCATCCACGAATCTTTTACGACACATCGTATACATATCAAAATATAAAAAAAAACATATATCAATATACGAACGTTGAATTTGTCCCAAAAATCATGGGCAAGTTCTAGAGAATGGACAGACTGCAGTTTACATTTAATGTGGAACCAGGTTTTGGGGATAAATAGTCATTAGTCACTTCCAATCCGATGTCCAGAAGAAGTTAAAGGTCATTGCAACTGAAATGCTGAAGGATTTACCCCTAGAATTATCATTTATCGCATGACTGATCATCTTCTATCAGGTAATCGATTAATGTCTCTTCAACGAAGGAAAAAAGTGGATAAAAGGTGTTTTTTGTACAGAATTTTGTGGTTTGCTCTTCTGGTCCGTTTTTGATGTGATTCCGAGGACACTGTATATCGATTCAAATAAGGGCACACACACTCACATACCCACATATCTACATGTGTATATCTATAAGTGAATGAACAGAATATAAAGTTTAAATCGCTCTGTACTTCAACTGAATGTGGTACCGCGCTGGAACGTGAACTGGTTAAAGCTTCTCTCTTTGATATGTGAGTCTCAAAGGAATCTCTTCGTTAACCAAGAACCGGCGCATAACCTCGGTTTGAGGAATCAGTACTCCAAAAACCACGCTACCATTCCCAGACTGTACCTATTTCGATGTGGGGCTTTGGTTCACGATAAACCTACGACCCATGTCCTGACTTTTCGATGTGGCACAACATACACTTCAGTTTCAATGATTTCACTTGAACCTCTACTGGTTCAAAAGCAGAAATTAGCTTTGGTCTTCATCCAAGTGTCTGATGACATTTTTGTTGTTGGTAATAATCTCATGGTTGGTCCTTAAGGAATCCTTGTTTTGAATCCTGATGTTGGACAAGGTTGTCTTATTGGAATATTGAATAAAACGGTAGGTCGTGAATTTTAAGTGACGTTTATCCATTCGTTCTTCGTTGACCTTGGAACACAACTTCGTAGCGTTCTCTAGTTTGTATAATTTCTTCTTTACGTTGCTCTCACGGGTATGCTCGAAGGTATGAACGCTCGTGTCTTTAATATCAATATAGATAAGCTTCGGGTTGGCAACTCTTATGGAGCGTGCAAAGACTTCTTCCACACTAGGTTTATATCTTCTACCACGTGCTCTGTGGACTCTGATGCATGTGTGAGAAGTTGACTCCAGTGTGTGTGAATATATATGTAGTTTTTTTTCTCTACTATCTCTATATTATACGTGCAAATGGTGAATTCAAAGCGACCTCGTCCGACCACTTAAGGGTCATAAAGTGCCTGAATGACTAGAGCACTTCAGGGGTGGCAGGCGCTGCGAAACAGAAGAGACGCAAACTTTTTGAATGCTCCAAGCCGAGGAGCATTATAGCCAATGAGATCCTCTGTATAAGTGGAGTATACGTACCTACTTGTGCCCTCTTAATGAGAGGCTTAGAATGATGTTCTTGATGAGGTGTAAAATACGAATGGAGCTCACTACATCGGTGAATCACTGAATGAAGAAACTTTGAATAATATGTACACGAATATTTAAATAAAACGTAGAGAATGTAAACAAAATCATAGCCTCTTAGTTATCGGATTTGGAAACAATGCAACGAATGAAGTTCATTCCTTTTTGTTCCTCTTAACAGTGAGTCTCAAGAAGTTTGGAATCATAACACGAGTGTTTGTGTCCTTGAGACATAAATGCGAGAACACTTAAAGGTATTAAGGTCCTTTGCTGAAATAAAGTGTCTTCTTAAACGGACTCCCGATGTTATCTCAAGTCTGTTCGTCAGTCTTTTTTGTTTTTTTGTCATCTAGACCAATCGATCAGCCATTAAAGCCGGAAAAGGTTTTCGTCGAAAAAGTGTCTCTTGAGATAAAAAAAACCTTGTAAAACTTTATCACTCCCGATAATCAATCGGACTGTACACAGATGAGAAAATGAGGAATCCGAACGATTGGTAAAACTATCGGTCGCGCACGAAACTTTCAACCGGCAGCTAGAATTTAAGCCACAATTCGAGAAGAACGAGATCGTCAAAGATAATATTTTATCGACATTGAAGAGAAGGTTGTCGGATCCTGAGCAATCAGTTACTTTCATCTTACCCAACGACTTCGTACATTCTGGGCTTTCGGGGAACAGCGCCCCTTGCTCTGAACTTTGAGCAGTAAGCTCGGAGTTCAAAAGTTACGCGCCAGCTCAGCAACACATAGTTGAGGGCCTCCCTTCCGAGCGAACAACGCAGTAAAGTTAAGCTCTACAAAGTTACCATCGCAAATGAAGAGAAATGAAATGTAATTTGAAGCTGCTCGAACTAAGAGCGAGAAAGAGAGAGAGAGAGAGAGAGAGATAGAGAGAGAGTGAAGCGAGAAGGAAAAGAAATAAACGTAAATTCGTGATGAGTTAATAACCTTTAGAAAATTTAGCAAGTAAAAAATCTCCTTCTTGGACCATCTACGTTTTCGCTGTTACTATAAGTACCAGACTTGTCGAGTGAATTGCTTTAAGAAAACTTTCATAAAGTTTTGTACCTGTAAATTTCGCGAGTGTTACCATTCTAAATTTGCTCACTTGAGGATTAATCATCTACAAACGAAGGCAAGAAATTTCATTTATAATTAAGAGGACTTTGTAGTTAAAATTAAAAAAAAAAAAGTAGCGAGCGAATCGTGTTTAGTGCATTGCATGGTCCTAAAAGTTCCGGATTTATAAGAGATCATTTTTTTCTTAACGACCCAACAAAAATATGAATTTTTTATAAATTAGTATAATAAAAAGTATTTGGCAAATGAGCATTCGTAAGCTGCCAAATAGAGTTGGATCGCCTCTGTAATGGATTTCCCATTAGGAAGGTAGAAATGTAAAAGTATTCGGTGCCAAGGTCCGGGTGAGTTTGATCTCGTTGAGTGACTGTAGTAGGCTTTGATGGCAAAAATACAGAAAGGTAGGTCGACAGGGTATAAGCTTTGGCTTAGTTTGAAAAAAAAAGAAAGAAAGGAAGAGAGACATAGGCAAAGATAGGAATACAGGGTCACCAGTGTACTTTGATCTGCCATAAAATTTAAGTGTGCGACGAGGCGGAACACGGAATGCTTCATGTAACGTTCGCTCTAAAAAGCCGAGAGAGTTCAGTTGGACCAACGAAAATGGCTGGAAGAGTCGCTACTGATTTTACAAAGGGACACGGATCGGCATCATTCTCTTGCTCTGTGTCTCTTTGGGTCCATCATGTTCTCTGTGGTACTTGTATTCGCTATACACACCCTTAGATAGCGATCAGTATTCAGAGAGTGGTCTTGGGGTCATGCGAACCATCGAAGGCGCAGGTGAAGAAAAGGAGGAGGTAAAAAGTGAGGCGAGGGATGTGTTGAGAATAAAGAAAGAGAAGAAGGAGAAGGAGGAGGAGGGGAGACGTGGAAGAGAAGTTGGTGGAAAGGTGAAGTATTTTCGACGTTCTCTCGGACGTCTTGATGCTGGACGTACACAAGATTTCCCGTAGATTCTTCACTGGTCCACGGGATGTCCTGCCTGGCAAACTGACCCTACGTGCCCGGGCTTCCGCATGCAGTACCATTCCTTTTTCGACTTCCGATATCCCTCTAGTCAATGCGGACTGGCCGATCATTTCTACGGACACTACGTGACTGTGCTCGAGCTTCAACTAACTATATTCCTATTTGCTGCCTGCGTGATACTTTTACATGTGCATCACGAGTATAAAAACGTATCCATGTGTGTAGAAAAATCTTGTTGTATCACAAAACTGGTTGAACAAAGATGCTGAGTGATCAGATTCTTCATGAACATTTCCACCGACGACCTGGTTCCTGCTGCAGGAAAAAAGATATTCCTGCAAAAACGATTACTCCGCATATCTGATGAATATTAACCGAATGCAGGAATTCACTGGCTAGAAATACATTTCGTCTGGTAGAATTTCACTTTTCCAAGGGACGCAAGGATTCCTTTTTATCGTTGGTATACCTACTTGAAAATTCTTCCTGTCTGTTATGTACTCTGTCGTTTATTGTTCTATGTATTATATACGTATTCAAGAAGCATGAAGCTACGGAATGTTACCAAATGTCCGGATAACATGCTTAGCTATGGCAAATGCGGGCAAAAGCTCGAGTTTGGCCTTAGGGCAAAAGGGGTTGTTCGTTGAGAGTTGGGTGGCGAAGCTTGACTCGGGCAATGCTATCTGTCCAACTTGCTCGTAACTTGAATAAATTCTATGCAACCACGACGTTAATATAACCCGAACTATAGGCCTCACTCGCTTTCGTTTATAAATTCTACAACGAGGTTGGTTGATGCCTCCAGGGCGCGGCAATGTTCTCTGGCCACGGAAGACTTCTCCTTGGAGAGTTTGCTCCTACTTTCCATCTCTCTCTCTCTCTCTCTCTTTCGCGGATAGGAACATATACAAACAGCGATGTCGCAGTGGCCAGTCCTAGGGTTTGGGTCACGTGGTTGCCCCCAGGAGATGCTCTTCACGGTTCAGAGAAGGACGCACGCAAGGAACGTCTCAGTGAATATGTTTATATATGTATCATCTTCAAGTATATAGTTATCTGGTTGAAGTGAACGCTGTACAGGCACAGTGCTCTGCTTCCAAGAGACCCTTGGGGACATCCTTTAAAAATGTACGAACGGACAAGGGACTAACAGTATCGAGCCAAGATGTTCAGTGAACATCTTTCAAATATCTTACTATGGAATCGCACGAAACAGTCGTAACCTCGCTCCGTGCATCACGTTCCATCATCCTAATCTATTTTTCCTTTTATGTGATTTTTTTTCGGCTCAGAAGTTTCTTTTTTTTTTTTCCACCGAGACATCGTTCCCCTTAGGTATTAACAATTTTATCTCGTTCCAAACCGGCCAGACCTCGGGCCAGACGCGTTTATTTCTTTTTATTCTTCATTAAACATTACTGTTTATTTTTTTCTTGATATGGTATTATTTTCCAATAATCGTTTATTCGATTTGCAACCATTGTCATTGAATTCCAATGAAATGTCGCGAAGTATCGAAGCCTCGAAGGTTCACCAGCACTTGGCAATTTTTGAATCTCCCTCAATGATCCTATTACCTTTATATTTTTATTGTAACGCAGCTCGAATCGATGCCCCATCGAATAAGCATCTCACCATCATCATCATATCAAATAGTTCATAGTACATAAATTTAATCCACGGATAAAAACGAGATTGCACAACTCGTTTGGCACCGGTGGGTGCGAGAAAAAGTGTCAGGCCATTATCAACTTTGCGACGTTGTGGGAAATCAACCGACGGGAGTTCAATTTTCCAGATAAAAGGTCTCAGCACCGGCAGCATGAGAGTGAGTGTTATATTTCACCGTCGCGTCTGGTCTACTGGTGGAAAATTCGCGAACGTTGCTACGGTTGCTTCGATACTCAGGGCGAGGAAGCATAAAGAAGGGTGAGCGAGAGAAAAAGGGCAACAGAGAGAAGGATAGAGCGAACAAAGTATATCGGGAGAGAGAGGGGGGGGGGAGGAGTTTATAGATTTCGTTCATTACTTTTCAATCAACTCCCAAGGTGAACGAAATCGTAAAAAGAAAAGAAAATAAATAAAAAAACAGGAGAAGAAAAACGAGTGAACAAGAATAGGGGCATGAGCGAAGGGTTAACACACGTCTATTTTCCTCACCATCGAACGTTTTGGTCTCTTCGGGAAATCTCTTTCTCTCTGTCTCACTTTTTCTCTCGGGTAATCAAGTTCGTTCGAATCTGGGCACTGAAAAACGGCCAAATTTCGTAATAAAATACTCGCCTATATTATTATTTCTTTTTCTCTTCATGCAGTTAAAATGAAAATGGTAAAAAATATATAGAAAAAAAAATAGGAGAATTAAAAAAATAGGTAGACATCGACGGGTGTGCGGTTGATTGCATTAGAAAGACGCGGAAATAGTTTTTGCCTGATGTCCATGTGTTGGGGTGGTGTTTCCAGGGAAAACAGAGGAGGGGACATTCGATTTTACCGATATGGAGAAAGAAAGGAAATGAGAGAAAGCGCTTTGTACGAGGAAAGCTTGCGGCTGCTGTCGTCCATGGTACCTGGCAGGCCCTGGCGAATATAATCGATTGAAAGGAAAAGAGATGAGAGAAAAGGAAAGTGAGGGAGGAGATAGGGAGAGAATGAAAGAGCGGGGAGGAGAAGGAGGAGGAGGAGGAGGAGGAGGAGGAATCGGTTTCGCCGGAAGTCCGCGTACGCTCGGAGGCCCCGAACTTCCGTAATGTTTTTAAACGGGTTAGCATAGCCGTGAATAGTGTCGACGATGGCAGCAAGAACATCGAAGCTTTGGTATATGTGTATATGTTGAGTAGGAGAGAGCATGGTGACCGCGGGCGCCGACCGCAGCCAGAGCAGCTCATCTTGCCGCACTCCAGAGCTTCTGCCATCCAACGTACTATATATTCTGTACCCTCTGTACTTTCTACTACCACTGCTCGTCTCTTCTATTCTCTCTCATTCTCCACGCATTCTCTCCCTTTACTCTTTCGTTCGATCGGACAATGTCTACAGGGTTTTCTGCACCATAGATGTTCAATTCCATAAACTTAACTTCAGCAATGGATTCGTAATTGCAAAGTCTAATGGCCTTTTTCATTCAGACCTTATCGCTTCTGCGTCGTTAATAATTAAAGTTAGGAAAATCCGAAACGTGCTATTACTAAGAGTACGTAAGTTAATAAAGTCTGCGAGTCATTGTCCAACTAACCGCACATTTAAAAACTCTAACTAATACCCTTTGTTCACCTTTGACCTTCAAACGACTTTCATCATGAAATCAATGATTCCTTTGCAGAGGGTCTGATGAAGAAGTGGCAATGGACTTGCCACCTTGGAATTTCATCCTAAATGCACCTTTTTGAATACTGCGTCAGTGAACCCCATATGTCATCTCCACCATGGCCAGTCCCAATTGGTCCAACGACTCTGCATTCATCGTTGTATGCATCGCCATACGCCGTTTTAATGCTTCAGCTATTTCCATGTATCCTCGTCCATGTGAAACCCTAGTTTCTAAATGTTAGTCGCAGCCACCAATGCAACTATACGATACGGCAGAGTTTCGCGATAGTTTTATAGAACTAGTTGTAGAGAGTCCGTCGTGCCTCAAGCCGCAAGTGTCCCTGCAGGACGACAAACCTTACTGATCTCCGCGGGAGGTGACACATTTCCTGGCTTCCCGCTATGGATCCCTTTATGGGTTCGTTTATGTGCCTTGTACCTCACCCATTTCCCTTACCTTCCTGTCTCTCTCTCTCTCTCTCTCTCTCTCTCTCTCTCTCTCTCTCTCTCTCTCTCTCTCTCTCTCTCTCTCTCTCTCTCTCTCTCTCTCTCTCTCTCTCTCTCTCTCTCTCTCTTGTTTCCATCGACCTCTCGTCTTCGACCAATGTTCACGACCAATTCTCTTGTAGGTACGTAACGACACTTGCCTCCTTCTCCTCCTTTCTCTCTTCTCTTGGTCTCTTCTCCTGTACATCGTACAGAAGACCATCATTTAACTATATACACCTGTATCAACTTTGGCTACGAAATGGAACGTAAGCTCCAGGTTCATGTAGACTTTGTCCACTAGGAACTTGACGTAGTCACCAGAAAGTAACAGTTTCGACGTTAAGGGTCTGGTGCCTATCATTTCGACTCCAATGCCTTTGGTAATATTGATCATATGGCAGAATCTAGTATTCGCACAACGCTTCAAGCTGCTCCAATATGAAGCTTTATTTCTCCAAGCTTTTATGTCAAACCTTCACCAAGGAGCTGGTACTTGCATTATTTCAGAAGCGTGCGTTCTTTTGTCTGTATTTTCCACTGCGATCATGTCACTCGTTGTAGTATTGTGATTTTTTTTCTTCTTTTATCGGTATTTTCATCTCTATTTATCTTATTTTCAATAGTATCTGCATCTCGTTTGGTATCGTTTGTTGTTATGATTTTATCGTTTGGTACCTACCCATATATTATTATTTTGATATATTTTACCTTTACTGCGCTCTTCCATCATCTCTCTGTTGAAATAATTGCTATTTCGCATCTACCGAATGGTTGTTTCCATTGTAACTATCTTTTTTTTTTTTTTTTTATAAAATGTCGAATTGAAAACACAAAGACTGGTTTGCAAAGGATTTTTTGATACTTTGGATTATGAGGTTTATTGTTAAGATTGTTATTTTTTAATTTGAAAAAATACAACTTTCCGAGATGAAAGCCGTCGTTTTCTGTGCATAAAAGAAACTTCGCATGATGGTTAAAAAAAATCACTAGGGTGAAAACTCGAGCAGAATACATGAAGTGCACTAACCCCAGATGCTACAGCTTCATTCTGCGATGACTTCAGTTATTAGATGCCACATGCTCGTGAAAGAGTGCATAAATTTTTTTTTTTTTTTTTTTTTTTTCCAGCATTGTATACTTTTCTCAGCGTTGTCAAGTTTCTTGGAAAAATTCACAAGTTTTCTTTTCCTCTTGCCGGGTTCTCATATATGTTTCCTTAAATTAAACACAGCGTACGGCTGCCCCTCGTTCGTACGTTTTTTCCTTTATATATTATTTTTCGTTACTTTTTTTTTTTTTTTTTTTTTTTTTTTTTCAAATCTTTTCTCGTATAAAAGAAAATGAGGAAGGCACGCGCCGCAAGCTCACGAATTTTGAAGCACATACACGCAAAGAAAACTCCAAACAAGCTTCTCATAAAGCTTCGCACACACGAGAAAGAGAGATGCACATTTTTCACTCTGTTGGTTGTGACTGTGTCGCGCGGAAAACTCCAACTTTTTCAGAATTGCCAAGTCGGAAAAAAGTTTTGAATTAGCCTCGGAAAAATGAAACAGGAGAATGGCTCTTCATAGAAATTTTAATGGGCAACTTGCATGTCTAAAATGATACGACACACACTCCTCCTTTTACAAGCATTATCCGAGCGTATTTAGTCTCCTACTTTTCGCACTCTTCACCACGTTTTTTCTATTCAAGAAAAAAATGCTCACGGTGCACTTAAAATATGCCTCAAAAGTCTCATATGGCAAAATTTTTTCAACTTTTTTACGGTTCACATGCCTCGCATGAGTATCAATTAATATTTAATCAGGAAAAATTGGTTTTTCCTGTGTAACTAAATTTTCGTTTTCTACATCTAAATTCCGTTCACATCATTTTTGTCTTAATTATATGTTGCCCCTGCGTTTACGATCTTTAAGATTTGAATTTTTTTCTACAAGTAAATTGCACTTTTGACTCGAAAAGACAACGAGATTTTTTAGTGCAATCATTGAACGTAATAAATAATTTTTTCTGTGAAGATGTATTAGGAAATTGTCGAGGTACAGCATTTTTTCGAAAAAGTTTTTTTATTTTTTTTAATTTTTTTTATTTGCTAATGAGAGGAAGATTTTTTCGAAATTTAAAATTTCCCCAAAACAGCAGTCATTTTACTAAATAATGATTTCTTTCCTTCTCAAAAACTTCTCGTTTCCCTTCACTCGAAAAAGCAAAAAAAAAAAAAAAAAAAAAAAAAAACAAAAAAATGAAAATGTTGTCTGCGTTGAACCAAAAGGTAAGTTCAAAGGACCAAAACTCTGTAAAAATAATTTTCGAATACCGCACCACCACTTTTCACGGTTTCATCGAACAAAAACAAAAAAAAAAGTCGATTTTTCTTAATCACCTTAACCTATAAGTCTATACGTTTCACATGCACATTTTTTTAGTACGAAAATCCGATTAATGACGACAAGAAAAAGAATCGGCGTACTAAGTCAAGTGCAGGGAATGAGATCGAGTTTTAATTACGAATTTGTGACTGCTGACTCCGACACGAAGAGTCTGAAACGAGGTACGCCAGGTTGGCACTGCTGTTCGTCGGTTCCGATAAAGAGAAAGTAAAAAAAAAAAAAAGAAAAAAAAATTAAAAAAAAAATGAAGAAAAAACGAAGAGGAAGGTGTTCGCAACGTATAAAAATCGTAGGTAAATTCGCGGTCCTGTGCTTTTTGCACACGTTAATTCACACTAGCCCGAAGGTTTCTTGTATATGCTAGTGCTCGACATATACAATAAAAGAATTTTAATTACTGATACCGGGAAACGGTTCTGGGCGAACTAGGGCGCATACGAGTGTTCAGTACACCGTAATGATTTGCGTAGTTTAGTCGTACCGAGCAATTCGGTCGTGGATTTTTTGTGTCTCTTTTTAGCCAAGGCTTAATTGTAAAAATCGATGCTGCAAGCTGTCGCTCGTATGTTTCACGTTCTTACGGGAGCCGTATAAATGTGAAAGCTTCCGAACGTTGAAAAAAAAAAAGAGAACACACCCACACACACACACATACACAAAAAAAAACAACAAAAACGATCTGTCGAGAAATAAAAAATATCGTCTAGTTCGATCTGTCGCTACAATCTGCACCAGCATCGCTCGCCATATTGAGTGTACATGCACAAAAATGCATATTTTACAGGCCACATTTGAAAACGCGTTATTGATACAACAAGCGAGAAAAAAAACTTATCACAGATTCCATATTTTTGTTACGAAATAATTCACGTGACGAGCAAAATGTTCTTCGGTAATTGGCTCGCGTATATAAGAAGAAAACAATGACGTTTGATACGATTTGAAATAAATATCGAATTTTTTTTTTTTTTTTGCAACAACTAATCGAATCCCATATTTTTTTTTTTTTTTTTTTTTTTCTTGCTTTTTCGAATCAATATCGTTCGTACAATTAGTCGCTATTATTAAACGCTGAACTTTATATCTTCCGATACTCTACACCGCCACCTTCATACGACTCTTGAGTGTTCTCTCTATCTCAAACTTTTGACTACTCTTCCGTCCTCCTCCAGCCAATACCATTTTCAAATGCATTCTCTTTCGCTCTATCTCCCTGTCGAGTTTAGCAAATCGTTCGACATTCTTCGCGAATTAAATTAGCAAAGTTGCGCACGAGAAATTCACGAAAATTGCGGCCCGCTGAAGAGAGCGAGATATTTAAATTTGTTAGCACGTATTCACTCGCCTCTAGACGCATTTTCCCAACCTTTCTAACTTACTCTCCATGAACTCAGAGAAAACTTCTATTATATCACCCATGCCCAAGAATATTGCCAATGTATGTTACCAATTCTTACACGTATACACATTTTTGGAGAAAGTCTGTAATATGAGTTTTTGAAGTTGAAACTGCATCGAGTGTGTGCCTTTTATCCATTCAAAAACTTTCAACCCAAAACTGTTGATTTTTGACAGACGTTTGTATTTTTTTTATTTCATTTCTTAACGATTTTTCATTAACGATGTGTCGTCGTTACATCAAAGTACTGAGATTTGTATTAAAAAAAAAAAAAAAAAAAAAATTCAAAATTTTACGTCATTTTGAAGAATTATTTGGAAGTAATTGATTTTACTTTTGTTAATTGATTTGAAATATTTCAACATTGTGGCTTCTATATCGAGGTAATAAAAAAAAAAAAATGGAATAAAAATTTAATAATTTCTTGATGAAATATTGAATAAAGTATGTGCCAAATTTCGAAAGGAGAAAAAAGAATTAAACTTAGTATTAAAAATAATAATTTTCAGGGCAAAAAAAAAGAGAATGAAAGTATGAAAAACCATATGAAACTGCAGTCTCTGGCAGACAATAATTTTTATGAATGTTGCTTCGAATGAAACTTCCTCAAGACAAATATTCTTGTTTATTTATTCATAGAGATTTTTTTCTTCATAAAATTTGAACCCGAATGTATTAAAATTTGAATAAATGTGCGAATGGGAAAAAAGTAATTACTGTTGTAAGAATATTCACTCTTTTTCATTCCTTTCGGTAGTAGGGGAAGATGGGGCAAAATGGACCCCTGGGGCAAAGCGGTTTATCTGAAATTTTTGATTTTTGGGGCAAAGTGGGCTCTTCCAAAAGTGAAGGAAAGTCAAATTTTTCTTCGAATTTGATGTTCCTTCATTTTTGGGATTTTCCACTTTGTCCCTAAAAATAAAAATTCCAGATAGCCCGATTTGCCTCAGGGGTCCATTTTGCCCCATGTTACCCCTTATAAGGTTGATATATTTTCAACATTTTCAAGAGAATGCACATGCATATTCTGCAGGCTAGTCGCATGTAAATATATATCCACCATTTTTCCTCGTACATAGAGACATATTCGCATGCCAAATTTTTTTTGAATAATACATGTAAATAGAATAGAGTTCGGTGATGCTCATTAGCACTTTTTTAATTTTTTATGGCCCTCACGAATTTTATGACGTGAATATGAGTCAAGCGTCAAGGTATTTTTTCGATTTATGGAATAAATTTCATGCTATCCAGACTTCCATTATGTATAACAATGTGTTTCGTTTTTTTCGATACATATTTTGTCGAAAAAATATATAATAATACCCACGCACATAATAAACAGTTCTTTTTTTTTCTCCCGCACATAGATTTTGTCAAATAAAAATGAACGTTCGATCCAACGTGGTCATGACAGTCAATAAAATTTTTTTTCACGACGCGAGCAGTCAATTTATTTTCTGTTAATCGTCAAATCGATAAAAAAGCAGGGATGAGCATATACACGTGACAAATTGGGACCCACGTGGGTCCAGGACTTGAAAAGTCCGAAAAAAATATCTATGGGGTAGAAAAAAAAACAAAAAACAAAAAAAACAACACGATTCCGATAGATCGACGAGTGTGTGGCTGAGAACAAACGAATGAAGCGAGATGCACGCGAGCGACATCAATCGAAAACCTATCACGACTCGAGCATTGCGAGAGTGGATCGTGTTCACTCGTTAAAAATGATTAAGTCGGACCTCAACTTGAGATACGAGTGGAAACGATGATTTTGAAGTTTATAGAGATTTTTACGATCCCGTCTCTTTTGCTTAATCCATTTTTTCCCTAAATACTCTTCATTTCCAACGGGAAAGACATTGTTTCTGTGTCGATATAGTTTCGTGTAATCAAGCGTTAAAAGTTGATTGGTTCGCATGGAAAGAATAACGAAACCCTTGGTCCGTATGAATGATAAATTGGATCGGTAAATATCGGGAGTAAATAAATAATCGAAAAAATATATATAAACAAATCAAGCATTCGTCACATTCTCTTCAAAGCTTAAATCTCGAAAGAGTTAAAAATTGGAGGGTCAAGTCTACACGTAGATAAAAATCCTTTTCACGTGAAAGCTTCGATGTAAATATCGTATGTACTAATTCGTCAACACACATTTATATAAAAACTCTCGTGTATTTTCCATTTGGGTTACTTCATAGGGGGATGTCTCTTTTTTTTTTTTTACTTTTTTTTTTTTATTTTGTATTTTTTAAACCATCTCTTTTTTACTCTCGCTATTCAAACGTGTGTATATTCATGTCGTAGTCGCAAATTGGTGATGGTCACAGGGTACGAATGAGGAAGTAGAAACACCGCAATATAGTCAGACGATTTTATGCTCCCTTTAATTGTCAAGTGGGTGCGCTTTCGATCGAACGACTATTCTCATATATATATATATATAAATCGTACACTGTCGATGGTAGAAGGGTCGCAACAAATTCGTGGCTCGTTTTTCAGGCATTCGTTACGAACCCGTAACGTATTGTACGTGAACGGCCTAACGAAGAGCTGGCTGTTGGTCCACCAATTCTTTTCTCTCTCTTTCTCTTTCTCTTTCTCTCTTTCTCTCTCTTTCTCTGTCTTTCTTTCATATATATATCGATATATATATATATATATACAAATGATGGAAAAATGTGTTGTAGGTACGGTAGACTGTTGTGAACGATCGATAGGTATATCCGCCAATATAACAGCCGCAGTAGTTCATCCATCGAATATCGTGAACCCATCACCCGAATCGTGGCCCTGACCCTGCTCCCAGAGCCATTAATCATCCCGAACATTCCCAACCTCTAACGCCCTCGTAGTCTCGCGACTAAACGAAATCTATCATTCACCATAGTGCCTACACGATCCTGAATCATTTCGAGAATTTTGCTCTATTCGACTCTCTATATACTCGTCGCTCATATAAGAACGAACACGTGGAAAAAAAAAAAAAAAAAAAAAAAAAACAAGAAAAAAACATGTCTTCGACTTTTTGAAAAATTCTCTAGATCTTTATCGTCCAACCAGCCATTATAAACCCTGACATTGTAATTAAAAATTCCATTACGTATGATGATTTATTTATTTCATGACATACGTCAATAGAATAAAAATTGCATTTCGTCTGACAATTTTTATTTATTTTTATTTTTTCGAATAAAAATCAACATCAAGATCGATGACTATGACACAGAAATTTATTAATTTTGATCATGCTATTTATTAATTTTTCATATTATTGATTATTCATTTATTTTATTTTTGATGTTATTTATTTATTGTTTATATTCACGTTAATTTAGTATTTTTTAAAGTTATTGAGATTTTTAGCGGATCGTCTCCGATAAAAGTATTTATTGTAGAAATAATCATTTGTTTTTTGTTTTTTTTTTTCGATTTTTTTTTTTCATATTTTATCACAAATTTGATTTTTTTATTAACCGGAAAACGTTGTGAAAATGTGAATGATTCCGCGATGTGAGAAACGCCTCGAACGAAGGTTCAAGTTTATCGATATTCGAATACCTCTAGGTATATAAAACGTTTCTCAAGTCATTCAGAAAAAATAGTTGGAGCGTGACTAATGATAAAGCGTATGTACTACGTGCACATGATTGAACCCCTCGAAGCTCGCTCGTCAAAAAGCCACCACGTACATCGTAACGGTCTCCTGACCGACTTTCAACTCTGTACGCTGTTAAATCTTGACGTTATTGTTCGTAACCAGTGCAGCACAATTTTCATGCATTCAACATCAGCATTTACTTATTTATCAATTCATCAATTCGTCACTAAAACGTATCGGCGATTCCACATCTGGAAATCAGTATTTTTTGTATTTCTATTAAAAAAAAAAAAAAAAATTCATGATAATTTTTGATTCGATGGAATCTTCAGGAATTCCTAGGATTTGACGTTTTTATAAAACAAAAAAAAAAATAGTTCGCAAAGTCCATATTACGAGCTTCCTTGTCACGAAATAAAATTTGTAACTTTTTATTTATTTGCTAAAACGTTAAAGTTTTAATTAATCAGAATTTAATTATTTCGATAAAAAATATGTCTCTCGAAGGAACTTGGAATTTGAATGAAAATCTAAATAATGTTTTATAGTTTTAGAACATTTTGTCACTTCGTTTGAAAACCGTGAAACCCATGAAAATAGCTCTTTTTTGTTGGTCACAAGAGTTTCTATACTTTTTTTTTTTTTTCATTTTTTTTTTCTTCATTGCACCCTTCTGCACAACGTCGCTGTCCGATGAGATCTAATATACGAGTGATCTCATTGAATAAAGATACAAAAAAATAGTCCCCCGATATCCGGCGGGAATTGAATACGCTCGATGTAACACGATTGTAGTTCACTGATGTGAGATCCCTGATTCTCTGTCCTATATCTGTACATGTGTCATCTTGCGATAGACATTTTTACGCCATGCACGCTAACACACATGTTCAAAAAATTTATACATATATATAGGGGAACATGGGGCAAAATGGACCTCTGCGGTTAAACGGGCAATCCAGAATTTTTCATGTTTGAGGCAAAGTGGGCTCTCCCAAAAATGAAGAAAAGTCAAATTTGTCTTCGAATTTGATCTTCCTTTAGTTTTAAGAGAGGCCACTTTGCCCCAAAAATAAAAAAAAATTGGACTGCCCGCTTTGCCCCAGGGACCCATTTTGCCCCGTGGTCCCATATATAAATTTACATATTTATATATAAAAATATATTAAAAAAATATATATATATATATAAATATATCTATAATCCTGATACACACCCTCGTGTGTAACCCGAATCTCTTTTCCACCTCGATGCTTCCAACGAAAGGAACCTCCTCACCGCATGTCATATTGAACGACGTGTTTGACGGACCGCAAACGACGTGGATATAGGTATTTAAAATGTATATAGATGATAAGTTCTACAGAAAATATACGAACGATTCTTATCTCTTGCACTTTTATTCCATATTACAATCGGCGGCGTATCTTTAATGCCAAACTTGCGTCTAAAGCATCTTTTATGTCAAACTTGCCACCCACGTTTTATCATCAATTAAAAAAAAATTGTTGACTAAATATTTCAAAATAATATGCCGTTGATTAATCATGCAAACATTTTTTTATTTTTTTGCTTTTTTCGTAGAAAATCGTACACATTTTTACTATTTTTTTTTATTCTTAATATAGACGAAGATTTAATTTGAAATTAAATTTTACATAATTCTATAGTCAACTGCATTCCCACGCATTTTTTATTATTTATAAATTTCAAAAATGATTGCCAAATCCGTCAAGAATCGAAGTTTTATTGAGAAATGTCATTTTTTTTTTGGTCCAACGCATGGCATGAGATTGTTTTAACTTTATAAATGAAGAAAATGAAGAAAATGAAGAAAATATTTTGCCAAATCAGCGAGTGACACGATCTTGACCTTTGGAACCGTAGTTTTTGTCGATTCGAGTGTACAAACAGCCCCTTAATAAATCTCGAGATACATGATACCGTAAATTTCATAATTCGCTGCGATTTCATGGCGATCTAAATGATTAATGAAGTAGAAGAAGTAGAAGAAGAAGAAGAGGAGAAAGAAAAGATTTTTTTTCGAGTGTTTTTTTACTACGCAGAATTTTTGCTGACGTCAGACAAAAGTAATAACCATTGGCTTGTCCATAACAAACGAAAGTTGTTTTTCCGTCGCGCAAAAGTTTTTCTCGCGAGAGTTTTATTCGTCGTTGCTGCCTTGAAACTCGCGCGGGTTCTCAAAGGGAGAACAAAAAAAAACAGGAGAGAGAGAAAGAGAGAAAGAGAGAGAAAAAAACTTCAGTTATGACACCCCAAAGGCGCGGAAGACTTTTCACGATATTTCTGCCAACTCGTCTTCTCCCTCGTTCGCGTTTTCAACTCTCTTCTTTTCGCTCACTCGCTAAAATATTGAATTGACTGTGAAGCGAGAGTGTGGGCTCTTCTTCTTTTTCATTTGTTTTTACCGAGACCGAGGTTGTGACGAGTCCGACAAATACTCCCCCGCGTATACGAGATTCTAGTGAAAATGCATTTCACTCCAAGCTGTATTACGCTTTTGTTGTTGTTTTGCTCATAAGTTAAACCGAGGTTAACCCAAGAAGTTCCGAGAGTGTGCTACGAAAAAGTACGAGCTCTCTCTCGAGTTGAGAGCATAGAGTAAGTTTGACACTCGTCACCAAACTCTTCCTTCATAGATCCCCAATCTTTTATGGCATTACGAAATTCTTTAATACGAGATCAAAACGTTGTCCTCAATATTAATTGAACAAATATTACCCTTTCATTCGATTTTATCAATAAATTTTTCCCATTATCTATCAATGTCATTATTTTTACTTAAAATCTGACAAATCGTTCATTATTATAGTTCCTAATGATTCATACGACATTTTTTTTTATTTTTCCTGCTTATGCCAAAGTTTTTACGAATTTAATAATATCGAATTTGCCGAAAAGGGCAAAAGGAAATGGTTTAAAACCCCATAAAAAAAGTTGTCTCTATTTTTAACTCAGTTCCAGTTGCTTCGCAGCATAAAAAATTATAAGAAGAACTGCTTTCCACTCAAGGATTTATACTCAAGTAGGTGAATGACTAGGCAGTCACCCAACCAAGTATTGGCCCAGCCGGAGACCGACATTTAGATGATAAAAACGTCAATGTTGCGTAAAATTTAAGGATCAACATTTTTTCTATGTTTTGGAAAATTTCAATCGCAACGTCTCCTAATGATGTATATTTATGTTTTTTTTTTTTTTTTTTTTTTTTTTAATGAAATCTTTTCAGCAGACGTACAAGACAGCGACCATGTTGAACTAATGAAAACGAGTTGGGCGAAGCTGAAGAGCACAGAGTCGTCGCTTCTTGTTACCAAACTCCTGCGTGTCGCAGGTATAAGTATATACAAACTGGCTATAGCTTACGGTTCACGTCTATCCTTATTCCTCGCTAATTAAGTCTCGCCGCATATCTACTCCCTTAACTGTAACCCGCTTCACAAGCAGACTTTCGGTATCTACGGAGTATCTAAAAATTTCTTACTCTGCTGTAGGGGAACATGGGGCAATGTGGACCCCTGGGGTAAAGCGGGCAATCCGAATTTTTTTATCGTTGGGGCAAAGTGGGCTCTCCCAAAAATACAGGAAGATCAAATTCGAAGAAAAATTTGACTTTCTGTCATTTTTGGGAGAGCCCACTTCGACCCAAAAATGAAATATTTTGAATAGTCCGCTTTGCCCCAGGGGTCCATTTTGCCCCATGTTCCCCTATATTTATTAGCATTACGTCAAGATTTGTTGAAAAATAAATTTATGATGACTCTGCAGTTTCTTCCATTTGCCAACGTGGATAAAAGTAAAATTTGACTTTTGAAATTATTCATATTTTGTATATTTATTGAAATTTCCTGATTTTCCAATGTTTCATTCGTTTATTTGTGTTTTAAACTTTTGTTGTTTTCAAACACGAAATTATTTTGACGTGTGGAATTTTCTGTGACATTGGGGTCGAAATCGTTGTCTATTTTTTTTGTTTCCACCACTTTCAACCCCTTTATTTTATTTTTTTTCATTTTTAGCACGGTTTTTTCTCCTTCTTTCTTCCTCTTTTTTTCTTTCACTCAACCAACCCTTTACCACTTTGATATAAACGTGCATTCCACAACAAACACCCCACGAACACCTTCCAGGATTGAGCAATCCTTCCCTCATCAACCCTACACTCAATTCCATTTTTAGATATCCGTTCGTTCCCCTCCTTCTCATCTTCTCGCCCTTTCACTCCTCGACGCTCCTTTTGTTCTTTAATTACACTCAACTGCCTTATTTTATTTATTCTTTTGAATATTTTTGAATTACGTGTTTGTACAATCGCCACTTACACGAATGCATCAATTAAATTCATGCAAAAAAAGTTTGCTGTCATTCTGAATTTTGTTTATGAAGAAAGATGTCTCGTAAAAATGGTAAATCCATTGGTTCTTAATGGAGGAAAGAATTTTTACATTTTTTATCAAATATTATGATCGATTATTCTAATTAACACTGTTTATCGATTAATCAGTTAATCAAAAAGATCGAAAGAATCGATTTTTTTTTCTGAAAATTTATTATCGTAATTCACCCCTTAACGAAAAATTTCCTGTCTTTCTGAACTTTACTTACGAAGAAAAACATTTCGTAAAAATGGGAAATCATCGGTTTTTAATAGAGCAAAGAATTTTTTACATTTTTTATCGAATATTTTAAACCTTGATTCCAATTAAAGCTGCTTATTAATTAATCAGTTAATCAAGAAGATCGTAAGAACCGAATCTTTTTGTTTTTTTGCAACTTTATTATCGTAATTCACCCTTTAACGAAGAATTTCGTGAATTTGTGAATCGTTAATTAATTCTTCGGTTGAAGTTAATCGAGTGTATTGTTTTGTCCCACGTTGCTCGACGTAGCAATGCTTATTTTTGGTTTATATGTGTGCGGAGTGAAATGGCGAGGGTTGGAGGATTCGGGTTCGTTCTAATATTCATAAATTTCTGTTTTCATATGCATACATTTGTATGTTAAATAAAAATGACCTCGGCACCGTATTGGAGAACGCGAGGAGAACGTGCTCATGTGTTTTCTCTAATGGTACGCACCCTCTGTGGCTCCCTCTCGGAATTCACATGGCAAGGATATGCTGCGGTTTGCGTTTGTACAAATGCCTGGGATCGCCCTAAAATACGATCATTGATGCGAGTCTGTTGATCCTCCATTCTAGGTGATGCAACGCTTATAGAGGAATATGGGGCAAAATGGACCCCTGGGGCAAAGTGGGCAATCCAAAAAATTTTATCTTCGGAGAAAAGTAGGCTTAACCAAAAATGAAGGGAGATCAAATTCGAAGAAAAATTTGACTCTCCTTCATTTTTGGGAGAGCTCACGTTGCCCCAAAAATTAAAAATTTTGGATTGCTCGCTTTGCCCCACGGGTCCATTTTGCCCCATGTTCCCCTATATGTTTAATATGTTTGTGTGTACACAGTAAAGGGTCAAATCAACGAAATCTAAATGGTTTTTGGCTCAAGTTCAATCATTCGAGGGCTTTCCTCCAAATTTCTCTCTTTTTTGTCCTTTATCATAAAAAAAAAAGCTTTTCTCTTATTAATAATCATTTTTATAGCACGACAAAATTGTATCGAAATTTTTTTTTCAATTTTTTTTTTCAGAATCTTCAAAGCTTCCAGGACATTTTTCGTCGATATAATTCAAATAAAAAACTAAATGTTGAAGGATTTAAATAAAATAGTAACTGCAGTTTGGGATTCTGTGACAAAACGGTCTCTGAATTTATTTCTAATTCAAAATTTTTAAAAAATTGATCAAATAAACGTTTCACTTCATAGCACTTTTGTTACGCAGTTTTTTTTTCTATTACCATACGATGTTTCTATCAAACAAAGAAAACATTTGAAAAAAAAAAAAAAAAAAAAAAAATACAAAAATGGAAATATAACGTGTGTAACAACAACGCTGAACTTTCACCGGGTTTTCCGGACTTTTGTCAATGCTATAACATTGATTTTTTTTTCTATTCTCCGAAACAGCAAGTTTTTCAGGTTTCCTATATCGGTATAGAAAAATATTTATCGAATTAAATCATACTCGATGCATTAATATTGTTTGCACACGAGGCTTCCGAGAACCGAATAGAATCCTCGATAGAATCACTTTTTCATTTGATCTCTTTCGATATATACTGTGAGAACGGTCACAGCAAACTGATCAATCGGCACCACCGGCTTATCCATATTCCACAATATTTATTTGTTCTATCAACCGTTTAATTTTTCGCGTTGCTCTCTGAATATGCGTCTGACAAAATTTTTTCCAATATTTCATTTATATTCCGAAGATAACGCAAGAAATCACATAAATGAAAGTTCACTCTTCGAGAGTTATAATAATATCGCGAATATTGGGAGATATGGAATTTGGAACAAAATTTCCGACCATTTTCTTTAATCGTAATCCAAAAAGTCTCAATATTCAGTAACATGTCATTTCCGCTATTATTTTCCCTTGTATTTCTCACAATAATTAATTTCATCATTGAACAAACTTTTTTTTTTAATTTTTTTTTTTACAGATAGTGACTAGAAATGATAAAAATGTTCTCGTGTCAGAAATGTATCTTCGTGCTTGTATTTAGTGTCAAATATTAATAGATGAAAAATAAATAATAATAATAATAATAATAATAATAATAATAATAATAATAATAATAATAATAATAATAACGTTAATGTTTGAAGCTTTTCATTCGATCCTCGTTGAAACAGTCAGAGTATCCACTAGCTGCTAATTGAAGCCAGCCAATTCGAAGTAATGAAAAAGAGATAAGGCCGATAAGAAGACGGGGCTTCAAGAGTTAGAAACAGGGTTGAAAAAGAGGAGAAAAAAAAAACGATAAATAGACAGATAGAAAAGATCGAGAGACTGGAAACGCGGAGAAGTTGAGATGCTGAGACGGGGAAGATGGAGAGAAATAGAGAAAAGAGAGAAAAGAGAAGAGAGAGAGGGAGAAATGTCGATCTACCTGCAGGAAGACTTAATACCGAGAGACAGACAGACCGACACTAACAAGGACCACCAAGAGAAAATGGTGCTTGCTGCGTATATTTTGTACCATTGCACAAAATGTGTGTTTGTTGGGTGTATGGGTTTGTATGTGTATTTTTCTACTTCTTCAAGAACATCTCCGCTATATATCTCTCAGTGTCATTCGTTCTTTCTTTGCTTTCAGTTTCCATGCTCTCGTTTTTCAAAAAGAAAAACGAGGTCAAGGAAAGCTCGAGCTTAAAGATTTTCCGACATCGTTCGATACCGTCTTCGGGACTCTTGCCTCCTTGTTGTCCATTTCATTTATCGCCACAGTCAAGGATTCTTTCGCTGTTCGGAGACTCAAAGAAATTAAGCAAAATCTTTCTTTTTCAAATATCTCTCGAAACGAAAGATATTGTCAATTTTTATATTATTTTTCAACGTTCTAATTATTTTTTTTTTTTTTTTAGATTCGCTTAATTTTCTTTTCTAATTGTACTCTACAACTTTTTTTATTTTATAATTTTTCTGACACTTTCGTAAATACTTAAAAAGGAGAGACTAATTTTTTTTAAAAATTTCAACAGCTTGAAACCCCATGAACTATTTGAACAAAATTTAGTAATTTCTTGTTCGAATGTTATGAAATTTTTGATTAAACAAAGTTGGCAAAAATCTTGTAAAAACCCTGGGTGAACAGCAGTCGAATGGATTCGTATCCTGAATCGAATTTTGCTACTCTGTAGCGATTTTAAAAATAACTTTTCAGTTCTTTCCTGCAGCACTTTTTATTTATTTAAATATTTGAATGACTGGTGAATATTCAAAGTTAGAAATGAAATCAATTTTTTTTGGCGTTTTTTATTTTTTATTTTTATTTTGAATTTTCGTAAAGTAATTCTTGAGGAATAAGCGAACAAACAAATTTTTGTATTCCAAATTAATATACAGAGACGAAAAGACATTTTTTTTTTTTAAATCCGACCACGAATCTTGGCGAATATTGCTTTCGTCAAACGAATAAAAAATTTCGATTTTATATGACATGATTAGAGTGAGGCTGAGAAATGCTATTTATGCTGTAAAATCATGTCTCAGGTGTTTTGAAGTGAGATTTTTATTGGCTTGCTTGAATTTTCTCTTGAACATCAAAGTGTTACACGACAAAGTTACAGGAAAGTGTATAAAGTAAATATATAGCTCTATAATTAGGTATTTTCTCACGTAACTGCAAAGCTAGAAAGAGTAGATAGAAAAAAGAAGTGGAGTAGATAAATTTAACAGGTGGATGAGATCACAAGTAGCAGCAGATGTCATTTTTCTCAAGAGGTTTCCTTGCACTGAGAGATAAAAAAAAAAAAAAAAAAAAAAAAATTGCTTTCCAGTGTTATTACGAAGATCATGATATCTTTACGAGCAGTGTCGATCCCTATATAAAAAAAAAAAATATATATATACATTTTTGATAGCTGTTGAAAAAGCTATACTTTTGGTCATATATCTCGTTTGTAGTGTACTCCAAAAATTAACCAGCAAAAATATTCTGTTTCTCGAGTCTTTCTGTCTCTCCTCGACATCTTTTTCCTCCACTTATAAATATATAAACGTTAACCCACTCACCAGTTTACGAATTCGTGAAAGAAAAATTTCGCTCGAATTATTATGAAAGACATTAGAGACGTCTGTCGTTGAGATTTTTCTCAATGACCTTTTTCGTCATCCCCCATGTAGACTGACCTAAATTTAAAAAAAAAATTTATACAAGATTATATTTGTCCTTAAGATTCTTCATCAAAGAAATTTCATCGAAACGATTAATCTTGGAATAAAAAATAATTTTGTTATCATCCTAAATAAATAAGATAGTGTTTTTTTTTTTTTTTTTTTTTTTACAGGATGATCACGCAGCCTCGATCTTTTCGAATCTGACTTTTTCAGATTTTCTTTTTCTTCAGGGTTCTTTTTGCCATTGTGAGCATATAATCGATTTACAAATTTTGCAATTCGTTTTTTCCCTCACTCGACTCGAGAATGGTGTGACCCTCGCCCCATAGAACGATTAGGGTATTCGAGTAAAAAGAACGGGGAGAGAAAAGTGGCGATATCGTGTGGAGGTCAGGCCTACAGGATTTGACCCCCGATCAGTGTGGATACCTAAAGCTTACAAATACTACCAGAAGGGTCGGTCAACATTCACCCCATTGATTTATTACATGTATCTTCAGGATCGGGGATAAGAGTCATGGCAACATTGCTCAAATTGAAAAAAATCGATTCTACGTACGTTTCCATCACGTAGAATTTCATTTCACGAGATTTCTCAGCCGACTTAATATCTTGGGGTTTAATGAAAAAAAAAAAAAAAAGGAAAAAAAATGAATTGAGAATAATGTAAATTGAAAATATTTTATAAAAAAAAGAGGCTGCCACGAATCGCAAGAGCAATGATAATCGAGGGAAGGACATTTTCTGCAGGATACACTTGAGGAACATCCTTAAATTCTGCATTATCAACTTCCGAGGCTTCGTTTGAAAAAAAAAAAAAAAAAAAAAAAAAAAAAAACAATTTACTTTTTAACGATGGACACTGGCAGGAAAGTGGGTCAAGTGAACTTTTTCTTTCGTTTACTTACGTTTTTCTTAAGACACACGCCGCAAACTTTTGTTGCTAAGTTTCAGTGACGACAATATTTTTTTTTAGGGCAATATCGTTATTAATAATTTGAAAAAAAAAATTCTTGTCTCGCTGGAGACTTGCAGCTTACAAGGAAAAAACTTCTGATGAATTTACAAGCAATTTTATTTGCATTTTTTTTTTCCTCATGACCTGACGTTAAGGACTTTTATCAAAGTTTCATTCTGTCGTATAAATCGTTGGAGAAATAATGTTTTAACCCCGACAAACTTTGAATTCATTTAAAAATGTCACTAGTTTTTTGAAGAGTTGAGCGGGGAAACATTTTCGATAAATTCTTATTCCTTCATCAATAGATTTTTAATTCGACGGTCCCAAAAAATAGCGAATTCGAGGACAACGGGGTTGAACGAAATTTGGCGGGTCATTGACGCCCTATGTGCTAAAAATGTCTATATTTTTCATAATTAATAACCACCGAAAGTTTGTACCAAAACTTCTGACCATTTGAGTCCTAAATTTTCTCATACGTGCAGTTTTGGGTGGTTTTGGTGATTACAAATTTAAACTCGGAATTTGAAAAACGAAAATTACTTGTTTCTTTATTTTTTTAAGCAAAAACTGGTGAACAGAAAAATTTGAATAAATTCTGTTCAATTTTTCGAAGTGTATTGAGTGTGTGAAAAAATTGTCATTGCAATGATCATGGTGGTTTAGTAGAAAATGATTTTTTTCCATGAAAAAGTAAGAATTTCGACTATTTCGATATTTATATCAGGTTTTTGTGCAATTTATTAATAATCTTCTTATTATTATTTCTTTTTCACATTTATCAATGTCCCAAGGACCATGTAGAACCAAAAAACCAGTATTTATTATTGGAATAGTTGTTTAATAATGAAAAAAACTGCAAAAGAATGCAAAAAAAAGTTTTGCAATTTGATTAGAAGCGAAAATTCGGGAAAAAATTATTTTTCAGAATCCCAATGTGCCCTTATTTGAGTTTGAGATTTTATTTTAAAGCCATGTGTGTTTGGTTAATGAAGGGTTAATAAATCCGAACAAATAAATTTTCAAACAATTATTGTAAATATTTGATGAAATAGCTCGAATTATATTGAGCTCGATAAATTGGCGTTTGCGATTGGTAATCCGAGCAAATACGTCAAAATCCAGTGCGCTTGACAAGATTGTAAATCCAACGAAAATCATTAATCCCACGATGAATTTCGTAGCAGCGGATAATCAAAAGCAATGTGTGAATTCCACCCCATGAAATTATTGGTTCATTGAACGTTTATTCCAATTGGTCGAAAAATCTTCTAACTAATTAAGTAAAAATCGAATTTTTTATTGATCGAATAATGTACGAAAACAATATCGAGATTCAACAGCATTATTACGGAATAATAATTCATTAGAGAAGCACCAAAGTGTTTTCCAATATAATATTTATTCCACGTTCCACAAGTGCTTCTCGATATTTGTGGTTTATGCAATAATTGGACGTTCATTACAATCCCGTCGTATTATCCTATCCGTCGATTTATTCATCTCTATAGTTTGTTCAAACATTGAGTATTTTTATTAATTTTTTTTCTTTATTTTTTTCAAATCGATTTCCGAGCCTCATTATAATACGAAGAGAATTATTTATGAAGACAATAAGTATTTTCACGGTATGCAGAAAAATGTGAAAATATTGAGAGGTTATTATAAATAAAATAAATAAATATATTTTGTTAGAAAAATTGATGAAAATCGACAATTTATAAAAATAAACAAATATTTTTCCACAAAGAGTCTACACTGGAAAAAAAAGTTTAATTGACTCAAATTAAGGACACGGTGAAAAAAATCAAATGTAATATTCAGTCCGTCGAAATATTTATTTACTTTTACGATAAAAAGTAAATTTGCTTTTATTCCAAAAAATTGAAAACAAAAAATCAAATAATTGGTTCATTTATCACAAATTTTTTTTTTAGTGCGTACAATAAAATAAACGATTTTTTAAAACAAACGAAATATTATTACGTTCGATCTATTTTTTTACCAACTTTTGATAAATTCAACAAAACTTTTTTTTCCATAGTAAAATCGTCATTAAAAATGTCAAATTGTTTTGAGACCTCGCTCGAACAATATTTCTCTCGACCGTTTATCTAAAACGGAGTTTAATTTGGTCTCCGTACGTATATATGCATATTTGTCGTAATTACATATTGATGCGATGAATATGCGCGATGTGAAAATGCCACGGTTACACTGTCGTTCATCCAACGCTCTCGCTAATGCGACGTTTAATTACAGCATTCACGATACACGAATTTCAAATGACGTCACACACGGATGTACTATCTCTGGATTTTCAACTGAAATTCTACGCATACATTCGTCATTACGTTTGCAAAATTCCAAGAATATATATATAGGGTAACATGGGGCAAAATGGACCCCTGGGGCAAAGCGGGCATTCCAAAATTTGTTATCTTTGGGGCAAAGTAGATTCTCCCAAAAATGAAGGATGATCAAAATCGAAGAAAAATTTGACTTTCCTTCATTTTTCGGAGAGCTCACGTTGCCCCAAATATAATTTTTTTTGGATTGCCCGCTTTGCCCCGGGGGTCCATTTTGCCCCATGTTCCCCTATATATCATTCGGACAAGTAATATCAACGAGAAAAGCGTACAAAGCAGAAATACGACACTGGATGAGTGTTTTAAAAAAAAAACCTCATTGATTATCGATGAAAATCAGTTCTCGTCATGTGTATATTGCCTGCTATGTTCAATAATATTATTGCCAATATTAATGATAATACTCATACGAATTGATAATGATGTTGATAAATTCAACCCCGAGGGTCGAGCAAATTGAAAACTGGAACAATTCGAAAATATTGGGTTTGGAACCTCAATGAAAAGTACGATATTAAATTCCTCTTATTTTTCGAAGCATTAAAAATGTACAGGTGAAATAAAAATAGACGATCCGTAAAGCTCTCATGAAATTAGAAAGAACAGAAGAATTTGTAATTTTTTAAATCCCACGAAGAAACGAGGCAAAGATTGAAAGAAAAAAGTTAATTAAACGAAATGATTAAATGGAATGTTTCATTTGAAATTCTGAAAACAATTTGAATTATTTGTAATAAACAAAAAAATCGTCTCCCATACATGAATATATCATTCTATCGTCGAAAATTTATCACCTCTTTTTCACAGCGTCAACTCACGTAAATAATGGCTCGTAAACAATGAAAACTTATTGGAGAATCGTATAACGCAGTCGAGACGTGAAAAACTTTTTTTATGGCACATTTGAAATTTTATTTCAACGAGGGTTCTTTTTTCTTAAACGGCTTTCGCGTAAGATAAGTTGGAAGTTTGTTATGGCAGGTATAATAGTAATAACTTCAAATTTGTCGTTCAAATTTTTCACGTTCTTAAAATCTACACATTCGTATAAAAAGACACTCACATACATTCACATACGTCCGTACACACAGTGACATTTCAGACTTTTATTGGACTATCGAATAATACAAGCGCAAAATGTCGTTTCTATCTCATTGTACCGTAAAATTGTTGATCGTTACAAAATGCAGTTCAGAAGCTTTAAAAAGTACTTGTTCGAGATTAAATCGCGAGTACTTAGCAATCGAAACCGCGAGAAAAACGCTTCAATTACAAAAGAAAAAAAAAAAATATGAAAAAGTTTTTCTCTGAACTTTTTAGATGGAAGAATTGAAGAATTTTTGATAAAAAAAAAATGGCAGCAGACAAAAAAATAAATATCCCAGTTGGAGAGACTGGATTAATTGAGTGTCGAGTTTTTAATATATACATAAGTATTACTCGTTTTATTGCTCAAAAAGTGATTGCGGTTAGGTGTGGCGATGTGAAGGGACTGTAAATGGATGAGGTCCTTGATCGTAGTTTGTTCCTCCCGAGTTGCTCCTTGTCACTGGGTTTGTTTGGTTAGGCAACAGGAAATTAACAGGCTCGTCCTACCCGGTCACAAACACTAGCAAAGTTGATTGAGTAAACGTATTCCAGATTTCGTCACTTTACATCGCAATCGTAACCGTTCCACATTCATTCTCTTTGTTTCTTAGCATCAAAGCATTCGTTACACAAACATGTACGTAGGTCTCTCTTTTTTTTTTAGGTTATTATAAGTACTTGAGTCTGGACTTGCAACAAAACCATTTTAATTTTTTTTTGAAATTTGACAATATAGAGAAAATGGATAATAAAATCTTTATCGTTGTCTTCATAACTCTGACTTTTTTCTTCATTCATGTTCAACGAGATCAGTTATTTATTTATCTTCTCCAACTAATTAATGAATTCTTGAGTGCATTGGATGTGAATAAAAGTAGAAAATTGAATGAAATGAAGAAAAAAAATTCAACTAGGAATTCAATAGTGTTTCTAGCAGTAATTTGTCGTTCTTTGAACGTCGAATAACATATTCCATCGTGGCATTAATGTCAACGTGAGCAAAACCACGAGTAATAGCTGGTAGTCAGTAATTTTTATTTTCTATAGTCGTGTGTACGGGACGAGCAGGAAATACAAATTGGATTTTATACACCAGTTCCTCTTTTACGTATACATAATTCATTATCACAGCAGTGACATAAAGTTGCACACTGAAGTACCTCCCTTGCGGTATTCCCTCATGGACGAGCCTGAGTGATCGATGAAAAGTTTAACGTGAGAAATATTATACGAGCGTTAAATCGTCCGAGAGTTATGGAATTATAAAAATCTTGCGGTATGCAAGTTAATATATATATATAAATATATGTAATAGTGGAGGTTTCATAATTTCGCGGATCATGAACCGATTTTGCGAGGTCAGTCATCCGATATTTCATGAAGTAACGATCCAAGCTGGTAGTATAGTTACGGTGATGAACTGTACCCACTATGATCCCATTATCCAACGACAACGCGATATTCGCGTTATATAAGTATAATTTTTATTTTTTTTTTAAATTTTTTATTTTTTTTAATAGACGTTTCGTAGCATTGAGCTTCTTGCCAGCACCTACTTTATCATCTCTCCAATAATTCCGCAGGCTATCATCAAACATTTCCTTTAAAAGCCCTTTATAAAACGTTATGGTAGACGCTTACCACCGATTGGCTATTTCCGGCTCATCCTGCCGCAGGAGAAACATCCCTCGGTGACTGTCAAGAGGAAATGAGAATCGGAAAAGCAATACTCCTCGTCTTTCTCTGTGATATTTCCACTTTTCAAAGGTGTATATCTGTAGCGAATTTTCCACAGAGAAGCTTTCACGTAGTCATATCCGATGTAGAACGTGATTAATCTTTGTATTGTTGCCATTTCGCCAAGAGGCTTGATCAACAGTGCTTTGCACTATTCCACAAACAGTTGGAAGATGTTTTTTTAAATAAAAATTACAATTTTTATTTTGGTTGTTTGTTTAAACAATGAATCATTCGGTTTGTTGGAAAAAATTACAAATTAAATATGGTTAAGATGATTTTTCAACGTTGAACGTGGAATTGTTTCCATGACATTGCAACACCGTTACGTTCCGAACAACTTCTCTGTCTTTCACTCATATAATCCCAATGGGAATTTCACCGGGATTCATTATTCAACCGCATAAGACCTTAATGATCGAAGGCACTCGTCTCCATTTCACTTCCCCTCTACGTTGACGATCTCCGGGTCTCTCATAACGACCAACGACTTGAACCTGAAACCAAGACTCTAGGGGATTCCGGAATATCCTACTTCACCATATTGTACATATATGTACATTTATATATACACATATATTTGTAACTAAAGTTGGCATAGTTTCTCCGCCTCGGTTTCTCTCTCGTAATATGGCGTATGTCTCTTCAATTCTAAACTCCGTTAATAATACTCGTTGCCAGTACACCAAGGAACGAAATACGTGCTGAGCGTCCGGAAGGATGGGAAGGGAGGGGAGAGGGATAAACGCATATCCACCTGGTGGAGTAGCAAAAGCCTCAACCTTTGAAATATAATCCCGACCCGACCTTTCTCGCCGCCTCCTCTCATACTTCGTTTCTTCCTCGGCCAGAGCAGGTTTTTACTGTGTATTAAATAAAAAATTGTTCTCTCCGTCGAGTGTACGCGCGGAGGAAAAACTTGCACGTATAGTTTTTCGAGTGTCGGTGGCAGACGGTACTCGTATTCGTGAAAATATATCTGTCCAAAAGTCCGGTTTGTTTCACGTTTGTCTTTCAACGTTTTTCTATGTGTGTATCCATGCGAACAGAATTATATTTTTCTAAAGTTAACAGCACACTCGACAAGCTTACTTGATTCGAGGTTCAATTTTAGTCAATGCGAGGCGACAGTTGGACCAAAGTGGCTCTTTGTATCACTTTGTGATACTATGGAATTTCACTCTTTTTTTCATTTCCACTATATTTTTCAAACGTTAAATTCAAGCAGTTTTAAAATGAAGTTCTAAAATGTGAAATGCGTTTAAAATTTATTAAACTATCATCGCGTTTGTTGATGCAAACCGATGACGACGAGTTTTGAAGGAATAAAAATAGCGCGAGTGTAAAAAAGAATAAAGAAATGTGCATTTGGTCGATAAAACACGTCTCAAGAATATATTATTGCAAGTTCCGGACTCGGCAGACGACTCTCGAGGACCAAAAGTGACTGGTAGCTCCAGATATATCCATATGACTTGGCATTTACAAGAAGACTGAGCACGTGCGTACCTTCTAATATAAAACCAAGAGTGACGTTTCAACGTCACAGAGTGGTGGCAACGAAGATACTCGAGACATGAAAGAACGTGCATAAGGGAGAATCAAAGAAGGACTCCTTTAATATTAGACGACAAGAGAGCTATACCATCATGGAATCCTAGACGGATCAGCAAACCTATTGCGACAGAGGACATTCACAGAGAGGCAGATGCTTCGATGGTGTGCGCACATATATACCGACAAATACATGTGTACCTAAAAATTGTCGTCCGTTCTAACGGCTCAGCGATCCAGAGGCATTCAACAGCCCCTTTGTCAATTCGATGGAACGCTCTTGGAAACCAAGAGCAAGCTCCAAGCATCATCATCTGAACCGTTTCTGGTGGAACCTCGCCACTTCTATAATTCCAGACCAGACTAGACCAAGTGTTGCCAACCATGATCCTGTATCATAAAGTCTGAAGAGTGGATATGTGCTCAATAAAAAAGTCACCAAAAGGACTCCAGTCTGATGATTTCCTATTAAAAAGACTAGAGGATGATCCTGTTGTCGAACTGGTTATTAAAACTTCAATAAAACTTCACATTATCATTTACTTCCACTTTGTAGTTCGCGTGATGGACTTTTCTTCCAAGTAGACAGTTCATGGATACTTCACATGCCTATGATTCTAGTGATTTTGAAGCATTTTTTAAAATATCGATCTCCGATTAACTTCCATTGTAGTGGAAAACTTGATTTTGTGCATGGTAGCCATATAGCTGCTTCCACTGGTCTCTGTCTTTAACTTTTCATGCTGCTGCAGAGGTAAAAGAAGAAAGAATACGGTAGCCCATCTTCCTCACTGACCGTTCGTCTTATGGTTGACTGGCCTCTGATATATAAGACAGCCAACAAATCGCTGCCTCTTCGAGCTTGGCTTGGCCTCGGCGGTTCTTCTCCGCGATCTCCCCGTCAACACATGCACTCCACCCTACTATTATCCGCTCGAGATACTCCAAGATGCGTTGAACGCTCCTTGTTTCTCTGCCAGTGATGCTCCGCCAAGATTCTGCTTCAAGATTGTTGTTTCTCACATCATCTGATTCGTACGTAAATGAAAGACTTTTTATGGTAAAAAAGAATTATAGGCTTGGGAGGATTTGATGGGAAGGAATGAAATTTATTTTTTCAACACTTACAATCATCCTTACAAAAAAATCATCCTTATTTATTGATCATCAAATGCATGAGTATAATTATTTGACGTCAATCAGAAGAAAAAAAAAACATTATACCGGGTATGCATCAAGATTTATAAAAAGAAATAATAGTTTACTGCAAACATTTCTGTCACCATTTCCGTCAATCAACGAGCGGAAGTACCGTGGTTCTTTCATCGTGATTGTTCTCCTTTGTCTGCTATCCTTCCAAGAATATGTCATCGGGATCTCTCTGGTCCTGGCCATCGTCGAATACGAGAACGTGTCATTATGTAATGGCTTTTCCTTTCTTCACTCTCTTCTGTGCGCGTTCATTCCGAAGGTATACACAATTATCGAGACTCATTCCAGACAATGGTCTCAAGGTAGGAACAGATGCAATTGTCTGGAAGTGGAAACCGAGGGTTTTTGTCGCGTCCTATACAACAATGTCAACCTTTTTCTGTGGCATATTCGCGAAATAAATGACTGGTTGCTTCCGCTTTTTAAGACCCGAGGCCACGAGTACTTGGATCGGTAGTTCATGTAAGTTAACCACCGAAGGTTGCTATCTTCTTGGGTGACGTCTGTTTCTCTTCTCGTACAAAGATTTAACGTCAGATAGCGTGACAGGATTCAAGTTGTTTTACTTTCCAGATGTTCTGTAAGACGGAATCTAGAATCTAGGAGCTTGTATCAAATTGAGTGCTAGGAATGGAAAATGCCTGAAGGGTTGCTGCACTAATGCAGAATCATACTTATCAATTCATCACGTGTGACTAACTCCATGTGTTAACAACAGTCTGAAAATTGTTGACACCCAACACGTACCTCTTCAATGTATTCACATTTTCGCGATATGATCATTGCCTCTAGGACCTCGTTCAACCTTTCCTTTTATCTTTTACGTTTTCCATGGGCACTTGCTGCTGCAAGAACTTTCTTCGGGCGAGTAACATTGACAGTGCATGTCTGAAGCAACTTCTAGCGCAGCTGTATGGATAACAATGCTGCTTCCCATGGATATGCTTTCGGCCACGTAGACACTTCAAGTTCCGCATTTTCCCTTGGTATATAACGCCATTTTCCGTATGACCAGGGAAAGATATTTGCTATGTTGGGATAGCTTTCGGTCTCACAGATGCTGTAAACGAAGTCGTTCAAAAGATCCTTTAGGGAGGTACCATAGCGTTATTCGATATCCTGCCCAGGCTGGAAATGCGTATTGAGTATGATCTAAATATCATCATGAATGATCATGATATCGAAGGCTTGCAAACGATGCTGTGAAACTAAGATGCACCTGTGAGACACGGGCAAATGTGATTCGTTATGTAGGTCATTTTCTTTTGTCCCTGGTTATCATGTTTTTCCTTTCTCATGTTCATCTTCAAAACAGAGATAACCAATCACTTCAAGATTTTTTTTAGTGCTCCAGTTTATTGTTATTCGGCGCACCATCTTCTAACTGGTCACTATCTTATCACACCCCCTACGGAGTATTAATTGTTAAATCAACATGGCTTAAGGACAGCTTGGACAAACAATGTGCGATAACCGTGATCGACAATCAGATGAACCAGTTTTGTTTTTCTAATCGATATCATCGCTGGTCCCATGGTCACGAGTTTCCATGAATCAACTTATATTTACGGAATACCTGTGCAGCAAAAATCGCATTATGTCAACAGATCATCATCTGATGATATGATTTTTGATCTGATATTTCAATAGTCATACCCAACAAGATTGGGTCAAGATAAATAAAAAGATTCGTCAATGATACAGAACAGAAATCATATATGACAGTTCTTCTTTCCCTATAATTATATGCATGTTGGAATAGAAGCATGAAAAATGGTGTCATTCATAAGTATCTTTAAACGGTAATGTATCAAAAATCTGTCTCTCTGATAGCGGTTATCACATAAAAACTTTTCCACGTGATAGCTGTGATTTTGCAAACAGAAAACACTCGATGCACGGCTGGTGCAAGCAAGTGGAGTAGTAATGCCACGCAATTCTGGATTTTTCCATGAATCTGGGAATGTCTTTCGATAAGGACATGTAGCAGCGCATTAGAATCAAAGGTATAAATAGTCAAACGAATCCAGGGATTGATATCAGTTTGTTTTGAAACGTGCTACTCTTCTCGTGTCATCAATAATATAACAATTAAAACCCAATAAATTCATCATGAAATTCGTGGCAGTTGCTGCTTTTTGCTTTTCTATGGTCATTCTTGTGGCCGGTAATGATTTGGTCGTCGGTGAACGCCAGGAGGGGGATGTTCTTGTAGCTTCGAGAAATCTGATTCGGGTAAGTTATTGATTAACTGTGATTCGAATGCTCGTCACATGCCATCTCCAATCACAAGGTTCTTGTCGAACGACGGAACTGTTCACCTTTCGCATACTAAAATCATTATTGAATCGGAAGTTGTAGCGAAGCAATTAAAACAACGTTGATGAATGATGGTAGAGTGAAGATTTCATTTCATACATCATCGCCAACATTCATCCACCGATCAGATAGATCTCAATAGAGCGCTTTAGTCTTCAAATCATATTAAACATGAAGAAACTTGGGTTTCTAGCGTCCAGTGCCCGGAAAGCCGATGATAGCTCAAACGGGATTTAACAGCCTGGGCGAGATTACTTCGGTGAATGCTGTCAATGGTCCGGACTCTGACGCAGTTGTGAAGATCGTCAAAGGTGGTCCCGGTCAGTCGAATGTTGTAGTAACAGCAATGAGCGCTCCTGGAAAGGGTATCAATGTTAAAGTTGACATTTACGCCACCCAGCCTGGTGGCAGCTCAGAGGAATCCACATCTCCTTAAATAACATTTGCAAAGCTGATTCTGATCCATCGTCATTCAAAGTAAATGGCATGCAACAACAAGGAAATTTGGCTTAATTCAAACGGTTAATAGATATGAATAAATAACATCCATAATGGAGGTCAACTTCATTCCAAATTTTAAACGGAAGATTCATCTTCGAATTCAGAGAGTAGAAAAATCAAATATGATTGTATTGTTAAACCACTGACGTCAGATTATAAATTGTTGATAATAAAAAAAATTGACTTCATTTTTTATGGAAAATATGAACAAATAGATCAGGAAATATGTTTAAGCGTTATACGAGTACACGGAAAAAGACTTCGGGATTTCTGGATCTCCGTTAACTTAGCATATGACCTCTGCAAGACTGTGGGAGTAAATTTGAAGCGCACATTTTCTTCCGATCGAAACTTGTGCACCATAGAGAGCATCCCTCTCTCGCTCTCTTCCTCTCTTATTCCTCTTTTTCTCTTTTCATCTCTTCCGACCAAAGCTCATAGCGCCGAAGCAGGCTCATACGTTATCTTATTCCAGAGCATTACAGAGATCTTCGGATATGAAGTCCGGGTGCATCGTTTTGCTGCAGCATATAACGTCGTAAGCGAGCGTTTGCACGCTCGGCTAAATAACGAACGGGGGCCGAGCAAAAGTATATAATACACGCTCGACCTATGCACTTATATACGGCACCTTGTACATTTATCCAATATACCATACAATATACAGCTGTACGTGGATGTACCTATATCCATAATACCTATGAAATTATCGGTAAGCTTGCGATACAGAGACAAGCAAAAGAATCTCATACGTTGGAATTCGGTGAGCCTTGAATCGAGCGTGCATTAAATGAATCGTGTGTGTGTTATATCTATAAATATCTGATGGTAGACCTGAGGTGACCCATAATCGACGAGGTTTAGGTGCATATCCCAGAGAGAGAGAGAGAGAGAGAGAGAGAGAGAGCGAAGCCCGAGTAATCGGTTACCGTATATTCATGTCGTCGTACGTAATCCTAGAATCTTTTTTTCTCTATAAATGTTTATATTTGTGTGCCTTGGTACAGGCTTCGCCAAAAGTTAAGTTCGACTTCTGGAACGTGGGATCACCCCGGCATTCTGCAATGAAAAGTACTCAGTGATATTGATCATCAGAAAAGCCACTGATCATATGATCTAACTTGGAAAAATCAATTCAGTCTTCCATGAGATAAAAATAATCATCATCAAGTGAATGTGCCGATTCCCCGGAGTTGAAGTTCAGGATCGCGTGTCCCTTGCATCATGTTTTCGGTAACAGAGCAGCAATGATTGAGTGCCATTAATCAATTAACCAACAGTGCAGCCCAGAGGCAGGCCTCGCTAAAAGTTAAGTTCAACTTCTGGAGGGTTGTATCGCCCCAGCATTCCGCAGCGAAGAGTGTTCAGCGATATTGCTCATCAGAAGAGCCACCGATCGGATGATCTAAATTGGAAAAATCAATTCAGTCTTCCATGAGAATGAAAAGAATGAGCATCAAGTGAATGCGATTAATGCTACGGAGTTGGTGTTCAGGATCGCGTGTCCCTTGCATCATGTTTTCGGTAACAGAGCAGCAATGATTGAGTGCCATTAATCAATGAGCCAACAGTGCATCCCAGAGACAAATGTATGAGGACATTTTGCTGCGCAATGTCTCGATCTATTCACCTTGTAAATTTTCCAAGTGAATATCACCGCACTGTATATATGGATGATTCTCGCGTTGTCTCTACACCTCATCTATCCTTTAGCTGTGGCATATCCCGCTGGTATTGCAAAGATCTAAACCTGGATGTTGCCATTACAGGATATACATTTGAAACGTTGTGTGCAACGTACAGACGGCATGGCACGCGTACTTGTAAACATATCGTGTCGCATATGTACATAAACGTAGAAATCGACGCTGCTCTCGTGGGGGTGCCTATAAGGTATGCCACCTCAACTTCACCCTTCCTTCCACCCCCTCTTTCCTATCTCTCTTCATTCCACTACCTTCTCTGAGCAATGCACATGCGCCAGGTGCAATAATTGCGGCAATCTCTACCATATCTCATTCTACGTACAGCACAAGCGTGACACGTAGTATGCACCATACCTACGCATGCATGCTGCTCTCACTAGCGTGAAATTATACGCCTCATGCGTTACCCCTCTCTGCCGGAACACTATAGAAACTATTCTATCTCTTTCTCTCTCTCTCTCTCTCTCATCATCTTCTCCTCTTTATTCGTCTCTTTCTAAACTATATATATCATTTGCTATAGATGTAAGGGAACATGGGGCAAAATGGACCCATGGGGCAAAGCGGGCTATCCAAATTATTTTGATTTTTGGGGCAAAGTGGGCTCTTCCAAAAATGAAGGAATATCCAATTCGAAGAAAATTTGACTTTCCTTCATTTTTCGGAGAGCCCACATCGCCCTAAAAATAAATTTTCTTGGATAGCCCGCTTTGGCCCAGGGGTCCATTTTACCCCATATTCCCCTATATGTAGCTGATTCTGCATCGTGTTTCACCCACGCCCTTACTAATACAATCCCATAACTACGATTACTATTACTAGTGCAAATTATACTTTAGCCACCATTACTATATGTGTCTACAAAGCATATACATGTATGACTGTTTTACGATTAACGACACTCGGTTAAGCTCGTGTACTATACGTTACCCGAACATTGAAATCGTCGAGGCAATTGTCCGTAAGAAATTCTCGCTCCAACAACACCACCGTGCTCCAATCGATATTTATTACTACCAAATATATTTTATGTACCTGCTATGTTATTTGAACAACAACAACTACAAAAAACGAGCTTTGCTTACTCACGCTCCACAGCCTGTTCACACGAGCTTTTAATCACTCGCTATTTCGTTTCTCTAACGCGTTCTCCGCATTTTACCGATACTTTCGTTATCGCAAATTTTCATATCCATTCAGAAGTACAGAAAAATCAAAATATTCTACATTCCATGGAAAATCATATTTATTTCGTATAAAAACATAACAAATTTTTTGAAGTGCATCATCATTGCTTCAACATCCTTAAAAACGTTGGAATCGTAAATTTCTTAAGAACAATCTATTAAACAAATAAAATGAAGAAATCATCAATAAACTTCATTCTATTTCCATTATTTCGTCCTCATTGTAAAAATCCTAAAAATTGAGAGTTTAAAAAAACAATAATAATCGCACGTCATGTCTTCGTAAGGCAACATGTAATTTGTAAATATTGATTTTTCTGAAACTCTTGAATAATTCATATAAAAACATACGAAAATTTTGAGAATTCTATTAACATTTCTGATTTCGAACTCGACATCCTTAATACAGTAATAATAATGTTTTTATTCTTTGGTAGTTTATAAATGCCTTTGGAGAACGATGCGGTAGCGAAAACGAGTAAAAGTTCGGTTATTACCACAGTATATTTACCAATGAATATTATTCGTATATTTTTAAAGTTCCTTTTGTACATGTAGAAAATGTGGTGGATAGCAATTGAGAGAGAGTAATAGAAGAAGAGGAACAGACTATTTTTATCCGTATAGGTTCGATGTTGCAAAGAAGTCACATATATAGGGGGAACATGGGGCAAAATGGACCCCTGGGGCAAAGCGGGCTATTCAATTTTTTTTATTTCTGGGGCGAAATGGGCTCTTCCAAAAATGAAGGAAAGTTAAATTTTTCTTCTAATTTGATCTTCCTTCATTTTTGGGAGAGCCCACTTTGCTCCGAAAATAAAAACTTTTCGATTGCCCGCTTTGCCCCCGAGGTCCATTTTGCCCCATGTTCCCCTACACAATCGTACAAAGTTAACTCGTATATGGTACAGAAAGTAGAAATGGAATAAGGAAAGTTTTGATGCTGGTACGTTGAAAACGCACACGAAAAATCTTAAGAATTCGCGAGTTGCAGGAGAAGGAGGAGGAAAAGGAGAGTATGAGGGTTGAATCGGTGAAGTGGTGAATTCGCGGACAGCAGCATAAGATATTCTGTAGCTGAAAAGTTGCCTGCTATTTCAATGTGGCCACTTCTTTAGCAGCTCTCATGGTTATTTCCAGGCATACGTCGTGGTCCTTTTATATAATTTTCTTCTTTTGCTTTCATTTCTTGTATTTCCGTTGAAAACTTTTCTCCTAAGTTCTTTTGATGTGAATCAGATTAAAAGGTAAAAAAAAAAAAAAAAATATTTAAAAAAACATCTGAAAAGAGTCAAGTTTTTGAATAAGAATAAAATAAATGAAATTCATCAGCGTCTCGGGTAAAGCCTAGACGAGGATGTTCGTAGTAATCAGAATTTCGCTGGGGATGCAAATTTGTCTCGTTGATGGTTGGGAGTTTGTTTCAGGAGTATCCCATGTGGGATTGGCGATATGCGCGGTGTTAATTATTCGTTGCATACACGAACAAACTCGGAAATCTCGCTCCCTCGGGCAGATAACGTTGCGGATAATTACGTACAGAAGGTCCAGTTTTAATTAGACATGTGTGCATCCATGCGATAGAGAGAATGCAGGCATACCTGATGCATGTGTATCATTCGTTTTTACATGTTTCTTATATACGTACAAGTTTAGATAAATTACGCCTATGGGACGATGAGGTATTAAAGGAAAGTATAATATGTATCCACCGGTTGTGTCAGAGCCTGATGTTAACGCCGCTAGGAATTCATTGAGGCATCAAACAAAAGGGTAAGCTTTGCTTTAACATAATATAACCACGTGTTGTAACAAAAAGCAGAGTGCAGGGTGACTTTCCGTTACTTAACCGTTAGCCATACGTAGCGAAACGTACTCCCCATCTTATTCTCGCCCTCTGTACGTATAAACAGTGAATGGAAAGGGAGGGAGATTCAAAGCCTGGAACTAAAAGGGTCGTGATGAGCCAGCCAACTGTAAATAATAGACAGGGTGTCTGACGTATAGCATTTACTGATTGCATCGATTGCAGGTATTTCCACCGGCGATCCACACTTACCGGATTCATAATAAAAATTTTCCTCCTTGCCTGAAGCAAAGTTTTTTCAATCAGAAGCTAATTGCTCCAGCGAGCTGCTTCCTTCCTCATTCATTCTATTCTTATCGTAACTATTTTGTAATCAGTATTCATTCGACGTTCATAGATATCAAAGTAGATGGCATACACTTCTTTTTTTTATAACTCGTTTGTCTCTATTAAACAATGTTCCGGGACCATTTGTTCCGGTTCTCTACTTCATGAAACTGTTTTTTAACTTACGAAAGCTTTATCGCTCCGGAAGCAAACCATTTATTAACACGTTCTTTATAATCGATTATTATTCAATTTGTGGAAGAATTATCATTCGGTTACTAAGAAGCTTCAAGTTTGGGTTAAGTTAATTTTTTTTCTTAACTGTCTCATTTGTTAAGACATTTTTCAATGGATCGAAATCTTTATTGTTTTTTTTTCAACCTTGTCATTTTTCTATTCAATATTTTAACTAGTGATGTGTGTACTAAAAAAATTGAATATATTTTTTAATTGGACGTACAAAATTCATTGGACTTTTTGTCCCCAAGAAAAATATAGTGTCGTGCAAAGTTTGTTCCCATAAAAATGAGATACTTGTCCTCATTCCATGTTTTTTTTTTTTTTTTTTTTTTTTTTTTTTTCATATCCTAAGAAGTGGTACAGGCCCGGAAAGTAACTATGGATCTCTATATACATAAAATAGTTCGATATGGAAGGTAAGTGGATGAGTTAGGTGCATGGATATCGATATCGGAAAACTGGAAGCAAGAATAACCATTAACCGATATGATAATATTTTTCTTTTATCGGAAGAGTAGTGGGTGAGGCGCGGGTGGAAGGAGAGAGAAGAGATGCATGGGAACGCGAGATACTGGATGTTCCTTCCGGGAACATCGAATACTCCTTTCCCGGAGGAAGGAGCAGCGGGGGGAGGGGCGGGGGGGGGTAAGAATGGCACAGAGGAGGAAGGCGCGAGAGTGAAACAGGTGCGACGCGGGGGTTTACTGTTGCAAGGCGCCCTCGGGCTTGTGTATTTTCCGACGAACTTACCTTTCCTAAATGGCCCCCAAGCTTCTGGAAGCGTTACATGCTTGTGTTACTTTGGAAAATGTCGTAGCTCCAGAGACGCATCCGCTGTATTTGAATAAGATATTAAGAAAAGCTTCGAGCTGGCAACGAAGCTTTCGTCCTGTACGTACTCTTCAGCTCTGTAGTCGATGGTTTAAGTTCTATATACATTTATCAATATATATATATATATATATGTAGAAAACGCTTTTGGAGCTGTCTCGACGACTACGACAGAACGAGACACGGTCTCTCTATCCTTTTATCGACGAGTAGGTTAGTTCGTTCAAAATTTCATGCTAGAGACTTTGTGACTACTATGAGAAGAGCTGAGGGCGGAGGACGAGAGAAGGAAGATCTCAGAAGGCAAGGAGTCCCTTGGAGTTTTGTCCTAGAAGCTTGAGGTTGCAGCTAAAATCCCTTTTCTTGCTTCCAGCAATGAAAACATCGAGTTGGGAGCCTAGCAAATGCTTCGGCATGAACGTCAAGCGCGTTTGGGCAACTGCTGATTTTACGGCTTCGTAATTCGAGACTGGCGTTTGTTTTAAACCATTTAAAAAATGAAAGGAAAAAAAAAAACCTGCCAAACGTATATCCCTGCCCGTTTAACCGGCACACGTCCGTTACACACGCCTCAATAGCTGTGGAAATTCCCTTTTTTTTCCTTTCCGCACTTCCCCGTCTCCTCGATTCGGCTTCGACCCCTTCTCGTCGCTACCAATAGATTTTTATTCGGACTGTTGCTTTTTTTTTTTCCATCCTTTTTTAATTTCACTTTACCGAAATCGAATGGCAGCGGAATTGGCGTGTGCGCACAACCGAATCGAACGACAGAGGGAGAGAGAACGATTCGATAATAATAATTAAAATTGTTCGGTCTGGCAACTCGACGGTGTACACAAATGAAGGTGACGGATGAGCGAGATAGACATTTTCAACCATATCCAACCCTCTCGTACGTTTCCCATGTGCGTTTTCACCCTCCGCGAGTATCACTTATTTTTCCTATTTTTACCATTTATTTTTCATATTTACCGAATATTTTCAGAGAGAGAGAGTACCGTTTATAAATAAATAAAAAAACAGATCAATCGAAAGAACATGTATTTTCAATAGTGAACATTTTTACGAATGTTCGAATAACGAACATTTACCTCGCTCGCCTCCGGATAAATTCATTCGTCTGAAGAGTTTACTGGAATGCATCAGTTTTTTTATTTTCTCTACGAACTCATGTTTTTGCTACACGCATCGAGTCACTCGCATCGTAGATTTTACCTGACTGACGAAATAATAAAGTTATATTAATAGGAAAAAAACGTCATTCAGTTTTACAGTTTTCACATTTTCCAACGTATACGAACCAATTATTTTTTTACGTTACCATATTTTCCGATACTTTCTTTAGATTTCACTCACTCGATGCTTCATCCGATAAACGAATTAACGCGAATAGTTACAAACATTAAAATCAACATGGATTCTTCAATCGAGGCAAACAAAAATCTCCATTTATAACAAATTAATTAGAATTTAATGCTCGCTTGCATACACTTCAAAGCAATACTGATTCCTCGGAAATTTATGATCCAGAGAACCTGAAGAGTATTCATGATTTATCTAAAAATGTTCGAACCGTCAATCAGATCAAACGACGATTTCCATTCGGCCCGAAAATTGAATAATCATAACAACAACCATAGAAACTATTCCACAGGAAATAAGAAGTAAAAAACCACTACGAAAAATATAAAAAAAAGTGTCTGCTCAATCTCTAGTTATCTTGACAATTGTTTGGGTTTGTTGGGGTTTGTTGGAACTAAAAATTTTAGAATCATCAATCAGATCAAACAAAGGTTTAGATTTCCTTCGAAAATTGAACAATAATAACAACAACAACAATAGAAACTATTCCACAGGAAATAAGAAGCAAAAACCATTACGAAAAACATAAAAAAAGTGTCTGCTCAATCTCTAGTTATCTTGACAATTGTTTGGGTTTGTTTACGTTTTTTGGAACTAAAAATTTTAGAATCGTCAATCAGATCAAACAAAGGTTTAGATTTCCTTCGAAAATTGAACAATAATAACAACAACAACAATAGAAACTATACCACAGGAAATAAAAAAGAAAAACCACTACGAAAAACATAAAAAAAAGTGTCTGCTTAATCTCTAGTTATCTTGACAATTGTTTGGGTTTGTTTGCGTTTGTTGGAACTAAAAATTTTAGAATCATCAATCAGATGAAACAAAGGTTTAGATTTCCTTCGAAAATTGAACAATAATAACAACAACAACAATAGAAACTATTCCACAGGAAATAAGAAGCAAAAACCATTACGAAAAACATAAAAAAGTGTCTGCTCAATCTCTAGTTATCTTGACAATTGTTTGGGTTTGTTTGCGTTTGTTGGAACTAAAAATTTTAGAATGATCAATCAGATCAAACAAAGGTTTAGATTTCGTCCGACAATTGAACAATAATAACAACAACAACAATAGAAACTATTCCACAGGAAATAACAAGCAAAAAACCACTACGAAAAACATTAAAAAAAGTGTCTGCTCAATTTCTAGTTATCTTGACATTTGTTTTCATTTAAAAGTTCGTCATTTGATACATGACAATATTGACACAGTTAAGTGTGAATTGTTGAATGCGTGCGATAAAGTTCAGTTAGAGTGTCGAATCGTAATCTCGTTGAATATCCAAATGAAGGTTGAAGTGCATGGACACCGAAGCTCTTATCGTTTTGAGTGTGGCTCGTGCCAAAACTATGAACGAAGCATCATCCGGATGAGTGTCAACAGGAACTGACGACTATCAGTTAACGCTAATGACTCGTTAGGGATTCATACGAATCGAAATAATCGTCCGATAGCTTCGAGCATTCAGTATCTTCGTTAACGACTATAACCAATAACGTATTATCCACGCGATACAAACTATACACAAATAGTACCCGTATGTCAGGTCGAACCGACAATCCTGTGCAATTATTTGCAACGCATGCACGGCATAGACTTCCGCTCGACGTCATCAACTGTACTACACCTTAATCATCTCTCTCGCCATCCGATGGAATCCTGTGTTTGAAATATTTACATGTGAACGATAAAAATGAATAATTTACTATTTTTAGGACGAGCTATTTATTTATTTATGTTTTTGCATCATTTTTATAAATACGAAATATAAATCAAAATTATTTTACGTTAACGAGAGCAGTATTTTAATCGCCGGTGATAATTAATTATGGAAACGAATGTAGAAATCATTTCAGTTGTCAAAATTCCATTTTTATTTATAACTAATGACGATTTTTATCTTTTTTAAATAAAGTTATAATCTCGAAAATACATTTGCCCATTATTCGTCATTCAATTTATATCAAAACGTATAGATTTCAGTCAGCATTAGAATCGTATGATTTCCATGACGCCGACGTGGTTTATAAATAAAATCACCAATGCTGGAAACACAAGCATTCGATCTGCATTTCTGAATATACCAGCGAATCGAAAGCTTTAATGCAATCAAAACTATCGTACAAAAGCGTGGATTGAAATGTAGTCCATTTATAACGAAACTAATGTTCTGTTATATTATTTGAAAATAATAATAATAATAATAACGTGATTATCGCTGATGGAACGTTGATAGCAAATATATACAAAATAATAATTGTAATTTTCATAATAATGGAATAAAAATGAATCGTAATAATTTTTTTTTTTTTTTTTTTTTTTTTTTTACAACGCTCTATACTGTAATGTAGGGTAACGACTAACAAGGGTACGTTTTGATAAATTCATACATATCTATATTTTGCATTGTATACAAAACTGCAGTAAGGGTAATACAGCAAAGACGCGAAAGACGATTGCAGACAAAGCCGCTCGCGAGGCGAATATAATCGGCGAATGCTGACTTCCACTCAGTTCTTATGGTTTTCTTGCGGTTTTCTTATCCAAGCTACACAGTTAACCGCTCATTTTTTTCTTTCTTCCATTTTTTGCTCTCTCCTTCTCTCTTTCTTTCTTTCTTTCTTTCTTTCTTTCTCTCTTTCTCTCTTTCTCTTTTAGTGTGGGGCTACAAAGATCGTTAACTCCAAGTGGGTAATCATACCCACCGGTTTCACGCCACAGCACCGGACCGGACGCTCTCCTCTCTCTTTTTCTCTTGTGGGTTACAGAGGGCGGCTATACTGGGTGAAAAGATTGCGTAGGATATACGGCAGCCAAACCCAGCCTCACCACAACCAGGGCTTCTGGCCTAATTTACTTTCGCAGATTCCACACTTACTTCTCTTTATAAAAAGTCAGCCTTTTGTTAAACTCTATTTCACATCCGGTTCTGCTTTCTCATTTGTTACAATTAAATTGAAATTCATTCGTCTTGTATATTTATAGTTTTTTTTTAACGATTTTTACTTCAATTGTTATTTAAACATTTGGGAAGATTAATATTTAAATAGAATTCTAGACGTTGCATCGAATATTGCGAAGTCTTTTAGGAAAAATTTATCAATTATTAATCAATTAAATAGCCCGTTTTTTATTGACTAATATTAAGTATCAAGATATTTGATATTTTAAACAAATTTAATGTTTATTTACGTCGAATTATTTTTGAATAATATCGCATTTTACCACCCGTTATATATCGAGGGTACATGGAAACTTATGTGCGTACATATAGTCGAGAGTGTTTGGTATATATATGGTCGGCTTGGCTGGCAAGCAAGCATATAATTATATGCCTCAAGTCCGCACCTCGCAGAGTAGGGCCGCCGCCTTGTTAGCAAATCTCGCAAAGGCCCCCCCAAACACCTGCCTGATTGTTAATAATTTGCCAAGTTCGAGCATCACGATTGTGGCCCTTCATTTTCCTCCCTCTCTCTCTCTCTCTCGCTCTTCAATTCGCACTCTATATTCTCAGGCATTGTTTGTTACCAAAGTTTCACAAATGCCCGACTGTATTGGGTGTCTATTATACTGACGCAATATTGACAGCCGTTCCAAGTATCCAAGGCTCAACAATACCCCGTCCATATGGAATTATTAAACGAGTTCTACCAATTGTTAACTTCATTCGCTACGACCGTGAAAATGGTTCTTCCAACATTGGCCAAAGATTTGTTTCGCTACCTTTCCTCGTCATCCATTTAACTTTAATGTAACTAATATAACTTTGTTATTTATGTCGATACCAAACGAAAGAGTTCACATTTTCGAGAATAATTTTTAATCAACATTAATTGCAACTATGGAAGAATCTTTGAACAAGCTTTTCATCAACTTTTCGAGTTTAACTCTTCTCGAACAGTTTGGAATTTTCCAATTTTCTTCTTTACCATCAAACTCACTTTCACGAGCTCTTTTAAACCCTCCCCACCCAATGTCATCACAAAGAAAAAAAAGAAAAAAAATGTATACATGCTGAGATTTTACAGGAATAAAAAGAAAAAAAATATTACACGAATATCCTTTGCCTCCCTGGTAATTTTCTCTCTGTAACCGTGTTAATGCAACTCGCTATCTGGCCGTGAATGAATTCGAGCGCCTTGGGATGCAAAAAGCGTGGAAGCATGAGATAAGGATTTTGATGAATAGTTCCGTTGGGAAATTTAGCTGTTATCACCAGCTTTGAGAAACGCTCAACGTGAGCTACTCCAATCGTGAATGATAATGCTTACGTATAAATATTCTTAGCTCGATCGTTATTGCCACTTTCAACTTCAATAAAACGCAGCCCTAGCAATATCTGCGAGTCACGTTATCCTATTTTCGGAGATTTAAACAATTTCCTGATTGATCTCATCCTATCGAACTGTTATTTAGCGCAATGATAACAGAATTCATAAAATGGAAGTACAAATATCGTAAAAATCAATTCTTTCGTTTAGGGTTTCGAGTCCCGATTCGTAATCAGTGTCTGCAAAAATCGCTCATTACCAAATTTCAAATAAATTTCATAAGAGAAATGACGCATAACCCAAAGAGTTAAACGACCAAATAATTTCTAGTTGAATAAAAAATGATGGAGTAATTTTTAATTTTCATAATTTTCAATAACATTAATGACATGAATGTACTGCGAATGCAGGATGGAGTACAAGTGCGACATAATTAGCTATCACAGAAATAAAGCTGAAAAGAAAGTAAGGGGTGAAAAGAGAGTAGAAGGAAATGAGAAAGAAGAAGGAAGGGGAATTGCATGTGATAAAATTGTAGACAAAGCTCGCTTTCTGTGTATTTCATGTTTACACAAAAACTCGCGCTCTTAAACAGGAGAGTACGAATTCTCCGTGATTAAGGCTTCAAAAGGTTTTATGCCGTTCTCTCACTCGAATTCTTCTCGGGGGAGGTAAATTCATAGCAGTCCACGGAGTTAATTAAAATATCACGAAACTGCGAACAAATCGAAATTCTTGTTAATAAATACACCCACATCTGTAGGTAGAAATGTATAAATTCCCACGTACAAATATATATCGTGTATGGCTAAATAATGAATGCAAAACCTCATTAATTTCACCAAAGGATAAAAATGAAGAATAGGAACGAAGGAGAGTAAAAATATGAAAACTAGATGTAAAAAATGTGAGTCTGGGTAGCACCAAAGTTTCGCCAACAATGGAAACTTATTTAGCAGTGAATTCATGTACAAAGAAACACGTGATCGTCTCGGAACATTCAATGCCTAAAGTTAAAGGGAGTTAATTCCGTTGATGAATTTCTAAATACCATTTCTCGGAATTTCACAGGGTGACATAAATGAGATTGGTGCCTACAGCACAATGCTCCACATGTAATCATGCCCTTTTCCTTCCCCGTCCGTCTCCTTCCTCCGCGTACGCAGTCCTCATCCTATTAATTAATTCATTAGCACCGACAATTAGCCGACTCTTGTTTGAAGCTCAATGCACGCTAATTCCCATCTCGTAATTATTCCGTCCGCATGACTGCGAATTCGATCACACTATAACCATCACGCGCTTTGCATCGGGCAAAACCGCCACCATCATTCCTTCATATATCTATATCCACCTATTTCTATAGACACACAGATATATAATATATACATCTTCCCTCTTTTCCGCCATGATTCATTGTAAAATCTTCACAGTAGAGTTGGTTCTGTCTATCTACAGCTAATATATTTCCTCTTCGTGTTTCGAATTCCATTGAATCGTTAAATTCATGCAAATAAAATAATTGAAGAGCTATATCGAGTGGCAAAAAACGCAAATAGTTTGTTAACTAATGTTTGTCCTCATAATCTGTCGATTTGCCTAAGAATTATCAAATTATACGCTGCACTGGGACCAAAAGTGAAAATCTGGTAGTAATTCTATTTTCAGAAGACTTCTTATTGCCATTACAGGAATGGTACTGTATTATAGAGGTTGGGTAGCCATTTTGAACGTTTGGTAGTATAATAACAATGTGATACATATTCCAGGATGAGTAGCTGCATTGATTATCTATTTCGCTGCAGTAACTATCTAATACCTGATGACATGATCCGATGTCGCTTTACAGCCACTTTGATGTTGACACGCATACAACTTTCCAGATAGCTGCCATGCTTGTCTATTCGGATAATCATACGCTTTTTTTATAAGTAGGATTAGAACATCTAAACTTTATGGTATGTAGATAATATTTGGAACACATCAATGGTAGTGTGTTGTACAGGTTAGGTATCTACGTTGAATATACGATATGGTGGCAATAACCATCTGACATATATTTGATGATGGACAGCTGGATTGACTATCTGCTCAGTAGTAGTAAACATCTAATGACTTATGACATAATCTGGCATCACTGTGACAGCTAACCTTGGTTTCATGGTTATCACAGCTTTCTTCATAGTTAGTAGTTTGAAAGTAGAAATAGTCTTCAGAAATATTCCAGATGGTGCGTGTAGTGAAACTTTTGAAATTTAAATATTAAATTATAACAAATTTATGTTATATCCAGATTGGATATGGTGGAAGAGAAAAAGAATGAAAGAACGTGAGACGGAGATATATTCGAACTGACGTAAACACGTGTCAGCGAGACAGTAAGGGAGTGAAAGCTGGTGCGCGCTTACCAGCGCAGAAGTTGTAGCTTGAAATATACTCATGTTGCCATCTCTTTCTCACTATCTCTGGTGGACGAGTATATGTAGAGTTAAGCCGAAACACAGCTTTCGGCATTGTCTTCTATCAAGGCTCGGTTGGCATACCGCTGTTCTTCGTGCTACATGCCCCGTCGCCTCTCCTTGCCTCTTTATGCTAAATTGTATGCAGTCTAAGGCCAAGGCAGAACGCGAAGACGTCTGGGGCGTGATGTGTACCATTATTCTGTATAGATGTATATGCTTGTTACATGTATATCTACAGCTTGATGTTTCTTCTTCCTCTTGGCAAGCGCAACAGTACGCCATCTCATCAAACGGTTCATGAAAAGCCACGATTATTATACAAACCCTGTTCCTTCTGTCACAAGATGATTATGTTTGGTCCTTTGTGTATATAAACATGTTTGATGAGCTCCTCCCATCTCATGATAGAAATTCACGGTTTGCTTTCATCTGAATTACATTCGCGAAGATAATTCGAATCAACATTTTCACATGTAAAGCCAAGAGAAGATAAATTTTAATTTACCGCAACGCATAATCCATGAAATAATTTAACTCCCTGCACAAAATGACAAAGACTTTTGTTTTGCTCCGCTATCAACTGGGAACAGAGATAAGATCCTAATCCAAGCAATCCAATTGCCATCCAAGTGTAACGAATAAATGCGTCCGGTGTGTCCTCCTCAGGGTCGTTTTTAACAGGAAACTTGTCGCTGTGCGGCCATGCCCGCTATCTCTTTCTCGCTTTCAACCTAAAGCGCTCAGCACGAACGAGCACACATATCCCCCAACAGGGTCCACTTTGCCACACCGGACAAAGTTTTAACTGCGGTAGTTATCCGCGTGCCCGGTGAAACACACAGTTACGGAAATCGACGCAGACAACCATACACAGAAGAACGTGAAACCGGGATGAAAGAAAAGAGAAAGAGATTCGCGACTAAGAAGTTTGAATCGTCGGAACATCAGGTAGCATCTGTTCTCGTTGTTCTCTACAGCCACACAAGTAACTACGGCCACGAAATTGGAGAGGCAATCGAACTTGGAAGAAAGAACATGATTGCCTATAAAATGTCACGCTAATGATAATTCTTATGAGAAATATCAAGATAGTCACTGCATTTCAAGTTTTTGTGACAACAAGTTCAAGATCATGATAAATTAATTGATATTCTTGTAACAAGATCCGGCATCAACGTGAATTAGGTTCATAGAATTTCTTGGCAATAGATTAAGCCAGAAAACTGCATCAGCATCACTCACTTAGCACTTGACATTTATCTACAAGCTTCCAGATCAAAGGGATCCTTCGTAGCATCGCTCAAACAAGATAGCTCGTTGGTCCAGGCGTTATTATGAATTGGTATTGAAAGTGGAGCGCGCGATGGCGGGTCTAAGGGTTGACGCACCATGTACTCGTTCCAAGATTCTTGTCACTTGATATTAAAGATCGACGTGTTGGATGAAACGAGAGCAAGATATCGATGATGGCAGGCCGTGTTCAGGGAGCGTTCAACGGAGATTCTCGCCATTTACCGAGGACATGGTTAAAGCTGCGTGTATAACTATGGCGCAGGGTGTACGTATGATGTGCACAGCAACGCGATACATCATGCTGTATAGTTATGTGGGGAGTGTGAGCATATTGCGCGGATATGAAGAGAAAAACATGGGTTGAGAGAGGGAGGGAGAAAGAGGGAAAGAGAGACAAAGACAGAGATAGATTGCGGTGGCGACGCCAGGACGAGATGTTGAGATGGGATGTGATGGTAAAGCCAGTCGAAAGAGTGTCAATTCAGCCGAAGCTGTGGGCACAAGGGCCCACAAACGCGAAGGCCAAAGCTTGTTAGTTTGATGCGAAGCTTGTGATCTGTTCGCTAGCCGCGCATCACGCCACCTTCATCTCGCACTATACCAAACGCCATTCAACAAGCACAACCACAAGCTCCACCCGATCATTGCTATTTCATGCTTCTGCAATCTGTATACATAGATATACGACATCTACACGTAGAATCTGAATTCCTTCGTGTAAGCGATCAACACCCTTAACTAAAGTTAACTCTCGTAAACGAGATATCATCACTGCGATGTTAAATGGCATATAAGGAACACTGGAAATATGGATTTGGAACAAATCCAGTTGATTCTAGTTTTCAGGCTTTTACGACCATTCTTATTTAAAAGGTTTGCGGCTTCCGGATCCAGTTGACATCAATTCAATTTTTCAAATCGACCTTCGACAGTAGCATCAAATAATCCGAATGAAAATGGTTCCTCCAATTTATTGATAATCCGGTGATCATTTAAAACGAAAACTTGTGAACAAGTCAATTTGTATGAAGTGCAAAAAGCCTGATGTATGCACCCCTGACGATACCCTACGGTAGCGGGCGAGAGACTGGAATCTCTTCAGAGTGGAAGGACCTACAGGGGTTTTTTGAAGCACGTTCCTTTATTTTATATCCTTGCTGTAGCTGCTGTTCCCTCATTTCACTGGCAGGGAGTATGCGCTGTGTACGCTGTAGGGATGAGCCTTTCGTTGCTGCTATATACACAACAAAGCATTGCCTGGGGGTGTACTTGGCCCGAAATGCAAAAAAAAAAAAAGAAAATGTTGAAAAAAGAGCTCTCACACAGAGAGCTTTAATGTTTCGACGCTGGCTTTCCACCCCCTCTTCCTTTTCCCCCCCGAGCGAACTAACGTACGAGCATCTATTGTTCCTTCTCTCTTGGCGTCTCGAGAGGGGAGACAATATTTGCAGGTAATAATGAAGGTCCAACGTCCGGGTCCAAGCTGGATACATACATGAGAGGATTCTCTCTTGTGTGTTTACACAGCGTTTATCATTTTTCCAGACGTCGCGTTGTACTAAAGCTATACTTACCTGGATATGTATATACATCAAAGTTTGAGTCTGCGTATAGGCCTAAACTGGAGGTTGAGAGCTTCATACTGTATGTTTACACACACTCACATACACACGTGCGTGTAGTCTCGTTGTAACCGTTCTCGTAAAACACTACTTGCGCTCTCGTGCCTCAACCTCTTTCTACATAAATTAATGCACACACGTACACAATATACTTATTCGCTGTAGTGTACGCGCCTCAGGGTGTTAATAAGCAGTCGTTGAGATTACACTTGACCACAGGGACCCTTTTCTCTCTCTCTCTCTCTCTCTCTCTCTCTTTCTCTCATTCTTCTTCTGTGGCCATACAACGCAACGCCAAAGTACCGTCTTATTCAACGGCCAAAAAAGTTGGACGAGTGCAACGTCGAAACAGAGTGCGAAACCAAGGTCAGATTTGATGAAAGGGTAGACCTGGTCCGACCATTCCCTCCAACACCAGAGAACCATTATTTTTTACTTCTTTTACAAGAAGATATGCAATGCATCCCAAGCTGCAATGTATCGCCGATGCATCAAGAGCTCCTTCCTCTTTCAAAGTCCAAAGGAAAATTGTTTGCTACATAACGACAGCAAATTGTGTGCAACGCGCTCGAGTCTTCTTTGATTCCTCGCCCTTCGTCCGTACTCCAAAGATATCCTTTACTCGCGTATCTCTCGTGTAGATAAACTGCATCCTTCAATGTTTTTCTTCCATAACTACAAACCCATGTTTATACACTTGGAAAAAAAGACGCTCCTACGAGAACATTCTTTGGCAAACGTCTTCAGGATACGAGTGTTCGTGACTAGAGGATACCACATTTGTCTGATCGAACAAACCTTCATGAGGTTGATATTTCAATGCTAAGAATATCCTCAATAGATTCCCTTCTACCTTCTGGAATTTACAGTCCATTTCAAACTTGACATCTGGTTATTTCTTCACCATCAACTGTCAACCAAAAATCATTAACATCTAGTCCAATTCCTCCGTCATACAAAGAACCTCATCAAGTTAAATCCAGAAATAACTTTGAGGAATTTACTTTTCCTACTCTCGTTGCCTTCTTTCACTTTTATGATCCTACCTGCATTTTAAACTGGCCACGTGATTAATTCCTGGAAGAGATTTACTGTCGTAAAAGCTTGTTTAACTTGGTTGAGACTCCATTCCAAATGCTGGGACGATTTCATTGAGAGCTTTGGTTTATAGTACATAAGAGGTACTACCGCACGAAGAGGACGACGGATTTTCTCGAGTATGCGTCACACGGGTGTACAACATCCTGGGTAATTCCAACCACGAGAGCAAATAGAACTACCGACTTGCTTGCGCTCCGTTGCAATACATACACGTATGTATAGACACGTTTATATGTATGATAGACGTTGGAGAGTCGGATCTAACCGACTCTCCTGATGGAACTTCGATACGAGTCCACACTCAGTTTGCCAAAGTGGTGGATGTGACGCACACTCCAGTGTTATATTGGTGTGAATAACTCTGTTCCCTGTTGCCTAAACTCTAAGCCAAGTCTGCTACATCATTTCCGGCTGTGTGTTTATCGAAATTCCACCAGAACCAAATAGTCACGATTGCGAGTACAAGCGCACCTTAAGTACATATCGGCCACGAATTTCGCTTCGGTTACTCGATTTTGTTGAGTTAGCCCTCATGCCGCCTACTTTTACTCTAATACAGTCAATCTCTTCATCAAAGCAACCTTTCAATCGATCCACTCAATTTCAAACTCTGCAAAGACTACCTAAGCGTCATCAACGTTCTATTTAATCTGCAACAACATGCGTTTTCTCTACTCAACTAGAAAACTCAAAGAAAAACCTCACGTTTCGGCAGCAACTCATCTGAACAAACTTCAAGTTTCATGCCCTCCTCACGAATTCTGTTTATTCGTTTTTACTATTTTTTTTTTTTTTTTACGTGCCTACACATTATCCGCAGTTGATATCGTCACTATTTTATTATTGTTTTCTTTAATTAATATTTATTCCTTACCCAAAAAGCTCAAGAATTAAGAGATCCTCTTCACTTCCTTTTCCAGCTTTGTAATTTTGGGCTTTTATCTCATTTTACGACCCTCCACAACATCATAATTACACTCCAAACCATTATTTTCGACTGTAAGTTTTCTGTGTAGTGCTTCCGCACCGTGCTCTTTGGTCTTGAAAATTAGTGAAATTAGTTTCGTTGCCGTTGCTGTCGCTTTAGTTACTTCATACGATTTTTCTTTGCTCAAAACTCAAAATACTTTTCGATGAGATACTCTCTCCACGGATTAAATTATCTCATCACCGTTTTGATCAGAATTCTGGAAGTATGCGTGACACACAAATTAATCAAAAATACATTTCATTAGAGTTTCGAATTTTTTTAGAGTTTTTTTTAGAGTTCTTTTAGTTTTTTTATTTTTTTTAGTTTTTTAGAATTTTTTCTTAGAGTTTTCTCTTTTTTTTCTAATCTTCAGAAATTATTGTCCTCTTCACACTATATTTTAAAATGATTATCAACTCTAATCAAGACTCACGTATGTTCGTAATCATTTATGTACCATTAGCATTTGTTGTTCCGTAGCTATTCCATGAATACATATGTAGTACGTCAGGTACATGGGATTCGTAAGTAAATACATAACATATGCACAACGTGCTTTTAAGCTAATGGATATCAAAGGCGTTCCGAATTTGTCCAGCATGCTACGAAATTATTGATTTCCATATTCGACTCCGACCATCATGTCCTTTTACCATCGAACTATTTTCATGTGTGCAAATTTTTTATATTTCAATACGTACAGAACTTGACGATTTCAACTGATTCAAATGTATTCACAACTCAAATGAATTCATTGGTCCAGTAATTGCAATTGAAATTTGCGCCATGACGTATATGTTAGGGAAGTGTTTTATAATTTGATATTACAATTATTATATACATCGAACAGTGTATTATTAGAGAAAGAATTAATAAAAAGTGAAAGAATTGGTTCGATTCAGAACTTTTTCATAATATTGGTCAAAAATGAAATCTTCAATGCAGACTCGAATTGAATATGTATACTTGAAAAGCATAATGTCAATTTATTCCGTATTCACGCTTCGTTTGGCAAATGGATCATTAAATAATTGGGGAGCGTTGATGAAAGCCTACCCGGCTGCACTTAATGGATCTCCGAACTTTTTTTTTTTTTTTTTCTCTTCTTATGAGACGGAAATGAGAAGAGGCAGGATATCGATTTTAGTCTGAACACAGGTCATCAGCAGAACGTCAAGAAAAAGAAAAATGTGTATACGCCTGAAACGCTTCTAGAGTTTTTCCGGTAAAGCCTCGGAGTTGCCAACTTTATTCCTTTTCTCTCGTGGCTCCACTCTTGCCGGACGATTCACAGCTTTCACAAGCTTCACATCAAGCACCAGAAACTAGAGCTACCGCTTGGATGCTTTCATCGCTGACGCGTCAAGAACAAAAAGTAAATTTCTCGTTACAGAGCGTTAAAAAGAGATAGAGAACCAGATGTATCAGACGAAGAAACACGAATGAGAGACTGAGGGGGTGGGGATTAAAAAGAAATGAGGAAACTCATTTACCAGCAGATATTATTACTTTTGGAAGAAATTGCACAATAATATTATCCCGTTTTCTTCTGATCTTACCAATCCCACACTTTTATTGCTTTTTATATAGACCAATTAAGAAAATTTATCAGATTTTTATATTTTACGAACTGCAGCCATTCGTTTTTTTATATTCGAATAAATTACGTTTTGATAATAAATCATTTTTATTGGGTCTTTGATGAATCTTTTTTTGATTTTTTATTTTATCATTCTACAGATTATACTCGAACTAACGACTGTTAACTGTCATTTTTTTTTGTTCATCACTTCGGGCCAAGAATTAAGTGTTTGATATTTCAACGAAACACGAGCTGAAGAGTTTTGTTTTTTTTTGTTTTCTCTCTAAAGAAAAATATCTATACGCCGCTAGTGACATTTTTTCATCTATTTCTGCAGTCAAGCAAGGAAATGGGGCAATCGTTTACATTAAAAATGGGTCATCTGGCAATATGGAAAAAATTCATATACGAGAAAATGTATGAGGTTTCGGTGCAAAAATGGATATTATATTCACGCATACATCATCCTTATTCCATACATATTTCATATGCATTTCAAGAATATAAATAATATATATTTCGTTCATATGGTTTTAACTTTTTTTTTTTCTTTTTCTTTTTTTTCTTTTTTTTTAACAGAATATGTTACGCATGGGAAGTATTTTTTGTATGAAATTCATCATCCACGTACTCTTAATTTTCATTAAATTTAGCACTTTCAATGTTTCACATTATTAATGTCCATTTTCATAAAAAAATGTATTTGTTGATGGGCTCGTTTCCAACACAGGAGTTGCATATAATCTTGATGGAGAAAAATGTGCACGAAATCACATTGTTTTCTATTTATTTTCTACTTGTAGTTAAGGTTCAAACTTCGAATGGAAAAAAAAATGATAGTTATTTCTAAAAGTTGGTAAATAATTAGAACATGATTTTTCGTTTTTTTCATTTTTTTTTCATTTTCATTTATTGTTCTGATTTGATGATCCACATACTCAGAGATCATTGTCCCTGTCTCTATACTGTAAAGGAATGAACAAAGTTTACGTACATTTGTTTTTTTTTTTCGATTTTTATTTTGTCTTCCAACTGCGGTGTTAATTTTTGTATTTCGCATCTTTTTGTTACTTAATTAATGATTTTTAATCATAAGACAATTTCGAACTCGAAGGCACAGCTTTCGTCTCTATATAAATTTATATGAGTGAGAGCAAAAGCTCGAGTTTTGCGGAAATTGAACATTTATACGTGTATAAGTTTTCTTCGGTCAGGAATGGACGTACAGAGGAGATTGATGCACATGTTAGTAAAAGCATAACGAGGGACTGAGAAACAGGAAAAGAGAGAGAGAGAAGTATTTCGCGTTCACGCATTCGGATGCTGAGTCTGTATATTGCAACAGAAAGAGAAAAAGAGAGAGAGAGAGAGAGGAATGCAATTTTACGGTCTGTCGAGGATCTTCGAAGGAGAGAGAACAACTCTGACGAAAACACCTACTTTTTTTTGTTTTTTTTTTTCTTCTCTTTCTTTCTTTCCTTCTTCGTTCTTTATTCCCTACCTTTCCGTGCCATTTTCTGACTCGTCGTTGAGCTGGTTCGCCGCATGTTTTAACACATACATATAGAGCAGCTAAGTAACGACGAGAAACCGCTGTGGCCCACGAAATTAGAAAACAAAATGAAAGAAACAAACGAGACGGATGTAGAATGTGCAGCTACAGGGGAAACCATGGCAAACCAAGATACCTAAAAAAATATTTTTTTACCCTACAAATGTTGCTCATCCGAGTATATTATAATTTTAACTTTTGTTAAAAATTTTTTTTAACTCTTTGTTTAAAATTTTTTTTTAAAAAACCTCCTGCCTACTTTAAAAAAAATTCAAAGTAAATATTTATTTATATATGAAAAGTCTACGAAATCTTAGACGGGAATAAAAACACTCTGTTTTGTGCAATCAGCTGTTTCAAACTAAGTCAATTTTAGAATTATTGCTCGAGGTGCACAGCATCACAGGCATGAGCCGAAAAAAAAAAACAAAAAAAAAAAAACCAAGAAATTATTGACACAACAAATTTTTTCGGTGTCCAGCTTTGCCACGGTTTTCCTTATATGTAAGAATAATGTGTGTTGAAAACAGGAGATAAAAGTGAAAAAAACAAAAAATAACATCAAGGGCGAGATCAAAAGCGTGAACAAGAACCGGTGATAATTAGTCCCGAGCTGCAACATTATATTTACCAAAATCAAGCACGTGAAAGTATGTGTGTACCTCAACATCGTGTATGTCACGATTTTAAGACAACAGGATGTTCCGTGTTAAAAAAAAAAAAAAAAAAAAAAAAATTTCAAAACTCGATCATAAACCATGAAAAAAGTTTTTGAAATATCAATGTATTTATTTATAGTTTCCCGCAATCAAAATGAAATTGACAGTCTAGAAAGAAAGTAGAAAAAAACTGATCCAAAGAAAACAACATCCTAACAAATTACAGAAAAAAAAAAAAAACAAAAGCAAAACAAAAATATCAAGCGAGTTATAAATCCCATAACCACGTGGAATAAACAAAAAAATTAAATGAATAATCATGAAAATTAGAGACAATCAAATACAAAAAAAAAAAAAAAAAAACAAAACAAAAATATCAAGCGAGTTATGAATCCCATAACCACGTAGAATAAACAAAAAAAATTAAATGAATAAACATGAAAATTAGAGACGATCAAATACAACAATTAGATCGGTTTCTCGTGGAATCGTTTGTACAGAAGCAGCCAATGGTAACATCGATTCAAATAATCCAATTAATTAAATGTTGCGGTATGCGTATATAATATAATTTAGATGATCGGAAGGTGGATAACCACAAAACGAGCTTGTGTGTATGTTGCATGGGTTTGGTAAACTCTATAGACGTCAGTTAAAGTTAACCAGATGTGAATAATATGAGCCGATAAGTTAGCACCTTATATATAGGCTCTGTTATATCTTGAGAGTCTTGAGAGAAGTTGCTCGCGGTATGTCGAGTCTCACGTCTTTGAAATGTTGATGGTGATGTGTGCGCACGTCGATTATGTGATACGCTATTTTGGCTCGTAACAGGTAAGAGGTGTATATATAATTATATCAAAAGTATTATATGTACTTTTTTGTCTACACATATGTGTCTCTCTCTCTCTCTCTCTCTCTCTCTCTCTCTCTCTCTCTCTCTCTCTCTCTCTCTCTCTCTCTCTCTCTCTCTCTCTCTTTCTCTCTCTCTCTTTCTCTGTGTAAGAATTGAAGGATTGGTTATAGGGGGAGAGAAAGAAGGGAATGTAAGAATCAGAGGGCGCAAGCATCGTAAATTCAAAAAGCTATTAAGTTGGCGGCGCGAAGCGTAGTTTGAACGTCCTACGAGAGAGAATAATTCCACAGCAATGGAGCCGCGCGCGCCCGCGAGAATGATTTTCGCTGCACTAACCATGAGACGCCCCTGCCAAACTGCGAGAAAGACCGAGTTGGGAAAAATAGAAAGAGAGACAACGAAAGAGAGAGAGAGAGAGAGAGAGAGAATGAAAGCTATAAATTATTTTGAGCACGTAAATCCCTACACTTTAATTATTCCCTGACTCATCAAGTTAATTGGGCTTTCCAATCCTCGAGACACTGTATTGGCCTCGTAAAGACAATAAACTTCTAATCGCTCTTTCCTTCACTCTTTCCTTCCTCTTTTTCTATGTATCGCTCTCACCATGACATTTATAGAGTACATGGATATATGTGTTTTTTTGGTTTACACAGAAATGTCGAATTGGAAACTCCCATTTATTGTGTTTTTCGTGTTGTCAGTCAATTTACATTCATTTTGTTAGGAATAAGATTTTTTTCAACTTAAATCTTTTTTGAGATCGAATCGACTGTTTTTTGACAACGATCACATGATTTTTTTCATCTTAAATCTTCGTTCAGAAGAAATCGACCGTTTTTTGACAACGAACAAGATTTTTTTGAACTTCAATCTTGGTGGAGATCAAATCAACTGTTTTTTGACAACGAACAAGATTTTTTTCAACTGAAATCTTTGTTGAGATGAAATCGACCGTTTTTTGAGAACGAATAAAATTTTTTTTAACTTAAATCTTTGTTGACATGAAATCAACTGTTTTTACACAGCCAGGCGAATGAAAATATTGCGAAATTCATCTTCAGACTCGCATTTTCAAAAGAATGTTACAAAAAACATATGAGAGAGAGACGAAAAATTCCAGATGATTACCAATTTCTCAAATCAGGTGAAACGATTCGAAAAAAAATTCCAAGCATATATTTCAGGCTGTTAAAAAAAGAAGAATAGTTCGAAAGACTTGACGGATTAGGTTAAAATTTCGTGATGTAGAGTGCAGGCTAATGCCACATGGAAAAAATGCATGACGAGTAACTGGCTGCGTGGAGGACGTGAACACGGAATACAGAACCAAAAAGAAAGGCGGCTCGGGTTAAACGAGAGGGTGGAAAAGATAGATAGAGTCCATTAAAAGTCATCGTTATCACATTCATATTATCCCGCGTGTTGGAAAAATCTCCTGGTTAAACGAGGCTCTTCCGAAAAAAAGGTAAAAAAAAAAAAAAAAACAAAAAACATAAAAAAACTGAATACGCTTTGGTGTTTTTCACGATAGGGCCGTTTTTTGGGTATGGGACCGCGGGGGCTTTTGCTCGTCGTTATCTCCGAGCGTGTTGTAGGTCAACCACATGGACTCACGTACACGGCGATGGATTCGTTGCTACAGACAGATCTCTCGTGTTACTGGTGACTCGAAAAATTGCTACACAGTACTCTTTCGTCTCTCTCTCTCTCTCTCTCTCTTCTCTCTTTCTTTTCCATTCTTCCTCTTTCTTCTTTTTTCTGGTTTTTTTTTTTTCATTTTTTTTTCTTTGTCTCCGTTCTTCTCTCTCTCTCTCTCTCTTTCTCTTTCGTTCTTTCTCTTGATATTGGAGAGACCAGAAGGGTAGTTTGCTCTACCGGTTGGTAAAAGCATCCAGCTCACTACACCACCGCACCCACAACTGTTCAGCCAATTTACTTTGCCAACTTCTAAACGGGAACATTGGCCCAACCATATATCAACCACTGACCATCAAAAAGGCACAATCGTTGAAATTCATGAAGTAAAGAAACTCTAGTTAAGCCTTTTTTCTATGAATCCTTGAATCCGCAAAGTTACATCCTCGCTGTTATACGAGCCGCCGCCAGAACCGTAGAGTCCCCAGGAAACGTATCAAAAACGATGGACCGACCTTCCTGTCCATTCGACCCTTGGGTCCAGAAGAATCCGAGAATAAAAGCGGCGAGACTTACCCTTTCAAATATATTTCCTATGTGTACCATACGTATGAATCCTTTCATCCTCAAATTCATCGGTCTCGATCTTTCGTCAATTGTTATCCAATCTATCGTTTTATGTATTTTACACCCAAATAAAAAAAAAATATAAAAAATTATACGAATGCGGCTTTTGTGACAGATTTTTTTCGGAATTTGTCTTTTATCGACGATCCTCCATTTCAGCAAAAAATATCAAACGAACCGGGTTTCAAATATGTACGAAGAAAATAATATGAAGGTTCGAGTTTTAAAAAGTTCAAAGGTTATAAAAATATCCAGGAGGCCAAAATTGTACTATATTTTCTTCCATGGTATCGTCAAAATCACAACAACAAAAAATAAAAGTATTTGCCAAGACAATTGAAGGAGTTTCGGTACAAGTCATACAATGTAATGGTTCAGCTTATCTTTAGGGAGAATGAGGAGGGAAAATTTTATTGTTCTCAAGCAAAGCGCTAACTTCACACAACAAAATTTCGTATAAAAATTACATAATTACTGAAAAATTGATCGTTTTCATTGACAAAAAAATGAATAATGAATAAACGATATTGACGAATTATTTCATTATCTGGTGGCATAATTGTCATGATATTTTTAGTGGTTTGACAGTTTTTTATAACCTTTTTTACATTTTTTCGTATTGTTTCATGCACATAACTGAAGATTAGGGATAGCGTAGGCATGTCTCTAAGTTAAAAAGTGACTTTTCATTTGAGAATTTTGTGGAAACGGTGTAGACAATCATTTTGAAACTTGGAGGACATATTTAGGATAAGTCAAAGAACGAACTGTAGAAATTTGAATAAAATTGTTACATTTCGTCACTTGTATCGAAACTCCTAAAGTAATGATAAACGTCAGAAAAAAAAAAAAAATTCGTAAAACTGAGTCTTTTGGTACAAATCCGGAAAAAAAGATAAGCGTATAGATTAGACAAAAAAATTTGACCTCCGATCACCATCCAGGCCCGAATAAAAAGATTCGACGTTGCCCAAAGAATTTGATGGACATATTGACATGTGTTACGACCTCTCGTTTGATGACAGTTGATATATAGATATTAAGATTCTCAGAAGTCCATTACAGTGAGGGTGACAGTTCTGTGATTGGTTGGATCCCTTTAGAAATGTCTAGGAAATAAAGCCAAGCCGGAATCTAATTGAAGCGGAATTGGAATGGAGCCGATCGCTCTTGCAGATGCCAATGAGACAGCCGAGCACACATTTTCTCATTGGCGAACGAAAAGTAGATTTGTCGTCTCGGCTGAGAAAATAAAACGAAGAGTGATGGATTAATCGCTATGAAAGAGGAATCTTTTTTAAAGACGAAAAAAAAAACAAAAAAAAAATTGTTCGAATTCATCTTGAAGCGTGACATTAAAAAGGGGATTAAAAAACTCCAGAAAATTTCCAAAATCTTCGATTTTTTAATCAGTACCCATTTTTTTCTGGACACTAAAATGACTGAATTAACTTTCAAACTAAATTTTTAATCCATGATGGAACTTACGTTATCTTATCAATTTTTTTGCAGTTTTTGAATGGTCGATGGTTCTAATGGTCCCTGGGACATTCGAAAAAAAAAAAAAATTATCAAAAGCCTCCGTTTGGTAACAGAATTTCGTACTTTTTTAAATGAAAAAAGTATGTTTCACTCCGAAGAATTCCACAAAATTCTTTTCAAATTTTCGATACAGTGATTCTTATGGAAAAAAAAACTAAAAAAAGAATTAACTTCGAATTTTGAAATCGTACATCAAGGAAAAACCCACAGATGGATAAATAAAGTTTAACATTATTATGAAAAGTTTTTCAAAATTCATTTAAATGGAATAAAAATATCGTGGCAACGAAACATCAAATAAAAAATGATTGAACGATGGTCACAAATGAAGAATTATGATTGTGACATTAAAGGATGGGGATCGCATCAAAGTGAGGGTTCATTCATCGATTTGGTGAGGGTCGGTAAACCGCACGCGTTCCTCTCGGGAAAGCGTTACGTATTTTCCTCTGTTAGCGCATTTATATATAGATATATATTTGAACAGAAGAAGCCAAAACTACGCGAGCGTCGCTCGATGGAACAGTGTATGGTCCACGTTGCCAGGGGACGCAAAAAAAAAAAAAAAAAAAAAAAAAAAAAAAAAAAAATGTCCCGCATGTGGCAATAATGTCAATCACCGGGCATCGCGCGGAGTCATTCCTTCCAACAGGACGTGTCACTATTTTTTCAAATATATATGTTATATCAACGCGTACCAGTATATTTATTGACAATTGTACGTAACCATCGAAAACACTCATCCAAAAGGCATCCTTTGACATATTATCGATTTTATTATCATTTTTATATGCGGCGTGAAGCCCGCGATGGGGCGCATGTGCTAATGAAAACCTCGCAAATTTTTTATTCGTCATATTTTTTTCAACGGTACTTTTCAAATTGAAAATACATGCGGGTATGTTTCACGTCGATCTACGTCATAAACCAGGCTTCGATTGCAGTAAAAACCACAAAATTCCTCTTCCGATTGTCAATATTCATTAATCCTCAGGGAAATTAAATCATTTATATCATTCGAAAAATTCGTTATCCATTTTTCAGCCTAAAAAGAAAGATTTATTTATAGGAATCGTCAAATAAGTCAATTGACCAATGAATTCAACAATTAAAATCTAATCAAATTATTTTAAAAAAAACCAAAAATGCCAGTTTTTTTTTTCATTTTTATTCGCTTTTAAAAATGAGCGAATCGAAAGGATGTGGGATGACAACAAAATGTCATCGAAATTCTCAAGAAATATTAGCCCTAGCAGGCAACCAACGACGAAGGGTAAATTTGACCGAGGAAGAAGAAAAAAAAAAGATTAAAAATGAAATTTGATCGGAATTCAACTCGGACCGAACGTTTGTGGGGCAATGTCTCGAGGTGTGTGACAGAAATCCAAGACCCAAGGACTGGGCACATACGAGAAGAGCAAGTTTTACAGTTTTCACGGTCCACCAACGATGTCCAACAAGACAAAAGTCTGTTGCTTTCGTTGGACTATGGGAATATCCTTTTCCATGGGATATTCCGAATAAAATTTCGTCACTTTTTAAAAACATCTTCCAACCGCTTTCTATATTTTTTTATTATTTATAATTATTATTCCTGCGTATACCCTTGCGGGTTTTTACGATCCCTTCCCTCACTTTTATCCCCACTACACTGTTCCTGAGTTCCTGAGTTCCTTGAGTTCCCCTTCCAGAGTGTTGCCCACATCCACTCTTTCCCAATGCACTACTGTATCGCATTCGCACGAGGACCAAAGGAAACTGTGAAAAACCTTGGCCGATACAGACGGCTATGTTTTCACTGAGTTTCAGTTGGTTAACAGCTTCAGAAACTCAGCGAAAACTGCCTCCCGCTCAGCGATTGATACGCCAGCCGGTACATGGTTAAGCGGTCACCCAACCAAGTACTGACCGAAGTCGATGCTGCTTAACTTGTGTAATCGCCGGAGCTACGCACCGACCGCGTACTCATCGCTGTCAATTTACCACTTTCTATAATTGTCATAAAGAATCAGGATTTCAATAATTAAAAAAACAAAAAAGAAAATCTTAAGTAATTCGTCCGTAATTAATTTCTATACATGACAGTGTCTCGCTACTTTAAACGAATGTATGAGAAGATGTAGCTCTCGGTAAAAATTCGTGTAAATTTATGTAGAAAACCCCATAAGTCTGATGTATACATATGTTAGATCCCTTCGTGGTCCTCCGGCGCGATGATGGTTAGCCCCGAAAAAAATACAACATGTAGCATAATAGCCGAAGAGTTTGGATGAGAGGCGTCTGGGCCTCCGGTCACCCGAATAAAATCGCGCGGGTGTTCTTTCGCTCTTTGGTCCATGCGAGAGCATTCTCATATATGATAAAAAAAGAATAAAAAAAATATATATATATATATCGATATATATGTAAAACCCACCCGCCGGCTATGTATTAAGGGCGAGTGTGAACGACGTGAAATGAATTCCTATGCAAAGTGAGGCGCGCGAGACTGCTGTTGCTGCTTCTGCTGCTGGACCACAGAGACTCGATTTTTTCACCTCTTTCCACATCGCTTGGCGCGTTCTGGTCTCATTAACGGACCTCGTTTGTTTTGCAACGCCGCGAGGGCACGCCCTCGTTCACGCACGTCATTCTTTCTTCTTCTTATACTTTTTTTCTCATATCCTGATGAATACTCTATGCATATTTGTCCACATATATATTTATATTGATAGATTTATATACATGTAAATATATTTATATATATTTATATATAAATATATATAAATATGTGTATACTACATAGACTCTGGAGATTTAAGCAAGTTCTCGTTGAGCTCCAAGTCTCGTTCACATCTTTCGATCTCTACCGATGATGGAACGGCCACTTTCCTTTTGGCTGCTGTATACCAAAGCCAAGAACTCTTCTCGTTGCCTATACACGTATATAGAGAGCTTCGTCCTCGAAACTACTTCGAAACCCCAACGGCATAAGTATCTCTCTCCCCAGGTTCGCTCGCGGTCCGCAGCATACATATTCATGGCGTCATTACCGCCCCATGATCCATGGCAGTGCTAAACGTTTCTGCCGATCCGATCTCTCTATCTTTCCCTCTCTTTCAAAGAAGAAAAAAAAAGAAGAGAATAAGCAGGTAAGAGAGAGAAAGAGAGAAAGAGAGAGAGAGAGAGAGAGAGAGAAAGGGCGACCTATGTTTTACCCTCGTCTCCTTATTATACCAACCACACTCTTTCTTTTCCTACCCCTAACCCACCCAATCTTTCTTTTCTCGCACACAGCATCATTCTCCAATCTTCTGGAGCCTTTTTCTCGTTTATTCTTCTTTCAGCTCAAGCAAACGCGAGCATGCTCTTGCATTCGATGCCGTTGATGTTTGAAGCACATATTCTCAATTCTCCAACCACTTTCTTGGCTTTCTTGGCCCTTCGGATGATTATTCACTCATTTAAAATGTTTGAAGTCATTTTTATCTGCACGCTAATCTATTTTCTCGGTTTTTCTTCATTTTTAATCCAGACCGAATGTGCTTCTAGTCTCTGGTACGGAATTGATTTTATTTATCATGAAATATGGCCATTTTAATCTTTTATTAAAGAAATCCATATTTCTCCTCGAAGACAAATCACTCGATTTAGTCCGGCAAGGATCGATATAAGAATTTTTGCAATTTTGCGCCAAGACGATAACGTCGTACTTATCAAGAGGGCAAGGGAAAGACGGGGGGAGGAACGGGTAGTAAAGTACTTCTTTCTTTAGACGAACTCCCGACAGTCACCCGTGAATCTCACTCGTTCGAAGAGATTTCGTGAACGGTATAACCGTGGTGGAGACTCGCAATTCCTTCCAGAGATAAGTTTGCTCTCGAACTATACGGTTCAAAAGAGAAAAGTGGAGACGGCGGTAGAGCTCGCCAGGATTAATCATGCGGGTGATAAGATTATATTGCGAGGCTAAGAAACGTAAGGGAGGAAAAAAAACGGGCTAGTGATGAGGAAAGTAATTCGATTTCACAATTACTTTCTTTCTTTTTCAAAAACATCTCAAAAAACATGCTTTACTGCTACTTCGAATTATGGACTCTGTTAATCATGAGCTATGGATTATTAATTGAAATAATTTCGGGTTAAGATTTATTATGGAATATCAAAGTGAGAATTATGAAAAAAAAAACATTTTAGGTCCTTTTAGATATAAAAATTAACATTAATGAATTTTTTCGCACATTACATGCAAATAAATAACAATTAAACGATAAAACTGCCATTTTTATTATTTTTTATTTCCCCTGATGTCACATTAAATACTGTAATGTCATTGGAATTAAAATTCTGGAATTTTTTCTCAATGATTTTATTTTCTGATCATCGTTAACATTAGATTTTGTTTAAAAAACCGATTGAGCGAAAGTTTATCATAATTTCAAGTAATCGGATGAACAGTAAATGAAATTTACGGATGTATCGAGATGCAGAAAAGAATTTATCAAACATTGAATAATTCGGAGTCAGGTTCCTGGGTTGTGATTTACTGGTGGACGATCGAGTTCATTCAATTATCACTTCCGTAGCTAATTAATTTAATTACGTAACCGGTACAGTTTATATCCGGGATTTCGTCATATAACCGTTCGGTTAATTGAATAATGAGTATTATTATCGATTACAATTACCCAACGGAATAATAATAAAATATAGATTGAGAAATAGATTAAATTAATAATACTTTGTGAACCGACAGCGATGGGTACGCGGTCGGTGCGTGGCTCCGGCGATCACACAAGTTAAGCAGCATCGACTTCGGTCAGTACTTGGTTGGGTGACCGCTTAGCCATGTACCGACTGGCGTATCAATCGCTGAGCGGGAGGCAGTTTTCGCTGAGTTTCTGAAGCTGTTAACCAACTGAAACTCAGTGAAAACATGGCCGTCTGTATCGGCCAAGGTTTTTCACAGTTTCCTTTGGTCCTCGTGCGAATGCGATACAGTAGTGCATTGGGAAAGAGTGGCTGTGGGCAACACTCTGGGAGGGGAACTCAGGGAACTCGGGAACTCAGGAACAGTGTATTGGGGATGAAAGTGAGGAAAGGGATCGTAAAAACCCGCAAGGATAGGGGAACATGGGGCAAAATGGGTCCCTGGGGCAATGCGGGCTATCCAAAATATTTTATTTTCGGGTCAAAGTGGGCTCTCCCAAAAGTGAAGCAAGATCAAATTCAAACAAAAATTTGACTTTTCTTTCTTTTTGGGAAAGCCCTCTTTGCCCCAGGGGTCCATTTTGCCCCATGTTCCCCTATACGCAGGAATAATAATAAAATAAAAATAATACTTGATGTACAATTATTTTGACACAAAATTTGTAACAATATTTATACTCCTCATGTTATTTATATTATTTATATACGACGTTATGTTAATAAGTAACAAACTGTAATAAAAATCGATCGTAAAACAAGGATTCATCAGCCAATGAAAAAAAAAAAAAGTAATCAGAAGCAAATAAACAAATATATTTTCGAGTGTTAATAAACATAATGGAATTCACTTTCACTTGATTGTATGAAAGTTGTCTGATGGGGTAGACGAGAAGACGAATATTTTAAGGGGGAAGTATAGTGCGTAGTGTACAGACAGCAAAGAGATTGAACGAGAGATGTAGTAAGAGAATAATGAAAAAAAAAAAGAGAGAAAATCTAAGTAAGTTTGCGTTGCATGGATATACAGCGAGCACTTAGTACGAGCAACACAAAATGTTAGTGTACTTGACATTTGACACCGAGTATTGGAGGCTTATCGGGGGAAAGTCTGAGCGAGAGTTACGTCAAGCAAGAAGATCCTCGTTGTACTGGTTCTATATATATTTTTAGCGAGAAATCCGATGCCATAAGTCATGGGGGGTTTGATTGCGTATATAGACACGTATATATCTGTATAAACATATTTTTGTGGATGTGGTGTTGGTTCGCAAAGCGTGTTGGTTACCGCAGGGGTGCTGTTGCTTATTTTCGAGATTCCCGACGGTGCAACCCTCGCTCTTCTCTAGTTCTCCCCTAAAACACATACTTCAGTCTATATATATATATATATCTATATATATATTCACTGCTCTTAAACAAAAAGGCGTATTAATCATAACTCTGAGTCTTGATCGTCGTGGGATATGACTTTTTGTTGGCCAGTCGTTCATATACGTGCATAAATAAATATACACGGTGTTCCATTTTAGACGATCCACGCAAATATCTTCGAAATTTGACGAATCTTCTAAAAAAAACTATCCAGACAAGATTAGTTCGACTTGAAGGGGGAAATCTCATGGCTACGCCCAAATTCACCTTGCAGTTGACCCTGAAGCTCCACTTTTTCAGAAATGGTCGAATTTCGAAGATATATGCATGGATGGGGTAAAATGGACCACCCCGTATATTCTCAGTATATAGATATACATATTTATTATTCCCAATGTTACACACTACCAATGACTTTCTCATGCATTATTCAAGCACTCACTTGTACTCATACGAGCTAACAGTTCATTCGAGATACTACAAATAATTTCATACCTTCCACAAGGGATGAATTGTAACAATGAGAAAAGAGTGTGTGCAGCAGGGAATTTGATGAACGGAAATAGAAAGTCATGTTACGTCACAATTATTCTTCACGTTTCACTATTTTTACACAAACAAATAAATATCGACCACTTTTTATACTTTTTTATACGCGGAAATCCAGATTTTTATCGAGGCGTCAAATTTTCAGTATTTTTTCCTCTTTTTTTCTCCATTCCAACCGCTCACCCAACAGTTCAAAAAAGCCGATCATTCATTCATGAACTTTCGACTATACCAGGTGCAACGTTTTTTAAACTAATGCAAATGCCTCTGTGAAAAATTAAACACAAAAGTGTAAAGGTTTCAATATAATGAATATCTCTTTCAACTCCGTTCGTGTTTGTAATTCATCGTTCACGTGTTTATTGACAATATTTTTGTCAATTTTTCAACCGCATATCATGATTCATTTTTTGAAATTTTTTTGTTTTTTATCGTACAATGATTTTCGTTCATGAATGGGTTACAAAGGAGAAAAAGTTTCATTCGAATATTTGAAATTTTTGAAGGTTTTTGGTGTTTTATTTTTTTAAATACTCTCATTTCGAGATAAAATATGATTTTGCATTTTTATTCCCATTTTTATCCCGAATTAGTTTCACGGCATGAAGATTATTTTAAAAATTGTAAAATGTAAAAAATAATACATTTTTTTTACACTAAAGTTTCAATGAATGTCTCACATGTGGTGAGTTTTATATTCGGAACCTTAATTTCGAGGTAAAATGGACCCCATTGTTTTTTTTTCTTTCTTTCTCATAAAGTCCGACATAAATCTTTGGAGCCTTTAAAGTCCTCATAAAGATAATCAGTCGGTGGCCCCATCGCTTGTCCGTTTAGTGATGCTAGCCGGTGCTATGAAAAAAGCAAGAAACAACATATTGTGTAAAATATATCTGTAGATGTGTATTTATAAAGAAAGATGGAAAAGAAAGAGAAAGAGAGAAAAAGAGAAAGAGAGAAAGAGAGGGAGAAAGAGAGAAAAAGAGAAAGAGAGATGGAGGAAAAGAAGAGGAGAAAGCAAGAGAGTCTGAGCAAGAACGTATCAAACGCTACATGTGATAGAAGACGAAGGCAGGTTGAAAAATAAAAAATAAATACACGAAGAAGAAGAGGAGGAAGAAGAATAAGAGAAAGAAAAAAAAAGAAAAAGGGTATAAAGTAGTGGTAGAAGGTAAGGGATTCTCTTCGGCGGGACCTTAACTCGCTGACACTGTCGCATCGTAGGGAGAGATGCTGAGACACGAGAAAGGGTTCCGGCGCGTCTCCAGATAATCTCTCTCCTTCCTTTCCATTTTTTTTCTTCGCTTTTATAAAAGCGGTTGAACGAGGGACACAGAACGTTCTCTTCTGTGGCATCAGCAGAGCGTCGCATCGTCGCGTTCTTTCTTGGTCGCTGTGCAGCTCTGCATCGTGTGGCCAGCAGGTAACCGTTGAGAGAATTCTCGAGCCAGAGGCTCTTCCGAGACTTTTTCGAACGAGTTGGAAAAAGAAAGAAAACTTTTCACTAAAAGAGTTCGAAGCGTTCACCAAAAAGAGACAATCTTTCTCTCTCTCTTTCTCTCTCATTCTTATCCTCTTTCTCTTTCCCCTTCTTTCTCTCTCTCTTATTCACGATATAGAGTTGTATACGAGATCGTGCAAGGCTTTGCAACACAACTACGAATACAACAAAGTAAAGACCCTTTAGCCGCAAGAATGCGAGAGATAAAATCTTCCAACCCTTTCAATCGTCTTGCTCTCTTTCCTCCCCCGCCTCCCTTTTCTTATTCTTTTCAGTCGCGAAGACATCTGAGCAGCCGAAAAGTTGACGCACCAATAGAAACGAAGCCTGTAAAGCAAACGTTTGGTTGCATAGGCTGCACGTAAGGGAACATGGGGCAAAATGGACCCGTGGGGCAAAGCGGGCTATCCAAATTATTTTGATTTTTGGGGCAAAGTGGGCTCTTCCAAAAATGAAGGAATATCCAATTCGAAGAAAATTTGACTTTCCTTCATTTTTGGGAGAGCCCACTTCGCCCTAAAAATAGATTTTCTTGGATAGCTCGCTTTGCCCCAGGGGTCCATTTTGCCCCATGTTCCCCTATACGTAAAAGCGATCTAGTGTGTCCATTCAAACGCGACACTCGAGTCTCCAGATGTGTTTTATCATCGAAGCTCTAAAGGTATCTCACAAAAGCCACACTAAAATGTCTCCGACAGTTTTTTTTTTTTAATGACAGTGAAAAAAAATCCAAAGTTTCGAGCAATTAAGCAAAAAACCTTAATCGTAAACGTCAACGTAATGATAAAAATCAACAAATTGTGCATGTCATAGAAAAAACTATAATCAAGAAAATCGATCCAAATAACTGTTTTTAAATCTTTTACTACTTTTAATATTATTAATAATCTGTATAAAAGTTCACCACAAATCTCCCTCTGAGCTAGTGGCTCTGCAAACCCTCCGCGAGGTAGATCGTCATCCACAAAGTTTTTCCGGCTGTATGAAGACTTCACGTGTGTTCAAAAGTTCGTAGGACATCCAAATCGAATAGCAGTCTGGCGTAGCGAACGACCAAAACGTTCCAAGGAATTTATCTATACATATATATTTCAAGTAAGAGAGAAAGAGAGAGAGAGAGAGAGAAAGAGAGAAAGAGAAAGAGAGAGAGAGAGAAAGAGAGAAAGAGAGAGATTTGGAAGCGAAAGTTCTCTTACCTTTTGCTGACGATGCTATCTCGACATCTCACTCGGTAACTCGCCCTCCTGGTCCTTCTCCTTGTGCTTTAGACGTTTTGTTCTCCTCCCATGGAACAAGTCTCAATAGACAAGTATTGGTAAGACAAGGAGTAGACTGGCTCTACCTTAAAACTCGTTCAATTAATCTCTTTCGTCAATATAAACTTTTCAGAGTTTATCAACTCGCTCAACGTCTTCAATACAACGAGAAATATCTCCAAAAAATAAAATAACCAAATTTCGATATGTTCCCAGACTTAATATTACATTATTTTCCAAATAATATTAATATTAATAATAATAGAAGAAGAACAAAGCTCCGTTTAAATTTGCAAATATTAAAAAAAAAAAAAAAAAAACATTAATATTATGAATTTTCCTCATTGATGAAATGTTGAGATTTTTGTGATGTTATGAATACGAAAAGATTTAGCAATTTGGTAATTTACTATGAAATTATATTTAAATATCAACATGGCATTGGGGAAATATGAAATTTGCAATATTGATAATAATATTAAAAATGCATTTATATGTTCTCGGTATTGTATTAAAATTGGTCATGAAAGCTTGCCCCGAGCAGATTTACTTTCTTGCTCTGTTCCCATTTCCAACAATGCTTTAACGTTTAATACACGCTTCTAACCGAGAATAGCAGAGGGTTGGACTCCATTTGGGTTGACGGGGAGCCACCATTGTGGTAATCGCGGAAAGGGGGAAGCAAAGTGGTGTACCCGCCGAAAGAGGGGTGTATGAAACGGGTAAAAGGGCAGAGGGGCTAAAGGGAGAGGTTGGTTACTCACACACGGAATCCACTGGCAATGTCAAACGTATATGAATCGCTTGAATTTGCTTTTAGTCGTTGCAAAGTACCTTTCAGTAGTGAAAAATAGAATAAAATGTATATATATCCATATATATATATATATATATATATAGGGGAACATGGGGCAAAATGGACCCCTGGGGCAAAGCGGGCAATCCAAATTTTTTTATCTTTGGAGCAAAGTAGGCTCTCCCAAAAATGAAGGAAGATCAAATTCGAAAAAAAATTTGACTTTTCTTCATTTTTGGAAGAGCCCACTTTGCTTCAAAAATAAAAATGTTCGGATTGCCCGCTTTGCCCCAGTGGTCCATTTTGCCCCATATTCCCCTATAACTATATATATATATATATTCTGAATAAATATTTCTATATATGCAAACAGTGGCTCCCTCTAGAACCTCCAGCCTTTTTCCTTTACAAGCTTAGCCATTCTGTGCACGCGTCCTACGAAATTTACCCCCTTAAATATAGTTGTCCCGATTAATCAGAGTGTATAAAAAGAGTCAAGTATTACCAGCCACGATCCTTTGTACGATCAACCGATGTTTTATGTACAATTGTAAACCGTACATTATATATTACAGACGTATATTTATTTCAATAGAATTACGAGGGTCATATGCCTTATAAGACGTCCAAACAATTGCCCGTAATCCCAATAAAGTTTAATAATATTTTGACAATATTATAAAGAAAAAAGGTTATGTTATCAAAATCTTTTTTCTCTTATTGTAATTTAAAAATGAGGAATTAGAAAAATGAGGGAATTATGTCAAAAATCACTGTCTCAAAAGTTTCAGAAGGGATTTTAATAAGGAGGGGGGGGGGGGGGGCGAGTTTGCAGATTTTGTGAGACCAAAATCCATAATTTCAATGGTCCTGTTCCTGTTCCTTTCAGACTCTCCAGTGTTTTCCTAACGAATCGCATTTGCAAACGGACCTGATTAATCTTGGAGAATAAAATCTATAAAAAGATTGATTATAATACACGAACAATAATGAGAAAATAATAAACAGTTTAAAGAAACGTAGTTTAGATGATTTATTAATTTTTGGATTTACATCGAAATTAAGAACGCTGATATTTCTCGGACATTGAACTTTGACGAAGTGGCCGTTGATCTTGTAATTTATTTTTCGTCTGGCAAATTTTAAATAGTACGCGATAATATATGCGAGCTTGACGTATATATAGAGAGAGAGAGAGAGAGAGTTACGGAGGAAAGATATTGCGAGAGCTTCAGGCAAGAAGAGACAAGAGATCAGAAAGCAACTCTCTCTATATATATATATATATATATGTATAAATACTTCCCGGAGGCGGTACAGGGTAGTAGCGAATACGAAGCTGTACAAACCATAGCATTGTATAGACACCATGAAGTACATTACGACTCGAGAGCTAATTAACGCCGACTGGGACATATTATTTGCTCGGAGTTATGGACAGGCCTTCCCAATGCGATCAATTATACAAGGTACAGTCAAACGACGAACTGAATACTCTCGTGAATCCAAGAGAGAAAGAGAAAGAGAAAGAGAGAAAGAGAGAGAGAGAGAGAGAGAGATGAGTATTTCTCGTTAAACTGGACGTCTCGACGTAACTCCAGATAATGTGTGTGCGACTGTGTATATGAATATATTTGCAGATTGGTGTAAGTTTGTATTTGTACGGTGTACCATGGAGTCAGGACTTATCCCAAGCGAACCATCACCGAACCCACCAAGCAATTAACCAGTCTTATTAATAGGTTTGTACGAGCTCACATATGCACTGTACCAAAGGACTTAACATATGTGGAGTTGTCGTGACAGATCCGTCTCAGGGGCAATTATCAAGCCTCGATTGCTTCCCAAACTTCTCTTGAACGTCCGCTACAAATGTCCAGATAAAAGAAGAAACGTCGATGCATAACCTTCAGCGCTGTCAATTACGCCAAAGCTTACGGTTTCATTGATGTTTATTCACGTTTACAAAACTCGATGCAACCGATTAAGAAACTCGATTTATCATTAATTACGAATTTCAATTAATTATCGAATTCTACTAATTAGTACGAGTTTTACAATGTTTTGTCCAACTCGTTAGTAATGAGAAGTTTTTTGGATCAATTTAATTGTCATATTGGGACTTTGACCATTTCCCAAAGTGAGAGCAACTCTGGGCTGTGGCAGCCACTACTTGGATGGGTGACCGCTTACCAATTCCCTGTCTCCGGCATCAATCGTTGATCCAAAACACTATAAAAATATATTGCTTTTTTTTTCAAATTTCTTCTGTTTCTACCTTCGTACAGTTCTGCGAACTCACCACATCGCTTCAACTGCACTTTTTTGCCACCTCTTATGTTCCTATTTTTACGAGAACTCTAAAATCGACTTTTTCGTCAATCACTATACCACGAGGGCTCAGGGAAACTGTAGAAAACCCACTCGACCCAGACAGCTATTTATTTACAGATTTTAAAATCATCAGTGCCATTAGAAATCCAAAAAAAATGATTTTTCACTTTGTGATTCTTACTCAAGTCAGTGTATGGCCAACCAGTCACCCATCCGAGTGGTAACCTGGCCTGGGATTGCTTAAAACCTTGGTAATCATTGAGAAAACGTTTACCAACAGTCGGTAGGGGAACATGGGGCAAAATGGACCCCTGGGGTAAAGCGGGCAATCCAAAATTTTTTATCCTTCGAGCAAAGTGGGCTCTCCCAAAAATGAGGGAAGATCAAATTCGAAGAAAAATTTGACTTTCCTTCATTTTTGGGAGAGCCCACTTTGCTTCAAAAATAAAAATGTTTGGATTGCTCACTTTGCCCCAGTGGTCCATTTTGCCCCATGTTCCCCTATTTAATACAAATCTAACATTTTAATCTAAACATTTAGTAAAATCCTAGAAATTTTCGATGCAAATTTGGTCCAAAGGTTCTAAAAAGAATTAAAAATGTCCTAGAGGGCATTATGGGGGTATTTAAATTAAACCGGTGCCCGGATAAGTCAGAAAAGCTTTTGTAAATCTACAACATACACGATGCCCTGTACACATTGAATTTAATATGTGGACAACGCGAAAGCTTCTCGTCTCTCGTACTCTCATTCGATTACAATGACAGGAGACACAGCTGCGAGGCCGTCTCTTGACTTTTTGAAGGGTGTTTTGTGCACTAGATATTCCAGGAGAGTTGAAATTATGAAAAATTCCATAGAGAAAATTACGGATGTACAGAGGGAGGAGGAGTGTCCGGCTGAAAGGGCATGACTCGGGTGGTCGAGTTACAAGGATGAAACGGAGCGAAGGGAAAAGGAAAAGGAAGAAAAAAAATGGAGGAAAAGTGAGGGAAAGAGATAGGAAATAATTTAAGCTCATGGAATAAATGACAGCACATCCGAGTATGTATACGGTCTTAGCTACGGTATCCGGCGAAATACGGTAATCTCATGCATGCACGCACTGCATCATGCTGTACGAGGTTTTGCCCTACGCGCCGTCTGTGGTTTATTAATTCATCTCGTACTCTCGGACTGGCTGTTGGCCATCCTGACCCACCCCTCGGTGCTCTCGTTTGAGGATATTTTTCCCTTTTTCTCCTTCTCCTCTTTCTTTTTATCCTGAAGTTTCTTTTTTTTTTCTTCTTCTTCTTTTTTTCGTCTTCTTGAAACCTCCAAAGCCTCGTTTTATATCTCGTCAAGCGTTCTTTATCCTATTTTTATCATGAAATGAAAGACCGAGCGAAGCAAATAGAAGAGTACACCAAAAAGTTATTAAACTTAATGAAATTATTTTATTATATTTCTCTACAACAGCTTATGAGCTTCAAAGGATTTTTATTCGATGACACATTCAGCCCTCTCGCTACATTGCTTTAATCGATATTATTTCAGGATTCGATAACCGTAAATATTGTAAAAATATGTTTTGATATAATTCATTGAAATTTTTTATTCAAACGAATTGTCGAAAATTCGTTCCATTCGATTATTATCTTCAATGGGTTGCAAAAAATCTGGAAATATCGCTATTTGTTGTTAAATTTTTTCAAAACCTTCTATCAGTTTGATATTTTTGATTATTTTATTAATTTAATGAATCCGCTTAAAGATACAATGGAAATAAATTCAATGAAAAATCATAGTTAAGTTTTTTTAATAAAAAAAACAACTTAAATATGATTTTTTAAATTATTTATTTATTTAATTCAAATCAAATTTATTAAATTTATTTAAATTTCTTAAATTTATTTAATTGAATTTATTTAAAAAAACTTGACTATAATTTTTCATTGAATTTATTTCCATTGTATTGATTTTCATTGTATTTACAATAAAGATGCAAAAATTAATATTTTTTAACAACAAATCGCATTTAAATTTGTACGAAGCTTCGAACTCAAATACTGAAAATTAAGGGAAGTTTATTTAAAATTAGATGACTTTCTTACCTTCAAAAAAAAAAAAAAAAAAAATGTGCATATTAAAATACATGAACAATTTTTCGTCGATTAAATCGCTGCGTCGAATTTTTTATGTACCATGAATGTTATAAATTTCGAATGCCTCATGCATTTTTCCATATTCTATATTTGTGAATACGAAACCCATAAGCAAAAGTTATGAGGCATAGGATGTTGAATATTTGAAAAACAATTCATATTATCTTTAGTAATAATGTGAAAGCTTCCAGGAATTTATATCAGAGTAAAAATATATGATAAAAGATCATGAAGAAGATTTAAGAGGCGAGTGTGGCATGTGGAAGAGTAGAAAATGCCATAACTTTTTATTTTATTTTTATCAACAAACTATTTACATATACTTATGATACAAAGGTTTGTTCATCACGAGAACTAGGTCGAGACATGTGTTGTTTCCGGTTAATTCAGTGCATTCGAGCGTTACGGGGGTGTCAGTTGTAATAAAAATGTTAATTAGCAGACCGCATGGTGATTTCTTTGTAATTTCTATCTTTTTGACGTATAAAGAAGAAGAAAGGTTGGTGGTGTTAGTTAAAGGGAGTGTAGAAGACATGGAGGGGGGTGGGGGTGGGGGAGGGGGGGCAAAAGCCCTTTTTCGCTCACGCTGGAAATCTCTTTCATCCTAGTCATTCGTGTACCCGCATCTTTTTCTCTATTTACGTATATACATATATCGGTTGTTTAGCAAGGGTCGAGCAATGAAGATGCGGGGGCGAAGGAGAGGGGTGGGGGATCCAAAGGGTACGTGGATGGATGAGGGTGAGGAACGTAGCCATATAGTCGTGGCTTATGGGGTAATTATTTTTTCCACTGGACCGTAACGTGTGCCAGAGATGAGAGAAATGGTACAAAAGAGGAAGAAAGATAGAGAAATAAGTTTTGGTGGAGGAGGTGAATGTGTTGGTGGTGACCCAAGGGGCAAAGGAGCAAAACACCAAGAACTCAGAAATTGTTATATACAGAGTTTTATTTAGGGGAGAGGCAGGCAAAATGGGACACTCGTCGAAAAACTGATTTTTTCTAGGCCTGTCCCACTTTGTCCCACTTTGTCCCACTGTCCCATTTTGCCCCACTGTCCCACTTTGCTCACCGCTTCCCTGCAAAATGAAATGCATCGTCCAGTTATCATTATTTCTCTTTCTAACTCAGTTTTTCTGTCCTTTCGGTCTTGAATGAGTTTTATTATGAGTATTTTGCGGGTAAGAGCATCAGCAAGGGTTGTTGGGTCGAAGAGGAGAATTAAGCGAGGATGATGAGCACAGAGTATATGGTGAACTTTTGTGCACACACATATTTCCCACGTGGAAGCACGTTGCGGCTGGATTAAATGATGGAAGGAAAGATGGACCGTGCGAGGAAAGAGAATAAAAGGACTTGAAAGGAACGTTAATGACTGCATTACCGGTTGGCTTACCATATGATGCTCTAGTTTTTATCTTCTTCTTTCATTATCTTTGCTCGTTGCAGAAAGGGCTATTACGTTACATTTTATACTTTCAATTGCTCCATATTTACAGAAATATTCAGTGAACTTGTTTCTTCGTACCGTTCATATCAAAAGTCGTACTGAAAGTTTGCAAAATCAGAAGATTCTGAAGATCAACTCGATTAACTTTCTTATATTCCTATTTTTTTTTGGTTTTTTTTTTTTTTCTTTAAGTCTAATGAATCCTCATCAGTTATTAACGAATTAGTCTCGAGAACAAAATCTCTTCGTTGATTTTTGGGACAAGAGAGAGACGAGCCTGAATCAGGGAAGTTCTCGAGCGATCTGCTGTCACAGAAATGACGGAAGTCTCTGCGGAACGAATGATTTTATGGCCAAAGGGTGTCCCGTAGAAAAAAAAAATCCATCAGATTCGTAACTTCACCAGTTCCATGATCGTTTTAACCCCTAAATCTGGTCCACAACTTTTACAGTAATCTGTATATTCGACGAGTTTTACACTCCAGTCTCTCTACATTTTTTCATCCGTGATTCTTTCTATGTATTGGTGAGAATGGTGTTCTACAATGTTATAGCACGAGAACGATATTCGGCAGTGTTTGCTCAGAGCATTACGAACTCTCTGGCGATTCCATCCGACGAGAAACAGCCTGTTGGGTGTGAATTGGGAATTCTCTCATTCGGTGAGTCCCGCATGAGTGCAAATGTGCCCTCACCTCATCATCAATGGCCTCCTCGCTCGTTCAAACACATCGACACACTAACACACACTATAAAACTTCAAACTATAAAACTTGCTTTATTTTATCTCCTTTACTTTTTTGCCTCTTTCTACAATCGTAGTACGCGTGAAAAGTACGATTAAACAATACGCACAGGTGCGCAGCCACGTAATGAAGCACCGAAATTGAATAAATTGCATTATCACTGGTAGAATGAGCGGATCGGTCGAGCACGAAGCTAGCAAGGTATACAGAGAGAATATAGTAAGAGAAAATGAAAAAAAAATTAAAAAAAAAAAAAAAAAATGAATGAGAGAGAGAGATCGTTTCCTATGAAAAAGCATGCACGGATATAACCAAAAGTAGAGAGTACTCTGGGTACACGCATGAAAAGATATATGCGATAGAGTGGAGACAAAAAGAAAATGAGGGGGATGAAAAAAAAAAAAAAAAAAAAACAAAGGCTTGGATACGAGATAAAAGGGGAGAGAATCTGGACTGTAAAGGATGAGGGAAATAGAGTGGTCGAGAGAAAACAAGGAAAGAAAGAAATAAAACGTGCTGGCTTCTCTCGCAGGGTAGAAAAGTGTAGACAGTTTTTTTTTTCTTCTTATTTGTACATAGAACTATAAAATGTATATATATTTATATATAAAATGTGACTAGATGAATATCTCTCGCCTTTTGGTACGAAAGATACAAGATGAGGGTGTCGGAGAAAGTTCCATAACGTCGTAGATGTTTGACATGACCACGGGACAAGAAATAGCGAATATATAAAGAATCGTGACTACAGAGACGGCGACGAGGACGAAAATGACGAGAGCGTAGACTACTGCACGATGCTTTTCCATTCTGACATGGACCAATCGGAATAGGATTTAAAGAGAAAGAGAAAAAAAACGAAAGAGAGAAAGATAAGAACACGTGAATGTTTCATACATGTCTAAAAAGATGTCGGCATTTTCCTGAATAGACATCGGCCCCATTTGCCACTTTTCTTCACCCTTTGACAGCCACGTTTTATGCTGACTACAGCACCAGTCGCTCCATTTATTCGATATCATAAACTTTTTTTTACATTTTTTTCTTTTTTTTTTATTCAGCCCTTTAAGGGACCTGCCATTATTTTATTAGATTTGGGAAAATAATGTCAAAGTTTTGAATCGAGAAATTTTTATTTATATTTTATTTAAAATATAATAATGGCCTCAGGATGGGGTTCGAAAGTTTTATATATTCGTCCATCATTAATTAATTATGAATTTTTAATAAAAAAATAATTAAAAATATTATTTTTATTGAATTTATTTCATATTAATATTTTTATTAATATGATTTTATTCTATAAATTTATTATTATTATCATTATTTTTTGAATCACGATTAATTCCTGTATTATTATTAATTATAAGTTGAGGATATCAAGTTAAACGTATTCAACGAGCTATTATGAATTAATTAATGATAATTATTATTTTTTTAACTATCTCTATTTTTATTGAGAAAAAAAATGACAGTAAAATGCCAGATTAAATGGCACCTTATATATTATTTTTGGATCTACAGGATTTCAAGACTGATGACACTTTTGTTTTTTTTTTTTTTAAATCATTTGTTTCGTGTCCTATCTCGGTTCACTATGGTATCGCCATAATTAACATCTCGAGTATTATCAGGCTTAATCGCGGTGAGAGATAACAGAGCCTACGTTTGTATTCGATATAACAATAAGCAGAGCATGTGGTGTACAGGCGTGTTGACGGGATTAAATATATATATATACATATATATATATGTGATATATATGCTCTGAGAAGTGAGAGAGAGAAAGAGAGAGACTAAAACCAGACCATTTCGTATATATCGCGTGGTATACCGTTAAATCGGATTATCAGATCAATTCGGAGCTCCCTTACGCACACGTTCTCGTCGATGCGTACGCTAAAGCTACTTTCACCGACTCGCAATTGACGAGATATCTAAAAACGCGTCTCTATATCGAAAAATTATTCTCAGAATAACGTTAAACTTAAAATTATCAACAAAATGTTAAGTCTGATGAATAAAAAAAAAATTCTGGAATTTTATAAACTTTATCGATTATGGCAACGAAATATATTCGTCAAAATACATCGCTAGCAGATTTTATAGTTGAACAGTTCAATATATTTTGCCAGATTAATCAAAATAAATAATAATTCGTCGTTAGAAAAAAAAAAAAAAAAACATTCTTTGAATTCTGCAAGCAATTGATTGATCGATAGTTTATTAAATTTTTCTTTCGAACCCATTAAAAAAAAAAAGGAACAGTGACCATTGATTTCTCGTAGTTGAAAAAAAAGTTTAATCATTTTCCACATTTTTGACAATTTTTATATTCTCGAAATAGAAACATTTTGAAGGATCCAAAATAACGAAAAAACGATGATGAAAACAATTTCGAAAAATTTCGATCATGATTTAAAAAAAAAATAAGAGTTAGCGAATGTAAAATGCGACGAAGATTTCGAGTCAGCGTTAAAAAAAATTTCTAATAACCGCAGTCTCGTCAATGAATATTTATTTGTGGACATTATTCAAGGGGTTTATTTAGAATTCTTGGACGCGAAGGCAATATCTTAGTTTTCTGAAAAATGGACAAATAAGCTTACACCGAGGGGTAGGAGGGGGGGGGGGGAGTAACAGTTGGGTTATAAGCTATGGGTGAAGTATAAAATTCATATATTTCAAGTTATTATTTATCTTGGCAAACTTTCCCGCCGATTAAATACAAATCTATGACTCCCAGCCGCCACATGAGAAGGGACTTCTTTATTTTTTATTTTTTTCTTTTCTTTCTTTTTTTTATTGGCAAACTTTTGCCACCCCCATAAAGTCTTATTTCGTGAATGCGTTCGTTGTACCTCTTTCGCTTTTAATACGACGAGTTTCAGTGCAAGAACGTTCGCTTGTTCTTGTCGGTATAAAAATAATAATAAAAAAAATATATAAAAATAAAAAACAATTTAAAAAAAAGTTAAAAAAATCACCAAGGAAACCCTGAGAATATTTATGAGACACTGAAAGATGAAATGAAGAAAAAAATAACAAAAAAAACAAACAGCAACGATGACATAAACAAATGAATGAAAGTTTAATGGCGAATAACCCGAGCATTAAGGCAAATGGAAGGAAACAATTTGTCATTTAAATCAAATCGTGAAGTAGACTCTTGGCTTATACAATACATAATATAAATATATATATATATATATATATATACATAATACAAAAAGATTGCAGAGACACGTCGACGAGACGGGGCTTCCAGAACTTTTTGCATTTGTGTATATGCATGCAAAGCACATGCATATTCTTTGGTACATATATAACTAAGCGCAAGAGCACGACGTGGCATATTGCGGGAGCTGACGAGTATTTATGGTACTTGGAGCATTATTTGTGCGCGAAGGGTCCGTTATAGGGACGTCGAGTGCATCGCTAATATTGGCACACTCTGGTGTGCTGTGCTGGCGGCGCTTGGCTGAGCACAATTGGAGCATTGTGTAAGTACAGACTGCAGCCTCATCAATTACGCGTTCAATTAGTAGAGCTTCGAGACTCAGGAGCCTCGTAAATACATATATATATATATATATATATATATATTAATATACAATTCCTTCAACTACCTCATACTCTTACTTATATTTTATTTATAATGTCTTTCACGCCTTTACATATTCTTCTCATGCCAGAGAGATCCTTTATTCCAATCGACCGTATCTTCTCCTTGAATGTCACTTCCTCTATAGACACCATTTTATTCTGTATATTTATCTTCACCATGAACACCATTGCTTCGAAGAATAAATTGCAGAAATATCGTAAAACCAAACAGTTAAATACACGTTCGAATTGTTTGCTCGGCCTAATGATTGTTTTGTTTTTTTTTTTATTCAATTTTATTAGGGAATGAAACATTCATTAAATTTACACTTGATCGTGTGTTTTGGATAATTTAGAGCCTTTCGAACTCTTTTGAAAATGTTTATTCAGTCAAGAATAAATAATTATCGATATTTTTCCAATGCGAAACAATAATTTGGAATAATTAGTGATAATTGCATCGATGATGTCTTTGAGCTTAAAAAAGTTTCTGCGAAGACAATAATCATCAGATTCTGATGATAATTTCTCAGGAATACGTTGGTTTTTATTGGTCAGAACGTGACATATGCTCGGGTTGAATTTTAGTTGGAAATTAGTCGCGACAATAATGATTTTGCATATAAATACTTTGTTCATTTCTTCAAAAAGACATTTTCAAGGCTTGTAATCATTGCCACCCCCTTTATTTGATCTAATAATAATTTTCATATAACCTTTTTCAAGATAAAGTCGAAAGTTTCGAACGCAGCATCCGATTGAAGTTTTCACGGAGCAATCTCGATGACACACTTGAAAAAAGATGAGTGAAAATCAAACGAAATTCGTTTGCTGTACTTCTAAAGTAATAAACGTTTTTTATTAGCCACTTGTCGTCAAACTTTAAGTCACGATTGTTTGAAATTTTTTTCGGTCCCCTTCAATCTTAAAGTATAAAGGTGAAACGTTTTTCAATTTAGTCTTTGTGACGTTCGTAAAGAATATTAGCTTCACTCTTGGGAGACGGTAACAATAACGCTTTTCCAATTGCAAACTCTCTCTCTTTCTCTCTCTCTTTCTCTTTCTCTTTCTTTCTCTCTCTCTCTCTCTTTCTTTCTCTCTCTCTTTCCTTTGCTATCAAACTGTCCTTCCGTCTTGTGGCAGCAATGACTAACTGATCAAACATTCCCCGGGCTTGATTGGCGTCAAGGGTCTTTCAGAGTTTCCTCTACCCTCGAGTAATGCTCCTGATATTGAACATGCTACTAGAATTTAGGCTCTCTCGTCTCTCTCACTTGTCCCTTTAAATCTTAGCCTCTGTTCCTCTCTATTTTAGTGCGTGTCTACATCTCCGGTGCTACACGTCATCGAACCCTATCCCAAACAAACCCAAACATCCAACCTGAGCTAACCAAATCCCCGGGTCTTCCATATTTCACGAAACATGTTACAGAACCCATACCCATCCTTGTCTATTACACCCAGATATTTATATCACGAGAAAAGTTCATTTAATTGCTTCAACAAAATCTTGCTAATAAATTGCAATCCGTACTATCGACGACCAGACGATTATATATTTAGTCGAAAAAAAAAAAAAAAATATCGATCAACCTTTCGAGGCTTTTTCTTCATTGAATTACGAGTTGCAACAACAAATTTTTTTGGTTTTTTTGGTCTACACAAATTTCATACAATAACGAGCTGTCGAATTTTATACTTTTTATTAAAAAAAACTATTGTTTTCTACTAAAAAATTATGAAAATTTAAATAATTTTTTTTTCACGAGATCAATACACTTCGAATAATCAGACAATTTTTGTTTTTTTTGTTTTTTTTTTTTTTTTAATTGGTTTTTGAAAGGAACGAGAATCTGAAAAATTCTTATTTATAAATTTTGAATCAATTATACGCGAACGATAAGTCGATTGAACGATTTATTAGATTGATCGTAATTTTGAAAAAAAAAAAGCATTTTTTAATTCCTCGTCGATTTCTCGAGAGACTACCAAAATATTGAACAAGAGATGTTCGAAGGCGATGAAAAAATATGTCGATAAGGATTACCATCTCTCGTGCGGTGATCCCTGCGTTTTTTAGAACTTTTTGGTATTCGGTTATACAGTGGAATCTGTGTGAAGTGAATTTTTTGTTTTTTGTTATCATTCACAGCGATATTTCATCCTGAGTAAATCCTCGCTGCTGCAACAGGCTGTTTCACCCGTTCTATCGCTATTTATAAATCTCTCGAGCGATTCACTCTGAGTTGTGTGTATACCGATCGATGTCAGAAGAGTTATATCCAAATTTTTTGGCCACATGTATGTCGCACGACGACAATTTAATGCGTGTGTTCAAGTCACTGTCTCATTAAAATCGGGAACACTATTATCCGCTATTTCTAAAGTCGATTGTGTCATTATTTTTTGCAATTAAAATTTAAAAGCACTTTTTTCAATTTCGCCCAAAAAACCAAAAAAAAAAACAAAATAATGTCGAATTCGTCAATTTTTCTGCACTTTTCTACTCACATTTTCTTACCGATCACTCTGGACTGAATTACACCATAAAAAATTCCATTTCAATAAAAAAAAAAAAAAAAAAATCTGAATTTTTTTTAAAACGAATTTGTTGAAACTCAATAAATAGACAATAAATTTTTTCGTTGTAAATTCAAATATATTTAATTGGTCGTTGAAGAACATTTCGAATTTGTCAATTCTGCTGCACTTTTTGACTTAAATTTCCTTATCGATCACCCTCGACAGAAAGAAACCATAAAAAATGACATTTTGATAAAAAAAAAAGGAAAAGAATAAAAAATCGTGACTCGGTGTTTGAAAAATGATTTTCTCTTTGTACCTTCAAATATATTTAATTAATCGTAGAAGAACATTTCAATTTCGTCAATTCTTCTGCACTTTTTGACTTAAATTTTCTTACCGATCGCCCTCGACAAAAAGAAACCATAAAAAATGACATTTTGATAAAAAAAAAAAGGGAAAGAATAAAAAATCATGACTCGGTGTTTGAGAAAAGGTTTTCTCATTGTACGTTGAAATATATTTAATTGGTCGTAGTAAAATAATGAAAGAAAACATAGAATAAGAGTTGTGCAAAAGTAACGTCGCACAGCTTTGTTGCATTAGAGTGTGCACAAGTCTGAATTTATTGTTGGCAAAAATAGTTATATAGATATAAATATAATGCACAGAAACATATGATATATCCGCGTTCTCGCTGCGGGGCTCACTGACTCGAGAGATTAACGTTAATGCGTCCCATCCACACCCGACCGAGCCCCGTCCCCAAAGCTTTTTCTTTCCTCTGGTCTGCAATTATTATTTCGCGAGCATGTACTCGCGCATTGTTGAAATTCCATTTGTTTGTTCACCACCCTCCTCCAAGATTTGTCGAGCGCGACAAATTGAGAACGTTCAAGCATTATTATCGTGCATTCATGAACCTCACATTTAATTTTCAAACGTGTTTCACTTTTTTTTCTCACACTTAAGACACTTTTTTCAATAGTTTAAATAATTGGTTAATTTACTCATGCACTGAATCGTACAATAAATAATAAATTATTAACAAAATACACCAAAAAACTAAAAACTTTTACAACTTAAAAAAAAATCGAATTCGGAGAAAAATGTAGATTTTGGAATTATTTATCAATTATTAATGCACGAAGGATTTTATTTTAACTGGATCTGATAAAAACGAAGAAACTTTTTACGTCGAAATTATTTATTATCCAAGAAAACACGTTGTTTGATTTTTGTTTATATTTTCGTCTCTGATCCTCTGTTATTTCTATTTTTTTATTTTTTTTTTAAACACAGAATTTATTTTTATATTTTTCACACTTCAGAGAGTTTTTTAAATAGTTGGAATAATTGGTGGTTAATTTACTCATGCAGTGAATCGTGCGATAAATAATAAATTATTAACAAACTATACCAAAAAACTAAAAACTTTTACAACTTAAAAAAAATCGAATTCGGAGAAAAATGTAGATTTTGGAATTATTTATCAATTATTAATGCACGAAGGATTTTATTTTAACTGGATCTGATAAAAACAAAGAAACTTTTTGCGTCAAAATTATTTATTATCCAAGAAAACACGTTGTTTGATTTTTGTTTATATTTTCGTCTCTAATTCTCTGTCACTCACACTTTTTTCAAGCACAAAATTTATTTCGATCATTTGTATTTTATTTTCGTTTCGTTTTGTTTTTTGTTTTTTTTTTTGAATCTTCTGTCCATGGTTTTCGATATGAGGCTAAATGTTTTTTTTATAGTTTCCATGCAATAGATCACGAGATTCGTGAATCTTGCTATCATCACGTATGACCAGTGCATGCTTTAGCATTGTCATATATTGGTCTGGGAAGGGCATGGTCGTAGCGGCTGGTTCACCCCTCAGTAATCAAGCAAACACTCGCTGGTTATCAGCAATGGTCCCTGGGTTGTCCGGTGCAATTATGTCGCGAGTCTGTAATGCGTTTTATGTGTATGCAGCTATAACTCGTCGCCCCTTGTGATCACGACACTATGAGGCACCAACACCAGCGATAAACGCACCTTCACCTCGGACCCTCCACCAAAAGGGACGCGAGAACTGCATTTGCACGAACTATAACTATATTTATATGTATAACTATATATCTAGTCAGATATGACCATATATATGGGATAATCTACCTGCAATCAGTAATTTTACGACCTTCGACAATTCCTTCCACCCCTAATTTTTTTTATCGCTCACCATAACCATATGGTAAATTAAAATAATTATTTTTCCAATTTGCTGGGTCATCAGTAGCAGTCCATAAATTTCCAACAATTCTTAGTTCCATAAAAATATCCATTAAGATTTTCTAATTGATTAAAACAGTGGTCTAGTTTCCTGGATTAAAAAAAGCCAGATTTTCTAGTTTTTTTTCGAAGGAAATCGTTTATGCACATTTTAACAAGACATTCAAAAGTTTTTATCGAAATATAATAATGGAAAAATGTACTTAACGGTTTATAAATAAAGTCCCATGTCCTATGAGACCCATCGACTTGGACCAAGTTTTATTTATCATAATAAAAAAGTGTTGCCAACCACAAAATGAAATTTCTGCATAAAATCATCACTTTTACCTTCCAACTTGTCAATTTTTACAATTTAACTGTCAAACCCCCAAACAAGGTCTCAATTGACCGAGTACCAAGAAGAAAATTCGAATGCTCACAACTGTTCCTTCAAACGATACGAATCGTTGCATTTTTCGTTTTTTCGAGGATTTAAATCAATTGCTTCAAATTGGAGTGGCTCATGGACATTTGTACATGTTCTAGATATACATATATATTACTACGTTAAGTTAAACACATGGAGATGCGTTCATCGCGTTGACAGGAGCATCCGGGTCCAAATAATGCGACTACTGTATGTGAAACAGTGCACGAGGCCAGTGTCCACCTCGTATGAGATACGTTTATAATAATAATAATAATAATAATAATAATAATAATAATAATAATAATAATAATAATAATATGAGCTATTATATACATCTGTCATAATATGTGTATATTCATCGATCATAAAAGCCTTCAAAATAAATGCAACTGTTTTATTGCTTCGCTGGTCTCATATCTGGTGATCATGAAATGAAATTTTTTAAAAAATCAATAAAAATCGTCAGTGTAAAAAACCTACGTGTGGAATATTGTCATGATTGTACTTGGTGAGTAATACGAAATGAAAGAACGGTAATTCATTATTTTTTTGTGTCAAAGATAAATTTTTTGGTGTACACTCATAAATACGACAGAAATGATAGAATTATTGTGAAATTATTCAGCTGAATAAAGCGTTACATTTTTGGGGAAAATTATTGTAAAAAAAAATAGAAAAAATGAAAAATTGGTAAAATTTTAAAGGGTTTGTGAATTTTTATATTATTTTTCGCAGTAAAGATGTTCGATCGTAATCCAAATTAGAGTTCGTTTGGAGAATTAATTTGGAAAAAGTATTTGTGGGGGAAAAACTCATTTGATAGAGACTTCGAGTTCGTGTTATTTGGTTTTTTTTTTTTTTTTTTTTTTTTTTTTCAAAGTTACGTTTGCAAATTAGATGGTATCGGAAATTTTCTACGGTCTAAAAGATTTGAACATAGAGAGAGTTCTTATATACATACGTATATTTTGGAATGAAGATTTCTGGTGCTTGGGCTTTCGATTAGAGAGATTTCTGTCTGATTTTGAAACAGGTTGGAAAAATAGCAGATGAGTAAAAAATATATATGTATAAAGAAAAGGTGGAGAAATGGAGAGAAAGCAGCAGCGAGCACTGGGAGTATTTTTTCCATCCGGCGCACGGTCATTCGCCCTCCAGAGCATATACAAAAAGCGGTCTCGCGAAAAATCTAGTATATCCTCTCACATCTGGGGCACCAAGTGAAAGAAAGAGGGAGAGAGAGAGATAGAGAAGAAGAAGAAGAAGGAGATAAAAACACAAAAAAAAAAAAATAGCTTCCAAGGCAAGGAGGATCGGGGTGACGACTATAACGAGAAAAACTGGATGGAATCGTAGTCGGGAAGAGTTGGATGAGCTGGTGGAAATGAGGGCTGGTTTTCGATGGATCCGGTGTAAAGGTTGAATGGATGACGAGGAAGGGCGAAAGCGTGTGAGCCTCGCGGAGTGAGAAAAGCATGGAATTGGAGGAGTAAAGTGGTCATGGAAAGAAAAAAAAAAAAAGAAAAGGGGTCAGAGGGGCAAAGAGAAGCTATGGTGGTTTAATAGAGTGTGAGCCATGATGGATGACGTTGGATCGATATTACTTTTCCTCTGGTAAAGCTGCCCTTCAACTTCACCCCATCCCACCTTCATTTCCTTTTCTTTATTTCTTTTTTTTTTCTTCTTTTTTCTTCTTTCTCACCCACCTCCCAATGTTATCCCATGCTATTTTTCGGTCGCCTCCTTCCTTCACTTTTCTTCACTCCTCCAACTTATCCTTTTGCTGTCCGAAATACACCCACACCCACCTCTCGTCATCCTCCCCAACTTGGAAATAGCCATATATACTATAACTGTCATTGGCCCTAAGATTTGTGATGCTTTGAGCGAAAGAATTCAAGCCCTCCGAGATTGGGGTCATTCTTTGTTATAACCTTCTTCTTCCAACCTCATGTAAGACGTTTTATATATGTAGATGGCTCAGAACCCCTCTTCCAAATCCTTAAAATCGTACATTAGTCAAGGTACAAGCTCGGGGGTAAAAATCGTGTTAAAAGGCGCCCATCACGAAACCTCATTTGCAAAATATATCCTAGGCTATGTACTAAAAAAAAACCGCTCATCAAAATAAGAGCCTACGGATTCTTTGCGAAATCCTTTACATTATTTATGTTGGAAATATACATCGTTTCGGTAAAAATCTCACAGCGATTATAGATTTCTATAATTTATCGTCAGGACGATATTTATCGACGGGTTTCTTTCAAAGTTGGGCACAGATTTTGAATTTTTTTATTTTTATAAGTGTATGAAGAGAATAAATGCACTTTTGAATTCTCACCGTAATTAATATACACCTGTTCATTGGAACCACTGATTATTATTTACGTTTTATAAAACTCAATTTTTTTTTACTAATTGAAAAAAAAAAAAAAAATACTAGGAAGTGAGTATTCCCGAGGAAAAAATATTTTTTTCGTTCTGTTTATTACTTTTTTTTTTTTCATCTTTACAAATCCACTGCATAAAAAAAATTCTCTACATTTCTCTGCTTTTAAACATGTTCTGAGAATATTAATCAGTCGTTGAGTATTTATGAAGCTTCTAGTGAACAAAATTTAAAAAATCCATCGATTTTATTATTAATATTGTTTTTAAATATAAAAATGAGATTGACAGTGACAGGTGCATGACCAGTCGAGTTCAATACTGTGTTGGGTGGCCGTTTAACCATCCACCATCTTGTGCATCAACTTCTAAAGCGAGAGAGGCCCTTTTTTTGACTTTTTGATACTGCAGGTCAATTGGAACTCAGTTTTTGTATCGACCAGGTTTTCCACAGTTTCCCTTGGCCCTCGTATAAATGCGATCCAGTGATGCACCAGGAAAAAGTGATTGTGGACAACACTCTGGAGGGGTCACGTAGGAATAAGAACAGGAGCAGTGAAGTGGGGAAAAAAATAAGGTTAAGTGACGATATGGGGTCGTAAAAACCCACAAGGGTAGAGGAGAGCAAAAAAAAAAAGGAAAATATTTATAAATAAGATATTCTCTACCATTTGAACCTGATTTTTCGGACTCCCTGTTTTCATGCATACTATTATTTATTTATTTTTTAATGTTTTTATTTTTCATGTAAAATTTTATATATAAGTGTACACGTTGAAGCTCCTCGGTCTGAATAATATGAAGTTACTGGAAATTACATCTGCATATTATTTTTATGCTCCAGATTGTTTAACTGTAGCGAGATGTTTTGGCGAGCTTTTTCTCTGGACGAGTATAAAGAACGGAGGACGAGAGTCGTGGCTGCAAAAGTTTTATTAGAAACTCTTCTAGGTGTACAACTGCACCATCTCTTTTTCTCTTTTCTCTGTAGTCTCACAAAAACTTGACGGGTTTTATTCACGGGTGTGAAACAGACTAACCACGCGGCCATGAGACTTCGTTCCTTATTACCCCCGGAAACGCGACAAACCTGAGATGAGACTTTTTGTTTCCATAACAGTGAAACTTCTTCCTCCAACTCAAATAACCAAGTATCTTTTTTTTATTTTTCATTTCGTACAACACTCTGATGATTCAAATAATACGCAAATTCACCAAAAACAACAACAACAAAATCATTTCAAACTATTATTTTCTATCTACGCTCCTTCTTCTTCGTAAAAAATAAAAAAAAAAAAAAACTTATTCCAATTAAAGTTTCATTGTTGTTTAGATAAAAAACTTTCAGTGCAGTTTCCGAACCCGATTATTTTTTGGACCCATCGTGGGAACAGGTTAAAAGATTTTTCTCTATTCCAAAAAAGTTACATTATAAAATGATTGCAATCCTGTTTCCATGAAAAAATGATCAAAAATCTAAAATGTCAGATCCCAGGCCACTTTTTTCCCAAAATTCTTATTCTACCTACACTTTAACCTCGATTTCCGCAACGTCTCCTACTCTGCGACCAATATCCATTGGTTCGTATCCAGTGGGGGAAGCGCCCCATCCAATCCGGTCATTTGCCTGGTGCGCAGAAACCGAAAGACGAAGTGTGCGCAACGTCCTACAGTTCCAAGGTCTCTGGAACGTTGGTCCCGCCACTGGTGTTCGACGAATCAAAATCGTACTGCGTACGGGGATGTTAAGGAGCTGAAGAACGTTGGGTAGAGCGATTTCTAACACGACGGCATTGATGAGAATAAATGTGGGTAGGTTCTTAATTCGATGATTTTACGATGGAATAAAAGCGAAGAAAAACCGTTTGCGAGGTATGTTCATGTAGTTGGAACGAGTAAGGAGGATGTATTGGTGTGTGGTTGCATCGGTGTGAATAGTAGGGGAACATGGGGCAAAATGGACCCCTGGGGCAAAGCGAGCTATCCAAAAATTTTCACTTTTGGGGCAAAGTGGGCTCTCTCAAAAATGAAGGAAAGTCAAACTTTTCTTCGATTTTGATCTTCCATCTTTTTTGGGAGAGCCCATTTTGCCCGAAATATAATTTCTTTTCGATTGCTCGCTTTGCCCCAGGGGTCCATTTTGCCCCATGTTCCCCTACATGTGATTGTGGTGTAGGAAACTCAGGGTATGTCGTTTGTATCAATTTGCCATTTGGTAGAGGCCCTTCGTATGGAGCACAAAATGTACGAATCTCACTTTCACGGTGATCTTGAGTCGTTGTATTTCTGGTCGGTGTGTCCGTTCAGGATTGGAGAAGGTGAGGCACCTTTTTCCTCTTGGACGTTGGATTTAATCTAATAGGAGAAAAGGATAGAAAGCAGTTCGTCTGCTGGGCCGGAGGCGAGACGAAAACTACGCGAGATATATTCTGGCTCGGATGGAAAATCGAGAATGAAGAGGAAAGACAAAGAGACGTAAAGGAACAAATAAGAAAGAGACGGAGAGAAGGTTATCCGAGGAGGGTTGTAGAGCGAGAGCAAAGCGTACACGTTGCGTGATTTTTCTTTCACAAGATCGAGAATCCTACGAGCTGTTGCGATGAGAAGTAAATAATTAAATTCACTCCGGCGTGAATTGATGAAAGACATCAAACAGAGTAAGAACGTACTTCCGCCAATATATACAAAATAACTATCACTATAGCACTAAGAGAACATTCTCTCTTCCTCCCTCTCTTCCTCTCTCTCTCTCTCTCTTTCTCTCTTGTATTTCTTGCTTTTTCTTGATTATATTCGACCATTTAGTTCCACATTTACGAAATATTTAGAGTTTCGGTAACATGTGATTTTTCACTTCCTCCACTTCCGCAATTCTGTCCACACTAGTCAAATGCATGAAATTTCGTAATTAATGTGTACAGATTCGGAATTTAGCAATTCTTATTGTAATTGAATTTTTATTTCCATAATACTCCGAGCACAAAATCCATCAATTCAACTTCCATTTTGACCCACTTCACTGTTCCTGTTGCTGGGAGACTCTCCCAGACATTTGCTAACAGCCACACTTTCCTAATGCCCCAGGCATTAGGACGAGGGCCAAAGGAAACTGTTTCAAAACCTGGTCACTAATGACGCCTATATTTTACCGAGTTCCAGTAATCAGAAACTCAGAAAAACCGCCTCCATCATCTCACCGAATGATAAGGAAGTCAGCCCACATCTAAGCGACAACCCAACCATCAAGCATCGACCTCATCCAACGTTCCTAAACTTTGATGATCCTCAAAATCATGTACCGATCGTTCAGGCATTGCTTTCCCAATTTTTAGCAAGCATCATAATCCATCGGTTCATTTCTCTCATTCTAAAATTTCCGATAACTTTTCATTGCGATCCACGATACGCTAATCGGTCACAAATGGAAGATATTTCAGAATCAATGTCCAGATAGCGCTCTAATACTCGCTATAATGACTAAACGACTGTGTACTTATGCCTGAATGCATACAAACGCACTTGTGTGTGTAAGTGAGTGTGTGTGAGTGTGTGAGTGACTGTGTGTGTGTTTCTGTGTGAATCTAACTCTATGTGGCATATATACTATCAATTGGGGCGTTCTGAAATATTCAAGCGATTCGGTAACGAGGCTAAAATGGATTCACCATCACCGCAGCATTTCCAGTACAATCGGCCGATAGATGTGCCGGATGAACATGCTCGACCAATGTCAATCGAACGTGCTCACCACGTATTTGACCAGGATGAATTTATCCGTTTAATTTCTCTATATTTGTCTACTGCACGCGCGACATCGACGCATCCCACATACATGTTTTCTTCTTTCGTTATACATTCACATATACTGTCCATGGATCGTGCTTATCAATGGTTCTTCAATGTTCGATTGCTACAAATCTGAATAAAATGGTGAATGAAAAATCATGCAATGTCAAAGTTTCAGATTCTTGCTATACTTGAACGACTACTTTTTACTAATTTTTTTTTTATCAATCTTAAACAGTTTTATTACCAGGATATCGGGCTGAAAACAGATTTAAACGACGCTCAAAAATATATCGGCCGATTTGGTACTTATTAAAAAAAAAAAAAAAAAAAAAAAAAACTATACCTTTCGATAGTAAATTAATCGCAAATCGAATAAAACAAACAAATAATGAAAAATAAATGTACGACGTCTTTCCAAGTAACAAAAACAACAAAAGAGTCTGCCTTTAAAAAAAAAAAACTCTACATTTTTACTTTCGAGAAGAGAATTTAATGAAATGTGACATTTGACATTGTTTTTTTTTTTTTTTTTTAATTAAAAGAATTGACTTATTGATAAATTTTTAATAAATGAAAAAATATCGAAAGGTTTTGCCTAATGTATATATATGTAATTAGTAGGACGATAGTGCTGTGACGTTAATTGGGCAACACGTAGCAAGCGACACGTTGAAATAATTAATATAAAAGGTTGAGTATTCATAGACCGGAGGAGGTATGAGGGAGGAACGGTTGGTAATTGTCTGTTTTTAGTGTTGGAGCAGTTGGCTGCCGGCGGGGGACAGAAGGATGAACGGGAGAACAAGAGAATCGATAAAAGGGTGACAAAAGTGAGGGGTCGAGAGTTTGACATGGCGGTGGTCGAAGTGATGGCCAGGACAAAGCGGGTTATTGTATCATCTGTTCCTGTTCCGGAAAGCTCACGAGCATTCACATACTCGAATACATACTCATATTATATTTACACATATATAACGAACACCATGCAGTTACACACGAGTATAGAGAGAAGCAAAGAGAAAGGTTTCACGAGGGAGGACACGACGTCCATATTAGTCTATACCCGCATAACAAGCTTTCCTGCTGGAATGAATTACGACAGATAAAACGTGATATTAAATTTAGAGTTTACGTGCTCGTTTTCCCGTAAATTATTTAAACGAGTCCTTCATTTTAGCTTATAATGATAATTTACTATCATTTATTTTTTTCACTTTTGAGCTATTAATTTAAGACTGAAATAAAAACACTTTCATCGTTCAATTTATTAAGCTCGGTCTTCTCTGCTCGTTGAAAATATACGCAATTGACTACTTTTTCTTTTCCCCTTTTGTCACAAAATATTAAACTGTTAATAACTTGGAGAAAACAAGGAAAAAATAAATAAAAAAATACTGGAATAATGCTCGGTATAATTGAGCTAAATGGCACTTGCTCTGGTCGAGTCTTCTAGGCATCCACAAAAAGCAAATTTTATTACATTCTACAAGAATTTCTCACGTGGGCACATACCAGCATTGCTAAATGGCTGCCATATATCCTCCTGGGTTAAGGAAGAAAAAAGAAAGAGATAAAGAGAGAGGGACATGCTTGATAATACATCACGCGAGAGCACAGAAGGGAAGAGACGTAGCAGCAAATAATGTGTGACATTTTTTCTTTTTTTTTTAAATATATAGCAAGTTCGTTTGGTCAAAAGCATATTTTCACGTGTAGAATTATATTTTTCACGATGTACATTTTTCGCAATTATATGCTCCGTTATTAAAATTACGTTCTAACGTTAAATTGAGCTCGGGGGAGAGGAAAATGGATTAGGTGTAGGCGTACGTTTGTTTTGAGGCTGCTTAGGTAATTTTGTGTAGGAGGAGACACGTGGCTTACTCGAACTTCCGGTTCACCATGGCAAGAAGTTTTTCCAACTCACGGAGCATGCCTGGGTCTTGAAACAGGGAGAAAATCAGAGAGATAGAGAGAAAAAACTAAATGGCCGACGAGTCCTGAAACTCGGAGCAATCCTTTGAAGAATTTATACGAGATTTTCGTACAAAAGGCTTATGTACCGGTGTAGAAATGTCCTTTATATAATATACACGCATATACTCCATGGAACGGGTTCCCTTTGCAAGAGGATACACACGAAAAAGGGGAGATAAGATACAGGCAGGGGTTTCTAGACGAAATGGGATGAGAGGAAACGTTCAGCAGCTCGAGGATTAGGAATGGGCCAAATACAATAATTAGAGCTCCAGCTGTCGTCGTGTTCCAACTATACGCACTTCGTTCATTCGGCATCACAGGCGCCTCTAATGAAAGGAGTTTATTAGCAAAGGATAGAAAAGCGTCTGTTTCTCTTCTCTTCTCTCTCTCTCTCTCTCTCTCTTTTTCTCTCTTTACACTTTCTCCGTCTCTTTCTCTTATAAGCCTGCAAATACAACCTCCCCATCCTTTTTAACCTCCACTAAATTCCGGCCATGCACCAAGTGTGCCCAGGATTTGCATCCTTACATGTAATTTTGTTCTGATACGAGATTAGTCTCGTGCTATGAAACAGTTTTTACTCTTTTTTACTTTTATTTCTTGCTTTTCATATTTTCCTCGCCCAGCATCATTTCGTTGCTTGTTAGCCCAAGAGGCCACTTGCAACGTCGTTTTCACTACATTGCGATATGAAATTTTATATTTCTGTCTCACAACGAATTTTTTTTTTTTTTTCTCCAAGTACATTTGCAGTCCTACATTTTTTCATGGACCGAAATGGACCGTAGTTGCATTGCGCGCAATATCTGCTGCCTGATAGCTTGTGAATCGTGTGAATTTGAATTCCATCCGAATCCTGAATTCATTTATTTTCATAATAATGTTCACTCAACGACAAATTTCATCAAAAATTAGAAATCTCTCTGTAAATTACTTCGATTTCTACAATTTTTAGAAAATTTTCAACATTAGAACTCTTTGACAATTGGTCATTTTTTAAAATAAATATTTTGAATGTGTGCAATAAAAAAAAAAAAAAAATTTGGTTCAGAGTAATGAAATTTTCAACACTTTTTAAAATCGATTACAGAATCGAGGTTGCATCAATTAATATAAATCTATGGCTAAGAAAGAACAACAGGTAAAGCATGAAAATTTCGAAATAATTTTTCCATCGTGTGTCTCGCTCGTTATTATTATTTTCTTCGTTATCTGATATGTACGTCATCAAGAGATGCGTAGCATTTGAAATCTTTGAGATTTGTTTTTTTCTCCAACAAGATTAATGCATTCTTTCACCTCTGGCAGGCCGAGGAGTCTCTCGTCAAATATGTTCGATGTTAATGGACGAGAAACATCTGGCGTCTGTCCAATTGAGAATAACGGTACTTGTCTTGCTTATAAATTGAAATATGCAAAGTAAATAATCAATGTTCTCGGTGGTTCTCCAATCAATAGCTTTAATTATCTTCGCCTCATCTCATTTTCGTGCGGTTTAAGGTCATTAAGAAAAATTCCATTTCCTAACTAAGAACTAAAAAAGTTTATATGTATATATTTATATATAATAATAATCACGATAATCATAACAAAGTAGTTTGAGCGGAGAGATGTGATGATGTACACAAGGGGAAACGGCGCGGATGCAAGAGACTCGACTTTCGTTGTATTATAAATTATGCGGCCAAGTGCGAAACTCCGAATAACTTGAAAGTTGTATCGTTTCAGGTGATTTATGACGAAAGATGGCGTGCTTACGTTCCTTTCGAAATAAGAACCTGTGTGGGCTTCGCTTGTGGCAAGTGGTAGTATTTTGAGAGAGGGAGACTTTTAGAGACAGATAAAGACAGAAACCAAAGAGAGAGAGAGAGAGAGAGAGAGAGAGGAAATGAGAGTTCCTTTTGGCTTTCTTGGTGCGAATGTAATCCCGAGAAGCGCGTAAAGCATTGCCACGTTTGTTTTAATTTGCTTCGCGGGTACAGCTAATTTATTCACTGTTAAAAGTAAAAGAGCTTTCGCCCAGGGACCGGACGAGGAAGTCGCAAGAAAAAGGAAGAAGACAGAGGCAAGAGACAGAGGGTGCGCTGGAGCGCACTGTATATAAAAATGCAGCACCCCCGCACGGAAGATTGGTCGGGACTGTGGTCTCTATATATATATATATATATATAGTTCAATGAACGTTAAAAGAACAACATCCACCGGGAGCCAGGAATGAAGTGGGTGGCCACGGGCAGCAGGCTCCGAGATCGCTCCGCTCTCTCCTTTGCTCTCCACCCTACAAAGAGATATTTATACGAGATCCATTTTGTCTCGGGCTGCTTCTAGGGAGCTTCTGTACTTGCTCCCTCACAAGCTGTAGCAGAGATCCTTGGTTACCCATTTCATTTATATACATATATATATATAAATGGCTACCATTCACGACCACTACCACCATCTCCACTGCTGATCCTTTTGGCCCCCCGATGTTTTAACCCCCTTTCCCTCCAGCAATTAATCCCTTTTGCCCGATTAAACGTCCTATTCTCCCGTTCAATTAAAACTTCTTCTTTTGGCTGCTACGGCTATATCAAAGAGTCACGTCACCCGTGAGAATTCGAATGTCTCGTGAGTAAGAGAGATGGGGGTTAGCCACGACGATAACGCCCTCCCTCCTGGACTCTCACCCTCCGATCGGCCTTTTTACTTGCCTTTACACTCTATGTATATTTCTTTCCAACACTGGCCGCTCTCTTCGTACACAGCCCTTCACCCCTCGTTCATTTACTGAATGCCACCAACGCTAATCCTTTTTAATTCTCTCCCTCTTTCAGGGATTCCACAATCGGCCAAGGAGCATTCTGCCACCAGAGAACTTCAATGTGGCACACGTTTTCCTCAGTATCACTGTTTAGAACTCATTCTTCGTTATATACACACTAATACATGGATTTTCAACTATATTGTTGTTAAGTATCTGGTCCTACACATGTGTACGAAGATAAACGCGGATATAGAGATAAAGAAAAAAGTTAGCAAGCTTAGAACTTGGTGAACACAACTAATGGTGTTGCTGAAGCCATGTGAGCGTTAGAAACTTCTTCTGAATCTACCATCAGCATTATGCGCAAATGGAATTACACTGCACACGTGCATCATTGAAATTTCATAACCACGTAGAGATCCTTGTGGATTTACCATTGAGCTTTTCGGGCCTCTTCCAAGGCAGCTTGAGAGTAAGGATTTCAAGATCCACTTGAAGAGGTCCTTCGGCTATTGAAAACTCTGGCACATTGAAATCATTATTTTAGTCCATGATTTTCTTTTCATTGAACCTTCTCCCCAATGTAATTCGGGTTATTTGTAAAAGAAGTTTCTTATTATAAGGCAACGTTTTTTTCGCCTTTCAATTTACTGTGAAAAGGACTTTCATCGGGCACATTCATAATTAATACTTCATCTTTATTATCCAGGTGATTTTTGTTGAATTTGATTCCGGTAGGAACTTCCGTTATGATCCAGAAAAAGGTCTTTGCGGATTGAGATCGATTGGAAAATCTCATTACGATGGTGTTATTCTTGGAGGGTGTTTAAAAAAATTGAACTACAATTTTTTATGGGAATGATTCTCGACGTGGAGAGATAGACGATTCACTCAAAATATTGCTTGCTGTGCGGACCGTGCGCGAATAACAGTAGGAATTCTATTGGAAGACCCCACAGCACATGAATGTACTGCACAACAAGGGTTCGGTCCATGTATCCGTTTACTCATACTCACATGTTACAGTAAAGGAAAGATAGAAGAACGGGTGGTTCGCAGTTCTTCGTGCAAGTTCGCCAGTTGAATCACCAACTCGTGCATGCTGTCCTCAACCCCTACCGTACACTAGAAAGCGAAAGAGAGACACAGTGAAAACGAGAGCGAAAGGGAGAGAGAGAGAGAAAGAGGAGAACGCACACACATGGGTGTGGGCGTGGGTGATGGTTGCGAGTGCGCCGAGTTGCCCATCGTGCGCACGTGTATAGGTATATGCTCTGTCAGGGGGTACGTGCCTGAACGCTGTGGCGCCCTAGCCACTGCCACTACTATCGCCATCTCCCTTTCTCCCTCCTCTCTTCCTCTCTCTTGTCTCTCATTCTCTTCCTCTTCGCTTTCTCTCTTTCTCCGCTGGTCTCACTCTCGCGCCCTTTTAGAGTGGGGGTAAAAGCGATTGGTGGACGCTGCGTCGAGTTAGAGCTTGTCGAGATCTGCCGTCAGTCGTGCGGTGGCCTCCGTTCGTAGCTGGTTCTTAAGCGCCGAGCTACAACATACGCGGGAGAGTTCGAGCCTCGTTAAACTTTTACATTTTCACTAAACTCCAAGTCCGATCTCCTCAAGATACAAACTTCGTTCGGTTTTTTTTTTTTAATTTCAATAACCACTGAAACGTCATACGGTCGGTGATCATCGCGGATAACTTGATCTTTAACGCCACGAATAAACGTAAAGAATTCACTTTTTTTTCGGGCTACTGTTTAGATTTTTTGTGGAAAATCAAAAGTTTCTAGAGATTATTTTTTAGTTGATTAAGAAGTGTTTGATTAAGTTATTTCGAAGAAACGCAGTGTTCCATTCGTGAGTGGAAAAATATAATGACGAACGTTCCGGGGTTCGTTTCATTTACGGTGTTGTAAATATCGTGTTCGACCGGTACTAAATTCAACCAAGAGAAAAAGCAGCAAAGTGAACGATTGCAAGCTGGGATTACGAAATGATCGTATACTTGGAATACTTAGTCAAATGGTTTTCGTTAAGAAAACGACGTAATTAGAACTGTGGTTCAAAGTTTCGAGTCACCTCATCAAGCTTGTAATTTCCGAAAGTCACAGCGCTTTTCACTATCGTTAATTACATCTTTCTGTCAACCTCATGCCCTTTACTAGTCGTCCGTTTGAGCAATCCCAAGGATGATCAATAGTTGGAAAATGATCAAACTCTTCTAAAACGTCGGATGAATTTTCAATTACGGTGAAAATTGCCAACTACCAATTTTCCAAGGAAAGGGATAAACGAGAGACGCACAGGGTTTGAAGTTTGAAATTTCAGAAGGATCTGTCGTCAAAAACATCTTCTGACACTCATTTACATCGTTTCAGGATGTAGTGATCGGACCGTGTTAAAAGTGCTTGCTTTGGATCAATATATCAAAAGCAATAATTTGAAGTGAAGACTGATTTATGAGAAGAGCAAGACAGGAAGAGCTGGATCGCGATGTTTGTTTATGTTCGTCTACTTGCCATACGCGATGTGGAACCTCGTCAGATCACACAGTCATTGGCGAGAAGTGCAGCTTGAAGGTAGTTTCTGCATCGGCAGTTGGAGCAGCGAATTGAGAAATGAACGGGAGATACGAGTCCAGATGGATCAACATCATCACGACTGAATAAAAACTGTTAAAATAAAAAAAAAGAACGGCATACGATGGTCAGCTTCAACAGTGGCAGTGCAATGGCATCAAATCAAAGGTGGCTTTTAGCCGGTTCGGGCTTTGCAATAATTTACATCATCCTTGAGATAGGCCACGTGCTCGCAGTAACGAGTGCACCTCCATCACGGTTCGATGTACCGGAGCATTGTTACTGGGAGCCGGATCACGAAGGGGCTCTTACTTGTGTTTATCGTTTTAATGGAAACGACCCATTACGCACAAATTTCTCGCAGATAACCAGCGAGTACGTGACTTCGATGAGTATCATTTGTGAGGACTGGAGTGTAGAAGGTACACCAGCAAACGTAGATGACTTCCTCCATTTGTGGAGACTTCGAGATCTTCGATTGACCGGTTGCAAATTTACTCGTTGGCCGGCAAAGATACTCAACGGCTTTCGAGATCTTCGCAACTTGACAATACGAAGTCTGAATGGAAGAAAAACTAAATTCAGCCTAGAATTAGAAAAAGGAGCGTTTGAAATGAATCCACAAATAGAAAAAATTGATTTATCAGCAAACAATATATGGCAAATACCAGAATATTTATTTTGTCCATTGAGCAACCTCTTGACTCTCAATATCTCATTCAACATGCTCAAGGATGTCACGGAGTTGGGATTTAGTGATCAACATACCGGCACATCAGTTCAACCAAAACGTGATCATGAATCCACTCCAGCCTCGACATCCTGCTCTCTCGATCTTCAGACCTTGGATTTATCCAACAATCAAATATCGGTAATACCATCACACGGGTTCTCTGCTCTTAGACGTCTCAAAAGCCTCAATTTATCCGGCAACGCAGTTTCAATGCTAGATGACACTGCTCTACGAGGTCTTAGATCTTTGGAGATATTTGACTTATCTTCAAATCGCATCGTAGCATTGCCTGCCGGCCTTTTCAAAGACGCAACGAACAGCCTCAAAGAGCTTCGACTACAGAACAATTCTATATCCGCACTAGCACCAGGCCTAGTAGTTGACATGAAACAGCTGGTAACCCTTGATCTTTCTCGTAACATGCTCACGAGTTCATGGCTCAATGCAACCACATTCAGAGGACTCATTCGTCTCGTACTGCTTAATTTGTCGCACAATAAAATAGCCAAATTGGATCCTGCACTCTTCAAGGATCTGTATACTTTGCAAATTTTGAATCTTCAGCACAACGAGATTGAAACCCTACCAGCTGACACATTTTCTCCAATGAGCAATCTCCATACTCTCGAAGTAGCGCACAATCGTCTCACCTATTTAGACGCGTATTCGTTGAATGGTTTGTTTGCTCTGTCCTTGCTTTCTATGGATTCTAATCTACTGGAAGGTATTCATCCCGATGCATTTAGAAATTGCTCGAGTATGCAAGATCTCAATTTGTCTGGTAATAATCTCGATAGTATTCCAGTCGCTTTGAAAGACATGAGAATGCTGCGAACCCTCGATCTCGGTGAGAATCAAATAAAAAGTCTGGACAAACCGGGTTTCCATGGGATGTCGAGCTTGTACGGTCTGCGAATGATTGGCAATGAGGTCATAAACGTAACGCGAGAAGCACTTGCTGAGTTACCGGCTCTACAGATATTGAACCTCGCGAGAAACAAAATTGAATATGTTGAGACTGCGGCATTTTCCAGTAATCCAGCACTCCAGGCGATACGTCTGGATGCAAATTTCCTCGTGGATATTTCGGGAATATTTGCGAATGCACCAGGTTTACTTTGGTTAAACATGTCAGACAACATGATCGGACATTTCAATTATTCCTTTCTTCCTGAACGACTTCAATGGATGGACCTTCACAAAAATATGATAACGGATCTTGGATTGTCCCCGCAGGGTTTCCGACTGCAAACGCTCGACATGTCGTTCAACAGGCTAACGAGAATACATCCAAAATCGATACCGGACTCGATCGAGCTACTATTCGTCAATGACAACATGATTCACACAGTTGAACCACAAACATTTTACGAAAAGGAGAATCTTACGCGAGTCGATCTTTACGCCAATCAGATAGTCAAGATGGATCTGTCAGCGTTTCAGCTCGCGCCCGTTGCCGAGAATCGTCCATTACCCGAGTTTTACATCGGTGGAAATCCTTTTATCTGCGACTGTACGACTGAATGGCTGCAACGTATTAACTCACTACCATTGAGGCAGCATCCCCGAGTGATGGATCTCGAGTCTGTATATTGTCGTCTGCCTTACGACAGACACAGATCTTTCATACCGTTGCTGGAGGCAAAACCATCGCAGTTTCTCTGCACCTACAAGGCCCATTGTTTCGCTCTCTGTCATTGTTGCGACTTCGACGCTTGTGACTGCGAAATGACCTGTCCGCAGAATTGCACGTGCTACCACGATCAATCGTGGTCAGCTAACGTGGTCGATTGTTCGAGCTCGAATTACAAGAGTCTTCCAGGCCGATTGCCCATGGACGCGACCGAGGTATATCTGGACGGTAATAATTTCGGTGAGCTTACATCGCATTCGTTCATCGGTCGCAAGAATCTCGAGGTATTGTACGCCAATGACAGCAACATCGTCGCTATTCACAATCACACGTTCAGTGGTCTGAAGAGACTAATTGTCCTTCATCTTGAGAACAATAAGATAAGCTTACTCAATGGGGCGGAACTGGTTCCGCTCGAGAATCTCAAAGAGCTTTATCTCCAGAATAATTTGCTAACCCACATCGACAATGGTACGTTCCTCGGTCTTCGCCACCTGGAGGTACTCACTCTGGACAATAATCGTTTGGGTACGTTCGCCCTTTGGCAGTTGGCCCAGAATCCTTACCTCGTGGAGATAAGTCTTTCGAATAATCCATGGAGCTGTGAATGTACATATTTGGATAGAGTTCGGGACTGGATGACGAAAAATACGCCGAAGGTTGTTGATTGGAGGAAAGTCACTTGTGCTTTGGGTATGCCAATAACGTTGCCAGCAAACGTTTCCGCAATAAATTGTGCAGCATTAACCGGTGCTACTGGGACAGCTATCGCAACCCGTCCTCTCGAGGCTTATCTACCACTTTTATTGGCCACGGCGGTGTTGTTCTTTGCGATGGTCGCTCTGCTCTGTGGTGCCTTCAGACATCGCCGTACGTTACGAACATGGGCAGCAAGTAGATGTGGATTGCGAGCATGTTACAAAACTGCCGCTTTTGAGGATCGAGAGAAACCATTTGATGCCTACATCTCATATTCGGCAGTAGATGAGAACTTTGTCTCGAGAGTTCTTGTGCCAGGACTAGAGACTTCTTACAGGCTGTGTCTTCATTACCGGGATCTAGGAGCTGGTGCTAATGTTGCGGATGCCGTTGCAGAAGCGGCTGATTCATCGAGGCGTACCATTCTAATATTATCGCGCAACTTTTTGCACGGTGAATGGGCACGTTTTGAGTTTAAATCGGCACTGCGGGAAGCGCTCAGAGGAAAAGGACGTTCGGTCATCCTTCTCCTCGTTGGTGGTGTTTGTCCGAGGGATCTTGATAGCGATCTGCGCAAAAGAATCTCTTCGCACACTGTACTCGTTTGGGGTGACAAGCTCTTCTGGCAAAAATTGAAATTTGCTATGCCCGAGGTGTCTCCTATTCCCGTATTGGATAGACCATTGCCATTACCACCGCCGCCACCACCACCTCAGCATTTATGGGCATAGGAGGAGCCTACACTAGGTAAATAATTTCACATACTTCAACTTTTGTCACCATAAAACAATGTCTCTTCCACTTTCATCTCACGTCCTTATCAATCATACAAAGTTACATAAACTACCAACCATTATAACTCAAATCCAAAACTATAATCACTTCTACGTTTCTTTTTGAAATACGTGGTTAACACATATAGAACGCACGTGCGACTACGTATATCAGAAGTCACGTGAAAACCACTTTAGCTCATTCTCTCTATTTCCCAACTACGCTCTTTTTCTCACCAGTATGTGCCATAGAATCCCATACCACTGTAGAATTATATCAGTAGTGGTAAACTGAATGCTTCCAACCGGTGAGAATTTTATCGTAGCGAAAAATCGTGAGTGAGAAAATTGTAAACGTCTATCGGTGTGAAAGAATGTTCTGTCGCCCTAGCTAGAGAAGGTGGGATCGTTAACGAGGAAAAATGTATTTTATGGATTATTGCGAAGTTTGGTATCGATAAAATCAATACTTACATATATATATATATTGGTTATCGCAGTGTGAGTTCAGACCAGGCTTACAATTGTGTTTCTCCACGTGATGCACACGCTGTACGTGTCTTGAGTGAGAGGTGGTGCTACATATACATATATATATATATAAGTTTATATATATCGTTTGAAAGGAGATGGAATATCCGGGTTATAGGTTCTGCCTTTGGCACATCGTACCTACGTGTCGTAAAGCTACTATCTGCAACGTTTTATATGTCACGATCAAGAGATTGCACGAATTTAGGGGTTCACGAGACGTAAACAATGCTACTGTTATATTATTGAATTGAAAGGTTACGGAAATAATTGTATTTCCGCATGGATAGAAAAATAAACATATTAAAAAACTCCAATTGACTCAACTCGCAGGAGAATTTGATCGCGAAAAAATATTCTTCATATTATTTACAACAGTTTGGAGAATTTTTTTAAAGTATCAATAAATCTACATAAATCTTTATGGACTTTAGTTTTCAATAATGTTGAGAGTATTCATGATATTTACAGTGTTTTGCTTTACAAAAAAAAAATAAAAAAAAAAAAAATAAGAAAAACATTATTTGTTCTTCTGTAGTACAATTTTTATCAACATCGAGTATCAACAAAAAGATTTGATTTAAAAAAAAAAAAACAGAGATTTAACTGATATCAATCGAAAAGATCAAAACTCCAACACAAATCCATGGGTTTCAAGAGTAATCAACGAAGAGCAATTCTCGTTACAGGAGAGTCAACAAACATTACTTCAACCGTGATGATCAGGCATAAATCGTGCAGAATTCATCCGCGGAAAAAAAAAGGAGAAAAAATAAAATAACACTGAGAGAGAAAGAGAGGGAGAAAGAGAAAGAGAGAGAGAGAGAGAGAGAGAGAGAGAGAGAGAGAGACGTTGTAATAAATTTGCAAAGGATTTCGCCGAGGAAATGCAGTCTCGACAAATTCTCTATCATCGTTATGGCGAGATATACATGTGTGCAGGGAGAAAAAAAAATATATAGGAAAAGCGTGAGCGTGAAAGTCGTTCCTCGATCGTTTCGCCATGGAGGCACTGATTCATATACCAAGGCTTTTTTTTTATATCCCCTGGCTTTATTTTATGTGACATGCCAGTGGCGAATGACGAATCGCCACAGTAGGATCAGAGAGAGAGAGAGAGAAAATTCACAGAGAACCGTACAGACGGGCGGAGAATTTCGGTTAGCCGGAAAATGGTGGTTAGAGGGAACCGGCTTCTCGCAACTCTAGTCTCACGAGGGTCTTCATCGAGGACATTTTTTGTCCCTTAACCTTTCGTCCATTTCTTTTCTCTTTTTATCTTTTGCTTCCTCGTTCTCTTTCTCTCTCTCTCTCTTGTTCTATTTCGTTCTCTTTCTAGTTTTTACTTTTTCTCACTATATACTGAATGGTCGCTCGCGCCTCTGCAACTTCCATTAACGGCTGAGCTGCCGATAAGCTGCATCGATACGCCCAACGTTCTCTTTTCCATCTCTCGCAACTGAATACATAGGTATCACCAAACGCCTCTTTTTCTTTTCACCTCACCCTCCTTCTGTCACTGTCCCTATAGGATTACGCAAAAAATACATTTACACGCACAATGCGCTCGGAAAGCCTTATTGTCGTGTATCGAGTGGCATTTTATTTGTCGTATACTCCGCCCGAGAAAATAGCTATTTCATCCTTCTCCCATCATGTGCAAATGGCATGGATTCATCTCCTCCCTATTCACAAATAAACGATATGTATTATTGATCCCCAAAACGTGTGTTTGGAAAAAGATTTTTAAATATACATAAATTAACCGTTCGGTTGTATGCGTATAGGAAATTGAATAATTCACTACGCTCGTGTAAACGAAAAGGAGAATCGGTTAAATTTCGAGGTACGTTACGATTGGATGAAAAAAAAAAAAAAAAAAAAACGCTAAAAAAATTCAATGTGAGTTTATTTTAATCGAATGAGGTCTGGAAATCATGGAAATTTTCAATCAGATTACATTCGATTAATGAAAACGCATGTAGATCGAATCCCTTCAATTTCCACTCATGAAATCTGTTATTTCTAGTCCCCCCCCTCAGCCAACCCCTCGCTCATCAATACTGACAATACGACAGAGTTGATTTTCCATGATTTTTCATTCAAGCCAACACTTGAGATTTTGCTGATGAATCTTATTATCAATATTGCTTCTTGTCTCTGGTCTCGTAACTGAAGTGCTTTGGCCAAGAGATTTATTATGCTGGAAGTTCTATCGAATCATAATTAATAGAGTTGCAATTAATCGGAAGCGGGAGACGGTAAAGTCGTTTGGATATTATTGGAATGGATCGAATCAAATTGGTGCGCCAGCACCGCACGAGAATCGATGAAGAGTTAACATCCACGAGTACCGAGAAAGACAGAGAGAGAGAGAGAAAGAGACATTGAGAGAGAATCGGAAAAGGATGGAAAGGTATGATGCTCCGGCGGACCCTTCGAGTTCGACAGACAATCCTTCCAGTGCTTGCGATTCTCCGAGTGTATAAGCGGATCGGTTAGATTGAATTATCTCATAATTCAACGAGAATGGTAAATGATGTAATTTTATCGGTGAATATCCTACCAGATTCACTTAAGAGTTACAGTTCGATTAATTGATATACATATAGGATACATGTGTACATAAATCCAACGATATCAATCGAATTTATGATTCTCTTAAAATAACTGACCAAACTATCGCTCCGTGTATTTAACCGTATTGAATAAATGTTCTCTTTCTCTCTAAATATTGACTCTTTTACAATTTGAAAAAGAAATACTCTGCCCCATTTTTCATTAAAACGAACTCTATGAAAATTGTTAACGAATACTATAGTAAAAATTGTTAGGAATTCAATAAATCGTTCATTTATTCAAACAAAGTTCTTTTTTCTTAGATATAGGGGAACATGGGGCAAAATGGGCCCTTGGGGAAAGGTGGTTAGCCAAAATTTTCTATTTTTGGGGCAAAATGGACTCTCCAAAAAATGCAGGAAAGTCAAACATTCCCTCGAATTTGATCTTCCTTCATTTTTGGAAGGGTCCATTTTACCCCACAAATAATTTTTTTTGGATAGCCCGCTTTGCCCCACCCTACCCTATATATAACGTAACAACGATTATGTTTGGAGTGATTATTCAGTTAATTTAGTTAATTTCGTTACCAGTAGAAATTTTTAAAAAAATTTATAGAATCGTTTTTTAATGATCACATTGTACTTTTTTTTTTTAAATAAATATAACATAACAATAAATATAGTTTTAGTCATAATTTAGTATTGGGAGGCTCTATAACTTGGTTGGAAAATGGAAGGCAAAGTAGGTTTCGTCGCTAATGCACGATCGCATTACGTGGTTCTAAATTCCACTCTCGCTAGAGAAACCAAATGCTCTTTGGGAGCTGCGAACGGAATAATTTGCAAATAAATTGGAGCAGATTGTGGAATTACAAGCTTGGAACATGTATATATATATATAAATGAGGGATATGACCAGGGTCGAGGAAATTCAGAAAAAAGTAAAATCTCGTTGCGGAAGATCCGTACGAATCTGTGTCTACGCGAAAAGATTTTAACTCCAAAAATTACTGTTTATTTTTTTTTTTCTTTTTGAAACAGTAAATTAAGGTCAAAAGTGACGATAAATTTTTACACCACAGTAGTGATTTTTTGTGTTCATTTTCTTAGTGTATTGCAGTTGAAAAAAAAAAAATAGTCTAATTTATGTGTATTAAGGATTTTATAGGATTATGGGGTCCGGAAACTGCCACGAGGACGAATAACATTCCGTCAAATGAAATCCTCAGCACGGGAGTTAGATATCTATGTCAGACTCGAAATGTTGCCCACTTACCCTCAACACCCCAGTACAAATTGTTGTGAATCACTTACGAGACACTTTTTTCCAGGCGCTTCTTTCACAAAATGACATGAATTTATAAACCGTCACAACTCTAAGCTCCAAATTTGTTCTACGCTATATCTAAAAATCTCATTTATTATTGATAAAAAAAAAAAAAAAACAAAACAAAACAAAAAAACAATAAGAAAATAAACCTACGAGAAAGAGCGAGACAATTCTGCAATTTTTTTTATTTCATTCTTAAACAAAGTACCAGCGTTTTTTTATGGTCATTAAAATGAGTAATTGAGCGTAATAATTTGTCTAAAGCTATGATTTATTTTGCATAATCTCCAAGTTAATTGCACGTCTGATATGAAGACTGTAATTTTCTTATCGATACAGATTTATTCTAATAATAAGTCATTTTCGTATCTGACATTTAATTATTGAAAAAAAGCAACAATTAGGATCATATGCTGCTGCCAGACATGTTTCGAGTTTCATTTTTAATGAGTATTTAAAATAAGTTAAAAAATATAAATTGCCCATAATTTAAAATCGTTTTATCGCAATATCGATTGTGTAGTTAAATCGCAAGCTTTGAAACGAATAAAAGAAATATAAAATTTTCTTTATGGCTCGTACACATTCCTTGTTGTCGAGCCAGTTTTCTGGGGAACACAATCGATTTTTACCACATTCGGAACAAATTCCACCGCCCGCAAGAATTCGTTGTTGGTTAGAGAGAGAAAGAGAGAAAGAGAGAAGAGAGAAGTGGAAAAGGGAAAGAGGAAGAGAAATATATCTCGCAGAGGAAACTGCGAGATTGGATTTCCGAGTACACAGGAGATTTCCAAAAATGCAATTAATTCGTTTGGAGTCTGTACGCAAGTTTATTGACATTCCAGCAACATCGTTTCTCGACATCCAACCCATAACGCCCTTTAGTGAACTTCAATTTTTAACCACCTTTGATAAAATATCACAAAACACAACTAGTGTTTGGTACACAAAGTTTAATTTATGTCTAAACGTTTCAAATATTTCATTATTATATCATTTCACCTAAATTTCATTTAATTGCCAGTCCATTTATTTCTCTAGAATTAAATTTCACCGCTTTAATTGCTTTTTATTGTTGAAAATTCAAACAAACGCAACACAGTTGCCGAAACAATGAGCAGCATTTTTTTTTATGGACAAAAAGTCAATACTACGAGTTGAAAAATGTATTTTTCTTCAAATGAAACCAAAAATGGTATTCAAAAGTTTGATTACAATAATAAAACCATCAGGAAGAGAATTCGCTTCGTTGATCGAATATTTTAACTGTAACAAAATAAATAGCTCATTATAAATAAATGAAATACTCCGATATTTGATTTATCGCAAAGAGAGGAATGTAAACAACAATTTTGTTCAAAAACATTGGAACAGAATGTAAAAAAAAGAACGAATATCAGAAAACTCATTGAAATGCAAAAAAAAAAAAAAAACATTCAGTAGTTGAACTAATTCGAAATGTTGTTTGATTAAAACCAAATTATTTGCGCCAGCAGATAAAAGTCGTTTGTAGATAAAACTTGAGTTTTGCTCACAGGAAAAGTGCATTCGTCGTCTTACAAAGTTTCTTTGGTAACCTGTTTTTACGAAGCGTGTAGAGGCATCAAAAAAAGGGAAGAAAAGAGACGCCGCAGCAGCAGTTTTACAATGAAACGTTATAGACATATCAAGAGATGGTAAGAGTCGAGCAGGTCGTATAGATAGGGTAACATGGGGCAAAATGGACCCCTGGGGCAAAACGGGCTAGTCGAAAAATTTTATTTTTGGGGCCAAGTGGGCTCTCCCAAAAATGAGGGAAGATCAAATTCGAAGAAAAATTTGACTTTCCTTCATTTTTGAAAGAGCCCACTTTGCCCCAAAAATAGATTTTGTTGGGTAGCCCGCTTTGCCTCAGGGGTCCATTTTGCCCCATATTCCCCTATAGAGACAAAATGATGACCTGGAGTCGAGATTTTGGTGTTGCCGTGACGTAAGTCGCTGCGTCGTAACGATAAGAAAATAAGTGAAGCCGCGGTCAAGGAAAGATATGAGTGCAGCATTGTGCAGAGATGAGAAAGATTCAGCGAAGCATGAGGAGATGTTTCTTGACGCGTCCAAGAAACCGGTGATATAAAAGCGTTGGGAAATGGGAGATGAAAGAAAGAGAGAAAAAAAGAAAATCAATTTGCTGCTCTTGTTAGCACGCCCGCTCGGCCAAATTCGCCCTGGTAATTAGAAGAAGATGAGACTGGACGATAACGTGTAAAGGGGACTTCCCTCTTATCGAAAAGTTGTTAATAGAAAGAGAGAAAAAGTTCTTTGGGTGTTTGTACGAAGGGACGCAGTTCTGGAGCAAGGGACAAGGGGACAAACGAGGAACACAGACGAAAAACAGTTCTGGGTTGAACGCTGCTGCCATAAGGTGCAGCATCGACGCGAATTTGGAAATGCAATCAATCTATCAATCAGCACACAAAGGAGAACGTGACGGGAATTAAATGGGGTTGTGGCCCGCAGGGGTTGAAGTGCCTGTGGGGCTGTTCTCGTTGCGGCGTCTCTTCTGCTGCTGCTGCTGTGGCTGCTGTTTCCTCCTTCGTCTTTGCCTCCTTCTTCTTGCACGAATGCTGTTCATTGATTTTCTCTCTCTCTCTCCCTCTCTCTCTCTCTCTCTCTCTCTCTCTCTCTCTCTCTCACTTTCGTACCTTCTTAGTTCTGACTCTCTCTTTCTCTCTTTATCGTTATCCTGTTGAAAAGCACAGCAATCTCATGTCAAAGTACGTTGACAATTTATAATTCATCGTTATGCACATAGAAACGAAATAAATTTTTTTTTTTTGCATTCTCTTGTCTCTTTACTCATCAAAGTGTAAAGTTGAGATTCAGACTTCGCTGTCGAATTCATTAAGTCCAATAACAACATCGGATGGACAGCTATTTTCATTGAGTCACATTTTTTTTTTTTTTTTAGCATTTTCCGAGCATATTTTGATTACAAGCATTCGAAGTATTTTAACGACCAAGGCAAATCATGCTGCGGATCTATAAACAGAATAAAAAGATTACGCGATCGTTAGGATGCATTTCCAAGCGCAGTCCACGCAGGTAAAATAATGAACGAAGTCAGGAAATTTTGGATACAGATTTATATATTTTTCTACATTCGATAAACATTGCTGCGAGGGTTCGTGGTAATATTTTTTTTTTTTTTTTTTTTTTTCAAATGAAATGTTGACTCAGTTGTAATTGATGTTTCATTACTTTATCATATAACTGCGCTCCGTTATATTTTAATTCCCGAGTAAACGAGAAGCAGAACTCGGAAATGCAGGAATCGCAGGAAATGTTAGTTTTTTATAATTTTTTTTTTTTAAATATTTTTTATTATTTAACATTCGGTTCTGAATAAGCTGTCAATTACATGGGGAAATGAAAAATGGCGAGTATTGTACGCCTCTATGTGAATTTATTCTCAAGGAATACGATTTTCCAGAATATCGTGCAGAGTGCCCTCAGGGGTTTGGTGGGAAAATGTTGCAAAGCGTTTTTTATGTATGTATAACGAGACTCACTCGATGAGACCAAGAGAAAAAGTATGAAAGAGAGAGACAGAGAGATAGAGAGACAGAGAAAGAAGGAGAGAGAGAGAGAGAGAGAGAAAGAGAGAGAGATAGAAAGAGAAAGGTTGGCAAAGGAAGAGAAGTATTCTCGTCGTTTCTGGTACGCGATAGCCGTGCGCAAACGATGGGGAACTGACAAAAGCAGTAAAAAAAGTTTTTATCGATCTCACGAGAGAACAAGAGAAAGAGAGAATGAAAAGAAGAAAAAAAAGAAAGAAAAAGACGTATTATTTACTCATAGCCTAGTTACATGGCTGAACAAATAAATCTCCACAGACTGATTCATGAACAAATATTTACCAAGAATATAATCAATTGATTTCAAACTAATTACATTTGATAATTAAACACGTGTGACATTTACAATTTAATATAATATTAATTCCAGAACTTTTACTAAATAAATACGAAAAAGAAAAAAAAAAGAAAAGAAAAACTCACATTTCCCAAGCAACGTTTCACTCTATTTATTCTATTTAATTAATTAATTCATTTCGACGAAATAAAGAGTCGTCTGCGAATCATAAATCGTCCCTTTTTTTTTTTGGAGCCATTAATATTCAGATTTACATAAAAAATGTATAAAGAATATATAAAAATTTATAATTGGAAATCGATTATTACAAAAATAAAAGACAATAATTTTCATTTTGCAAAATATTAATTTATAATATTAATAATTTATTATTTTACAAGAGTTGTCTGCAAAATATAAATCATGCCTTTTTTTTGCAGTTATTGATATCCAGATTTACATAAAAATTGTATAAACAATACATCAAAATATTTATGTGAAAATCGATTACAAAAAAAGACGATAATTTCTATATTTTGCAGCCATTATTTCGTCAATAGGAGAAAAAACAAAATAAAATCAAATAAAAAGAGTTAAACGTTGCTCAGGAACTGTGAATGGAATGTATAAACAAACAAAATACAAATGTATATGTTTGTATTGATAATCAAGTTTATTATTGTTATCCGGGGGTTATAATACGAAGCTGGAGAATGTCCCAATGGAATTTGGAGTACACAAGGGTGGTCGATCTGGTTCTAAACGATATGCGCGAGAAGTTCTGTGAACTTTGATCATATCGGAACGCAGGTTCTCTATATATATGTAAATATGATTCTCTCGACGCGAAGTACACTCTAGGATCGACCTAATAATCGTCTGAGTGTACAGAGTACTAAATTTCTCTTTGATAATTAACGACACGAAGAGAACGACACCCTTGAAACTGGAGAAGAGAGAGATATAGAGGACGAAAATGCATATTGGTTGTTTCGTGTTAAATTTCTTCAGTTGAATTCTTCAATAAATATAAGAGCAGCGATCTCATCAATGTTCAAATCCTTTCTGGCTGATTCGCCCTTTGTCCCGTGTCACTGAATTATCGAGTAAAATTTCAAGCGTAAAAACGATGCACCGCGGCCCAATGACTCGTTTGTTACATGGGCGTTACACAATTTTCTAGTGGGTCACTTCATCTCACGTTGCGACTAAACAAAAGCCTCCAATAAATAAAACGGACTAACATCAGCAGGAAAGAACCTTACGGTTCACTACAAACTTTTCCATATCGTCTGATACGAGATCAACGATCTCATCTGACAAACGCATTGGCAGCCAACAAAGTCTAGTCTCAGTTCTTATTATTTTTATATAGGGGAATATGGGGCAAAATGGGCCCGTGGGGCAAATCGGGCTATTCAAAAAAATGTATTTTGGGGGCAAAGTGGACTCTCCCAAAAATGAAGGAAGATCAAATTCAAAGAAATATTTGACTTCCCTTCATTTTTCGGAGAGCCCACTTTGTTTCAAAAATAAAAAATTTTCGCTAGTCCGTTTTGCCCCAGGGGTCCATTTTGCCCCATGTTCCCCCCCTACATATATCGAACTTACATACAAATCCAAAAGGCAACTCGTTTTATCGTACAAACTGATTTTATCTGTGATGACATTGATCAAGCAGTCCAGCAACTTTTCCAAACGCCTCTTTTTTCTATACATTTTCGTTCATCTATATACAGGGTGACCCACTTATCAACTTTTTGTTGACATACACTTTTATTTAGCCAGATCATTGATACACTGGGTCAATTTGACCCGGAGCGTACTTGAAGCCTCGCATCAACAGTCCTTTGGTTAGTTTTTGTCGATAATTTTAAAAAATCATAAAAAATCGGAAAATATATCAAATGTCAAAGTTAATTTAGATTGGAATGAATAAAATCGTTGATTCTGGTGTGTAGTTCTCAAAGATATTTCTTGGCTGAGGATTATTCTAGCCGGAAAATTAGTCTGGGTCAAAATGACCCAATGTGTCAACGAGGCGTTAAAAAAGCTCATTTGAACAAATCGAATTTGTGGAATCGTGTAAAAAATCGTTCGTTCAAAAAGTTGAATTACTATTTAAGAAATAAACAGTTTTTTTTTTTTTTTTAAGTTCTTAATTTTTTTAAATTCTTTTTATTTGATATGGCACACCCGGTATATGGACGGAAGGTGTTATATATAAGTAGCTATCAGATGCCAACTCGACCAGCGATTGACCGTGAGGATTTGAGATCGGATACATTTTTGTTTTTTTTTTCTCATGGAGCATCAAAGCGATCGTTTCTCTTTGCCCCATGTGTATACACTTTGCCTGATATGAAATCGCATTTCCTCTTCAATTCAAAAAGTATCATGTTCGAATACTCCGCCCCCACATCGACGTCCTCAGTTGACCATTATGAGGGACCACCAGACGCGATGATGAAGTTGAAGAGACGGGCGTGGCCAGAAACGCATTTCATAGAAAAAAAAAAAAGATAATGCTTTCAAATCATCGAGCGAAAAAATAGAAATTTTCATTGCAACCGTGCGATTCGCTAATCTGACTTTTTTTTCCGATCAATAAAATCCACGAATTACTAAAATTTTTATCAGATTTTTTTATTCATCGACGTGCATCAGAGGCTTATTCTACTTTTTTTTTCCATAATCTGTGATTTTTTTTTCGATATTTTTGTATTTATTCGTAATTTCGTTGTTTCTTTTTTATTTGGAAATTGTTAAGCGGTGGGAAATGAGTGGAGAGAAAGGACTGTGGAAAAGCAAAGGTTTTTCGTTTGTTTGCGATCGACATTTCGTCGGATGTGTGTACAAGAAGAGTATTTTGCTTGGTTAGGTTGAAGGATACAGTCTGAGAGAGAGAGAAAAAGAGAGAGAGAGAGAGAGAGAACAGAGAAAAGAGGGGATGAGAAGCAATGTTTGGTTATTTCGCATCACCGATTTTCGGCGAGTCGAGCGAAAGGCACAAGTGTCTTTCTACATGGATTCTGTAGAGGATTCGCATGTTCTGGACCAGTTTAGTACATAGGAGGCTTTGGTACATAACACGAAATACCGACAAGGTGAAAAGACAAGAGAGAGAGAGAGAGAGAGAGAGAGAGAGAAAGTGAAGACGAAATATTGCGTGTACCTTTGACAAACGAAACAACGTCGAGCACACCACTTTGCTCCATTTTCCGACGCCCTTTTACTCTCTAGATCTTTCTCGATGTATATTATACATCGATCGATATATCGATGTATTCGCCAAAGTTTCACGCTTCGGTGTACAACGGACCGATGAAATAATAGGACAGAGCAACTTCCGTTTCTTCGAATCTGACACTTTTAACAACGCTTTTCCTTTTCTTCTTCTTCTTCTTCTTCTTCTTCTTCTTCTTCTCTTGACCATCCACCGATCTCATCGACATTTAGGAACCTTTTTTCTTTTTGTTTTTTTTTTCTTCGTCATGTCTCCCATTCTCTTTCCCATAGTTTTTTTTTGTTTTTTTTTTTTTTTTAATCTTATTTAGCCTAAAAAACTGTCAGATTGCTTGAAACCATTTCTGACTATCATCCTGTACGAATCTTTTTAAAACAAGCCTAAAACTGGGCCAGTTCCGTTTGCCAAGTTTCGTTCAAAAGTACCACCGCAGCACCGATGGACAATCCCACGAAAATAGGGCCAAATGCTTTGCTTGCCAAATTTCGTCGCTAAATTCTGCTACCGCAGTTTCGGTAAACAATTTTATCAATACTCGAGATATTATCAATGATTTTAATCAGGAAATATAAATTATTCGGTCAAGAATAAATCGACTACTCTGAGGAATAAGAATATTTAATGGAATTTTTTCTTCAACAAATCATGAAAATTCTAGAATAATAAAATCATTGAATTTCGATCACTTTTCATAAAGATTCAATTAACAAATTTAATTCTTACTAATTGATCTTTAAAATCATTCGTCCAAGAAAAAAATTTATCATTGTATACTTTATAGGATTTTTTTTTCTTTTTTTTTTTTTTTTTTGTATACAGCAGAGTATTCGTTCGTTTTATTCACAATCCACACTATACATTTACACACACACACATACACACACACACTTTTGTACATTGTGACATAAAAGAAACAGGCAACTCACCGTGCCTGTAAAAACGAGGAGATCGAGGGTCGCTTTTACATTATACGCGGAAGAGACCACAATTGTGTCGAGTTTAGGAACGCAAGAAAAATTCTTTTGGGTGAGGAAAGAGGAAAATTTCTTAAGGCGAGGAGTCCCTTCAGAAAAGACCCTTCCAACGTGTTGACGCGAACGTCTCTTCTTTTCTGGAGCACGTTTATGAGTGTGCGTTTGTGAAACGCGAAGGAATTACAAAGGATCTAAGTTTACAATGTGCTGATAAATAAAAGGGCGTAATTCAAGGAACTTTCTACCTTGAAATTTTACAAGTTACGCCATTCTTAATGTTCATAAACATGTGTGTATTTACGTCTATATGGATTTTCGTAAATAAGGAAAAGAGATAAAAAAAAACTAAGACATAAAAAGGACGAGGGAAGGGAGCGGCTTGAATTCTTCATGGATTTTCTTGGGACAGGTCGTGGTGAAAAGATGATTCTATTATAAGTTTCGCCCACTTTTCTCGCACGTCGGGCTTACAAATTGCCAGAGCACCAGGCACTGCTTCGCCTCCAGAGAAAAACTGCATGTGCTAGAAAACCTCGCGTACGACCATAGACGAGAGAACGACGAACCACGATCCTACAGCATCCCCGATGTGCAACCGTGCGCTGCTACAGATATCGTTTTCTTTCTCTCTCTCTCTCTCTCTCTCTCTTTCTCTCTTCTTCGCTTCGTTCTTTCCATCTTTTTATCCCTATCTTCTTCTCTCTCTCTCTGATTTTTCTCTTTCTCTCAAAAGGGAACAATTCAACTTTCTAAAAAGCCGCTTCCGCGTTCTTCCGTGTGCTGGAAAAAATTACTGTTCCCCTTAGCCCGGTCCCTCGTCCGGAGACATAATTGTGAAATATAGTTTAAGCCGCGTGATATTTTTTTTTCTTGTTAAAATTCTTATCAATACACATTTACGTCGTTCACATCCTGCAAATTACTCGTAGAATTCATTTTCTTTTTCTATTTATCACTCGTCTTTATCGTATTAAAGTTTTATCTTATTTTCAATTAGTTTCAAATTACTCCGTTCAATAAATTTGTCTCGTTCGTATAATTTATGTTGTTATTGGGGTTTTGTTCTCATAAAACCTTTTTTTTTTCACTCTCAAACCATTTTTCCTGGTCAAAGGGATCAAAAACAAGCGGAAAAACTGTTGTCAATACATTTCGATCTTTTTCTTGTACTTGTTTTTTTTGAAAATCCGTTTTGACAAGATTTTGACATCACTTTGATCCAAACTTATTGAAAATTTGACTGCACAAATGAGTTTTTTTGTGTCTAACATACAAGCACAATAATTAAGGGGGAAGCCATTAAAAATTCAATTACTGAGGGTATAATGTACCACAGAATAGCGCATTAAGCTTCTATCTCGCCCTTTCTCTTAAGTTTACAAATTGTCCTCATTTGCATTACGCAAAAGGCGTTAACCGCGTGAATCTTGGCAGTGAGGAACTTTTACGCGATGTAAATAAGGGAGTGTTGAAAAAAAAAAGAAAAAAAATGAATAAAATAATGTTTTAAAAATGATTTCTCCTTTTTTTTCACGAGGGAACTTCTTAATTGGAGGTTTAGCGTAAACCGCAGCCTCCAGGCAACTTCTTATTTTCGAGTAATGTGGGCGATATACGATGCGAGGAGATTCCAACTTTTAAACGTTAATATGTATTCCTATACCGAATTTTTTGCCCTCTACAATTCCGTGATATTTTTTCGTACATGTTTACGGAAGTTTAAATTCGTTGCGGAAGGTGGAAACTGCAAGTTGAAGGAAATGGGGGAAGGATTGAGCATTGAATCGGCTGGCAGTTGCGAGGGTAGTTTTGGGGGCTCGTTTAGTTGATTTTTCCCCATGTATATACGAAAGAAATTCTTTTTCAAGAATTTTCACATTATTGTTTATTTATATATACAATTATATATACTACATTACTTTATATATTCATGTGAAAGAAATAAAAGTATACGAAGTATGTAAAAACATGCTACAAAGTGCTAAAGCTACCCTGAGAATTGACCGTACGTGTGGTGTACCTTATAGAGAAAAAGAGAAAGAGAGAAAAAGAGAAAGAGAGAAAGAGAGAGAAAGATGGCGAGTTAAGCCGCTTTGAATAGACGATATTCCATTACAAGTTCCGTGTACTTTTTATCGTGAGTCGGAAGCTATAATACTTTTTTTTTCTGTTTTTTTTTTTTTTTTTCTCTATTTCGGTCTTCTCTTACACTCTTTCTCATTCGCTTTCGAAACGAGACGAGGCGAGATGCTCTTTACCCAAGTTGTGGCTTCTGGGTGCTTCAGGTTTTAGTCAGCAAGTATGCATACGTCCAAGCTGTGCGAAATTCACCTCCTCCTTCTCTCTTGACGCGCCACCACCGCTCTGACTATTCCAACTTTTTAACCGGCGAGTTCCGCCAGAAAAGCAAAGAAAAAAGTAAATGAGAGAGAAAGAGAGAGAAAGAGAAGAGGATAAAAAAAAAAAAAAGAAACGAAAAAAATTACACTCGTCAACGAGGTACTTACCCAAAGGCTTTGCCAGCCACCCTTTTTTACGTACTTTTAATCCTCACACCCCTAAAGCACGCCCGAGACCACGCTTTTATAGAGTATACGTGTGTGTATACCACTCTCTACCTCCCACAATCCAACCCCTCCCCCCCCAACCCCCCACCCACTTCCCCTCACTATATAAACTCCACGACATATTTTACACCCAGCAACCATCATTTTATATACTTATATATCCATTATTTATAAAAAATATTAACTCCTCTAACTTTTGCTGTATTTGTCACTGAATTATTGCTGGACCACTCGTTATAGCTACGAATGTACGACAGACATGCATTTACATTAAAATATTCATGACTTATAAAAAAAAAAACTTTAATTAGCTTATACTTTTTTTTTCAGTTTTTTTTTTTTTTTTTATAAGGACACACAGTTTTTTTTATAAACTTACACACGATTTAAACAATATCTGAATATTGAAATATTCATTCAACATGAATTAGAAAGAAAAATTGACAAATTGAAAATACAAAATCAAGTTTTTGAGCTACAGTGAGACTTCAGCTGCTTGATTAGTGTTTTTTTTTGTTTTTTGATCATTAAACTACTATTTTAATAACAAATTCCAGGTTTTTTTATTTCAAGTGTCCTTTGGAAGATTTATAAAAGTATAAACGATATGAACAGTCATTATTTGTTTATAAAATAGTCAAATTTCGTAGTTTTTTAAGAAAACATTGATTTTCTACCAAATTGTTATAAATATTGGAATGGCAATTTTTTCACAACCTCAATACAGTACAAAGAATTTTGCAGAATTTTTTCAAAATTATTCGTTCAGTGGTTCTATTAAAAAAAAAAAAGAAATAGAATTGCCATTAATTTTGGAATTTTTCAATTTCGAATTCACGTTCGTAATCAACGACCTGGAAAATCTTTCGAGTACCAAATTTTGAGGCAATTGCACTCGTTGGCGAATATTTATGGCTCAAAAGGTTGTAAACCCGATTTTGATATTTCAAGTAAAATTTTCATTGAAATTTCAATGTTTTTAGAAGCTTTTTATTTGAAAAAATGTTGCTAAAAGAATGAGGATTTTCACTGGATAAAGTTTCGAATAAAAATACAATGAAAGTTCAAGGAGAAACAATATTCCTGAAGCGTCTTCCATTCTTCTGGTTCAATGTATAAGGGGCGGTCAATTCTATCGCGGTACAATTTATATATACATTTGACTTACATATATATATATATCTGTGTCAATACATAAAAGAGAGAGGATCAGCGCCATGACAGGTGCAGAAAGTACACTGGAGAGATGAATGAAATGGAAAATTGAGCTTGATGCTGTCTGATATATCTACGAGTACGAGATTGCTCGTGTTGAAACATAGAACATTTTTCAATTACCGATTTATCGACGTTGAGAGAACTTTTTGGATTGAAAAATATTGTCGGAAGTTAAAAAAAAAAAAAAAAAAAAAAAATACATAAAAATCTTAAAAACGTCAAGTTCAACGTATTATTTTTTGACAGCAAAAATAATGAAAGAAAAACTACATAATTCGTAATTTTTTTTTATCCTGAGAGTTGAGCATTTTTAAGTGATTTTTATAAAGATTAATTTAAGCGTTGACTGTTTTTGAAGATTTTTGACAGCTCGTAAGCAAATTTTGAACATTTATTTTTTATTTGTGAACTAATTTGTCAAAATGACGTTGTTAAGGAGTATTTTTTTTTTTTTTTTTAAGACTTACTAACAACAAAAAAATGACTCATTGCCTGAGTACAAAAAATCTGGACGCGAGCTATTTAATGCACGGACTTGTCAAGAGTGAATTTTAATTAAAAGTACAATTTATCGATTAATTATTACTATTTCTTTTTTTTTTTTCTTTTTTTGTCACTTTCCTCGGAAATGGGATGCAGTCGTGCTTGTCAGAATGCGGTGCGATTTTGTTTTTGTTCAGACCATAAACGAGCGTATAAAAAACATACAAAGTTTTTTCCCTCTGTCAGATATGAAGCGACCTGAATTATCCTCGTCCGCTCATTGATTGCGTTAGGGTCCCCATCGAGCTTTTCCCATCGACGAAAATTCGTTTAAACTATCAAGAGACAGGACAAAAACGATTTTGTTAATTTTTGTTGATATTTTTTCGAAAAATTAACATTTTTCTATCATCGATTCTTTAAACTTTCCTATTGAATTTTTTGCCTCATTTCTTTCACGTATTTTTGTTTATTTGTCTGATTTTCTCTTCTATAGGTCATAAAACTAAAAATAACAATAAATTCGACTCAATTTCAATACCACAGCTAAAGAACACTCGAACGAAAAAATTTACTAATTTTAACTCAATTTAAATTCAAATTTAATTTAAATTCAGTTTAATTTTTTAAACTAATTTTATTTTTTGTTCATTTTTAATAAATTTAAATTAAAAAAAAATTAACTAAATTTTGAATGTGATTTTTATTTAAAAACGCACATTTTAGAAAAACTCTCCTAAAAATTTTCTACCATTTTTTTTATCCCTTTAAAAAATTTGCACGTGTTTTTAACGAGTTTAATAATATTTAAAAAAAATCTGCAACATTTACAAATTTATTCGATCCCGATCCTGAAAATTTTCTTCGAAAAAAGAATTTTAATGAAAAATATGGCTTCAAAAATATTTGTAACCCAAAATTATGACTGCAAGGTTGGGAACATGTAAAAAACTGCATTTTTGGTTGTTATGGATCCAATATTTATCTATCGATAAAGTTTGATTTTTTTTTCGAACATTATATCATGATAAATGGACTTGTATATGTATGCAAACGATGTTATATTTTTGCGAACATAAAAATACTACAGTGTCTCTTTTCTGGTATACAAATACTTTATTTTAAATATTTTTTGCTTGTATAGCGAATATTTGTCGATTGTGTAAGATGGATATCGCCTCAATTTCCTGGTGCAAGAGGAAAGAAAAGTTTTTTAAAGTTTTCGGTTCTCCTCTGTCTCTTTCATTTCCTCTTTTCATCTTTCCATGACTTTCTTGTATTTTTTTTTCTTCATTTTTATTTCTTTTTCTATTTCTCTCCGAATCGGTCTCTCTGTCCTGTCTTTGCTATTCCACTACGGTGCTCCGATAGATCTACCGATATCTTGAAACACGGAAAAATGGTCGATGGAACGAGAGTAAAAGGAAAAAAGACTCCGAGAGAAAAGCTCCTCCTCCGTAGTCACCTCACCCTTTTCAGTACCTATACCTCGCTCGCTGTCGTAAAAATTTTAAATTCACCGGATATTCAAGTGCTCTCGAGTTCAACAAATTATACCATCGGGAAAAAATTGACCTACGCCATCTTGACTATATACGAACGTTGACATTTATTTTACTCACAAATGTTCCAGACCGCTTACCATTTATCATATTCCAATACGTGGAATAAAAAATAATAAAAAATTAAATAAAACATTAATTAAAATTAAAATTAAAATTAAAATAAACATTCTTATTCCCATTTAATTTCAAATAAAAATCAAACTCGCTTTTGACATCTAAAAACAGCAATGAAACCGTAACACGAAAAATTTAATTTGTTTAATATGTTTTTATAAAACCTTAATGTGTCAGTCTCGAAAAAGTTTCATTCGAATTCTCGTAAAAACCAACATTCGTTTTTAACGATTATTTGGACTGAGTGACTGGGTGAAAAAAAAAAAATTCATTTGCATGGTCAACAAATATTTTCATCCAATTCTTCTTCGTGTTTCCTATTTTCTGGTTACATTTTTTTTTTTCATTTATTCTTGAGTAATTGCAATATTTATAAGTTTTAAAGGAACCACGTGCTCATGAAATAACGTTGAACGCGAATTTCTTCCCTCAAAAAATCGTGTGCGTTTTTTTTTTTTGTATAATTCTTTCAATTTTAATGAAAAAATATAGGATTAAAAAATTGCAGTTAAACAAGAAAACTTCATGGTCCAAAAGAAAATCTCTAAAGAGTAAAAAGTTGTTGACAAGCGATTTTTTTTGCTCAAATTTCTATCAAACTCGTGACCAAAAAATAGCCATTTTCAAAACGACTTACCGGGAGCAAAAAAAATCGTAGAAATGTTTAAAAAAAAGCAAATTAAAGCTGAATTCGTCCCCTTCAAAATGCCGTTCATTAAATTTGTTTATGTACATTAGTAGAGAAATGGCACCGCAAATAGTTCCAAAGCGTATTTGGAGCCTTGTCCGGAAACTTTTGGTTGATTGCGTTTCTGTATGTTCGTCATACGTACATATAATGACTGCAGAATTGCGAATAGGGCCAAGTATTTGCCTGCACTACGGAATTCCGGAGATCTTATCGATTTTTCTGCGACTCTAGCCGATCGTGGTTATATTCTACGAGACTTTTCCTGGCCCATCTCCCGAGGTACATAGTCGTCTTCGTCGTCTCGCTTTCACGCCACCCAGAGCCGCTGAATTCTTTCATGATCGAATTCTATTGAACCTTTCTTCATTATTACGAAATAGAATTTCGCGAGAAGATTGCGTTCAATCCCCTTTTGCAATCCGGTGAGCGTGAGATCCCCAACAAGACCGAATAGTTTCAAAGAAGACAAAAAATGAAAAAGAAAGAACAGAGAAAGAAAGAGAAAGATAGAGAGAGAGGGAGAGACAAAAACCTGAGATGAAAGAGTCGAAAAAATGTGATTCAAGGCTTAAACTTTTCTTTCAACTAGAATTTCTTCTCTTTTGTTTCAGGAAACGATCATCGCGAGAAATGTTGTCGATCTTTATCCAGGTTTGGAACATCTCGAAATCACGGGAGAGAAGGTGAGCTTTTTTCAATGATTTTTCTATTTCCTGTAAATCAAAGAACTCTGTTGATGTCAATTTTTTGGTAAATTCAGAAAAAGTTATCAGTTTTATTCGTTCCATCGACATTTCAATTTTTATTTAGTTAAACAAGGTTTTCAAAGTACTTAAAAATCTCAATATCAATTATTTTTCTTCAAAGTTTATAGTAATTTAAATTTTTCGCTCATTTGGATGAATTCGAATTTTTTAAAATATTTTTCTGGCAGCCAAAAAGTTCACAATTGCATTGTCAAAATTTTGTGACACTGGAATTATTGTTTTCAGATAACAAAAAAAAAATAAAAAAAATTAAACGTCAGTGCAAATACTCATAAAGTGCAGAATAATTTTTGGTACAAATATCTTAAGGGATAAAAATCCTGAAATTTGGAAACCTTGATTTTTAATTAATTTTTCAATTAATTTTAAATGTGCAGGTTTCTGTAAAATAAATTCGTAAATCAAACGATTCAAAGTTGATGTTTTTTTTTGTGAAATTGATTTTTTTTGCCCATCCACATAATTTGAGACACAAATATTAACTTTCAATTTGTTTTTTTTTTTTTTTTTTTTTTTTTTGTTGCAGGATTCCGGACTATCGAGACTATTCTATCTACTTATGATCACGAAGAATTTCTGACTATCGCGCTGGAGTACATGTAACGCCGTTTGCAAAATAAATAGTCATTTCTACTTTCGAAGAAAAAAAAATAAAAAATAAAAACGAATAAATAAAATAAAAAATCGTGATAGCTTTCGTAGTGTGAAAAAAGCAAAGAAAAAATAAAAAAACGAATCGTAATTAGTGTAAAAGCAGCATACTTCTCGTATCTCTTGTATCGCAACGAAAATACAACATTTTTTCCTCTTTCTAATCGGCGATCGTTTTGGATCGGACGGTCCAAGTCTTATTAAAAAGTTCTTCGCTACTTCTCTCGTTTGTTCGAGTGTCGAGAGCGTAGGCTCTGTCCTCATGTAAATGTAAATAAGAGTTTTGTATATTTGTAATATAGATAGGGCAGTGTATTATAAACAATAAAATTATTTATATATATTTTAATCACGAAATCACTTCGAAGACCTGCAAATTTTTTTTCGTATATCCTCAATGTCCCATCATCGTTAATCCTTTCTTGCCACACGTCTGTCGAGAATTACGTACTTGCCACCATGGGCTAAATTTCTGCTCCAGTGACAAAAATTGTTATAAAAATTGAGCTGCTGAATATTTCGACTTGAAAATTCTTTTCGAACACATTGAAAGCTTTTTTTTTTTAAGTGTTTACTTTATAGAGCCGAAAATTAAATTTAAGCACACTAAAAAAAATTCTAAAGTCAAGAAAAAGTGGAAAAATGAGAAAAAGGAAATATAGACCTGGGGGATTTTCGTAAATTTATTCATAAATTTACTTGTGAATATTGAACTGAATAAATAATTTCGAAAAATTGATTCGATCATTATTGAGGGGTTCGTGGCTCAATTTGAATTTGGCCTCTACATTGACACACTGGGTCAATTTGACCCGGAGCGTTACTTCATCAGACTCTTATCAGCAGCTCCTTTGGTTGGTATTTATTGAAAAAAATGAGAAATGAATTTGAAACATCCCTTAATATGTGTGCGTCATGAAAACTTCGAAAATTGAACATTTAATGGGTTAAAAAAATTATTGAAAATTTCTACTTTCGAAAAAGTCGAATTTTACCAAAAAATTCATAATTTTATCAATTTTTAATATTTTCTACACCAACCATCAGGAAATTACTCATGAAAAATGTTATTTTCAAAAAAATCAAGAAAATTGCTATGACGAAATTTACAAAAAAAAAAAAACGTAATTTTGTCAAAATTTAAAAACCATTTAAAATTCAATAAAAAAAAAAAAATTTTTTAATGCACAAAATTTGAATTTTTAATATCTGAATACGAATTTTTTTCTTCACGCAATTTCTCTGATAAAACGAAGAATCCTGAAAACAATCAGGAAAAACTGTTGGGTTTCAAAGAAATTTGGATCGATAGATTTTTCGAGCGTATATCTAAATGTTTGCTCGAGGAGTCAATTTACCGAAGAAAATTTGCAAACAAGCTCTCGAATTTAATAACGAAAGTTTAGGAGATTTTCTATACATATATATAACGATATATAAATATATAGATATGTACATAGGAATGTATTGCATTCATGGCACGACAAAGATAGTAGATGAGACGCATAAAGTTTCGCGATAAATTTCAAATCTGTGGCACCTTCTTGCACTTTCATCTCTCGCAATATCTGCCTCCCAAGGGTACGTCGGGGTTGTGAACGATGAAAAAAAGGTCGTCGATGTAGCGGGCAAAAATGTACTACGATGAGAAACCGGCTGGGGAATATATATCCACCCACGATCCATCTTTTCTTTCTTGCATACAGAATTTTCCAGTTCATGTATTCCATGGGAACATCATATATTTTTACTTATATATACATCGTCATTTACGAACGTCTATGAGTTTCTGCTTTTCATCATAAAAACTCTCATAATGACGGTATAATTTGATAATTAATCGAAATACGATTACATTATAAGTAAATATTGAAATAACTGTTCAAAAGGTAAATAAAAAGTAGGAAATAAAAATTAAAAAAAAAATCAATAATGAAAATCTCTAGGGACGTGTATTTCAGTTCTTTTTTTTAAATAAGAATTTTCACAGAATTTTTTAATTCCTGTATTCTAGGGACATGATATTTTTGCTTATATATAGGGGAACATGGGGCAAAATGGACCCCTGGGGCAAAGTGGGTAATTCAAAAAAGAAAAAAATGTTTAACATTGAGAAATAATTTTCGTCTTTCTAAATAATTTAGTATTTCTTATTAACGAAAAGTTTAGTGTTTTTTTTTTTTAATGATTTTGAATAAGTGACTCTCCGTACGACAAAATGCTCAGAGCGAGGATTCCAACATGAAAATTCGAAAAGCATTCTTCATTGAATTCAAATAAAGTTCAAATCTTAAAATGAACACAAATTTTATAAATTGAAATTAAAAAAAAAAAAAAAAAAACAGTTCAATGAACGATTTCACTGTTTTTAAATAAACTTTTTTTATCATTAAAAATAGCATTTGACAGAAGGTCAGAAAGTTGATATTCGAATGCATTTTCCTCTTCAGGTCCAGGCATCTTTGGAAAAATCATTTTAATGAGTTTTTCAGGAACGAGAAATGGTCGAGTGTGTAACAAGAACTAAATATCTGACGTTTATAACGAGCTTTCAATTGTGATAGAAGAGAAAGAAAGGTCACAGCAATAAATAGTGATTACAGAGAGAAAATGAGAGAAATTTTCTTGGTATATAGAGCTCTTACGTGCTCCGGTATCTTAAACGGGTGTGACAAGCGTACGACGTATTTTCCGTTCACAATGCGACCGGATCGTGCTCTCGGTGTCATATCTTCGTTATATTCGTGCGATTCTACATTATCCGGGTTGGGCACACAGCCACACACACACACATACGCACATGAGCGTTATGAAAAATATGTGGAGCTCCGGAACAACGAAGAAAAAAAGAAAAGAATGAAAAAAAAAAAAAAAACGAAAAAAAAAATAAAACAGAAAAACAAAACCAGGTATGAGTGTGAAAAAGAAAGCTGTATACAGGAAAAAAAAAGAAAAGAGAGAAAAAATATAAAGAGCCAGATGAAGAAAAGAGAAAAGAGAAAAACCAAGACCGCACACGTTTTGCTCGAGTGTTATTCACACTTTGAAAGAGGGCGTGCGATGTGTAGGACGGTCGACAGCTCGCGTGTAATATAAAAAATAGTTTACGCGGGGTAAAGTGAGTAGGTGGTATAAATATATATATAAATATATATCTATATATATTAAAATAAATACGATGAAGAAGAGCACATAAACGAGAGATGAGAATCGGTCTCCAGAGGCGAGATGCTGCTAGTTCTCTTCGGAAATTTACTCCAGCGTCATTTGCTCTAAAAGTATATATATATATATATATATATGAATGAGTGAGATAAGCATTTTATTTTTTGTATCCATATGGTACATTTATACGGAGCACACTGGCCCAATTTTACAAACTCATGAGCTCAGCACATTTCCAAAAATTTTTTTGTAATTTTATTGAGGCAGGTTTGCTCTTAAAATAAAATAACAATTAAGGAAAGAAAAATCGATATTGTTTCGTCGTCAATTTCTCCCATTTAAATGGTAATTTAGTGCAGGAAATTAATGTTTAATTGATGGGATGCAAATTCTTGATTAAAAGAATCAACTTCGTCGTAATAATAATAATAATAATAATAATAATATAGTTAATAAAGATGGAATTATTTAATGGATATTACTTTTTAATAGATTTTCATTGAAATTCATCCAAGGACTGAAGCTTTTAATGCTTTATATTTACTTTTGTTGAATCGATTTCTTGAATCTTGATGAAATTGATGTATTTTTCCTCTCTCTCTCTCTCTCTCTCTTTCGTTCTCTTTCGCAGTCTCGTGGGTTATAGAAAGTCCATTGGGAAAAGGCTTTCCCTAGCATGGCATAGAGAGCAGCCCGTGAAATTGGAATAAGCAACAAACCCTCTGGTATACTGGGAAAAGGGAGAGGGCTTGAAAAAGAATCTGTCAGGCACTGAGCCGAGAAGTTGAGCTCTCATTCCCTTTTTTTTCTATTTTTTTTTTTTTTTTTGAATTTTCTTTCGTTTTCTCTTTTTTTCTTCGCCCTCATTTCGTCTCTTTTTATTTCTCACATTCTCTCTCTCTCTTTTTCACCCTCTTTCTTTCTTCATTTCCTTCTTCCTCTTTCGTTTATTCTCAGCTTCTGGGCGATTTGAACCGTTGAGGGTGTAACACCGGAAGCTTTGTTCGAAATAACGAAGTAGGTCGTTGCGAAGACATTCAATTCCATGTACAATTCAACCAGCCTCGAAGCATGTGCACTCATTCAATGTCCATTCACCAATGGATCATTTGTAATTGTAAGATTTAAAGAAAATTTGATAATATCAAAATTTAAGAATATTCAGAAATTAATGTACGACAAGAAAATTTCTCATTTTTACCACAACAGCGAATAATAATAATTGCCTTTTAACAAAATCTTTTGACTAAATCTCTTTCCAATTTCTTTAAAGTTAATTCCATCGAGTTCTCTCTCCTGAAACTTTATCATTAATTAATTTAATTGGAGTATCTTAAGTTCTTTGCAGTATTTTCCATTAATTAATAATTCAAAAAACAAAAAAGATGACAATTTTTCAATAAAAATCTTGAAGAAAAAAAAATTTATGGAACGATTCGATTTTATGTAATAAAATAAAATAATAATAAAAAAAGCACATAAAAATCGTCGATAAATATAAATCGAAATAATTATTTTGGATCTAGATGAACAGGTTGAGGAGACTGTGTAAAAAAAAAAAAAAATTCAGTATAAAATAATGGTTTGAAAGATGAGAATGTATAATTGGAAAGATTTGCAATATCAGAGGTTAGGAGAAGAGACGTTAACATATTGAGTAACATTCGAGCCGGTTTGCCGAAGACATAGATCTTCGGAGCATCGTTGGTGTCCAGTCTATGTTAGTTTCACGTCGATCTAGTCCGTACTGTAAAGATAGCTTTTCTCGTTGGATAGAGCACACAATCTTGGACCGATCAAACGACGATGGGTGGATTACAATAGAAGAAAAACCGGTATATATACCATGAGCCGTATATGGAAAAAACTTTTTAACTCCCGTGGAGGCTTTGGATGTAGATTTATATATATATATGTATATGTATATATTAGAAGATCGAGCAGGTCGATCTCTTATTTCTTCGAGAGGCATGAAACATCTCTTCACTCGCTTATACGATCGGCCTCTTACTTCATCTTATATTCTTCCTTTTTATTCTTATTTCTTCTTCCTATCTTCTCTCTTTTTCTTTCTCTCTTTCTTTTACTCCTTCTTCTTCTTCTTCATCTTCTTCTTCTTCTTGTTCGTTTATCGCCAGCATTGTATTCAAGAAGAGTATCGCGGTACCTGTGCGAACGTATGCACCTGCGTCTTCGCTGCACAACACGCCCTCGACTTTTTTATTTTTTCTTTTTTTTTTTACTATTATTTCATTTATTTTTACTGCATTATTCAATCGAAAATTCCGAGATTTCTTCAGCTATTCCGTTACAGTAATGTTAATCCAAGAATCTTGAGCTTTTTACACCCTCCGAGAATTCTCGGAGGAGAAAAGATTGTCTAAAGAAACGAGAGAATCGAAGAAAAAGACGAAACACCTATTCTTTGTGACGAATTCTTTATCGAAATTTACGTTTTTTAAGAAATTTTTTTGAAGCAGAATATGCATTTATTATAATTCAATATTTTATGGGTATTTATTTTATTTTGTTAGTAAAAAATCGATTTGAAATTTGGGATTTTTTATTTGGGAGACTTTAAATAAATTTTTTTTGGATCGAATGAATTTTGGCAATGAAATAAATTGATTATTTGCATAAAACCAAATTTATTATGACGCCATCAGTAACGCATGTTTTATGGCAATTAGATTAACTCATATAAATGCTGCTTTGAAAAGACTAAACTTTGAGCAAATCGAATAATCCTATTTGTATTTTTTTTTTTTTTTTCTTTTTTTTTTCGGTACAGTTTTAACATTGCAATACTTTACACAGCGTATTCACGTGAAAAAGTTGAACGTCAATTCAATTGTGTCAGAACACTTTTTTAGAGACAAGTGAAATGTTCAAAGAAAAAGAAGCAAAAAAAAAACCTTAAGAAACTTTCATACCTGCACATCTTTCGAACGACAAAAGTTCTTCGGACACATTTATTTTTTATGTGAAATACAATTTATACTAGTTTTGTAAATCCGGATAAGCCGCAGCTTTTAAACTAGAACAAAAATATATGTCTGAGTTATCCACTCTGAATATATTCAAAGTTTGAAGTTCAATTTGCAGCTAAATCATTCAAAATCCTAGAAATTTGCAAGTTTATAATAAAATATGAATGAACAAAAACCCAGTCTCAATTTAGTTGTGGGGGAAAATGAAATCGAGTACTGCATCGATTTGGAAAATAGTTTTACCAAAACTCCTTCAAAGAGTCACACTCGATCTAAAAAAAAAAAAAAAAAAAAACAAAATTCCTATAATCCATAACGCCATGGAAACCCTATAGATATTTATTTTACACACACTCTGTCCTTACGTCCTTATGCGTCAGAATTATTCACACATTCGGCAGGTGCACTATGTACAAAATATATATAAATATATATAGACCAGTGGAGTGACGTGAACAAGTGATGCTCGTCTTTCTCTCTCGACTTATATGGCATCGTTTCGTGCCTCTTTGCGCCATAATTTGCGCCGAGGTTTTATCTTTCTCTCGGTGGCTACTGACTTGCTTTACCGTAAGGTATAGAATCAGGAGAGAATCTTTGCGAGTCCAGCATATACGAACGATCTCGTTGATACTTGCTCGTAAAACGTAACACGCCCCCCGTTGCAATTCTACTCTCGTGTGCTATACACTCGACAGCTTCACTCTTTTCGTCTCTTTCTCTCTTGGACACTCAACAGGAGTAAAACAACTATGAAACGTTAACAATTTCCTAGGAAAGAGAGCAGGTTTTCACTGTATATATATATATATATATATTTAGGGGAACATGGGGCAAAATGGGTCCCTGGGGCAAAACGGTCTATCCAAAGAAATTTCATTTTAGGGCAAAGTGGGCTCTCCCAAAAATGAAGGAAAGTCAAATTTTTCGCCAAATTTGATCTGCCTTCATTTTTTGGAGAGCCCACTTTGCCCCAAAAATAAAAAATGTTCGATCGTCCGCTTTGCCCCAGGGGTCCATCTTGCCCCATGCTGCTCTATAATATCCACGTATATATATAATCTGTAATAGCTGTTGCTGAGGTAGCTTTGTACTAAAGTGAGTGAGGAACAAAGAGATAGAAAGATTAGACATTAAATTCACACAGACGCATTTGGCATTGTTGGAAAACTGAGAAGAAGCTCAGGCTTCTATGAAGACGAATGAACCAAAGCTTTCTTCATCTGGTTGTTGCAATTCCTTGAATTCCATGCAAATTAAAGCTTCAGGTACATATTGTAACGTCAAAAGTTGCAGTAAGCTATGATTCGTAATTCGCATCCCCTTTAATGTCCTCTGTTTCTCAAGAGAAGTGAAATTTCACAAGATCCAAAACTACAAAGTATATTCGTTGCTCTTCTGTACTTTTTTTCCTTCGAAGCTAATTACGTGAAATTTAAATTCATTAAAAACATTATCGACGAGTTCCTATCATTCTAAATAGTGATTTTCTTCAAAGAACTCAAATTCCAATGGAAATTGGCACTTGATATAATTCGTGCTACAAAAATATCATGTGCACATGTTTTTTTTTTCTCGTGACGCCACTTCAATAGCCTGCAGAGAGTCTTGATTATTTCTGATGTCTCTCATGGTTTCCTAGGAAAAATAAAGGGAAGTAGAAAGAGTGAAAGAGAATCTGTTAGGTTTGGATGCAGTGAAAATATGTTCGATTGGTTGGCTCCTAATGGCAGCAACAGAGGGGTCCATATTGACCCTATTTTGGTAAAATCGAAACTACAGCTGTCGTATAGAAGTTTTCTCGATTCTGTAACAAGAGACGCGACATATCTTTGTATCTATATCTATTTTATATTTATATAAAGCAAATGGTAGGAGGACCAAAGGGATGGATAGGAGAGTGAAACGAAAACGATGATCTTGGCATATGTATTCGTGTCTCTCTTCCTCTCTTCATCTTTCTCTATAAATAGAGAAAGATGAAGAAGAAGAAGAAGAGATTGGTAAGACCTGAAGAAGCAGTGGTTGGTATACAGGCACCGGTATGTTTACCCATCATTGTTATACAGTTTGCAAGAGGCTGCCTAGGCTGACATAACAATCTCGAAATTGTGTCTGCTTTGAAGGCGTCTAAGACAACATCACCGCACCGAGGCACCAAATCGACTCTGAAGAGGAGCAATCCAACGATGGTACAAGAAAGACCAAGTGAGAGAGAAGCTAAGAGCTGATGGTTCGTATATTTAGTATACGCTCTCAGTGCTTGTTCCACTCAATCGTTGTCGTGGTAGTAACCCAACATGGAATACCAGAGCTACCGTGTCTCCAGACCGTTTTCTCCTCTCACGCGTGTAATTTCACTTTGCTTTGTTGCCGACAACGAGCTTATATTTCATCTACCAAAAACCATCAACGCCCTGTTAACACCATTGTCATTTTATACATTGCTGTTGAATTCTAGATCTGCTCTTGTCATTTTCTTATGTAAATACATGTCAGTTATAAATATAGGGGAACATGGGGCAAAATGGGTCTCTGGGGCAAGCAGGCTATCAAATTTTTTTTATTTATGGGGCAAAATGGCCTCCCCCAGAAATGAAGGAAGATCAAATTCCAAGAAAAATTTTACTTTTCTTCATTTTTGCGGTTGGCCACTTTGCCCCAAAAATAAAAAATGTTGATTAGCCCGTTTTGCCCCGGGGGGGCCATTTTGCCCCATGTTCCCCTATATTTATGTATATTTACATATAAATTTGTGTAGTTTAGTAACATTATTGCAGCTCTCATCGTTTTGTTCTCATGATCCATTAGTCCTACACAATTATTTATTCTTGTGTGTATAATTGCGATCGTAAGTTCATTTATGACTAGTTAAGAAATAATTGGGTTGCCATGGAATTTCTATGGTGGTCGTCTTTTCTCGACAAAATCATTTCTCCTCACGATAAAAAATTCAATATGGTTCGTTTTTATACAAAAGATGATTTTCAATGGGTCCATTTTGTATTCTACTTCGTAACTCTTTCAGCAATGCTTCGAGGCTTCGAAGTTAATCCAGGCTCCGACGTAACTGGGCAGGTCAGGGGTCTCTTATGCTGGAAAATTCATAAGTTATCAAGCAACTATGAAACTAACTCGATGCGCGCATATAACCTGTGAGTAGACCCCAGGGTAACCTACTAACATGGCGGTTACCATGGAAATAGAGAAATTTTACAACCTCGGATCTTCACGTTATATAACGTCCGAGATTTTCATACATATTTTGCAGTGGATCCTCCCCGTGTAGAACATGCGCTAAATTTCTTTGTCTTTCTCTTTTCGTCTTTCATGGTCCATTTTAATTCCTTGACTTAGTTAAAATCTTCCTTATCAAAAGACTGATATAAAAAAAAAAACGAAAAATCCTCAAGAAAATCGACTCAAAAGTTCAAAAAAAACATTGTAACAGTCAACGAAACCATTGACAAGTAAAAAGTTACTTTTAGTTCGAAACGACGTGACACTTATTTGCATGCTGAATATTTAGTAAATCGTAGACATTAAAATAATCATGTTTTTTTTTTTTTTTTTAATAAACATTTTATTTATAAAATACTCGTATTCATATTAACGCAAAGGCTCATTTTATGGATTTTGTTAAATGAACACTGCTCTGAGCGTGCCATTTTAAATTCAATTCTTCTGCTTAATCAAGCAAAAGTAGCTCTCGTCAACTAGGCCCTCTGATTATCGTACAGAGGATGGATAATCAGGCTCGTGATCAGAAAGAAACTTACTCGGGTGAATAATAGACCGAAGCAAATGTATTGGTCTCGGTTTAACGTTAAAATTATAAATATTAGAAATTGTTGATGCTGATGTGGAGAAAAGTTGCAATAAACCACGACAATTATAATTACAGGGTGAAATAATTATTCCAGGTAAATGAATTTAACACAAAATCTTTGAAGGGAAAAGTCAAAAAATACTCGTTGTCTCGTCAAATTTTGTAATTTTTCGATTGATTACATTTTTCCAATATTGCAAAATAAATTGTGATGAAAAATTGCCTGAAAATTGAAGTTCAAATTTATAACCAATTAACGCGAACAACAAGTTCAACATTTTTTCGATCGAATTTTTTTTTTTTTTTTTTTTTTTTTTTAATTTAATACAGGAAACGAGAGAAATTGAGTTCTGTGAGAAATGCTGTTTATTGGACTCTATAAAATGCTTGTAATGGATGCGTGCGATCCTCTTGACTACACGAGAGACCCCTTGACGTTGCGTGGGTGTCATACGAGAAAATACTGACTTGGCGCACCTTTTGCAACAGGAAACTGATAAATCTCAAGTTTCTCTATGCAGCTAACTCATCTCACATCATTCCAATCTTCGCAACAAAAAAAAAAACGAAAAAAAAAATTAATAAAATCCTTATATTCAGTATTTTTTTTTAGATCATATTCCAATAGATTGTAAAATTTGAGATTGACACCATAAAAAAAAACCTACTTCCAGATATTTATATACGGAATTCTTCGGTTGAATACAAAATAAAAACAAAGTTTTTTTAAAAATTAAACCTCAATTTTTCAAATGACCGTAACGAAAGAAGAAAAAAACATTTGAATGTTCTTTCATTTTGACGTGTCTGTCCTTAACGACGACTCGACGACAAGTTCCAAATGCTTTTCCCAGCAGGAGGTCGACGCTTATTAAGTACAAAAGGCTAATTAATGGAATTTTCTTGGGAGAGAAGTCAAATTACATGACGACGTAGAAAAAGAGACAGACAGTAAAAAAAAAAAAGTACGAGAGCAAGAGAGAGAGAGAGAGAGAGATATAAATATGGAGATAAAATGTAAGAACGAGTATTAAAGACGGTGTTAAACGTCACGATACTTGTAACGTACTTTGGCGAAATCGTAACCGCACAAAACGATAAAAACGACGTCAAGAATGACTTGAATGAGGATGAAGCCGAGGGTGACAAGGACGAGGACGAAAACGTAATTATCGTTACCTTTTAGCAATTATCACCGTGCAAAGCGACTGATTAGAATTTACAAAAAGCAGAGACCCTCTTCGTTGAAGAATTAAAAAAAAACCAAAAAAAAAAACCAAAAAAAAAGTGTTAAATATATACAGCAAAGATGAAAGTAAGGAAAGAAATAAGAACGAAGGGAAAGCACGAGTCTAGTGCCAATCAGTCGGATATCGGGACATCGTAACATTAAACGAACGAAACTGGGTATTCCGAGTTATCGAAACGAGGTTGAAAGAGGTCTCTCTGTGTAAGAGTGAATGAAGTTTGATATATATGTATATTGGTTGCTGGTGATTCTACTCTGTTATATTCCGTGAATGGGCACCATCTTCCTCTTTCCAACAACTTCGTTCTCTCTCTCCACCGTTTTTTTTCTCCTTCAGAACACATCTCTCTCTCTCTATCTCTTTTTTCCTCAATTTCCCTCAATCGTTCTTCCTCGCTCTCCCTCTCAGTACTTTTGCCACCAGTCTTCCCCTTTTCACCCCGGAATACTTTAAGGGGTTGGGAATAAGGCGACGAGGATTTCTCGAAGGACTCTTATCGCCTCGTGACCGAAGCCATCGGGAGCAAAATAGGACATTCCGATCTTATTCCCTGCTCCAAGGGCAAAAGACCGTAGAGTCTTTTACTTGTTCTCAATGCTATTTATGTACCTACGTTTCCTCCTGTTTCAACTTTAGACTCCATCCTTTATATTCTCTCTTTATTTTCTTATGTCTTTCACCAGAAAATCTAAAGACAGTAGTCTCGTTATTCTTTCTATTCGCTACGACAACTTAGTTGCTTTTTTATTTCCTTTTGTTTGGTTTCCATTCAATACCAAACACGATCTTTCGTCATTTTACTGTCTTTATACCTTTCTCCTCCTCTTCTTATTCTTTCTGTTTGCATTTCAGATCTATATCATACTTTCGTATATTTGACAAACTGTTTCGATCACCCTTCGTCCAACCTGCTGTATACAAATACACGAAAATATACATCACACCAATATGTAACTATTGATCCGTATGTTTATCATTCTCATTTAAACTATCGTTCATTTCGACAACAATTTACTCATCATCGATCATACATTTTTTATATTATGTATGCAGCAACAACGTATGATCATTAACATCATATTTCTGTGTGCCAAGCATACAGATTTTATGCATATTTATTCAGGTCGTGGATCGACCCTTTCTCTTTATTTCTCCTCCAACCTCTCATTCTCTCTATCGATTATGAGAAATCATATTGGTGTTCGATTTCACAAAGAATTCATACATATTATAATCGTTTATATGAATATGTGAGAAGGGTGTTTAGTGCCAAATTGAATTGACATTTAACAGGACGTTATCAATATTTGTGTCTTCCACTATCTCTAATATGTTCAGAATCATTGGAATATCAGATTGATACTAGAAATTTAAGATTGGGGAATATGGGGCAAAATGGACCCCTAGAGCAAAGCTGGCTAGCCAAATCTTTCGATTTTTGGGGCAAAGTGGACTCTCTCAAAAATGAAGGAAAGTCATATTTTTCTTCGAATTCGATTTTCCTTCATTTTTGAGTGAACCCACTTTGCTACAAAAATAAATAAAGATTGGCTAGTCCATTTTGCCCCATGTTCCCCCTACATTTCGAGATATTGCATCCTGCGTGAAAATTTCGAGGTTCGTATCTTTCGAAACGTTAGGAACTTTGCCAAAATTTGATTTGGACTCAAAATGACAATTATAGAGTGACGTTTTACTTAGGTGTCAGATAAATAGGAATAACACGAATGCTGAGGTAAATAAATAAATTAATAAAAATAATAAACTAGATATTTAGATATTTTTTTGTATATTTTTAATAAATAAAAAAAAAAAACAGTTTTCACGATTTTTAGGATTAATTCATGGGTTAGTATCTATACGTGTGTTTTAATTATAAATTTATATTCTCTGTCATGTTCCCGACTCGATCGTGTGTAGTAAATGTACGTCATACAACGAAACGAGACGGGTATTTCGATATTCCTGACTATCGAGTGCACCAGTTTCCATACTTATGAATCGACAATTATACGGTTAAATGGAAAATTATACATCACTCAAAGTTCATCGGAGGGAAAGGATTTTCCACACAGATTAACACTCGTTAAAATTTTCCGCAATAACAAGACATCAATTTACGCATGAAGTTGTATTTGAAACTTTAGTGAACACAGAACTGACGCTTAACAAAAAAATACAAATTTAAAAAAAAATAAAAAAAAATAAATAAATAACAAGAAAACAAAAATGATAACCGTCATCGCACTAAATAAACAATTTTTTCATCATTGCTCCACCCTCATTATTCGATAGTTCTGTCAACGCTCTTCGTGAGAATATGATGGAACAATTTTCTTTTTTTTTTTGGTCGGAGGGTAAATGTGCGTTTGGTGACAGCTGACATTTCCACATGTGTCGAGAACTGTCAGCTTCAGATTTCGACGCTGATACTCTCTGAGTTGCGTACTTTTCTTGATGGCTTCGAACCCCTTGTGGATCTATGAAAAAAAAAAAGAAGAAAACTCCCACTTACGATAGTAAGTGTTGCACGTATTTTTCAACTTATTGTTTCGCGCTAATAACTTGATTAAAAAATAACAAAAAGGCACGAGAAACTCGATTTTTTTTTTTTTTTCGAAATTTTTCATTCGATACAAATTTACGATCAACCAGACATTTAAACAAATGCAAAATAAATTAAAAAAAACACACAGTGTATTTTCTTCTGAAATTTTTTTGAAAAATTAATGCAACAACCAAACGTTTCAATTGCCTAAATTTTATGTCATTTTTACATAATTTTCAGTCCCTTCGAAGGACTCGTCCTTTTAAGTGAATAAATGAGGTTTCTATTGAAAGATTAGATTTTTTTTCTCAAATTAAAGCCCAAAATTTCCGACGGATTTATTATGTTCGAACGGTGTCCATAGTGAGGCTAATTAGTTCATCAATAGGACAAGAGTTGATTTGACGTTCACCAGAAACTAAAATGGGGTAAAATGGACCGATATAAAAAACCAAATATTTGTGACTCAGTTAAAAACAGTAACAGACTTTTCTTCTTATTTTCGTAACAGTTAAAAGATATATTTGTTATTGTTTATGAAACCCAGTCGTATTTAAAAAATAAATATATCAAAAAAATCGTATTTAAATAATTTATCGATGTTTATCGAATAAATTTGCAGATTTATTTTTCTACTTAATGTACAAAGTTACGTTGAATCAGAGAGTGTATAAAATACGAGTTTAACTGTATACACGACTCGTTACGACGCTTTCAACGACTTATGTGGCCAGGATCGTCTCCTGGTTGGTCGTATACACTGTCGCGAATTACAACGAGTCGATTTTACAGTACGATCGAAAGAGAGAGGGAGGAAAAAGAGTATAGCAATGAAAAATGTCGTATCTCTTGCCACGCATGGAGCATACACAGGATAGAGATTCACCAATGGTTTCGTGGTAAAATGGATTTGTTGAGAAAAGACGAGATTGTCGATCGCTTTTGGTACTGAGGGGATAAGGGAGCGAGGCTATACGTTAAGACAGATATATAGTGAGTTACGATATCAGATCGGTATCGTTTTCAGCACAGCAAACACGAAAATAATCCGGGAATGTCCGTCCAAAGGATATATAAATGTAATATACGAGGCAATTAATGTTCAACGAAAATTGTGTTTGCCTTCATGCACCAAATTCTCTATTCATCCTCTTCTTCCAACGCTATTATTCCAAGGCTTCTCCATCCTCTACTTTAGAATCGATTACGACTTTACCCAGTGGGTGGATTATATATGAGACATTCCACGTTATCCATATGAGTCACATTCTGGTTTGATGATTTAAAGGAATTTGCAAATTTCTTGTTTTTTTTTTTTTTTTTTTCATTTTTTTTCCTCACCAATCAACAGAGCGTAGATCATTTTTTTTCTGGATCAAACCATAACATATTAAAGAAATTAGGATTGAAAAAATCATTTAAAAATCGTAAAAGACGTGGAAACTTTTTTTTTTTAGTTGACAAATCATTTTTCTTTTGACATTTAGATTTTTATTCATTATTTTTTTCATCAGAGACAAGTGTAACGATTTCTTGGGTTTTTTTTTGGTCATTTGTTGAGGTGATGATTTTATCAATGAAGATTATTTGAGTTTTTCGTTACAATGAGTAAAACGTGATAGTTATTTTATTAGGTTCGAAAATTTGTATGAATCGTTGTAATAACATTGGAAGGAATGTAAATGATTGAAAAGTATATTCGCAGGAAGAAAATGAGAGTGAAGAAAATGGTTTTGGAGCAGACCGAAGATTGAAATTTACTAGAAAGGGGAGGTCCCAGTGGCCATTTCGTATAAAAAAGAAGGGCAGTGCAGTTTGAGAAGACGTTTGAACGTTGAACGAGCAACGAGGCAATATATGAAAGGGGGCTTTTTCCAATTGACTTCTTACCATTTCGTTGATTTTCGTATTCTTTATATATAGACATAGAAACGTAGAGATATAGAAGAAAAATAAAAGGTAGAGAAGAATGAAGACTGAAGGCCCAATAAAATTGAAATGGGGTGGAAATACAAAGGTAATGCGTGGCTCGCCCGATATATCTTGGATTTTTTTCCCTTCCCACGAATTGGGCGAGGGTCGTCGACCAAAGTATGTTTCTGGCTTTTTGCTCTCATAAAATGGCGATACCGTGTCGACGTCTTCCTTGCCGGAAAACGACCGGAAATCGAGCCTCTCTTCCATCGGTCTCAATATCTTTCCTTTCACGAAATATATATCAGTGACGTTGAAAACCCTTTGTTTTCGATGTATCGTTTCGTTTATACGTTTCTATCAATTCACTCATCAATTACCGTTGCCCAAAGGCTTTGACAGCTTCATTCGTCATAATATGGACCCCATATATTTTTATTCATTTCTGTAGATCCCCGGTGACGATAAACATATCCATGTACGTGATAATACATCGTCGTCCAAAAAACGTCAACAGATTTCTCACAGCTTAGTTACCCGATGAAATTCCAAGGCTAAATAATAAACGAGCTCAGCACTTCGAACCGAAAGTTTCAAGCATGTCAAGAAGATTACGGGCGACATGAAGGGGACCAAATCTCGTGATGACTCACTGGAACAAATGATCACGCTGTTGACGCGTACAGAATACACTACAACTTTTTTTTTCAACCTGTATATTTTTATTTTTCTAATTTATGAGTTTAAATACATGTTTCAAGATTATGAAGTCAAAAAATAAAATAAAATCTCATTAAAACTGAATAAAATTTGAGATCTTAAACTTTTGCTCTTTTCTAATTTTTTTATATTTATTTTTATTTTTTTACTAATCGGTCCAAATTTGCACGAAAGTTACATGAGTATTTTCACAATTTTCACAATGGAGCCAAAATTTTCGATTTTTGTTTACCACTTTAATTTATTTATTTAATTTATTTAATTTTAGTTGCGTTTTTATTTAATGAACGATTGTGGCGAGCCCTGTTAGTTCTCCTAAAAATTTCGGCAGCTCTCTGGGAAAGGAATTGATTAATTTTGATTTTCGTCGACGTATCCATTACAAAGGTTTATTTAGGAAATCCACGTATTGCTGTAGTTTAAAAATTGAAGAGGGTATTTCGAAAATGGTAATAATAAATAGGGGTCTGTTTTAGTGTTAGTGAGAAGTTGGCACATTTGGCTCAACGAGAGGTGCGGACAACTTCTTGTACGAGGTTAATAGGGTGGTACGTGCCGGTCCAGTGAAGTTTAATGTGTACAGGGAACGCACATTCCCCCAGATGTACACACACTTAAATATACGTGAAGGTATAGATCGATACATTTACAAACACATGTATTCGAACACATAAGACAAGGGAGTAAATAGGCCGAAGTAATTTTGTAATTTTGCGGACAGTGAATTCGTTAACGACGTATACACGTTGTACGCAGTACCTGGTTATACATAGAGAGTTAGCGACTCGGCTAGGGATGTAAGTGGGGTAAAATGGACCGAAGGGTTCGATGAAGCCGACCGGTGAATTGGGTGCGAGCGTTTACACCGTCGATCACCGAGCTCTCTCGTTCACATGCAAGCTTTTCATCTCATTTAATCACTCCCTCTCTCTCTCTCTCTTCTCTCTTTGTTTTCTGTCTTGTTTCTGTACCGTGAGAGAAAAGCGTGCGTTGAGCATGTTGCCGCGCGTACCCTCTGGTGTTCCGATTTCGAGTCAAACATTTAGGAGATCGGGAGTCCTGTGAATATGCGACAAGCGTTCACAATGACTGAATAATGCATAGGACGTAGGCGCATACATCGAAACCAATGGTGGATTAAAGCTACACAAGCCTCCACCCTACGTTGATAGATATAGCGAAGAGGTTAGGTTTCGTATATAAGCAAAAGCTTGTAGTTGTGGTAAACCAGACTTCGATACTGGCTAGTCCTCGATCTCCTACAATCCGCAGAACCAGTGAGTTAATGCGAGCTTTACAGCCAACGGTCTTACATGCAGCTCTCGAAACGACGTTCAATTCCAATGCTCAAGGATTATTGTAGTCTTATTTACAATAACAACCTTTTTTTTCCTCTTTTTAACATTTATCTCATAATCTACTACCGAGTTATGGCGTTTAAGCATTTGTAGATCTTTAGAAACAAAAAAAAACATCGAGACTAAAGGGACAACGATCTCTAAACGATCGAAACATGATGCAAATCAATTTTCTGTCCTGCTGACAGGACATTTTTTGACATATTTTATCATGACATCGACTCAGAGATGGAATTAGTAGTTTTTAAGAAATTAAGGTGTTCCATATTACCCCCAATATCCTACAAATGCTGATACACGGCCTCTATGTATTATTTATATTTAAATATATACATATACGCATGCATAAGCATATATAGTATTGTTTGTGACCGCGTTCCGTTATCGCAACGATCCGCAACCAACTCTCGTATAGGAACCAAGACCCCGCACTGGGCCACGACGCCCACGCTCTTCTCTCGATTCTCTCTTACGTTATGCTAATACCTCGTGAGACAGAACCGGAAAGGGAGACAACTAACTCATATACATGTTAGAGGAATATGGGGCAAAGTGGGCCCCTGGGGCAAAGCGGGCAATCCAAAAAAAAATATTTATGGGGCAAAATGGGCCTTCCTAAAAATGAAGGAAGATTAAATTCGAAGAAAAATTTGACCTCCGTTCATTTTTGGAAGAGTCCACTTTGCCCCAAACATAAAAATATTTACATTGCCTATTTTTGCCCAGGGGTCCATTTTGCCCCATGTTCCCCTATATATACATAATCCGAGTATAATACTGTCCATTTACCTGTATTATGTTTATATATATATTGGAAGGTTGTTATGTACACGATAGCAACTTTAGGCCGGATAAGATAGTGTGCCTATGCATGTCCGGAGAATGCTTTGCATCGTCCGCTGTAATTAACGCTTATCTATCGCAGTCACGATCGGTCTGAGACGAAGGAACCGAACGTGAAAGACAGACACCAAGAAAATCCACACCCACGTCTCGCAGCTTAAAACTCTTCGAATCCTGCTTGAAATATTTATGTTTTTATATTCCCAGATTTACAGTAACGTCGATTTCTGTAACAACGGACTCTGGGCCTGTTATTTTTTTTTTCAAATTTTTTTTTTACAGCCTCATAAATTGATCAAACGACGATGTAAGTTTGAAAAAAAAAGGTCATGGAGAATGTGGGTTTGGGTTTATTTATTAGATTCATTTCATAAATTGATTGTTATGGGGTATAATTTCTCTCAATGATATCGATAAACATATAATTCGAGAATTCATTTATTAAGTTACAACATATGGGCAGTGGCTGTAAAAAATAATTAGTATTGGATTTGTAGGAAAAAATGATTTTTAAATCATCCAACAAATGTCTCAATGAATAACATTTTTAAATACATTCAATTTTTAACTCAGTGACTTTAATAGTCGCCACATAATTGCTCAGCTTAATTAATTACCAAAACTTTCGACAAGTTTCAAATATCGATCTAGTCTCCGACATACGGTGTGGACCATAAAAAAATCAAATAAAAATTCATGTGCCTATAAAAAGCTATAAAATCTATCATTTTTTTTTTCGAATTTACGTTCTCACGATTTTATTATTGTCTTCTCTCAAAATCTGTTTATACAGAATCGTAACACACACACACACACGCAAGCAAACATTTTAGTGAACTTGTTCTGTGTAAAATGTTGTCTCTACGAGAAAAGAGTTTGAAGAGGTTTTGAAGGATGTGGGAGGGAAAAACAGTTTTTTTTTTTTTTTTTAATTTGAATTTTATTAATGACATTACAGAAGAAGAAAAAAAATAGAGTCAATGGTTTACAAGAGAGTCGTTATATTAATTCTCGCGCTCTTTTGACTCTTACTCTTTATTTCTTGGCACGAGAAAGTAATGAAAACAGTACACAAAATTATACATCACGATGAGTGTAGCGAGTATACTCTCGAAAGTTGTATAATGTAATAGAAAAATACTTGAGAAGCTACGACAAAACTCGAGCCAGAATTATCCGTTCGAGTGTACAACCGTTATCAAAACTAAAAGGAGGATACATAGAGAATGAAAAAAAAAAACACAAACACAAAAAAAGTCAATTTATGTTGGTTGAGTTGTTTCGTTCGTCGGTACTCGATATGCACGTAATGAGACTAACTTTTTTTCCTTTTTTTATCATATTTTCATTTATTTACGTATGTAGTAGGGGAACATGGGGCAAAATGGATTCCTGGGGCAAAGCGTGCAATCCAAAAAAAATTATTTTTGGGGCAAAGTGAGCTCTCCCAAAAATGAAGCAAAGTCTAATTTTTCTTCGAATTTGATCTTCCTTCATTTTTTGGAGAGCCCACTTTGCCTCAAGGATAACAAATTTTGGATTGCCCGCTTTACCCCAGGGGTCCATTTTGCCCCATATTCCCCTACATATGGTAAATATTAATATTATACATAACTGCAATGGTAGAATACACGGAACTAAAAAAATTACAATATGTATGAACGAAATAATGCCACATTACAAGTTTTCTGGGTGGAACAACGAATGCATTATATTTATCACTTTTATATGACAATTTTGTCTCCCTTGCCAAGTTTTTTTTGTTTTTTTTTGTGTACGCATAGTGCACCAAGTACCGGAGCTAAATTGCACTACGAGACCCGCATTTATATACATATATTCATTATTTTTATATACACAAGTTCAGTCTGTAACCGGTTAGTAGCAAAGGTTTCGCCTATTTCAGTTTCCTTTGTTCTCCGGTTAGCGAGAGAGTTTCTAAACTCGAGCAGGAGAGTTTCAACCCATTGGGTTTGAAATCAGAACTTTTGGATACAGGTACATGTTTATATATATATATATAAATATATAAATGTGTGTATATGTGATTGGATAAGATGCCCAACAACGCGTTTCAAAATTCTACAAAGAGACGAAAATGACAATATCGAGAAGGAGGAGGAGGAGGGAGGAAGAGGAGAACAGCGAGTGAAGGCGATCTAAAATTTTCGGAAATCGAAAACCCCACGGTTGCATCGCCCAAAACCGTTCAAAGCACTTCCGAATCTCATTTCCGAATTATCTGGACGAATCGAAATGGTTCAAAGAGACTTCGTCGCCCTTTCCACCCACCTTTTCTGTAACAGCAATGAAATCCTCGTTTCGCCAAATGTCCATGACGCTCGTAATAGTTTCGACAACTCCAAACTTTATTGCGTTATCAGACTTTGACTTAACATTCAAACTTTCGATACGTAAAAGGAAATACAAATGAATATTATTATCGTGAGAATTCGCTTAAGTTTTTTCTGCAGAATTCAGAGTCGATTTTATGATCGTAGATTGAAAAATTAAAAAAAAAAAAAGAAAAGTTTCATATTTTCAACGTATTTTATAAATTGAACTGTTTTCCTCTGTGACAATGACGAAAAAAAAAAAAAAAATGTACCATTCAATTTCGTGTTCATTTCAATGTTAAATAAAAACCCGAATTTCCCAATGTTTGTTTACATTGATTAATGATAGCAAAGGAAAGATAAAGTTCAAAGTCTCGTATGAAAAACAAAAAAAAAAAAAAATCTGATATACGATTCGTGGTCAAGCCAGGAAAAATTTCCACAAATATCTCGATATTTTCTCCTCTCCGTACAAATCGATCTCCAGCGTAATAATTTGGGGATAAAAGAATTCATATACCCTGAAATTTGTAAGCAGTAGGACATGCGTGTTATTGGTGTGTCCAAAAAAAAAAAAAAGAAAGAAAAAAAAATGAAGATCCATAAATATATCGTAACCATAGAGGATCGATGGGGGGGCGTAGCAATGCTGGACCCTTCAGTGATTCCATTTAATTTACATTTCCTTTTTTCTTTTCCACGTTTTCTTAGGAATAATGTAGGCTCCAGATCGATGTTTTGGAAGAGATAGAGTCACTAGCGAAGAGTAATATTATATTTGATAGTGGTTGATATAAAAAAAGTCGTATCTTTGCTGTCTTTGGTCGCATATACGAAGAGAAATAGACATAAAAATAATCGTATAATATTTCGATGTCGAATTCATCGTGTGGTCAAGCTCTCTCTCTCTCTCTCTCTCTCTTTCTCTCTCGTAATCGTATCAATCTCTTCCATTCTGTAGCTGTTTTCTCGAAACTCCGAGTATGTATTTTCAAGCATATAATCTCGTATATAGATATATATCAAGATTTACATAATATTTTGTATCTTTTGCAACGAGTCGATGGCCCATAACTGTTTGAAAACTCGGCGGCAATGGGATGAGATATTTCTGTAGTGACCGCAAGCTACTGCGCGTGATTCTATGGTTACATACACGCAGATAATATAACTGCGCTTATATATATTCATCTACAAGTCCATATACATGTATTTAGAGAGAGAGAGAGAGAGAGAGAGAGAGAGAGAGGACCACACCCTCCCAGAGGACGTTTTAGACGATGTCTGTGGGTTTCTCCTCCAGCCTTGGAACGTGCTAGTCAACCGCTGGACCAGCACAATCGCTATCCCTGTCTTTCCTCTCTTCATGTATCTCCATCTAGTTCGCTTCTTCTTGCTTGCTCTTTCGTTGGTTCTCACTTGTTTTCTCATTGCCTCTCATCCTCATCAGAGATCGTGGTTGGAGTTTCCTACTATGTAATAGCGGGATTCTCGGTGCTGTGCCTTTGCGGCACTGAGACCAACGAAGATATTACAAGCGAGAGCAAGAGAAAGAGACGAAGAGAGAGAGAGATATATCACCACAGAGTCCTAGGTGGCTCGGAGTCGAAGAGCAAGATGGTAGAACGTGACGCGACTCAACGGCCACCACCGCCGCCACAGCATCCCAGTCATGAGGGAGAGACGTTAGTGGTACGAGCGTGACAGGATGACAGCCAGGGTGATTCATCACCAATGGTCAGCCGGTCCTCTCTCTCTCTCTCTCTCTCTCTCTCTCTCTCTTCTCTTTCTCTCTTCGTTGCTCTCCGATGACTATCCAGCAAACCAAGGCTGCAGATCATTGCATCTCGTATGTATATACACAAACGCAGACCCACTTCTGTCACATAATATACACATAGACATACATATCGCACACATGTGCGCTACACCCAGAAAAAAGATTTATTAAAAAGTAATAAAATAGTATATTTAGAATAAATTTCTTTGAATTAAATACATTGTTATTGAATCCCAAGAAATATTTATTTTCTTCAAATAACGAGGTTTATTAATTATAAACATACAATTTTATTTGATTCGTTTTCTAGTTATATACCTCCGAATAAATGAAACTTTATTTGCCGTAAAGAAAACAGTTTATTTTCGTCGGTTTTAAATAAATGGTTCATTAGAAAGTAATAAAAAAGTATATTTATACGATATTTCTTTGAATAAAAAGAGCTGTATTTGAATCAAATAAATAATGCTATTTGAGTGCGTTTATTCAAGAAACCATGTTAAAGCCTCTCGCTCCGACCGCTACGTGGCGCAGGACATCGAGATGTTTCTCGCATACGAATTGTGGCCTTGGTTTGCATAAATTGCAGTGAACAAATTTGTTATTACGACAGATAACTGACTTCATCTAAGAATGAGCAGTAGATCGTGATTTTTTATACCCGACAAACGGTTGGCAGACTTATTCAAATATTATTGAATAATAACATTAAGAATTTTGTTATCCATTTAACTTCATAAATAATAATGAATAATGTTTATGATAAAATAAAAAAAAATCAAGTCAAAGAAATTCATTCCTTAAAGTTAAAAAAATAATTTTATTCATTTGTTTCAATTGAATAAATTATTTACTTGCAGTAAATAAATTATTTACTTGGCCTAAATAAAGATTTTCTTAAAAGTCAATAAAATATTTATTACGTTCAAATAAGATTACATTTATTTTGTTAAATAAATAAATTTATTCGAAACAAATAAATGTCTATTAGGTTGGTATGTAAATAAACAAATTTCCTTCAGTTAAATAAATTTTATTGATTTTTAATAAATTTTTTTTCTGGGTGTACCCACGGCGGAACGGCCACGATCATGGTCACGATATGCGCGAGTGAGGAAGTGAGAGACGAAACGTGAGAATCAGAGTATATAGAATTGAGGCATGAACAAAACAGTGAGAGGTAATGAAAAAAACGAAGGAAACAAATAATAAAAAACAACAGAGAAACAAGAAAAAATCTTCAGATGGATGAATTTAAGCGAGAGAAAAGATAGAGAAGAAAAAAAAAGCGAGATAAATAAATGTAAGAGGGCGAAAACGGAGTGTTGCGTGTTTGCGATCGTCCTCAGAAACTGAAAGAAATGAATCAACGACAACGGGTGTTAGATGTCCGACCGCCAGCTGTAAATATATGGATATATTCCGATTGCCTTATATTTTATATATATTTCACGATAAATATATACTTTTCGCAATGTTTAGGGTCTGCTGTGTTTGCAACCAAAGAGAGAGAGAGAGAGAGAAATAGCTGGTAAATTTCGACGTGAGAAATAATACAAGATCTCTGAAAAGGATGCTGCGATTTTATTTTTAAAAAAATCTATATACATATACACGCATATGTAGAAGTATAGACGTAATATGAATCCGCGAAAATTGGCTAAAGAATCCTCGCTCCTTGCTGCCGCACAGCCTCGTCTCCATAAAAAGAACGTTTCGTGCCAGAGCCCTTGGGATAAAATCGCAACGGTAACGCTCCATCTCCGAATTTTCGTCTTCGTACTTTCGAGGATCAATTCAAACGAGGTTTTTCCGACGCTCGCGATTCTTTCTTCCACCTTTTCACCGTAAACCTGTATTCGCGCTCTTTACTCTACACTCTTTTCCTCTATACTTTATCTCTTTTCAATCTCGTACATTCTTCTTCTCTTACTAGGGGAACATGGGGCAAAATGGATCCCTGGGGCAAAGCAGGCAATCGAAAGAAAATTATTTTTGGGGCAAAGTCAGCTCTCCCAAAAATGAAGGGAAGTTAAATTTTTCTTCAAATTTGATCTTCCTTCATTTTTGGGAGAGGCCACTTTGCCCCGAAAATAAAAATGTTTGAATTGCCCGCTTTGCCCCAGGGGTTCATTTTGCCCCATGTTCCCCTATACATTTTTACTTCTCTCTCTCTCTCTCTCTCTCTCTTGCTTTTATTCACGTTCTCTTCAAGCCACATCTCCCGTTTCTCCAAGTGCACCGCAGAACTTCCTTCTACCAAAAGTACCCAACGAATGAGAAAAGAGCCTAGAGAGTGAGAAAGATGGGCACACCAAGTGTTTGCTACATGCTTAAAAACACACATATACATACGCGACGGTCTCGTTCTGCGCATACATCTTCTTTCTACTCTTTCATGTTCGGCACAAACCATGCCAAGCATTTCCTGGAAGCTTCGACGTCTGCCAGCGCCCCCTTACGACCGCGTCTACGAAATACTCTAGTACACACTTTACGCTTCACTCTCTGTACTCGGAGACTTGCTCCTCTTTCTTTATCGCTTTTCATACTTGTCGTGGTTCTATCTGAAATACCTGGAACCTCCGTTTCACTGTCTCTAAACATTTCTATTTTGTATACTGTGTATTTTGCATACGATATACCAATTACTATTTAAACTCGAGCTCTGAAGTGAACATCAATAAAGGAGAAGAGATCAACGATCTTCTCCCAAATAATTTCGTCTACTAATTAGCCTCAAAGTTAGTTTTTCTATCATCTTTTCTCTCTTCCCATGCCAAATGAGAGGATTACCATTTTTTAAAATTGTTTACGTGTTTGTTCTAAACAAATAGCCCTCTGTTTCGAAATTAATTGTATGCCGCGATTCGCATTCATATTTTGCTCGAATTTACGTGCGATTTTATAACTTGAAAACGACTCAGTTCAACGCATGTAATTCATTTCCAATGCTCTTCATTTCGCTGATTCATCATCATTTAAATTCATCGAAAACTTCAGGTTTTATCGACAATAATTTATAAAAATTTCAGATAATATTCATTTGTTTATTGTTCTGAGTTCCAGGTGGTTAGCATCACCAGAAACTAGGAAAAAATGACTTCTACTTGGCGATTGATACGCGAGCCAGTCCATGGCTAAACGGTCACCCAACCAAGTGTTTACCTCGTCCGAAGCTACTCAACTTTCTCCATTACCGGAGACACCCACTGACCAGAAGCCCATCGCTGTCAGAAGGATTTTTTCACAATAATCTAACCAACCAAGACCACATGAACATCAGAAAGATGTCTGCAGCAAATATTCCTGATGCGCTTCAGACAAAAGTCATCAGAAAAATGGTTTAAAGGCTTCTTCCTGATGATTTCCTCTTTTTTATGCTATCTGGCAAGTAACACTGGTTCCCGTAATTAAAAACCTTGCAACCTTATGTGCCCGTTTGCAGGTTCGTTTGGAAAATGTTTTCCCTGGAAGACGAATTCTGCTAGAGATCTTCCATCAAGCAAACGGACGTAAAATAAACATTTAAGTGCATAAGGTGATAGGATTTATGTCATTTGTTCACGGCTGCTTGAGATGCAGTTCTAGAAGTTTTCCTGATCTGCCACATCAGTACAAAATAATTTCATCCGAATTAGCTCTTCTCATGGACTCATGATGGCTGTGCAACAGTTTCCTTTCTCAAGAAGATGAAAAGAGATACGCGAGTATTATTCGCCACGATATTATAAACAAACGTAAATATGTATGCATCACGTTGGTCTTTTGGTTCATACATTTATATGGATACTTATATGCTCGGCATGTATTTTCATTGAGACGAATGCTAGATGAATAATTTTCTGCGTTATGGAAGCGAGCTTCGCGTCATTTTCCGTTGCTACTTTGCATCTCTGTGTTTTTATCAGCATCAAAGCATCACCTGGAAAAAAAATATATATCCATAGAATCTGTCGCATGAATACAGGAATTCATTCATCTTGAGCAGTAAGAATATTTCATACATATCTGCATTACTCATTCATTCATAAACTGAGTGTTTATAAAGTTATTTAAAATCTTTTCACTTTTTGAGGCCTTCTGTGATGAGGAAATTTTTTTTCAGGAAACGATTTTTGGCAAATGATACTTTGAAAACTGATTTTTTTCAGTTTTTGTAGGAATTTGGATTTCCGGAAGACATCGTTTTTTTTTTTTTTTTTTTTTTTTTTTTTTTTTTTTTTTTTTAGAGCAGTAAAAATATATATGAATGAACAAACTTTAGAAAATACAGTCTTTGTAAGTTTTTCCTTTGTTCCTGTACCACGAATGGATCCAAAAGTCAGTTGGATTCTTTTTTATATGTAAATATATTTCTTTTACAAAATTTTCACGAAAAGTTGGATTTCCCTTGCCGAATTCGAATTTTCAGATAAAATGTGGTGAAGAATAGTTTACGCAAGACTGAAGGAAAAAGGCGATTTGAATTCGCGTTCGTTTGCTACCTGGATCGAAGGAGAAGCTGGCACGTGACATACTTTTTCTTGTTTTTTTGACGATTTCTTGATAAACAATGTTCAGACTTTTTACAAAAATGAAAATTGAAAAAAAAATTGAAAAATAACTATAAAAGAATAAAAATTGATAATAATCGAATGATGGGAAATTTGTGTTTTTATTTTTGACTAAAATGTGAAATGTGTTAATGTAAAATGCATACGATCTCTGGATAGTGTGACTATTGATTTATTTACGTTTTTTTTTATTTTTTATTTCAACCCTCGATACATTCGGCCTATTTGTTTGTGCATTAATTTAGCTCGTAGCTTACACCAAATGGAAATACGTATTTATTCGGGTTTTGTTCGAAAATAATGACTCCTGGACTCTGATGTACACTGCAGTAATACGTTCTATGAATAGGCTGTAAATATAGGAAGTGAATACAAGAGGATGCGTCAATATAGAGTGTTCCTAAAATTGTTCGAAAGGTAAGTAGAGCTATGGCCTCATTTTTCTCTTCTTTGTATCTTTTATGATCGAACCATTAATGGGAATGGAAATTCGGGTGCGTTTCAGCTCCTACAGGAATCGACTATTTTCAATTTATTTATTTATTTATTTATTCATTGATTTATTGACTAATTAATTAATTAATTCCCTAATTAATGAATTATTTTATTTATTTATTACTGACAGTCATGGCAGTGCGATCGATTGAGTTTCGGGCGAGGTCACTACCTGGTTGGGTGACCGTTTGGTCATTCTTTGGCTCTCGTTTCAATTGCTGACCCCAAAGGCAAGTTTTTTTCGAGTTTCTGATTATGCAAATCAACTAAAATTCAGTAAAAATTATAGCTGCTCGTAAGGACCAGGGTTTTCACAGTTTCCTTTGGCTCTCGTGCAATTTTGATACAGTAGAGCATCAGGAAGGACATCCTGGTCCTGGTGAATATGGTCCACACTCAAGGAGCTCTCACAATAATGATAATAAAAAATATAATAATCATTTCGTCTCAAGTACAGTGGATCGGAGAGATTTTCGAAATTTTGAGTTCAAGTTTTGAACGAACTTGTATACGATGCAGAATAGTTTGTGTATGGGAAAAGTGAACGAGATGCAAGGCCTCGGATGATCATCCTGTGTGGCAATGGTCGAGTTACTGTAGAGTGTGAGAGAAATAGAGAGAAATAGAGAGAGAGAGAGAGAGAGAAAGAGAGAGAGAGAGAGAGAGAGAGAGAGAGAGAGAGAGAGAGAGAGAGAGAGAGAGAGAGAGAGAGAGAGAGAGAGAGAGAGAGAGAGAGAGAGAGAGAGAGAGAGAGAGAGACAGAGAGACAGAGAGAGAGAATAGAGAGAGAGAGAGAGAGAGAGAGAGAGAGAGAGAGAGAGAGAGAGAGAGAGAGAGAATATGCATTGGAGAATGGACCAGCTGCGTAAGGTTCCACGAGAGCAATTATACTTTCGGCTTTTGTTGAATATATATTTTCGGTATAACTGGGTGAAAGCTTCTATTTTTGCCCCACCGACTGTACAGTTTCCAATACACCGTATAATCAGAGGCGCTGTTTTTGACCCGATTTCCCACTCTTCCGTGAAATAGTTTTTGTTAGAGTTGACAATTAAAACCACACGAACGCCTCGAAATGAAAGACAAAAAAGATTAACTCAATGCACGCTTTGCTAGTTGATCCTCTCATGCTAGCTATTTCAAAAAACAAGAAAAAAAAAATGAAAAAAAAATGAGGATTTTGCGTAAACATGTTATCTCTTATTGGAGCTCTAGCCATGATTTTTTTATTCAATTTTATCGTGCACTAAACTTGAAAAAATAAATTAAAACGTTGTATCTCTATAGCCAGAGATATTTCCTTTTTTTTTTTTTTTTTATTCGTAGGTTATGTTTTTGGTAAACTACGAGAGCGATAGCAACGTTTAATCAATAAATGAATAATTTATCGTTAAATTGAGTTTCAAATTTGAAAAAATACTAAAAATTTTATAAAACTCACAGTTTTTGTAATCTATAAAAATATATTACCTCAGCAAACGACTCTTATCATCAAAATCTTCATGACCTCAAGTTACAGCATCAACCTAAATTCTATACGGAAGATGCATCTCGTACACAGAGATTTGAAACCCCTGATTCTGACCAAAGTGCGGTACGGGGGGAGTTGTGGGTGGATATTCTATGTACAAGCGATTAAGCTTGGTATTCAACTAAAGTAGATAAACTCTAGTAGGTATATTCCGGTAAAGTAGATCCGTATATCGTGCCGAAGTAATCTTTGGGGTGACCCTATCGCGGTTTAGGGATACTGTTCTAAAATTTGACCTCGTACTATTTCCTCTTTGTTATAACGAATTATTTTACATCTCTCTTTATCTCTGTTTAATTAACAAAAGGATTTCACTTTTGTGTATTTTCGTATTTTAAGCTGCTCAACCTTTTATTCATTGTGAATTGAAATTTGGCAGATTTAGGCTATGAATATAAAAAAAAAAATAATGATAATAATAAAGAAATAAATAAAAAAACCATGAATGTAAATTCCCTGTAAACGAATATGGAATATTCAATTTCCGATCTAATCAATGGAACCGATAGCCTGATCGAAAATTCGAGTTATTGTTTATAGAAGCAGTTCATCCTGATAAAGATTCGCCAAATTCAATGGAGTATTGATACGGCCATAAGTATTTGTGTATGTTTATACAACAAGCAGATTAATAGGATTATTGTTGCGTTTGTGAAGTATGGACACCGCATCGCTATATATTTTCGTTCCATGTTTTTCATATAGAAAAGCAGTTTTGTCTACATGATATTTATATACAACAAATATTTGCAAACTGGTGAAATTCGTTTTATTTATTTATTTATTTATTTATTTATTTATTTATTTATTTATTTATTTATTTATTTATTTATTTATTTATTCATTTGTTCGTTGACAGGCATTCCTATTTACATTACGAAACGAGATAACAAAAATGAAAATAAAAAACAGAAATTGAAATAACAAAAATAAAAATGCAAATTAAAATAACAAAAATAAAAATGCAAATTAAAATAACAAAACATAATAATAAAATAATAAAAGTTTTCGTACCCGATTACATTTGTCTTTGAATCTTCGATAGTTTATTGATTATAGAATCTGCCACTTGTTATCCATCCCTCGATTTAGCGTTATTCCTAAAAAAAAAAAAAAAAAAAAAAAAAAAAACTGTTTAAGAATTGAAACCACAAAAAAAAGTTTCTTTATGGTCGAAAATCGTTGCATGAGTTTGATTCTCACTTCAGCCCCAAACTTTCATGAGATAATCAGATGTGATTTGGAATATTAATAAAATTCATTTATTTTCTCAATCGTTTTATCGATTTAAAAAAAAAAAATTATTTTACAGATCGTTTAAATTTTAATAACGTCGAAAGTTGAAGAAAAAAAATATAAAAAAAATTTCTGCAGACACGATTTTTTTGACGATTGATAAAATCGTGAACAATTCCAATTTTGTTTCTTTTTTTTTTTCTTTTTTACCAAAATCAGCTCTATGAATAAACATATAAATATTATGAATAAAAATTGTTGATGTTTGGGTGATTCATGAAAGAAATAAATTTTGTATACGCGATGAGGAACGTGTAGAGAATGGATAAGTGAAGAAAACGAGATGCCAATAGCGCACAATTGGTTGTGTCCGTTGTTGAAGTGAGGCTGAAACGCGAGGTCGAAGGGGCATAAAAAAAAAGAACAAAAAAGAAAAAAAAAAGCAATAAAATAAAATAAAGGAGAAGAAAAATCGAAGTAAAAGATTCACGTGCCTCTTGGCGTCGGAGCCAACTCGTCAATGACGGAGGCGGCTACCTTTAGAAACAGGTCAAAGGAAAAGACAAAATAAAAAACAAAAAAAAAAAAGAAAGAAAAGAGAAATAAGAGTAAAGGGTTTGAGAGATAGAGCGCATATGCAAAGGGATGTTCTCGCGCGCTTGCTGCGGTGAAGTATAGAGCAAAGGTATTGAAGAAGAGATCGGATGGTAGAGTATAGAGAACGGCGTCGTATGCGGGGGTGTGGGAAACGGGAAATTCTGGTGTAGGCACAGGATGCAATATCGGAGCAATATTGCTTGAATATATAAGCAGTCCGATGCAACGACGCCCCAAAACCGCGTCAGAGATACCGCAAACTGTTTCTATAACTCACCAAGTATAGAAGGGATGGGAAAGAAGATAGCGAAGCAACGGGCTCCACACATTGAAGCAACATTGCTCGCACGTTATTCTTAAGGTTGTAGTATAGGAGGTTGGAAACGTTGAGGACACAGTCGCTAGAAAGAGAGAAAGAAAGAGAGAAAGAGAGAGAAAGAGAAGAAGAAGACAGACGAAAAGAGAAAGAGAGTTTTGGAACATTCTTCCATTCAATACTAAAAGCTGAACCACACACAACACGTTGTGCATCCAACGTACTACCTTCCATACACGATTGCATACTCTTCTCCTATTGCTTATTCTCTCTATATTCTCTTTTTCTTTCTCAATCGTTTTTCTCCTGCTGGTCCTATCGGCCTGTTCTACTTATAGATATATTTTTCATTCCGTCTCTCTCTTTTTCTCGATTTTCATCTCTTCTTTTCTGTCTTACTCTTTCTCTCCTTTTTATCTGTCTTCTAACTTTCTCTCTTTCTTTCTTTCTCTCTCTCTCTCTATCGTTCCGCAATGTAGAATTGTGCGGTATACAAGCGTGCAGCATTCAGTTGAGAAAAGCCACGCTGCTTCGCTTGCCATTCTCATCGATTGCATAATATCGTCGTCTTTCCAACAGTAAATAGGATGTCGAGCCAACGCCCCAACACCAAGTGCCAAATACGAATTTATCTGTCCGCTCGCTCACCCCTTCGCGCCATTCGCCGATACGGACTTATAAATTTTCTGGAAAACCGTGCGTTTTGTGCCTTCATAAAAATTCACTCGATCCAATGCATCGCCGTTTTGTAATTTTGCGGCAATTCAGACGAATCATCAACCAAAAGATAAATCAATCTTTTGTCTTTTACTTTTTCTTATCATAATCTTGTTCCACGACAGATTTCATTACTTAATTCGCTCGCACGAGTCAGCTGATTGGAATTTTCATGTTTAATGTCAATTCTGGTAGTTAAATTTGCTCTTTGTCAATACGAGCAAACGGAATAATGAGATTGACTGATTAGCGACGGAAACTCTCATCACTAAGGCCCTGGAAGTTTCGCTCTGTTCTATTTTTTTAATCCAATTTGTCACAATTTCAAACAATTGGAAATGTAAAGTTTTTTTTTTTTCATTTCTACGGAGAAGAATTGGTTAAAGGTTAAAAAATATGCACTCGACGACGAATAAAGAAAGCAGAGAGAAAGAGATTGAAAGGTAAAGAGAAATGGAAGCTGACGAAATTTGACGATTATCGTTGTCTTTTTAATTTTTTTTCTTTCGTTTTCTTTTTATCTTTCGAAAATCCAAATGCTGACGAGACGAAAATGTTCTAACCCTATATCTACGAGTCCCATCAGCCGTTGGCAGGATTGAAGGAGAAAAAATTGTGTTTCTTACCGTGTAGGATGAGTCGAAAGTTTGAATGCGGGCTCTACATACAAACGCTTGTAAATATATATATATATATATATGTTGATGATGTGTATTAACATCACAGTACGCGGCAGAGAACTCTACAGCTTCGAAGCATTTTTTTCCCTCTCTTTTCCCACATAGAAGTGAGCCAGTCACGTAGGGGGAAAAAAGAACGTTGCTTTGAAGGAGGATGACGAATTAGGGCCTCGTTACGCATTAAATCGAGCGTTCGTAGCCCTATGCTCTGATGGTTGCGGATGTTAGGACGTTTCTGTTGACGTCAAAGAAAAAGAAAAAACGTTAAGAGAGAAAGAGAAATGAAAGGAACGAAAAAAACACATTTTCAGTGTCAGCCAATGAACTTTTTTCTTTCGTCAACTCAACTCTACGTCCCGAAACCCTAATTCGATTAATAACTGATTGGAACATTTGACTTTTTATGCTTTTCGTTCAACTCCGAATGATGAAAGTCATAATGTGGAAAATAGATCGCGTTTATGAAAGATGACGAAATAAAGTCTCTGATGGAAAAAAATAAAAGTATAAAAACGATACTTTCACTGGCTAATCCAAGAAGTGAGAGCATTTCTCGATAACGAATCTAACAAATGTAGACAGGTGGATATACTTATGTGAACATATGACATATATATACATATATATTGCTAATATATAAAGCAAAAGGCAGGAAGAAGAGTGATCCAAGGGAAAGCTCGAACGTCCCTATAGAAAACTTCGCTTTTCTCTGGTCGCGAGCACCAAACTTTTCAAGACTTCACCCCAGTCCTACAAGCAGGAAATTCCTTGTCCAAAGTTTTTCCGAGCTTAATAAAAAAGGAAGAAAAAAGCATGGTTAGTACACACCGAGGATCAGGAGACTTTTTTTGCTGCTTCTGTGGCTCCCTCTTCGATTAGAAGCAACGGCAACTTGATTGGATCGCCCACAGTTCCTCCATGTTTGGAGTTTTTATGATGATTGGACGATCAACCTACTTTTCAGACGATGAGACATATTCGTTATTTCATCAATCCATCCTGATCAATTTAATGACGCGCCAACAAAATTTTACGAAAAAAAAAAACGAATTTTTCTTTAGAATCTTCGGATTAAAGATTCAATGCTGAAATAAATTATTTGTTTAAACAATTTATTACAGTTTATAGCTTTTCTTCGTTAAACAACACACCAAAAAAATACTTTTGACGATACTCTCGATTGAATTCAATTTCAGACTCAGGACTCTGAGCCACTCAACTTTAACCAATACCACACCCACACACGTGCTTCTGTAACACCAAAACAAACCTTATTCACTTAAACAACCCCCGGAAACAGAATTTAATGGCGTTTCTGTCTTTACCCGTAAACACATCTGTCTCTCATTTACTCACTCACACTTAACAGTTACATAAATACTCCCAGACTCGATGGAAGTCATGAAAATCAACACCACTGTCGTATCTTACGAGCTATAACTTACACTGCACAGCTTAACAACCCCTTCTCACTTCACAAACCGAGTAATCTTTGAACTTGCATAAATATTCAGTATTTGACAACCTCCACCTCATCCGTTACACCCTTTGCCACCATTGTCCTTCTAATAGCTGAGTAAACTAGTTCTTAAACTAATTCCATCAAACTTCATCCTTACGTACGTCGTACTTTACTAAATACTAACACCTATTTCTCATCAAGTATATTTAATAAAATTAAATGGATTTGTTTATTATCAAATATTGTTTTTAATTACTTTATATTCATTAAAACTCGTAATGTGTCGCATAATATTTACTTTTTTATTTAATTTAGTATTTTGTTTTTAATTTTAGTGTCTTTCACGAGATTCTTAGCGTCACTGATTACATAGAATTGCAAGTATTGAGAGTTTCTGTGAAAAAAATGACAGTTTGTGAAGAAATAAACTAATTTCATCATCAAAGTTCATATTTACGTTGGTCGTACTTCACTAAATACTAACATCCATTTCTCATCAAGTATTTCATAAAATTAAATGGATTTTCTTCTCTTCAAAGTTTCTTTTTATTTACTTTATATTAATTAAAATTTGTAATACTGTGCGACATTAAATTTGCTTTTAAATTTTAGTGATTTTCACAAGATTTTTGTGGTCACTGATTACATCGAATCGAAATAATTGATTGTGTCTGTGAAGAAATTGCCATTTCGATGTTCAAATAATAGTTCAGTAGAAAATAAATTGTTTCATGAAAAGATTAAAAAATTCTACAATTTATTTACACATCGTTTTTGTGCGATTAACAAACAATGACTGCTAGTAATTTTTTTTTTTAATGTTTTTATGAAAAACCCGATATTATTTATCGAAGTCGTGAATTAAATGATAAAAAAACTGGAAAAAAGTGAGAGGTACAACGACAAAAGTGTCACGAAGGCTCAACTCGTTAAAATTGATAAGTTATTAATACGATTTTTAATCACATTTTTTCAACATGTCATTATTGAAAATGTGACTTATACATTAAAAATTTTCAGCCATGGATTTACCATTGAATGAATAAATATTCAACGATCTACTTGCCCGGAGAGAGCCGTCAATATTTTCTCAGGCATGGTCGTTGACATATTCGACGTTGGATATTGAAAAACTATTACAGTTGAGTCTCGAAGGGTCCTTCGTTCGTGTTTACTTATAACGAGGATTAAAATTCGTTTAAGCCCAGCTGTTGCAATCATTCCTCCCCCTCCCTTTCCTTTTTTCACTCGTTCTGCGTCAACGAGTCTCCAGGATGTACGTATATAACACGTAACGTTACGTTTGCAACGCGTGGTGCTTAAATCACACGTCAAACCGAGGTTCACATACAGCATTGACTCCACCCTTGAGAGTTCCGTCGCTGCTGTTGAATCTCCTCTACCAAGAGATCGTCATCAACCCCCATACTCGTTACGGTATATCGTTTTACAGCCGTGTACGAAACACCGCGTCAATCACAGCAGACGAAGCTTTTTTTTTCTTCAACGAATTAAATAAGAACTTTTAGTTATAAAAAAAAATCGAAAATTCAATAAATAATTGATCGTTAACGAGTTTCACGCGCAATAATTATAATATTATACACAAAGTAACGTCAAAACCGTCAGATACAATTTTTATTTCAAGATAATCGAAGTCACGTGTTCATTGAAATCCACAAATTTTCAAATTTATTTTATCCTCACAAATGGCAGCTTTATTTTCAAGTTTTTACTGCCAATCCATCGGAATTACTTGCTTCCTTCGAATTATACAGTAATAGCGTATTAAATTGTTTATTATTTTGCGAAAATGAACGATAGAGTTTCGAGCCTTAACGGGGTTCACGTGCCATAATTATAATAATATACAAAGTAACGTCAAAATCATCAGATACCATTTTTTGCAAGAATAATTTTTTGAAATTTTGCATGAATCTTCTTGAGCATCGTATCATAATGTGTTAAAAATTTGAGAAGATTTCACCGTCTAGTAATCGAGATATTCGGTGTTTAAAATCGAAACTTTAACACGAGGTCTTGTGGGAAGTTACGAAAAAAGACGATTTTTCACAACAAATAACTCGATTTCTTGACCGTTAAACTTTCTCAAATTTAACCCACAGTTGAGTATTATTGTTAAGAAGGTTCGTACGAATTTTAAACAATTAAACTTGGAACTCGTCTGACGCATGCCTCACACGTGACCCTCTTTAATTGACTTCATTATTTTTAATTTCAATAAATTTCCAAAAAGCACTCCAACATTCAAAGAAACAACAATTTTGTTACAACAAATTTCGATATGATTTTAAATAATCACAGACAACTGTTCCATCAGCTACTGAAAGTTTTTGAATAAATATATTTTTACATTAATCAATGCGTTCTTTATTCATATATTTTTTGAAACCTTATATATGATTCATTAAATTATTCAAGGTAGAACCTTCACAGATTAAAATTTTCATCTAAAAAGGTACGTCAGCGTTAGTAACCTATCCGCGAGAGCACTTCCGCGATTATATTCGCGGGAAACTTGAGAAACCTCAATTTCTCTCTTTATCTTCTTAAATATATATATATATAGATATATATATATATATATTTAAGAAGATAAAGATATGGCTTTTGCTCATTAGTGTGTAAGTTTCTCGACAGCGTCTCGCTGTTCCGAACTACTTTTATTATTACATAATATTATCAGCTTTCTTCTTCCCGACATGGCTTTGACCCATCTGCATGAGAATTTCTCGAACAATATTTTATCGAGAGGAAATCTATCGATTTTTCGTTCATAATATAACAATAAATTTAATTAAGTATTTTGTGATACCAGAGATTACGTAAATAACACTTATTTCAAGAGAATATTTTCATATATATTTTCACGAGAAATATTGGAAGATAAATTTCCCAACAAAGTTTATTCGTATATTGATCAATTATTTAGTTGACCATAAAATCATGAATATAAATTGTTAAATGTGAGATCAATTTTGTGTTGAAGTACATCTTTTCGTTGATAAGAATAAAGTTTCGAGGTTCTCTGGCTTCTCAATTTCAATTAGAATTTTAAATCAATTAAAATCAGAGTAAAGACTCAGTGCTATTTAAGTTTTTCATTATTTAACTGCGCAAACAATTTCTCTCATATCCTAATGAATATTTCATCAGATTAACCACGATCGATTAGGTACAAATATTAAAAAAAAAAAAAAAAAAATCACAAATTACTTTATATTCTACGATTCGTTCAAAATGCTGCTTATCTGCCTGTCAATATTTATTAAAAAATAAATATATTCGAATTTTCAAAAAAAAAAAAAAAAAATCATTTTTTCACGAATCTTGCGGACAGAGAATTAAAATTCAATGAAATATCGTCACAGCGTTAGAAACGAGCACAAAAAACATAAATTTCCAAAAAAATCTACAAAATTTCCATTTGTTTTTTTTTTTTTCATGAAATTTTACATTTTTTACTCCAAAGATCAGGCAAAATGTACATTTATTAATTTATTCTGAATTTTTGTGGCTGTGACGATAATTTTCTGATTTTAATGCTCTCCGTGGTGTAGTCCAAGATGTTAAAAATGAAAATACAGAGGAAATTTATCATCAGAATCATCAAATGACTTTAACAAGCAGAAACGCTTGAAGTAGGAGAAGTGAAACGCTCAACGATGAGCGTTTGTGGCTGTCAAATACGTCTGTATTTAGAGATAGATGAGACGAGACTATATTTTGTTGTTGGTCGGATGATCAAACGAATTGCTATGTATCTGTACGGCGCTGTGCATTTCGCTGCGGTTTGAGTTAGTGATGCCTCTATACTTTGCAGGCTTTGAGAAGATGTAGTAACAGACATATATTTATTATTATTATTATATATATATATATACAGACGAGAGTTAATACAGGCTCGTATGTTTCTCGTTCCGGTTAGTGACGATGTTAGCGTATCCATTGCACTGTATGTGTATTTATATGTGCGTGTGTGTGTCGAGCAGATCATGTAGAAACGCACGTGAATGGAGGGTTGAATCGAGAAGTTTCAGAGAGACATTGATGTCCTTCCTTCGTCTCCTCAGTCGATTCCCCTCGCCTCCTCTATACCAAGACGCGATCTTAACTTATGATCAGGATTCCGAACAGGTGCGCTCGTTCAAATATTTGCATCGACATGCTCCATCAGAGGGTCTCTCCCTATCGATTATAAGAGCTAGTCGTGAGCAAACGTGACGAAGAAAAGAGCAGCTCTTCTCCTTCCTCTTTGCCCTTCCATTCCATCAGTCTACGTCATGTCAAATTCTTCATTGGATCAATGCAAACCTAAACTTTGAAGCTTTATCGAAAAACATGCATTGTTGTTTGCGAGAATTGATTAACTGCAAAATGCAGAAAAAAAAACATCTGATCATTTTCTAATAAATCCAGATTAATATTTTTTTTTTTTTTTTCATTACTTATCGATTCGAACTCTCGAAAGAGACAAACGTGTAAAAAAATCTGTCATCGTGACTCCAAAATTGTGGAATCAAAGCTCTTTGCAGACTAGAAAAATTCTTTAAAAAAAAAAAAAACACGAAACCATCAATTAATAATAATTAGAGTAACAAAAAATAGATTCAAGTTAATCCTCATTTTAATTAAAGTCAATGGTCCGTGATGTAATTTTTCACATAATAAAGTTTCATTATTCCTGAACACTTCTGTCATCATCGATGCAAGTTTTTAACCCAAACAAGGAAAATTCTTTCAAACGAGAGGATAAAAAAAAAATAACGAATCGTTTGGAAAAAAAGATCATCGAACGATAATAATTAGAGTATAACAGAGAAAATAGATTGAAGTTGATCCTAATTTGGATTATAGTCAATGGTCCGTGATTTAATTTTCCACATAATAAAGTTTCATTATTCCTGAACACTTCTGTCATCGTAAATGCAAGTTTTATCGAAGCTAATTAAATATTCATTTTCTTCGAAGTACTTGTGTTCGAAGGGAATATTATTAATTAGGATATATGTGTCTAGAAAAGTGTATATAGAGATAGAGACGAATAAATGAGCATCGCAGGGCGATTGGAGTCAGCATTTCATTCGAGTCCGGAGGTATATATAATAGCGAAGAGCTTCGATGGGCACTATAACGTCGGATGAGAGAGCGTAGAGCACTCTCTACCACGTAGCATCTATAGTACAGGAGCTTTCGCCCATTATCTCGTTCATTGAAAGCAATTAGGGAGCTTCCCCTCTCGTCGAGCAGTGCATGAGAATCCGATAGTCCCTCCTCGGTGTTCAGGTCATCCTGAGCTCCGCACGGCAGCCAGAGGCTCTCTCGCCGGCTGTGCTGCTGGTTTGTCGGTGCAACATCGTTCGGAGAACGTATATAAGCCCCGGACCCTGTGCTAATTAGCCACATTGTACCGGATCAATCATAGCGCATGGCTAATGCTCGCACGCGGAATACGCCAGATCATCAATATCTGCCTCAAATCCCTGCCTCTCCTTCCCCCCACCCCCACCCCTTTATTTCTCCCTCCTTCCCTATCCTATCTTCGTCTCTGACCAATACTCAGTTTCTCGTTTGTCTCGTGTGTGCAGTTTGCATGAAACACCCACCACCAATCTCACATCTCACTAACAGCAGCTGCAATCCGATTGAAATATTGTTTGACGTTCCTTACCTCGATTTGTATCTCGATGTATATATGTAGACATCATTTTCAATCAAACATTCGCCTGTTATGATGATTTTTATGATTTTTATGATTTTTATAAGCAAATTAACGACGGTGTTCATTCAAGATTTTTCAAAAATAATTATAAATTTCTCGAATCAATTTTAATTGAATAATTCCATTAATTATAGCAATTTTGAGACTTTCAAAGTTTTGATTGAGAATTAATAAGAGAATTTTATTAATCGTTCGATCAAATTTGTAAAAGGAATGCACGGTACTTTGGAAGTATTTTCTGCTGATAATTATCATCGAATCGTTGTAAGAATGAAAATTTTTGTAACGACACCTGTTAAAAATTCAAGGCATCCAATAAAATTACTAAAGTTTCTACTTGTTGCACATGAATTTTGCTGGTAGCAGCTACAAATTTCACACTCTTTTACTACTCCATAAAATAATGATTGAAGCGACAAGGATTCTTGATCGAATATTTGATGTTCCCAAGTCATAGATTTTTTATCCACTTTTTTTTTTTTTTTTATCATGTTCGATTGTACTGTTATGTACGAGCGAGAACTCGAAAAGGTTTTCTCGAGCAAATGAGAATAAGAGAAGGAAAGAAAACGCTCGATCTTTGGTTCATGAATACTAACGGGCTCTCTAGAACATCACGAACACGCCTTCCATCCAATATTTTTAATTCAAATCTCTCCTGTTGAATCGCCGCTCTCGTACGAGATAGACCATATTTATTAGCGTGTCCGCACCCTCGCACTGACTCGACGATTATTCTACGAGCTCCTCGACGAAAATATCTCGAAATCATGTGGTGGTAGCTCTTCGTTAAAGGATTTCTATCTCTCTCTCTCTTTCTCTCTCTTTCTTTCTTTCTCTATCTCGATGTTCCAGTGCAAAGAAAAAGACGGAAGCATCATTGAGGTACAAGATTAACGAAGGATCGAAGAGAGTGACGGAAGGATGACGTAACAAATTTAAAAAATAAATTATACGTCAATGTATCACACTTTGCTACTGACCTCGAAAGGAAAATATAATTTCCCTTGAGCCTAGAGGAGAAAGTCAGAGAACCAATAATTGAACATCCAATGGACATGTACATGATGATAAACGTCATGAGAAAATATGAACAAAATATCAGCAAAAAATAAAATGATCCAATGTTGTAATAAGTACAGATATTTATATTCTTTTTTTTTATTATTATTTTCTCTTATGGCAAAGTAACAATAAAACTTAACATTGTAAAAAAATGGTGAAAAATTGGTCGAGTGGATGATAAAAAATTAATTGATGAGTTTGGATATTTGTATAGAAAAATATTATTATATTGTGTAAGAAATCCATACCTCTTGAGAATTCAGTACCGCTGAAGGATCTTCCCCTTCGATATCTGCCTCGAGCCCTCCTTTCTACATAGCGAAATAATTCTGAAAAAACCTTCTAAATTTCGCGTTACCTGGGGTCGATTGGTTCCTTAAAAAAAATGACCTTGCTCTTGGGGTAAAATAAAATCTCATGGAGCTATTCATCCCCGAGGGTTTGCGGACCGAGAACATTTATCATTCAGTGTTTCGGGTGGCAGGCAATGACTTCGTGATAGAAAAACTTTATGATTAAATCAACATAACCAACAAACTGAGAATAACCGAGTAAAAATTAAAGTCTGAGAAGCTCTTATGTCAATAAAAAGCCAAATCCTTCGGGTCCACATGCAAAAACTGATTACCGTACTCTGCACATGAAACAAGTGTGTTTTTTTCCCTCTCTGTGTTGTAAATGCTCCGTCAACCGACAATTCTCGTGTGCTGACCTAACCAGCACACAATTTCTTTGTCAGGTCTTTAAAAATAACGCGAGGGTGTAAAGAGGGTAGAAAATCGTATAATGTTGATATTGTCAAGACTAGATGTTGGAAATTGCTATGTACTGCATAACGTGAGTTAAGTGTACCGCTATAAGCACCTTCATGCACTTGTATAGTGGAAAATAGTGGCATGATATTCCAATGTAAATGGCATGCATGTGACTAAGCATTACTAACACATATATCGAAGTAAATAACGTAGAGTTATGTGTGTAAAAACATATGTGCATATAGGCAGTCCTGAAAATCATATTTGAGCTGCAGGAGCGATTAAACAGCTGAAATTCTGAAGCTGGAAGTCCTTGTGAAGTGATTTTCTCTGTGGAACTGTTGCTGGGTTATTATTCAATAAGTAACAGCCAATTAGCGTCATTGACAGGAAACCGACGGTATGGCGAGCGTAGGATATCGTCAACCATATCCATTGCAGCTGCTGCAGTTTTTTTCTCCCAAGCAATTGGATCGATTGACAACGAATCAATTAATATCTTAATGGAAGCCTGAATGGGCGGTGACTTTTTCTTTCAGAATTCGAGAATTTAGCTGCTAGTGACGTTTGAACATGACTTTTGGGGCATTCTGTAGACATTTATGTATTTTCACACTGTGTACGTAAAAGACATGTATATCATACGCGTATAGTGCGTCACGGGAGTTCTGGTATATCCACAAGAGGACTAGTGTGTATGTGCATATTACCCGACGCCTGAAGTAGTGAATAAAGCGATGGCGTGACGGCGTGCGATGTCACGGTAGTAGTTCGGGAAATGGGCGCTCCCGGAGTCTGCACTATCATTTGTTGAGGTCAACGGGTCCCCAACTACGTAGTACATAAACGCGCATATATGTAGATAGGGCGTAGGTGAGGGTTGGAGGCGACGGACTGATGCTGAGCAGCTGAGAGAGAAAGGATGAGAGCACTTGGATAAGCACTCGCTCACTATGCGACAAGACGCAGTTCCGGCTTCTCTGTACCTACGTACGACAAGAGGGTACATGATCCTTGTAGAAAATGTACAAACCTCTTGAAAGCTTCGACCAGGAATTATGCATTGATTGATAACATTGGAAATGTATTTTTATTGAAAAATCTTCGTTAAATCAATACACATTGATGCGATAGTGACATTCGAACTTTCAGGAAAGTTCCAAATCAACAAAAAGCAACTGTCTCAGGGTGATGGCAAGTTGCAGTAAGTGTCGATACGCTGGGCAGTTGCCCGGTGTCAACTTTTGGGATTTTATCCTGTAGCGAAAACGTACAGTTGCTACGTGTGACTTTCATCACTCTGGGCAGTTGCCCTCGATGGATACTTCGCTCAGAGGGTAATTAGTCCTTTTGGAGAGTCATTCATTCAGACATGATTGCACTTAACAGTTGCTATACGTTGGGCAGTTGCCTGGTGTCAACTTTTGGGTTTTTATCCTGTAGGGAAAACGTACAGTTGCTATGTGTGACTTTCATCACTCTGGACAGTTGCCCTCGATGGATACTTCGCTGCTCAGAGGGTAATTAGTCCTTTTGGAAAGTCATTCATTCAGACATGATCGCACTCGACAGTTGCTATACGTTGGGCAGTTGCCTGGAGTCAACTGGAATTCTTGATCTGTTGGGAAAACGCACAGTTGCCAGTTGTAAGATTTATCTGTCTGGACAGTTGCTATCGATTCAGGTATTTCGGCAAGTATTCGTTCAGACATCTAAACACTCGACAACTGCTATGTTGGGCAATTGCCCGATGGCGACTTGAAACTCTGCCTAAAGTTCGTTAAAAATGGATCATCATTCGAATGTATGTTTCTGCATCAATCATGTACTTTCGAGTGTTTTCTTGTTTGTATTTGGAAATGTTCAACGTAAGCTTCTATTTCCCACATGAGCATTGTATCCATCATGGATGGAAACCGTATGTTTACGTTAAATTAAATGTATTGACTGCACGTATTGAGAATCTTGAATTCACGAGATCCGATATTTCCATTTGGATCGGACAATGGCAGGCAAGCGCACGAGTAAACTATCCAGTGAATTGGCGCATGTTTTTGTATGTGTAACAGTTTCCTGAGGTAAGAATAAGAGAAAGATAAATATAGTAAGACAGAGGATGAATGGGAGGTTGTGCAGTCGAGCAGCTTAGACGTACGGAAACATCAACCGTACTCGGGTTAAGACCTTTTCTCACAACTGTATTGAATAGGCGATAGGGGAAATAGCGGTGTGTTATACCCTGCGAGCAGAACGTATTGAGAATGACGGTTTTCACTCTTCATATAGCTTAATCGACAAACGCCGGGATTCCCTCCGACGAAAAGCCCTCTGGGCAAGTTGCTTTTCTATAGGATCTTTCTTCTCTCTTCAACCTTCCCGTCTCTTCGGGGTATGTTTTAGCAAAAGTCAATCGGTTGTATTCCTATATTACAGAGAAAATTCTTGTGTGATCTTTGTTTCTGTACAAAAGAGCCACTATACAATTTCATCATAGAATTCCCTACTTCTTATTAAAACTTAAAATCCATTTAAATTTCTATTCATCCCAAGGGCTCTGCTGGGCTGTGCTCCTGAAATTTGTTCATGGTTCAATCAAAGGAACGAAAAGCCTTTACGTCCATGTTGTCCATACAAAAGGTAAAGAAAGTAAGAATAAATAATGCGCCATCAGTTTGGATAACAAAAAATGGAAACTTTTTTTCAACAATTTCCAATAATTGTTCTTCCATTTCAACATCCGAAGAAAGTAGATAAAAATCGTGAATAAAAATCAAGAAAATCGAAGGTTAAAGAAGAGTTCGTTTGATCCCAGAATGCCGCATGCGTGTCGTGAGTGGCCGAGTATGTTCGGGCTCTGACTGGGAGGATCTAGTGAATATTTTCTCAAGTAACATAGAAACCGCGTTGTGTACGTCAGTAGCGACGCATAAAGCAAAGGGATTTGCCGCACCGAGAATCTTGTTACGTCTCTATGAATTGTTGGAGAGTTTGGCTGCTTTCGAGACAGGGTGCGGGTTTGAGAGGGTTGAAACGCGGAGGCTAAGAGAGCGCATCCAGGGAAATAACGAGAGCACGGTGACTGCGTGTTTGCTCAAGAGAGAGAGAGAGAGAGGGGGTGACGTTCCATATTCTAAACTCTGTGTCGGCATTATGTGCACATACACTTCCGGAGAAAGAGCAAGTACATCATCTCTCTAACGTACTCATTATACAGGTCGGTATACAACCATATATATATGTATATACATAGGCTATTAACGAGGGAGAAAGCTAGGGACAAAATGGTGGGAGCTCGAAGGCAAGCCAAACATTGCGCATCATTACGCAGACGAGGAGCAATGTCCAGACTTGTATTTGCAAATGCAACAGGAAATTTCATCATAGTCCAGTCAAGAGCTACGTACCTCACGATGCGTCTGCCCTACAACATAAACATTTAATCACCTTAGTTCATACGAATTTGTGAAATTAACGTAAACTTTTTGATAATCCTCTTCTGGCTGCACGATCGGGATTCAGAAGCTGGTGTTCAGTAGACTTCCTCAAGCACGAACTTTCTCTATTCATGCTTCTGCTAAAAAATCCATACATCATTGTCTTTTTTTTTACCACCAACGATGGGTATCGTGCGGTTGAGTCAATACTTGGTTAGGTGACTGCCCAGCAATGCAGTTTTTCTGAGTTTCTGATGATGCTAACCAACTGGAACTCTTAGTTTAGAAAAGAAATGTCTGTAAGCAACACTCTTGGAAGTCTCACGTTAACAGGAAATATGAACTGGGGTTAAATTGATGGAATGGGCTCGTAAAACGCGAAGCAATAATAACAATGCATCATTGTTTTTATAATTTAGATTCTTGGTTCCCAAGCTCTGATTCCAAGCTCTCCATCCACAATCCCATGCTCAGAAAAGACAATCATAAGAAACATACTTCGTAAGATGATGTGTAGGGTAAAGATATTGCAAAATGTAGAGCCTGTGAGAATCAGTTGTTTATGGGAAGTTGCACAGCGAGAGCTGGCATCGAATGTCATCGGTAATAGTTGCGAATAAGACAGTGATGGATGGTTGACGTTGAGTAAAAGAACATGCAGCCTGAGGCGATAGTAGCAGCAAAAACGTGTTTTCAAATATCGACTGCGGAATGCTGAAAGAAAAGTTATTCGTATAGTCAAGAGCGTGGTGCTGGTTAAGGCGAACTTATTACGTTGCGAGCATTGATTTGGTGGAACTGGCTGCTGATGCTGTGCACGTGGAAATACATGGCGAATACACTATTAGAAGAGGCCGGTATACATTAGGAGGTCGGAGCAGTAACATCGTGCAGAATTTTTCGTCATTAGGATGTTCAAGGATCTCATGGATAATCCGCTATATCGACAAACGCTCAAAATGGTTGAGTTTCTTCGATGCCTTATTAAAATTTCAAATCTGTATATATCCCATTGGGATGAAGGAATAAAACATATATAGATATAAATATAAGCAAGAAAACGAGCTTTTTGCAACGGTATATTCATCGTAAAGCCTCCTATCCTTCCATTTATATCTATAAATATATATATATATTCCTTCTTTTCGTTCGTTCGTTGAATATTTTCCAGGTCGGAAGAGACGCGCAGGAGCACAGGCAGCTCACGCTCTCGTGTCCTGTGGCTGCATGCCAGTAGAGATGCACGAAGCACAGACATCCGGTGCACAAGGCAATCTTATTCTGTTCGTATTGGATATTCGCTAAGGATTCGTATGGTGCATCGTCAGAATAAAATGAGAAGAAAAGAGAGGGAGAAAGAGAGAGAATATATTTGTGTGCATGTGGACTGCTGAGTGAGCTTATTCGTCTGTGTGTTGAACTAGAGAATAGAAAAGCAAAAGACATTCCCTGCTCTTCTCTCATGGATGCCACGAAACTCCGAGGGTCTCGGCATCAGCTGCACAGAACATCAGAGAGTCGGGAAAGCCACGAGTTTCTTGTATCAACGACAGAGCCACTGTCTGCCACTGAAACTGGCGTGTTACCACAAATGTATATAACACACACATAAGAAAAACGGACGGCTTCTCCGGACACGTTATTTCGGCCCAGAAGCCGCGCGAAAATTCGCTTCTTATCCCTCGCACCACGATAAAGAGCAAGAAACGAAAAGAGACAACGACAGAGAAAGAGACAGAGAGGATTCTCTGTTTTATTCGTTCTTGAAGCACACTCCAGCCACCGTTTACCCTCATACGATAAGGGCAGAGAGTTCACGGTTTTGGCATATCCAGAAATCTCTTCTGACTTCTCTCAAAATTAATTATCTGGATGTTGAAACCGTGGGAAAGACTGGTAGGGAAACATGCTGTGAGGGTCAAACTGTATGTTGACTAAAACCATTGTTTTCTCCTCTTATTCGCACTGTTGACGTCAAATTTGTAATTTAATTATTGTTTTGTTGAATTTGTTAGAAAAAAAAATGAATTTTTCGATCAAGGACTGATTTCTAACGCACATTTCGAAATTCTCACACTATATTACGTGGCAACTCGATAATTTATTAAACATTCTACCCTTCGAGTTTACTTATACAATTATGTTTGACGATTCTATATGAAAATTAAGTGCGTCGTGCTAATTCAATTATCTGAATGACCTACTTTACCAAATTCTAGTTTATGTTACGTGCCCCTCAAGCATGTAATATTTCCTACGATATATATATATCTATATCGTTTCTCGGTATGATATACGTACACATGGGAAATACCTGACATTGACTATTTCAAAATCTGCATTCATGCATATGCAATTCTACAGGATACGCAATTTCAGTAGAAAATTGTACGAGTACTTCTGCAAGGATACCTCGTGCTTGAACTACGCTTTTCAGCTTACTTTTTATCATCTATTTATACATTATTTTTCGATACGTTGGATCTCAAAAACCATTTTCAACTTGGGCAGCTCGAGTAGATCGAGAATTCCGAAAAGATAAGTTCTCAGGGACTCGTTTTTTCTTATTTACTGTCGATTTAGTATTGCTCAAGATATTAGACCAGTTTAGAAGAAAAAATACATTTTTTTTACACATTTTGGGAATATTTTTTATCGAAATCATGGAATTAATCGAAATTCTGTACTCAGTTCTGTTTTTAATTCATTATAAACTATAGAAAATAATCTCATGGCCCTGATCGACAAAAAAATGACCATTTCACACAATTTTTCCACTTTTTTCTACCTGCAAATGTAGATCATACAATTTTTGACCTGGTACGAAAAACGAGGCCAGGAAAGGACGTAGAAAAAGTTCTTAGATATACACAAAAAAGTGTTGGTTTATCGTTCCAGGTCGAAAACTTTATGAGCCACGTTTCTGGTCGTTGAATACAAGAGGAGTCGTCGGAAAAATTCTGTTGAGTGGCCATTTTTTAATTGAGGATTGCAAAAAAAAAAAATGATTTTCTAGAATCCATCAATAGTCGAATAAAGGATTGTCCATAAAATGATAATCAATTCAATAATTTTTAAATAATAATTAAAAAAAATCAAACAAATATGTCGATGTTTTTTCCTCTGAAGTTGCCTGACCCTTAAAATGAGCAGCCAATCCAGTGGGTCAGGAAACCCACCCCATGAAGTGGAGGAAGCCTGCGCTCGAAATGTCAACATGTATCTTGACCCAGTACCAAAAAAGCTCCAGGGAGAGCACTTTTTACACGCGACACTCCTTCTTTTCGTGACCGAGGCTCCTGATTGGTTGATTTCAATTTTTTCCCATATCTTGTCAACCATGCATCGGAGAAAAAAGTAAGAAGGAACTTTTATCTTCAAAATTTGGTGTTTTGTTAATTTTCTGTAATTTGAGTGCGATTGTTCGGACTGCCTGTATATAAAAACTCTAGATGTGAATATATAGACTTATATGTATACCTGGTCGTCGCCATGAAGAATGTACACGGACTCATTGGCAAAGTTTCCGGTGCACTGAATTGTGCAAGCGTAAATTTACGATTCTACAAAAATGTCTACCCAATAACTCCCCGTCGAACAGACGAGCTCTAACGCTTTTCTTTCTCTCTTTCTCTTTCTCTCTCTTTGGCTCTCGTAGACTCTCTCTTTATCTTTTACTACTATAATGAGGTGAGAGCGGATATCCCCAAGGAATGATATAAAAGAAAAGTCGACATCTTACGCTTGCCGGCATTGCTTGGCTCGCCCAGAAGAGAGAAAAGGCAATTTAACCTCATCTTATTCTTTTGTAATTTGTTAAGAGGTTCAATTTAAGCTGACAATTGCTAGCGACCGGAAAATTGTACGAAGATGAGCTGAAATTATTTAAAAGCCCCTGACGCTTTCTCCGACTCTTCATCCTCGACCAATTGTAAAATAAGTCTGCGAATGAGCATAAAAAAAAAAAAAAAAAAAAATTTAAAAAAAAACTCAATTGTTCTGTAATATCCTTTCGTATTTATTCGACCTCTTGGACATTCTGATACCATCAGACATTGATAATTTAACCTCAAATCTACTGGTTTCAAATAAAAGTTTGCGAGCATTCCGAACGATATTTAAATTTGCGATTAATAGCTGTTGGAATATTTGTTTATTTACTTGGCCTTAGTCAGTAGAAAATAAAATGACAAACTTTGTTATTAAATTGGAGAACGCGGACGATCAATTTGAAATTTTGACAAGGGTTGTTATATTTCCCAAGTTTTTCACCACTTTGCCAGCACAATAATTAATGAGGATTCGTAGGAGTCACAGAATCCAAATGAATGATGCAGAGGTTTGTATTCGAGACAAAAGCGAACATAACCTCTTCATGAAACTCTCGCAATTTATGACGCAATAATAAATTGATGAATTTATAAAAGTTTAATCAGTCGCGATGTTAATTACGACGATCTCTCGATCTCGCAAATTCAACTGACATCGAATATTCATAATCTCTCTTATCATTTAAATAAAATAAATAACGTTCAGTGCGGTTTATAACGGATTGGGTACGAATCTTCAGTTCAGTTTAATTAAGAATCACGAACGATGGCAGCAGGTCGAATATCTTTGAAAGTATATAGAAAGTAGGAACAATCCGAAAATGCCATTACGTCGTTAGTATTGAAAAGCACCGTTCAATGTTATGCTAAATAAATCCGCTTAACTTCAGCTGTTCTCACTGTTGCTGCTCGTTATTTTCAAAGCATTATAAACTTTCGAGCACGTGGTTCAGGCTTTTCCGAGCTTAACGACCTTTTTAGCCCTCTGCCCTTTACCCCTTGCCCCCCACCGCCATTTCCACTGTTTTCATCGTTTCGAAATTGACGAATTCTCCATTCGATCATCACATCGACTAGGATTCACGGCAGGATTAAACGATTTTTATTTTTATTTTTCAATAGAAATTCAAAGCATGAAGTAAACTCCTTAAAATCACGTTTTTTTTTTTCTTTTTTTTTTTTTTTTTTTACTACTTTACAGTTCTTAGGACCAAAGAAAATTATTCTCAGTTCCAAGAGCACGTTTCAGAGAAGAATATAAAATGATGGTGGTTCAGAGTCGAAGAAGAACAATTAAGTGTCATTAATATTTCACTGCTCGCTATTCTCATACCCTCTTGTAATTAAGATCTTTCGGTCTGTGTGTGCTCGTTAATTTTAAACGTAATAGCAGGTTTCAACAACTTGTCGCTTTTTTACGTACGTAGACTCCAATTAGACAGTTTTCAGATGCTTTTTTTTTTATCATTATTTATTATTAATCCAGGCACGTTGATTTTAGCTTCAAAATTACGTCGAATTTGGATGCTGTTGGAATTTATTTGACTCCAAAAATGGTTCTTTAGAATTATTCGAATTTTTTCCAATATTTTTGCATCAATCTGTACACGAACAACAAAATAAAACTTCATTTTATTACTCAACGCAATAATCCACAAAATGGCGAAGATAAAACGTCAAATATTTCACATCATCATCAAATATACGTCAGAATTTGAAACAGCCTTTTGCCAAGGATATGAAACAATGTTTAACGCTATTGTGGCAACGTTTGAAGATTATTATATCACAAGAACTTTGCATTATTCCTCATTGCTAATACATCGAAGATCTTATAATAATTTGCTACTGTCAAGGTCTCATTTTTGCTACGAGGTGAAACTACCAGGCAAGAATACAAGGGTATTCTAGCCAGAATTATTAGATACTCGTTAGAAAATTAAATTAAGTAGTTGGCTCGTTGAGAAACACGTTCTCGTGTATGCCTCGGTGAACAAGAAGTTCGTGCAACAACGTACCGAAAACTTAGCAACGTTATATAATCTGCCTTCTAGCACAGCAGCACGTAAAGCTCAGATGAGCAACGTTCGCTTCCTGTGCGCTTTTACATCTTTCCTGTCTACTCCAACAACGCTTTTCCAACAAGATAAGCTCATTCTGCCAAAGTGTTACAACACTTTTTCAACTTTTTACTTTCTACCCTATTTTCACTACTTCCTAAAATAAACCTTTGTACCCAACTATTGTTAAAACCTCGATTAGTTCCCATAGGGCTCCTGCTAATTCGCCCGGGACCACAGCTCCAAAGTGCACCGTCAAGTCTTTAGCGTTCAAAATCAAAAGCTTTCGTTAGCAGGTCCTTTTTTTTTTTTAATTTTTCATTATGAAATATAACAAAATACTTAGAACCTGCGATGCTCGTGTCACCGAATCTGAAAAAAGAGGACAATTAGTTGAAAGGATAACTAACATAACCTCAAATACTGTCGTTCGGACGAATATCCTCATGTCTGGAGAGAATCGAGTCAAAAAATTTCAGCAGATTGACGATTTTTTTCTGAGACACTTAATATTTTTAAAAGAAAAATCAAAAATTGGAGCTTATTCTTTGGTGAAAGTCGAACATTGATTCATTTTTTATTTCTAAATATTTTAGAGGGTCAGACAGTCCTCTTCGATTTTTCTCAAGCTCGTTTTTCAATTTCATCAACAAATTATATTCCTATACGAAGAAATGTAATCGCTTATTTCGTCAATATCTTATTATTATTCTTATTTCGTTTTATCAATTATAAAAACGTATGTTTGTTGTTCAACATTTTTTATTAATTTCTGTTCCGTCGTTGAGTTAAATATTTTTGAAAAAATCAATCAAAATGTCAAATAACGATAATTTATAATTTAAATATGAAAAATTTGTGGAATTTCCTTCAACTTTAATACGTAATTGTTCAGGAAAGACACAAATTTTAAATGACATCTGTCACCATCATTAAATGAATCTCAAGTCAATAAATTTTATATCGAAAACACAATTATTCATGAAGATAAACGTTGGTACGAAAATGTTGTGAATTATTGATGAATCGTAACAATTCTGAACTGAGTCGACATTAAACGTTTCCCTGTCATTTCGAAAGATAAATTGATCAAGATTGGAGGTCGTTTGTAGATAAAATTCCACAAACCAATTAGCGTCAGAGAATAGTGCTCGCTCTCCGGCTCGATTTGTTTCTGTCAAAAAAGTCATTTAATCACTTCTCATTCTCTTGATAGTGCGTTTTGATATAAACCTAATTATATTTATCGTAACAATCTTCATCAAAGTCTTTTTCCCAAGGGTTGTATCTCGCGTCGTCACCAAAAATTCGTCAGGGGAGAATGAGCGACGAAATGGAGCGAATGAGAGGAAAGAAACAAATTTATTTTTCTTACCTCGGTGGCGAGCTCAGTGGTTGTTCTTAATCGAGTGGTTCGTAAGGATCCACGTCCTGATGCTGGACTAATTCTTTCAGTAAATAAAAAAAAAAAAAAAAAAAAAAGCATAATTGTCCAGAAAGGTCGAGGTGGGACAAAAAAATTGTAATATCGTGACAGATAAATTCCGTTATCTTAATTGTACGAGACAAAAAAACAATCGACAATTAGAAAGACGAGCAAGGAAACTATTTTCCTAATTGAAGGATTCTTGTGCAACTTTTTTATCGTTATAGAGATCGCTGCTCTAGAGACGATAAGAATATTCGTTAATTTTCCATCATTATAAAAGTTTTTTTTTCTTGCTGGATGCTTTTTATTTATTTATTTATTTATTTTATTTTTTATTTTTTTAAGATTATTTCATCGTCCATAATATACAATTATTTTACAAAAACAAAGATTTTTTCTTATTTTTTAAAGTAAATTATTGACTTACGAAAAAGTTTGTATTTCCTTGAAAAATGCCACTCGAACTAATTTTCATGCTCTGCGGCTGAACGCGAAAGAGTGGCTTGCCAAGGAATATTCAAGTGTTCTCTTAGATTATTCAAGGGAAGTACCGCCGTGAGAGGCCACAATATACGTACAATGCAGCTTTAAAGCTTCTGAAACCACAGCGTCTGGATGCAGCGTCCTCTCTCTCTCTCTTTCTCTCTCTCTCCTTCTTTCTTCTTCTTTGTGCTTATTCTTCTTTTATTTCACTGTGCTACGACTATAAGATAAACGACGGTGAACAAATTCCTTTTTTTTAAATTGCCGTCCCGTTGTCCTTTTCACTACATTAGCATTGGACTCAATATTGCACCCAAGTTATTTCCACGATGAAGAAATAACTCTTACGGAATAGTACATTGAAATTTATACATTTCTTCGTTCTTATTTCTAACGTTTTTTAAATATTTATTGTATTTTCAAATAATTAGATATTTTTATTTATTCATTTAAAAAAATTAAAAACTTATCAAAAATAACTCCAATTATTTCATTATTTTTATCAATCACTGAATTTAATTATTTTTTTAACACAGTGAGATCCAAAATAAGGGAAAAAAGTCAGGTTTCACGAACCCTCAACGAATACAGTATTTCAAAAATTTGGTCAATTCCAAAAAAATAATTAAAAAAAACCATTTTCTCAGCACTCGGTTGGGAGTCGTTGCATCGAAAATGTTTGATGGATGAATTTTTTCAAAAAAGTCGAAAAAAATCAGTATTTTTTCCACTTATTTTGGATTCGAATGTACATTTTATGCGAAATGACTCTCCGACTAATACTCCAAAGGCATTTCGACTTTATGGAAAATAATGAAATATATACTCGTCGATTTGGTAAGGTATTAATTTGGACGGGCAATAAAGTACCTGAGATATCCGTGAATTCATGCGCGTCTACACTCTAGATGCAAAAAAGGTAAAATAAAATCACAAGAGTTTTCTCGAGTCATTGGCTCGATTTCAATCCTACCGAATTATCCTCGAATGTATGACCAGCTTATCCTCGGTAGTTTTATGGAAGTTGAAGATCGATAGCGTTCAAGAGAGGGCACACAATCCACTATAGGAGAAAAGCACTGAAAACGCTTTTTTTTTTTTTTTTTTTTTTTTTTGTGTGAGCTCTGGAGCACACTTACATGTGAAAACTCAGAAAAGCTTCGACGAATCCCAAGCGGACCGATCGTAGTCTCCGTTGGATTGTAATCGAAATTGAAAATCCCTTCACCAACTCACAATTATCTATCGAGCCGTTTTCAAGTCTACTCGTTTCTTCCAAAGTTATTTCTATTCCAATGTATTTTACGTCAACTAAATTCTCTAAGATTTTCTATTTTATTATCGTTCCTCCATTCCAATTGAATTTATGAACTTTTACGACAAATCGACCAATTTTTATGCATCCACGTAAAAAATAATTGAAAATCGTTTCCGATGGGCTGAATTTTTTTTTTTTTTTTTTTTTTTAAGGACTTTCTTCATTTTCTTCACCTATCGTTCAAATTCATTAACTAACTCGCGCGAATTAGCTCCGTAGCGAAAAAGACAAGGAGAGGCTAATAAGGTGACTGATGGGGTAAAACCGCCAACTGCTCTTCTTGAGGGAACACCCTCCGCACTTATTTCGTCAGTGGCTGTTGCGGTGATGCTGTAAGGCTACGAAGAAGGTACTTAACTGATATATGGGCTTGTCACGCTCGTTTACTTCGTTCTCTGAATCTCCGACTAATTTCATCGCCATCCGAATGCCACCAGTCCCTCCAATTCTGGTGTTTTAGTGTCACCCTGAAAATTTATCATTCTCCAAGAATCCGCAACAATATTATAAGAAAAAATCTCAGTCAACAATCAATCGTTCAACGTAACAAAACAATCTTTCAAAAAAAAAAAAAAGAAATTCTACAAAAAAAATAAAATAAAATAATTCATATCAAATGCAAAACGGAACCAAAAATTCGCATTCCACTAAACCGAAAAATCTTCGAAACTACTCAAATTAATCCGCCAGTCATTCCAATGCATTTTTTTAAATATTTGAATATGGAAATTCGGCAGATTTAGATTTTGCAAATGTGAAACACGGAGTTTAGTTGGATGAGGTAAAAAAAAGTTTCGTTCTGTACAAATATTCACGCGTGAATCGTCGAACGACCTAATTTCGATGTGTTTGAAGCTAAAAGGGTTTTTTTTAAATGTTTTTTTTATTATTTTTCAATCAATATCGATAAACCGATTGCACATTTTTAACGACAAACTGTGTATAGGTTTTCTATCTCAAAAAGTAGATCACAGTGAAAATAATAATAATAATAATAAAAAAACAACAAAAAATGCGAAAACAGATGGAATAAAAGGAAAAAAAAAAGAACAAAGAGACAAATTCATGATTTTGGTTGCGGTGATACGTCGGAAAGTTGTAAAAGTTGTTATAAAGCTTGAGAGCCGGAAGGGGGGGTGGGAGAACTCGTGTGTAATCAGTCATAACTCGCAAGCCACCCAACACGGAGAACAAAGACTCGAAATTCGTGCATATGGTGAACTTGTTCCGTATATACTCTAACAGGTTGAATATTAATTACTTGGACTGCACGTGGCATCCATAGAACAATTTTGTTTGCGCGTGAACTTTATACTCTTCGTACCCTCGTCGGTGGTCTCCTTGCCTGGTATTTCTCTTGCTTTGCTATTCCTCGGTGTTTCATGTTCTCATATTTCATGGAATATTGAAACTGGTTAAAATCCATAGCGGCATGTAGGCCGGAGGATTTGTCGAAGCTGCGAAGCAAACTTTTACCGCGTCTCGCATATAATCGAGGGAAAAGCCAATTTTTCTTTTTATCAAAAAAAAAAAAAAAAGAAGAACAAAAAAAACGTATTTTTACAATGATTCATTGAAATTGACGAACCGTTAGCATCAATGAGGCTACGATGAAAAAAAAAAGAAAGAAAAAGCAAAAAAAATAACATTATTTTTACCCATTCTCTCGCGTCTTGATGATACACTGATAAATTAGGGAAATTTGCTTGACTTAGTTAATAATAAAAAAAAATATTCTCCATAACAAGAATGAGGGTAAAGCGGTGAAGAAATGGTTTCTCGGTGGTTCTCTTCCGTGATTTTAATAATTGGTAAGGGAAATGATTGCCTCTCACTTTTTTATTCTGGCTTCCCTACCGTCCTTATCTATCCTGTGGAGGTCTATTTCGAGAATTAATTAAAGGAGAACAACGTTAAAAGTACTTTCGTGAACAGTGCCCCGGGGGTAGGCCACGCAAAAGTGAGGAGGTATCATGATAAAAGAAAGAAGAAAAGAGGAAATTAATTTTGCATTATACCCGAAACGTGCCTCGAGGCAATCTTACCCCGCCGCGTGTTCTCGACTTGGGATTTCTGAACAGCGAAGACGGCCTGGTGAAAGCTTCGCCTGAAGGAGAGGGCGAGAAAGAAAGAAAGTGAGAAAGAGAAGAAGAATTAAAGCGAATAAGACGATAGGAAAAGGGAGCAAAAAAGCATCCACCCTCCAAGTAAATATCTAATACCTTCCCCCTCAAAACAACCCTAAATGCATGTGAAATTAATTACAACTTTCTGCCACTTTCCATACGTAACAATTAAAACGAACAGTTCAATTTCGATAACGAGATCTTTTCGGTACGATGATATTTGCCCTTAAAGATGATTGATTAATTGACATTTAATTAGACGAATTTTTAGAATTCTTTGTTTAAAAAAAGGTTAAACCTCTTTAAAAAAAAAAAAAAAAAATCTAAAAAATCATCGGACGATTTAAATCCGTCGAATTTTTATATATAAATCAGTGAAACCAAGAGGAATCTACGAGCGGATGATGGAAGATGTATCGCGTTCCAGTTTGCCTCCCAGTGCTTTAACAATCCATGGTCCCTCGGGAAAGAAAGAGAAATGAAGGGAGGAGAGGTGTATGAGTAGAAAGTGCATGAGAGAGCAAAGGTCGCAAGCTCACCCGCGCAATCAAGGTATAACCGAAGTTGCCTCAGGCTCTACGAAAATATATACTCAGCTTGTAACGTAGAGTTGTTATGTATGAGTTATATATATTTATAGTTAAGCTGACGTTGTTACATTGATAGCGAAGCTTTGGCCATTATTCTCGGAGCCATCAGGTGTAACGCAGCAGCAACATCGAGATAAGAAAGTAAACCATTTTCAAAAGACGATCAAGTTGATTAGGAATCAAAAAACCATCCTCAAATTTCCATCTAGAAACATTTTCAAATCGCTTCAAACTAAAAACCACTAAATCCACAAACAAACCCAAACTCTATACAGAATTTGATAAAAAATCATAAAATCTTGCTACTCATTCAAGTGCAACGACGACAAATTTAAATATTCCGGATCTCTATTAAGCTCTATTAAAATGATATAAATTTGAAAACACGAATGAGTTTTATTAAACATCGAGACAAAGTTTGGTCCGCTTGTGAATTGTGGAGGTAGCTTCGATCGTAACTCACAATTGTACGCAGCTTGATATATGTTTATGGAAAGCCGGATTTCGCACGAGACAGTTGGCAGAACAGTGTGCAAAACGGATGGCACGTAGTGACATACACACACAAGTTCAAATATATATATATATATATATAGTGTCACACAGTAGTTCAGGAAGATGCGAGGGCGACCATGCGTTATTCGTAAGCTCACGGAAGCACGGATACATAGCTCTCAGTAGTGGATACAATGAGTACGAGAGAGTAGACAGTAGAGAGCCTGGTACACGACACGTCTGTTGCTGTCTCGACCATATAGGATGACTCTGCAAAGACGAAACAGTTAACGTACTCTTGCGTAAGGGATTTCAGTATCGCGTTTAGAAATTCACTGGCAACAGCCAATAGTACAATTTTGCATAGATCTTTATATATATATAAAAAGAATATAAATGTAGGTATAAAAAGAGAAAGAGAAAATATCGACCAAAGACATCAAGTGATTGATAACGCTATCGACGCAACTCTTTTCACACTAGGAGCAAAAAAAAAAGAGAATAAGAAAGATGAAGACAAAGAGATGGAAAGAGAGAGAAAGAGAGAGAGAGAGAGAGAGAGAGACTGTGTAGTCTGAAAATGAGAAGGAGGGCGTCGCTTGTCCTCGGGGCAAAGGGTGGTGGCAGTTGGGATAAGAAAAAAAAAACTAAGAAGTGCTCTGTAGAATTTTCAATAAGGGGGCTGGTCGAAAAGTTCTTAAGAAAAAAAAAAAAAAAAAAGATAAAAAAAAAGCTCGCAAAGTAGAAGAAGAAGCTGAGTAGGAGAAGGGGAAGAAAGCGAAAAAGGCGAAAAGGGTGGAGGAAAGGGCAAAGAGATTAATGCAATGCCAACGGGGGTGGGTTGACGCTGTCGGAGACTACAATAGCGAGCCTGTCAAAAGAACATCCCACGGGAATACAGAGCTGACTATTCTCTTCGAGAATTTTCCAACGTATGGGAACCAGACGAAGACGACGATGACGACGACACGTAACACAGACTACCCCCTGTATTCACTCGCCCGGAATTATTCGACAGGAAAAAGCTCCTTGTTGTTATAAGGATCAGATTGAAAAGAACTATCTCTCCATGACATTCTTCCAAAGGTTTTTCCATATAAAATAACATTGAAACTTGGCAGGTTACTTTGTGACTCTTTGTTCTATGGATTTTCAACTCACGTGTTCAGTGAAATCCACAAATTTTCTACTTTATTTTATCGTCACAAATGACAGCTTCTATTTCAAGTTTTTAATGACAATCCATCGGAATTACTTGCTTCCTTTGAATTATATAGTAATGGCGTATTCAATTGTTTATTATTTTGCACGACGAGTTCGAGCGAAATAACAAATTTGTGACAAGCAGCAGCAAAGGGTGTCGATGCTTCAAATTTTTCTTCGAATTTGATTTCCTTCATTTTTGGGAGAGCCCCCTTTGCCCCAAAAAATTTTTTTTGGATGGCCCATTTTGCCCCATATTCCCCTATATGGACAAAAAAAATTTGAAAAAAATCAAGAGAAGTTTTTATTCCAATGAAAGTCTTTTTAATAGAACTTTGAATAAAAACTCAATAGATTTGTCAATTTAGGTTAAATTGTTTAAATATAAAAAATGTATTGAGCGAGAGTAACGAGTTTATGGTATTTTTTGTAAATTTCCTTCCCATTTTCATAATTGCCTTTTTTTCGTGTCCCCTCCTCGTAGAATCATCAGCAAACATTAATCTAGCATTATATTGCTGCACCAGCTGGGTATAGTGCCAAAAAACTTGATACCGAAGCGAAACCGGTGGTGAAAACGGCGTGGGATACATGTTTTGTCACGAGGATAGTTGCGAGCATCCCCCAGAGTTCAAGTTGCATTCTCGGCTCGGTACAGTTGCCAGGTACCTCGTGCGGTATTGACGTAGAGAAAAAAAACAAAAAAAAAGAAGAAATAAATAAAATAAACAACAAAACGGAATAAAAGGAAAGAAAAAACGAAAACTAATGGGAAGCTTGTGGACTGTTTATATATACGCTATTCAGTTGAATTTCTGGTCACATCTTTTCCGCTTGTGCGACGAAAAGAAACAACGCGAGGAAAATTGAACGTGAACATATATTCGAGTGAAAAAATACCGAGTATAGGTTTTTACGTGTTGTTGGATAAAAAGGAACATTGTTTTTCGATGTATATCTTATGTATATATGTATATATACATAAATGATAAATTTTTACATATTTAGAGGAACATGGGGTAAAATGGACCCCTGAGGTAAAGTGGGCTAGCCAAAATTTTTTATTTTTGGGGCAAAGTGAGCTCTCCCAAAAACGAAGGAAGATCAAATTCGAAGAAAAATTTGACTTTCCTTCACATTTGAGAGAGCCCACTTTGCCGTAAAAATAAATTGCCAAAATTTTTTATTTTTGGGGCAAAGTGGGCTGTCCCAAAAATGAAGGGAGATCATATTCGAAGAAAAATTTGACTTTCCTTCATTTTTGGGAGAGCCCATTTTGCCCCAAAAATAAATAAAAATTTGGATAGCCGGTTTCGCCCCAGGGGTCCATTTTACCCCATGTTCCCCTATATATAGATATAAATAAACTTTTTCATTAGTTTATAATTGTGGAAGGTACGTAGGCAGTAAAGCCAATAAATTGATTCGATTAATTTGGGAATATCGATTATCTATCGAGAGTCGAGTGCGTGCATTGAAAACGTCACGTTTTTCATGTGCACGCTCGTAGGAACCAATGAAAATTCACGACGTATATAAAACACGTGAATTACAAATTATCGAAATATCAAAAGCGCGCTCTTTCATTACGAAAGTTCGTTGATTGGCTGCAGCCCATGATTTCGATAATTGAAAATTCGCAGAATTTTATATTCTCTGACGGTAGAATTTTAATATGGGGTAAAAAAAAAAAGCTTGTGAATTTGAATTCGTATGAAAATTGTAAAATTCATCGGCTCAAATCCACTGGCGAATTCAATTACGAAGATTTATTAAACGAATGTTTATTTTTAGGCTCGAACACCGCCGCGATGTTGATAAAACGGAATAATTTTTCCTTCAATTTGAACTCATTGCACCAGTGCTTCTCATTTAATCGAATCATTAATTGTCCCGTTTTATCGCTGTTAGAAAAATACAATTGTAATACAAGAGAGATCGAAATAATCATACATTCTGATTGAATTCGTTTTTCTCCTTCTCTCTCTGCTTCATTTACGCCCTATTTCGAAGTATCGGTTTTATCGTATTTCTACGTATGGGCATTTGCCATAGAAAATGAATGCAAAAAAAAAAAAAATGAAAAAAAAAAAAAAAAATACGAAAATCAATAGGTGGACCGGTGCTTTATTGTCGCAACAGCTGGTCGCTCGCGCGCGAATTGGCGCCTATCCACTGCAGTCTCTCTCTCTCTCTCTCTCTCTCTCTCTCTCTCTCTCTTTCTCATTCTAGATGCAGGCAGTTATACAATGAAAAAGTAGTGCATATACGGTTACAACATGCAAGTGTGTCCCAGCGAGTCCACCCACTGCAAACGCACAGTTGTAAATTTTCGATTACGTAAAAATAGAAATAGGAACAACGTGAAAAAGAAAGAAAATAAAAAAAAGAAATTACGGACCGTAGTAGCGGGTGGCAAAGGGTGAAGAGGGGGGAGCGAGGGGTGGAGCGAGGGTGGGAAAAAAAAATACAAATAAAGCGAAACCTTAAATTGGATTAAATGCACTTCATTTATTCCATTCTAAATCACACACGATGCAGATTCACAAACCTCGTAAAACTCGGTCTCCATATTCACCTGTCTTTATTTATTCCTCGGGAGAGAAATTTTTTTCAATTTAACCATTTCACGCGGCACAGAGATTTTTGTTATATCTCCTAACTTCGAACCCTCGCTTACTCCGATTTTTCAATCTCACGTGCCTTCGTGAAAAAAAAGTCATTGGGGTGCGTATTTTTTTTTTTTGTATTTTTATTTCTTTATTATTTTTTTCTCCCCCCAAGTGATAATCAGTCGCTGTATATTATTTATTAGAGCGGAAATGATTAATTGTTTTTTGACCGAGAGTCGCAGGAATGGCAGAAAATAATTGAAATACGATGTCGTATGAATTGAAACAGAAAAACATCTGGTACCTGGAGACGACGTTAATAAATTTCAAATTCAATTACAACGAACAATTTCTTAGAATACAAATCAATTTTTTGGTTTCTTGATGACATTTTTTGTTGTTATTGTTGTTGTTGTTGTTGTTGTTGTTGTTGCTTTCATAAAAAATATTTGAGATTAATGGTCCTTCAAAATTTGTTACATTCTTCGGTCAAGATATCGATAAAAATTATAGTTATAAATTGAAGCCTGGACCAGTGACCCAGTGTATAAGATGCTTTACAACATAAGATTTTGGAACGAAATGAAAGACTGTAAGTTAACAAAGGAGATCACACCATCGGAAGTCAGCAACGATAAATCACGTGTTTTCCACTCGACGAACTTATAAAGTACTTGTCTTCTCCATGAGATGCGATCCCATTTCCGGTTTGAAAATGAGAGAAACCTCCAACAATTTCAATATGAGAGTTGCAGTAGCTCTTTCGCTCTTGCCCTTGCTGTGTGAGTGCCATTGTTGGAAATTGGCAGGCTCGCATTCCCTGAGAGCACTGTATATACACACCATTCAGACTATAAACCGTTTCGAAGCAATAAACGAGCTTACTCATCCGTATTACAGTTCCAACAATCGCGTTTCGGTGCAAAGTGAATTTTGACGGATTTATCGGACCATTCATTAAACTTCAAGTTACAATAATAAAAAATTTAAAAAAAGAAACACTAAAAAAAATTAAAACAGAAAGCAAACAAATTTTTTTTTTTTTAACAAAATTAAAAACACCTGAAATATTGCATGAAAAATTATTTACAATTTATTCGTTATAGTCAACAAAACCACGAGAAAAAAAAAAACGATTTTTTTTGTTGCAAAAAATTTCATCAATTCAACTTGCAATGAGTTCAAACCCGAAACGATATTTAGTTAAGAGCACTTTCGTTGTTACATTCCTGTCAATGGCCATTGTGTAATTTTTCTATATCGTGATTAATTCCATCGTAAATGGAAATCATTATTTTATCAGATAATTCGAAGTAATAATAATAATAATAACAATATTTATCATCCACGGGTCAAATAATTATCATTATCATTCTTAATTAAGTTATTACGTGGATTTAGGTTGTGAATACTTATAATTTTATCAAACAATTATCCACTTTTGTCCGAAATGGCACTCGAGCAATCGTAATTCAATTTTATTGATGCATCCTGGCTGTTTTGTTGTTCAGAAAAAATTTCAAACTTTGTTTATGAAATTTTGTACACAAATTTATTAAAAAGACGAAAATAATGAATAGCTGCATCTCGAAAATGAATTTTTCAAATTGTCGACTATGATAGAGGAACATGGGGCAAAATGGACCCCTGGGGCAAAGCGGGTAATGCAAAAATTTTCATGTTTGGAGCAAAGTGGGCTCTCCCAAAAATGAAGGAAAGTCAAATTTTTATTCGAATTAGATCTTCCTTCAATTTTGGGAGAGGCCACTCTGTCCCAAAAATAAAAAAATTTGGATTGCCCACTTTGCCCCAGGGATCCATTTTGCCCCATGTTCCCCTATCTCGATAACCAGTGAACCGATTGAATGAAAATTTGGACAATTTTTACATTAGAATATTCTTCAGTAATTTGCAGGATTGAGACGATTCGTTAAGGTGTTTGTTTAAAAAGAATGAAAAGTAAATTAAAAATCACATCGAGTTAGATGTGTTTTTGGATAAACTCTTTTTGTTTCTCGTTTAAATTTCAATGAATTTTTTGTTCACTATTTACAAATGTATAAAAACAACTGCAAGATTTTTCCAACTCGATCTGAATCGTTCGATTTCATTTGTTTGTGGCAAAAAAGTTCAGGCGTGTGCATCAAAAGGACACGAGTCAGTAAAAATGCAAATTATACTCTAAATCGGAAGAGTACGGAAAGTCAAAAGGAAGAGGGAAAGATAAAGAGAGAAGAAATGGAAAAAGATGGTAAAAAAAAATGGTAGTTAGTGTGATTAGCGTGCGAGTAAAGAAACAGCTGAACTATATGCAAAGGGCAATGGGCTCGTGGATGGAAATACACGTGAATTAAACTCAGCTCGTGCGTTATCGCGGTCAGACTCTGACAGCGTAGCCAAAGCTCTCGTGTACACCATGGCTTGGATTCTCTTCCTATCTACAATTTACTAACACGAGGACAGTGAGCATATAACTATCACAAACATAAAATAATAACTGTACTTGAAAAATTAAAAAAAAAATAAAAAAAAAAAAGAACGAGGATCAAACGAGGAGCAAAGAGAAAAAACACGAAGAATGAGAGCAAGAGAATCTGCAGCTTCCATGGACCACAAGCATCATCCCTCGCTATTTTACATCTCGTAATTTTTTATCGAAATCTTCAAAAACTGCAGTTTTCCATGATAACTAACGTCAGAAATGATGTTTTTTTTTTCAAATTTACCTGCTCAATAAGTCAAAATATCATTTTTTGTTGTTTTCTGATCAAATAAACGTTCAGCAAAATTCCTCGTTTTTCTTTACCCTTTTTCTTCTTCTTTTAATCAAATCTCTTGCAATATTTGTTCTGCTTCTTAAAAGCGAACTAGTTTTTAAAATATTCTGCACTTACCCTACGTATAGATTCGAAGAATGAGCCTCAAATCGTTGTAAAACTCCATAAAGTGCATTTTGATAAGAAAAATAAAAATAAAAACGAAAAAAAAAATCTATGAATTCTGTCCAGCGAGTGTTTACCTTGATAATAAACTTTTTCACGCCTTTTCATCACCTGGGGTGACAGCTGCGTTACGGATAAATCTCTTTTCATGCATTTGCGAAAAATTGTCAACTGGAGTAGCGAGAGACATTTGCCTACTCTGTCAAACGTTGTACATCGCATCAAGGTTTTTTCTAACAGTTGCATAAATGTATGTAAAATTATATATATATATAGGGTAACATGGGGCAAAATGGACCCCTGGGGCAAAGCGAGCAATCCAAATTTTTTTATCTTCGGGGCAAAGTAGGCTCTCCCAAAAATGAAGGAAGATCAAAATCGAAGAAAAATTTGACTTTTTTCCATTTTTGAGAGAGCTCACGTTGCCCCAAAAATAATTTTTTTTGGATTGCCCGCTTTGTCCCAGGGGTCCATTTTGCCCCATGTTCCCCTATATTTATATAAAAATTTACATACGCATGTATATATTGCGTGAAGGAGCATTTGGCGCAGGTGAAATGTTGCTGACAGTCGCGTTACGTGTCGACACACTACCATGACAACATAAGCTCTCAAGAGCAATTCCAAGAACGCGTCAGCGTGTGCATTTTTCTACAATGGTCCCTCGCACTGATCCCTGTTGGCATTATTTTATATCGCTCATAAGACTCCGGCCTTTCTGATTGTTTTTTAAAATGAAATTTGTACGTTTGTAAATTCTATGGTTTAATATTTCGGGTGAAAATAAATTTGTCGAATCATTGAAAATTTTTCTTGATTCGACTAAATCCGGAAAACACGGGCTGTCAAGAAGGGATTTCTGAAAAATTGATCGTTTTCATTGACAAAGAAATGAATAATTAATAAACGATGTAGACGAATTATTTCATTTTCTGGTGGCATAATTGTCATGATATTTTTTGTGGTTTGACAGTTTTTTATAACCTTTTTTACATTTTTTCGTATTGTTTCGTGCACACAACTGAAGTTTAGGGATAGCGCAGCCACGTCTCTGTGTTAAAAAGTGACTTTTCATTTGAGAATTTTGTGGAAACGGTGCAGACAATCGTTTTGAAACTTGGAGGACATATCGAGGATAAGTCAAAGAACGTACTGTAGAAATTTGAATAAAATTGTTCCATTTCGTCACTTTTAACGAAACTCCTTAATGCATTTAACACGATTTCACTTCCGGTCGAAAAGCGGGACGCACACACTCCATCAAATCACCCAGAAGACAAACAAACCGAGCAAAGGATAGGCTGGACTTTGAGGGCGAGTTACGGCTTAGTTAAATACACTCTGACACGCTTAACATATTTGGAACAAGTGTCCTAACCCAGTCCCCACAATACGAACATACATACGAGTCATTCTAAGTAAATTTTATTTTCTTGATTATTCGTTTTTTAATCATACAAATTGTTCTTCAATTATTTTATTCAACATTCAACGTTCGATACATTTATTGCTTATTTCGTTAATTAAGATTCGCTTAAACCCAATTTAGAAACAAACATTTTGTTCGAGTATTTCAACAGTGCATTTTGATCAAATTATGAATTATAAAATCAATTTTAATCGACATGTCAAAATCGATCGTTGGGATTAAGAAAGATTGCAATTTATTGCAAAGTAAATGGACAAGAATAATTTTTCAGCAAAATTTTGTGCATCATTTCATTGCATTTTGTTCTCTGAACTCGAAAAAAACTGCATCAAAACAGAAATTTGTTTTTCTAATATCGAAGCAACGCATAATTCCCAAAATTAACAAAATTTTCTAATTATGATTGTGTGAGAACGATTTCAACGACAGATTTTTGCTAAAAACCAGATTAAAAAATCGTTTAAGTTCGTTATATCGATAGTGAAGGGTGCGCGGTCGGTGTGTGACTTCACTGACGTGTTTGAGGTGACAGTACTTGGTTGGGTGGCCGCGTAGCCATCCATCAGGCTAATATACAGTTAACTGAGCAAAAAGCAGTTTTTCTGACCTTCTAATGGCAATAACCAACCAAAATTCAGTAAAAAAAAGAATTAAGTCGTCCATATCAGCCAAATTTTCAAGATTCCTCTAATTATAGTCTCAAAGAAATCGCGGGAACAGGATGAAACGGAAAAAAAAATAGAAAACGAAGTTCCTTGTGTAATAAATTCGAAATGAATATTTATTCGAACACTTTCATCGTCCCAGAATCAAAGGCCACTTTTGTTCGTGTCAAGGAGGAATTATTTGTGGAAATTTTTGACTAAAAAAGTGAAAAAAAAAATGAAGACAATGTTCCACCAGGGTATAATGCGCTCGTTAGAGAAAATCCACTGAATCTCGAAATTATGCTAAGTTGGTCATGAGAAGGAAGATTCCGACAAGTTTGAAGAGATCGAGACGTGAAACGAGGCGAGTTTTGCGGCTGTCGGAGGAATAGTAGTGTCAGGTCTTGGGGAATATGACTCCTCGATCACGCAGAGTGCCGGGAGCGTCGACGAACATTTCGGGCAGTTAGGAAGATTCTTGAGGTAAACTTTATCTCCTTCGTTCCTTCGTTCATGGATTTCCTCTCATTCTCCTCTTGGTTTCCTCATACACGCGTTTATAGTAGAGTTATATGCCATGCAACCCCGATATAACCACAGGATCGTGTTAACCATTGCGCGAACGGTGGAGCCGCCTTCCAAAAGAGGCAAACGAGAGGCTTTAAATATCTGAGTAACGATGTACAAGCTGGCAATTAGATGACTGGGCATGGATCCTTGAGAAATGTGAACTAACTTGATACTAATCTTCACAGATAAACCAAAGCTTTTATTGCGAACATTATATTCTCCGATTCTCGCTCATTTTTCTTTACTTCTTTTGTTAAGGAGGTTCACGCGTTAGGCATGCGTTAGACGAATTCCAAGTTTAATTGTTTTAAATTCGTACGAACCTTCTTAACAATGATACTCAACTGTGGGTCAAATTTAAGAAACTTTTACCGTCTAGAAATCGAGTTATTTGTTGTGAAAAATCGTCTTTTTTCGTAACTTCCCACAAGACCTCGTGTTAAAGTTGCCATTTTAAACACCGAGTATCTCGATTACTAGACGGTGAAACCTTCTCAAATTTTTAACACATTATAATACGATGCTCAAGAAGATTCAGGCAAAATTTCAAAAAATTTTCTTGCAAAAAATCGTTCCTGATGAATTTGCCGTTACTTTGCATATACTACTATTATAATTATGGCGAATGAATCTCGTTAAAAATGTCCAATGCTCGGTAGCAAACAAGCGATTTAACAAAAAAAAAAAAATTTTCAATTTTCAAAACAAAAAAGATTTTCTCAGTGGAAAATAGTGAGAAAAGAAAAAAAAGTATCAAAATTGAGAAGTCGTCGTGATATTTACCCTCCGACTATTATCTGTGCATTAGAAAAATTAAAATATTTCTTCGAACTTGATGAAAAATGTTTCTTTTATGTCTCCAGGTTATTATCCCTGTTTTTTTTTTTTTATGAATTTACTAAAATGCTTTGAGATATTTGTCCAAGATTTGGTCTTGTTCTCGATATGGAATAATAATGTGTCCAACTCTCGCAGGTTTGCTGATTTTTGTTAGAAGAGTCGAAAACGTTAGTAAAAACTATAAAAAGTGAAAAAGCCTGGAAAATAAAAATAAGAAAGATTAGAGCACAAACCGAGAGTGCCAGGGAATGTTTCGTGTGACAAATGTATTTGGCATCTATGGATATTTCTATGTGTTTGAATGTACTTTTGGTTGAAATATAAAAATAAATGGGTGACTAAAAAAGAGTGGGTTAAGGGGGCTGTTTCTAAGGGTACTTTCCTTCGCTTGTGTTTTATCCTGAGAACAGTACATAGTATGCGGTCCAAGGGGTGTTATAAAAGAGCCTCGTGTGCACAAACACAAGTTCGAGTGACGGGGAAAGAGCAGTCGTGACAGCTACGATGAAAGTGCAAAAGGGGAGAAGATGAGGAAAGAGAAATATATATAGAAAGAGACAAAGAAATATAAAAATATAAATGTATGAGAGAGAAAGTAAAACCGATAAAAATATATAAAAAAGTATGAAAGACAGAGTAATAGCGAATTAGCGAAAAAGAGTGAGAAATAAAGAGAGAAAAATTGCAATGGGAAAACAAGAAAAAGAAATACGAAGAGAGGGAGAGAGAGAGAGAGAGAGAGAGAGAGAGAGAGAGAATAAAGAGAAAAATAAGAGATGAAAGAGGTTGGAAAAGAGAGTATGGAGGCTCAAGGGACGAAACTCTCAGAGAAGGACCAGCAGCTTCCGCAGTGGCACAACTCGTATGTGTCTATAGTATTTTTCTTTCAGTATATAGTTAAGCTGTGTGCAGGTGGTACACACATTTTCGCTCTCTCATAAAATTAACCTGTCTACAGGCGAGACACACAATTCCCAAGACTGGCGTTGGGGAATCGTGAGGATAACTTGAAATGGGTCTCTCCCCTGTTCGCTCTCTCGCTATTTTCAACTCTCCTTTTCTCTCTGTCCTTCTTTCATCTTTACCTCAACGTGACCGAAGCCTGAACGAGGATTTCATCCACGAAACCACTTTATCCTACAATCTTACTCTCTTTTTTCCTCATCATCCCTTTTACTAACGCCTCAACTTAAAAGCGTGAGAATAAAAATCTGTGCAAGGGTGGAAACGGTTAACGCACAACATCCCTCCCACTGTACGTCCATTTAATGAGCTACTGACTTCTTTTACATTTTCTTTTTTTATTCAATCTTCTTAAAAAAATCTTTTTCTTATGCGGTTATCGATTTTTAAACATCGATCAAATGGCAAAAAATATCAAAATACAAACGTAGAAAATCGAAAAAATGTTCTTTTTTTTCTTTTCAAATTTCATTATTCCCACTAGTTACGAATTTTCGTATTTATAGAAAAAAATGTTCAACTCAAAAGGAGAAAAGAATTCGATGAAATTGGTTTCGAGAAAAAAGAGGTTGATGATGGAATTTTTCAAACATTATAAAATCATTGAACGTTGGTTGCATGGTTTTATGGTTTAAGGAAAATGGAAAGAAATAGTGAGAAATGTGTAATACAGAAGAAGAAGAGCAGCCGGAGAGCAACAACCTTTTTTCCCTTTGTCCTTTTACGAGACTGCTCCGAGCCGGAGAAGTTTAGTGTCGGTGGAGGAACTTGGTAATGAAAATCTACGAGGCTTGTACATGTTCTTTTCTCTCTTTTTTTTTTTTATCTTTTTCCTACGTTATTTCTTTCTATCCCAAGAGTTTGTTCGGAGGTAGACAAAGCTAGAAAAAGATAGCGGACACTTTGGAGACTTCGGAAGAGAATCCTTTCCACAGCGATCGAGCAGACATATATATATATATATATATTTATATAGTTTCCAAGCGATCATCCTCTCTCTTTCTTTCATGTTATTACAGACTTTTCTTGGATACCATCTTCTGAATATTCGACGTTGGTTACCACCCTCTCTGCTATTGAGTTCTTACAAAGCACCCTATCGTATCGTGATCTCGCGATACCCCTCGTTATAACAAAGATATAAAGCTCTTTTATAAGCTCCTGTAAATGTGATAATCGTCATACAAAAGTCATATATAGAATAAAAAGACTCGAAAAATCGTAATCCACTAGACTTATTAAGGAGTTTCGTTACAAGTGACGAAATGTAACAATTTTATTCAAATTTCTACAGTACGTTCTTTGACTTATCCTCAATATGTCCTCGAAGTTTCAAAACGATTGTCTGCACCGTTTCCACAAAATTCTCAAATGAAAAGTCACTTTTTAACATAGAGACGTGCCTGCGCTATCCCTAAACTTCAGTTGTGTGCATGAAACAATACGAAAAAATGTAAAAAAAGTTATAAAAAACTGTCAAACCACAAAAAATATCATGACAATTATGCCACCAGAAAATGAAATATTTCGTCTACATCGTTTATTGATTATTCATTTTTTTGTCAATGAAAACGATCAATTTTTCAGTAATCATGTAATTTTTGTACGAAATTTTGTTGCGTGAAGTTAGCGCTTTGCTTAAGAACAATAGAATTTCCTCCCCTGATTCTCCCTGAAGATAAGGTGAACCACTACATCGTATGACTTGTACCGAAACTCCTTAAAATAAACCTAAACGAAGGAACGTATATTCGTTGTTTGGTAAAAGAAGCGCAATGGCTACTGAAAAAATATGAGACGCGATACAAATGACGATGGGGTAGCAAATAAACTTGAAGGTAAAAGCTTGACTAGCTCCTCTCGCCCATAGTCTTGTAGCATTCATAAATCACGAGTGATCCCAATAAAGCCAACGTGTCAGAAGAACCAGGTGTCTCTTCCTAGTTAATCTCCCTGGCTACACCAACCCCCTTTTTTTCTTTTTTTTATTCTTTCACTTCTACGTTTTCGTTGGAAGGATTAATTTTGCGTCTTTTCGACAATACCATTTTTACGAAACACGTAAATATACGGGAATAAGATTTACCGGTTACAAATAGAGGTGAAAGGGTTTTTATTTATTTTTTATTATTTTTTTTTACAAGTTCTCCTTTTCCGACGGTTATTGGAATCGATTGCAGGGCGTGGATCGTGTAACTCAAGCTTATCCGTGAAAGCTTCAAGAAAATAAGGATTGTTATTCCGCGGTGACTCTGTGAGTATCAGCTCCTTGTATCGTTGGGTTTCATGGACCGATATGTATCGGGACGTTCTTGAATGATGGTCGTTTCGAGCCCTGGTCACGTTGACCGCCTTCTTCGAACGTGACATTTTCTTCGCTACTTTTTCACCGCGTTACGACGACTCGAAAAAAAATTTCATTCAAACTCTATCTCCTTCGATAATCTTCTTTTTAGAAAATATATATAAATTTTCGTACATATCGATATTTGAACGAATGAGTTTCGCTGATGCTTCAAACGTTTATTGATTTATGATCATCACGATTTAGGAAAACGAGAAATTCGTAAAAAAAAAGAAATAAAAACAATTTTGAAAACCAAATTTTGAGGCAAATAAAAAGTCATTGAAATTGAGGAAATTTATCAGCTTCCAATTTTGACAGACCATTAGCAAAAACTATTTAGTTCGATCCATCAATGAAACTTAGACTTCGAACCAGTCGCAGCGATTATTATATCGTTCTGATCCTAAAACTCGAACATCACTTAACGAAAGTTTCGTCACAAGGAATTGTTGTAATTGTGGTTGGTTAACAACTTCCCAAAACTATCAAAATTAGAATGCATTCCTTGCTATCTAACATTTTCTTCTCACCAAACGGATACGGTTAAGTAGATACGCAACGAGAACCAATGGAATCCTCCCTGCAATGGACCAACTTTCGATTCTCACATACAGAACCCCCGGCAAAGTCTCCCAGAGAGTCGTTACGACGTGACGCAGCACGATTACACTGACTTCTTGGTCTCCAGACCTTTTGAATATCGGTTTTTGCGGCTCGCTGTTTAACTATCCATGTCGCGTAAGATCTCTCTTTCTCTTTTCGTTTCTCTTCTCTCTTTCTCTTTCTCTCCTACTTTTTGATAACCATTAGATTCGTAAATGTGATTAAATATTTACAAAACGTACATTTGATAGGATGATGGTTATGTTATTTGTATTTTGTTTTTATTTTTTTACAGGAATAATATAAAACAAACATTTCGACAGTGTTGACCACCAAATTATTGCAACCTCGAGTGAGGTCAATACTCGGTTGGGTGACTGTTTATAGCCAAGGACTGTCTGACGTATAAATTAGCGAGTGGCTGTCAGTTTTCCAGAGTTTCTGACTCGCTGATGGTGTAAGCAATTGAAACTTTTTACATTTTTTTCTTACCCTATTCGTAAAAAGTGATGAGATGCGCGGGAATAATATAAAATAAATATATAAAAGGAGCACGAAATGTTGGAAAATGTGAGGGTAACATTTTTCCAGTATTTTTTCACATAATTCACACGAGAATGTGTAAAAAATACAATTAATTCCTAAGACGTTGGTTCCTTTAAATGTGAAAAGACGAAGAATTTTTACAGCACTTTCGAACCGCAGTATCATCGCATATTTCCGTCGTATGCAGTGCCTATATTAAAATTTTGAAGGAGCGTATACTCGTTGGTAAATAGAGTTCAGAAAACCGAGCAGATACTGATAGTTTTGTGGTTTTTTTTTTCTTCTTTTCTCGAAGCAATCTGAGTGCACGTTCACATTGTTGGGAGAGAAAAATATTTTCGTAGTAAACGTTGTGCGTCTTTTATGCGATGCAGTATATCTGGAATACCGAGCGCATAGTACAAGCGACCAAATAATATGGTAGAATAAAAAAAAAAAAAAAAGAAAGAAAGAAAAACAAGCAGCAATAGTAAAATGTTGCGAATAAAACGTAGCGGTGCAAGCTTTTGTAGGAAAAGTCTGGAGTTCCCTCTCCCCCTCCCCCCCCCCCCTCCCCCCATGGGACAATATAACGAGCATATTGTTTCAGTGGCTCGAATTTAACGTAGAAATTTAACGTCAACGAAAGATACTTCGTACACAAAAGATTATTTCCATCGTATTCCAAAGGTGGATGATTTATTCTGGTAGACGAGCCCGTACTCAAGTGGAGGAAGAAAAAATAGAAAGTATGAAATGTTGGTAGGCTTTCCTCTGGCTCTAATTTAGACAGTCGTAGGAATTAATAAGTACAGAAGGAAATATGGGCGAGTGTCAGTGGTAAATTAGGGGTGGACGGTAGAGACGGTTGGTTGCAGTTGCGTCGACGACCGAGAGGAGTAACAAAGACCTTTTTGTTTGGCCTCCCGACGAGCTGCACATTCTTTCAGCATTATTTTGAATGCATGAGGCGTAATGATTTCTGGTGCATTCAGCATTTGTTCAGCGAGCTTTTCATACTCTTTTTCTCGCTCGAGGTTGTCGTTGAGCATTCTTTCGATTTTCTCCTTCTCCCGACGTCTCATCTCCTCAGCGTATTTCTGCTGAGCTTTCAGTTCTTGACCGTAACGGAGAGCGTTCTCTCGTCTCCTCATTTCCGCCTCAGCCTCGAGCGAAGCCTCCGTTTCCGTTTCCTTTCTTCGCAATTCATCCTCCAAAACGGAACGCTTATTTTTCTCTTCCTCCAAGACTCTTTTCTCGCGCAACTGTTGCTCCCGACCTTCCAGAACTCCACGCAACTTACGCTCCCGTTCTTCCTTCGACTTCGCCTTCGCCAAATCACGTCTTTTCTCGACCTCCCTTGCGGACGCCGCTACCATTTCTTCCATTTCAGCCTCTCTTCGCGTTTTTTCCTTTCGAAATTCTTCCACACTCGACATGTAAGCCGCTATCTCGTCACGCAAACGCAACACAGATTCTCTACTGATCGCTCGTTCACGCGCCAATTCCGCCTCATTCAGGATACGAAGCGCATTGTCCACAGCCTCTTCCTCGCGTGCTCGATTCTCGAGATATCTCCTTGCACTCAAAGCTTGCTCCTCCAAATCTTTCTTCAGTTTTTCTCTCTTTTCTTTTTCTTTTGCAGGATCGACTGATTCTCCGACTTCAAAAGTTTCCGGATTTTCTCGATCCTCTTCCTTCATTCTTTTCTTCTCATCGGCAGAAGCTAATTTACCAGCAACCTGCATCGCCAATGTTGCCACCAACAACTTTCCATCCTCCAATCTTTGTCTCTCTTCCTCCATCTCTCGAGCTTTTTTCGCCTCCACTTCCTTCAGCATTAATTCGTACCAAAGCATATCTTCTTCTCTCTCAGCCTCTCGTTTCGCCTCGTTCTCTGCCATTTGCCCAAGGTTCGAGTATTTCGTCTCCAAAGTTGTTTTCTTAGCTATTTTCTCCCTCGCCTCTGGACACTGATCCAAATATTGTCGCATACGTTTTTCTTGCACCGTCGCAAGACGTTTTTCTTCCGTTAACTTCCGCAGTTCTTCCGCCCGTTTTCGCATCTCTTCCATTCGCAAATCTGCACCTCGTTGAGCTTGATCGACGACTTCTCGAATCAGAGACTTTTCCTCAGCGAGTAACAACGATCGCAATTTTTCTCTACGAGCATTGATGCCTTGCTCGTATTCCGTTAAACCTTAAATATTGAATGATAACCTTATTTAAATGTTACGATTAATTAATTATCAAAAATATTGACGATTATCGTAAAAACTGAAAAATTTCTTACCCTCGTCAACCAGATTACGAATTTTGTCTTTTAATATCCTCTTGTTCGTTGTTTCCACAAAATCGTTCTTCCGCAAGGAACTTATGTACTCGCGCTCTTCTTTTTCTTTTAGTTCATCTTTCTCGAAATTTAAATTAACCGGAAAAATAGAAATGCGATTATCCTCCTTTCGCGAGACTTTCCGCACTGATCTTCGAATTTCTTGGTGACCCGAATGTGCGGTTTCTCCGGATGAAGAATCTTTTTCCTTATTGAACAAATCTTTAGTCCGTACAGATGATTTTTTTGGATTTATTAGAACTTTAGCCTGCAGGGATTTCCCATGCTCGTTCCTGGTGGAACTTTTCGCAGACGTTGATTCCTCCTGTCGATTTTTAATCGCCGAATCTTGGTTCGATTCTTCCTGACCATTTTTTCCGGTGGTTGGGTCGTTGTCATTAATCGTTTCCCGTTTAGGTTGATTCGTTTGATATTTAGTGTGTGCATCAGTTGTTGGAGATGGGGTTCGCTTGGTGGTAGTTAACTTGACGTTTGGATGATTTTGTTTCTGCTGACTAAGTCGATAACCATAAGCAATATTGACGGTACCACGAGGGTATCTAGGTTTCCTCTTCGTTTTGGCATCGTCCGAAATTCGCAACGGTACAACACTCATTCTTCTCAAGTTTCACGGTTAGGCGAGTAGCAATTGAACTGGCAACTCCAGAGGAGAACTCCGATCACGATAGCAGCAACAACATCATAGAAAGCTCGTTCGCACAACTAAGAACAAGATTATTAATGGTAATACACTTACACACATAAACACTAAAAACACACGTGTACACAAAGATCGAGTCATTTTGCTCACTCTGTGACATAACCCAATGTGCATAGAGAGAGAACCAACGAGCCAACAGGACGAACATGGTCGATGGCGAGTTGTTTGCAGTAACCATGCCAACCAACCTCTATTGAACAGAACTCTCTGCACAGGATTCGATTATATATATAGGGGAACATGGGGCAAAATGGACCCCTGGGGCAAAGTGGGCAATCCAAAAAAAGATATTTTTGGGGCAACGTGAGCTCTCCCAAAAATGAAGGAAAGTCAAATTTTTCTTCGATTTTGATCTTGCTTCATTTTTGGGAGAGCCTACTTTGCCCCAAAGTTAAAAAATTTTGGATTGCCCGCTTATTTGCCCCAGGGGTCCACTTTGCCCCATGTTACCCTATATATATATACATTTCCCTTATATACATGTATATAACTTCAGATTCTGTCACATTGTACGTAAAATCAAGAAGCTTATGTATATAACTACATAAACAAGAAACAGTCAACACACATGAGTTCTTGACTCCTTTATGTCTTTGTTCAGCTCGAACGACCATACATTCAAATATCTATATACGTAAATCTTGGAGGATCCTAGGGAAATGAAATTTTCACGAGCAATTAGAGCTTCGGTATTGGTATTAGGTGGGTCAGAATGATCGTGTAGCAATGTTGTCTGAAATACCAGAATATCACTCCTCCCTCTCTCTCTCTCTCTCTCTCTCTTTCTCTATCCTTCTTTCTATTTTCTCATTCTCTCTCTCCTTCTGGTTCGGCCGTTAGTTTTAGGTTTTGGGGAGGACTCGGGGGAATAGCGCCTCGAGCGACTAGTCGAAGTTTACTCTAGTCAAACCACAGTGCGTGGCGGACTTGACAGTGTTTGATTTGACGAGAGGTAGATAGCGAAGCTAGTGAATACGCGACTGAGTTTCCTTCCATGTATATATCGCTTTGAATGGGGCCAAGAAACGGAGAAAGGACGATGGAGAATCGGAATATAACCCTATCCTGCTCCCAGTCACGTCCGAAGCTAAAGCATAGCTTCGGGCCACTTTCAATATTGCTATATTCTCGCTTCGCTGACTTTCCCTAGAATCCAACCGGGCTTTCTAGTCTTTGCCTACCCCTTCTCTATGTACACTTGATATCTGACTTTGATTACATGTCATTACGTGTTCATTACATAGTAATCGCTCGGTAAAACTGAGAGGATATTGTAAAAAAAAATATCAAACCACTTCACGTGATCAATATTTTATCGAAGTGGCATCTAGACCACTTACAGATTTTTACAGATTTTTTAAAATCATTTATTAGCTCAGAATTAGTAACTGGCTGCTCCGTCTGCTTAATAAGTCACACGACAATTGCTAAAGACAGAGAATTCAAACAGATGTCGACCCAGGAATCCATATTGAACTTTAGTACGTTTGGCTGGCCGACCGCCCGATCCTTTTGCTCAAATATGTATATCGCACCACGATTAACCTCGGTTCATAATTGACATAGACGTATAAGTTTATGTATATGTGTATATAGATTTCTATACGTTTTGGTATATAATGCGCCGTTAGAGCGAATAGAGAACTCGAGAGCTATTGTCGCCCGAGTCTCATGCATATAGGAGGCAATCGAGCAGCCAATGCCAGCAGAATTTCCTCCATGATTTATCGGCCACGTCTGTGCCAGGCCATTGTAGGAAATCTCTAATTTCTGGACGCATGCTGCGTTTATTTTTAAATTATCAAAAATACCAATGATCTTTATGATAAATTACTTTACTAAACGATCTCTTGGATCAGTGAAATTTTAAGATGCTCTGATGTTCTCAAGTGTATATGTCAACGAAGGAGAAAATAATTATCTTCTCGCTAAGATTGCCATCCGACATTCTCAAACAATCTCTTTTCTTCATCATCTTTTTTTGCATCTCTACACATACCACTTGCTGCAAATGACTTTTTCATTTGAACCATCGTCCAAACAGCTTCTTTTACCAGGTTGTACGTACACGTGTATACACGTGGCGAAGGTCTAATTTATCGAGTCATACGATCGGGAAAAAGGCTAGATAAGGCGCGCACGTACAATGCACAAAAGGACAATGGAATTCTCTGACAATGGTACCGTGGCTCAACGTGTGCCGGGATCCTGCAGGGAAAGTCTCTTCGTCTTCTCTCTCTCTTTCTCTTTCTCTTTCCATCTCACTTTTCCTTCTTCCCTCTCTTTTCATCCCTACACCCCTTCCCCCACCCCCTCTATCTGTCTCTCTTTCTTTCTCAACTTGCTTTGCTTGGCTTTCGCAGACGAAGCAGCTTTTACACTCAAAGCTGATGCTAGTGCCGGATCTTTGAAGAAGTTATCCCTTTCGAACGCACTACCACCATTTGCTCTTACTGATGTTACTACCATTACCAACCCAGAAAACTTTAATGGAAAGATAGCCCAACGTTCGATTGAAAACCTGTTCAAAACAACTTTCCTGACAAATAATTACGGCTCATTGTTCTGCGAAAATAAGAACGTAGTCCATCAGCAAATTGATCGAGTGAAACTTAACACCAAAAATGTTTTATCGAGTCATGGGAACCATGAAAAGATAACTTTCTTCAAATTTATCCAATACTCTTTATCATCAGAATCAATTTTAATCACTTTTCCTTCGATCGGGAAACATAAAATCGCAAAAAAACTTCAGATCGCAAGTTTGAGTAAATGTTTTGCCTTCTGCCGTCAATGAACGATCATCAATGACGGACGTAAATGGGACAAAAGTCTGAAGTCACACGTTCATGTAAACATGTCAATCATTGAAAATTAATTGTTCAAAATTAATGTAAGATGATGAAATCGTTGATTAGGATTAATGAATAATAATAATTGCTGGAAATTGCACTTTATGGTTGTCACTTCGGTTTCGATATATTCGATAAGCTTGTCGTCATATAGGAAGGTCGTACATGTAGGTTTGAAATGCTCAAGCCTTGCGTATCATTCGTTTCAGCCTGGCTCTAAAAATTTAATCGAAAAGCAGATCTCTCGCGATATTTAGCGATTGTGGCAGAGCTCCGATAGCATATATCTGAATATATATCAATAGATATATATATATATATTGATATTTTCAATGGTCTATAGGATTATGGATAGCTCGTAACAGTGTCGCGCCTCCCGGGCGGCTGGACATTCGATACAATCGACTAACCGAGAGATCGCGTCCGACCGAATGATTTCATCCCTCGTTTAATTCGGTTAATCGGCCTTCCCAATACTGTATATTTCGATTCATGCCAACTCGCTGCAAAAACAATTTTATCTCGTCGCGTTGGGCGTGGGCGCGATTTGATGTTGTGGGTTTTGGACATGCAGCAAAAGAAGAGAAACAGAGAGAAAAGCAGTTCAATTTTGAAGCCACGGGATTTATAGAACACTGGGTTCGGAGCCTCTCGAGCGAAGCTTTAAATTTCGCATATCAAACAATTTATCAGCAACAGAAATGGAGAAAACTCCTAAAGCTCCAAACGGACATACGTTTGAATATTTTTACAAATTCATCATATAACCTGCAGCCTTTAAATAAATGATGGACTCAAATCGTTTATCAATTATAATGAATCAACCTACTGCAAATAAATTGTGTTTCTCTTTACAGAGCCTCCTTTCAAATGCGTCAATGTAAATAAACTGATAAACTTCCAATCGCATCATTACTTCTGCCCCTTATTTATATCGATCAAATAAATATGATCCTCGTAAACGTTTCCACGTTACACTCCATCAAGTTCGAAAAAGTCCGCGTTCACATTTATTCTTTTGCAAATATTAGCCTTCCAATCAAAACCAATAGTAATAGGTGCGTGCTTGATGCAGGATTTCGGTGATCACCAAAGTTGACCGGCCTCAGGCGAGGTCAATACTTGATTGGATGAATGTTTAGTACCGACTTGCGCGTCACTCGCTGAGTGGGAAGCGGTGTTCCGGAATTTCTGATATTGATCAACTTAAATTTCGTAAAAATGTAGCTAAATGCATTAGGAAAGAGTGTCTATGGGCACTGAGGGGTCTCACAGACCCAGAAACAGAATTATCAGTGAAATTGAGGAAAAACTGCGGATAAAATCATAAAATAGGCTCGTAAAGACCCAGACGCAGGAAAAATAGTAAAAACAACAACAAAAAAATGACATTCTAAACAAGAATCGAGTTAATCAAGCTCAACATTTAATAAAATACTCAGTAATGATTTTATGCAGAAAAATGGTTAATATTTCATTGAACGTTGATCGTAGAAAATGGGCTGTAAAAAGCAACCATCCATAAACCATTTCTCGAACGTAATACAAACCTATGTTGCATTGCCGATGACGAAGAGGTTTACGACGAGCATTAAAATCTCATGCAAGTCGTACAAAGTACTTACGTGCATCGTTGCGAATACTTACCGTTAAAACGGCCGATTGAATGGTCCACGCAGTGCTCAGGAATCTTTACGATCGATCGTAGATCTGAATCGACAAGTATTTCCTTCATCCCTCGTCCTCACAAATACTCGATTATCGCGTACATGCAAATCGGAGCTTTAACGCAAAATGTCCTTATCGTTAGTAAGTTAAGGAAATTGATTCCCCGTACTGACGTTTCACCCGATAACAAACTTTTATTATATTTTGTGTATTAAAAAAAAAAAATTGCACCTTGGGAAATCGATACTATTTTTTTTCTCCTTCCTATCAACAAACCGATAAATCGTCACATTTTTTTTCACTCAACCTTGACCGCACTGCGGCATAGATAACTTTTTTTTTATCTTTTATTTTTTATTTTTTTTTTCACGGATAAAATCGTCGTCCGGGTATAGAAACGGATGAGAAATATCGGACGTGAACGAGAAGAATTTATATCGTTCTCACTACTGTGGAAAAGGAATCCCGTTGAGATATATGTACTTGCGATTTCTGTTCCGCCGCACCGCAGCTCTGCATCACCCTAGCTTTTCCCTTATTCAGAGAGACGTGAGATTTCTTGTAAGAACATTTGTGAAAATGTGAAAATCTTCAAACCACGAGAAAACACTATAGTCTCCAAATAAAATTGTCCAGCCTTTAGAAACACGTCGTTAAGCCGATTGATCATTATTGAACTAACTTCGAATTTAAATTTTTTTATAAGAATCACCGCAACCGTAGAAACAAAACTGTTCAATAAATCATCTCCATTACGTATCGATTTTCATTTTTATAAAAATTTCCACGCAAACTTACTTCGCAATTTGCAAAAAAAAAAAAAAACAATTTTCTTGATTGGCAAATGATTAATTATAAAAAATACTTGAAAAAAAACAAGAAAAATGTCTCAGTCATTATTTCCTAAAAAATGTTCATCCTTCCGTGCGATCTAATGTTGCGTAAAATATAACGAGGTGAACGTTATTTTAAGGGAACAAACCAGTAACTCAAGAATTAATAACACACGACTTGCCAGCAGGTTGTACATCATTTGAAACGAGGCGAGGTAGATTTGAGTGCAGTTTCCGGGGGCCATTAAAGCTCCTATTTACCTTGAACGTTGCTTTTCGTTTTGGATTAAAATCCATAGGTATATAATGTTTCGTCTGACAAAGCAAAAACATGCAAAGATATGGGTTACTTGTGAAAACTCAATTATTCAGTGAGAAAGATTGTTGTTATCGAGTTTCTTAAAACGACATAAACAAACAACAACAACAACAACAACAACAACAATGTAAACACAAGAGTTATTTAAACGTTGATGAAACTTTTTCTTGGTTGGCGTTTAAACGCATCCGTACAATCGAAAATGGTACGGAATCTAACCCCTCCTCCCCCCTCCCACCCCCACGCCCTATACGACGCACTTCGCGGATATTATCGTCAAGCACAATCGTCTTTTCCTCACCCTGAATAGCGTCACTTTAGTTTCCAACTTTCTTGGATTGCTTTTCTCTCGTATATACTTGTTGAAAGGATAGAGATGTACAGAGCAACAGTATACGATTGCAAGAAGTGCAATTGCGTCCTCTCGAAGTACATAAACGCATGTACCTTGTATATATATATATAGATAGAAGGATTGTAACAATTTGCGAAGTTTTTAAAGAGCACGTCTCGAGACACTGTGTTATATCCACTTTCGCCACTCTCGTTGTCCGATAATCTTTCGTCGAGAATCTTTCAGCACGTTTTGTATTATATCTCGTCGTCAATCCCTCCTTTTCATTGTTGCTATAGAAAATGATAGTTCTAGAAGATATCATTACACGATATATCGTGTTCTCGAATCATAATACGATATTTCTCGATAGACGATGAGCCAACGTTGATTATGAATAATATGATAATTTTCAATCTCCCTCTCTTTCTCTCTCTTTCTCTCTTTTTCTATCTTTCTCTATATTGTTCTTGTATTATAATGATAATCCACGACGAGGAATTCTTTGTTATGACCATACGAAGTGAAGTATAAATATAGATATATAAATTAAAATGTATGGATACGAAGCGCTCTCTGGGTTCTTTCAACGATGACTGATTAAATTTAATTACGGGTAGGTGGAGCCGGCTACATAATGGAAGAGAAATGAAAGAGGAGGCGAAAAGGGTGAAACCAGAACATACCACCGCGTTGTGCTAGCAGCAGCCGGCGATGTGTGAAAAATGTATCAGACACAGAGGGCGTTCGTGAAAACCCCTTTTTCCCTTTCCACCTCCAATCGATTTATCGATGCCTCTAACCAAGCCTCCCAAAGGCTTTAATATACGTATATAGAGTTATCTGCGAAGCAGGAGACTGGCCAGATATGCTAACGAAACACGTGAATTTCGTTGCCCTTGGATCTGAGCCACACTCCGTAATTGCAGATCCATACATCACACAAAACTCTAAAACATCGTGATGTATGCAGAGTCACTTGTGAAATGAGAATTCGCGAGAAAGAATGACGAGACAGAGGGGTTTTCTTCAACTTTTTTTTTTCTCTTTTTTTTTTTTTATTCTTCTTGTAGAAGAATTTTCGTGCGAATCACACGATGTCTATTGCGAAACTCCCGGCGCGCTCGCACTCGCAGCATGTTCTTCAAAAGCAAGGGAAAGAGAGAGAGAAACAACCTCTCCCTTGTTCTCGCATATACATCAGCTTGGTTAGTTCCTGATGGTTTATTCAACACGAAGCAACGCGAGCCATTCCTGAAATAGCGCTCGACTCGCGCGTGCTTACCCTCGAAAATTCAAAGGATCTCTCTTTCTCTCTTTCTCTATCTTCTTTCTCTCTCTCTCTCAGCTTTTTCTCTTTTCTCAAACACAAAACTCCTCCGCACCCCTATACGCAAACCACCGCCGTGTCGTACACCCTGCATTCGCAATTCGACAGCCTCGTTAATGTCATCCTTGCTACCTTCTCTCTGTAGCGATCTTATTATCCGTTACTTTGTGCGTCTCGCCGTAGGCCCTTCTTCTCTCTTCTCTCACACTCTCTCTATCGCCCAACGCTTTCGTTTCTACTAATCACGTATACAACACCCCCGCTCTCTTGTTTCGATCGCGTTGTCACATCTGTTTTACCTTCACAATGAAAAAATACCTCGGTCTTCGATTCTCGAGCTCTAAGAATGGGAGAAAAAATGACAAAAAAAAAAGGACGATTTCAATTTCGAGTGAAAGCTCGTTCGTATGATCTGCTAATTAATTAATTCGTGAAAACTGGAATTTTTTTTCATTTTACTTCCATTTTTTTTTTTTTTTTTGATTCTTTGTTCCCATTTATTCTTCCAATGATGGAACGATATGGAAAAAAAATTTCTACTAAAATTTATTTTTTACTCCTACCCGCGAATATGTTTGAAAAAATAAAAGCAAAGTTTGCAGAAATTTCAAGGGAATAAAATCTCCTACTGGACGTTATCACAAAATGTAAATTTTATGGGGGTAACTGCGCTATGTTTTATGGACTTCACCTGTTGTTACGGTTTGTCCCAACATGTTTCCGACAATCCTTCGCTCCGGAGGCGTAAAATGTTGGGCAAACATTTAGGGGATGTGCACTTTTAGTTCAAGCATACTACAGAGGGATGTTCAAGACATCGAAAGGATCGACCCTACAATATCTGAAAGTTTTACCATCCAACGTGTATTCTACCTCTTCGTTATACCAGCCCTAAAAATAACGCTCGTATCTTCCCTTGGCCGAGCGTTTCACGCTTGTCCACTTTTAGGGTCTTCTAGTTTCGATTTTTATGAATCTCTCCCTTTTTCTTCAACACAAACAACCAGCATGGACGAAAAATAAAATTCTCGTAAAATGTTTTCTTGTCAAAAAAACATGTTTGACTATTTGTTGTTGACAATGGAAAAACTTCTGACGTTCAAAAGTGGAATTAATACTGAAGATTTCATAAAAATACAGTTTTTCAAAGTCGTTGACACACATTTCCTATTTTTTAGTTCGTCTTTCGATGACCCAAACTTTTCAAAATCTTCTAAAGGTTCTTCTTCATGAATTGCGTGGTTGTAATGATAAAAAAAATAAAAATAAAGACATTTTTGTGTTTTCTCTAGATTTTTGTCCCTTCGAACGTTTTATAGCAAAAAGCAAAATAGCCAGAAGTCAATCGATCGTTAGGATCTCGTTGAAAAAGCGACTGTAGAGATCCGTGAAGATTTGAAAGGAAACGTTATTGGCAGCATGTATAGAAAATCTCTTGGTTTTGCTCGATAGTGTAAAACTTGGTGTGCTTCCAGGAGAATAATAAAAAAAATCTTACTGCAATAGAATCCATTGTTCGAGAGATAAGATATTACACGGATATTCTTTTTGACCCTTGACGTACGACTGGGCAATGCCATATTTTCGCTACCGGGTAAATAACGATCGTTGGTACCGTCTTAACTATCGTTCTCGAGTCGTTGCAACCACATACCATATAATATGCTTGAGCGGTTCTTTTAAAAGCCTTACGAAGAAATGGCCAAATGTGAAAAGAGTCTGGACCAAAAGTTTGCCAGTACATCATCGAACTCAATCATCTATACTGCGTTAGTATCTTTATAGTCTTGGAGAAAACCAAGTGTATAGAAAACATGGCATTTCATATGATTCACAGTGGCGTCGTCAGTATAATATTTATTGAAACTCAAAACGTTACATAACCTGTAATTTAGGGGAACATGGGGCAATATGGACCCCTGGGACAAAGCGGGCAATCCGAATTTTTTTATCGTTGGGGCAAAGTGGGCTCTCCCAAAAATGAAGAAAGATCAAATTCGAAGAAAAATTAGACTTTCCTTTATCTTTGGGAGAGCCTACTTCGCCCCAAAAATGAAAATTTTAAATAGTCCGCTTTGCCCCAGGGGTCCATTTTGCCCCATGTTCCCCTATAAACATTTATTTATTAATATTCCTGCGCATACCCTTGCGGGTTTTTACGATCCTTTTCCTCACTTTTATCCCCACTACGCTGTTCCTGAGTTCCTGAGTTCCTTGAGTTCCCCCCCAGAGTGTTGCCCACAGCCACTCTTTCCTAATTCAAGGAGGATCAAGGAAAACTGTGGAAAATCTTGGCCGATACAGACGACTATGTTTTCACTGAGTTTCAGTTGGTTAACAGCATCAGAAACTCAGCGAAAACTGCCTCCCGCTCAGCGATTGATACGCCAGCCGGTACATGGCTAAGCGGTCACCCAACCAAGTACCGACCGAAGTCGATGCTGCTTAACTCGTGTGATCGCTGGAGCCACCCACCGATCGATAAACAATTTTTTTCCCTTACGTATCCATCGCTGAACTTGAACATGAGAATAATAATAAAAATAATATCAAAATTATGGTAATACGGATAAGAAAATTTAGTAAATAACCTTTTGTAGAATATTCTCAACTACTTTAATACATAGTCAACAAAATACAGGCAACATTTGTTGGTTTTATGTCCAGACTTCCTAATGGAAATATAAATAAAAAGGTAAGCAACTCCCAGTCGCGTATATAGAATCCAGGATAGCTCTTGGTTATATATTTCCGTAGGAGATATATATATATATGTATATAAACGAGGTTACATGGTTAGACTCAACAATGCCGGACATTATTCACGCTTGATGAAAGTTCGCGGAGGTTTCGCTGTTGCACTATCGCGTTGTATGTATACCATTCGGCAAGCAGGCTTTCCCAAAGAAAAGAGAAAGATTCGCGGCTGCCTCGGAATTGGCTGCTGTAAGCTCGATGGAATTTCTACCGAGAGCATACAATTATGAAGACCGTGGCCCTGCTTTCATACACAGCTCACGAGACGACACTATATTATGTACTATCTTTATTGCCGAAACGACCGAGTGATAAAATTCAGATATAACTTAACGTTAAGAAGACAGAAACTCTTTAGCACACTTTATAAATATACCTGTATATTAAAATGTTAATTTGATGTAAAAAAAATAAAATATATGTATATTAAAGTCTCTATCTACGCACTTTTGAATAATCTAATAAATTTAAAATCATTATTTCTTATCGGATTTATTCTATGAAAGAAAAACTAAAATTTTTATAATTGTAAAATCATTCATTCGATTTTTTCTATCAAAGAAAATTTTTCCTATCATTTATTCTGTGAAAGAAAAACTAAAATTGTTAGATTTATAAAAACATTTATTCGATTTTTACTTCGATCCATACAAAACGGCTTTACATACATTTCTATTTCATTCCTTGCTATACAAAATACTTTTTGCGTCACTTTAATAAAAAAGAAAAAGCTCGACTTGCCAAGAAAAAGTGATACAAAATATTCCACTGATTTTTTTTTTTTTTTTTTTTTATTTCAATTTTATTCTTATTGTTCCTGCTCATAATCTTGTGAGTTTTTCGGAATTTTTACAAGTCCATTGTAACTTTTTCTGTTTTTGTGAGACATTCCAGAGTGTTGGCATTTTTGACAATATTTTTGTACTAATCAGTTGATCAGCATCGTGATTGGAAACTCAGAAAAATTGTTTCCCGCTCACCGATAAATACTCGAGCCTCTCAATAGCTAAACGATCACCCAACCGAGTATTGACCTCGTCCGAATTCTCGTCCACCAAAAACTGTCAATTTTTCGAAGTTTTGTTTAAAGTCATGAAATAGAATGTTGAAGTTATTGACAAAAAATGAGAAAGTATTTACGGGATAAATAGTTAAAGAAAAATAGTTGAATATCCATATCGTGAAATATAATTTGAATCTTTCGTTTATTTTAACGAAAAAATCCACTCTCCTTTTCAAAGGAATAGCGTCACGAGTCGGGCATAAAAACTAATTTCACCCCAACCCTCATTGCTGTTCAACGTTGCTCTGCTTTTTCGCCGAGCCCTCCCTCGTTGCTACATAAATGCAGCCACGAAAAAGCAGATTTCGCTGGCGAGATCAGTATATTAAGGAGACCGTGAGCACATGAAAGCGGCGACTCAACCTGTCACATTTTCTTTCTTTTTTCTTTTCTCTCTTTTTTTTGTTTTTTTTTTTCTTTATTTTTATTTTTTTTTTTTGCTATATTTACCATAACATCAAAAGCACAGCGCACATTCTCATTCCCGTAGCCGCACATTCGTGTACGTGTACACATGCTCGCAATTTTCACCCCCGCCAGATATTCAAGTCTCGAGGTTATTTGTGTTTCGCTTATCATCACACCGCCACAGACAGGGATTACCTGCTTGCGTGTATAAAAAGTTGTAAATTTTCGTGAAAATTTACTTTTGATACGTCCTAAATATGAGATTAGCTTTTAAAATTCCAATAGACACACGATATATGTTAGTCGATGAATTTTCATTACGATTTTTCGTTTAGGATGAAAAAAATATATATATATATTTTTAAAAAATCAGCTCAATCAGCTTTTTCTTCTGATTTGTGAAATTTTCTTTTTCTTTCTGAAATTTGTGCTTATTTATTGACGATTTACATGAAAATAAACTAAAAATTATATATTTACATAACAAATACAGTTCTCGAGGCGAGAAAATGTCAAATAATGAAGTTAGGATCGTGAATGGGCCATTGGACTATATCTATTGCGTGCCAAAACGACCAGCACAATTTTCGCCACGTTCGTGCCAAAGATAAGAAGTTGATAAAATCTGAAATCGAAGGGGTGCGTGAAGTTTGCGTCTCGACGATGTCGCACGCGATGTATACGATTTTCCTGCATAAATATATCGCGATAACGATATACACGCGGGTTCCTTTGTGGGGGTGGATATAAAAGCACCTCTAAGACTCTTTGTCGCCGTCGTTTCGTTTCGATTTTTTTTTTATTTTTATTTTTTTTCAACTTGACATCGTTGCACGAGTGAGAATTTAAAAATCATATAAAGACCCAACGACTATGTGAAATTCTATGAACGTTACGCCTTTATTTCTTAACATCAATATTGCTACGATTTCTCCACGTTAAAAAACATATAATTTATCCTTATATAGAGACGATAAAATTCGCCCTTCGCTGCTCTTTGATAGATAACACTAACATCAATGATGTTTCCGTACTATACCGTCAATATCCTCTCCAAAAGTCTTTTATACACAGACACATATATCTTAGGGGAACATGGGGCAAAATGGACCCCTGGGGCAAAGCGGGCTAGCCAAAATTTTTATTTTAGGGGCAAAATGGACTCCCCCAAAAATGAAGGAAGATCAAATTCGAAGAAAAATTTGACTTTCCTTCATTTTTGAAAGAGCCCACTTTGCCCCAAAAATAAAGAATTCCCAAAAATCCCCTAAAAGATTTCCCAAAAATGAAGGAAGATCAAAGTCGAAGAAAAATTTGACTTTCCCTCATTATTGAAAGAGCCCTCTTTGCCCCAAAAATCCAAAATTTTCGTTAGCCCACTTTGCTCCAGGGGTCCATTTTGCCCCATGTTCCCCTATATGTGTATGTGCATATCAGGATAAAATTGAGAGTATCGTGAATCAGTATATACATGAACTATATATACATAGCACGAGATACAGAGAAAAGAACGAGAGGAAAGAGAGTCGTCGAGATTGCGAAATGCGAGTTGGCTATATATGTTGCGTGTTGTACGTTTCCTTCGTGAGAGATTGTGTGTGACTGTGGGCGCGTATCTCACGATAATGAGATTCAGCCCAGGGGGCGCTACAGGAGACAATGTTTCCTCCGCAAACACGCAAAAACAGAGAGAAAAGGATAAATACAGAAAGCTGTAGAGAAAAGAGTGAAAAAAGGAAAAACAATAAAAAAAATACGAAACGAAAGAGAGAAAGAGAGAAAAGTAGGAAATAAGAGAGCTGGCAAGAGACGCGTGTGTTTGGTCGAGATCGAGGGAGTACATTTTCTTTATATGTGTATCGCACGACACTCGTTCTGTCGTGGTCTCTTGCCATTTGCTGAGCTAAAATAACGAGTAACAATATAAATTTTCGGAGATACCAAACTTATACGACGTGTTTATCCGGCAGCGTGCTGTTCCCACCGAGTAAATTCTCACCGAAACTTTCGTTATTTTATGTTATATAGACATCCACATATATATTATCATAAAAAAAAAAAATACGTAGACACTACTCACAACAAGCTCCGAATAAATTTTTTTTTTCCAAATCTACCTGCCGATTTTTTCTAAATCTTTTTTTTGAATATTTTTCTTTCTCAAATTGTTCAGAATTCAAATTTTTCCCAATCTGCGGACAGTTTTGAAATATCTAGAAATTTCCAGCTACAAAATGTATTTTTTTTTTAATACCTCCAACTAAATACCATGAAAAACTGCATGAAAAAAATCGCAAAGGACCAACATCTTCAAAACCACGTACCGGATGCGAAAAGAATCGCATAAAAAAAAAAAAAAAAGATTTTGGATTGCCCGCTCTGCCCCAGGGGTCCATTTTGCCCCATGTTCCCCTAATCATATCACACTCGTTTTTCTACTGATCACACATTTATTTTGACCGAAGACCTCGCCATTGAATCAACGAAATGTTCCAATAAAATCAAATGTTATTAAATCGACAATTTTTTTTTCTCTAAATGGAAATATGAGTGTCCAGAGCAATTAAAATAATTCACGATTTTCCATATACAGTCCCATAAATGTGTGTGTGTATGACTGTGAGGTGCGGCATAACATTCGTATCTGTAAAACGACGTTCTAAAACGACCACGAAATGTTGAAGTGGGAATCGTTGGATTGGTGACAGATAATCCACATGGGCGCGGTGGCACGTTGAGGATCGTTGATCTCTGGGTTTCGCGTATAATCGAATGGGTCCTTCAAATTCAGCTGTGCATCAAAATCGAGTGTAATAATCCGTTATACAATGACTTTGGAGCGTGCAGTATGTGCCGTCAGTAAAACGGCTATAAAAATTCATTCCTATACTCGAAATCATCCGAGGGCCATAATTGTAGTTGATATTGCACTTGTTCGACCTCAATGTTGGCTATTTTCTTCCTTTCTTAAGCTCAATGAGATGGCAATTATTTTCTTCTTTTTTCATTGAGTTTAACGAAAGAATAAAAGAAAAAAAAAAAAAAAAGAAAATTCTTCTGGTGTGTACCTTGGCTCTATTACAAAAAAGCAAGAGGAAACCACGTACAATCGGAAGAGATGTATGGTACGTATCCCAATCTCCCTTTTCTCGACTTTTCTCTTCCCTGCTCCCTTACTATCTTTATAGCTCCCAACGAATTAACAGATTTCGCACGTTAAAAGTGAACGTGACTTAGGTACGAAAAGCACGAGGCCGAAGGTACGTACGATATATATATATTTAACTGTCTATATAAAAACATATATATATGTTAGGAATTTTACGGCTTTTTGGCCAGCTTATTTTCTAAGGTCGAAACCGTAAGTGATACATCGTAGATTTTCGAAGAACGAAGAAAAATCGTTATTGCAGATTTCTAAAATGTTCAAAATATCGATCCTCTGTACAAGGATAAGGAATTTATAAATCCTCAGAAATTTCAAAATGATTTTGGTAAAAAAACATTTGGTAATTTGGTAAATTAAAAAAAGTGATGTCTGTACATATAAAGAATTCTCGTGATAATTAAAATCGAAATTTGACGATAAACTCGACGTCCTACGTGTGTGATAAGCAAAATTTAATTAGAATGTCAAATTTTGGAGACTTTTAGGTATCGGCCTGTACGAAGAAAAATTGTTATTGGAGATTTCTAAAATGTTCGAAGCATCGATTTTCTGCACGAAAAATAAAATATTTATAATAAATAATGTATAAAAATTACATTTGGTCAGAAATTTCAAAATGATTTTGGTGAAAAAACATTTTGTAATTTGTTAAATAAAAAAAAGTGATGTCTGTACATATGAAGAATTTTCGTGGTAATTAAAATCGAAATTTGACGATAAACTCGACGTCCTAGGCGTGTGATAAGCAAAATTTAATTAGAATGTCAACTTTTGGAGGCTTTTATATAAGTATCGGCCTGTACACAGAGATTGTAATACTTTCGAGGTGGATGAAAATGAGTGTATGAGGAGAAGTTGGTGGTGTCATTTGGCACGGTAGCCCATACACCGAGATATTCAGGTGTCATGCTGGGCTTTATTAGTTTAGTCTATAAGCGGGATAAAGTGCCAGTGGCACGCCTCTCCGAGTACCCTCATCAACGGTAGCGGAGACAGAAATTCCACAAGGTACGAGCTCTCTTGTGTAATTGCACTCGTCAAACTCGAATGTACACATGTGCTGCTCTCTCTCTCTCTCTCTCTCTCTCTCTCTCTCTCTCTCTCTCTCTCTCTCTCTCTCTCTCTCTCTCTCTCTCTCTCTCTCTCTCTCTCTCTCTCTCTCTCTCTCTCTCTCTCTCTCTCTCTCTCTCTCTTTTTCTCTCTCTCTCTCTCATTCGATATATATATATGTAAAATATATATATATTTATGCATATAGCAATTCTCCGCCATTTGCCCATGCCCTTACTTTATATACGAAAGGATATAACGTTTAGGCTTCGTTTGACTTTGTAATTTGTCGTATTATAGCGTAGCTTTGTTCACGTACTTTCTCCCCATACTCGCATTTGTATATATATCGAAGAAACACACACTGGTATATAGTGTGTTGGAAAAGCGAGACCTCTCTCAGTTTCCAGCATTTGATTAAAATTATCTACCCGCACATATGGGGTTGGCGCCAGATGCTCCAATTTCTTTTTTTTTTTTTTATCTTTTTATTTATTTTTCTACTTTTCCTGCTCTCCTTCCTACATGTTCAGAAACTCATAACTTTTTTCTCTGACCCCTTAATTACTAAGAATTAACCCCTGTTGACGTATATTAGCACTGGTTTTATTTGCAAGGGTTCCTCCTTCCCTATCGTTTCCGACACCCTGCTGTCCAAATTCACGATTTACTTAATGAAACATATTTTTATTTGTTCCTGAGAAAAGCTTATCATACTTTATAAATATCGGCTGCTCCTTATTTTCTTACGATACATGACCAACACATATTATTTACGTCATGCGAACATTTAGTTTTTTTTATCATTTTTTATTCGTGTTTATTAATTTTCGCAAATTTTCCATATGTTTCTTTTTTTTTTTTTTAATACAAAGACGTTGATTACTGGTATTAAATGCGATTTATCTAATTTTTCTTCAATTCCATTCTATTGAGGAAGAATTTATCGTTGACGAGATTTAAACGAATGAAATTTTGAGTAAAAGTATTTTTAACCTCTGACTGACGAAGTGTAGTCCTCGCTACTAGTTCGAATGTCGAAGACTCCGGAAGTAGAAACAGCTTGTTTCTGACGAAATAATGAAAAAAGTTGAATACTTCTTGGGAAATTTGGCAGGTCTCAGAAAAAGCAGATGTTCGTTGAATCTGAGGATTTTCCTTCACTGGTTCCTTTTTGTTCTTTCCCTCAATTTTGGTCTCCAGTATCTGTACAAATTTTGTTTTTTTTTTCACGATATTTGATGATTTTTCTTGAGGGTGATTTTTGATCGACAATTAAATCGTTATGATCGAACTTCCCGGATAATTACTGAAATTTCGTCAATAATTTTTTGCTCGGTGGAAAAAAAGATTAAAGGACATTCCTTCGATTGATAAATAATTGTAAAAAAAATATATATATATTTTTTTTGATAATTTTTCGTGTACATCGTAACCTTAGGAACATCATTCTTTCGACATGGGTCACGTAGCCCATTAATAAGGCCGCAACGTGGCCATTTATATTGCACAACTTCATAAAGTCTCGGGTCTTTTCTTATCAGGAAAATATTTTACCGCCGGCGTAGCTCCTCAGCGAATGCGATACTAGGCACCGCACTAGCTACACACTTTCATCTCTCTTTCTCTTTCCTTGGCCCAGTTACAATTTCATTTTTATTCGTGATACGTGAGTGGATTCGGTAAGCTTTTAAATTGCCAAGAATATCCACCTTTACAGGGTTCTGTGTCTCACACTTTTATATTGATTTTCACCGGTAGAAAAAGCGTGACTGAAACGATAAATTTTTTGTCTTTTTTTATTGTTGCGTTTGCCCATGTTTCAAGAGCTTTTTCTCATTAACTGCATCGCTGCTTTTCGTGTATAAAAATAAAATAAAAATTAAAAAATAAATAGCGATACGAGAGACGACGCTTTCGACGATTTTGTTTCTTCCGAAAATATACGCGATATCGTTTTCCTCCTTATGTAACGTTGTGAACGGAGCGAGGGAGGACGAAAAACGAGATAGAAAAATATATTCTATTGACAAAATAGAGCCGCTAAAGAAAAATGTGTAAAAGCGCCGCCGATTGCGGCGCCGTCAAGACTCCGGGCGTCGTTCCAGACTATAAGCTACGTTACCATTTTCACCGCGTTGTGCGAAAAAGTCTGTCGGTCTCCGCTTCTTCGCCCCTTTGTACCGCATCGACGTATTTTTCCTTTTTTACTCCAAATCGAAAAACCCAATGAGCACATATGGATTCACATCTTCTTACTGATAAAACCACCTTTTTTACCCTCACGATTTTTTATTGTTCCGACTTTGCGATACCTCATAAAAAGAACCTTTTTCGCCTTCAATTTCTGCCAATACGCGACCAACAATCCATCCTTGAGACATTTAAACTCTCGTTATAGAGCTCACAATGTGTACCAAAAGTATCTTCACACAATAGGCAAGATTTTCCACAGTCTTTAAAACAAGTGGCCAATGCCTAACAACAATGAGAAATTTATCTCGCGATACCACCACAAAAGTACGATTTACAGTACTCACAAAAAAACGCATCTCACGTCTTTTACATTTACCATCAAAGTTCAACAACCTTTTTACATCCTTCCTCGTTTTATTTTTTATCTTCCTCCGCATTGTCAGTTTCATCAACAAATTTTTCATTCTTTCAATTCATTGTCGACGCAGTGGGTCGCGAGACCAAAATGACATCGAAGCTCATAAATCGATTCTTTTTTTTTTTTGACAGTAAACAAATGGCAAAACTTTTCTCCCTTTGCTCTATTTTGTGATCCTGAAGGACGAATAATTATTGTAAATAATCCTCGAACCCAATCAACTGTTCAACGAAACTTCCAGGGAGGGACGTCGCTTTGTATTCAACAATCGCGAGGATTTCTTGGCAGAATTACAAAATAGTTGGAGACGCTGTAAATGAAGTAAAATTTACAGAATCGGTTCGTTTTGAAGGGAAAATGGATATGGGAACGTTTGAAAAATATTAAAAAACTTGTTTCGTGTCTTTACGAACACCTGCTGCTGCATAAAGATCAGGAATAAAAGTGCTTCTGAGGGACACAGTCAATTCGTACCTTGATTTTTACTTATCGCCATAAAAAGTGGTCGAGAATATTGAAAAATATGATAAACAATTTTTTTTATTTTTTATTTTTCATTCAAAGACAATTAGCAGTTCGATGTGGAATATTGCAGGGAATTCCACTGTGAAACACAACATTTTGTTTTCGTAATGAATTCAAAAAAAAAAAAATGGACCCATCAATTCGAATTCTAACGTCACTGTTGTCCAACTTTATTAATTTAATCTTCAATAATCAAGTAACTGTTTTATAACGTATCGTGAAATGATTTCCTTGTGTCTGATCGACATGCAGCAAATTTCTTTGGAATTCCAACACCGAGCAAACAGAGCGTACATCTGTCGCCATCTTGCGTCAAGATGTAGCATTGCGCCAAGTTTCCGTAGAGATCCTTAAGACAGAAGATTTCAAAAGATCTGGAGGATAATTAAATATAACTGATGGATTGTCGTCGATATTGCAAAACATCAAGAAAATCCATCAATTCAATTAAATTATAGGAACAAAAATGAACCATTGGATTATGTTTTTCCTTGACATTCATGTTCCACAAAATCATAACAAAAAGCTTTTTTTTACTGATCCTAATAATGAACATTACGATCAAACGGTGTGATGGTTGGATAAAAAAAAAAGAAAAAAAAAAAAGTTTTTATCGAAGTTCGATTAAAAGCGAATCACGGAATTTGAGAATATCTCGGAACGCGAAAACCACGTATTTCTGATTATTATAACTGCATTTATAAATTCCACCTCAGGGCTTGTTCCGTCTCTTTCTTTGGCTGATTTTAGTTGCAGGTACTTGGAGCTCGAACTCTTGCAACTTTTCCTTTATCAGGAACTCGCTATCTCTCGTATTACTTCTTTAGCTCGCTTACATTGCTTCTGCGAGTACAATTTCCACTATCATTCTAATATTCCGTTCGTAGAGTTCTCTGTTCTCTCTTGCTCTCTCGATTCTGCCTCTTTCTTTCTATCCACCAAGTTTCCATCGAGAATTTCCACCCCTGATCTACTTATATATTTTCTTTGCTCAGTGAAAGTCGCTCACGAGTTTCCAAGCAAAGTGCTCTCGTTCTCTTTCTCAAAAGGAATGAAGCAGAGCGTTGGAAAAATATGGAACGAATAGATACGCGCCACGGAGATCTCTTCGTTCGACTTTCTTCAAGGTTTTCTTCAATTCTCTGTGTGAATTTGAGAAAACAAAGTGAACATGACAATTTATTGAATTTTTTTATTATTCCACGAGTTCATTATTTTTTCATTAAAAAAAAATATATTTTTATTTATTTTTTTATTGACTTTGTGCACAAAGTGCATCGAGTTTAAATGTTAATCTGGTTACAAGAGGATTGCAAACAAATCATAAACATCAATTCTGTATTCTTGCACTACTTTTCAGTGCCCGATCGATTCCGGACGTCCCCCTGAAAAATCCTCCTGTTTATTTCGTTCGCAATCGCGTCGAAACGTCGAGTAGACCGCTCGTAAAAAAGCTTTAGAGAGTAAGCTAGACGGAAAAAGACACCAGTTACTTCTTTAACTTCACGTGAATAAGTTTGTGAAACCCGAGAGGCTGCTGCTCCGTGCACTTCTTATACCCGACGCTTTATTGCATCCGAGCCAGCCAAAAACAAATCCATTCGGCGCGATGAAACCCCCCGGACTTTTTCGACGTACGAATGTGTGCGTTGAGATACACCTTTTATCCTCCACTTTGCAATGACGCATCCCTCGAGACTTTTACCACACAAATCTCGATGTTCATATATTTTATAAACATATATATATATAGACGTGGATATGTATGCGAATCGCTTGTAGAAACCCATTGGAAGGATATCTACGACCGAACGAACAAAAGACCGAACAGCCATTTTTTCCTATCTCCACTTCCGGAATCTCAGTTCTTATTATCCTCAATGACCCGAGAGTGAAAGGAGCGAGATAAGAGCCGTGAAAGTATAAAAACACGTTTCGTGAATTGGCAAAGTCTCCTTCACCAGGAAAAACTACAAAAGTGTCACTGGAACGCTCTCTACAACCATCGCCATTCTTTGAAATCTTTTCTTGCCCACTAACCCCTCGAAAAGACCACTAAATTAATGTCCAACATTTCGTCTTTTGTTACACGAAAACTTCAATGAGCTCATCTACGAGCTGAATTAGAAAAAAACATCCTGCAAAAGGTCAGAAATCCTTTTGGAATCGTTGATTACGAACCGAACTCAAAAATTCGAAATTGAAGTAAAAAATTCTGGAAAATTGCAGTAAAGTCTATCGAGTATTTAAAAAAATGTGCATAAAAAGTTTTTTTTCTGTGATAATGTGAAGTCTATCAAAAAATTGTATGAAGTTTATTGAATATTAAAAAAAAAAAATGTGCATCGAAAGTTCACATTCCTTCAGTAAAAAATATTCATTTTTTTTTTTTTTCGTGAAAAAGCTTCCGAAAATTAGTAAAATTGTTGTCAACGAATATGAGAAAATAAATTAATAAACATCACATTATTTTTTGACTGCGACATTAACTATAAAAAAAAAAGTGGTTTGTTTTTATAGCGTGTACGTTGCTTCCTCATCATCGAGTTGTATCCAACGATATTTTTTATCTCTTGAAAACTGTTTTTTAGAATTTTCTTCTGTTGCATACAAATGTTCATGAATAATGAGTAAGAATTATGCAAATTATAATTCGATATTTTTTTTTTTCTTCGCGATTCACGTGTTTTTCTTATAATCTGATAAAAATAGACATAATAAGACTCGTGTCCAGAGGGCATTTCATCTATAAATCGCAGTCTGACATACCAAGCAATTAAGAAAATTACTAAATTACTTAAACGATAAAAAAATGATAAAAAAAAAAGTGAAAAAAATAAAAAAATAAATAAAAATAAGAGAGAAACGAAAAATAAAGAACTGTTATTATGTAAATATGGAGAATGATCCGACAAGTATGAGCTCAAGGGTAAATAGCCCTCGGCGTAAATGAGCTCTAGAGTTACATTACGAGACTTGGGAAACATGCTTCGCAGAAGAATATTTATTTATATACACGGAAAGAGCTTTGAGGCAAAATTCAACGAATGAGACTTGCAGAGGGATTTATAAATTACGCGAATTAGTGAAGAGGAGCCCCGAGCCCCTGCGGCTAAAGATCAGTACATTTTGTTGGACCACGAACTCGCAGCGAACTCTGGCGAGAAACTTGCCTCACTAATGTTAAATCTTTGTGCCGACTTGACTGTGGGTAAGTATCCTTCCGCGCAGCATCCGACATCGCCGGCAGGAAGGATAAACCTTCGTCCTGTCCTCGAATTTTCCTCCACGAACACATTGTTGTATTATAAGAAAATATTATTCTTTAAAAAATGCTTTTTTTAGAACTGATTTTCTGGAAAAAGACTAAATTTGGAGCTTCTTAAAAGCAGTTCGTCCTTCAATTTCGTAGAAACGTCTATTGTTTGATTAAAAACACATAAAAATTTATAAAAATTTTTTTTTTTTTTTTTTTTTTTTTCAAATTCGGTTCATAGTTTTGCAGGATTTCGTTAAACTGTCTACAGGGAAAAAAATTCTGATCATAAATAAATTTGTGAGCAAAATTTGAAGAAGAAAAAAAAATCTCGAACAATTTCAAATCTATTTTAATGTAAAAATGGTTTCCATAAACATAAATGGTTTTCATGGTCTGTGGGATGATTCTAACAATTGTGTGACTGTAACAAATTATGAATTATGATTCGTATTGATGACAAAGTCGAGCAGATAATTGAAAGAGAATACTTCCATCATTTTAGCTGATAAATATTATTGAAATATAACTCGTCGTACGATAAATGTCCAAAGAGCAAAATATAGTTCAAGGGAGTGGCAAATAGTTGGAAACCCAATAAAGTGAAGCAAAATTTGGCTAATCACTAAGTTCGAGGTCAATCAATGAAGCTCACGTGATTAGTGTACATTGATCTAGAAAAACAAAAGAATGAAAAAGAAAGTCACAGGCAACAATAAAATACGTTGACGCACGAGCGCTCGTGTTACTCATTCGAACAACATCTGCAATTATTGGAATTTAATTCTCGTCAGCGAGTTCGATCAGCTGTCCTCTAATTTACTAATTGGATTTAATGGGCTTTGATTTTATGACGTTAATGCTGAAACGTGATCGTTGATCACTTGTAAATTTCGATAATTATCGTTTGCCATACATTGTAAGAGAATGTTACATGAAAAAATCATTTTTCCTCTAATTTTCCATATCGATTTGTATACCGAGCTGAACAATGATTAATTCATTAATTCTGTGGCTTTGGCTGAAATAATAATAACTTTTTCTTTCGTTTTTCAAATTAATCTCATTGGAGATTCCAATAAGCTGATTAATTTCGATGTAAACTGCTCCAATTTGACGAAGTTTTCACGTTTAATGTTTATAACGTTTCATTATAATTTATAATCGTACCTGAGAAATGGAAAAACGTTCTCGACCATGAGGCACTTTGCGGAGTTTTCTTGAGAAATATTTTTCCGTCCAGTGACTGTTCCGAGGCTCTGCATGAAAACAAAAAATCACTGATAACGTTTATCAGCTCGAAATGAACTCAGAATTAATTTATTTTCCACAAGAACACAAAAAAATGTTAAAAAGATTTAAAATAAATAACTGCGTTCGCGTTTAACGAGTTTACGTCTCGTATATACCGAACGGTAGTACATTTTATCATTGGTGGCGGAAATTCAGCACGAGCAGGATATTTATACGGTTCGTGACAAGGGTTTCACATGGTGGACGCGCTCCCTCGTGGATATACAATCGCGATGCTTACGAACGATGCCCTGCTGCTGCTGCTGCTGCCACAAAACACAACAGCTTCGAACTTTATGGCTCGAGCGTATAAACGGCGAATCTGTCAATAAATCAGCGTACCACCGTGACTGTAAATAAAACAGATGATAAATAACAGTTTTGCCGGCGATTGGACACATCTCACTCGTATACTCTGGGCTTGCCACCACGGAAAACGTGCGTGATTAACCGGTGTTCAGTACGCAACGCAAAATATATTCCACAATATGTGTTAAACTTACACGAGCATTTTCAAAAATATACATAGACAACAATTTCCGTGACGAAAGCATTTTTTTTATGTCCTGTCCAGTCGTCTTTTTTTATTCATCATTTTTCCCTGACTAACGTCCCATTCCAGGACTCTTCATCAGCAGGAACAAAAAAAGAGTCGTAGTTGAATCAATGATAAAAAAAAGAACGCTAATGGATGTGAGCTTTGAATTTTTGAAAGCTCTCATCAAAGCTGTGTCTCACTTTGAAAAAAGGGTCACAATTTTTTCAATTTTAAATATCGTCCCATTTTTTTATAGTTGATATTCTTTCGTCACATTTTCTGGTCACTGGGTAACAGAATCGTACAATTTTTAATTGAAAAAAGTCATATTTTCATCATTATTTTGTTATTAATAAGGTTATTTTCGAGAATTTTTAAATAATTGCGATAATAAATTTAATTTGACAACTTTATTTTATTCATTTTTTAAAAATTCATTTTTTAATAATGTCAATTAAAAATTCAATTGGAAAACTAATGTTTTAATCGTTATTTCGTTATTAATGGGTTTTATTTTCAAATTTTTTAAAATAATTTCAATTTTAATTGAATTTTCGGTTTCATGACATCCAAACTGTAACTTTGGGACAAAAAAATAGAAAAATTACAGTAACCCTGACGTTGTATTGGGGTGGAATATTCAAGGTCAAAGAAAATGTCTCCACAACAGCGTCATTTGTCGTCACAGGATTTCAAGAGCAAGATTTTTCAATGTCCGGTTTCTGCTGAACTGCAGCAGAGTCTGGATGGAAGTGTTGAACGAGAGGTTGAACGAGTCGTTTCGATTTGGACAATGAAAGTGTCCAGTGATGCTGAAATAACGAGGTCATGATGGGCACAAATGCATCATCGGAATGTCAATAACGATGCAATGGCAGTAAAAGGATTTCCGGTACAGCAAAGAGCTTGGTGTGACGTTTTTTTTCTCTGTATTTACATGCAATCCCTTCGTCTATTGTTGTCATTGTATTTATAATTAATAAAATTTTCTTATCAAAATGACAAGAGTTGTGATCGAAAAGATAGTCAAAAGATGAAATTTTCGTGCGACGTTTTGCAAAAATTCCTATCAAGGGATTTCTTATCAAACTTGCTCCAAATTTCCGGCCTAATAAGAACTCGAGCATATCCGTGAGAAAAGATCCACGAAGAAGGGCCAAATTGAGGAAAATAATTCGACGTAACTTTTGGTGAGAACATGAATAAGAAAGATCGAGGATAATACAAGAGTATGAATTGGACTTCTTTATAGTCAAATTGCCACGCCTTTTCAATTACAAGAGAGAGACCATCTATAAATGTATAAGAACGATGATTTTTATTCTCTGCGTTTACTTACAATGATGTTTACTTTTTTTTTCTATGTGTAGTTGAATTTAAATGGACGTTTCCAACGTTTAAAGTCACAGCACATAGTTGCTCTTGTCAGCAACCATCCGTGCAATCCCAATTACATAACAGGAACTCTCTCTCTCTCTCTCTCTCTCTCTCTCTCTCTCTCCCTCACTTTTCCTCTCTCTCTCTCTCTCTCTTTCTTTCTCTTTTTTCTTTTTCTCTCTCTTTCTTTTTGGTACTTTCAGTGAACAAATTAATTACACTGTTGTTCTAACGTTAGCAGCTCTTTGTTGCATAATTCGTAAAGCTTATTAATTAAAGGAAAAAAAAAAAAAAAAAAAAAAACACATAAAGTAGGGAGTAGAAATAATTGTGATTTTTAGTAGTACGTCAAGATAACGTGCGAGGGTTAAACTAAAACTTCTCATATATTCATGTAATCCTCATTATTGCAACCCCTGTGCCAAGGGATGAAAAACAGTAATTCAAAGCCCAGGCTTCTCCATATGTCGTCGAACCTTGTTCTGGTTGGAAGAGGAGCCAGAGACGGACGATCTACACTATCGCTCGTACGGATGACTTGCTCCAGACAAAAACCTATAACGCTCTCTCGCACCAATGGCCACGGACATTGGACCATGTTGACTATTCTATCGGCTAGAAACTATAGGATCACGCACCTGTGTCACTGATAGCGTTTTCAATGCCTAACACAAGATGTAACGCAACCTCCATCCCAGTACAAATCTCCAATGAGCATCGTTCGTTCAGATATAACGCGTATGACTAAACCGCTATTCCCCACAACGTTGTAATCATTTTTACGCCATTTAAACCTTTTTTCAATCAATTATTGACGATCCACAATATTTGCGCAAAAAAAAAAAGAAAAAAGAGAAAAAAAAGAAATAACAATATGTCATTCAACGTAAATAAAAATAAACCAAGAAAAAAAATAAGTTTTTTTACACATTGCTGTCAATCAACAGCCAAAATAGTATAGATCCAAAAATTTGTTTTTTAAATTTTCTTTTCAAGTCGTTCGTACCATGTTTTTAAATGGCGATGAATAATAATGAATTTTTTAAATTAATTCCGATGATAGCTGATAAAATATTTTCTTCGAAATTATTGCAACTCCATTCTTAAGGAATTAAAAAAGAAATATCAAAAAATGTGGTTTTAAAATTTTCTTTTTAATCGTTCGTATCATGTTTTTAAATGCCGATGACAGCTAATGAAATGTTCAATTCAAAATTATTGAAATTCTATTTATAAAGAATTTTTAAAAAATCTAAAAATCTGGTTTAAAAATTTTCTTTTTAATCGTTCGTACCATGTTTTTAAATACCGATGACAACTGATGAAATATTTAATTCGAAATTACTGCAATTCTATTTATAAAGAATTTTTAAAAAAGGATAAATTTATTGTAAAAAAAAAAAATAGATAAAATAAGAAAACGAATATAAACAGTAAGGGCTGAAGGTGCAGGAGCTTTTACAAAATCGATAAACGCACCGGCTGTACAGATGATAATGAGGCCAACTGTATTACACAGACATTATGCAGCTTGAATACATTTACGTGTGAATCCATGTGCACGTACGTAAACACATAAATTTTCACCTCGTGGCTCGCCCATATACCGAGAGTACGATGAAATCGAGTTGGGACATCCGTGCACCGCAGTAACATTATACCTTTTGACTCGACGCATTATATTCGAGAGAGAGCGTCACAGATGCGCGAGAACGAGCCAAAATACTATTTCTGATTCTCCTGCAACATGTTCTCTGTGCACCCCGTTGCGTTACCATTATTTTCCTCGCATCAACAATGCTACCATTTAAATATAGGCAAACATGGGGCAAAATGGATCCCTGGGGCAAAGCGGGCAGTCCAAATTTTTTTATCTTTGGGGCAAAGTAGTCTCTCCCAAAAATGAAGGAAGATCAAAATCGAAGAAAAATTTGACTTTCCTTCATTTTTGGGAGAGCTCACGTTGCTCCAAAAATAATTTTTTTTGCATTGCCCGCTTTGCCCCAGGGGTCCATTTTGCCCCATGTTTCCCTATATTTAAATAATAAATATACGAGAATAAATGGGGAAAGTATTAAAACGTAAAAATCTATCTCTACAGAACGGAAACAAAAAAAAAACCTTAAATTTTGGATAATTTTTATCAGACAAAATATCAATTTTCATGGAAAAATTTAAAAAAAAAAAATATTTGTAAGTAGAGAAGAAATTTTAGTTCATTTCTTATCAACATTTTTTTGTCTCGAGTCTCTGCGTCGATATTACGTCCATTTATAAACTCTATCCATTCGTAAACATCCAACGAAACTTAAAAAAAAAAATACTTTTTTGAAGTACTTTTCGTAAATTTTTACAGAACAGAAACAAGACAAATCTAAAATTTGGAGTAATTTTTATTACACGAAATATTCATTTTGATGAAAAAAAAAAAAAAAAAAAAATTGTATGTTGAGTAGAAATTGTAGATCAATTTTATGAAATTTTTTTAGTCTCAAGTCTCTATAAAGTCGAAAAGATCGTGTCATTGGTTTGAAGCGAATGAGAGAATTAACAAAGTGCATAATAAATAGTAATAATTAATTTTGTTTGCAAATTAATACGAAAAATCGGATTTACTACATTTTTTATAATGTTTTTTGGATTCCTACAGAAACGTTTATCGACAAGCGACAATTTCGTTGCTTGAAAGTTCTCCCCAATATTTAAAATTAAATAAAAACTGTAAAAACAAGAAAAAAAAACCCCCGATGAAAACCAGAAATACAATAATAATTATTTTTCCAACAATTTTGTCGATCCAGATAATTGTTTTTGTAAAAATTAAATGAAATAAACAAACGAGAGTATTTTACGTACGATAAGTTTACGAATAAATTATTTATACACTAAAAACTCTCAATGGGCCTTAATTATTCAGCAGACATTCGAATTGACCAAAAGTTCGACAAAGTAACATTTCGTTACGGGACGAAAGTTCGAAAAAAAAAAAAAAAAAAAAAAAAAATGAATACAATGAACGATAAAAACGAAAAGTTGAAACGTAGTCGAGCAAGTAATTTCGAAAGTTGTAAGCCCCTCGAAAGTACTCTTGTTTCGCGTCGAGACCTTTTCATCGTTCACTCTATTTCGTCGAGATTGCTGCAGAGTTCCTACTCCCTGTGCCTTTATGCCAGGCCGCAAAGCCCGTTTGCCCAGTTTCCATTTTCAAATGTAACTCGCCTGGTCATCTAAGCCCTGGTCTGTCTCACTCGCCGTGAATTCAACCCCAATTTCAACGAGTAAAAAAAAAAAATAGAAAAAAAAAGACTGAAAAAAAAAAATAAAAGACAACTTCACCTTCTGTCACTATTGTATTCCCGAAAAACTTGTACGAGAGATCTAATTTTCTAGTCGACTCGAACGGTGAATTTTCATTTTTTACTTTTCATTCAACGAGTTTCACAATCACATTCCACCGTCGACTTGAACGTCTCGCAATTTTCATATATACTTTTTTATTCCTCTGCAAATCATATTTTTTAATATTATTAACCAAATTTTAACTCTGAGCTAAATTTCTGTTGGATTCGACAAATTTATAATGAAAGAATGTAATTCATTAAAAGCTCTACGTCTCTCACGCCTCTTTATAGCCTCCTAATGAACAATTCATTTAATTAAAGTTTCGTACTACCCTGTAGGGCTGAAAATATTCTTTTTTTTCTACTTATCAGTTACAGACACTAGAATATGTACCAAATTACTCGACAGCAAAATTTTAGCACTCTCCTGTTGTCAAAACTCTTTTAACGAGGTTTTCACGCGCCATAATCATAATATAATTTGTACAAAGTAACGAAAAAATCATCAGATACAATTTTTTGCAAGATAATTTTTTGAAATTTTGCGTGAATCTTCTTGAGCATCGTATTATAATGTGTTCAAAATTTGAGAAGGTTTCACCGTCTAGTAATCGAGATATTCAGTGTTTAAAATCGCAACTTTAACACGAGGACTTGTGGAAAGTTACGAAAAAAGACGATTTTTCACAACAAATAACTCGATTTCTAGACGGTTAAACTTTCTCAAATTTTATCCACAGTTGAGTATTATTGTTAAGAAGTTTCGTACGAATTTTAAACAATTAAACTTGGAATTCGTCTATCGCATGCCTAACGCGTGAACCTCCTTAATAAAAAGCTTTTTCGGACAATTTACCAGATGTGAGTTATCAATTTTAAAAAACTCATCACTGATACGAAAAAAAAAAAAAATTTCCTGGTCGTAGACTGATCTTATTTCACTTTTCACTCCTTTTCCCTTTTATTACAAAAAATGAAATAATTCACGACAAAAAAAATTATAATAAGTCCATTGTGACAATCAAATAATAAATAAATAAATAAAACTGTTACAGTTTCGGCCAAAAATGATAATTTGGTTACAATTTTTCTCGAAACTATTCTTCGGAATATTCTCATTGTAATAAAACAACTTCAGACTGCGTTTCGACGTCTCGATATTTTTTCTAACCACGAAGAATTCTTTTTTGCACGAAAAAAAAAATAAAAATAAAAAATGTCGATATTTAATTGGAATCCGATAAAAAGGAATCTCACAGATGTTTCGAACAGCAGGGAATTCTCCAAATCGCCGAACATATTTGTCCCAAGAAATTACGTGCGACAACGTAAACGCCGACTGTATAATAATTTGTTGGTATTGCTTGGTGGATTATGGGCCCTTACGGTGTCTCACGATATGGACACTTCGGATACAGATGCAAGAGCCAAGCTCAAGTGGGTTTTAAAATCATATTTAACTAAACCTCAAATGTCGTTGAACCAGAAAAATTGAGTTAAAATAATGGATCAGTTACTTAACCTCATCTGGAAATTTCAAAAGTAAAATTTTTCCAAAGCGTTCATCCGATCGAGATAAAAATAGATCAGCCCATGGGAGACGATGACAAAAATGGGCTAATTCATTTTCATTGCGATCGGACGAAGGGTGTCAAAAAATTTTACTTTTGAAATTTTGAAGTGAACGAAATCAATACGAAAAATCAGATTTACAATATTTTTTATAATATTTTTGGATTTCTACTGAAATTTTTATCGACAAACGACAATTTCGTTGCTTGCAAGTTCTCCACAATATTTGAAATTAAATAAAAACTATTGAAAAAAAAAAAAAAAACTGATGAAAACCAGAAAGACAATAATTCGTATTTTTTGTCGAATTTTCCATGCGATCGGACGACGAACCGTGTCGAAAAATAGTACTTTTAAAATTTTGAGGTTAAGTGACTGATCCATCGTCTTAAGTGACGACATTCGAGGACATGAAACAACAGCTGCAGGCAATTGACAACAATTTAAAAAAGCAAACTTGATCGTTTTACCAACAGAAATATTATTGGAACGAGTGGTTTATTCGTGAGTCATCTGGTAGCAGTTCCCCTGATAATAAGGAAGTTGAATTTGCACTATTCGATAGTATTGGGAGCAATGGGAATGAGCGTAACTCCATTTTTCTATTACATAAGCAATTCGATAGTTTTGTCGATAGTGATTTGTCTGAGAATAATATTCGTAGCACTGTTTGACGTGAGTTCAATGATTTACATCATGAGATTGTCTCGGGTATGTTCGAAGATTCAGGGGAACGGATTATTCATCGAGATTTTGACGACTCGTAGTTACGCAGCGATATTTGCTTGTACGGCAAACTTGGCATCAGCGGCATGGCGTCAATACATCGAAAAATTGGAGATAAAAGAAAACGTAGGAATTTGTGGACCGAGTTACTGTCCACGAAGATCTTCGAGGCAATCTCGTCTGTTGAGCACTTTGAGTGTTGGACAAAACACCATTTTCATCGCAGTCACGATCATAGTTGCACTTACAGGAATTATTTTAATAGCGATGTATCTCAAGCCATCAGCGAATCTGGGCGATTCGGAAGTTTCGGATGAGCCGAGAGTTTCCAATCCTTATCACGTTCTCAAACAAATATTCAAACCAAAAGCCAAACAGTTGGCGATTTTGACAACAAGCTGCATCTTCATGTACGGATTAAGCGAAGATTTTGCTCGCGCCTATGTCACTTGTTCGTTGTCTGACAAATACAGTTTTTTCGTCACTTTGTTGAAGGAATTTTCAATGATGTTTGGTGCTATGAGTTGCTTGACTGTCGTTGATTTTCTGGGGTTTTATTGGCTCTATGGCGTTGCGTTGTTCTTCCAAATCCTCACTTTCCTGAACCTCGTCCTATGGGATTTCGCTCTTCTGACATCTCAATTCTCAAACCTGATCGTTTATCATCTGCTGTGCATTAGCGTCAGCGTGGAACTTTCAATGTTGCAACTTTTGTTGATACAGACATTGGGTGACGAGGAAGTGTCCGCGTGGTGTTTTTATTACGTTTTAACTGACGTCGTTTACGTCTTGCGTATGATCGTCGAAAGTTATATTTGCTTTGGTATCGAGTTGTGGATCGTAATTGGAATTAGTCCAATCGCGATCATAGCCATTGTCACTATTCCTTATGGATTCAACGAGAGTTTGAAGAAAGTCAATCTCAACGAACGCTGCTCGTTAGTCATCAGGACTTCGAAGAGAACGATCGCTAAAACGCCTGACTACGATTTAAACATCGTCGTCGAAAGGCCCGAGGACATTCGACGAGTCGAAACATTTCTGGAACGGAAATATACACTCGCGTCAAAGTCTCTCGTTCCACTGCCCAACGATGTTGTCTTCCCCGAGGTACTCTTCAGCGACGAAGACCTTGAAGATGATTTTTTATGAAGATTTTTACAAAAGTTGACAAGTATGAAGAAATAAAATGGTTTTTTATTCATTGGATGGAATAATATCAACTGTTTTCATCATCCGTAATTACACTTTAAGGTTTTTTCTTCTTATACTTAGGTGAAAAGTTTAAGTTTTCTCATACGTGACTTATTTATGGAGAACCGCTGCCTTTAAGTTTCACACAATAAAGATAACACGACAATCATGTTCCGATTGGTCGAGAAATTACGTAAATAAGCGAATAAAATTATATCATGATGTCACGGTCGCCGAACTGCCTGTTGATGCCGCGTTTCCACTTGTCCCTGTACCGGAAGTTGGCAAATTTGGTGGTGCGTAAGGACTTCCACATAGTTGATCAGCTATACGTCCCCCTTCACGCAAACCACTCAGGAATGCTCCGTGCACTGTCGCAGGATAATTTCGGATCGTGTGTTCCCCTAAAATCAATTAATTAATGCAACTTTTAAAATGTCATCTGTAATGGAAACGTTCTGTTAACGTTGGTGAATGGTTTCCGTTTGTTTTGCTCACATTTCGTATTAAAATCATGTTCACTCAAAAAGTTTGAAATTCATTAACATTTATTTCATCATCTTTAAATTAATTCTCCATTTAAATGATCCGAGTATGATTTTTGGAGGAAGTTTTCCAAGCGAAATTTCTAGGGTATCAAGAGAAATAGTTCTGCTGGGAATAAAAGGACTTACCGGCAAAGAATAATCTCGGTTGAGGTTGTGCAGCTCCTGGTGGTTGATTAGGTGGCGCTGGTGGAGCAACCGGAGCTGCAAGAAGATCGTAATCACTTCCGGAACTTCCAACCGCCACAAAACTGTAAGATCCTCGAGCCCAAGGATCGGCCCGCCATCTTGTTACGACACTTTCGCGTGGTTGCGGTACGACTTGATTGCCAAAAATGCCCTGTCGAGGGAAGACGTAATTTAGAGAAAGAAACTAACGAGACTTTGCCAGGGTTGAATCTCTCTGGTGGGAAATAGTTTGCATGAGAAATTTTCCTGCAAATGTTTTCTGAGTGGTTGGCTGAAGCCATAAGAGGATTCAACTTTCTGTCAAAAAAGAAGGAAATGAAAGGACGAGAAAGGAAAGAGAGAGAGAGAGAGGGAGAAGGAGAAGATTAAAGGCTGTTTCTTACTTTCAAAACTGCAATGCAACGGCCAACAATAACGTCGTCGCTAACGTTTTCCATAACGCAGGCTGCCTCGCCAGCGACAAGCGCCAGCAGTACAGGTGCCTTGTACAAGTTCCAGAACAAGAAGAGCTCGCCCCGTGAGGCAGTAGTGCTACCGACATGCCCGAACAAATTAGCAGTCGGGTCCCAAAAAATACGCTCGAAACACAGTACAACCTTTGAGGGAATAAGAATTGTTATGATTATTCTCATGAGTATTAATACCATTTGCAACGAAAGCAGCTTCTTGGAAATTTCGTTACGGTTGTCAAGTTCCGTAAGACGTAGAAATAAGCTGATAAAATAAGAAAAAGAACAGTCATTCGGAAAGCTTTCATCATAATATAAATGCATTGTCCGACCTTGTTAAGATTGCCAAAGCCAAGTCGCTGAATTGCTTGGGATTTCCAGTCCGGAAGCGGAGGATTGAATGCTACTGCTGAGGGTGGCGCAGACGCTTTTAGTACTCCCAGAGGAAGTGTCACCAGAACCGCATCAGCCTTGTGGACAGTTGGATTGGTGTGAGGACTGCGAGACGGTGCAGCCCACACTTCCACCCCGTTAATACCATAACGCACCGCTCTCACTGCGGTATTCAATCGGATATCCAATCCCTCGGAGAGTGAAACCGGAACGCAGGAGTAGCCATTACGTACTGGAACAAAGACAAAAGAAAACAAATATCACGATGACAGTTCCAATGTCTCTGGAGAATCTAAGATCATATTTTTTTACTGGAAAAATCAAAAGTAGCGGATTAATGGATGAGGAGAACTTGGGTTTTGACAAAAACTCAAAAAACTCAAGTAGAATTTGAAATCGGAGACTAACATCGCGGTTCTGGAAAGCAGCAAAAGAGAGTGACTGATTGTTCAACATTCCAGAATTTCCCTGGGTCATTAAGAATAAATTCTTCCGTCTCCTCCGAAGCAGAAGATTATCTGTACAGTTTTTTTTTTATTCTGAATTTCCATTTTCTGTTTTGCAACTCGCGAGGTGAGCTTTTACGGAGTTTCCGCGTTCCATGATGGTGGGGTTATATCGTAATAATTATGGGCATGCATCACTGCTCAACGGCTAATTATGTTGATAGCGGCTGCTCGACGCTACCAGGCAAATTCTGCTGGGAGCCTCCGTTGAAACTCATTTCGCTGATTAAAATTTATACGCACAATATGTCAGTTTGAAAGTGTATCGTAATTCAAATTAGCACATTTGGTAATGGGTATCGGTGCCTTTGAGCAAACACGTTACTCGCTTGCAGCAAGTTCAACCTCGGAGATGAAAACTCTACGTCAATACGAACTTCGCAGTGTTTTATGTATAACTCGCGGATTCAGGATGCGCCAAATATCTGACGCTTCGTAAATTCCACAGTTGAGATTGTTGGTTATACAAAAATAATACAAACAAAAATAAAACAGTACAAAACGCATGCCAAAAATGTTATTCGATTAGCCGTGGTCTGAGTTTTAAAAAGTGTCAGAATAAAGCGAAATATACAACTTTCTTCATGTGTGTCGGGATTACTGCCGGAGTTCAACACCGCAGGCTGCTCCGTTGCCTCGTACGATCATGCATGACAGTGTGCTGAGTCTGAAATAATTTCGGATGAGACGAATACGAGAGGGTCGACGGGTTCCAAAAGTGAAGGGTGTTTCACCGGAATTTTCACACCCATGCGCTGGACACCCTCTATCTTTCTCTCTCACTCTCTTCAATCATCCTTGGTTGGTTGTTTAGGCCATGACATCCCCATCATTTTGTGAATAACGCCCATCGTACGGGCATAGCCGAGCGACACCAGCCAATTAAAACGACGTTAACGACACCCTTTGCGTTTACGCACGTCGGCACTTCGTTTTTCGCAATTTATTTCAATTGGCTGTTTTGCTCGAGGCAACAGGAGTGATATATGTGCGTTTCTTTCAGCGTAACTTCGTTATGTTTTTCAACATTTCCATTATTGAATGCTGCTGCCCATTGATGTCGGACTTTTTATGACTATTTACTTTACGAAAAAGGGTCTCGTGCAATGAGGACCTGAAGAAATTAAGAATGGCAATCATTTTTAATTAAACAGTGAAATTGAAAAAGCATGGGATTCAAGCAGATGTTTGAACGTTACAGAAAATATTCTCTTCATAAAAGCAATGGTATGTTTTCGATAAAATATTACTTGGTTAGTTGGGAATGAGGATTCGAGAACACGGACTGAACGGGGATCGGAAACTAATTCAGAGAATACATTCATGGAGGGTCGTATGAAATCTTTCGAAAGTGTCGGCCTTTCTGGTCCTCTGTGTTCTGTTCTCACTTTCAGCTGGTCAGTCTTCGACGAGCCAGAAGGACGCGAAGTACAGTAAAGGGTGATCAGGGCGGTAGCGTACCTATCGCAAAACGTACCACCCTTTCCTTGTGTTTGATCTTCGCTCGCAGTATATTTTGATGCTGAGTCGAACAATTTGTATGCCACGGTGGTTTTCAATTTACATTTAAATTGGTTGCTTATGGCGTTCTGTCGCTCGACGGGAGTCGAACCGAAGCGCACCGGTACGTTAGGGGAACAGTCAAATACTGAAACATCCGCGAGTGGCACCCAACACTCGCGAGGTTCAACGGACCTACCTCTCAGTTTCTGTATATAGATTTTTTTTTACTACCAAACACCATTCTAGCAGTGTGGCTGGTTGGTTCCACTCTTTCAATGGATAGCTTACGGTTTGCTGCTCACTCATCGGTAGAAAGAACGGCTCGTGCGGCGAGAAATAAGAAAGAGTTGAAGCGGATGAGAGCGCCGAGGTGGAAGCATCTGAAGGTGCATCGGTGTTGAACGGGTTGGCGTATTGGAGGGGCCCCGTTAACATGATACGTTCCAATTACAATTGGAATGAAAAAAAAAGTGAACCTCCTTTGTTACATTCCCGAAAAGGCACATGCAGGAACGTCTTCAATGAAAGATCATGAATTCTACAATGTTGCGATCGTAATATTTAATTAGGGTAGCCAAATTGGTGTGTAAGTCTCAAAAGAAGAAGAACACGAGCACAGATGTCGAGAGCGGTATAAAACGATATCGGGTGGACGCGGGAAGATAGGGATTGGAAGAAGGGAGTAATGCGGGTGTATGTAAAGTGTATACATTGTGACGGTACAAACAGGCTTACAAGCTTCGAGTGGCGAGCGGCATCGTTCGCCACAACGATAATTGTCGAATATGTCGTAGAAGTATTGCTGGCTTTGGCAATTGCGCCGATCGGTGCGGCGCAGGTTAAGTGGATTAGACGAGACAAGGAGAAACAAGAAAGAAACAGGTAAGAAGATATTTGAATACGTAGTGCCGGTTGAATAAATCGTTTCTCCACAAACGAGCAGGGAGCTACACAAGAAATGCATTTGCAGTGTGCCCATGTGGAGAGGGGCATCTCGCAGGGTCGAGAAGAGTTACATCGGGATCTTGTATTCGCGCAGTATTCTGGTACTGTTGATGGTAGTGTTGTAGCGGTATGACGGGATGGTGGGGCAGCTTGAAACGACCGATGAGGCGAATGCTTGTAAAGAGGAAGGCCCTCAGTTAGCTGGATTGCTGGGCCTCGCTGTGGCCGAGGTAAAGCAGGGAGGCATACGGACTCTCCCTATCGAGCCGGCTATCTACCACCACTACCACTGTTCTCATAATATATAGGCCGTATCTCAAGCCCGCAAATTGCCTTTTTAAACACAACAAGACAGCCATGCCCTCTTTCAATTTACGCCACGGCCTCTTTCGCAGAGGCGTCCATTGCATTTCTCGCAGATCCTCGGACACGACTCCACCTTCGCTAACCCACCAAAAAATTACACACACATGTATACCTACGAGCATATCCAAACACATCAGACTCTTCAACTTGCTATCTCTTCTCGTAAACGAACCGTACATTATCACTGTAATTACCAATGAAATTATTGTTGGATGCGACAACATCCAACTACCAAGGTAATGCCACCATTCTGGCCTCACCTCTGAGTACATCGTCTTATTGATGACTCTTTATATCCTCATGAATTTATCCTTTGATCTAACTTTATAGTTATACGTTCAGTCTCCTTATTCATTCGTAGTCAATTTATCATTTAAGGACACTCCAATGAAAGGCCATTATTTAATTCAAAATTATTCGCTGTTGCATTGTTAGCGACTTAGATAAATGGAAATTCACGTTTTACCTCGTAAGTTCTTTTACTCGTCGTTGTTAAATCAAATAGTATGCATTTGGACGAGGAGAATGCCGGATATCACTTGTGAAATCTCACTGAGAAAATGGAGAAAACTGCCTCAAGCGACCCTGACGCCATAATTCCCTTTCATGAAATTCTACCCACGCTCTTCCATCGATGCATCTGAAATCAATGTGATATGCAAGCCTCAGCAGTTCTCTACGAATTATGGATTTTGAGGAAATTCTCTACCCTTGTTTCGATAATTGATACTTCCTGGAACCTCATCATTGATATTACTGTTATTAGTTTCGTAATTCGTACCAGCCAACCATTCAATAGATACAAATACGTGATAGCTGAATAACTAGTATTGTTGCGAACTGTGCGATAGATTCTTTCTGATCTGATGAAGAATAACTTTTCAAGGTAAAGTACACATAATTTTAAACCCGCAGCATCACATCAAGTTTTGTATCATCCACGAGTACTCGGTTTTCCGAATAACATAACATTTTCCAAGAACAAAGTTTTGTCTGTTCATCCTACTTCTGGAATTTCCAGAGTAAATTCAAATTCAGTCTCGTTTGATATCATAAAAGTGGGTCACGAGTATTGAGCGCTTCGGAATGATTATGGTTGCAGATTTTCACCGAACAGAAGAAGCGTTCGTGGGAAGCGAACGAACAGTTTGCCATAACTTCAATAATATTATTCGAGGTATGATAACCATAACACGCTGGCACTGCGAAAACCATGGTCATCCTATGAATAGGCCAATGAGTAGTGGGGGGGTCTTCGTGAGGAAGAAAAATCAATGATGGTCGTCAAGAGAGATAGGAAGGAGCTCATGTACGATCAGAATCTAATGACTGTCGTCAGTTCAACATCCAGTGCAGAACTTTGAGAATATTTTATTCCCTTCCAGTCTGCTTGCTAGTTTTCTGCTGTCCGTTCTTTTTATACTGAAACTTAGTTTACTACGCAGCAGAAAAGTACAACCGCAGACGAAGAAATTAGATTTGTCAAAAGACAGTAATGGGCGGCGAAAAGTTTGCTGATCAAGATGAGGGGACTCCCGTCGTCAAAGTTAGGAAAATGGCAACTAGTATTGCGAGGGATCAGCTCTGAAATATTGTCACCCTGTGACACTTCCGTTTTCACTGAAGTCCCGCTCATTCACTCACATCTGCTTCAGCATCCGAATCACGAACATTCTCGTTCCACCGGGCATTTTCCTAGCCGTTCATGGCATGCGGAGAGAAAAAGATGAAGGAACCCCAGGCGAGCGACTATCGCCACAACGCGTAGCACGAGCCAATTTATATCGCGATCCTAAACTCGATTTTACGCTCAATTATACGCCGTTTCGTGCAGGATCATTCTACACGAGCTGATACTTCCGACTCGGAGACTACGCTCTATACTATTACGAGCAATGCGGGAAGAGGAACCCACCCTTTCTGGCGATGCGATCTTGGAATACTAATTGGAAGCCTCGGATAAAACAGAATTTGTAGGTGTTTGCCCAGCTTCTCTTCTTGATAAATGATCGGAATACAACGTAAAAATGTCTTTGATCGAAGAGTGTTAACAGTGGGATGTGATATCAAATACGCATATCATCCGTGTGAAGACTACCTCGAAAAAATAAAAGACCAGAGCTAGTTTCTATCTGCGAGTGAAAGGACATAGAACGACAAGTCCAGGCGAAAATAGACTAGAAATGCAATTCCCTCTTGGGACTTTAGGTACGCTGGGGAGAAGCTAGCGAAAGACTACCAAGAGACAGCAGCAAGCTCTTTGTTGCCGGCGGGTATGGTACGAATTTTGTTCATGACAGCGCAATCTTCAAGGTTCGAAAGCAGAAACTTGCCGGGGAACGGATCTGATTGAATTTCAACTGCTGCCCCAGCCGGAAGGCACTGGAAATTCAATATATAAGATGATGGTCACCGGGGTCGGATAGATAGAAACCAAACGGTTACAGCTTATCGAGACTGCTTCGTATACCATGGGGATGCATTTATATGCGATTGTGTAGAAGCAGAAACACATGAAATATCGTTTCCTCTAGAGTTCGCGTAACGATCTTTTTTGTCAAGTTTCATGCTTGAGAAGCTTGATTGGTTGGAATTGATAAAGTACAGTCTATCATCGCGAAGCAAATCTTTGTAAGCAGGTTTTATAGCGCATAGAAAATTACTCATCTGAGGAATAAAATGAATTAAGTACGGGAGGATACTTGTGGCGGACATTGAAATCGAAAAGTGGTTAATGCACTGTTGGCAGAGTCGACCAAGTGCCGATAAAATGGATAATTAAATAAACAGAGGAACACCTCGTGACGAGAGTGGACGATGCATACTCCAATGTGGCTGAGATAGGTTTGAAGTTTGATTGGTAGGCGCACAACTGGTTATACGGTCAAACCAAGAGAGCCGGGTATAATAAAGTAAAACCAAAGAGAATAATACAATGGAACTAGGGGCCCATAAAATCAAGAATGTTAGTTGCCTTCTCGCCGGCGGCGTACATGCATGCATTCGTCCTCTTCTCCTTCTCACTCTCTTCTTCTTTCTCCATCTTTTCTCGCTTTTATATTCTCTTCATATTCTTTCTTTCTCCTTTTTTATCTTTCTCTCTCTTCCCATTTCCATCGTGGCACGGCTGCCACTAGACAGCTGTATATTATTGGTTCGGCCCTAGTTAATATTGATTTAAGGCCGTCGTAAGCAAATACTTTTGGCGTGGCCGAAGTACCTCGCACGTCTGACCGGGCCTTGCCTCATTCCCTTTTCCTACCTCATTCTTCCCGCGCGCGCGTCTCCTTCATCTCATCGACCAGTTCACGCTGCACGCTTGTATTATATATTACGCTATACCCCGAGTGTGTAGCTCGCTCTCCAAAAAATGACACGCGATATCTATAAACGTGTAGTGAATGCTCCTGCGCTCTTTCACCCTCGCTCCGTCCTTTTTCTTACTCGATCGACTCCTCGTTAAAAACCATCAAATAAATACGGACCAGCTCTTCTCGCAGGATGAAGTGTTCCGTAAATAGTTTTGGCAAATTTTTATGCTCGCACGGACTGCGAAACATTTTTTTTTTTTTCATTTTTTATTCTCTTACCAGCCTCCAACCTCCGTAACTTGGAAGCCATACTGCGCAAAGGTCATCGTACGTATGAGTGCATGACGTACACTCGTGCATAAATATATGTGCTTGACCACCGAGTATCGGCCACACTATTCTTCTTTCCACAAAACCATTGTATATCTCAACGATTTTATTATCTTTTTTTAAGGATGACGTCGGGGTGCCATTTTTTGTGCACCTGAACGATTTAGGAGTCTCGCCCAGCGGTTGGTAAGTTGTGCATGAAATAACGTAGCACCGATTAGTCAAAGCTTTATAGCGCTTCGTATATACTGTGGGTGTAGATAGGCCGAACTCCCTCTAGTGGTTTCTCCAAGGCCACCACTTCACTGTATTTGCATTCAGCGGGAACGTAAATATGCGACCCCGATAGACAAGTTCTTAAAGGTGGATGAAGCATTCAACGAGCAGGCAGAAATATCGCTAACTTATGAGACCCCGTCACCCGCGACCTCCAAATGGTCAAACTTTACACGCGCATCCGTATCTCACTGACGAAGGAAACATTTTAATGTGGCTGCTTTGGTAACTCAGGTTTCAATGGTGTCTCAAGTCGCCATTTCAGAGTTTGCTGAAGGATTCGATTCTCGTTAGAATTCACGATTAACAATAAGGACTGTCTTCTAAAATTGTTCTTTTCTACTTCAGAACGAAATTGTGTGCTTTTTTTTTCAATCTCTAAATACCTGTAAGCAAAATAATTAGTCCCGATTTCCGTTTTATAAGAAAGAAAGGATACACATGCGTTGTTCAATAGTGAACACGAAGAGAGAACTGAAGAAAAAACATTTGTCGAATAAAAAAGTCAGCAGCGAGAAAAAAAACTGGTTGATTGCGATGGGAAATTTGATAAAAATAGCACGTATTTTGCGGACGATCAAACTTGCCATTACGAGCATATCAGAGAAGTTTTTGAAATGCTGATGGAAGAGACTAGAGTAAACATACTCATTCATTATAATGCTATAGTTGGCTGCATGTTTTTGTCTAATGGTTCTTAACTGGAAGCATTACCGGGTACTACGTAGCAGCATATATAAAATCGGGTTTGCCGCGTCTTTACTTATCATCGTAATTAGACTTGATGTGGGTGAGATTGTGGTCGAGGTAAATGGGTAGACGGCGAGACGCGTGCGAAATATAACTCAGGGTGAGAGAAGCACATGACTCGGGCCGATGAGCCCGTCGGTAAATAGAGGTCGAGAGCGAGAGAACAGCCTGGTGTTCCGTTGAGTAGGGATAGTAAATCCTAACATCAATCTATTCCAGGAAGGAGGTCAACTAAATTAATCTTAGGGATGGGGAGTGGGGGAGTGATCCTCTCGGATGGTAAACCGCGCTTGGCGTTCCAATAGCCAAAGGGTTTGGCTATGCTTGGCTAAACAAAGTTTAGGTCGCTTCAAACTATCCGCTTGTTTCCCTATAATGAGATGAGTTTCGAGCTACTCTAAACAGTTGTTAAATCACTCCATTGTTCAAACTTTCTAAGAAAAATTCAATGAGAAAACAGTTAAATTCCGGCAACTCCCACAAAACCGAGTATGGATTACCATACTCTGGCTAATGGAAGAGAGTAGAATATTCATCATCAAATTGAAAATACAAAACAAACCCCTGGGATTATTCTTTCGGCGATACGCTTGAGTATGCAAGGTTGCGCGCTACAGGCGCATCGCCCGGAGGTCATGTTCAATGTAAACATAGAGTACTTTACAAAATTCCTGGAAATTCCATACACCATCCGTATACACACAGAAAACAATATTGTTGATCGAAAATTTCGATGTTTATTGGTCATTAAAACATCGATACAATTCCAAGAATCTAGTTATAGCATAATGCGGAACGTTGACGATCAATTCCCAGTGGAATCCTCGTCATCCTTTCGTGAATAGCGACAAGCCGGAAATCATGTAAATGAGCAGTTTGTTCATCGTGACCAGGATCATTCCAATTATGTCCTTAATGACATGTAAAATGAAATGTAGTGGATGATGAAGTTTACTCGTACGTAAAAGAGACATTTACCGATGGAAATGAGATGAATGGATGAAAAAATAGCTCTTGGGAAGTCGAATCGATGTGACGAAGTCAACTTCTCAGGTGGAACTTTTTATGCTGGTTGGATAATCACTGTCAGCCAGAGAAAAGGAAAGAGAAATAAAGAAAGAGCAAAAGGTAAGAGCACTTATAACTCAGCACTCTCACCTCACGCGTTCCTCCATCAATCTCTCTCTCGTAACTGAGCCAGACCTTTTTTACCCCATGAAATTTATTACTTTGGATCCTCGGGATGCATCCACGATTGCATGCGTGCGCGCATCTGTCTCGCTCGCGTGTGGTACGAATGCATCGCCTCACGAGACTTTACCACACTCGAGCTCGCGGTACTCGATCCTACACTTGTCACCAATTATTGCCAAGACTGCATGCCACGCTCTCATTTTAGATACACCGGATTGACTGTTCACCCCGTTTCATCATTCCAAATGCATTCAACTCGTTCCATCTTTATTTTAGCGCTTCGAATAAATGTGTCTGTTGCAAAAAAAGTTATGAGGTCGAAGGCTAGTGAGAACCAAAGGTAATGACTCATATGACACCGGTGACATTGTCAAATCCTTTTCTCATTATTTGATCAACAACATTAAATACCATACGATTCTCTCCGTAAAAACGATAAGAATTCAAAGAGTTCATCCTGAGGACTGGATTTTTAAAGCGCAGAAGAATCGAGCTCCATAAATCATGGCTCACAAGGGGAAGGCAAAATTGTATTTAATTTTTTGGAGGTTCGATTCGTTTTTATCGAAGAAGGCACTGCGGGGTGCCAATGCGGAACGCAAGATTAATATCTCATGAGCCACGCACTGAGTGGGGGAGTAGCCGAGAAGTAAGGTGTGAAAAATGAGAATATGAAATAGGCATACGTGGGATTCGGTTAGCTTATACATTATATAGAATGTATATATTATGGATATGGATATACCAACATGTATATACAGCTATACGTGCATAAATATATACACGAGGCATTCCACGCCAGTATCATTTTAAAAAAAATGATTTTATCCCAAGAAATTTTGAAAAATCAATGTATATGACACTTTTCTTATGTTTCAAATCTACATGAACAGAAATTACAAGATCCTCGTAGTCGTTAATTTTTCATTCGAATTATTCCAACAGTGATATATTGTTGGGATTAATAATGACACATTGTAGTAAAATAATGATGAAGAAAAAGGAGAATGAAACAAAGTGCATCTATTTTCAGGACTTTAAACTACAACAAAGTCTCAAAGTTCACATTATCTTTGAAAAGATAATTCATCTGTCATTTATCAAACTAATAATCGTTGTCACAAACTTAGATTTGTGGCTCGAGTGTAAATGTTCGAAATATTCGTTTTATTACAGACATTTTGTCGATCGAGTGTACAACGAAGCAATAATCTTGATTTAACGTTGGACGAAACGTTTAACGCGTTAAGTTTATGTCGATCTTTGGTACACAGAGTAAATAGGCGTTAACTACATCGAACTAGAGAGCACTTTCCGGTCTAATCGGTGCTCCAAGACTTCCATTACTCAAGAGTCGATAATCTTGCCTAGGTTGAAGTTGGAACTCTGGGGAATTATAGCCTCGCGAAGTAGCCAAGGGATTCTTATGCCATCGTCAACAATTTAGATCGACCGAGTGAATATTGGGTAATTAGTGCCACATTGATTAAAAAGTAAATAATAAATAAGGGTCTTGGGATCTGAAGATTGTGTTTAATTTGGGGAGGCTGTAAAGATCGTGGTAGATTTAAAGTTGGTCGTTTGAAAGTCTGTCCAAGTTTGGCAGGGTTATAAGAGAAAGAGACGTGAATGGAGGAGCAGAGGTTGGTATATTTCGAGACGATATCTAATATGGTATTTATGTCACGCGGGCTTAGCCGTTATATGCGGTCGGACGATGGTCAGATAGCGTCATAAGCGGTATATCCTCAAGTGAAGAGGGTGCCCATGCTTAAAGTATAGCGGGGTTGCTCGCGGTCGAAAGGAGCGCAGAGATGAGCCACGCTCTTGCTTCGTACACTCGTCTTCCTTCTCTTCTGGCTGAACCTCACCGCGCATCTCTTCTCTTCCTTCCCGCTGACTTCACCCGATTAGTCAATTTGTCGATGCATCTCCTCTCTCTTTCTCTTTCTCGATTCTCATGTCTCGCTTCGTATAGTCCTGTCTTCGTTGCATGATCGATCGGCGAAGTGGAAAGAGAGATGAGAGGTAGAACACAGTCCGAACGAGCGGCCGAGCCACAACTCCGCAGCTCGGACAACTGCCCAACATTTCGGGATGTTCGAAATATAGTGAACCTTCTATAGCAACCTATACTGCCAGTTTAGGTGTGTCTTTTCTAGTAAGCTTGACACTGTTCGTTTAGACCTTTAATGGTTGAACCATCCAACCGAATATACAAGAGAAACATTGAATTTTTTAATTCGATAGCAAGTCGAACTTACGAGCTTCTAAAAATCTTGTTTTGTGATGTTCAATTGGATTAAATAAAATTATTTATACGACTTATAAATCTCGTTCGTATAGAAAATGCTAAAATAATATAGATTTATGTGAAAATTCATTCGTGAACCAACAACGAACACAGTTCAAATTTTCATATCGTTTCAAGCATCGAAACTATATGCTCGCGGTTTTGATGAACGGTCTTAAAACACTTTATGAACGAAATAGAATAATGGCGTATATATTTAAATTGTGGTTTCGAATTTATTATTTTTCTCTTCAATTTATCCTACTAATATATTCGTTGCGATGTCGGAGCTTTGTAATCTGCTCGCTTCTATCTGTAATAGTAATTCCGTTACGTTATGAATATTCATTTAATATACGATGCTTTCCATGTGTGTGCTTTTACGTACAACGAGAATACATGTTACCTAACTACATATATATATTCCACCTACTCGAGATATTCGATATTATTCTGGCAGATTTCACTCGATATTGAACGACCATATATGCCTGTATTTGACATTGAAGTTATGGATTTAAGTTTAATTATATTCATCGTAACAGTTCGATATTCTCTTACGATGAATTTATATATATTTTTTATTTTTTTATTATTATTCCTGCGTATAATCTTGTTCCTGAGTTCTTGAGTTCCTTGAGTTCCCCCCCAGGGTGTTGCCCACAGCCACTCTTTCCCAATGCACTACTGTATCGCATTCGCACGAGGACCAAAGGAAACTGTGGAAAACCTTGACCGATACAGGCGGCAATGTTTTCACTCCAGTTCCAGTTGGTTAACATCATCAGAAACTCAGCGAAAACTGCCTCCCACTCAACGATTGATACGCCAGCCGGTACGTGGCTAAACGGTCACCCAACCAAGTACTGACCGAAGTCGATGCTGCTTAACTTGTGTGATCGCCAGAGCCAGAATTTATATTTTTCTAATACTAATCCTCGATGAGTATTTAGATCTGTCCAGAAATCTTTAATTTAGAGTTTGAATGATAAAGTTTGAGTTTTTCTCATCGTTAAATAGATTCTTAATAACACAAACCGTGCGTACTTAAGCATCGTGATAATTTTGTATTACGCGAGTATCTACGTGTGTGTGTGTCTGTGTGTGGCTCGTGTATTCGCAGGAAGAGAGAAAGGACAATGAGCTGATATGGTCCATGGGATAGTAGAGAAGAGAGCGAAACGGGTGGCAAACGATGCGTGAAGACAAGAGCTATCTCGACGCTCACTCTGGATTGACTGTGTCTGCCTGTTTCTCTCATTCTCTCAGTCTCTGTTCTCGTCTTGTCTCCTGCGCTGTTATAGCGGAATGTTCAGTTTTTACAGCCATTCCCTCGTGCCAGACAATCAACGAGACCTACGTTTTCATTTGCTCGCAAGCATCAAGGATCCATCCTTACTGGGCATTCCATTAATACCATCCCATTTTGCTAATTGGCTGGTGTGCTCATGGGAATATAAACGGTCTCTGTCAGAGAAGATGAAAAGAGAGAGAGAGAGAGAGAGAGACGAATAAGGAGGTAGAGAAAGATAAAAAAAAAAGCAATTTTAATATTCTTCCGCTTGACAATGACTTCTCAAATGTATACCATTTAACTTTTCCAACCCCTGGTGCAAATTCGTAACGTCCTTACCATCTTTCTTCACGCTGATGGCTATTTATTAATTTATGGCACCGCGTGTTGAAGCGTTTCGGAGACTTCGATAAATTAAAACTCTACAGGCACGTTGTGACACGAGCCTTTCGATAATAGAGAATATTTGATGGATCGATGTGAAAAAAGTATTAAAATATATATATATCAAAGAAGAGAAGAAAAAAAAATGGTCGTTGCCCCCCCGAAAGTTTTGGAGACTCCTCGTTTGTGTCACACGAAGAATATGTCCTGCCGAAATTGATCGATGGGATTACAGAATGATCAGGATCGATACAAGAATAAGTTACGGCAAAATGATGTTGAGGGCGCCAGGAAAACAAAAAACAAACGACGAAAAAAATAAAAATAAAAAAATGTATATACATACGAAGCTTACATATTCCAATCAGGGTTCTTTATAATCCGATTGGTCGAATCTGTGGGAGCGTCAGTGAGGTTTTACGAGGGCTCGCTTCGCAATGTAAAGCCTCGGTACATCGTTCGGATGACGTTCGCAGGGCATGGCCTCATGCAAATGCAAAAAAAATATACATATCGTCGTCGGTTAACGGTAAAGACCGTATTGATTTATTTTTTCTTTCATTCCTTTCTCTCTCTCTCTCTCTCTCGCCTCTCAATAAAATTGTGATTGATTCGTGGCATTACGAGTAATCTTCTCTTGGCCACATATGATCCTCGAGTTGATGAATTTCGTAAATAAAAAAACAAAACAAAAAATGATAAAATGAGTGAATAAATAATATACATATATAAGGATAGTCATTAATATATCAATCGCGAAGAAAGTTGCCAATCACATTGTTTGATTATACATGCGCCCTCGTTCAAGCTAAGCTCCGTGGAGTTCTTGAAAATGGTAGATTGCACGATAATTAGCGAAGGGGGAGCATCATCATTTTTCACCAAGAGCATTTCGCCCGAGCTTCTCTTCTTGGTCCCTTCAAGCTGTGGCCCACTTAAGGGCATTAAAGGGAATTTTAGAAGACAGCAGCAACAATTTCAAACTCGTTTTTTCGAGAGCCCGCGTATCACAAGTGGCGCGCGGTCTGCTTGAGAGAAACGATTCGTTTGGTGGAGCGAGGAAGAACGTCCGCAAAATGAGGGCTTGTCAGGAGTAAGGACTCGCTAAAAATACAAGTAACGAATCGAAACCACTTTTAAAACGCGCCATCGCATCAAGATTTATGACGATGCAACAACTTTTCTCTCTCTTCTCTCTCTCTCTCTCTCTTTCTTATAGTATCATTGGTGTAGAGCATGCACACACGGTTGATGACATAAATCAGCCACTCAACTTCTATATGAGAAGCAGACATTCATTAATATTAATAAGTAGTATGTATCTGTCAAGTAAAACGATACGATACTTTGCCGAACGCGATTCTTTGCTAAAGTCGTGAGAAATTGTTACGTTTCCTATCATTATATTTTTCCCTTTCAACATCTACGATGTTTTTGTGTGAAAATAATTTCATTGTAATATACGGAAGTTACGTATAAAGATAAATAAATAAATTTTCGTCATACACGTGTCGAAATGTTTGAAAATCTCAAAAGTTTACATTATAACCAACATGTATATTTCAATGTATTGCTTCCTTCAAAGGTTACATACGTATAGTACATGTATATTGTAAGAAAATCATTGTTCAAGCAGGATGCACGATCTTTTATTTCTCCATGATGGCGTGCACTGCGACGCATGTGAGTAATACAACAATAGACCAGGACGTGGAAACACGAGAGGCCTCGTTCTCGCACGAGCTCTTTTACAGTCTCTTTCTTTTACCACAGGAGTAAAAATAAAGAAGTTAAATAAAAACTACAAAAAAACAAAAACAACTTGCACTGTGTTCTTTTTCAATCTCCGGCGGTGAAAGAGTCGCGATAGTCTGTTGTTTTGGGAAGAGGAAGAAAAACAAAACAAAAGAAAAAAGAGCTTGTGTAGATACGAGAGCAAAAAATTGAATGAGTCGAGGGTGAGGTCGTATGCGAATTGTCGAAGGAAGTTTCTACTTTCGTTTAATTTTCACTGTGGTCACAAACTCGTTGACCGAGTATCGTACGTGAAATATTTTTCGAACGGAGGTGTGGATGATGAAAAATTAGCGAAATATGAATGAAGTCGATTGTATGCACTCGGATAACAAATTAGTAAATAAATAAAAATGTGCACTTTGAATGTGGGAGGATTTGTGAAGAGTGACGTTTGAAAATTTGTACGTATATCGAACGAACGATGAATAATAAATCTCGATATAACGAAGCTCGCTGCACGACGGCTATAAAAGGTGGAGAAATATCCGGTAGCGGAGACAAATGATATCTAATAGGAAGGAAGCCTCCCCGGCATCGAGACGAGAGAGAGAGATATACGTATGTGAATTCTTTTATTTCATTTTTTATTTTTTTATATTTTTTTTTATTTTTAGTTCCTAGTGCAACGTTTGATGCCTATCAGTCAGACATTTAATTAATAACAACACCCAGCGTGGCTGACATCTCGTGGCGATGTGAGTAATGATCTCCCGCCCATCTGATTGCCCCTTTGGTACACGTCTCCGATGCCCTGTGCCTTCTCTTCTCTTTACCGTTCATTTCACTCTCTCTCTCTCTCTCTCTTTCTCTTTCTTTCTCTCTGTGGTATACTTGTAGTGCTGATTCATTTCACATTATCACGAATGTTTGAAGGATCAGGGCACATGCGCAGCAGGAATTTATCCTCTCTTCTACCCCGTTGGGAAGATTGTCATTAAAATCATTATAGTAGCAGCATCAACGAATGAGACAAGAGAGATCGATCCTCCTACAAAAAACTTATTCACATATGCTTGTACCTTTGCATACATATGAATATAACTATTTATATTGATCATACCCTTGATCCATAGCAATGCTACGCTCTCGTGTACTTCTATCTCTATATTCTCCAACATATATATGCCATATTTAAACGAGTGACGCATCGCATTCCACAAAATAGGATAAGACCATATAAAACGAGAGCCTGTAAAAATTCCTCTTTCACTTTGCCATATCAAAGCTTTTATTAATTGTTTGGTACGTGTGAACCTGAATCTTTCTATAGATCTAAGAATGATTATGTGAAATTTGAACCGACATATGGATAAAGGAAGAAAAAAATATATTTTTGTAATAGAATATCTTTTCTTTTTCTTTTTTTTATTTCTGCGTATACTCTCGTGGCTTTTTACAAACTCATCCTACAATTCCTATCGTTCCTAATTTACTACTATTGTCATATTTGCAATTTTTACTGAATTCCAAATGATCCGCACCATAAAAAACTTAGAAAAACTGCTTTTTCTGCTCAACAATTGATTTTCTAATCGTTTGGAATTGTGTAGTAAACATTTTTGTACAAATCTTCAATAAAATCTATATCAACAATGTATTGTTTAGTAATTTACGACGATTTTTTAAATTTCTTGGCGGTTGTACTTGGGAAAGAGTAATGTACGAGGTGAAACGTAATTGATACGTCAGATTGTCGTTGAAACAAGATCGTTGAAGAGATGTGGGGTAACCCAAAACTGGGCTGCATTACAAATTGTATGAAGCCAGGGAGAGAGAGAGAGAGAGAGAGAGAGAGAGAGAGAGAGAGAAAGAAAAGAAGAAAAGTGAAATTCTGTGGCGCACGCCTGGCCACCCGATGTGCTTGCCACCCAGTTATGATTAAACGGTTGATTAATTTTAAATTAGCGTTATAAATCTTATACTCGGAAATATAATCGTAATGGAGTGTCGGCCTCGATTACATACATATTACGCTGATTAATCGGATACAAATCGGCATTACATATGTATGAAATTGCGAGTGTTAAACGTGAATATACATATATATGTTAAATGTTCTCGATATGTACGTTTTAGCTCTCGCGCCAATCTTAATGTATTCCCCGCCCACATGGATCGCATGTTACACGCATTTCACTCGGCGTATAGCGAGTACTTTGATATTTTGTGCCACCAACGAGGCTATTATTTGAATATTTGCATCGGAGGTACAAATGTAAGGATATAAATGTGGGGAGAATAAAAAATGCTAATAAGATATATAAACGTATGAGATTATCGAATAAAAATGATAGTAATGCATTTTTATTAATTAATGCGAACAATATATTTTTGATGATTTTTATTTGATTTGTGTTTTGGACTTTATTCAAGTTCAGTGGAAAGGTTAAGAGGAAGGATATCCTGCTAATGCTGCACAGGACGATTATAAGGCTCTCCGTGAGAGCAAGTGACCCCGCGCACTAACCTGACTATTCTAACAAGCGCCAAGTTCTCCCATCAGGGTTTATATACTAAACGATAAATTTAACTGTTCGCTCGTTAATCACGCCGAGCTGCAACGAAGCTATGTTACTATTTCTCTCTCTCTCTCGGTTTTTCTCTCTTGATGCCGCAGGACGCGATGCAGGAAAAGACAATGTATGGTCTGTAGGTGGCGTTCGGCACTAGTTAGAGATATGTTGATAAAATCCACCACCACCACTTCTATGAGCATCACCACCAAGAGCTGCACAACCAACAGAATGAGCAACAGGAACCCACAGCCACAGTCGAGCATTTTTCAATTGTCGTTCTAGCTTGACCCTTAACGAGATACCTAACGGTAATGCGCGGTAGCGTTTCTTGAAAATTATATACCGCGACATCCCTGATAGCGCAGACTCACCGTCGCCCTCAGGCTTATGGTCGCAGCTAAGACTCGGACTTTCTTAAGCACATCCTTTTTATTCATTATAATATATAATAGTACCGCGATATGTGATGCGAGGACACGCTCTGCGGTCTAATCTTTTCTGCCACTAGAAACCTCGGCGCATTTCCATCCAATGAAACAATGATAATGGATTGCCTAACTTTATATATTACGAGGAAGTCTAGAGAATGATAAACATTCAAATGTGAATAATCAAATTCTTCAAGCTTGATTATCCTGCGAGGATTAAGGGGTAACAGCACTCTGGCGCCAGCAAAAAAGGCCTAACTTTGATTATTTTTTATTTATTTTTTGCATGGATATGGGTTAAGTGATCGGGTTTCTTTATTCAGGGTTTATTAAGCACATATTGAAGAATGAGAACAAATTTTTTTGTTGCAGTTTTTATACAAAATGGCGGCGACAGAGCCAGTCTCCAAAAACATCTTTTTTATTTTATAAACCCCACTGGGCGGATTCGTAACTCCAAAAGTATAAAAGCTGGACTAAAAAAGTAATTTTTCTCTCAAAGTACATGTTATTGACTACGAAAGTACATAAGGATTTTCTTTTAAATCGATTTTTGCGAAAATGGCACGAGTTTAAAAAAATTTTCACGTTTTCGACGTAAAAATCTTCAGTAAATTGTTTATAAATAAAAAAAAATTTCATCCATCCAAAAACGGCTATGTACTTCTTCAGATAACATGATTGTGAAGCTGCAGTAAAAATTTCGAAGCAATCAAACTAGTGGTTTTCGAAGAGTGATTCCACTCAGTTGAAAAAAAAAAATTAGATTTTATTTTCACGAGCCTAAAGTATTGTTTAAGTAAAAAAGGAAGAAAGATTTTTCCAAAATCTTAGAGTGGTAGAGGCCGGACCCCCTAACTGCTCGACGACATTGGCCGCAGTCTTGGATTATTTCTCAAACTTTTTAGCCAGCATTTACCTCAGATATTAAGTCGCTATTTTAATATCCATTTTAATTATTCACCTTCGTTCACACTTTCTTTTAATAAAGTATAAAAATGATACATTCCTGAGACACCTTGTATATTTCGAGAGACACGAAGTGAACGGTTTATCAGATAATGTTGATGGAGCTTCAGAAGCCTCCATTTTATTAAAGTCCTGTTGGTATTTTGCGTGGGTGTATGTGCTTTGACTCTTGGTTGGTAGCGCACGTCTGACTGTTGATGCGGAGCCCCGGGTGAGTTACGTCATCGAACATCAATGAAATAGATGCGAATACGATTCGACCCTTAACGACTTATCTAACGGGATAAACGGTGTCTTTTATATTAAATTATATGCTATATATACACATTGGAAACTATTGCTCATATCGAGACACTATTTCAAGAAAATATTGAGCCACAATTACGAGAAAATTGCAGAGCAATCCAGCAAAGTGTATGCGTTGCTCGGCGCGAACTAGTAAATAACACACGTGACTCCATATATATTCACTAGTGTCCTACTCTTCCTTTAACTGTTGATAGCACACACTTAAGGTACAATCGACTTTGATCACCCGGCGGTTAAGTCGACTCCGGTTTTCTCTCGTTGACAGAAAAATTGACGATCGCATCGTAATATCCTGTTATAAGTTATAACTCCCGCGAATATAAAGGAACGGCAGGATTCGTATAAGAGCGTGGGTTTTATCAAGGACGGACGGAGCACCGTATGACATTATATTTGAATAATCAAAAATTCTCCGCATTCAATTAAACATTATTTAATTACGCTTCTATTCCGCGAAGCGTCGATTAAATACCTTTACAAAGACAAGGTAATTAATCGAAAATGGAATTTCATTGTTACAACGTATCGATCCGAATTCGATTTGGAAATTCTTCGAAAAGTGAGCAAAAAGCTATACAAGTGATGAAAATTCGTACAAAGCCGATCAGATTAATTTCAATGGAGTCAATCAAACTCATTATTTCTACTGATATCAAATACAGTCTGGCAATTGATAATAAAATATAAATTTCGTAGAATCAGTACTAAAAATCGAATAATAATTCGATAGCTTTAAATATCAAGAAATTTATAATAGTAGAAATAATAATGTGTTGAATATTCGGGTCTAGGAATGTAAGAAGAATATAACAAAGTTTATTGCATCGATTTTTCAGATGGATATTTGAACTTATGGGTCTAAACGATTTGCATAATGTGCTCGGTTTCATTGGAGTTTCGATGAAGCGTGGGAATATTTGGGGTGAGCGAGGTTATAGAGTGAGCGATTAGAAGTCAGTAAAGAAACAACGGCGTTGAGCCAGTACCGTTAGACATAAGTGTCTCTTTCTCTCTTGCTCTAATAGATCGAAGCTAAAGATCGCGCAGGGAAAAGAAGCGACGCGCTATCTGTAGGTAAACTAGAGAAATGGAGGGCAAACGCGTGGTATGTGCGCGCTCTGGTGTTGCTTTGCGGAGGCGGCTCGTGGCTCAAAGTTCATGGTGAGAATACGTGTTGAGTGTCGAAGGGGATTCCCTACGATTTTAACCGCGTGCCAGTAACTTACACTCGTGTTTTACTATTTACTCATGGGTGGAGTACTTTGGATTTCTTTTCTTTCTTCTGTGCTTAAACTTTATGTATTTTCTCTCTCTCTCTCTTTCTCGATCTTTCTGTGGTTTCTTCCTGTATTTCTATATCTTTCTGTTACATATGAAACTTCTTAGCAAACTCGTTCCCTTTTCTCAACTCGCTAAAATGCATTGAGCATAGAGGCCTCTCGGAAGAATACAGGAAATATTACACTCCCTCATATTTCACACCGAATAAGCAGTAAACATTGTCAGGGGTGAGGGCGGCCAGTCATTGGATATATATAAATATATATAAATACCTGTTTCAAGTTGGCGGGGATAGAGGAAAGAGAAAAAAAGTTTTGATTAAGCCGACGACTTGACCCGACATCTAATTTGCATCGACGGTAAATCACGCCAGAGTAGTCTTGAGCACGGTGCGTTATGTGCACACGCTCTTCGTCCAAGCCACCACAAGATCTCCCTTTCGGAACGTTACATGCTTAAATAAAGTGCCAGCAAGAAAACTGCTGGCAAACGAGAGTGGGAAGAAGTCTTCCAAGAGACTCTCTACTCGCAGAGGGGGTCGGAGTCAAGATGAGCAAGATGCACACCCTTCATTGCGTATTCGTATGGTACATTTGCTCGTTGACCCAGGAAGATGCTTACTCTGAGAGAAAAATCTTTCTATCGCCCACTATCACCGTATTATCATAAACTTGCCAACCAAATTGGATATTTCCAATGAATTATATATCAGTTTCATTCACTATGTGATTAATGTTTTATCGTATCTTTCCAATGATTAAATTATCAAAAAAATCCTAGTATTTATAGAGAATTGAAAAAACGAACACTGTTTTTATGTATTTCTGGATAAACCCAAACGAATCTATTTCGTTGAGTCAAATTTAAAGTGTTATTTTGAAATATTCTTTCAATTTTGTACACAATATGAGAATTTAGATAAATTATATTATGAGGAATCGTCATTTTTGCAACTTTTCCAAAAATTACTATGTCTTATGGTAAATGTTGTCTTAATTCTCATATTTTGCACAATGATGATTTCTAGGCAGCTTCTAAATAATTTGAATTAATTGAAAACATGGATAATCTGTCGTAAAGTCTTTGTAATGGAATTCCTCGACTTTTGGGCTTGAGTCTTCAGAGGTGGGTCGAATAGTCATGAATGTGATGGTCCAATTGGTTGGAACGCGTTGACTTTCTCACAATGGAGAAGCGATGAGCATTGATTTCGTTGAATTGTTGGTTACATTGGTTGGTTTAACGAGAATGGGGTGAGAGCTCAATAGTTTGGATCGTGTCTTGTAGAAACTCGTGTTTGGCAACAAGAGATAGAATCCAAGTTGTAACTGTGCACTTGAGGTGGAGAATTTACTTGAGAAAGAGTAAGAGAGAGAGAGAGAGAGGGAGAGAATGAGGAAAGAACAAAAGAGTAAGAGAGACGGAAACGGAGTGAGAAAGTATTCGATTGTGCACATCGGGTGGAGGAGTCGAGCTCGGTAACAGCAAGAGGTCATCGTTGATATAGAAAAAAGGTTGCCACGCGTTTCGCCAAGAAGTTCTGGTTGGCAGGGCGGGGGAAAAACCGCGCCTGTGTTTGCCCAAAGGCCGATATAAAATTCGAAGACTCAGTGGAGTGCGGGATATCGGTAGATGGGACCAGAATGAAGGTAAGGACGTTCTTCGTGTGTGTGTGAGTGTGTATAACGAGTTAGTACGTAACTGGAAGAAGAAGAGAGACTCGGGCACAAAGAGTGAGATAAAGAGAGAGAGAGAGAGAGAGTGTGAGAGAGAGAGAGAGGCAGAGCGAACAGATATGGAAGCAAATGGAAGGATGGTTAGAGCGCAACGCGTGCACGTGATGGTAGTTGGCGTATATAGGAGTGTAGGGTATTAGTGAGGTGAACCCTCCTCCGCGCTCTTCCTTCGCCGCGGTACCCAGTGGTATCCACGAGGGGATCAAGCAATGCGGACTCGCTCCATATTAGGACCTCTCCACACTATCCCTCACGCACTCTGTTTCCTCTTTCCCAACCAATGTTCTACCATCATACGCATTGCGAGCTCGCTATTTTCTAAGTTCGATATTTACAAAAAAAAAATTCAACTAAATTGACTGACGCACCTCGAATCGAAAATCGAATAATTCCTCCACATCGTTTATTAATTATTCATTTATTCGTCAATGAAAACGATCAATTTTGCAGTAATCATGTAATTTTTATACGAAATTTTTTTGTGTGAAGTTGGCGCTTTGCTTGAGAACAATAGAATTTCCCCCTCTGATTCTCCCTAAAGATAAGTTGAACCATGACATTGTATGACTTGTATCGAAACTCCTTAAATTTTGTTGGATTTTTACGTCACTATATAAAGTCGTAGGATCAAAAAATTTGAATTCGTTTATTCTGAAAAATGGTTTTAACCGCGTTATTGATTTATTGAACAATGATGTGTGACAATTAAGTGTCATTAACGGATGGATATCGAAAAATATCGTGGGAGGATCTTATTCATGAAGAAAAACGTAATTTTTTTTTCGTTTTTTTGTTTTTGTTTTAACCTCAACTTGAAAATGATATAGCTCTTCGATATACACAAGCGGTGAACCTGCAACGAGAAGAGAAGATATTTCATCACGTCCGGTAAATATAGCAAGGGAGGTCTATAATTGGAGTTAATATATTGCTTAGATGCGCGAAGATTCAAGTAGCACACCTGTTGTTTACGCCCCTCTTTTTCCTCGCTTTCTCGTGAGCCAGGATACTAATAAGCCGAAGCCTTACTTGGTCCTTGACCGTATGATCGGTCGACCGGTTCAATTCACCACTCACCACTGCAATCGTGAAACCAACTTTACAGACACATATATATATATATATTTATATATATATGTGTAAACATACATGCTCAGAGAAAATGCACATTGCATTCGTCAATCCGTCATGATACAGGGTCACGTGACCGCGAGTTCGAAACTCCCAACGATGGCCATGTGAATTGATATAAAATTCAAAAAAATTCATTCTTTTCATACAACTCGTTTTTTGTTTTGTTTATGGTCAAACGAAAGTTCTAATAAATAATGAACTAGCAGTTGCCCTATTTTCTCTGGTATAAGTTTTTTTCTGAACGCTTTTGTTCTTTGGTTCAATTTACTCAATTTTAATCCATCGCAGGTGGCCCACAAACTTCAAAATGTTGCTCAATGTTTCTTCATCCATTAATGAGATTTTCTAAAATTACGTTTTACTCAAAATCCAGAAAAATAGATAGAAATTAGGCCAATTTCTCGGCTTACGTTAATTAAAAAAATAAAAAATGGATCGGACTTTTTTTAAATGCGAATTTGAACCAATTATCATGTTTTATTTATTTTCTATGTGGAGGGGGGAAAAGAAGAAAAAAAAAGGAATAAAAAAGTGATGTGAACGAATATAGTTTGTGTATTAGCGAGCGCGTCGATAAAACAATCATAATAAATCAAGTTTCAGAATGTAAAAAAAAAAAAAAGAAGAAGAAGGATAAATGAACATTTGTATACGTAGTTGCGGTGGATGTGAGATGTACAGTGGAAAACTAACGAAAGGAATAAGAAATGAGAATGAGGGTATATAGAATACGAAATGAATAAAAGTACATATATTCATAAAATATATATTTATATATTCGTATATATAGACATTTGGCGGTGTTGGGCGAGAGAATACTCGATGTCTCTACCTCTCGCGTTTCGTTCGGTTGCTTTTCTTTGCCGATTTGTACCATTACTCGTGAGATCCGAACATTTTAATAGAGAAAGGTCTGATAATAGGATCATGTTTTACGACACCTCGTTATGAGAGTTAAGATTTACGCGCGTGGGCATGAGAGAGTATACGCGACGAGGTACACGACGACGTTGCTGAATGGCGCGAGTCTGGTTTGGCGCACACGCGGTCAGCAATATGAGCAGTTGTGGCCAACACTCACCCAAGTATCTTTATATCTATATATATATAAATAAACCTATAAATATATAAATATATTCATATACATTTATATATTATATGTACATACGCAAAGTTTATGGGAAAGAACGGTAAGGGCCGAAGCATGGCTTTGAGAACACCAGAGTTTTGCTCTCTCTCTCTCTCTCTCTCTCTCTTTCTCTCTCTCTTCTTCTCACACCCCCGCGTTATATTGCTTTTTCGACTATGTATATATTTATATACGAGTGTGTTCACATCGAAAAGTCCAAAGATTGCATATTATAAATACATGGAGCACGAGCTGGAGCCACTGCGAGAGTAAAGCCTTTGTTCACCACGACAATGCACGAATATTTCGCTCTTCCCGTGTATTAAACTCTCCGTAACACACATCATAAAGTTATAACGGTCTCCCCCGTCGTATTTCTGATACCTATCGCGATTTTCGTGATGCGTGGGTCGCTTGACTTTTCAACCCAAGCATTCAAGTTCGATGAACCCATTTACGCGTGCATCCCTCATCTTCATCCCTTTCCCCTCCTTCCCTCCTGACTCTCACCTACCCCCGAGCGCCATCTTCAATTTTTTTACGTAAAAAATAAAAAATATAAAAATAAACTTATCTCTCACCGCTATTACGTACTTTTTTCATGCTCTTTTATCCTCGTTAATACACGAGCGAATCGAACGTATCCGGGCAATCCTGCCTCGCGATCTCTCCCTCTCTCCCTCTCTCTCTTCTTCTGTTTCCCGATCCATCTTTATCGGCAGTAAAAAGCCCAATGAACCGTTCGAATTGAAAAAAAAAGGAAACAAAAAAAAGAAACAACAACAAACGAACAAGATATTCGAAATTATAAATCGATATTGGTATCGATCCGAAAAAACAATAATAATTATTCATTATTGATCGGTTCGAAAGATGTTGAAATGATTTTTTTGTTTCCATAAACTCCGACAAACGTCAATGACGTTATTCGCGTGCGATCGTAACGAAAAGTATAAACGTATTTTTCGGCAGCTATGATAAAAAACAAAATGTACGAAAGTTTGGTCGGTCCAGCTGGGCCGGTTGCGGAATTCGACTTGAAACTTCGTTGGGCACTACACTTGGAGAGCACTTTGGTTTTTTTCAACACGATTTCACCATCGGTTATGTTAAGGGAGAGAGAGAGGGGAAAAAAATGCGGGCAATAAAATCCACGAGGACAAGGCATGCGCGCGCTCCACAAGAGAAAGAGGAAAAATGATGAAGAGAGAAAGAGAAAGAGAGAACTCGGGTAGAGTGAAAATAATAGCGGTGAATATCCCACAGAGTCAGCCCTTTGCGGACTGCACTTTGTAAAAGTTTGCATCTGTGTGTGTGTGTGTGTTTTTTCTTATAAGATGTGGTCCAGAGGGGAAAATAAAAAAGGGAGCATAAAGATAAAAGGAAGAAAAAAAAACAAGATATTGGAGACTGGACGTTATGGTAGATTCGTGATAACTCTTTGGGGGGTGCTTGAGATCGGTAACGTCGATGACAGCCTCCTGGTCCATGGCGTATATTCTGATCATACCGATCCGCGAGAGAGTTACGAGAGACATCTTCACTAGCACATACAGCCAAAAGAGGCAAAAGTAGGGAGTTTGGGGGGGGGGGCAGATGGGGGGGTGGGGGCAGGGGGAGGGTGTAAGAGAAGATTGCAGCAGCACATATATATCTCATATATATAATATTGTGGGCCACTGAGTTTCATTCCTTCGGTTCCTTCATATCTCTCATGCATATATATTTTTTCTCTTTTTATTTGACTTCATCTTCGTTATGCTCGCCACCTTTTCTCGTGAGCATAAGTTTGACCGACGTTTCGAATCTGTACAGTTATCTCGTTATCATTCAAGATACTTTTGATCCCCAAAAAAAAAAAAAACAAAAAAAACGTTCTCAACGATCGATAAATACGAGATAAGCATTAACGATATTCCATATATACCTCCGCGATGTGCATCTCCATTTTTGGACGATACTCTTCCTGCGTATATGCACTTACTCAAATATGACTTTAAAAAGCATTTTTATAGAGAGATTAAGGGGAAGGATACTCTGTATATAAAAGTAAGAAAATAAAACGATAAAAAGATATGAAGAAAAATAAACGAAAAGACACTTTTGTTTTTTTGTTTCTTTTTTTTTATTTTTTTATTTTTTTTTTTTATTCGCTGCACCGTCTCGACACGCTGCATATGCAGTTATAAATCAGGCAATCATCAATATGCAACGCGGCGTGCCACAGTTGTGTACCGTAAAAAGAAATCAACGACGTCGACATACCGGCCGCGACCCTGACATTGACCATACCGTCCAACACACCAACCATATATATATTTATATATATACCTTCACCGACTTGCCTCTACACCAAAAGAAAGAGAACGTTTTCCAATACCATACATTATATATATATATATATATATTTATTTATTCCTATATACGATGCTGCTGCAATGCAACCGAGAACTTCAGTGTCGTATCTGAGCAACAGGGAACGAGAGACATGGCTCTGTACAAAAGTATGTTTATATCTGTCTCAACTTTGATCGGTTACTCTCTTAAAATCTCGTACGAAAAAAACTGCATTTGAAAAAACAACGAAAAAATATATAATCCTTTTTTTTTGTTTTTTTATTATTTTATTTTTATTTTTATTCGGTATAGATTTTCCGATACGAATAAAATATCAGTAGAAAATGATATCTGGAATTTTTGGCAATACAGAAATGTGGTTAAACCTTTCGACTGCACTCTGCTGCGAATTTGTACAACAAATTTGACATTTTTCTGCATTTTGAGTAAAAGACAGTTTGAGGCTCTTTCTTTTGAAACATTTTAAGGTTGCAAAATCTTTCGGGATAATTTAAAATTTGAAATATTTTCTTACAGATTTTTGAAAAATTTTATGACAATTTTCTTCCTGCACTGCAATCATCCTCTGATTTTATTTTTAAGCAATAATTCAAAAAGTTTTCATTTACTCAGAGTTTTTTCAAAAATGAATCAAAGAGTTAACTTTTGAAGGCGATTGAGCAGAAAAAATCAACAGAAGAGAGAAATGAGTCTAAAAAGACATTTTAATTAAAATCTGAGATATCCAAGTGCAGTGACAGTGTGAAAAACTGTCAAAATACTTTCAAAATCATGAAAGTGAGACTAAAAGTCAAAGATCTTGAAAAAATGAAAAACACCAATAAAAATATGAGTCGAACGAGTTGAAAAACGAATAAAAATGACGTGAGAGATAATCATGGAAGATTTTGGTGTTAATAAATAGAAGATGGGAGCAAAGGTCAACGATTTCTAACGGCAGGATAAAACAGGTGAACGACGTTACTATATAGCTTTTAATATAAATATACGAAATAAGCCTCTTAAGAGAAGGGAAATAGAAAAAGAAATAATATATTCGTCGAATAATTAAAAATAATTATTCTTTTATAACGCAGATATAAATATATAGTATAAACACGTATAGTGAAGAAAAAGGATAGGAAGGACGGATAGAAAGAGAGAGAAAGAGAGAAAAGGAAGAAAGGACGGTCAGAAGCTCGTAGCCCACTTCGAGGAGTTTCGGCGTGTCTGACAAACTCTGCAATAGATAAAATCTCCGCGGCAAAAAGACGCGCGTTCCCCCCTTTAAATACCAGCTTCTATACAAGCGGCAACCCTTTTGTATATACTACTTGTACCAAACTTTCATATATATCTATATATATATAAATATATATATGTACACAAGGATTGAGAGAGACAGAGATACGTGAAGAGCATTTACGGAGTTAGTTTTTTGTGTCAGCCGGTTATTAGATTATGATTAAACGATTGGGAGGGTAGATACAGAGCGGCTGGTGGAAAGATCGAAGCAAAAGAGAGAGAAAGAGAGAAAGAGAGAGAGAGAGAAGAGAAAGAAAAGAATCTCTTTTCTCTGGTCGGTACAAACGTATATATATATGTATATCTATGTATACAAGCACAGAACAAACGGCAATCGAAAAGGAGAGATGAGCTAATTAAAATACAAATACCTCAAGCATCTCAACTGCGTGGCGCTCCCGAAGAACTAGTTTCATAATGGTTCTCTCTCTCTTCGATAATAGGCCGTAAGGCATCATCCATTATTTCTTTCATTTATTTTTATTTGATCTTTCATAGAGGTTGTCTATATATATATATATGAAAACGAATGGAATGGGCGAGAGGATCGTTCCGGAACGATTATTCAAAGATATTAGAATATTAAATTATTATACTTAATAGTGTCTCTCGTTGGGACTAATAACTCGTCATCGAGATATGAACGACGAGGACGACGACGACAGGGAAACGAGTGCATTTTAGTCGTCTTAGTATAACGAGACCTGCATCGAAGGAGTAGAAACACAGCTGTGGTAAAAGAGAGAAAAAGTTAAAGAGAGCACGAGAGGGAGTGTCAAGTAGTCACGAGAAGTAGTTAGGTCGAATGGTGTGGTCACAGGTTCATAAATACAAGAGGGTCGCAAGTGCTGATGGTATAGACAGAGAGTAGAACAGGCAGCAGCAAAAGTGCTGAGTTTATGTTTTCAAAGAACTATATAGATAGAGAAAGAGAATAATGAAGAAAGAGAGAATGGAAGAAATTGCAAGATGTGGAGGAAAAGGATACATGAACTGGTTTATAATCGTAGCCTCTTTCTTAATATCCTCGGTAACGATTATCACCACCTACGGATAAGAAAGAGATAAAAAATGTAAGGAAAGAAAGAAAGAACGAGAGAGAGAGAGATAAGAAAAGAAAAATGAGAAAAAAAAAACAGTGATAAAAAGAAAGAATAGGAAAAGCGAGAAACTGCAGCAGAGAAGGACAGACAAGAGGGAGTGAGGCGAGTGTCTAGACGTAACAAGTTGCAACAGTCCGTGCAACGAGACTCGTTCGTGTATTGTTAATATACATATATATATATATATATGTACAAAATACACAAATACGTGTACAGGAGGGCGGAGGCCTCTTCTTCGATCCTCAAAGTCTCAACAAGGTAGAACGAAAGAGAAAAGAGCAGAATGACCGCGAGCAGCATCCAACAGAAAGGAAGGTGAGCAACACACCACCGAGTGTATATAGAGACCCCTTCAAGTACTTATCTCAAGGACAACTCCTCCCATCTCTACCGGTCTTGGGGGTTATAAAAAAAAAAAAAAAAAAAAAAATACATTGAGATAGAGAGGTAAAAAAAAGGAGAAAAACAAAAAAACAACCATAATCAACGAAAGTGGCCTTATTACCCAGCCACTCGTTATTATCTACAGGCCATACCCTATTTACTCTTGCCAGCAATTAGTTTTCCTGTTGCCTATACGTATATCGTGTGCCAGTGCTTCAGGTACTCTACCAGAAGTATAAAATCTTTTGTGACAGCATTTGTTTTTCTTTCCCATACTCTCCTCAATCGTACACAAAATCACTGGTAAAACTCTTCGTCTCTTTTATTTATTTATTATTTATTTATCCATTTAAACGTAGGAAAATATGGGGGAAAATGGACCCTTGGGGCAAAACGGGTAATTCAAAAATTTTCTATTTTTGGCGCAAAGTGGGCTCTCCCAAAAATGAAGGAAAGTCAAATATTTCTTCGAATTTGATCTTCCTTCATTTTTGGAAAAGCCCACTTTGGCCCAGAAATTTGAAAAATTGGATTACCCGCTTTGCCTCAGGGGTCCATTTTGCCCCATATTCCACTAAAAATACTTATATGTGAAGAAAAATTTATACCCAAGTGAGACTAGCAACAACGGAATGGACGTGGATGAGAGAACGCCTGAAAATTACGATGGAATATCGAGGACACTGCTGCGACCTCGCGAACTGTACAACTTCCACCCGTAAAATCTCTCGACGACCCTCTTCGCGCGCGAGGGCGTTACGAGATAGAAAGAGAAAGAAAGAGAGAAGGAGAAGAAGGAGGACATATTTTTAAGTGGTACCTCGCGAAAGTATACCGATCTAGTTCTCAGATGTGGCACACTTTCCTCTCTTACCTCCTTCTCCCTCTTTATCTCCTCTCGTTATATACCTCTGTCATCGAATCCTGATCCCAGCATCAAAATTATATGAATTATCGTTTTACGAGGATACGAATGATTGCTGTGTCAATGTCGAGCGATTTAATCGGCATCGTCCGTCAGACAATTATACCGAGTCTCCACAACTTGTACATGTTTGTCACTATATATATATATATATTTTTTTTTTGTTGAAAGCATATTTTTAATCGTGCACGACAGTTTTTTTTAAATCTTTTTACTTTTTTTATTATTTTTTTTTTTTACTTTGTTTTAGTATTTTCAAAACAGCAGCTTGAATTCTGCGAAACTGGATATACGTCAATCACAAAAAATATTCATGTAACAGTGACATTGATCATCGGTTTATTTTAATTTGATTTTTTTTTCGGAATGGAAAGAGATGAGAGTTTCTCATTATTCTATTTTCAATCGTCGCGAGTGTTTTAATAAAAGGAAAGCTGAGTTGACGAAAATACAATCATCAGGAGCCGGTCGATAAATTTATAGAGTGCTATTTATAACTAATGTTTTTTTATGGACTACTCATCGGTTGAGTAAGACATATTTTAGATAGACGTTTTGTTTTTTTGTTTTTTTGTTTTTCTTTTTTTTTTGGCTCTCGATATACACATCTAAATTCATATTGCGAATGATGGGAGAAGGATTTGAGAGAAAGAGAAGGAGAGAGAAAAGTCAGACTGTGTCCGGACCTTCATCTCCGCGGGCACTCGAGTTATTCGGGCTAATCGGATTAAATTATTACAGACAGCATAATATGATGCCCCGTGAAATGTTTCACGTTTTTATATCTCCATTTATTATTTTTATTCGTCAACTCTGCCTATGGACGAAAAAAGAAAAGCTGAGATCTGACGATTACATAAAAAGTCATAAAAAAAAGGAAATAATAAAAATTGAAATTACCAGCTGCCCATGAGGTTTTGACAGAGAAATAAATAAAAACAAAAAGTGACAAATCGATGTAAAAACAACGAGAGGAACATTGATACTGTGAATGGCGAACTTTAACCTCTTATTTATCGAGTACTGAATGTTCAATCAAAATATTGACCGATGGACCACTAAATAGAGATGCTGAATAGTTGGATCCTAAAGGGAAGTGAGTCACGTTGAACTTTGCACTAAAAAGCTGGGAGAGCGAAAGAGAAACGAAGGAAAAACGCCAGGGAAAAAGAGAGAGATGGACGAGGGTCAAAATACAAGTTTAATTCTCCCTTTTTCAGCCAGCAAACTCAAACAAATGAAACTCCCGGGTGGTAGTGTTGACTTTGGTCAGAGGCAAATAAGGAAGATCGTGAGTGGTTCAATATTTAACATGTTATAGGTCTTTCTACCGTCCTCCAAACGCTACTGAAGTACACACGACCGGCTCTCGTTCTCGGCAAAAGTTCAATTTAAAACTTTTGATTAATTCCCCGAATAAAAATCCACAAATAATAGTAAGAAAAAAAAAAGAAAAAAAAAAAAAAATTGTTGACATTCGATTGAAACGATTCGGCGCAAACTACGTTATTGTCAAACGATGAAAAAACTGCAACAAAGTTGCCCTTCTTCGTCACTTTGTAAAAAAAAAGCTGAACAATGATTAAGAATAAAAAATCAGACAAATTTCATGATTTTTAAAATACCAAAGAAACAAATATTCATGAATTATCAAAAATGAGCACTAAAGAAAATTCAATGAGAAAAAGTTCAAAAGTGCGAGCATAGCAATCGTTCCACAGTTGAAATTAATGGCACACGTGAGAATCGTTCCAAAGAGTGAGAAAAAAGACTCGTCAATGTTTTAACGAGGATGCAGGACCGAAAGAGAGACAGAGAGAGAAGATAAAATTTTGGTAAAGACAATTTAATTAAATGTCTGGTTGAAAGTAAGTGAATGCATGGTGACAATAACGACGATATAATCTGGAAGGACCGCGTATACCGCTATGTGTACAGCAGATTAAAGTTTGTATCGTAATCAAAGGGAAAGACAGAGCGAAAAGATGTCCCGCGGTGCGAATTCGTGTAATATAGCGGACGTTATTTTAACATTAACCGCGAGAATACAACGTGAATAACGATATATTTATATAAATTTCAAAAAATATATATATATAAACGGTGCCTTCATCAAGGAGCAATTATATCGGCTTAGTTCTGGCGGAAAGATGCCACGAAATGTTGTATGTGATTTCAGAGGGTGGCAGGGCGACAGGATTCGGGCAGGAGGAGGAGGAGGAAGAGGAGAATGAATATTCTCCTCCCTTTTGACTTTTATTGGGTGTGAGAAGTGACTATCTCCATCTTTTTCTCGCTCTATGTTATATCCAACCGGCACTTTGAGAGATCTCGGTTTCTCTGACACCGATGTGCTTTGGTTGGTGTTGGTTTGTCGCTGGTAGCGAGAGAAAGATCCTGCAGGGACTATGCCCAGAGAAAGAGTCCCTCCGAGCCACCACGATAGATTCGCAGATAGCTGATAAACGGGTTTAATGATATTTAAGACACCCGAGACGCAATAAATCCGGCCACATTCCCGATGAACATTTCGGAAAGGAGAAGAGATACAATCGAGTGAGGAACCTTCCTAAGAATCTTTCCCTCTCTCTCTCTCTCTCTCTCGGTGATACTTTTTTTTCTTTCTTTTCTCAAGTTCCATACTATGTCTCCCAAAAGTTCGGGGGACCTGCTGCCACAAACATAACTACACACATATACACATATGCACAATAAACAACTACACGGAAGAGTCAACGAGCAAGAGAGAGAGAGAGAGAGAGAGAGAGAGAGAGAGAGAGAGAGAGAGAGAGAGAGCAAGCGAAAGAACCAGCAGGCACTCGTGATCTCTGAGCCACGATCTCTTACAACCAACTACCATTCCACCAGGCACAGTAATGAGTTTATAAAACAAGTTTCGAATCCATTATTCACGTCTCCGGTGGCACACGGGATCCGTAAACTTACGCCGAATTTCTTACCAAAGAGAACGCATATAATGATTTTTTTTTACCACCATTTCCCACCAGATCTTTTTACTTTACTATATTTTTTTGCCTCGTATTAACAACGATATTGGACCATATTCTTTAATGGTAAATTGATGAAAGAATTGGAAAGAAACTTACTCGGAGATGTGACGGATTTTGATGGAATACGAAAAGCAACTCACCTGCAACAACAAAAAGAAAAAAAATATCGTTCAGTTCATTAACAATTTTTACGATCATCATATTTTATCGACAAATTATTTTGCCACCTTGGCATACAAAACTACCCCATATTTCCTTTTTCTCATTTTTCCACTTTTGTTGGCTTCAGCATTTTTTTTAGTGTACTTAAATTGAATTTTTGGCTCTATAATGTAAACAATTTTTTAAAAAAAGCTTTCAACATGTTCTAAAAAAATTTTCAAGTCGAAATATCCAGTAGTTCATTTTTTATAACAATTTTTGTCACCGGGGTACAAATCTACCCCATGGTGGCAAATAAGGGTTAAAATAGTTGGCATAATTTTTTCTTTTTTTTTCCAAACAATTTATTAAGTATTTATGGAGAATCCCATAATTTAGCTTACTCCGTTATGCACGAAATGCTTAAGTTAAGGAAAATTGAAATGAAATGTAAATTAATTAGCACGATGAACGGAAGACATTAGATGAAGCAATGTCTACAAGGGTGAGCGAATGTGGCTTGTGGATGCAAAGCTTTTAGCACACTCAAGCTCTCAGGGTCAAAGAGAAGAAGAGGGTAATGGAAGAGAGGTAAAGAGGGAGGCAGTTACGTGTATATAGAGTTGAGAACGTGGTGTAGGTCGTCTGTTCATATGCAAGTAGCTCTACAACACAATTCCGAGAGTAGAGTAGAAGCAAAATCTCTAAGCTTCGTTATGGGAGATTTTCATAAGCGACTATAAAGTAAGAGAGAAGCCAAAGTCTTGGAGAGTGCTTTCCTCAATATTATTTTCGTCATGTTCTACATTCAAGAGATTTTCTCGGATATTCATAACATTTATCATTCGCATGCTAAAATGCAATCGCAATAAAATCCTTTTGAAATAATATTCAATATCATTTCCATACTTTGCTGAGCAATAAAAAATCGCAGGAGAAATTGTATAGTTTTCTTTCGAACAATCATTTCCTTTTTTGCAGAAATATTTTTCGACGAAAGTCCTTAAAGTATTGATCTTTGAAATCACTGCAGCTGACCTGATGCACTTCGTGGTGCAAGGAGCAGGAAAAATGTTCACGTTTGAATTCAATAGTTTTATTGAACATCTCGGATTAGTCTCGTTCCGTATCACGAGTGACATTTCAATGTTTTCGTTCCGCGAGAGAGTCCTTTGACTAGAGAAACGAATAAAAAATCGTGGAGGTATCTTGCAATGAATACAAAACTGATGCATAAAAAATGTAAATATGTGTTGTCAGATTGGAGGAAGAAAGAAGTCGATGATCAGGCAAAACTGGGGGATATGTTGCATTATTCGTTGAAGACGTGTGTACACGCGTGTCGTCGAGTTTGTCAGTTTGTTAGGTTTGTTACGTCATTAGCATAACATGCTTCGGAACGACGTCATAATCTGGCAAACAATGGGACATGAATCACGTATTTTGGTAGGAAGAGATGGAAGGGTTCTGTTGCAGAGAAGAGGAGTGAGTCGGGTGGACGTTGGTCGAGCTCTAGAGTGGGTTTCTCGAGTTAAATCTTTGGCAGGTGGCACGAGTAAGAATCGCTAAATTTCGAGTCAGCATTCGATGTAGTAAAAAAAAAAAAAAAAAAAAAACAAAATAAAAATCGTATCGATTTGCATATCGATATTCAACGAAAATTGTCGAGGAGCACAGATGGCAAAAAATATTTTCTTACCGTACCCAGCAAATAGATTGTTAAGAAAAAGGAGAAGAAGAAACGGAATAAAAAAATCGATAAATCTTCAGCGGATTATTAGCATAAATCAACGAAGCTTATAAACGATTTTGTGCATTTCGAGAAAAAAAAACATCTTTGTAAAACGTTTGAGACAACAGTGCGTGTATGCGAATAAAACGAGTGATTTCTCTCGTTCGTGAACAAACATTCCGATGTATTTTATTATGCTCTCTCTCTCTCTCTTTCTCTCTCCTTCTCTATCTTTTTCTTCATGCAGGGGTGAGCGTTGACGCTTGCCACTCCCGTACAAGATGATGTCGCAGTATTCCGGTGCATCTCTCGGGCGCGTCTACCGATGCTCAAACTCCTACGAGTCGTTGATACATACAAGGGGATGTATTCACACATATATATTCATATATATATATATATATATAAACATATATTAGGAAGGACAAGAAAGATAGAGAGCTATATTGTTGAAGGGAAGAAGTAAAAGATGCTTTTCTCTCTCTCTCTCTCTCTCTCTCTCTCTCTGTTTCTCTGGCGAACGGGCAGAGAGCCGTGTTTTGCTTTGCGGATGGACGTGTCGTATGTTAATCGTGGCGTTTCCAGTTGACTCGAGAGATCGTCCGCTTTGTCGAGTGGCGTTGAAGTCAGCGTGGCCAGCCATTTAGTTCCGAGGATTCGAAACCGTATATTAGAACCGCGAACGTTCTGTAGTTTCGTAAATATATATATATATAAAGTATAAAATAAGGGTATATATGTTTGTATATATAGGTAGAGACGTATATAGTCGTCCTGGGCAAATAAGCAAGGGCTGCAAGAGTTGAACTCGCGGACTTCTCGTCGCGAGAGATCCACCAATGTATATATTCTCGATCGCGAATGGTACACCGCGTTGGCATGGTTTTTGCGATCTTGCTTCGAGTTTCTGTCCCTTTGCCCCCTTCGTTCTCCACCCCTTATACCTCTGGATGCATCTTCGATTAATAGGACGGCGATGCACCACCAGGTTTTTCCCCTTTTCGCCTCTCCTCTCTCTCTCTCTTTCTCTTTTTCTGCATTTCTCCCACTCTTACTCTTTCTTTCTCTCTTTCTCTTTTTAGCTAACATGTCCAGCTCCTCGTCAATCTTTCGATCTTTCCTCCGGAGTTATCTCCACTTGGTAATAGCACACATCACCCAATATAGTCGAACCGGCGTAACAACAAGAGAATACGACGAGAGAATGAGTTCTCTCTTCGCGTTTCTGTTGTCTTGTTCTTGCAAGAAGATCGCGCGACGTGTGCGACTGTAACGAACAGAGAGAAACGCCCGGGAGCAACAAAGAAGATAACTCGAGACGCTCGAGAAATGAGTTGCCTTCTACTCCTGTTTCTCATTCTTTCTTTCTCTACTTGCCAACGCTATATGTACGTTACCCTGGCAACCAATCCCAGTTTTTGTTCATTTCTCCCTCGCTAATGGTCACGTTTCCGTTTGATCTTGCTTCTGTTGTGTTTTTCTTTTTTTCTTTTACATCCAATTTTTTTTTTCGTTCTACATTTTTCTCTCTTTCTTTCTCTCTCTCTCTCTCTTTCGACTCCGGTAATCCAGTTTCTGTTAACAATTCGTTACGGGGACCAAACCACCACCTGACATGCCTATCGAAAAAGTATCGTCACCTGCTCTTCCTCCTAATTTTACTCGCCCACTGTGCCAAATTTTTCAAGTCACACATCCTCTTCTCCTAATCTTTCTCATCTAAATCCGTGACTCTCCAAACTCTCGCTGCATTATGAGTTAATAAAGAAACACAATTGCTGTTTCACCGCCTGACGCCAATCGCACCCTACACTATTCGACATTAAAATTTTTATACTTTTATCTCCCATTGTTTTTCTGCGAGGCAATTCGCTCGCAAAAAACATCATGAGATTCTGATGCTCAGAATTGGGCTCAACGTTTTTGGGAACCGCGTCATATTCTCCGGGGCTTCTCACCATTCATTTTTCAATAAAATCTGAAGATCTTTTGTCGTAAGTATTTTTTAATTTATTTTTTTTTCATTCCTGGGAGAGAAAAATAAACGTATTTTCTTAACTAATCGTCCAGAGCGTAAGTTTAAGATCTAGGATGGTCCTGGGATCGTTACTCGAAACCATATTTTGCTTCGTTCTCCAGCAACTCTCCATGGCGTTTTGTCTTGTCTCCTGATTTCCATCTTCACGATTCTTCTCGTTGTACAGAGAACTTTTCTATAAGTGTACAAGCAGCGGAACGCAGTCCAAACCGCTTGAGACGCCATCAACTAACCACCATCATCAGACAACGAGCAAGAGAAAAATGAACGTCTAGTTTACTCATTTTCATCATTCAAATTTAAGACGAATGCCTCATCCACTGTATCATGGGAAAATACTATTTGAAAACTTCAACATTTATCTACGATTATTCAAATTATTTTAGACACAGTGTCATACCTTTTTTATTTAATTTACCGTTCTTCATAAAAAATAAAAATAAAAAACAAAACAATTTGTCATTTATTTTTCGAATTATATTCACAACGATCGAAAGAGAACTGATTCAGATATAAGAAATATTTTGTCATTTTATTGAGTAACAAAATATTTGCTGTTTAATAAAAAAAAAAAAGAAGAAAGATTTTTCTGTATTTATACGACTTTATCTGTATTTTTAAGATCTTAAGGAATTTCGGTACAAGTGACGAAATGTAACAATTTTCTTCAAATTTCTACAGTACATTTTTTGATTTATCCTGAATATGTCCTCCAAGTTTCAAGACGATTGTCTACACCGTTTCCACAAAATTCTCAAATGAAAAGTCACTTTTTAACATAGAGACAAGCCTACGCTATCCCTAAACTTCAGTTAAGTGCTGAAACAATACGAAAAAATGTAAAAAAGATAATAAAAAACTGTCAAACCACAAAAAATATCATGACAATAATGCCACCAGAAAATGAAATAATTCGTCTACATAGTTTATTAATTATTCATTTTTTTGTCAATGAAAACGATCAATTTTTCAGTAATCTTGTAATTTTTGTACGAAATTTTGTTGTGTGAAGTTAGCGCTTTGCTCGATAACAATATAATTTCCTCCCCTGAATCTCCCTGAAGACAAGCTGAACCATTACATTGTACGACTTGTACCGAAACTCCTTAAGACGTCCCACTGGGATGTCTCGTAATTGTATTTCACCTAATTACTAAAACTTCAAAATATCAAAGAATTTTATAAGAATTTCCGTGATACGCATAACCGGACCACCCGAATATGGTCCAACGATACTCTCACTTTTTCTCCTTCATCCATAGACTTACAAAAGCTTAATAATGCTCCTAGTTATGTATACATATGTATACGAGGCTCATGTTTTTCTACGTATCTCGATCATTACGAGAGATAATCCAAGTGCATGCCCAGCTGCTGCCTTTTCTAGTGTTATCGAGCAAGATCTGCCATTCCACATTCTCGATAATGATGCGCGTCCAACGTAACATGGCTGCGCCTCTTGAGTGCTTTCCAATATTCATTTCAAGACCCCTAACCTCTCGTCGCCCTATTATTTTTTATTTTACATTTTTTATCCTATATATAAACTATATAATGTATGCTTTTTTCACGCTCTTATCCGAAAACCGATCAGGGCCCATTAACCCCGATTTTATCGATGCGCACTGAATTGTTTGTGCTTGCTTGACTCTCGCGATCCTTCCGACGTCCATAGGTCACAATAAAAATTGCTTTTTGTGCAAGCAAAAGCATTCAAGATTGGTCTTTTTCGATGTAAAAATCGAATATTTAGTTTAAACATTGGTATTTTTGTTCGAAACTCATTTATGAGAGCTGTTATGTTTTTACGATAAAAACACGACCTCGCCGAAAGTTCATTTGATCAAACGGAGACATTAATTCGATTGTTTTATGCGCTGGAAGATTTATATTGTAAAAATTGCATAAAATCCCATATTTTGTTATTTTATTGAATTCGAATGTTCATAAAAATGACAAAAAATGATTTTATTTTTTATCAAAAATATTCGCTACCACATAGTAAATTTTTTAAATTCAATGAATCGGGTTTGAAAAACCAAGTTGAATTTTATCGAAAAATTATATTCACGCGAGCTTTTGATGCTTTCGTGTCGTTAATTTCTCACAGCGATCTATTGTTATTATTGGGTTGTTCATTATAATAAACAGGAATGCGTAGGAACGCGCTAACTCACAAAGCTCGCAGGGGAGAAGCTGCGCGAGCACCGTGATACAAAGGTCCATAAGATAGTTTTGCAGATTGCGTACGTCATTTTTTGCGTAGCCGCATGGACACGGAGCAACACTAAGGTTCGTTGGGGTCAAGATGATACAAGGCAACAACGCGTGCACCGAGCTCGGAGACGGCAATAAAACGGTCTGTCACATACGAGAGTGGTGTGAGTAGCGTAGATATTTACCACCTTTTTTTTTTTACAGACAAGTCTACGCTGCATTTTAATCTTTGAAGCTCGTTGGTTGTAATAATAAATACTTTGTACGTTGTGTTTCGTTGAATATTTACAAAACAGAGTCGTACCCTTAAATTCCGCAACATTGAAAACTGCGTTTGTTAATTTTTGTCTGCACGACATGTCAATAAAATTTGGATCCCGATATTCCTGCAGTCTGCAATAAAATAATGTACGCATTTGAAATTTTGTAAATCTTTGGATTGAAGAAAAAAGATTAAAAGCAAATTTCATCTGGTTTACGTTCGCAGGAGTACACACTTTCAACTTTTTGAGATCCGAAAAGTGCAGATAATCTGGAAGATTCGTGAAACGAGAGTTTCTTGCGTACACTTGAGAGAACGATTCGATTCTGGTGGAAATAACTGGCGAAGTTCTCTTTTGCGGAGGGAGATCGTAAGCGGACACGTTTTGGCACTCACGAGTCTCAGCAAAAGTTGGTAAGGAAAAAAGCATACGGGTGACAGGTGGGGTTGAGAAAACGATGTGGGAAAGAGTGTGTATAGGAAGGGAGTTGGATACCAAAAGTCAGAGGAAAAGGGTTTCTCCGAGTGGATAATTTTGGTGCGGTGTGCTATGGGATTTCTGAGCATATTCGTGGTGTCAGGATTTTGCAGTTTTCCTGCTGAAGAGTATTCCCTCGTAAGAGTGCTGGTGAAAGGAAAGAGGGGAAAAAAAGGGATTGAAAAATTGACTAGTTGTGGTATGAAGTTGAAAGAAGAAAAGAGTGGAAAGTGTATGTCAAGGAAAAAGCAGAAAAGTAGAAAAAAAATGAGCGATTGATAAGGAAACAGAGGACAAGCGACAAGGCGAGGCGAACGAAGAAGAGGAAGAAGAAGAAAAGTTTGATGCTGTTCATGCGTGTGTGGCACGCCCGTATTTCAATTGAGAGGACCGCGAAAGTCGAATGCCGGTGAAGGAGAAATCAGAAAGAAGAAGAAGAAGAAGAAGAAGGCAAGTTGGAGGTTGAAAGGAGGGGGTAACGATGGTCCAAGAGGGAATAAAAAGGGAGGGAGGAAAGGGGTTCTCGTCGCGACGAGATGTACGCGCGAGTGCTTGGCTAAGAGTACAGAGCCAGAAAAGACAAGACGAAGAAGAAGAAGAAAAGAAAGAGGAGGAGCATAGAAGGAAATAAAAGCAAGAGAAGCAGAAGAAGAAGAAGAGGGAAAAGAGAATAAAAGTGGTGAAGAGAGAAAGAGCGAAAAGAGTCTGACGATGTTCGTCGGTGTGTTGTATCCGGAGCCGTGTGTTGGGTGTCGGGTCGTAGACCACAGAAAGTCAGCTCCAAGAGCGCCCAACCGGTCAAGCAACTTTTTAACGAGCTGCGGTTCTGCGCGCGAGAGAGGAAAGTCGAGACCCTGAGCTCTCGGAGCCGAGAGTTGAGCCATCTTCGCTTCGAAATGCACGCGCGCGCCATATGATACCGCGTGAGAGAAAAAAGACAGCTTTTCGCTCGCAATCCATAGGGCTAAACGCCTTATCGCGTATATTCTACAATATTGCGTGTAGACATATATATTCATACATACATTTATATTATATTACATTCCATTTACACTTACTCACGTTTTTCTCACATTCCCCCTTTTCCCACCGCTCGGATTATATACCAAGGCCGTTTGTGTTCCAAATTCGCTATCGCATCCTTCAAATTTTTCATTCATGCACACGCTTTCTCTTTGACAGGGCGATTAAATTATTGGAAAATGGATTAAACACGATCAATACATATATTTTCGTGGAAAAACTGCGTGAAAGGAGCCACAAAAATATTTGCTATTCACATTGGAATTAGAGCTTCGAAAAAAATATGAAACTGACGTTTATTTTTCGCGAAATTCATATCATTCGCTTATCAGTTTTTTCCTAGCGAAAGAGAGAACGCTGTTTTAATATCATTTATACCAGGTACTTTAATGTCAAGGATTAAAAATAATTTCATCATTTTTCTTTTTTCACGATTGAACAATAAGAGTGGCTTGGAAAAATGTTTGACATTTAATAAATTAATGAACTCCCCGAGGCCTATATTTCCGTTTTTTTCATTTTTTCACTTTCGTTGACTTAAGAATTTTTTTTTACTGTACTTAAATTTAATTTTTGGCTATATGAAGTACACAATCTTTGAAAAAAAGCTTTCAATATCTTCTAAAAGAATTTTCAACTCGAAATATTCAGTAGTTCATTTTTTATAACAATTTTTGTCACTGGGATCCAAATCAAATAAAAGAATCCAGAGCTTATTTGGAGTTTTTAAAGTTTGTTTCCAATTTACACGAAAAAAAAGTTGCGAATATGGAACACCTTCACAGCATCAATTAACAGACTCACTCGACCAGTCTCTTGTTTCAGTTGAACTTTAAATAAAATACAAATGATATGATTTGCTCTCTGGAGAGATCGTACGCGGGGCGTGATTTTCTGATGATGTAGAAGGATCGATGTCTGTCAGCTATTCGACTGGTTCGAAGAACATACGAAAATACTCGAGAGATCGGCATAAAAATACCTCAAGTTCTTCTCGCGTGTTTCTACGAGGCTTACGAAGGTCATAAAAGTTAAGCGATATAGTGATAGTCGAGTGGTATTGGGTGCCGGAACGTGCACGCGAACCGATTTTCTAGTTTCTCACAACGTTGTTGTTTCAAGTATAGGCTTGTGTGGTCTCACGCATCACGCACACACATCTCTTACGACCTTCAACATTACAATCCGCGTCGTTATATTTGACTCCGGTCAATAGACAAGAAAAGTTTAGATGATCGCATTTGAGCTTTACGCCGAGGATCATATGAGACCCTTGTACAAAAATATCAACGCCATATAACAGCTGAATTTTATTGCTATGGCTTTTCACGTTTACTCTGTGCCCCATAGGTGGAAAAAGACGATTAGGAATTTCGAACCGAGCAAAGGATTATTATTATTATTCGACTAAAAAGACAAAAGATCCTCCAGCTAACCTTTTCCTTAAGGATCATCAAACATTACTGAATAATTCGAATATTTATTGAGAGTTCATTTCTACCCAAAGATCTCTAACTTGATAGAGACAAAAAAACTGACTAAAAATTGTTTGAAAAAAATGAAAAAATATCAAATGGACCAAAAATTCAATAAAATTCTATAAAAATTTCGTACATTTTTTTTTTTTTTTTTTTTTTTAGAATTCAATAGAAAATTTTTGTGTGGAAAATCGATGGTTGAAATCATAAAGTTTTCTGTAATTTCTAAAGCATGTGGAATTTCTATTGGTGAATTTTCTGAAATATTCTTCAATCTTCTCAAATGTTCATGAAATATTTAAGAATCGTTCGGAATGTTTTTGAATTGTCTTGAATATTATGAAAGTTCTATAGAACTGTCAATGCATTCAACGTCAAGTTCTAGAAGTTTTGGTCTCGGAGTATAAATATCGAAATTTCGAGCATTTACGTTAGTCTGAAAAGTTGAATGTTCTCATAATGTATCACAAGCGTATGAACCTTACCTGGTGTCTTATGTAACATTTTCAACACCTTTCGAAAAATAAAAGTTCCATATTATTTGGACAAAAATTACAAAATTTGAGTAAATTAGCACATCATCGTTATTATTATTATTATTATTATTATTATTCTTACAGTTGCATTAGCACCGATATTTTTCACCGCCGGCGAAGCCACAGGGGGACAACTATTTTTGAGAAAAAAAAAAAAAAAAAATGAAAGAGAGAAACACGAGAATTCCAAATTACCCAAATAAAAGAATCGTCTGCAATACTTTTGGAGGATAATAACGAAATACGAGTGAACAAAAGAAATATTTCAAAAGAATAAAAATTTTATCCAACAATCTCTAATTAATGAAATAAAAAAAAAAGCCATTTTTTATTATTTTCATAACGGTGATAAATGGTATATATATGTATACATATATTTTTTTTATAACACCAAACTGCATAATAGTTGTTACTCTAGTGTAATAAATACGAGATTTTAGATGAGCACATATATGACTTGATGAGATTGGATTCCAAGCAGAGATATCATAAATTCCACAATTTTGTACTACTTTCTCCGAGTTGTACGAGATCAAGAGAATTTCGTCATCTCGAGTAATCTCGATACCATATAAATATAAACACATATATATGTATATATATATATATATATATATAAACATGTACCTACATAAAATTTATCCACAGATACATTACTCTGGGATTCACGCAACAGCTGCAATAGCGTTATAGTTGAACGCGCTCTCTGAATCGTGCGGTCACACATTTTTATCTCAATCTTTAGAGGAAATACATACGTCTCTTTTATGTATGTATTTATATATATATATATATATATATATATATATATGTACATAGTATATATATACACAAGACTTTACTAAATTACCTTCTCGAGTGAGCGAGCAGGTGCTAAAGAAACCGCTGTATCCATCGTTTATAGTCACACATTTGTGTGTTTCATCGTGGTTCTGGATTTCTAGAGTATCATATATCGAATAACACGAGTGTCAGTATATGCGGGGGTTTTAGTATCGGATTAATATATCTATATATATATAAACAACAATTTGCGCTATGGTTAAACATTGACGTTATATATACAAGTTTACTTGAGAATTGCAGCAGATACAACGCAATCATAGTATAAAAATTTAAACTTCGTATCATGCAGCAGCAGCAGCAGATTTTGCTCGTGAAGGAGCCTCGAAACGCGTGCTCTCGTTTTATTTAATATCTTATATATTCTTTACTTAGCGACAAATAACTGTTAAAGACGTAGGAAAAGTGCAACTGCGCTGGTATATGTCGTGCATGCGTCCTGGTAAATGTAACACCTTTCTTAAGTGTTACGAATGTGCCTGGAATCCTTTTGATAATCGAGCAGCCGCTATTTCCAAGCAACGACATTCAAGCGGTGATATTATGTACTACACACGTTTATATATTATGTCGATGTGGATATTTATATTGATATAAATGTGTGTATATATAGTTCACAGCGGTGAAGCCATACAGAGAGATCCGTGCATTAGTACTTCACTCCACAATTTTATCTCGAGCGATGTGTCACGCTTGAGTCTACTCAGAATCGCTGTGAACAGACGGCTCGATCCTTCCACGTTATACTGTTGACGTGATCTCTAGTGGCACCTCATATGTATGGATATATAGAGGAATATGGGGCAAAATGGACTACTTAAGAAATTTACCGGGTATCATCGTTGAGCACAGGGCCATTTACTTATTTTTAAGTCCCAAAATTGATTCCTCCTTCTTGTTTCCCGAATTTTGAAAAAAAATAAAAATTTGGGGCAAAATGGCCACCCCCTCCAGTCCAGTAAAAATCTATAATTGTCAATTCTCGCTACACACACGTTGCAATTTTCTCGTCTCGTATAAAACATGAAGGCTTCGATAACAAAAAAAAAAGAAACAGGGCATAGTGGATCCTCCTACTGATGAAATTAAAAAAAAATCTTCCGAAATACTCCGCCAATTTTTCATTTCATCCGCAAAATAAAATTTCGGTCCACTAGATCGAAGAACAAATGATCTTTCGCCTTTTGTTGAGTCCCAAAGTTGAGTCACTTTGCCACAGAAATCGAAATTTGATGAGTAACCACTGTGCCCTAGTAATCAAAATTTAGTGAATGGCCATTTTGCCCCATATGGCCACTTTGCCCCACATTCCCCTAAAGACGGCATTACCAACCGACATATCTATACCAAAGAACCTCAGACTCACCAAGATCCGATCTTATTACCTTCTGCTACCTGCCCAACCGAACCCCCGACACTTCGACGTCTACCTCGTCTTCAGGAAATAAAAGTATTATTCTCGTTCAAAAAAGCTATACTCCGCACTGTTAAACCACCGTTAGAAATATAGTCTAACCAACTCAGCGGGTACTCGACACTACCGGCTATTGGAATATCACTCGCTACAGTCTCCACGACACCCGAGACCGATCCTCTTAGACATCAATGAAATTCGTGTCAATGGTAATCAGTTGGCATTGAGTAAACATCGTTTAAAAAGCTGTTACGACTAATATCTATTTTGTTTTAACGATTATTTTCGAGTAAATCTTTCATGAAATCTTGATTGGATCTAAAGTTCTTGTTTTCATTGATTTTTGATTAATTATCGTTGGATATTGAACGAATAATGGATTTCAAAGAGTTTGAATCGTAAAATTTTTTTATCAAATCTTTGATAATTATGATATTTTCTTCCCTGTTTCGGTGAAGCTACAGTTTTCAACTTTTTTTACAATACCATTTAAGCTGAACTCCGAAAGAAAGAAAAATATACGAGCAAAGGAGAGAGGAGGTAGAATTTACGAGAGAATATAAAGATCGTTATCGGGAGCATTGTTTGTTCATAGAGATAAATATCTGAAGAGGTCCATATAAGACAAGTTAATAGAAAAAAGCAAATGAAAGGAAATGTATATTTTGTGGGATTTTTATGAAGCACGTAAATAGGTAAACAGCAAGTTTCAAGTCATTTGATTGATCTTTTGTTTTTCCCTCAATAATAGTGTACTTTGGTTGATGATTCTTGATAAGTATATATGCAAATGTTGGCAAGATGTTGGATAAGATCGGGGGGAGAGAGACGATTTGAGATTGCTCGTGCAGGCGATTGCCTCGAGGGATCTCACATATATTTTACTCTTTTCTCACATTTTCAATCAAGTAGTTCACTGTCGATTATTATCATGATGATACGGATACGAGAAAGAAAGAAAGAAAGAAAGTAATAAGGTGGGGCACGCGGTTGGCTCTTGCTACGGTTTTATGCCAAAGCCTAACACGCGGCGACGGTCCGAGGGTTGAAATGTATAAAGCGTCAACGTGTGCGAGCGAGTAAAAAGTTAAAGAAGGACGATCCGAATGTGATAGAAAGAGAGAGAAAGAGATGAAAAAAGAGAACGAAGAGAATAAAAGAGAGCGAAAGAACGAGCGCAAAGCGGTAGAGAGTGTATTGCAACGAGTATAGGGTGAAGGAAGGGAAGAGGGGATTGTAATGAAAGGGTAACGGAGTGCCGATAAATTCAGCGGTCCGCGGGATTTGTAAATTATACCCTTTCAATACTGATCCCCGTAAATAAATGAGCTCGCCCCCACGCATGGCATAACACAAGCGGGATATGCGACGGGTACAACAGTGTACACGAGGATGAAAGCACCAGTGCCAGGGCCTCACGAGAAAATTGTAGGCATCTCTTCGAGATTAGACCGACGTTCTCCGTTGCCCGCTGTCTGCGCTCGAACGTTAGCCCGGACGGACAACGAGACGAACCCAGAAACGTCCTACCTTTCCTCCCATCCCCATAAGAGATCATCAATCTGTCTCATTCTCTATTTTTTTTTTATTTTTTTTTTTTATCTCTACTTATTTTTCGAACGTTAATTATCGCTCAGATTATTCAACGAGCAATATTCAATGATAGTAAAGATTTCACAGCTTCATTAGTCAACTTTATTCGTTAATAATTAATAGAAATTTTCGAGAATCGTGCACTTTTTGTTGTTGTTGTTTTAAAGGTGATTGAATCATCGAAAAAATAATGTTGAGAAAGTTAATGATCTTCGGAATTGAAGTTTTTGGACGATGGTGACGGAAACAAAAGAGAATAATTACTTTGTCAAAAGTGTAGTTCGTGTTTCAACTGTTTGCATAATTAAATAGTTAAATTGTGAAAAAAAAAAAAAAAAAAATGGAGTGAGGCAAAATTCTATTCACGTCCAGACGCATTGATGATGCATCGCATTACGGTGCGAAGAGTCAACACACGAAGTAAGCTTGCGGAATACATGAATGAAAAAAAATTCACTGATAAAATCCGATGAATCAGGAACATATCGAAGGAGTACGTCATAATTGCACGATTCGCCGGAGGGTGAATCTCGCTCATGATCGAAAACGATCAGTTAAATCAGCGGGAATATGAAGCGCAAGCGAGGAAAGAGTTTCGAGGCCGATATCCAACATGAGCCTTTAGCTCGAATATGCGGATGAAAAGAAATGCCCAAATTTACAATATAAGAGAAAATAAACTCCAAAGACTTACGTGATTTCATAAAAATTTCATATATACCTGTATAATAATACGAGACTAGGAAAGGTCGAGAGCCCGAGGACCTTTGAGTTCTTCCAACAGGGTTGGTTGCTATAGCAGTTGCTTATACGAGTGTGGCTACTGGTTTGCTCTACGGTTTAGTCCGCTCCGTTAAGCACAAACAAACGTCACGAGTTGGACGTTAAACAAACTTCTGCATTACGTTGGAAAGTACGACAATTAGAATTCCAGTCTGGTTATATACCGGTATATATAGTTAAAAAGAAAAAGCAACGGTACCCACGAGGGGGAGAAAGGAAAGGAAAAGAGAGAGAGAGAGAGAAAGAGAGAGAGTGAGAGAGAGTCACGGAATAATTTTGCGAGGAGGCAAATGGCGAAAACTCGTGAGAAAGGAACGAAGAAATAAGAGACCTGCTAAAGGCTCAAGAGTTGTATTATGTATATACACAAAAAAATATATATATATTTGTAAATACTATAAGAGCATTAAACACGTTTTTATTGTTCGATGAAAATTCCATGATCCTAGAAACAAAGTGGCCAACAAGAATATCACATATACACATAAATAAAGTGTAAAAAGAAAGAAAAGAGAAAAAGGATTAAACATTCGGGGTGGCAATAAACGTTGGCAAATGTGAATCATTACCACAATCAAAAAGCCATTCAATCAAGACAAATGCTTGCTGTCAGACGGCACATAATTCATTAACCGTTTCTCCTCACGTCCAAATATCACATATCTACACGAACACACACACGCACACGTGCTTATATATTATTTAATATTTATTAAATACACACATATGGATATGCTTAAATTTATTTTTATTTCTGTACCATGTGAACCCTTATAAATGATTGCCACGTTCGTGATACGCACGATTGTTGCATAACCAACTAGAGAGAAAACATGGCACGATTGTCACGACTAATTTAGCTGGAGCGCGACAAGTTTGACAAATAAACTTGGAATTTTCGTTGTAAGAAATCGGAGAGCCGATCTCGTTTCTTGTAAAACTCACAGGCTCGCACGCAACAGCGATACATATCTATATAACTGCGGATGATATATTGTATTATATATTATTATATATTACATTGTGTATATAATATATGGTAGGAAGTAAGAATATAAATATATATATATATATTCATACATGTACTTTTTTTTCTTCTTTTTTTCATTATTTTTTGGTAACGAAGCATATGGAGAAGATGCGTGCTGCCGTTTGAGAGATGAACATCAAAATGATCCATGCTTTAACTTTCGGTGAGGGGAAAGAGAGAAAAAAAGTGGCCACTTGGCATTTACAAAGTCGTGCCTGGTACCGAGGGCTTGTTAATTTTCGGATCAGCGTGCTAATGCCTTTTTCCATATAATAATATACACGTTATGTTTTTTGTTGCATGAGCCATGAAGTCATTTATGGCCAAAAATTTCAAGGCGCATCGACGGCATCATAATCCTCGGCAAATATCGTTAAATTTATCATTTTTTTTTTCTCTCTTTTTTTAAATTTTTTACTGAAAATGATGAAGTTCAAATGTTTCAAAATGTTTGTAGTAAAATGAGGGAAATACTGCGACAAAAAATGATGATTTGGTGCAAAAATACTTCGAAAGTCCGAGACACTCGAGCACTTTTGGGCTCTCGATGGTAAACTTCGTGGTTTGTTTGGTAAAAAAAAAAAATTACCATCGATTAGCAAGTTTTTAAAATAAGTTACCGAAAGACTTGTATGTCTGATGAAGTGTAGAGGAACAGGAAGAAATTTTCAACAAAATCCAAGACGACGAGGTTCACGAAACTACCGATTTGCTCCGAAATGATCAAGTTTATACATATATATATTTATTTATATTTATATATATATTTGAAGGTGGTATTTGCTGTACGAAGAGGTGGCTCATAGTGGTCGAACGGCCGCTCGCGATCTTGCCAACGCGGCGAGTGCCACCGGCGGGCTAGCTCTGAGCTGGAGTTATCGTAATCGTTAACGAGGCTGCTGTCAGCGTCGTAAGATAGCCGGGGGTCTCTCGCCATTAACCTTGCCGCTAACAAAGGTATTGCCACCTCCGCGAGAAAGAGCGAGTGCAAAGAAATGAAAGAGTGAGGGAAAAAGTGAGATCGAAAGAAAGAGAGAGAGAGAGAGAGAGAGAGAGAAAGAGAGAAAAAGCATTCACGCGCGCGAGTCGAGATCTCTCGCGCTCCTGGTTTGCCCGAAGCCAAACTCACTCCTCTTCCTTATTTATATGCATAACTCAGTAAAGGTGTAACGAAAACTTTCACGGTCAACTTGATTATAATCGTGTAGTCGAATGTATTCGCGTTTATATATAATAATAAATATATATGCATGTGTGTTCAAATAAAAATATATATAAAATAAAGATACCGGCTGAGCGAGTTCTCTTGGCGATATTTTTTCTCTCTCACTCGTACGAACCGAATAATGTAATCGCCAGAGTACACAGAAGTGTGTTTTACAGTGCTGCTCTTACAAAAGGAACGATAGCTGCGAGAGAAGATTGAAAAAAAAAGAAAAAAAAAAACAAAAAAAAATACTGCTCCATAATCTCACTGACGTCTTTTTCCATGTACTTGTAACGTCGTGCAAGGCAATTGGAATTAAGAGAAATGCAAAAGAAAGCAGGTAAATTATTAAAACATAAAATCTAACAAAAATCTTGGTGGGATTATAAAAAAAAAAAAAAAAAAAAAAAAAGAAAAAAAAATTTACCGATCCTTGGAACGACGTAACAAAGTTTCAGCCGCTTCGCCATAAAACGAGAGACGGTGAAAAAGACAGAGAGATCGTAGAGCTGGATTACCACGAATGCAATCTCTTTTTTTTTCATGACAAAAAAGAAATATTCGACCTCTCTCTCTCCGAGACCTCTCTTCTTCTCTTCAGCATTGCAAACGACTTTCGTCCAACTATTATATATTTGTATGTACATGGGCCAAAGTTATAACCCCACAATATGAACAGATCTTGCTCAGCAGTAACTGAAATCCTTGAAATACGATAAACGTGGCTGTAACAACTTCTGTGTACCCAGACATTATTGAGTAGAAGCGTGTAAAGCGAACAAGTCTTCGAAAACGTTCTAAAGTTACTTAAAAACTGGCTGTTTTGTAAACTTTTACTGTAGAAACGAAACTTCACTTTTAAAACGTTGGTAGCACACACCGCACAAAAGAAGTATTGAAAAAAAAAAAAAGAAAAAAAAAATCAAATAAATAAAGCGCTTCGTTCCGTTGCATTCGAAAGAAATTCTTTTGTTTGGATTTCTTTGAGTTTATAACGTTACATGCGATTTTATTTTTTCGTTATTATTTAAAGGTACAATCGGAGTCAGACAACAGATCGTGAAAGGAAATTGTTGGTGAAAAGTATGTCGTGAGAAAATATTTGGATGGTGGACCTTGTAGAAATTAGAAGAATCGTGCAATAGACCGAGGAAGAAATAAGAGAACGTGTAGAAAAGTTGTCGACGGTGGCTGCTGGTCTCGCGAAAAAGTATTATTCGACAGTATCTTCTTCTGGTGGTGCAGTTTGCGAACTCACAAACTTCTTCTGCAACAGGTGAGCGAGCGTGCGGAGGATTGCGGTCTGTGTGCGAGCGGGCGGCGTACATGCAACCGCGAAGAGGGCCGAAGATGGGGACGGTGATTTGGACGGAGAAGGATGATGGGGCGCGAGAAGGCAAACGAAGGAAGAAGAAGAGTTGCGAAGAAAAGGTGAAGAAGAAGATGAAGAGAGAAAGAAGAAGAGTTTCGAAGCGAAAATCCGTGCTGCTGCGGTGTAGCGTTGACTGGTGCAGCAACGAGCTGGAGTCTGGGCAGAGAGGATGCGGTGAGGATCGGTGGGACCCTGCAGCCAGCGAGAGGGCCCCACGAGAGGAACGTTTATAAAAGGCAAAGCCCGATAAAAAGAGAGAAAGGGGAAAGAAAAGAAAAAACGTACGAAAAGAGAAAGAGAAAAACGCGAGTAAGAATCCGCGACGAGTGTTCGCCCAAACGGACGAGCGCGCTCCAGACAAAGAAGGAAATTACGTGAAAGACGAAGAGAAGACTCTGGTCACGAAAGGAGAAGAAGCGAGCGAGGCTTAATCGTGACCAGTGCCGCTACGGACTCGTGATTCCCTCTAAAACAATAAGCAATACCGAGAGAGAACGCGAGCGCGCAAGGGGACCGTTTCAACTTCTATACGATCACGGGAAAAGTAAGTGTTCTGTGAGACCAGCTTTCCGAGCAGTTCCTAACCTCTCTTCTGGTCCATATACTGTTTTCACACACAAAAGCACTATCGCTTATATCGATATATACACTCGCGATCAAATTTTACCGACCTGCAAAGAGAAAATCTACTCAAAGTCCTACGAAATATTGTATCGTTATCTACGGTTACTGAACACACCAACTTCGCGTTGTTCTTTAATCCCATTAGATCGCCTTTCTTCGCCGATTGCTACGAAGCACTTATTTTATAAAACATTTTCATTCGGATTCGATATCTAGTTGCTGTGCAATTTTTTATTTTTTATTTTTACGTAATTGTTGTTCAATTTCTATTATTATTTGTCAATTTTTATAACACTGGAATTTACTGTGTTGAAGAATTTATAGAAATATAAAAATTAAATTCGTCTCGAAATACAGACAAAAATTGTATCTTTATTCACGTGTTATAAAAACTTTATCAATCACTCCTTTTTATTAATTTTTATAGCCTATTTATATCGCATTGATAACTTGGCAGCTTAGTAGATTTGTGGATTTTTAAATACACGCTATTCGATCCGACATATCTATCAATATAGAATAAAACACGTGAAATAAATGTGAACATGTATTTAATGGAAGAACGTTATTTATATAAAAATAAAAAATAAAAAAAACAGCTTCGCTCATAATTGCATAATTTTCGAATTAGTTTGAATAAATTGTACACAATGGAATGAAATTTCATAGGAATAAAATCGTCTGTAATCGGATATCTTCTCATTTTATCTACATCGTAGAAAAATTTGTGATTGATTGAGCTTCTGTGTGTGTTTGCATAATAAACGAGTTATTAATATGGCTGGACAACGTATATAATATCGTGAGAAATGCTTATGCCTATCACTGTTATTTATATAGTCTAAAAAAATCACTAGATGGAACGAGAGATTGCAATTCGTAAATAATTGATGATTTACGAAGAAGAGAATGAATCCACAGCTGACCAACTTTATATAAATCTATTGATCTTTTTAATGTCGAGGAAGGCGTGCGGGGGCTTGGAAAACTTGAACTTTACAACATAATACATCGAGGAATAAGAGTAATTGAAAAATGTTATTCAAATCATGGAATAGACGAGGCTGTGTGATGAAACCTTCGATCAATTTTGCACTCGAGGAGTGTTTCATCACACAGTTCAGCCAAGCATTGCATTTAACTTTGAGCTCTTAATACGCTATTGCTATCGAAATATAAAACATAAGTAAAAAATCTGGAGTCGCATAGTGAATGCTCTTTTCCCAGACGGGAACGGTAATTAAGAAGAAAATCGTTTGACAGGTAGAATATTATACGAAACTTAGTTGTTAAATCAAAAGAATTGAAACGTTGAATACCTTTTGTCTCTCTTTGTTTGATTATCCAGTGAGAAAGTAATTGCAAAATTCATTTGAGCTTGAAGGATCTTTAATATTCTGCAACGAGATAATTACAGAATTACGCAAGTGAAGCTTATCAAGCGAAGAAAGAGAGAGAGAGGGAGAGAAAGAGAACGGAGGGAACGTAATGAAAATGTTGTTCTCATTATTACCCAAGGGAGACCGAGAGGAGAGTAGAATTTGATCGCGAAAGGAGCAAAGTAAGGATGAGAAGAGGAGTAAGAAGTAGGAGGGGAAAGGACACGAGTCGAAAGAGTAGCAGTTAGGAGCGACGGGGGCTACGGCGATCAGTGACCGACGTCGCGGCTGTTCTGGCGTGGCCGCGAGGTTTCACCCCGCAGCCTCTTGGTCCTCATCTTCTTTGGCTTTCGGCGCCGTGTACAGAGAGGACGCGCCAGAGAGACAAGGCCCACTCTCTTCCATCGGTTTAACTTGGTGGACCAATCGTCCATCCTTTTTGGAGCTATCGAATCAGCTCTCTTAGCCTGGCAACGATCAGCGATGTTGCAGGAATACTAAAGAGCTTGATTGCTCCATTTACGTGCAATGACGCAAGAGAATCAATCAAGCCCAAGCATGCTCTCTCGTGAGTTGGCCTCTCATGTTGATTTATTCATCACTTATTTGTACAGCTTATGCGCAACATGTATATATAGATGTATATCGATATACAAATATAGTACAAGAAATACACAGTTGGTTGTAGTTTGTGAGGTAAATGAGATGCCTAATTGATCCTCTATCTCTCTCGTTCCTCTTCTCCCTTCTCGTTTATAACGCTAATTGACCAGTCTGTCAGATCATTGTCATTATTATTAGCGAGCTATACCTTCGCTTGTTTTTTTTCTTTTTTTTTTTTTGTTTCCTCTCTCATTCTAGTAATCCATCTGACAATTCAACAAGGATATAAACGACGCATTTATTTACGAGCCCGGAATATACATTACCATCACAACTACTATCTTCACGCACCTCGCGTGGCCTCGTAAAGAAAAAGACGTATCGTAAAGAAAACAAGATTTAAAATAAAAAATAAAACTGGAGGGGTTTTAAAAAAAGTTTCGATTGGAAACGGTAAAGCAGTTTGATTTATCGTCGCATTAGGAGCGCGGGGTCCGAGTGAGAGTGAGAGACAAGAGAGAAAGAGACCAAAAGAGAGAAAGAGAAAACGAGAGGTTTGAGCGAGCGCCGACCTCTCCTCTGCCAGCCGACATCTCTCGGCCGCCGGCCACTCGGACCATCCATTTTAGACCCATCAAGTCTCAACCACTGCCACACAGAGTAGTTATCACAGTTCTGATGTAACAGCAATACCAAGGAATTGCTTGATTGCTCCGACGAGGTGCTTATGCTTAGAACTATTTTTTTAATTTATTTTTCATCAAAATCACACAGTCACCAGGAGCTTCTGTCAAATTTGTGATAAAAAAAAAAAAAAAACACAATTATGATCGTTAAATCGAACGAGTGCATAAAAATTGACTGTAATTTAATCAAATTCGTTTTTTTCAACATTCCAAAGTGTTGAGTGTGTCCAAATTAAAAAAAAATCAAGTCATTCGTTAATCATGCACCTGCGACGTAGTAATTATACAAGCAGCAACGACGTGGTCGCAACGAAGTAAGAGTGTAAGAGAGTTCTGGTGTAACAAGGCGATTAATCGAGGAACGTTGTTACGGTGTTTATGGAGTCAGCGTGTGTTCGAAGTACCTTGGAAAGTTCCGGGTGATCGTAAAATGCTCAACATCCTTTATGAAAGACTCTTTTAAGGTCATTCGAGTAAGCATTTGTGCAGCAAAGTGAAATCAAGGGATAAAACAGGAGAAAGAGCAAAAGAGGCTGGAATGAAAAGAAATAGATTCGTGACCTGCACCTCGTCACGTTCGAATACCAGCGGCACAATGCGTGCGGCAATAACTGAGATATCTTGCTTGGATTCAAAGACAGTGAAGTCTCAAGTCTCTTATAGTGGAATGTGCACGGTGGTCGAGGCATGACGCCGCAGATGAAGCGCTGCCTGCTTAGAAGGTACTTCAAGGATGACGAGCATCGCGTTTCGTGAAAATTTAACAAGAAGGAAACTCTCCGGTTGGTTCTATACATCATGGCGGCGTAGATAATACCCCATTAAATGCTACGTATCTGCAAGTTTTTATCAAATTTTATTTTGTTGTTGTTGTTGTTGTTGTTTTCCAACGACGAAATTAGTGCCGGCCGGTACAACTTGTAATGTAGTGTATAGATGCAGAGGCTCTCGTACAGCAAAGCGAAGGTTGCCTGCTTGCCGCTAGAAGCAGTACAGCAGCAAGAGCGGAGTGCGTGTACGTACCCACGACCGTATGTAATTATGACTTGGTATGGTATAATCAACGGTTCATACACCCGAGGGACGGAGGGAGCCCTTATCCCAAGAAACAGGAGGGCACCCTGCGCCTATAGCTTGTAAAGAAGAAGGAGCGAGAAAGAGATAATACATGTATATATGGGTGGTGAGAAAGGAGTCTTGGCATGCGATGCCTTTTTATCCACCGATCCTTCATTATTTTCCTCAGAAAAGTTGCTCTGCTTCGCGTTGTGTAGTGCACACCATATGGCCGTTGCCCCGGTTCACTCGACGAGTCAGCAACATACTGATTAAATGTTAAATGATTATTAACGAAGCTCGGGATGGCTTGTTCTTCGGATGTTTGCTCATTAAGAGCCTCTTTGCTTTAGAACTTGCTACTATTTACCGGATGAGCCACAACGTCCTTTATTTTTCTCGAGTCGTCGTATTCAACTTAATAATGTACTGAATACGTCTTGTGATGACAAAGTTTTTAATTCAACCGGTGGATACAAATAATCATTCGCAATGTTTACATTTTCAATTGAATAAAAAATCACTCGTGTCTCGAGAAGAATTAATTCGATATTTCTCTAACACATGGGGGAGATCGTGAGGATAGGCATCCTCGGAACTGTACGCCGTATGGACTTACGGTGCCCACTCTCTCCCTATAATTTATTCAGTCAGGTAGCTCTCGCATACACAGGAAAATATATGAAACTAATGTGAGTCTCGGACGTGTGACAAGAAGTCATGAAATAAATGTCCCTAGCAGGTGAGAGAAAACGTCGACGAATCTTAATGTTCGCTTCGAAACGTTCCGAGAGAATTCGCTTCGTCCTGACCGCGAACGAGAGAGGAGGACGAGGTAACCAAAAGAATCATAAGAAGAAGAAGAAGAAGAAGAAACGAAAAAACGCGCAGGGCAGAGTCTTTAAAAAAAACTAAAGTGCCGCGACCAGCATGCAGTCCTGGCAATTTTTTATCGAACCATCCGTCCTTTTTTTTCTCACTATGTTTCTAACGTTGAACTGAATGATTTGCCCTCGTGTGGGCCATGCGTGGTTTTGATGGAGTGGGGATTAAGGGGAACTAAAATATTCCGTCAAGCAGGAGCCCCGTGGCCTCGTGGCAACCTTATTTTTATAATAACAATCAATAGCTACGCGGCAAAACACTTTGGAGTGCATAATTAGCCGTTGAACCTGGATTTTATGTAAGAGAAGGGTGCGTAGAATGTTACGGGATGAAAAGCCCCTACGGCGTAATTGGAAGAATCGGTGGATGAATTGTGCCATGGTCTGACCCATTTTAACATACCGGCTCTCGAGTCCCTAAACTCAAAATGTGAGAACAACACGATGTGGATGGGCGAGCGCTGGCTGTTAAGAGACCATACTTGACAGGGGGTAGCCCAGCACCATGGGGGACCACTTAACGGCGCTCTCAAAGTTAGCCGGAGTAGGACCAGCCTCAGTCGTATTCACGCTAATGCAACTCGCTTGATCGTTTCACACCCCAAGTGCGAATGCTTATTGGATTCACTCGAGGGAGAATGTGCTAGTAGTCCAACTTCCCTCTCACACGACCAAACTCTCATCCGAACTAACATATAACACTATGGCATTCCAGAACCCGTTCGATTTAACCGATGCAGAGATGCGGTCACGTTGCTTTTGCACCAGCGCACACACTGGCCACATAGCCTCATAAATACTAGTGACCGATGATAAGTAATTGATAACTTTCATATCCCGCGGTCACCCACTCAACGAGACAGCATCCTAGCAGGAAGCGAGCAGGGCGTTAAAACTTTACTGGAGGCTCATTCCCCACAGAGCGAAAGATGTGGATGAGTCACGAGGAAGAGAGAAAGAAAGAAACAAACAAATAGCTGCACACTCGTTCTATAATGCGAATCGGCGTTCGTGTTATGTGACAAAGAGACTAAGCACCACCATGTACCTTTATTAATCTTTTATTCGCGAGTAAATAGATTACACTGTACAGAACTAGGAATTCTATCATGACTGAACTCACGTAGTTACTTATGGAACAATGTACAAGAGATCCAATGTATTTTGAATAGCCTCCGGACAGTGGAAATCTCGCTATTTCTGATCAACCAAAAAAAATGTTATTAAAACTCTGAGCTTATAATTTGACTATTTCAAAAGATTTTTCAATTAAATTCGAGCCACTTGTTAATCCAAAGAACGTATGCTCAAAGTCAGAAATAAATATTGTACATTCTTGTGGATATATGTATTTTTTTTACGTCACTAAATATTATTGCTGTAGTTAATGAACACTACATCTAATAGTTGGAGAAAAAAAAACTCGTTTCTACAGTAAACAGAAAAAAAACAGTACAGCTGAGCTACAAATTGGAATGAAATATCGTTGAACTCGAAATTGACGAGGTCGTCTGGTCGAACTATGATGGATTGTCCTGTATGTAAGTCCACAGTAGAAATAGATGAGAGGCGTTAAAAAGGAGATCCCGTTAGGAGCGTTCATCGAGCACTCTTGATGCTCATTGTGTACCCCTTAAGCCCCTTGTCGAATAGACCAGCTTGTTTGGAGAAATAATTCAGACGTTTTTATTTCCTCTACTGGTCAATGACGCGATCGTCTCTTCCACTTTGTTTTGGTTGTCGTCACCATAGTTGTGGTCTATGAGGTCTTTCGTAGGCGGAGATGGAAGCTTCTACGGGGGATTGATGCTTTCAAGCAAACTCTTTGTATCGTCAAATTCACGGGGTTCACGTGACAATGGGGTAAACGGTGCGGTCGCTTGGTGGGTTGCTGTTCAGCAACGAAGGTGTTTTCTTTGGCAAAACATGCCGGCGGTATACTTCGTGAATCTCGCGAATGACAAGAGATCGTAAAAGGGAGAGAAAGAGAGTGAGAGAGAGAGAGAGAGAGAGAGAGAAAGCGGCTATTTTCTCAACAAGGAGAATATAAGATCCGAGCGGATGAAGCGGCAGCAGTCTGTTCACAGCACGGCGAAGGAACTGCGATACCGCGCGCCATGCGATGCGATGGGATATGCCGTGGCAGAGAGTCTCAGAGAGTGAGGAAGAAAGAACGAACCCAGTGGTGAAGCAGCCAAAGGAGAAGAGCCACTGTAAGGGCCCGCAGAGTGTACCTGTCTTGTTTTTATAGGCTCGCCAAGACGGCAGGCCCAGGTAGGGGCTTGATACTGCAGTGGGGGAAGAAAAGAAGCCAGGACGCTGAGACAAGAGAGAAAGGGAGAGAGAAGGCTGCCACGAAGGAAGTGAAGGGGAGACGGGATCGACTGGTAGCGGGCCCAGCTTTGCTTCAACAACCCATTGCCGATCAGTCCTCGGAGATCCGTGGCTCTTGCCACAACGTCTACCGCTCATTACACCGTGCTATCTCGCGGACGGTTGTGCTCGCGCGTGTAACATTATACAGTTCTGCACTCGACATACATGTTGATTGTTTCTCTTCATTCATCGCTAATCCATTGCGCTTTTTAAGCACCAATGAAAATCTGATGTAATAAAATAATTGGATTTAAGTTATTCCGGAATATTGGCCATGGGATTATCTTTATTGTGGATATAAGCTGAACAAGTGACTGTGCAGTGGAGTTGCGTATCGAGGCGCAAGCAAGCGGGTAGAAAGAGTGATGAGCGATGTGAGATAGCGATTAATAAGATGTGGCCCTGAGCCGGTTTACCCTGGCGACTTCGTATCCCCCTCAAAAACACCATTCGCCTCTACCCTGTTATTTGGGGTATATGGAATAACAAGAGAGGCCCAAAGATGCAGGGCAGGCCTGCTTTCTTCGCTATACTGCTCGGAACGATATTCGGTGTTCTCGGTGCATCGTTGAGCAAAGCACTGAGGTATAAGGCACCCGACGAGTGCAAATGGGTCGCGACCGGCGACGCCGAGGACGACGTATCCCTCGTTTGTCGTTTAAGGACTATAAATAGTGAACTGGAGAATACAAATTTTAGCGTTATACAGCCTCAGCATACGGTAAGACTGAGGCTCGAGTGTAGCGATGCGCTGTTTTATCAAAGCTCTTTGAACGGTGGAAGTTTTAGACCCCTCGTAGAATTACGAGAACTCGTTATAGAATACTGTAAAATAGGCAATCTGTCGGACGATGCATTTAAGGGACTTAAGGAATTACGAAATCTTACCGTAAAGACTCACAACACGGATTGGTCGGCAATGGCGCTTGATGTATCGGCTCGGGCGTTCACCGAGGAGCTCAGTCAACTCGAGAGGCTCGATCTTGGTGAAAATAACATGTGGAGTTTGCCCGAGGGTTCACTGTGCTCTCTTCATAACTTGGAAATGCTGAATCTAACGAAAAACCGCCTCCGCGAAGTTGCTAGTTTTCATTTCAATGCCGAAGCGAGATGCGTCTCCAGTCTCCGAGAATTGGATCTGAGCAACAACAGCATCGAGAGTCTACCATCCGCGGCATTCTCAGGGCTCGCGAGACTGCGGAGTCTGGATCTGCGCAGCAACGCCATTGCCTTTATGGCCGATCGTGCGTTTGAAGGTCTATCCTCATTGGCTGTACTACGGTTAAGTGACAATCGTCTGACGAGCCTGCCACCGGAACTCTTTAACGACGCAAGGGACATTCAAGAGGTTCATTTACGAAACAATACGCTGAATGTGCTGCCACCCGGTCTGTTCAACGAGCTCAAACAGCTGCTTGTGCTCGATTTGTCGATGAACGAACTGACGGCCGAGTGGGTCAATGCAGCTACATTTACCGGTCTCATGAGACTCGTTGTTTTAGATTTATCAGCCAATCGTATCGGACGTTTGGAATCTGCGGTTTTTCGTGATCTTTACAGCCTTCAGATTTTACGCTTACAAGAAAATCTTATCGAGAGCCTACCGGAGAACACATTTTCTGCACTGTACAATTTGCACACTCTCGTACTAAGTGATAATCAGCTAAGTGTTATCGACGCGACTACTCTCAGCGGTTTGTACGTGCTCAGTCTTCTCTCTTTGGATAATAACAGACTCAATGGGCTACATCCGAGCTCCTTACGAAATGCCTCGTCTCTTCAAGACTTGCACCTTAACGGTAATCGTCTAGCTGCTGTGCCGGATGCCCTTAAAGCCACGCCTCTTCTCCGGACTCTTGATCTTGGTGAAAATCTCATATCCGAAATACCAAGTGGCACCTTCGATCACGTGTCACAGCTTTACGGACTACGCTTGACCGAAAATCATATTGGCAATCTAACCAAAGGCATTTTCGAGAAGATCAAGGAGCTGAAGATACTGAATCTATCGCGAAATCGCATACAATACATAGAGCCCGGTGCTTTCAACGAGAACGTCAATCTACAGGCTATACGCCTGGACGGTAATCAACTGACCGATATAGCCGGGCTTTTCACGAATCTTCCGAACCTCGTTTGGCTCAACGTTAGTGACAATAGACTCAAGTGGTTTGACTATGCGATGATACCTACCGGATTACAGTGGCTGGATATTCATTCGAACGAGATTAGTGAGTTGGGTAATTACTTTGAAATCGAGACGCAATTACAGTTGAGCTATTTTGACGCGAGTGAAAACAAATTGACGGAGATAACGGGAAACGCGATACCAATGAGTGTCGAGCTTCTGGCACTGAACGACAATCTTATTTCGAAAGTGCAGAGTTACGCTTTCTTCAAAAAGCCTAATTTGACGCGAGTGGACTTGAAGGGCAATCGAATAAGGAATCTTGAACCATACGCGTTACGTATAAGTGCTGTACCAGCGGACAAGCAGTTACCCGAGTTTTACATCGGTGACAACCAGTATCTTTGCGACTGTACGATGGAGTGGCTGCAACGCGTCAACAAGCAGAGCCAGTCCCGTATACAGCCAAGAGTGATGGATCTCGAGAGCATCTATTGCCAGCTTCTGTACGACAGGGAACAGATGTACGTGCCTCTCGTCGAGGCATCCCATTCGCAGTTTCTGTGTAAATACGAAGCTCACTGTTTCGCTCTTTGCCATTGCTGCGACTTTGACGCTTGCGACTGCGAGATGACCTGTCCGGCCAATTGTACGTGCTATCATGACCAATCATGGTCAGCCAACGTGGTCGATTGCTCGGCAGGCGGTCATGTCAACAAGTTACCGGAACAGATACCAATGGATGCCACTCGTCTTTATCTCGATGGAAATGATTTGAGAATCATTGCGAGTCACGCTTTTATCGGTAGAAAAAAGCTTAAAGTCCTCTTTCTCAATGGTTCCAATATTGAGATCGTGCAAAACCGATCGTTCAACGGATTACGGGATCTCGAAGATCTTCATTTGCAGGATAATAGAATTCACGAATTGCGGGGTCACGAGTTTGAGGGTTTGGACAATCTCAAGACTCTTTATCTTCATAACAACGAAATAGCGAGTGTTGCTAATAACACGTTTAGACCATTGCGCTCGCTCAGAGTTCTTCGGCTTCAAGGCAATCATTTGACAACATTGGCCGTTTGGTCGCTACCGGCTTCGATCGAAGTCAGTTTGTCGCGTAACCCGTGGTCGTGCGAGTGTGATTATCTCCAAGTTTATCGCGAGTGGATCCGGGCTTCGGTGAGTCGTGTCAGTGATGTGTCGCAAATACGGTGCGTTCTTAACGTAACGGAATTTGAGGCGTTTGGTGACGAAGTGTACAGAGACGACGAATTCGGTTTTTCTGTTATTGTGACTAATTCGGCGGAAAGTAACAGTACGAATTTAGCAACAAGTTGTACGGGTCTGGCGAGCATCGATAATGGAATACAAGGAAATCTTACAAAGACGATTATCGAGCGTCAGGCACTGCAGGATTATCTGCCATTGCTCGTAGCCACACTCGCCGCGTTTCTCGTAGTCGTGCTCTTGTGTATGCTCGCATTTATATTCCGACAAGAATTTCGCGTGTGGTTTCACTCTCGTTTTGGAGTTCGTATATTTTACAAAAACACCGACACCGATCGTGACGACAGGGACAAGCTCTTCGATGCATTTGTTAGTTATAGTTCCAAGGACGAGGCCTTTGTCGCTGAAGAACTTGCGCCTGTTCTTGAGATGGGCAATCCATCGTACAAACTTTGCCTGCACTATCGTGACTTTCCGGTTGGCAGTTTTATCGCCGACACGATAGTGCAGGCTGTTGAATCATCGAGAAGAACGATAATAGTACTTTCGGAAAATTTCATTAAATCAGAGTGGTGTCGTTTTGATTTTAAGTCGGCGCATCACCAGGTCCTTCGAGATCGAAGACGCCGATTAATTTTGGTGCTCGTTGGTGACGTACCCCAGAGGGATCTCGATCCCGATATAAGACTCTATCTCAAGACGAACACGTATTTGCAGTGGGGCGATAAATTGTTTTGGGAAAAATTAAGATTCGCGCTGCCGGATGTACCGAATAATCAGAGAACGAGTCAACAGAGAAGACAACCACCGCCGGTCCGACGGCAGCACAACAATCAAACATCGACTAGCTCGCGCACAGTGGCTGTTCACATATGAAAAACAAATGAGTAACAAACGAATTTTTCTTTTGTTTTCATCAACCACGCGTTTTGAGGCTTTATATGCAATATTGACCCGGTGATCAATGGAAAACGCTCAATGGACCATACGTCACCCAATTCTATGTGCGAGTGTGTTATATTTGCATGGAAGTAGTCGATGCAAGGTGCAATACGTATAAGTCGAGTGTAAATAGTTGGGGAAAGGTGCGTTATTTGTGAAACAGGCACACGGTGTAGTACTCGATGACGATAAAACTATTTAAAAAATGTGCGCAGCACTTTAAAGTCTGTAAATAAATATACGAAGGCGTCGAAGTGAGATTACTAAAGGAGCCTCCAACTTCAGGTGCATATTCATTCAAGCTTCGAGATCGAATAAATGTGCCAATAAGTGAAAACTATACATATATATATTGTTCAATTCATTGTAAATTCGAGTGGTTAGTTGGATAGATAGACTAAATGAATGTAAATAATCGTGAAACAAAAAAAAAAAAGCATGAAAAAACAAAAAAACGTAAACTTCTATTATTCTGTACGACGAGGGCCAACAGGCGTTTATCGGGAAAATATATCGCTCAAATTGCCCATTGTTCGTGAATGTCATTCGCCAATTGTTCACACGTTTAGTGACATATCGAGCGTCGAATTGCAGGAGAGAGAAAGAGTAATGTATAATAATATAGCCGTGTTTAAAACTTTACACGATTAAATATATACCGCAAACGTCATTCAACAAATACATATATACGACAAAGATTTCGTAACACCTATCGAGTAAAGAAGGACACGAAAATAGAGAAAGTCGTGTAGATCTCGTTATTCGTAAAACGATAAAAATTTTAAAATTAAAAAAACAAAAACAAAAGAAAAGAGAAAATTATCATTTTCGATCGTAGATGCATATCAAAAATGTACTTATATATTTATCGAGAAAAAAATAAATAAATAATAAAATTCTATGACATTTGCGTGTATGTAGCTTCAAGCGAGCGCACGTGCTCGTAGTGATATCATTTCCTAATACATTTATGTTGTCGCGCTTGAATATTTCGTCCTCATCGATAGGAGCAAAGCGAAACAAAATTTTGTGTTTTATTATTATTATTATTATTTTATTTTTTTTTATTTTGTTTTTTTAATAATTTTATAAAACACGGTGTCTGTTTCGTGAGAGCGTGGACGTTCTGAACGAGAGAAAAAAACGCACCAAAAAATCTCGGGCCATGAGAAATCGTGACAAATAAATCATTGTAAAGTAGCGTATATGGTTTTATTTATTTCGCTATTAATACTAATTGGAGAATTCACGAAAACACGGAACAGGGTGGCCCGGTATTCGCAAAAAGACTTCACAAACTATGCGGTCATTGATTATGGTAAATTTACCATTTTTTTTTATTATTTTTATTATTCTCTTGCTCTGTTTTAAAATCTCTGCGTATTATCTTGTAATTTACATCGACTGCTACAATATGCGAATACCCTGTGTCCGAAATGACGATTTTTAAATATAAATTATGACTGACGAATAAAATTCTCTGTTTATATGTTTTTAAATAGTGTGCCTCATTCATTTCAAATACCATTATCCCTCTTCGTTCCAGTCACGACGTTTACAACGAGGATTTATATGTTTTAATTTTTTTCCTTAAATATTCATTCCAAAAATTGCCATTTTTTGTTTTTGTTTTTCGAGTTTAATTATAAAAGATTCTTCATACGTTAAAAATTTATTGTACCAGCACTCGGAGTTTTTGAATTTATCGTCGAATTTGCATGGAAATTGGATTTAATTTGAATTGCATTCGTTCGGTTCGATCGGAATGCTTTTATTCGAACGAAACTGAATTTATTGAATATGTATATAAATATAGAAACAATTCGTTGGTCGCATCACATCACTTTCTTATGTCTATATATACGACTTGGGAAGGAACCTGTGTCAAGACTCCCCGCAGTCATCGAACAATGAATCGATTAATCAACTGTGTATTCTAGAAGTGTTTTTATACAATAGAGTTATGTAGAAGCAAACGTGGCTCGACAAAGCACCATCGCCGGAGAACAGGCGCGTGATATTGAGCATCAACTTTGTTCGATATGATTTTTAAACGACACCGTCGAATGACGCGATATTATTATGATATTCGCGTAAAGAAAAGATAGAAAGAAAAAAAAAATGAAGAAAATCTCGCGACTGTTATCCATTTTACGATATATTTTATGCGTCACAATTGACGATCTAACAAACAGTACAAGCGTTTGGTTTAAGGGCGATTGGCTCATCGTCGCAGTCGGTTATCGACTATTAAAAACCGGTTTTCTTATCGTCTCGCAAAAACAAGAAAAATTCATTCCGGAGAAAAGTGCATCTGAAATGTGCAGTAAATAATGAATAAATGCATTATTTACTGGCGAATGCAATTATGTAGTAAAAAATAATTGAATAACTCTCGTATTCATTACTCGTACGACGAGGCACACGCTTGCCACTTTTTCTTATTTATTTCGTTGTTTCCGTTATTCACAATTAAATATCATTTCTCAGACGATGAATGAAAAAATAAAAATACCATTTTGATATACAAATAAAAATTAGAAAAAAAAAGAAGAAAGAAATCCATTGAAACAATTATCCCGATGATAAGTGGTCCTTTTTGTTTTCTCCTTCAGAGTCCATTCCTGCGCCGTTCTAATAACGCGAAGAAATCGGGTCTTATTAAATGAAAGAAAAGAAATAATAAAAAATAAAAATAAAAATAAAAATAAAAGAGCCGAAGGGAAGAAAAATGTGAAAAAGAAAGGTAGAAGGAAGGGTCTGCGTTAACTCGAAGAATGATTATGAAATTTCTCGGTTCAATTTTGTCGGCTCGTTCGGTTTCTCTTATAGCCCTACGGTGAGCGTTGTACGCCATTATACGTCCGTCCGTTGGTCGGTGGTGGCAGAGACGACCAAGTCGTTGGCACGCGGTGGCTAAGCGACTGGAAGAATGCCGTCCCGCCGTCCGTGCTGAATGCCACAGCACAGAGAGCCTGGCTTCGTCGTGGCTGCTGCTGCTGCTGCTGCTGCAGCTCCTGCTGCTGTTGCTCCTGCTGTTGTTGCACGGTGCAGCAGTTCGTGGTGCACACAACACACAGAATATACACACATGAACACAAGCTCGTTTCCTTTCGTCGCGAAGGAGAAACAAAGACACAACGATTCTCTCGATAGCTTATGCACTGTAACGGATTTCTATTTGCACTATTTACGATTCCACGTACACCATTCTGTATCCCGCTATTATTAAGGCCCCTCTGGCGTATATGAAAGTATTGCAAACGCGCTTGTCGTCCAACCTCGCTTCAACTCCCCTCACAACAACCACTACTACGATTCCAACATTTACGACAACCTCCGACAGATAGGCAAAAGATGGAGATAAACGAAGGAAGAAATAAATAAATAAATAACTATTTAATGTTAAGAGAGAGAGAGAGAGAACGTGACAACCATAGATTTGCACGACAGAATATTTTATTACGTATCACCTCTGCCGAACAATTGATTTCCCAGAGTGTATTCGTATTATTTATACGTCCGTAATCCATTGCACCAATGTCGTTAAACTCTTTATACTTTAGCATCGACTTATTCGACCTTCTGTTAAAACAGGACTAAAAATCCGAACGATTGTTCGTTTGACACTTGAAAGATACTCAACCGGAGGTGTCGAGAAGATTTTTTACGACAAAAAATTCTCTCGTAGAAAATAAAACGGTTGAATGATACGTTTTTTTTTTTTTTTTTTTCTGCAACACGAAGATTTATTATAGGATAAAATTAAGCAAATAGTCGATTAGAAATAACAAATTACAGGTGTCTGACGACTTGAACAGAAAAATATAGACTCCGCATCGTGTGACTTATTTACCATGATTTTTCTTCTCTGTACAAATATATCAGCTATTTGTTAACATTGAGTGCTAGAAACTTAGCGAAAGGATTTGGAGATAGAGGAGGAATAGATGTAGAAAAAAAAAAGGTAAAAATATAATGCTAGCTGTGTATTTACGAGAACACACAGAGTGTATAGGGAATAACGTATTTAACAGAGCGTGCAGCGGGGCTATTGTAATCGCGTGGTATAAGGAATGACCTCCACTCTAAATATCACTCTCATTCAACTACCGGTTGGATAGTACAAGACTCGGTAGTACGAAGATATTAGTTGGGTTGGTAGGTAGGTATGCTCACTAGACCACAGACACGTCAACGTCTGATTTAACGTCTCTTTGTACGGGACATTAATCTTGGAGTCTCTCGCGGGCTCTCGCGAGGCCCTGGAACTTTAACGAAGTCGCACCCGGGCTCTTTCTCTCTCTCTCTCTCTCTCTCTCTCTCTCTTTCTTCTCGTTCTCTTCATACGACCTACAACAGCGTAAAGATCTCGAGCGAGATATACATCCGTGGTTAGGACGTATGTATGTATGTGTCACTGTGCGTATATATATAGTAAAGGTGGTTAAACGCGTGGTATTTCGGACGAGTGTCAAAATCTAGATATCCTTGTTCGTCGGAGCAATTATATGTTATTTATTAGCTCGATTCTTTATATGTACACCCTGTCGCGATTCGTTATATGTTTTTATGATACCCGAGGGAGCATTTCTCTTGATAAAAGATTTGGGTAATCCTTTGTACATTCTACGGTACATGTAAGAGAGGTTTGGGAGGGACGAGAAAGAAAGAAAGAGAAGAAATTGGAGATGGAGAGAAGAGTATGAGAAGAAGAAGAGAAAGAAGAAGAAGAAGAAGAAGAAGAGGACTTGTAAGAATAAGAGAAAAAACTTTCTGACGAAGAAAGAAGAAAGAGTCTTCCGGGTGCGTATACCGTTATTTTGCAGCATGATGCTGTAGGCATCAGTGATTCTCGTTGAAAAGAGAGACAGATATATACAGTGACCATGTTTCTTAAAGCACCTCATTCGTTTTTTTTATTTCGTCTCCTCCCCCGAGATGACTACGACGAGAGAAGCGAGCGACGACGGAACGGACTCACTCTCTGCTGTTACTCAACTACGGGCGAACCTCTTTTGCAATCAAGCGCGAATAAAACGGACACACACACTTTCGGGACATATATATATATATATAATACGCAAAGGCGACCTTTGAGATGTCATCCGTGACGTACAAGTGGAGTGAAGTCGCGCCATGTAAGGATCGTGGGCGTAACGTGTGTGGGTTGCGTTACTCTCTTCTCTTTCTCGCTCTTATTTTTCTTTATTTTTTTTATTATTTTTCTTTTTTTTCCGCACACTCCACGGAACAATAGCGAGGATTTGTAGCACACGGAGGAAACTGCTCTCCTGTGTTTGTGTGCATGCAAGGAAGACACTCCGACATATCCGCACCCCCCTTATTTATATGGGCTCTTCCACGGAAAGTGCCACGTTTTTTCCTCCGGGTCAGTGCTTTTCACGCTCCTCTAACATTTTCACTTCCTCCTTTTCATGCAAACTCTACAACCAACCAGCACATTTCTTTTTTCTTTTTACTGATTTTTTTATTTTTTTTTATTTACACACGGATACAACCAACATTCTCCAAATTTATCGGTCTTTGTTCTTCCTATCGTAAATTCTTATCGTAACAAATCTCTTTTCAAAACAGATTTTTTTATAAACTTCTCTATGACCCTAAAATTCAATTGACTGGAAACGAAAATACTTTTCTTAGAGAAATCTTTTAAAAAAAATTTACTTTGTCTGCCTTTCGTATCGAGTTCATTATTTTTGCGTCCGAATCTCCACAATGTTTTTTTTTTTTTTTTTGGCAAATAATCAATTAAATCGAGAACTTGCTTCTCATCGTCATCACGAAATAATAGAATTTGCATAAAAAGTCAGTTTAAAAAAACAAAATTAAAATAAAAAAAAACGCATATTGGCAAGTGAGAAATCATAAGATTGAAGATTCGCACAAAAGGCTCCATACGTACGTGTGTACGCCCTCGACTTGGGTACACCGGTGTGAAAAGAGTTCACGTGAGAGATCTTCGCGGCTTTTCTCTCCCCAAGCACAATCAACGATCGCTACATAGCTGCACAATAAATATATAGATATATATGTATATATATAGAGAAGTGTGTGTATAAACATATTTTTTTGCCTGGTCGTTAAATCAAAGATTATCCACAGTGCAGCACGAGCTGCAACGGAACTGCTTGTGAAACAAGTTTCACACGAGATCAAGGAATGTAATCCTTATTGGAATACATAAATTTAACAAAATCAGTTTCCTTGGAATTGAGAGAAAGAAATAATAAAAAAAAACGAAGATTAATCAAAATAAATTAAAAAATATATATATATCTATAAATCCATGACGAAGTATATAATAAATGTAATTGTGAGGATTCATCGGTTATTATAGAGGAAGGACACTTATATTTACGCGTGATTGCTTATGGCGTCGTGGCAATCGTCCTTCTTGAAGGATCGCATAATGGATCACCGACAAATATAAAACTAAATGTATACGTGTGTGCACCTCGACTGATGGATAATTTGACCGATCACGTATATACAAGGCAGTCGAAGCAATATCGAGATTCGTGAAAGCGAAACTCGGCTATTGTTGAAGAAAGAGAGAGAGAGAAAGAAAAGGAATAAAAAAAAAAAGAAATTGAAAGAGATAGCCACGTGTTGACGTACAGTAGGTTAATAGGCAGCAGTAGAACGACATTGGTCACGGGATAGGAATCTATATATCGATGAATGCGTGCAAAGCAATCGAAAATGGAGAACGATTGAAGTCACAGAGGCTTGTGCATCGAACATAAACATTTTTTCTTTCTATCTCTCTCATTATTTTCCAGACAACATTGCGGCTCTCATTATCCTGCACAACATCCTATTGCTGACATGAATCGACGCGAATCGATTACTCTCTCATAAGTATATATACTGGAATAAAATTCTATACACATATATCATAGCAATCATAGCTACTCTCATTTCTTCGATAATTCATCTTCGAGCGGTATATTAAAGCTCGGACATTATTCAACCGGATGGAAAAGTTGTCAACATGCTCGTAGCTCAAGTCAAACGAACCAGCCAGCAGCTCGATGAACATCCTTAAGGAACACATAAACATAAAAAAATAAACGAAGGATAAATATGTATTGAGTTAATCTTGGGATAAAGCATAGTTTAGTAGGATGCAGGTACAATTTTCTCTTGTATTTCGACTGTTTGCTACTCGGAATACTTCGATCAGTGTGTATGTGTTTGTACATGGATTCGTACATGTGTAGGGGAACATGGGGCAAAATGGACCCCTGGGGCAAAGCGGGTAATACAAAAAAAATTATTTTTCGAGCAACGTGAGCTCTTCAAAAAATGAAGGAAAGTCAAATTTTTCTTCGATTTTGATCTTCCTTCATTTTTGGGAGAGCCTACTTTGCCCCAAAGATAAAAAAATTTGGATTGCCTGCTTTGCCCCGGGGGTCCATTTTGCCCCATGTTTCCCTATATCATACCAAAGGATACCAAAGGGTATGATTTAACGTGAGAGGCAAAAGGCAAAGACAGAGAGAGGGAGAGAGGGAGATAAAAAGAGAAAGAAGATGTTGGAAGGGAAGATTTGTACTGAGGGAATTCCATGAGGGCCTAGAAACGTGGACTCTCTCATCTCAACTGTACTCTTCGTTGTGTATACATTGAAAAGAGAAAGAAAGAGAGTGAAGCTGGAGAGTTGCGCTAGACGGCGACGACGTGAGGAGCAAGACGCGAAGAGGGCTTGAAGAAGGATGGTTCGAGCTCTAGTGGCCAACGGCCTAAGTATTGAGATGTTGACCTGATAGCGAAAGCCACTCACGGGATTTACGATATCACGACTTGAAAACGCTATCCGCCAATTTGTGATAATAGCCCTTGCCAGAGAGAAGTATAGAGAAGATGAAAAGGAAGAAGAGAAAGAACGAGAAGGAGAGAGAGAAAGAGAGACTCGTGGAAGAGGATACGAGGACGATGCGCAACAAACGTGAGGTGGATCGCTTGAGAAACGAACCGTATATACGCTGAAGAAAGAAGATAAAGAGAAAAAGAGAGAGAGAGGCAAGGATGCTCCGATGGTGGCACACAGAACATCCAGTGAATCGACCTCAACGAACACAAGAACGTTATACTCTTTCACCATACCACGTCCGTTTGGAAGAATCGAACGCAAACCTGAAAGGAGGCAGTCTCGCGAATCCAACAGAGTGTTCCAAGATCCCTCGTAAATACAGATATTCCTTCCGTACCCAATCTCTTCCTCCTTTTTACCATTTCATCTCCGCATTCCCACACACCAAACGATATATTTATTGCTCCAATGACTAATTTTCCCTTAACGGACATTTCCAACAAATTTCTAGCTTTCAAACCATATTCTTCGCCCAACAGCTGTTCAACGAACAAATAAATGCTTGCAGAATGTATATTTTTCATTCTTCAAAGCCTCGCAAGCCCATGCTCAGCCATCGTTATTCAGTAAACATATAATTGTGAAGTAGCAAAAAACAAAAGGCAACAAAATTCACCATTAAACTTTCCCTATATTTTACATTTAGAAAAAAAAAATGTAAACTCAAAGTCCAGTGAGAAAAAGATTAACTGTTCAGTCAGATTTCTAAAAAACAACAAAATTAATATTTCCAACTTACAGAAAGATTAAGAAATTCCTTCGAGTATATCGATTTTCTTTTTCATTGTACAACAATAATGTCAATATAAAAAATTTAGAACCGAGTACACAAAAAAAAAAAAAATTCAAGAGGAACAGCACAGAATCACTCGTACGAACATAAATCGATCGCGATCGATTCAAATCGCTGGATTCCGGTCGCGCATATCGTAAATACTCGGTATAGAAATCTTCCAGTATATATAATCGTTTGGTAAACGGTGACTTCCTGAAGAGGCTAAACCAGAACGACGTGCTAATAGCAATGTTACGCCAAGTTGTACGAGAAGAAAAAGCAAATATACAAGTGAAAAATCTAAACGAGTATAACGACAGGGAATAGTTGTGGTTATAAAAATAAATAAAAAGATGAATAAAAATGATAAACAGCTGTAGAAAGATACTTGACAAAAGAGCTGGACGTGGATATTGTGATACGCATTGCTAAAGATCGATGATCGACCAAGACGATGCACTTTGTATAAATAATTAAGATTTAAAGCTTTTATAACTGTATATAGGGGAACATGGGGCAAAATGGACCCCTGTGGCAAAGCAGGTTATCTAAAAAAATTTCCTTCTGGTGCAAAGTGGGCCCTGCGAAAAATGAAGGAAAGTCAAAATTTTCTTGGAATTTGATCTTCCTCATTTTTAGGAGAGCTCACTTTCCTCCAAAAATTAAAAAATTTGGATTGCCCGCTTTGCTCCAGGGGTCCATTTTGCCCCATGTTCCTCTATAACCTTCACATTCTTATATAAATATAATCTTTATACATATATATAAATATATATCTACATATAAAGGTTATAATCGTGCAAGACGTAAGAACTACGATTTTCTCGAGAGAATTGTATATATAGGATAAAAGCACACGTAGCATGTGGTCTTTAATGATAGTCCAAAGTCTCGTAACCGTTGTTCATATCGGTGTATCTGACCACACGAGTACAAATAACTGTACCGCACAAATAAGGCATTGAATGTTTCAGTAACAACGTTACAATTTTCTTCTTTGATCCAGAAAGCTTAACATGAGCTTAAAATGAGCTAAAAGTAAACTAGAAAAAATCAGAATCATAAATAAAAGAAAAAAAAAAGAATATTTTGTCAAAAGCAGGAGAGAATAAGGATTCAGCTCGAGAGACGTCAGTAGAAAAAGACAGTGACGATCAGACAGTGTGTAAAATGGAAAGATCCCTAAAATTAATATCCGTTGCACATCGAAATCGATCAACTCTCTTTCGTTCATCGTAACTTGAAAAAAAAAAAAGATATCGCAGGGATAAACAACAAAAAAACGACTAAATACGGTCGGAAGGTAATCCGAGATTTCCTGAAGGTGGAGAGGTTCTCGACGACACGTGCGGTGTCATAATCTCCTTCTTCAAACCCCAGAAACCCTTCGTGGCTATATGTGTTACTATATACATTATCCAAGTGCGAGAGAGAAAGAATATGAGAACGAGAGTGTTACACGAGTTGTAAGTCGTCTCTCGTCTGCTTAGGATTAAATTCACCCTATATACTTCATTAGATCGTAAAAGCAGCTTTTCTTTTCAAAGTGACAAACGTCGTGGACAACGAGGGATGTATTCATCACCAAGAATTATTATGTATTGTGGAACATACTGATTAAAAAAAAAGAAAAAAATTCATTAAAAATATCATCGAATATACTTTTTCTCGTAATTGCAAAAATCTTCATCAAGCTTCTTATATTAATTAATAATCTTTTCGGATAATCCATTTCAGACATTTTTTAAAAGAGTTGGCATGGGGTCCATTGTGAGGCACAATTTTTTGGCACCATTTCGGAGTTGCCAAAAATCTTATAAAAAAAAAAATAAATAAAGTTCAAATATTCGAAACATTCTTTATATACTGTATGATTATTTATTTGAATAAACGAAAAAAAAATTGAACTGATTATCAGATTTCATTCGCGGAGAAAAAAAAATCATGAAAATTACATATTTTTATGCCCCTTGCCCTAAAGAAAGTTCCTTAAGAGACAAAAATTGTTTTTTTTTTTTTTAATTTACATCCCTCTCACGTATTTTACTACCGAGTCGAAAGAATGTGAGAAATTCTGTAAAAACTTGCACGTAACTTTGTTCCTGGATGTGTTGACATCCGGATGGATGGATCCGGCCCATGGATCTCTTTACACCTGATGAGCATAACGTTTTGTAATATATTTATATCACAATACTTGGTATTAAGATAATAAGATAATACCGTTTGGTTGCTAGAAGATTTATTTTTATAGTTCAAAAAAATGGTGAACGGGACTGGTGAACTTGTGCTCCCGTTTGTAAATGTGTCTCTTTTCGTTTCACGGCTTCATCGTGGCGATTGTCCGTTGTCCAGCGCGAGTCCCGATTCGGTATTCAACGCGGCGGGGTTCTCTCGCGCATTGTCTCGCAAAACACATGCATATTTTGCACGTGCTGCAGAGCAGCAACCCTTCGAATGCCCCCATCCCCCGTACGGCTCTCGTGACGACTACGGCGCGGGTTTCGATACACGTACACTTTGCGTTGGTTGCACCTTGGCGAGGCTTGTCGGAGCAACAACGGTGCGAAGAAAACGCCAAGAGGGGGAAAGAGGAAAAGGCCAAAGAGGAGGGGCAAAAAAGGGGGGACCCTCGTGCCTACCACGTTGTGTGATCGCTGCGGGTTGCCAAAGATATGGACCTTTGTGTTTAAGTCTCACTACAATGCCACTTTGCATAACCCAAGGGCAACAGAGGCGGTTGTCTCAACAGTACCAAATCAACATAAGCATTTCCCCGCGAGCAACACACACACAACATCCCCAATCACCCAACTCTTCTCTCTTCTTTCCAGTATCCAAGACTCATCCGCATCTCTTGCTCTTTCTCTCTCTCTCTCTTTCTCTTCCATTCATTCGACTGCATGGACAACGATCACTATCAAACAAAGTACACGCCTTCCGGAACTTCCGAATTCCCGACGATTGAATCGCAAGTCTCTGTCCATCTCGAGAAAATAATTCGTCGATCAAAAAAATTGTTGGCGTCATGAATTCTGCACTTTGGTCTTAAAAAATCTCAATTTTGTACATTTTTCCCAAATGTCTGACTATTCAGACACTAAATATTGAAAATTAAATGACTTCCTGATTGTAAATTTCATCGAATTTATTGGAATTAACATTTTTATCAGTATTTAACAAGTTGAAAATAATTTCATCGAGAAAAATTGCTTTGTATCTTTTTTTTTCTTGCTATACGTTGAACAAGAAAGAAAAAAACTCGATATAGAAAAAAAAAGATATATATTCATGACAAATAGAAGTCGTAAAAAGAATGAAGTTTCGGGTGTAGTCGATTGAGAGTTGAAAAGTCCGAAAGTCATTCAATGGAAATTGTAGAGTCTCAATGTAAATATGGAACTCGGAGGGGGTTAAGGAAATAAATGGTGCGAATGATATACGCGGAATGAGTGAGAGTACAAAGTTGAAAAAAATAAAATAAAATAAAAGAAAATAAAAATTTGGAAATCCGCGTGAATTCGTACGTGTATCATGGTATAATGCCGATTGCTGGCTCAGGATATTCTGGTGAGCAATACGGGAGAGTTGGGTGTAACATCTGCCGTAGAGAAACCGTAGTGAAACAGCTGCGGAGGATTGGAACGAAAGAGGCGAACGACGAGCCAGGAGCATGTAGTCCGGGCTGAGGGCATATACGTATACCCGGGTGGAAACACGAACGATAAACCAGGTCGCGAGAAGCATGTATTATATAAATATATATAAATATATATAAATATATAGATATATAATAAATACCTGTAACTAGGCTCAAAACTTATACGATTCCACGAGTCTTTTCTCTCTATTTCAAAACGAACTGGTTATTGCGAATATTTCTGACTATTTTCCATGTATTTATGAACCGTTATCAACTGCTATCAGTAAAAAAACGAAAAAAAAAACAAAAAATTACGGCACTCATTAAAGAATGAGTCTAAAAAAAAAAAAAAATGGGGAACCATAAAGTTTTGAAATTTGTGAGATCATCAGAAATAATGTTATCGGGAAATAGTAAAAGTGCCCCATTGGCCATGGGGTATTGAAGCTGTAGAAAAAAAAAAATTTCTCCTGATTGTGGCAGTGAAAAAAAAAAATCTCTATCGATTTGAGTACATGATGAAATATCCAAAAAGATGTTCTTCACGTTGTTGAAAATCGTAGGACAATTAGGATTTGTAATTTCTTTGATGAAAAAAAAAAAAATCCGGAGGTTATAAGCGTGTATGAGGAAAAAAAAAAACAAAACCGGTAAGAATAAAACTTGTATGTGAATCAATGAAAATCGGATTCTCGCTATCGGAGATACGGGATCTCGGGGTAAGAAATAGCAATCATTCCGTCGAGGCAATGCAGCAAGGACGAGGAGGAGAACGACAACGACGACAACATCGCGGCGACGACAACTCGAAACTGAGATCGGTAACAAAACAACACAGCCAACTATTTCTTAGCAAGTTCTCTCACACGTGTATAAAAACACCCACATTTGTATAGATAGATGTATTAAAAGGCATAGCAAAATGACGTCTACACATAGCGAGTTCAGGAGTCCCAGCGCAGTCTGCATAAGTCGATTAGTGGCTTCTATTAAAGCGAGTTTCGTAACGCGATACGTGGTGTACTTGCCGATCGTTTCGTCCTGATATCAAGAGCGTTGTATTATTATATACACACACATTGTACATTCCAAGAGAAAAACTACGTGCACTTATATCTGTGTGTATGTGTTTGTGTATTTATAGAGTCAGAGGATTCGAAGTTCTTAGCCATTGGGGACCACGAGAGAAGAAACGATGGAGAGAGTCACATGTGATATAACACAATCTTTCTTTCTCTCTCTCTTTCTCTTTTGTTGTTAGTAAAAGAGGCTGCTATATCATAGCATCCAGGTGAGATTCGATAGAACAATTCATAAAGAATGCTACCGGATAAAATGTTGTGAAACTTTGCTTATGGATTGTGTCTATAACAAAATGTGAATGTGTGCGTACAGATCGTCACGGTTTGGCGATATATGCGGTGTTGTGTCCCTTCGTCATTAACGAGAATCAAACTATGAGATACCAGGAGCACACTCTTGAGTTTTATATAAAAGTAGATAGGGAATTTAAGATAATGTGTATATAGGATATGAGTATTATATATATATAGACATATATTTATATTTATACATACAAAAGAGCACGTAGGTACGTTTGTATCGAAGGAGTTGGCTGGTTAAAGCACACCATAGGAACGAGAGAAGAGCAGGTCTCTCGCATGTGCCACAGCACGCCCGGTGTATGGCGTGCACGTGAGATCATAACCCTGTAAGGAGAGGCGGACCCCAATGGGAACAGCTAGAGGAAAGACGACCAACGAGTCTACATATACAGATATAATATTAAACACGAACACACGAAAGAGGCTTCGCGAGTCCGCGAGAGACTCGCTCTGAATTAAATAGTTCCGCTAAGGGGGATATATAAACGAAAGAGTCATTTTATCTCTTTCTCTCTCTTTTGCTCGCTCTTTTTGCCAAAGTATGTTCGCAGAACGAGGCACGATGTATAAAAAGATATCTTATAGATATATATATATATATGAGGGTAAGATTTTAAGGGTAATACAGGAGGGAAAGAATTCGCTATGAGCGAGAAATCTCCGAGTCAATATGCTTGATATATTGATGAATTCATACAGTTCGTGTACAGTAAAATGCGCGAGCGCGGATCCTATTGCTTCTGATATTCCTCTTCTTCCTCTGCAATATTATGCTTTTTAATCTTTTTCTTTGTTTCTCTGTCTTACAAGTATTTATCCATATCTGATATTTGCTCTGTACTAACTTGAAAGATAGACCGATACTATATATAAATGTATAGCTATATATATTTATTTACTTTGGTACATAGAAGTGCGGGGGTGAAAGAATATTTACGTGTAGACCTTTATGGAACTCCATTGCAAAAACCAACAGCACATGGACTCTGCGATATGTCGCCACCTACCTCGAGCAGTATATTTTGGAACAATGCACCAGCAGCAACATTCAGCCTATCCACCCGCCGCCTACTCTCCGATCCTCGAGTTTGCCGCAATGCTCGAGGGCTATCTCTCTCACTTTCTCTCTCTTTCTCTCTCTCTCTCTCTCTTCTCTCTCTCTCTATACTGTCTCGTGAAAATTCGTGCTGCCGATCGACGAGATACAACAAATTCATGGACTCGAGAGAGAGAAAGAGAGAAGATAGAGGAACGAATGAGTATACGAGAGAAAAGTGCATAACCGGGGGCACGCAGACCCCTTCTATGTTTTGCTTTACTGCAACTCACAACCCAAACTCATATACTTGTTCGCAATGGAAAACGGACGAGCCCCAAGGGACTTTGACCACTACACATTTATTTAATATATAGATATATTATTTGAACGTGTATATAACAACTCTTCGCTATATTTTCTATATTTCAAACCCATATCGCATTCCACAATGCAGAAAATCGACACTCCACGCTATAATACAGTTGACAGCGAAGTAGATAACGATATCCATTATCTTATAACATTTTATACACATACGTGATAATATAAATAAATAAATAAATAAAACATTCGAAAAGTTCGCCAAGCGCTACCGATCGTGATGCAATTTCAATTTAAATAAAACGACTCTTGTTTCGTATGAACCTCCGTCACATAGATTGTAAATTTCACTGACACCTGATCATTACACTCGTGGCTTTTTCTGACATTTGTTTTCGAGATATCTTGATATCGTTGTTTTTATTAAATATGGAACGCTTTGCTGGGCTTAAAAAATTCTTTTTAACATGCTGTTTCCATCATCGATCAAATAATGCCATTTTGAATTTATTTATTGAGAAACTCGTGACCATGAGGGGAAAAAAATTGTATTCGGGATTAAAACGGAAACGGATTCGAAGGACGATAATTTCTGCCATCGTTTAGAAGAATTCTACACAACGTTTCAATCCAATATATTGACAAATATCGTTTTTAATAAAAAACGAAACTGATGTCCGTATCAACTATATTTACATTTTTGTATAAACATAAGAGAATAAAAGAAAAAAAAAAGTTTGTATGTAAAGGATAGTGGTTGAAAATTGGACGTTTCTCGAAAATTTTCTTAACCAATTTTTGTTCTCCCACTCACGGAATGGTAGGTGCGGGTAAGTTAAAATGTGTATAACTATATACACATGTAAATTTGTAAATATATAGCGCTGCGTGTATGGATATGTTTGGCAGATCGAGCAATATGACATGCAATGAGCTCCGTTTGGATCTGCGAGGCTTTTTGCTCATGGCGAAGTAACCTCGTTGAGGCAGATACAGAGAATCCAATACGCGGAGATGAGAAAAGGAGCCGAAGAATACTCGGGGCTCGAGAGAATCTTTCGTTTTCACAAGAGCACAACAAGCACGCACGTTCTCTCGTCAGCCACGCGTTCACACACATACACATCATCACAACATATAAAGACTCATACCCCACGAAGACGATCCTCTCCACCCTTCAGTTGTCTTATTTTCGTAGTCTGTACGTGACCCTCGAACAACCCGGGCCTATAACGTCTTCGAAACGAGATATATATATGTACGAATGTATGTAAAAAGAAAGGAGAGAGAGAGAGAGAGAGAGAGAGAGAAGTCCAAGCACGGCGTCGATCCGATCGACTCTTTTCTTTTATATGCGATTTTTTGTTACTTTCTTTCTTTTTCATCGAGATCTTTGGATGGGCTCAATGCAACTGGCTCGTTATGCCGATGGCAGAGACGAGGAGAAGGAGGAAAGAAACTTTTCGGGTGCATCACGCTCCACCTCTCATAAACATCGTTGTTTTTTGCTTTGTTCTGTTTTTTTTTTTAAGCTTTTTCTTTTTTTTTAATTTTATTCCCTTTCTCTATGTTCCGTATCTCAATTAAGTCGAGTGAAAGAGCCGTGTACACGTACTCATCACTCTTGTATATGTTGAATTGAAAAAAAAAAAAACGAAAAAAAAAACGAAAAGAAATGAAATAACAAGGGAAGTAGACGCTGCAGCAAAGTGGATCGTAAGTTATGAGAACGTGTACAGGTCGCGGACCATGTTACGGACTATTGATGATAACGATACTCCTTAATTGTCAAGGACACCTCGATCCTTCGGAGGTGGACGAGAAATAATAAATTTGAAGCTCAATTAAAAGAAAAAGAAAAAAAAAATATATCCCACGTTCCTGTCAGCTGCAAAACTTTTCGTGGATTCGTCATACTGTAAAATAATTTTTTTTCCCAACGAGGCCACCCACGAGTATTTTGAGCAAATGATTTTCACGATTCTCAACGATTTATTTCTTTTTTTTTCCATCAAACGTTCGAGTCTCGCGAAAGTATCGATAAATTTCGTCATTTTCTTTTCTTTCGTATTTCTGAATAATTTGCACAACTGCATAATAAATTTTTAATAAAAAAAAAACGTCTTCGAGAAACTTCAAGATTTATTTAAAACACAAAGAATTGAAAGTTGCCAGAGAAACGACTGTATAACAGTCGAAACAACCCCCTTAATCGTTACTGCATCGACTGTATGGGTTTTCAAGTATGCGCTCGTGAACAATGTATATATAAATGCACGTTGAAATTGCAATTTCCGATAGCGCGTGTTTGACAGAAGGATTGATACTGACGTGGTGAATTTCGAGATGAGAATAATTTTGCTATTTCATCGTTGCCGATTGATTACATAGCACGGTCACGCGCGCTTGTTAGCTGCAAAGAGGGTTGCAGCAGATGTTCTATATACATGTGTAATGGGTGTACCAAAAGTCGTGTTTAACTTTCACAGCAATGCGGCCACGAGGATCATGAAATTCTAAAGAAATAAAAATCATTTTCTATGTTTTTTTTGTCCCTGTTGTTAATAATGATGCCCATGAGTTGATAATCGTCCAGAGGTGCCAAATTTTAACGATGAATGAAAAGTTAAAAGTGTCTAAAGCAACGATGGAACCTCCTTAAAGTTTTCCTGAAACGACTCATCGTCAGGTATCATTCGTTAATGAAAATTTCACGACAGTTGCATCCCAGTAGAAAAAAAAACTTTTTTTAATGAGATTTTATAGAAAAAAATGATATTCTACTGTCAGAATGACGACTTTTCGGACACTCTATAGTTAAGGATGTTGTATGTGCATGTGCGATACTCCCGCACTGTCCCGCGAACAGCACTTGGGAGAAAAAGAGAGAGAGAGAGAGAGGAAGAGAGAGTAAGAGAGAAAAATAAACTCTCTGCAGGCGCAAACGAAACAAGCCCATGCACACTGATCGGATCGCGCGAACCATACAGCGTTCTCTTGCATGTTATCCTTTCTGGCGATGTGCCAGACGCGCCATACACTCCACCAAAGCTCTCGTGCAAATGCATCTTTTTCAATACTGCTGCATGTCGTAGGCTTCCAACTTCTACGGAGGCTTCGTAACGTCAAATAACGATTTTACGAATATATAATCGATCCCAACTTATTAATGCACAACGTCTCTTTTTATTATTACACTGTCATCGAACCGTAACTTTTTTATAGAGCAAAAAAGCGTCTGCTATAAGTGCATGGCATTTAATACCAGAATTAATCGAATAAACGATGAGATTCTTGTACCCCGAGAGAGAAAGAGAGAGAGAGAGAGAGAGAGAGAGAGAGAGAGAGAGAGAGAGAGAGAGAGAGAGAGATTTAACATTATCCAGCAAAGGGGCAAAGGAGATAATCTTCGGTGTGTGTATTGACTATGAATAATGCAGTTATTATCGACGATGTAAAAGTACGTAACTGTTTAAGTACGTAATGTCTATGTATCGATCCAAAGAATAGTTTAGCGAAAGAGAGAAAGAGAAAGAAAGACAAAGAGAAAGAGAAAGAGAGAGAAAGGATTAAAAAAAAAAACAACGACACGCCTAGAATTAATCGCAAACGGTGTTATCGAAATAATGTATAAGCAATGCATCACGAATTGAAAATAAAGTAAAAAATCGTAACAATACCTCAGGGCCTTAAGGATAGCGGATCATAAACTATTGCTCATTATTTAAGTAACGAGTAATCATCGAAGCCCCTCAGCGATGTCGGAAATATTCAACATTAAGATCGTTTATGAATTAGTTAAATAACGATTCATTCGCTTTCCCATGTTGTATGGGACTTTCCATATGATACTATGGAAAAACCCGAAAAAAAAAATGTATACAATTTTTTTTCTTCTAATTTGCAACGAACTTTTGATGGAATTGAATATTAAATATTTTTTTATTCTTCGTCAATGAATTGTACATTTTTGATGAATATTTTCAAACAAATAAATCTTATCAATTTTATGTTCGATTGTGAGTGTCTGTGTCTATGTTTTTTTTTTTTAATTTTTTTATTTAGATTCACAAGATTTGTGGGGGTTTTTTTTTTTTCCAACACATGAAATTTTATCGCCGTAAGGGTGATCCCTTGATTGGTCAAATATGTAACGTCTGTACACTGTATGTCGAGAGTGGAGCAGTCGAACACACGAGGGTACACGTACGATGGGTATTTTACAGAGAGCGAGTGTAACAGCATCGAGAAGCTATAGGGAGAAAGAGAGAGAGAACGAGAGAGGACATCGAACGCGGCCAACGAACGTGTTCGCCCGAGAGCGAAACCAGGCCGCCGACGATTGGATCGCCGTGTGCAACGAGTTTTTTCCAATTTTTTTTTTTTCCACCTCTCTCTCTCTCTCTCTCGTTATCTTTTTCTCTCTCGGTTACACCAAGTACCTATCAACGTAAGGCCGTTACGTGGATGCGATAATGGGGATACTGCACTTTTCGACGAGGGTCAATGCTGCGCACACCGCGCCAGTGCTAAAATGCAATTCTCGTGCGAGAGCGTGACAACGAGACTGTATCAAATTTTGTCTAGTTTTTTACTTATTTTTCCGCCATCTACAGATTAAAAAAAAAAAAAAAAAAAAGAAAGAAATTGGACGACTTCGCACGAGCGAAATAATGATTCACGTAAGATTAAGCAACAGCAAAAAATAATTGAACCAATCAGTAAAAAGCCCACACACGATTTTTACACAAAAATTATATATTCGACCCCATTGCAGTCAGGCACAAGGATCGTTTGGCTGATAGAACGTTTCCATTCGCTCGTATAAATAATATCGAGAAAAATAAGTTCAATTTCCAAATATTATGAAATCCAATTGGGTCTTATCGATTTTTGCAAAATCTCAGATACACATATTTTCGTAATGAATTTTAAACGTACTATTAAATAAATTACGGAATTTAATACTCACTATAAACTTTCTTTGGAACTTGGAATTCGTAGGAAAAAAAAAAAGTACAAACGATTATTATCTAAAAAATTGTTGACCTAATCCTAAAGTGTAGGTCACATTTTTACATATTTTAAAAATGATGGGAACTTTGATCGGACGAGAGAAATACCACGAGCACATCGAGTTGTTGCGAATCTCTCTCTCTCCCTCTCTCTCTCTCTCTGTTCTTTGCGAGCTTTGACGCTCGCAGGCGCCTTACCTGACTGTTGGGCCTCTTCTCTTGACCCTAGTTGGACCCCGCGGCACTCACTAGTTGCCACGCGCATTCACACATATATGTATACATTCTACGAGCTGGTAAAGTCTCGAGAGAAGTGCATAAGGTTTGCACTCACTCTTTTCTCTCTCTCTCTCTCTCTCTCTCTCTTTCTCTCTCTTTCTTTCTTTCTCTTTCGTTCACTTCGAGCGAACGAGAGCGAACGTTTTCTCGTGCTGTGTGCGCAAGGTTCGAACAAGCGCCAACCGATTAGATCACGATATACTTTGATTTTCTTTTGCAGCAAACACATCTCGACGCGAAAAAGAGATGGAGAATCGCGCTTAAGTGCAACCGATGCACACATTTTTATCCAAGATTATCTCAAACAACACCTACTGCTTCTTCTCAACATTTTTCCTAGCTCTCAATATTATACTTTTCTATAATTTTTCAACGAATGTTCAAGATATTTTTTTTTTTTCTCAACTTCTCTTCAAAATATGGCACGAGCAATCATTTTCTCATAATTTTTTTACTTGAACTCTGACCTGCGATTCTTTATTAAATTTGTTTATTTTTTAGAGACATAAAAAAAAAATTCAACTTGATTTTTACGATGGGCTCGATTTTTATCCAATAAATTTTGTTTACTTGTTTATTAACTCGAATGTCTTTGGTTCATTACGCTCGGAATATCCAGACCGGAAATAATTTTGATTCCCAGCCAGGAGGATAAAAAACGAATGAAAGAAAAAAAAAAGAATAAAGTTGCAAAGAAGCGTGACTCCGAAACGCCCGATCGACTGCATACAATCGACAATGAGTTCATGGCTTGGGAGGAGTTTTATTTTCACGTTGCAAATCCCATATATACATCGGTTAACATTGTCCCCTCTCGTGGAGACGAGAAACTTTGCATTACGCTCGAGTGCTTGCTCACACGAGAAGATGATAAAATACAGAATGCATAATTCAGGGAATTCAGCGTGAATGCAGATTGAATCGCGATACTTCCTTGACCCAAATCAAAGCCATGAAAGTAATGCAAAAAAAGTATTTAAAAAAATAAAACATTATTCTCAACGCTTAAGAAGACTGGGATATTTTCGTCAGACAAATGATTATTATAACGATGACGAATCGACGAATAAATCATAAGAATTCATGAAATCTCAATCACCAAGAAAATTCCATAGAAAAAAAATGCATCGAGCCATGGAAAATAAAAATAAAAAAATAAAATAAAATAAAAATGATTTTCCTATTGAAATTACAATAATAAGCACATTTATCCAGACATTTTTACTAGTGTAACGCGTTTGCTAGTAAAAGGGTAAGGGTTTCCGGAAGATTAACTACAAAATGAGATTGACGTGAGATTATTCAAGCGTGAATATTCTTGGTTCGTTGTTTACACAGCGGTGCATCATACTTTTATGAATAATATACTCGAAAAGCATTGGTTGGTTGAAAGTGGCTTAAAGAATCCAGCATCAGCAGCAGTCCTGGAGCTTCTCTCGTTAGCCCACACGAAGGATGCAAAATATTCTTCGGCAAGATATAATACATTAGTACGATGCAACTTTCCAAGAACTGGAAATGCAATATTTTTTTTGTACTTGTTATTGTTATTGTTATTATTATTATTTTTTCAATATTTATTATTTTTATTATTTTTATAAAAGCAAGTTTAACGAATATCTCTTGGGATTGCGGGCGGACGAAACGAGTGAGCAAGAGAGAAAGATTGAGAGAAGAAGAAGAACTGAGAGAAAAGAGAGAGGCTGCTTACAGGTGAGCTAAGAGCTCTCGCGAATCCACGAGCAGCCAGTCCCTCAGCGAACTTCGGTAAAGAGGGATGAGAGAGGGCAGAAAGAAACAGGGAGGTCGAAAGCAGAAAGCCATGGAGAAGAGCGAGAAGAAGACGAAGAAGAAAACAGAATTAAAAAAAAAAAACATAAAAAAGATGAAAAAAAAGAAGAAAAAATGAAGGAGAAGTGGCAACGAGAGAAGCGAGCAACCAAGTCAGGTAAGGGAAACCCACAGAGAAGACAGCGTATCCGGTATTTGAGCTGAAGGTATTGCGTGCGAGTTAACAAGCTAACGACGGCGTGCGAGCGCGATTTTCTTTCCTATCAAACTCAATCTCCTTCTCACCCTTTCTCCCACCAGCCAGCAGGAGACTCCTGATGTTGATGCGCTCCTGCCTCCTTCAATCTGCCAACTTCTCCCCTCCCCCTCCCCACTTTATAACTTTACCTCCTTCCTTTTACGCTCCCAACCACCCTACTATACACAAACCAATCGACTACCAACTCAACGAGCTCTTCTTCTTTTACTTTTAAAACTTAATGAGCGGCTACTACTTTTTCAATCGTGGCATCATCCAAGCACGATATTTGTGGCGTAAGACAGGTGGCGCCGACGACGCAATCAAGTTCTATACGATAATCCGACTGCTTCCGACCAATGGGAATAATCGATGACACATTTTTTTTTTCTTTGCCCAAATTTCTTTATCTTCTAAATGACATCGAGACGATGAAAACTTTGTTTCAAACTTTTTGACGTTTTAAATGGAAATGAAACCTCCGCGAAGGGTTCCATTTTTCCCTGAATCATATATTGACAGATTTAAGTGAAAATACTGTCATTTTTTTTTTCTCAAATCGATCCAGTCGTGATTGAATTAAATTATTGATTAATTGTAATGTTCAGGGATTGAGTAGAGATAACGAAAAGAATCTCGTGATTCTGAAGTCACTTATTGCTGATGATTTGTTTGTTTGTTTTTGTTTTTCTTTTTTTTTTTTTCGTGAAACTCCAACGAATGATTGGTACGAAATGATGAGCTTCGGTTTAAAACACATAAGATTTGTAAAAGGGGTTTTTAAAAAACATACTCGAGCTCGTGATTTCTTGCCACGGAATCGTTGTGAAGCTTGAGCTCGTCGACGATTACACAAGAGGTCAAAAAATTCTTGACATTGGCCGTGGTTAATAATTATTGGTAATAAGTAATTGTGAGAACCAGTTGTGAATACCATCAGCATTCCAAGAAGCCCTCCCGGCGCAGTCTTTCAGGATGAACGAAAGAATAAAATCTTCGTTTCCCGGAGACGGCTTTGGATCGTTTGATGCTCGCGGTCTGCGAAAAGACCTCGTTCGCCTTACTCGCTCTTCTTCTTGCATGCCCACCCGAGAGCAAATTGCGACAATTGCTTCGAGAGATAATGAACTTTGCGCGGCTAGGGAACGTGATTTTTTCAGTAGGGAAACCAAAAAAAAAAAAAACACGTCACTACGAAGACAAATGAATTGTTGATATGTGTCAACTTCCCACTCGCTCGGAGTCCCCGAACGGGAACATGTGTCAATTTAAAAAAATTGATTTTGCGTCGGATAAAACATGCGTGAATTTCGAAAGCACGTGTTTTCTTGCCACCTACAATTGAGACATTATCTTATTAAAGAAAAAAACTCGAAACATTCGCTTTTAAATAACGAAACTTCCTGCGTGTGCAACATTTCCCCGTAGCCCGAGGAGAATTTTAGACGCATATTGTTCGCGGGAAATAAAAAAAAAGTGAGAATCAAAAGGAAAAGAACAAAAAGAGAGAATGAAAGGAAAAATAAAACGAATTTAACGAGCCGAGTAATACGAGTAAGAGCGTGTGAACAACTTTTGACTGGCACTTCAACGTCGAGAAATAAACAGAAGAGAGAAACAGGTAACAATGAATGAAGAACAAGATTAAATTTCGCTACGATTCAAAATACATCGAATTTCTCGAATAATAAAATTTCGTCTACGTTTCTAAACGACGTCTTTTTTGTTGTTGTTGTTGCAATATTCAAAGGAAGCACGTGACAGATCGACGAATATGTTGAAAAAAATAAAAAATATATTTAAAAAAAATAAAAAAATGGAAGAGAAGAGTTATACCGGTAAACTAATTGGATGGAACCGACGAGTTTCGAATTCGCGTGCGATATATATGCGATGTGAACACCCTCGTGTACATTTGCAATAATTCCGTTACAAGGGAGAGAGGAAAAGAGATATAGAATAAGGAGAGAAAGAAAGGAGAGTGAAGAAGGAAGGGGATCAGGGGTGGAGGGTAAGTTGCACAGCATGGGCATTGCGAACGAGTCAATCGTTGTGGTGGAGTTTCAAGAGTCCCGGACGGTGCAAGAGTCGTTTGCGAATAATTTTCAACTTACAAATACCCGCGTGGTCGGATGAACCGAGCATGACATCCGTTATGTACGCGGCGCCGTGCGGCTCGCAATTTCTTCTTCTTTCTCTCTTTCTCTCTTCATCCTTTCTGTCTTGATTCTCTCTCGACTAAAGGCTCGTGAGTTTCAAGTGCGTGTGGGTTATTCGCTTGGCGTATATATGCGTTGTAAAGAATATATACCCGAGGCCTCGCACACAACTCTTTCCTATGGAAGAGAGAAGAGTAAGAAAAGGCTCGAGAAACCAGCGTGAGGGCGCACAGTTGTGGCAAAAGCCACAGAAAGGATGATGAAGAAGAAGAAGAAAGAGAAGGAAAAGAATAAGAGGAATAATACGAGACAGATAGAGATGGAAAAAGAAGAAGAAGAAGAAGAAGAAGATGAAAAAGAGAAGAAAAATAAAAACGAAGAAGAAGCAGCAGCAACCACTGAATTCTCTTTCTCTTCTCCGCGAAGAAACGCATTTAGTTTTGCCCCCTTCGAGCTCGCGAATCTTATGCGATATGTATCGCTTTATGAGTAATTGTCGAGTGGCGAGAGAGTGTTCACAATATGAATGGCTTTCCGTTCAACTCGCAAATGTAACCATACATCACTCTCCCCTTAATTACACAAATGAAATGTGTATTATACGAATGTCAACAAATTCGGTATGTATTGCCAACCACGACCGTATGATATATTAAAGTTACTTGTGTAGGTATAACATTGTGGACAACGTTCGAAAGCTCAATGAAAAAGGGAGAAAGAGGCAGAAGAGAGAGAGAGAGAGAGAGAAAGAGAGTCGTAGAGGTGTTTGGGCGACGAAGTTGTTTTTAATTCTCGATGTCAAAGAGATAAAGAGGTTGACTCTTTCTCCGTCTCTTTTGCAATTTAGTAACGAAAAGTTGTCAGTAAATTAGCTTCATTGAGGCCGTAAATAGAAGAGAAAAAAATAAAACGACCCCCCAAACAAATAACCTGGTCGAATAACTTAATTTAGTAACATTTTATAATTTACGAAGGTCTCTATACGTCTGCTAGTATTATTCTCTTTAATAAAATACACATTCTGTACACGAAATAACTGCGAGACCGGTTTTCATTCTCCCTTCGATATTCTACCATAACAGTATTAACATTAATATTCATATTCATATAAAAAATCATATTAACTGTTACAAAAAGGTTTGTCAATAAAACTCATCTCCAACATCGAACCGTACAATCAAAAAATTTCATAAAAAATTAAACGATTCAAAGCAACAGTAACAAAACCCTAAAAATCCCATTTGGAAGACATGAAAAAGTTAAATTGATTAAAAAATCAAAATGATGTGACGTTTAATCGTGAAATTTCGACTCGCTTTTTTTTTCCAATTTCATGAAAAACAATTTCGTCATATTACAAAATAGTTATTTCGAGAGTGAAATCACGACACTGTTTACAGTTTGTATATATACACCGAGGGATTTGAATAAATGACACAAATGGGAATATATCGTTGTGAAATAATGCCAAAAGCTTTTTCGCATGATGTATTGATGTAAATTTAAGATCTACTGTAATATATTTATAGAAATTTAATGCTCGAGATGTAAAGACTCGTGTAAAGTACGCCAGAGGGAGGATCCTGAGCGTAAAAATTTCAAGTCATCGAGACGCGCGAGCATTAAAACTTATTCTGATCGTTCACGAGCACAAATTTTTCCATCATATTTATATATTTATATATAAATATATAGATATAATAGAAATAGATATAAAATATATGTAGAAGCTGTTGAACGTTCCTTTCGTGGTGCGCACATGTTTCGCGAGATCCTTTGGCACTTTCATTTCAGGTACGTTCGGGCGAGAGTGCAGTTCTCTCAGCATCTTTTACACGACGAGTCTATATCTATATATTTATATATGAGAATATACTCTTCGTTTCGCTCTCACTCAGGCGGTAAGTAGGTACAGCATCTCGCCCTCGCGGCTCACCGCTGTGCACACACAGCACCTTTTTATAATGTAATCCTCCGCACGGAATGGTGCGAGGGGTTGGGGGTGATAGAGAAGAAGAGAAAGACGAAGAGAGAGAGAGAGAGAGAGGGAGAGAGAGCTCTGAGAGAATCTCGCGCGAAACCAAGAGGCGTATTCGAACTTCTTCTCCAAAGGAAGAGTATATACATGCATATAAAATAACTATATACATATATATTTGTTATATTATTGTATATAACACACGAAGGTATATAGCGTACGCGAGTTTATATCGTGTATGCATTGGACGCGAACGACATGCGGATGCACACGTGAAATTGCGAGTGAATACATAATTCGATTCACGATATGGGCTCAAGGGGTTATAACCATCGGTACATCAGACCTGGTCGAACGTGCCACGATCCAATTGCGCAAAACATCTATCTCATTCTTATTCTTATATATATATATATATTTATGTACATATACATTAGATATATATTGCGAATAATATGTATATGTGGCAAGAGAGAAAATATGTGAGTTTCTTTGTTCTAGTCGCTACTGTGCACAACCCTTTTACTTATATATATAAATTTTTTTTCTTCCATTATTATTATTATTATTATTATTATTTGTATTCCTCGCGAATGTCAATTATTAATGTCGTGACGGTTGGTCCCCAAGAGAAAATATAAATGTCGAAACCTTCCCTCGCGAGTTATGCATGCATGCATACATGAATGCATGCACATTTGGATATAATATAGATATATATTTATATATTTATGTATATATAAAGAAATAATATGGATATAAGGCTGTGGTTGTCGTCGAGTTGTTTTAATGGAATGTGGGGTGTCGGTCTCCTTCTCTTTCTCTGTTTATTCTCCTATCGTATAATCAGTTTGGTATCGTTTCATATATACTTTATAATAATCGATTCGTCGACGCTGTTTTGTCATCACCTCTCACCGGGGACTCGCGTTAGAGACGGGTGAGAATAACGAAATATCTTCGTTATGTCTTTATAGATATATATATATATATATTTTTATAAACGTGTATGTCAAAAAAATCGTATAGAGCATTGAAATACTAGACTGAGAAAGTCTGGGGTTCGTAAGTTATCGGTCATGGCGATGGCAGGTATTTTTGTATTTTTTCATCTGTTTTTTTTTTTTTTTTTCGATTTTTATTTATTTATATTTTATATATAGATATATAAGAGATGACCTTTCGAGCCGACAATTATTGGTAATATCGAGGCCCAGGACTCTCTCGAACCCCATGGTGCTCATTCTCTTCGACAGCTATACTCGCGAACTCACGATCCAGTCTTTCACATACAGAAATAGAGGCAAAAGGAGAGAAAGAGAGAGAGAGAATAAGAGAGAGAAAAAAACAAGTATTTTTCTGCTCGTACCACGGTCGAGAGAAAACCCTGCGGAACACGATTCTCTCCTCATAAATTACCATTGCCCTCCACCCGATGTTTACAATAGAACGCCAAGTTATATTCGTTGCAAATCTAAGCTATATAAAATGTTAATATTGTCATGAAGTTGTGCAAGTCTCTGACAGCTATGAAAGTGCAAAAGAAAATTATTCATGTAATAATCTTTCAACTGGCGACTTAAAAAATCTCTACTGTCAACATCGTTTTGTTTTTTTTTTTTTTTTTTCCATCTCTCTCTCTCTCTCTCTTTCTATCTGCTATCATCCCGAGGTGGCTAAATTACGATCGTTATTTCGAGAATTTTCGTTCACGAATTCGCGCCACGATTATTACGAGCGTTAAAGACACGGGCGAATACGAAACGTATAAAAACGCACGTTCGTGTACCAATTAAATTATTCGGCGTGTGCGTACAAACGAGGCACTGAAATATTAAAATGAAGCATCGATATATACATATATATATATATATATAAACACGTACGAAAGCTCCAATCATCTGAGAATCTTTCTTAACCATTCGATCATTCATGAACCATTAAAACTCTTGCCAAATATATTTATTCGTCATTTATTAAAACGTGTTCGCGTTTGCTGATGATCGTAAAATAAACGAGAAATAGCATATCCAACGATGTGTTATATAAATAGACGTATTATCGTTCGGTTTCCTCTGTATATTGAAAAAAAAAAAAAAAAAAAAAAAACAACAACAACAACAAAAACAAGAAAAACCATTAAAATTCATCAATAAAATTGAAACTCTCTTTCCTACAAGCTTTTTTACTCAAAAAATCGACTTTACTCCTCGGAAGTCATGAGAAATACATCGAGAACTATGGAATGCATATTTTATAAGTACAACGCTTGCATTTATCCTGATGCTCAAGGCGTTCCAAGCTGCCGACAGTTTTCGGCTGGAGATATGTAAGGTCGAGAGGGAAGAAGAGAGAAAAGGGAAAGATCGGGGCCGTCAAATTGACGTTCCAGAATAACCACTGCCTCTAGTTCATACACATACATATTATATGCCTTGATACAAGAGGGCAAAGAGTGATGTTGAATTATCGAAAGAAAGAATCCTTCGCGCGAAGAATGATCGAAAGATCTCAGTGAGAGAGATGCATATCAACATGTATTACTTTTAAAATATATAAATATATCTATAGGGGAATATGGGGCAAATTGGACCCCTGGGGCAAAGCGGGCATTCAAAAATGTTTTTATTTTTGGGGCAATGTGGCCTCTCCCAAAAATGAAGGGAAGTCAAATTTTTCTTCGAATTTAATCTTCCTTCATTTTCGGGAGAGCCCAATTTGTCCCCAAATTTAAAAATTTTCGATTGCCCGTTTTGCCCCCGAGGTCCATTTTGCCCCATATTCCCCTACTTTCTGGCATTCCTGGGACTCTACGACAAAAAACAATTAATCATTTCCACTCTAATAAATAAAACAGCGACTGATTACCACTTGGGGAGAAAAATTAAAAAAAATGAATATTAAAAAAAATACGCACCCCAATGACTTTTTTCCACGAAGGTACGTGAGATTGAAAAATCGGAAAATCCGATATAACCAAAAAATCGAGAGATCCCACTTTGTCGCAAAAATAAAAAAAATTGCATTGCCCGCTTTGCCCCAGGGGTCCATTTTGCCCCATGTTCCCCTACATATTGAACGATTGTATATTTCTCAGAGCGCGGAGAAGAACCGCTAGATAAAATCAGTGAGGATTGAACAAAACGAAACATATATACGTTAGAATCGCGAATGAGTTTTCATTCGAACTGTGTTTCCTCGATTGCTCGATCGAGTTCTCAACGCGTTCGCGATCACGGAGAAACTCGATCGTGCTGAGACGGTAAAACACACTTGGCGATATTATGCCAAAGTAGGTAAGAAAAAATAAATGTATATGTATATGGAAAATAAAAAAAAAATGAAAAAAAAAGAAACGGAAGAGGATGCACTTGCGCATACGTAAAAGGATGAGACAGAAAATAATATAAAATTTAATTGAATCAGATAAAAGTTCGTCTGTAAATCTAGACTCGTGCTCGCGTATATTGGAGGCTTGAAAAATTGTTAAGTACTCGAGAGAGCAAACATAATGTAAGGACGTCCAAGGCCATGTGCGCTAGTTACGGGATGCTGCGACGTTAAATTCACAAACAAAGAATACGGTTTTTCAACTTTTGCTCAGTCCCTCATAATTCAAAGGGTTTTTTTTTCTTCTTCTAATTTCTCTTTTTCCTCATTTCAGAATTTTTTTTTCTCTTTTTATTTTTCTCCCTCGTTTCATATGGACTTTCCTACCTTTCGTACCACTGCTCCGGGTGATTAAGATTCGCCTCGTGCTCAACAGTGGGACGAGCTTATGATAAACAACTTTACTCCCACGAAGGTTGTCCTCGTTCGAGAAAAAGGGTGCCGCTGGCTGCTCAACTGATACTTTTACATACAACGCGATGTCTCGTGAATTACATTATAAAAAATCTCTCTCTCTCTCTCTCTTTTTTCATGTTTATTGAATTATTTCGTGACGTTTGTTCACGAGACGTCCAACGCAAGGGAGGAAAAAAAATGAAACGCACGTTCCGTGGTGTGTCTGGAGATTTGGCGGTCAAATGTTTACTCGAAAGTACATATTGTCGTTATACTCGTAAAACAGCAAAAGAGACAGAGATGGAATAAGTTTGAGAGGCATTAAACGTTCTCTTACGATGACAGTGCGACCTGCCAAGTTCTATATTTATATACATGTACTTGGACATAAAGCGAAGATCCTTTTGCAGTATTTACGTTACAAGCGCCAAGTGGACCTTCACTGAACGGTGAGAAACTTTTGCGCATTAACGTAAGTCCTTAACGTAAAAGGAGAGTGATAAAGACACGTACAGAAAGAAAGAGTTGGTTTAAGGAGGAAAAAAAGGAAAGAAAAAAAGAAAAAAAAAAAAGATAATGTTGTCTCGCCCAAGAACCACGAGAGAATACACCGGACAAATACACTCTCTGTGTATACACATATATATATGATAATCGTTGCTTATTCTCATTCGGTAGTGCGGGAATTCACGCCGTTACGATCGTTGAATCAGCTCAGAGTCAGGAATAACGAGTAACCCATAAAGCCTGACTACCTCGTTTGCGAAACTACTGGAGAGCTAATGGCAAAGAGGCAAAAAGAAAGAGAGAGAGAGTGAGAGAGAGAGAGATAGAAACGCATATACAAGTGCTCACCGTCTCAATGATTCACACACGACTCCCCTATTATCCGTTCTTCAATCGTCCCAAGACTTATTATCGCCATATCCAAGATATTCATTTCCCCCAAAGCATTTCTTACTACAAGCAGATTATATCGCATTTCATTGAGACATCTTCTTAATATACCCTCATATTTACTCTTTATTCGCACCTATGATATCCTACACGTGCCACTAAATCAACTGCCTCCATTATATCAAAACATGGAAAACTGTGTATAAAGATGTTGCATCGAAACTTAACCTCAAAGTCATCGTCCCACCTTAACATTTCCAGGTCGAAGCAACTACGGATTTATCTTTTTTTTTTCAAGTTTTTCTAGATTATTTTATTTTCGAAAAAAATCAACATCGATTTTGGATTTTAAAGATAATTATTTTTCAAACTGAAACTCGAAGTCATCGAGCCAGCGAAACATTTCCAGGTCGAAGGAACGACGGATTTATCTTCTTTTAAGTTTTTTAATATTATTTTATTTTTTGAAAAGCAACATCGATTTTGGATTTCGAAGAAAATGGCCACTCATATTAAATAAATATTATTTTTGTAATCTTAAAAAAAAATGTTTAAGTTATTCAAAGGATCGAACACAAAATGGTTTGCGAAAATCCTCTTATCAGTGGAAGAATAATTTCTCAAATAATTACATTCTTCGGAGTTTAAAAGCGAAAATTATTAAATTTCATTGATTCTTCGAACAGAACTTGAACATTGAGAAAATAATCAGAAATTGTGTGGTATACAATTTTATACAGATGCTGGATCCTAGAAAGACTTAATTTGATCATCATCCACAGAGTGATTTGAATAATTGGAAAGTCCCATAATTGAGTAATTGACCTAAAAAAAAAGTCACGTTCTCAATTAACATGCGATCTCTTTTTCCTCAATTTTTCTCGTACAAACGAAAGAGTGTGTTAAAAAATGAATGGTTCTCGTAAATATGCAAATTTGCACGATCGGTCAATATATCCATCGATCTGGGCAATAAGGAAATGTTGTTGCAGATCGGCCTCGTGTCTTTCGATTGAAACGATGCTTTTCTCTCAGCCTCCGTTACTTTGCCACGAATATATGCAACGGAGCATTGAAGGAATAAGAGTTTCGCGATCGAGACCTCGAGTTGAATATTCATTCGCGTTTCGTATACATAGAGATCGCGAGGGGCGTTATTGATTTCCGTGTACATGAGAAATTGACTCGATTCATCTGTTATATAGATATGTATATAAACTCGATCTTGTTCATGCTTTGATAAGGAAAGAATCTTTACAATTGTTGCTTTCACAACTGGTAAAGGTTGCCAGGTACACCCAATGTGCCCTTTTCAACGTAATATTGCCAATCGATGTTCACCACCATTTACACTGAGAGAATTATTATTAAGAAAAATAGCCAAACAGTGAGCCAACGAAAAATCAATAAAGGCAAATGAGACAACATTTTCTTCTGTTGTTATTGAAGTTTCGTGCTGTGCAAGAATAAGGGAGTTGGACTAATTTGAATATGAGGATTCTCTGTACAACGAGCTTTGCAAATATATACACGCGTATTTACATTGAAAAAAAAAAAAAAAAAAAAAATTATAATTCTCTCTGGTGATCTCAATGGTATGTCCATTGATTAACGTTCGGTAGCAAAATCATGCGCTGCGTGTACGACCTTATTACGATGACATGTAGATATTTAACCATATGAACCGCATCGCAAACTCGATGAAACGACCGTGTCGTAATATTGTACATTTATATATCTGTGTAGGGAAATATGGGGCAAAATGGACCCCTGGGGCAAAGCGAGCTATCCAAAATTTTATATTTTTGGAGCAAAGTGGGCTTTCCCAAAACTGGAGAAATGTCAAATTTTTTTGCGAATTCGATGTTCCTTCATTTTTTGGAAGATCCCACTTTACCCCAAAAGTAAGCAATTTCGGATAGCCCACTTTGCCCCGGGGGTCCATTTTGCCCCATGTTCCCCTATATATTTATTGATTATAGTATATTAGCATTGTAAAGATCCCCTGGCGAGAGAAACGTTTTAACAGACATTCATACTTAAATCTGACGAGCAAAGCTTTAACAACCCACACAGAAGCGTTTTAACATCGTGATCCTTTGGCTCGTTATATTTTTTTATTTATATCGTGTACACGAATGATGATGAACATTATATTGGTCGTAAATGTTAAAGAAATAACAACATCGAAACATTTAGTCCACGAAACATCGATGCAGACCAAAATTATACGAATAAAAAAAGTGAAAAAACGAAATGTTACAAGCAAATGCCATTTTTTTTGACATTTTTATGATTGAACGCACATTATGTAAGTCAGACAAAAGAGTTGACTGTTCTCATAAAAAATTTAACACCTGCCTTTTAGTTTTATTGTCAGAAAAACATAAAGATTTACATACGCGAGGTTGGAACTGAATTAATAAAAGGACGATATTTAAAATAGAAATTTCGAGATATATGGAGTTGAAATGTATGAACAATGTGATGAATTTAGCTAAAAATGAATGAAAATGTATGAGAATAGAGAATAGAAGATGATGAAATACGCGGAAGTAAAATCATCAGAATAGGTGGTAGTGAAAGAGAGAAAGAAAAAAGTGTGAGGAATGCGATATATGGAAAGAAGAGCGAGGGGAAAACGAAGCATGAAATAATTACAGAGAGAAGGATGGTGATGTGGAGAATGGGCCACAAGTCGGAACAATGAAACTCGATTTGCCCCATCGTCATCACCCACGCTGCTGTGGTAACAGAGAGAACGTTCGAATGACTGAACGGAGTGAATACATTAAAAGACTATGGACGGGGAGGCGGGTTGTTATTGGGACGGAATATCGCACGAGACATAAAAGCAAAAGATTTTAATATACATATAGAGATGGATAACGATTGGATGTATGAGGAGCTACAACGAAAAATAGATCGAACATGAGTATACAGCAATTGGATTTCTTTGGTTGGTAATCCACGGTTAGAGCACAGAAATTACATGTTAGTGTTCCCTACGGGCCAACTGGAGGAATATATAGATCTTTTGAAATGGCTTATCGAAGGTAAAACTTGACTGTATGTAGAACATGGTACAGGCAATAACAAAATTCGTGTCCAAGATGTACAAGTAGATTGTGTAGAGATCGTAGAGTTCCAAAGAGAGTATGAAAAGTCTGAATGATTTTTTCTTTTCTGATTGAGCGTTGAGCAGATGTTGAAGAAAATAAGGTCATCGAATGGCATGTGCACCGCGATGAGAGAGATCGACGCGTGGGTAAAGAGCGCAACTGGTTACTTCCAATAGTTGGATATCTCATGAGCGGTGAATCATAGAAAAAAATGTCTAAGAGAGTTTTTTCTTTAGAATCTAACGATAAAACTTTCATCCGGACATATATATAGTGGGCGGAAATATTTGAAATGGCCTCTACAGAAACGATGCTAGAAGGAATCGAGTGAAAAGACAATACTGGGATTTAACGTTCGCGTACTTGGGCATTTAATGGAGCGTCGAGGGGGATGTCGTACCATATAGTAGTTGTACTATCCAAAGATTCGAAACACACAGTGTGTCGATGTGATCGAGAGGGAAAAGAGAGAGAGAGGGAGAGAGAGATAGAGAGAGAAAAGACAAGAGACGAGAGGTGCAAGAGCCAGAGTGCAATTCGTGGTATTCGATATCGAGATAATCTCTCTCTTTCACGTGTTTCTGTGTGCTGGTATAGCAGTGGGATCAGGACAAAACAACGCCAACACCATGGTACATCGACACATAAACATAAACACATATACATGGATATGGATGAGCGGTCGCGCGCTCGCGAGCAGATAAACACACAGAAGGCCTATCTCATTCGCTCTTAGGCTTTCCCTTTCGCGATAGAGCTTCAACGGGGGTCTCTCATCGTAACATACACAGTTCGTGTACTTACTCTAGCCGCGGCAGCCGACTTCTAGCTTGGACGCAAACCAACGTGATGCTGTGTTGCATCTCTTAGAGATCGAGTAGCAAGACTAACTCCTTGTAGTATTACGGGTATGTGTTAAATCGCGCGCGCGCGCGCGAAACTTCGACATGGCGTCGAACGATATAGCTCACAAGAAAAGCATGCCAGAAGAAAGAGAAAGAGAAGAAAAGAGAGAGAAAGAGAGAGAGAGAGGGAGAATTGGTCGTCGGTTATTTTGTCTTACGATCACATAGTCTCGCTCGTGCTGAAAATTCCCTCGGGAAGAAAACGAAATCACGAACTTGCGCTCTCGGCCGCGCGCCTGGCTATTCATATTCCATACGTAATGCACAGCGAACTGTGTTTGCTGTGGTCCCGCATCTTGATCGGCAACCGCCAATTCTCCTTCTCTTTCTTTCTCTTTGTTTTAGAGAAATGAAACTCGACCAGCGTGTGTCACGCTTTGCTGAGACACACTCGGGGACACGTATACATGGACTTTCGAGTCCGGGACATCTTTCTATCACGAATATTCTCAACATGTACATATAAACATATCGATCGATGTGTAAGTGAACATTTTTTTGTCACTCATACTTGTTAATATATAGTTTAGAGACAGAGCAACACGTATATATTATCGAAGGTCGTTTTAATATATACTGAGGACACGAAATTTATTCCGCGATACCGATTAATCGAATGCGACCAGAATTAAAATCATTTTTATGTAGCACGATCTCACAAACGATTTAGGCATTAAGTGCCTCCAATTAAATACCGATCGATGCACTTGAGCTACGAAGAAAGAGAAAGAGAGAGAGAGAGTAGGGTGTGCCACGCAGTGACGCAAATTCTCACGAAATTCCGTTTGTAAATTGTTGATGAGAATGAGAGAAGAAAATCTCTCTTCTTTCTCTTTCATCGTTAATCTGATTAATCAGGCCTGATTGCTCCGAAGGAGTCTGATTCTCGGCAGATGATTACGAATTCACGAAAAGGTAAAAAAGATCAAGAGAGAGAGAGAGAGAGGAATCTCTCCGGCACGTTTGAGCAGTTCGCGGATATATTACGAAAACACGCCAAATGCAACTTAAGGTTAAGTTGAAAGAGAAGCGGGCACAAATACACTCACACGTGGCTTTGATATCAGTTGCAAGAGAAAGAGAAAATACGAGATGCACAGGATATGGTATGGCGATTGAAATGAGAACGAGTGAAAAAGAGACGTACAACTCGTATTTCGTACCAACTTTCAATGTATCTATATCCATAAACATGCATACACACCCATACACACGTATGTGTTCAATCTCGTGGAACATACGTCGAAGCGCCAAGATTCCCTAATAGAGGGTTAACGGGTATTAACCCAAACAACCATGCCGGTAATTCCGCAATAGCGGCTCATCAATCTGATTAATCACGTTGATTGCTCGATGCTTGCGAGTATCCACCAGAGTCTCGAAGATTACGGTTTCCCGTGTGAGTTCTCTCAGAACGTATGCATACATAAGAGAGCTTTAATCAAACGAAAGGGCGTAACTAACATTAAGTTCAACGTTCAATTCGTTCGATACTGCGACCTTTTGCGTTTCTATCAATCGCTATATATATATATGTTTATAATGATAAATATATATATATCTATAGATACATATGTCCTACGAATGTACACGCGTTCTGGCATATCCACTTGTTGGCAAACCGAATCGGCTTCGCGACTAGACAGAGCTTGTATCTACCTCGAGAATATCTCATGCTCTACCACCAGAAGCATGCACAATATCCTCACGTAAAGACCAATATACACACATATGATATGTTCAACGTAATAGTATTATCTCGTGACGTTTCGTGGTCGTAAGGCTAACGGGTGTGTCAACTGGGAGCTTGCTCAACAATACATCATTCACGTGTGTGTGTGTGTGTGAGAGAGAGAGAGAGAGAAAGAGTTAACGTGTATATATATATAGATATATTAATAATAAATGTACAAGTGGAAGGTTTACACATGTGGAGTCTATGTCACTTTTGCAACGAGATAACCATACGCCAAGATTTTACATGTCTCGTGCTCACACACCGGTCTTTCAATGTCATGGTCATAGAGTCTTTTAACTTCTATGGGAATTGTACGCTCATCCGTAAACCACACGAGATGATATATACTTTTTCTTTTTTTTTTTTTTTTGCTTAGTTTTGACAAAATGTTGTCCATCACTACTCGACAATGTCTAACGTCCTGACAATCAAGATTCTGATAAGTATCTTTTTTTCTCCAACTATTTAAACTGGAAATTCTTGGAAGATGGTTCTTGAAAAGGATGTTGGAGATATATATATGTTGGGAATAATGGATGTGGTGAAAATGATTTGATAGTGGAGTTTCAATTAGTCGCTTAAATGAGATGCAAAAAAGTTTAGAAGTCGCGAGAGGTGCGATTTGTATCTTATTCGAATTCAATGAGTTTGATGCTAATAAAGTTTATTCAAATGGCACTTATTCATTTGTGTCCAGCTTCAGAAACGATGGTAGAGGAAACAACAACGTCGCTTCGTGCTAATCCTTACATACACCGCATAATCGCCCCGACGTTGAACCCAAAGTTGTCGAGTCAACGACGCGTGCCAACAGAAACGAAATTCTCATGAAACTATTCACACGCGTGTTCTGTCCTGGTGTTAACTAAAAAATAACACACACACGCACACACAAGACAGCCCGTAGATAAAAAGAAGGAGAAACTTTAAGCTGGATTATCCGGGGAATGATCTAGGAAGGAAATGTACAATAAATAAACGACAAGTGGTCCCTAGTGGTGTCTTTCTTCCTCTTTTTTTTATCCAACTACTTTTTGATACTGCAGAAATAACCTGCACATAAAGGACACATACATACACGTATATAGGGGAACATGGGGCAAAATGGACCCCTGGGGTAAACCGGGCAATCCAAATTTTGTTATCTTTGAGGCAAAGTGGGCTCTCCCAAAAATGAAGGAAGATCAAATTCGAAGAAAAATTTGACTTTCCTTCATTTTTGGGAGAGCTCACTTTGCCGCAAAAATAATTTTTTTTGGATTGCACGCTTTGCCCCAGGGATCCATTTTGCCCCATGTTCCCCATATTTATATACATATATATACACAAGGAAGCTAGTGGCGTAAAATTTATTTTACGACTTTGGTACGAATAAGCCACTCGTTTGTCTTATCTTTTGCTCTTCATAGCCTCAAGTTTTCCAACTTCCGGTCAGTATAAAAATAATAAAGGTCCATTATTACTGGACAGAAGTTTTTTCACAAGTAAACTTCTCTTTCGCGAAAGGACTCGAACGAGATGATACTTTTTTCAATACGTTGTTTTTTTTGTTCTGCTTCTTCTCCTCTTGGAGTTTTTCCTCCGGTATACATCTCGTTCCGTTTCTCGATGTATCGTATACTCGTTTTCTTGTGGCTCCACGACGAGATCGTCTCTCGTTTTGCCGCTGGTGAACCGCGAGCGTTGTTGGCCGCCCGGCCGTTACGGAACCGCGCACGCGGTAACGTCCCTTAAACCTGTTCGTCGGGAGAGAGATGGACGTGCGGCAAGAAATTCTTTCCGTATACGCAGCGGTTGGCGGCGTTGCGATGATGTATTCGGTGCCACTTGCGCGTCTCATGGAATCCCAAGCGAAAGACCCAACGTCTCTGATCGCGCGCCGATAAACTCTTATTCGGTTGGAAATAAAAATACATAGTGAACTCGCATGCCCCCCTCCTCCCTCCCCCCTCCCGCCGCGGTCGCCGTCTCCTCTTCCTCTAGCTCTTTATCTCTTTTTATTTCTTTCTTTCTTCAACCTTACCGAAGTTTCTGACTAAGCAGAAGTTCTTTACTTCTCTTACCCCGTATTCGTTCGCCATAACAGTTACGAATGGCCTCTTATGAAACCAAAACTCGTGCGTTTAAACTGCATCAAAAGTACTTGAAAGACTCGCCATAAGAGATAAAGCAGAGAAACAGAGTGAAAAAATCCGTGGAATCATCTTCCTCACCGCCGCATACCATTTTTAACAGCAAAATATCAGCGAACATTCCGAAACACCTCCGGACAAATTTGCCTTCGTACACCCGGTGCCTACTCAAGCATTTATGCATCATTCGGCGATTGCTGCATCAGAATTGTTGGGGAAAAAATAGAGGCCATCGAAACCGTGACACTGCAGCCTCATCATTTTCTGTCATTCACATTAACAACACCACACGTGGTGTTTTCGTAAGACGAAGATTCTATAACTGGTCCATGAATTAATTTCCGTTAAAGTCTGTAATCGAGTTCCGGATGGAAATGATCGTTGAGTCGCAAAACAGGAACTGGTTGAATGTGAGAAATTAGAATGTGCAAGTTTCTCCCACGTAAATCCCCAATTATTACTTTGCTTAAACAAGATTATAAACGGGAAAAACTACCGTAAACATTGTGAAGATAACGAGTTGAAAAAAAAACACACAAGTAGAAAGAACAGGAATGAATTTGCCTGAGGGTTAGATCAACGTTGATGATTTATGGCCGGGCACTTTGTTAGTCGTGAAATCTTTACCGTGCGAAATTTTCGCCTTCGTTGTACAGCGAAGCGTTTAAATCACCGATTGGGGGCGCGGAAAGCTTTATGATTGGCTTAATCGTCAGTTCGATAATGATCCGTTAAACGAGAAGTACCTAAAGTGCCATAAAACAAGCTCCTCGCGGCATCGATCTATCTCACTAGCCCTCTGTTTTATCATCTACGATTATTGCGAATTATATTCCGCACAATTGCTCTTAGTATAATTATACTTCGATAGGGTATATGAGCAGCCGTATTTGAAGAACAATAGATTACCGAGGAGGGGTGTTGGAGTGCTTTGCCATAAAATGGCAGCAAACTTGAACAGCTCTGATCATGTATAAGTAACAAGGAATTGTACAGAGAACCCCAAAAGTTGAGTCCAAGGCTTACGGGATGAGTAGATCATTAAATTCTAAAGAGAAAAGTCCTTTGCCGATTTTTTCTCTGATGTACGGTTCACGAGATATCGTATTGATAAGCGAGAGCCAATGAGGTGCTCCGAAAAGGAGAGAGCGAGGAGTGGGGTAAGCGCGTCGCGCCACTCCAGCCTCGGGGCATTGGTGGGGATTCCGTAAGCCCGCACGGGATTGGCCGTCGCCTAATAGTTGCAATATCTCATGAACGGTTCATCGTAGAGAAAAATGACTTTAGACTTTTTTCATCCTTACATTGCGACCCAACACTTGACGATAGTTTGAGAACAATTATCATGAAAATTCATACAGTATCGACCGTTAAACGTCAATTACTGATTCAAGATGAGAAAAAGGAACGTATTTAGAGACAAGAATAATAGGAACAAAGACAATAACGCACGTGAGTATTCGCTAACCTGGTTACCATTGAGGATTTATCATCATCGTGGATCAAAACGTACGGCTGGAAGATTTATCGAGTTACGTACATAAACGGTAGGAATATGGTAGCTATATTGGTACAATCTGTAAAGTGAGGAAAGGGAGCATATATAGACTCATGGTATTAAATAGCTCGTTGGTTATATTGACCATGTGCAGTTATGATATGCCGACGAGAAAGAGAGGAAGAGACAGAGGGACAGAGGTCCGATCTCGACGACCGCATATACACATGTGTGTGCGTATGTGTCCCTGTCCGACTAAAGTGTGCGTTTAGCATTGTCGAACAAAGCCACGATATCTCCGGAGGATAAAACCGGAATGTGCGTTTCCAATCGAGCTGGTGATCGCAGCGCGGTGAGCGCTCTTCCACAGAGTGTGGGCTCGCGAGCTCACGGCGCCTGAACCGTTACTCAGGTGCCGTTTCCGGAACTTGATTCTCCCGACTCGCGGATGTTACATACAGTATATAGTACAATATTTATGTGTGTTATATATACACTCACACATACTAAGCTTACCAAGAGAAACGAAGAACCAAGGGCGAACGGGATGTATTGCAATACTTGCTGGACTCTGGCATTCACATGTATATATATATATGTATACAGAAATGTATCTAAAGTGTATATAAAGATACAGACTCTTTACTGCAACTCCACACGTCGTGCAAACGCGTTCGCGACCTTTAATGTCACGAGGGCTAATGCAAAACACCGGTGAGACTACCCGCCGTTGAACGACAGGTGTAGAGTTCCCTAGTTAGCTTGCCAATTATCCAATCAACAAGTCACGTTCTGAAGGCCGTCATTATACACCGTTCAACAAAGCAACAAAAAACAGTCGTCGATGTCTCTACGTTAAGCCTTGACCATGCACCTTCAAGTAGAACTCAACACAATTTTGATTGAACGTTTACAAGTTATGTTTTTTCTTTGAAAACTGCAGCTTTCTTGCTCTAACTATAGTTGAACAGCATTTTGATGTCAATTAATGATGAAAGGCAGGAAAAACTTACTCTTAAGGTTCACATTCGCATTCGCCCTCTAATCCAACTCCAAAACTTACCTGGAACAAATAAAAACAAAATTACACTTGGTTATTGAACCAGAAATGCTGGAAATTTGGGTACATAAAAATTTCAAATAAACAACTCAATATTCGAGAGAATATTGTTATTTGCAGACATAAAACATATTCCTGCTGTCCGAGTGCTTTTCAAGATCCAGCTGATTCACTGTTCCAAAAGCATCGCTACCTGCGATTGAATGAAAAAATGAATAATTTTAATAAATTTAAATCTTTTCGAGTTCCGAGTTTCTATGAGACCATCCGATCACTTCAACATCACTTCTTGGTTCCTGTTTCTCAGAAACATTTGCACGAAGGCTAAGGGAAACTATGGAGAACTCTGTCGATGCAGGAAGCAATATTTTTCGTGAATTTCCCTTAACGAGTAGCATCAGAACCTCAGAAGAAGTGACGCTCTCTCAGCGACTGATTCGAGGGCCAGTGCAAGTCTAATCCGGTCACCCAACCAAGTATTGACCTCGCCCAAGACTACTTGATTTCGGAGATCGCCGAAGCCACATACCAGGGACGTACCCATCGTTATGAATAAGTTGATGATCGGCAATAATCGAATAACGAGTATCATTGAACAGTTAGCCATCGGTGTTGATGGTAAAAAATAATAAGCGATATGAATTTTCATCAGAACGGTGTTGATGTTTACGAGAGGTTCAACATTACGATATCTGTTGTTCGGCGTTCGTGTATTCCACTTATCATTTTTTTTTTACTTATTATTTTATGCCGCGGCGGTTCAATTAAAGTATTGATGCGAAGAAAGACTGGAAGAGAGCAAGAGCGTTGGACCTATATATGCCTATCGGTTGTGCCGATCATAAAGTACTCTCCATAAGCGTGTTCGAGTCAAAATGTGGGATCAGATAATAAAAAAAAGAGAGAAAGATGGAGGAATGAGGAGTAGAGCCGAAGGATTTCTTGGGCAGAGTGTAGCGTTTACAGTGTTATGTGCAAATGTAGTTTTGAAAACAGTCCACCATCGATATTTCTGGTGGTATCGTCGTTAGGGAGCAGAAAGCAAGAGCGAAAGAGGAAGAGACTGAAGTGGATATGCAGAAAAGCAGGGTGTGAGTCTACTGTCGACGAAAAGACTCGAGAGATCGGTTGTGTGTATATAGAACCAATGAACGTAGAGGAAAGTGCATATAGCCAGAAGCTATATCACATCAGCGTACAACGGAAGATTAAACGAAAAGGATATAAAGCATTGAGGAGAGATGGAATGTGCACCCTCCCGTAAGGAGGGAAAAACGGAGAGAAAGAGAGAAAATACTAGATCCTGAGGCGACAAGGACGAATTCTCACGAGGACGAGGGATAAGTGCAACAAACAGGAGCAAAAGTTGGGTGATCCATTGGGGCTGCCCTGGTTTACCGCTTTGAGTTCGAGAGTCCAGTGAGCGAGCGAGCGAGCGAGTCGCGCACTCGCGCGAGCGATTTCCGGCGAACGTGGCGATCTCTGCCACGAGCCCACGAATCGCTCTTTGGCCGCATGCAGAAGTAGCGAATCTCGGTACTCACAGTCGTTCTCTTTTCTGATCTCTGCCTCTTTGTCTCTTTCTGACTCTCCTTTTCTCTCTCTCTCTCTCTTTCTTGCTATCTTTCTCTTTCTTTCACTCGTAGTAGAGAGTTTGTATCAAGGCTAAATCCAAAGAGGTCTCTCCTCGCGCGCGCGGTCCCTTTGTAGCAATGTCCGCGCTTCTGCATACATTCTCGCCCGATAAATATACCCTTTGGCAGCATAATCCCGGGCTCCCCGCGCTTGCGCGGATTCCACGAGCGCGCACGGTAGCTTCTGAGAACCTGCCTCGAGCTTCTCGTACAGGGCTGCTAGCGAGAGGAAGAGAAACATATTTCATCCTTCTTCTTTCAACTCATCTCTTTCCGTCTCTGTCTCATTCACTCACTCTCTCTTTCTCTCTCTCTGTCTTACTCAGTTTCCCTGTCTTTCGATCTCATGCCCGTTCGGTATTTCTTTCCACATATTTTATCCGGCCTCCATTTCTCTCTCGCTCTACCTCTCTTCCCCATTCCCTCTTTTCGCCATGTTTTTCGTTCATCTCTTTCACTCTTTCAAGCCATAGTTTTCTACCCCAGCCACTCTCGTCTCTCCTCCCATCCTCTCTCATGTGCGTGCGAGCTTCGATTCTTTACTTCAGCTTGTAACGACGTCTCGTACGCGCTCTGTCTCTTTTCCTCTTCGATTCATCCGTAAGATCCTGCCTCCTCCCAACCTTCCTCACATTTCGTTATATATCCCAGCAAGAGCTTTTTTATGCATATACCTATTTATCGCAATAATATACGCATTTGTATCTACCAGCCAGTGACACAAAGAATTCAATACATTTACACACTCATCCACGTGCTATACAGTTATCAATATGTCTGTACACATATTTGTACAGATATGTGGATATTGTGGAGAATACAGTGATTGTTATTGCAAATGCACCTACGTCCTTGTCTCGTTCCGCACATTACGCAGGAATATAATTCGTCGGCAGTGGTTATTAGCGCCTCGGGAATTATGTTGTGTGTATACATAAACGCATCGAAAGAGAACGAGGAGAAGGAGGAGTAGGAGAAATAAAAAAAAAGGGTAAAAAGATAACTCCTCCCGGATCTACTGCCATGTGATATGTTCGCTCGTTCCAACGCGGTAATTTACGTATCACCGAGAGACAATGCGTTTCCTTCGACATCCCTAGAAGCAGCACTTGAGCTCTCTCATTTATAATATGGATGTGGAAGTGGGGTTAACATTCTCACTCAATTATTCTCCATCGTCATCGCAATTACGCTTAATGCTGGAATTATAGAACAGAATAAACGGAACTGCGTGATTAACGTACTTGCTTAATTACGTTGTTCCATTTATTCAACAATATGCCAACGATTAAAATGTTTAATTAACGTTCTGTATGAAGAAAAAAACTTGACACTTTGATATTGAATAGTAAAGAAAAATGAATAATTGCATATCGGATTGGTTCGTTTGGCTAAAAATTACTCGGAGTGAGTGTTCGCCACGTGCATATCGTTTAAAACGTGTTTCACGTACGCAATTTTCTCAGGTTATAGAATCGATAACGCGATGAGATGTAACAATGAGGAGAGGAGTTAATGGAGGTAGACACACCGAGTACTCGGTAAATAAATCGTTAATGAAGTGCATCGAGGTCTGGGAGGAAAAGGAGGAGGAGGGGCAGGAAGAGGAAAGAGGACCAGAGGGCGAATGAGAAGCTTCGGCATTTAGTTTTAATGGCCAAGGAGGTTCGAAGAATCGAAACTTTAAAGGGCGAGCACAGAGAGTGTGTCTGGCAATCTTCCGGTGTGCTTGTGAGGATTGGTAAAAGATAAAGAGGGGAGATGCTTGAAGAAAAGGATAAAGATGGACGAATCTCCGTTGGAATTCTCAAGAGACGAGAAGAGAGTCCAGCCAATGGTTATATATCTATAGATAGATATACAGCAGTAAGAGACGAGTATGGAGAGACTGGTGAACGAAACTGATGGCGAGCACAGAGAAAGAGAGGAGAAAGAGAGGTAGAGAGACGAGTATGAAAAGTTTGCTCGTCACGCCCAATCGATGAGAACGAAGTATAAAGAAGGAACGACCTCCCAAAGTCTGGAGGGGTGCGCGAAACCTATGTGTGTATAAAAGTGTATGAACGAGGAGTGCAGCAACCGAGAGCGCATCTTGTCCCGGAACATAATAACTGCGTCCAAAGGAGTTCGTAACACGTTTGGTGCGGTTCAACGAGAACGAAGTGATCGGTTGGCTCATGTGGCCATCGGCGGAATCAACCATGTTACGAACAATACATATATATCTTCTTTAAAACATGGATACACTCGTATATATAGTGAGATATATAGAAATGTGTACAGATAGTGTGCGAAGGATTTAACGCTGCGAAGGGTGTAAGTCGTTGGTGATATTAGCTTGTATAGTAAAGCGCGTACTTGGATGCCAAGTGTGTTTACACGCGGAAGAGAGGGCCGGACGGAGTGTCTAGAGGGCGCTCAAGCGAGCTAGGCCAACGAGAGAGACCGGAAGTTGTTCCTACGGCTAGCAGCGGCTGGAACAGCATCAAAATAGGATCTCCGGCATGTTTGAGATCTCGCATCAAGAGTAAAAGAGAAAGAGAGAAAGACAGAGGGAAAGAGAGAGAGAGAGAGTAAGAGAGCATGAGAGTTCTCTTGTTTTCGCCCGAGGCCGATACTAGTTGTGCAGAGCAAAGACGAGCAAAAGAGGGAAGGTACAAGAGGGTTTATATGCACGCTCGCTTGATGCCCCCGGAGGTTACCAGGATGTTTGCCTTTCGCGTTAATTGGCACGATGAACTTTCCACTCACGCGAAACCGTCAAATTAGTTTGCGTTTGGACAAAGTAAAGGGAAAGTCCTCGTGGCTTATACCGGAACGGCAAAAGGATGCAAAAGAATGAGAAACACATGGGTCGAGGAGAGGAATGAGGGCTTTTACGTCGGACATTGTACACGAGCGCAACCATCGGTGTGTATTGCTTTGGGGCCTCTAAAGTAACATCGCGTTGAATAGCAACCGATTGTACCCCGATCTGTGTTTACCTTTGATTTCCGTATCGTACTTTAATCGGGCTCTTCCTTCAATATAAACTTTATGTATTTATTAATTCATCCATATTTTCCAGTACATTTTTTCTGTAAAAACATTCACCGGAACGAGTGGTTCACATCGCTTTTTTTATTTGTTTATTGATTCAGCAGTACATGCAAACATTTTCTGTTGTATCTGTTCGTAAATTATCTAAAAAGTATTTTTCTCATCAATTCTACGAGAATATGAAATTGTGCGTCATAAATAGGGGAACATGGGGCAAAATGGACCCCTGGGGCAAAGCGGGCAATTCAAATTTTTTTATTTTTGGGGCACAGTGAGCTCTCTCAAAAATTAAGGAAAGTCAAATTTTTCTTCGAATTTGATTCTCCTCCATTTTTTGGAAAGCCTACTTTGCCTCAAAGATAAAAAAAAATTTATTGCCCGCTTTGCCCCAGGGGTCCACTTTGCCCATGTTCCCCTATTTAAGCTAAAATGATACAATGTGACAAAATGAATTAGAAGTTTAAACCACCAAAGGACTGCACACGCGTATCGTTACAAATTTACAAACGATTAATCAAACGCAATATAGAAAAATACACGATTCATAAAGAATTTTCGCTGCACTAGATCCGCAGGTTCCTACATCCCAAAACGTCCTCGTTATTTTTGTCTTACTTTTCCCGTATTGTGGCCCCGAGAAGCAAATAAAAATGTCTCGTTTGCTTCTGATAGATTTACGGCAATTCTCGAGATTGCCGGACAAGAGATAGAGAGAGGGAGAGAGAGGAGAGAGCAAGAGAAAAGAGAGAGAGGCGAGAAGGGCAAGTGGAAGGGTTCGGCTAACCTGTCAACGTGGAACACCTTGTTAGCCATTAATTATTCGTGAATTTGGCGCTGGAAATGTCGGAAAGCCGGCTGCTCGGCGTGCGACAGCTCCAACAAGCGTATCGAGGAGAACCGGCCAACCAGCGCTGTTGCCATACCTTTTCGCTTTCTTTACCTCTACTCGTGAATTGCACGTGCTCTCTGCAGTTGCTCCCACTGCATCGTGTATAACTCTCCGTGCTTTCCTCCCTCCCTCCGCCCTCCTTCTCGTCGGTCTGTTTTCCCCACTCTGCCCCTCGCTTCCTGGTGCATCCAGAGGGTTTGTTCGGGCAATCTCTCTTCCGAGCCAGCCTCCTATTCGACACGTAAACCTACAGCCACGCTACAATTTCATTTTGCAAACGAGATGGATCGACTTTTTTCTCGACTCCGCTTGCCCAGATTTCATATATTTTTTACCATTTTTCTTCATTCGCTATCTTTACGACCCATTAGTGATTGAATAATAGAAAAATATACAAAATTTCAGAATACGTTTAATAAAATAATATCTCTCAGCTCTTATGACAGCAGATAATGATTTTTATTTTCATTTACGTTATTATATATTTTATTATTGTTAAATTTATTGATTTACGTATAAAGATATCAGACAGTTAAAACGATTACTAATCACTTCTAATAAGTTGTCTAAAAAAAAAAAGAACATTTGATTGAGATTAATTGATTATGAATTATTGATTTCTCTTTGTGATAAACGAATGATTCATTGATGATTGATATCCAATTGTTCGGATTGGATTTTCTATCAATGCAACCGTCGTAACAAACTTCTCGTAACATCAACAACTTTATATTCCAAATAATAAATCAAATATGACAGGATTTTGTTATCATGTTTGAAGACATTAAGAAATATATGGAAATCTGTATTTTTCATGATTAAAAAAAACTAAATGTGAGATTCGTGTGTTCGTAAAGAACAGAACGAATGTTTTTTTTTTTCTTTTTTTTTCAACAAACTCCACCCATCGAACAATATGCATATACATCATCAGTACATTATCCACATATATAATGCCCATGTGGATACCTCGATCACTATAGACGCGTATATATAATAATATTGAATTGAAAAGGATTTCGAAGAAGAGTGGCCGATGGTACAAGAGAAGCTGCGAGGGCGTAACGAGCAACGACGAGAGTCACGGTCATGGAGGAACGTTATAAACACACAAAGTCGACTGTGTGAGGGCTAATTAGATGAAAAAGGCGATGGAATTCTATTGTTTCATAGTAGCTTAGAAATGGCGAGAGATTGTTGTTTGGTTTACCGAAAATAATAGGACAACGTTATGGCGTTGAGTAAAACAGCGAACAGTTTTATTTGCCTACAGAGAACAGTTTTATTTATTTTTTTCTATTTTTTGCGAGTTTAAATGCTGGTATTATGGGTGAATGTTGTTAAAATAAATTTGCGATGGTGTACCTGGCTAAATTTGGGCTCGAAGAATAGCTCAAACGAGTTCAATGACCTCTCGACTGTTATACCTTTAGTTTTTTTTCTCTTTCTATTATTTTGTTGTTCTTTTTGCGCGTTTGCGCACTGCCGATGCATACGTGACCCCTGCAAGTCGTCGTTGCAAAAACGCAGTGACTCCCTCGTGTATTAGCGCGGCGCATAGAATCAAGTTCCGTTGCAACCGCACGCAGGAAGAGAGAAAGAGAGAGAGAAGAGAGAAAAAGGACCAGGACGAGCTCGCTCGCTTGGGACTCGATGAATGACGCTTTTGCTACCCACCATCAACGCGAAGAACCAACCGCTCGAACCCAACCAATAAACTTTAGCCCGGCTATTGTTTTATAAATCGTAAAATTTAATAGCTTCTCGCGAGATGTGTTAGATGCTATGACGACGCGATAGGCTCGTATGGATATTGCAAGTTTGCCCTCGCTGCTGTACGTAACCACGACATAAATGTTTCCATACACACGCATATAGGGGAACATGGGGCAAAATGGACCCCTGGGGCAAAGCGGGCAATCCAGAAAGTTTTATTTTTGTGATAAAGTGGGCTTTCCCAAAAATGAAGGAAGATCAAATTCGAAGAAAAATTTGACTTTTCTTCATTTTTGAGAGAGCCCACTTTGCCCCAAAAATAAAAACATTTGGATCGCCCGCTTTGTCCCGGGGGTCCATTTTGCCCCATGTTACCCTATATATATATATATATTAAGTCGACTGTGTATAGCTTATTTTTATTATATATACACCGTTCATTGCTATACTCGGGTCCTCCGCCAGCATGCATTATTATACGCGTTCGTTTCGTCTCTTCTCCCGGTCACAGGCCTCGCAATACCTTCAAATCTTTCACGCTAAATACTCCCCCGAGCACATTGTGACGCATGTATATGAGGCTACTAGCGGAATATGGTGGTCGAGAAACTTGATAACCTCGCGGTTTATCTATCCGAACCGCACGAATCCAAATCTCGTTAAAATCCACAGCCCACAGTTTTTCATTGGCAAAAAAAAAAAATAAAAGGGAAAAAAACGCGAGAAAAGCTTGTATAAATTTAAAACGATTGTAGCAGCCAGCTCGCCACTTTCCAAGTCAATAAAAACAACAAAAAACTCGAGAGGACCATCACAAAATACAATGTGCACGATAAATATACTTCGATTTATAAATATTCTCTTTATTCAAGTTTTCTTTTGTTATTATTTTTCAAAACGATAAATATTAGCGAAGAAAACAATTAAGACCGACTGCACCCGCTGAGTAAGATATAACCAGATGATCTTTGAAGCTTGTCGTCGGAGTAAACACATTATTCCATGCTAAGTATCTCTCCCAAGCACCTTAACGCTCTGACGCTTCGACGCAGCGCCCCGCTCTTGCGTCTTTGCCTCTATAATGTATGCTATGATGCCATACAAATAGCTTGTTTGTAAAGGGCACACCATGGGAGAGGATTTTTAAATTCGTTGTTTAATCTAATCTCACATGGTGTGTGCACACCTTTGCTATGAGATACTTTAAACATACAAGGCCTTTGTGGTTCACCACTAATTTCAATTGCTAATTTGCCTACCTCTCAAGCTATGACAATAAATAACAAAGCACTCAACACGTTGGCACATAATAACGTAACATGTTTGTTGCACACGGTGGCGCAGAGCGTTCGCTCCAACTATTTTATGCTTTACTTTCCCTCTAACCGAGAGTATTCTAATCCGGTTAATGCACGCGATATTTTCGTGTGAATTACAATATCTTACAAGCCCTTTACTTTATATACATATACATTATGTATATTTTCAATTAATTATATTGCAATAGTTTCCGTTTGAATTTCAATCCGAACCTCACAATCACGTTGACGTGAGGTCGAGTGTACTTTTCAACGTAACCCAGAAAAAAAAAAGCGAAAAAAAAAATACATATCTATATCTTTAGAAAGAGAGAGAGAGAGAGAAAGAGAGAGGGTTCGAATAATAATCGTGGAGCTCCGCTTGTAGCAATAACGATGTGGAATAAAAAAGGAGCAATAGGGTGAAAGCCGATTGCAAGTCGGTATTTTTTTGATCTTGTATACGAGAGGAACAGAGAAAATGAGAAAGAGAGAGAGAGAGAAAGGAGAGTTCATGAGCGAGTGAGAAAAGGTAAGAGTGAATGGAAAGAGGGATGAAGAATGAAGGGCCAAGTTTATACGTGTGTGTGTGTGTGTGTACTCGTGTGTGCCATCATAACGTGAGATTGGCCGGGACTCATGGGTTTTTCGGACTACCCGAAAGAAAGAGAAAGAGAGAGGGAGAGAGAGAGAGAGAGAGAGATTCTCGTGCACTCGCATACACATATATCGTATGTCAATACTTTTTCCTTTCGTTCTGTATGTAAATCGAAAAGAAGAGAGGAGAAAGAGGCCCGTGGGGGCGCAAGAGGGCAGCATCAATCAATGGCAGACGGCAGCTGATTAAAAATTGCGCAACAGGCATGAATTATTGATGCGACAATAAACGTGCAAATTCTGGGGCGTTACGGGCTCTCCTTGTTTCCCGTAACTCTTTCGACCGCTGGATTCAACGAATAAAAAAAAAAAAAAAAACAATAACAACAAAAACGTCAAATTAAGTTGAAGGTTCTCGATACGATTTTGATAATAGGTTTTAATCGCAAAAACTCGTATCTGTCATCAAGAAATAATGTTTCACGTATTTTTCTAAAAGGGGAACATAAAATGCCCAAATTATTCTGTAATAGTATTTACGCCCAGGAATTTCAATGCAATGGCACTTTGCATAGAAACTGCTTTTGCATATCCTTTTATTCCTCCACGTTAATACAGTTATTATATTTAATTGTACATTTTTTCGCTATTGTGATGATTTCTCTTACGAAAATATTTTCAAGCAATTATATATAAATATATAATACGAAATATATATATATATTATAATAGCAGCGTCAAGAACTTATGCGAATAACTTCATTTCTCTTAAATGGAGTATAATTTAAAGTTCTTTACACACACACGCCCGTGTGTGTGTTTTTGTATCTGTACATGTATACGTGCCACGAAAGTTATCAATGCCAGGGGTGGGTTTGGCCGAAACGTGACTGACGCAAAGAGAGAAAGAGTGGCCCCTCTGTCCCTCAACGAAAGGGAATAATTTTCTCGATCCGGTGCACATATCTCTCGCTGACCGTGTGCACATGAAGTATAAAACATATTTCTACGTATATCTATATACCTTACAATGATAATGATAATGATAATTATTATGATAATAATAATAACATTTTAAACGGGAGTAGAGCACATTTATATATATATTCGTATATGTAATATATAATTACATATATATATATATATATATATATATGGAACTATATTTATATCCATAGGAATGAGATTGCGCGTGCGAGACTGCGCGAGAACGCTCGAGCGGGCGTTGCACAAGTTAAATCGCGCCACGAACGTACGATGAAAGTAACATACAGGATAGCGGAGAGTTCAAGACCCGTAATTAGCCTTGTCCGAGGATGCAAATTAACTTGGGGACTGCCGCCGCCCGCGACTTTATTCCATTTCGTCCTCTTTTAATGCCTGCTCCTCTTTTCTCTCTTTCTCGATCACATATTCTCCTCATCCCCTCTCTTTCTTATACTTTATTTTTCTTCCTCTTTATACTCTCGCACCTCATTCAACATATATACACACGTACACATTGTCTCCGTACTCCTATACATTATGAAATCTTGTCTCTTATACCAACACATGCAATATTATTATTATTATTATTATTATTATTATTATTATTATTATATGTATATTTTAATTGTATACGTTCAATGAACCGATTGCTCCAACACGATTTCAATTATCAATTTGGCGTCTACCCTCGTTATTCTAAGCAATAAATTCCCGTCACCACACCACGGTGATATAAAGTTAAACGACCGGTGTGTGCCAGCAGCGCACTTTGAGATCAACCACCAACCGTTTTACAGCACGTTCCACGAGTCTCGTTTTGCACTGATACGTCGAAATAACAACACGTTGGCTTTCAGTATTGAACGACGTTGATTTCATTATTTGCACTCACTGACGTTCTTCTTTTTTTCTTTCTCTCTTTCTCTCTCTCTCTTGATAAAACAGTAATCTGATAACTGATTAGTAGATTACGGAAAATTTGACTAGTATGAAGAATAAAAAAATATTTGAATCTGTTAATATGGCAATAATTAGATAAATGAAATATTCAAAACCGGAAGATCGTGATTGGAAAATATGTTTATCTGATTTATTAAAGAAAAAAAAAAAAAAAGAAAAAAATAAAACGAAATATAATTGCCTCGTAAAATCCGTGCAATCGCTGCTACACGATATAAACGCTTGCGCATCAATTACATTTTCCAATTACTGCAATTAACGGAATTCTTTTTTTTTTTTCTTTTTTTTCCCCTCGATAAATCATCGCCGGAAACGCACGAGAGGATGGCGGTATTACGAAAAACAACAACAGTATATGCAACTATAATGAAAAATAGTTTATTACTGTGTCTCCAGAGATTGAGATTAATGTGTAGTTTATATTACCTACTGGGAGAATATATTCCTCGTCATCTACAGGACCGAATCTCTCTCTTTCTCTCTGTCTCTCTCTCTCTTTCTCTCTTCTTAATATAACGAAATACATCGGTAATAGACGTGAAATATTTTGCAGACTCGATGAGTGCAGCACTTTGGTGTTAATAGCGCGATACCATGATGAATAAACCGAGAAGATCTGTTGACTGCCAAGTTTCTTGTCTTTATATATATATAAGTATCGATATATGTATATAGAAACAAGGTGGTCGAAGGCGCGAGCGCGTGTGACCGCGCAACACCGGTTTCTTCGAGTGTGGGCTATCGTATACTATATTTATATGTAAATATATATATATATATATAAATACTACACTATGTATGTATATACACATGTATATGAAGCAAACGTTAGTCCGTATAGATTCGTGAGGCGGTCGCGGTGCGCAATCTTCATCGACCACTTGGCAGCCTCGTAAAAGTTAATTAATTAGACGAGAGAAGGGACGAGTGGCCGCGGGATAAGAACGAGATAAAGCGGAATTGCGTTGGTGTCCAGCGGCAGGAACACCAGCACCAGCACCACCACCACCACCACCACCACCAGCGGCAACGGAGAGGTCGCTCGCGCCCGTTTTGCCTCTCGTGAGCTCTCACCAATACGCGATCGCACTCTTCCCTCCAACGTGTTCTGTCACACACGAGAAATAGACAAGTCCTCTTTCAACATTCTCGTCATATCGGAATCCTCTTCTTATTTCACACACAAACACACACACACTAAAACATTAGTCGATCTATTCGAGAAAGAAATGACGAAAAATGTCTATCTATATATACATTAAAAGCAACGAGAATGATAATAACGAAGAAAAAAAAAAAAAAAGTATCTCCATCAACCTTCCGGTAGCACTGTCACGATACAAGGGGAACGAGGGCGTTAATTAATTAGCGGCTGATTCGTATATCGCTAAAGCTATTAGTCCATGCTTTTCCGTGTCCAGCATAACCTCCAATGGCTTCCGTACTCCGCGCTTCTTGATTATTTAACGGAATACTCTTTCATTCTTATTTCAAGAGGCTCAATTTCACTCCCATTTCCAATCAAAACCGAGCACTTGCTATCTCTACCTATTAAAGCATTTTTTTTAAACAGGATTTTATTTATTTCCGGATTTTATAGTTCGAGTGCCTCGATTATCATCCTGTTTATTTTTATGGTATTTTAATTCGAATTTAAATATAATCTATTACGATTTTTAGCCCGTTTCGAATGGAATATCATTTTAAAGCCTTTCGTTTATGAAAATTTTTTTTTACCAAAATCGTTCGATGCGTTTGAAATTCGTTTGGTATCGAGGATAAATGTCTGTACAAAAATAACTTTTCTATACAGTTGGTCCAATAAACTCGAACAAAAAGACGAAAAAAAGCGTTTTTTTTTTGTTTTTTTCGCTGGAGCAGAATTTACAGCAAGTTCGATCGATTCTTTTTCAAAAGATCGAAGCAACGTGATGGTCGAACTCGAGAAATCCTCGTGTGATCCACCCACGCTCGAGTTCCTATCGCCCGATTCTTTTCAACACCTGGTTCGAAAAAAAGAGAAAAAAAAAAATCTTTCGAACCACCACCACGTTGACGTTTCTATGTAATTGTGTCTTTGATTTGGACGAACTTGGAGAATATTAAAACGCATTTTCATATTGAAAATAAAGAAAAAACAAAAACAAAAAAAAAAAAACAAAAATTATTGAGCTCTCTCGACAGGTAATTGGGTGTGAAATTTTTGTCTCCCTTGAACGGAGAGTCACGAATAAAATTTAACCAGGACATGACGAAGCCAGAGAGGTTTCTGGGAATCAAGGGAACATCGTAATGTCCACGGCCATACATTTAACACGCGTACATTTAGAGGAGTCGACGATGGGGTACCTCATGATCATTCTTCACGCTCCGTAATTTGAGAAATTTACTTCGAAATGACAATGCGTCTGGGCTTCATTTATACAGATTTATATATATATATATATATATATATATATAAATGTGTATATATGTGAAAGGAGGAAGGATTGATGAAACGGTAAGAGTAGGAGGAAGCTCGCCAGCCAAGTAATTGGACGTTAAAAGCGAGCGTGCGTATGTGAGGCTGTAACTTTTTTCACGAGGGCATTTTTTTTCCAGGCTTCTAACCCTTCTTCCTACTGACATTTGCTCTCTTTTTTTTCCGTGTATTTGGTATCTCTTGAAATATCCAAGACAAGGTTGCAGTGAAAGAGAGAGAGAGAGGCTCGACTCGTGTTTTTTCGATCTTTTGGATAGCGAAGTTTGCGGTCATAAAGACGTTTAAATTTTAAGCAAATACCTCTTTCCATTTGAGCGTTAGGGAGCCTCTCACAAGATTTACAACGTATCCGTGATATATCCGAGGAAATACGAACGTCTTGCGAAGCCCAAAAGAACTGAATACACAAGAGACACACGAGAAGAAAATTAAAAGGAGAGAAGCGAGAATGAAATGTTAAATTGTTTTGGCGATGAAAAAAAATCGTGATCGTTAATTTCACTGTGCTCCTGTCTTGCCAAGTATCTCGTTTGATCCTCGTCACTCTCCTCCCTCTCTCTCTCTCTCTCTCTGTTTTTGGTCGAACGAGATTCAAGGATGTACCGGGTGCGAAATATTTTACTGGACCAGTCTACACGAGCCAGAACCGATGGCAACCAAACATAACGTACGATCAAAAGAGAGAGAGAGAGAGAGAGAATAAAGAGAATAAGAGTGTCTGGTCGGACGAAAAACACGTCAGAATCGCAACTTCGATCGGTCGTACGTCCTGAGGAATACAAGCGACGAGAGTTAGCCACTTCTAAGCCTTAGTTCTGTGGTACACACAACTTTAGCTGATGCAGCGGCAAATGCTGCTGTATCTGGCTTGTTGGTCCGGATTTTACGAGATTCATGCCAGCAGGCTTCAGAGAGTCCAAGAATATATATGTATGCATACAAACGAAGGTGCCAACTCCCGAGCAAACGATTCGAAGATAAAGAAGAGAAGATGGAGAAGGAGAAGAATCGCGTAGGTGTCAGAGAGTCTTAAAGTTGCGAGATTGCAAAACACACACACGAGGAGAACTTCGTATAACGAAACTAACCAAAAAAACAAATCAAAAATTCCTCGAACGATTCTCCATTTTTTTGGATGAAACAGACTCGAGTCATTCAACGGACGATTTGTATGGAAAATGATTTTTTTTTTTTTTTTTTCATTTATACAATTTGGGGCATTTTTTCATTCGCGAAAACGAATAACGGATAGTTTGGAAATTAATTTAAGTGAATTTCAAGCACGAAAATTGGCCATTCTCGTATCTCTTTGAAAGATAAAAGGATAAACAAAAATGTAAATTAGCGTGACACAGTTTGTGAACAATTGGACAATGACGATTTGATTTTCGTTTTTCTCTTTATATCAAACATATAAATACATAGCAAGGCCAGTTTGCCACGCTTTTTTGCCCGGATAATCGTCGTATAGCGTGTGCCGGAACATTAATTTATAATGGTCAGTTCATTCCCTACTCTTCTATCAACGCTCGTACTCTCTCTCTCTCTCTCTCTTTCTCTCTCTCTCTCGTTCTCGGTGTCCCACTACCCATTTAATTATTCCGACGTTCTCCATCCCGTAGCTCATAACGTAATCCTCTTTGGCCAAAGATCCACCTCGTACAACCCTCGTAGTCGACAACGATCTAGTCTCGATGTTTACAAAATCATCCCCTACCGCTTTCTTCTCTTATCAGTATTAAATTTTTTTGGTAAAGGTCCATAAAGTGACCCCGATCTTCCAGGAGGGTGGACGTGGGGGGAAGTCGCTCCCAACACAAGTAAAAAAAACGGCAGTGGTCGGCCCCATCTCCCAAATAAAAAAAAAAAAAAATCAGGAATTTAAATGTGCGCTTAGTAAAAATTAGCAAAAAAAGAAAACGTTCTTTGGGTGAAAAAATTCAAAATGAATATACGAATTTTCATATATTTTCTATAAAAATAAACATTTCTATTTCTATTTTCTTATTTTATTTATTTATTTATTATTATTATTTTTAATTTTTTTTCAATAATTATTTATTTATTTTCTATGAAAATAAATAAATAAATAAAACTGGCAATGAAATGTAAAAAAAAAGTCTTATGACCGGAAATAACACGAGGATGTTCTATTTATTTGCAATGTTTATGCAAATTTTCTAGCAAACAGAACAAAAGTATATCGACAAAATCCTTTTAAAGAAATTTCGAAATATCAAAGTCAGTATCAATAATATGAGGAGTAAAATATGAATAATAAAATGGCTTCAGTATTGGAAAGAAAAGCAAAGATTTGAAGGATAATGGACGTAATTCGAGTTGGTCAGGATGGGAGGTTGTCGGAGAGTAAGCGTAAAATGGTCGATATATACGAGCACATTAATGCCTACGCAAGTTTTCTCGTTTGGTTGTTGTTGAAAGAGTTGGCGGGAGGAGAGTGGTCTCTGAACAAAAGGATTTGTACAGTGATTCTGCCGCGTGTTATTTCTCTTCTTCTCTTTTCTTCATTTTTAATCTTTAATAAAACGAGACTCGACGCTTTTCTTACTTGCCTGTCGCGGAAGTTTTAGCCTATTAATTACGTATATACGTTGGTTGGAGCTTAAGAAAACATATATATATACGTGTGTAATACCGTTAATAAAACGAACAAGACCGTAAGACGTTGTATGGTTACAAATATATAAAAATATTAAAAAAATATATATAAAGTGTATAATAAAAAAAGGTCGAATAGCAAACTTGGTCCTTGGCGTAACTCATCTTACGGATGAAGTTACGAGACGACGTATATAACGGAGACGTACGAGATCTGATATCTGTGAGGTCAAGAGGAAAGCGAAGAGAGAGAGGGGAAGATTTGTCATCAATCATGGACGGAGACAAAATTTGAGTCTGATGACGGCATATGAAATATAGTTAAATATATATAATGACATTAAGGATATATTCATGTGTATATATATGTACATAAATACATAAATCTGCGAGGGTATTGTCGAGTACTCTTCGGGTTGACTAAGTATGTGAGTGTGCAGAAAGCGCGAAAGGTCACTATGGGAATGGTCAGGTCGTTGGCAGGCGATTTGTGCGGTCTTCGCGTAACTTTATGTAAGCCTTAAGGTCAATAGCGAAAGGAAAATGTTGTGTGAGTAGATATATATATATATGTGTGTGGATAGCGCGTGTATATGTGTGTTTTGTATTCGTGTACGCGCCACCCGTTGGGTCAACGCACTAAGCGCGATAGAAATAGAAAAGACGAGTAAGTGAGAGCCTCTCTATTGGTTGTATTACTTGGCGAACATCGATCTATTCAGGCAAACAAGACGCAAGAGAGAGAGAGAGAGAGAGAGAGAGGGAGAGAGAAGAGAAAGGAGGAGGGGGAATTTCCTCTTTCTCCGTGACCGCTTAAATCTTAAATCACTCCTGTAGAATGTCCGTTTTAGGTGCTCGAGTCGTCCGATCTCCGTGTAATCGCAGAGCCAGAGAGAGAGAAAGAGAGAGAGAGAGAAAGAGGAGAGGAGTGAGAGAAACGACGACGAGAGACGCTATACGTCGCGATTCTCGTTTTCCTTGTCGCGATCGCTTAAGTCAATGGGCCCTCTTGCCGGTCTCGCGCAGAGAGTTCTAACCGCGAAATTACGCGTCGCTGATGTTGAATCGTTGCTTCTGCTGATGTTGGCCGAAAGCACTCTCTTCTCTCTCTCTCTCTCTCTCTTTCTCTTTCTTTCTCTTTCAACGCTGACTCGAGTTGGAAAAGAGGAGATCACAGAGAAAGCGAGAAAGGTTTACCAGCATCCCCAGCTTACACACCAAGAGTAGAAGAGAACACGGTGTGGCCACAGTTGGACCTCGTTCTCATCTTCCAGCAAAGCAGAGAACACACGCAGACTCTTTCTCTCTCTGTCTCACACTCAACGAGAAAAAGAGTTTAACACACTATCGCAAAGAGTGAAAGAGAAAAAGATAGAGAGAGAGAGAGAGAGAAGGAGAGAAAGGTGAAGAGAGGGGGAAGGCAAAAGGTAGAGAGCGAGGCAAAGGATTGCGCTCGCAACTCGCCAGGTTATAAGGGATAGTAAGAGAATCTGCCTCGGGCATTTCCCGTCTCTCTCTTCCTCTCTTTTTCCCTCTTATATTCCATCTCTTTCCCACTCGAGTCCTCTCTCAACCGACCAAACCGGACTTTCGTACTCCAACAAACCTGTGCAAGGATGATTGCATTCCCGACATGCGGAGATGCAAAGGTTTTATGAAACTCAGCGCTGACTCGAGAGAAAAGGAGGGAACGAGGGGTTCAAAAAACGATGAATACGAAGATGAAGGGAAGAAAAGAAAAGGATAGCGCATATATTATGTACTCTGTACATAAACCAAAAGACAGAGATGAAACAAGATTCAGCAGAGACAACAACAACAACACGAATTAAAAAAAAAAAAAAAAAAATTAAAAAAAAACAACGAAACCAACTCCAGTTTTTGCATTCGCATCAGCTCAGTGACCATGGCAATAACTCTTATCGAATATTGGCAGTCGAACGAGTACACGCATATGCGTATATTTACAAAATTACATACACACACGAATATCCATTCGCTCACAAGTATATTAAATATATAAATATGTGTATTGAACAAACTTTTAATATCACGAAAAAGCAATCGAACACGAATTATACTTTGACCAACACATACATTTATATATAAATAAATATATATATCTATATTATATTAAAAATTTGGAGTGTGCATAGATATATATGTAACAAGGAGCTCGAGAAGGAGGGAGGAGGGGGGCCCGTTGATTTATGAAAATCATAAATAATGCGTTGCAGTGTTGACGGCTTATTAGTCATTTTCAGTTAAACCATTAAACATTATCTCGTTACGTAATTGTTGATGTAAAAAAAAAAAAAGAAAAAAAAATCGTTTGTGGCAATGTTAAGAGACAAAGATGCGAAGAAAGAGACATATATATTGAGAAACAGAGAAAAGAGAGTGTAAGAGGAAAGACGTATTTGTGATGCATTGCGAATGGAAAATAATATATCGTTATATTCTCTCCGCACAAGGCGTGTCTCGGTCTCGTCTCGCGCGGTTTATAATACCGCGCGCCGCTTCGCGTATCATCGCACTACGTTACCTATATATATATGTATATGTTATACGTATATATGAGGTACATAATGCGAGAACCCGGTGCCCAGCGCGATGTGTATTACTTTCCATTTAGTAACGCTCGTTGATGATATTTAGATTACGACCGAGGCACGCGCCGCGCGTCAACGACTCACACACACACACACACACGCGTGGATTTATATGTTCGATATATCTATATGTTTTTTCCTCCATGCATATAATATTTATATATATATATATATGTACCGGAAAACCATGCTGCACAAATGCGTTTGTGAAAGCATGATATTCGAACGAAAGTAAAGTTCTGTATCTTTATACGGATGCCCGCACTGAATTTAAGTCTGAATCGTTCAACTCTGAGAAATTCTATATCTATATATTTGTTTGGTTCGCTCACACGGTGCTTATTGTCCATTTGAAACATTCAACATAATACAAACCGACGGTTCAAGTGACTCCGAACCTTTTATCTCAATCCTCTCTCGCATGAACTTTAACTGGCGCAACATTCTAAGAGAGAAAGTTGTACACACTGTATATACACTCAATTTATGTATATATATATATATATATATATATATAGAGAGAGAGAGAGAGATTGTAAATGCATATACATGTATATTCACTTGTTCTCAGGCATTAATAATGGATTATCACGCTCAGGGATCGAGTCAACGATTGAGATATCGTAACGATGACGTTACACGTTAATATGCCAAAGAGAAGCTCTATTCATTCGCTCACACGAGAATCTATATGTTTTTATCTATATATTTATGATATATATGTGTTTGTGTGTGTACATTATAACCGTTATAATAATTGAATCGTCTTATCAATCGAGTGAGCAGCAGTCACGCCTATGTATATAACACCAGTGTTAAATATTATTTGTTATCAAAATATCGCTACCTCACTATATACACAATTGTTATACTGTAATAAATATACCTACTTACGCGTATATATGTACAAATATGTATATATATTATTTATATGAAGATTTTGTATCTATACGTGGCAAAGGGACATTTTGTCTTTGATAAGTGCAAAGATAGTAAATTGTACATAATATATAAAATATTGGTATTTACATTTATGTATATGTGCATCAAGGATCGTTAGGAAAATATAGTGAGATGAAAAAAAAAAAAAAAAAATTCTATTAAAACCGGCTCCCCGGCTCATTGTGCTCAGGTGAATAAAACGTGAATCACGTCCCGATGTGGCAGGGGAAAGGGCGGAGATGAGGCGGTGGCGGCGAGCAGTTATCGCTTTTTCTCTCTCTCTCTCTCTTCTCTATATTTCGAGAGACGCCTCATCTCGTCTTGTGGGCATAAGAAAATGGTAAATGGCGGAGGCACGTGTAAAGAGGGGTAAAGAGGAGACCTTACGCGCGCGAGCTTACGATAGAATGAGAAGAAGAGAGCGAGAGGGAGAGAGAGAGAGAGAGAAAGCAGAGAGTTCTCTGCACTTGGGTCCAAGAAAGTATATAGAAGATCGAGGCCCGAAAGTGGGCATGGGAAAAGGCAAGGTATCGCGCCGCGGTGAGTTAAGGCTAAGACTGGATTCCGCGGGGCGAGGCCCTCCATCCTTCCTCTCTATTTGTATGTGTATACGCATGCACGTTCGTGTGTGTGTGCGTGTGTGTGTCTGTTAGCTTTCTGCCTCGTTGTGGCGGGTGGGAGTGTACAAGGTCTTCGATACCTCGTAAATTACTGCTCCGCTCCTGCCCGACGCCCTCACCTTTTCTCATCTCGCTTACACTGTGTGCACCTTCTGCCTTTTTACTTTCTGCTCCTACTTCTATACTACTTTTAGTACTACTACTACTACTACAACTATTACTCTCTTACTACCCTCTCAAATCCCTATCCCTTATTGCTATCCTCCTTTTCTACCGCCTGCTGCTTTACCATCGCTCTTCTCTCTACTTTTCTTCCTCTCGCTGTTTCCTTTGCTCTCTATTCCTTGTACACTGGCTCATCACTACCCAAAGAACGTCGTCTTTCTTCTTACTATCTTTCACGTCGTTCTCTTTTTTTCTTCTTCTTCTTCTTCTTCTTCTTTGATTCACTACTACGACTTACTTGATGAAATAAACGAACGAACCAGCTACGAGCTTCATCCTCAAGACTCTAAGCTTCAATCCTACTCTCGCACTTCTGCTGTTACTCTTCACTCTCCTTTCTTTCCTTTATACGTCCTCCTTACTCGTTGAAAGAGAGAAGTCGCCAACACCATCGCGAACAGCTACGGTGATGAGTTAAGTCTTCATCCGCACTACTCCTCTCACACCAATCTCCGCCCTAAGCACGCCTTCCTCCATCTTTCTTTATTTTCACATCATTCTTCGATCCATCCTTCCTGCATTATGCAGTTTACTTATTCACTGTTTATATATCTTTTTACTTTCAATCTCCTTTCCTTCCTTTTCCTCTCTCTCTCTCTCTCTTTATCCTTAGAATCTCGATTACTCGGCCTCTTGTGAGCCCGATATTCATTTATTCGCATTATTTTATCACTTGATTACATCGCATCTCATTATTTTCATTACTTGTATGAATATTTCCTATTTAACTTGATTATTTGTCTGTTTTTTCAACAGGACTCAGGGCTCGTCTACAATCTTCGGTATCTCTCTCTTTTTCCTTTTCTTTTCGAGCATTTTGCACAATTTACTGGATTGAATATCCAATTTGTAAATCGTCGGACTCTGATCAGTTGCAATAGGAACATTTATCAAAGAAAATATGAAACCAGAGGAATGTCTAATGAAGAGATTAAATTTTTTTTTAATATTAAATTAATTAGTGAATAAAAGATGAAAGATAAATATTGAAAATAGTAATAGCAAATGGTTTAATTGTCACGTAAATATACAAAAATGATAAATTTCTTCATCTCTAAAGAGGAAAATTGATTAACTTCTCGATTGAAAATGATGGCTGTGTGATATTTTTGTACGAGACTCGATTAGGAAGCGTTTGTAGACCGCGCGGCAACTAAGAGCCATCTCAAGATATATTGAAATGCGTTTATCCACTGGGAAATTAGAAGCGCTGGAAGCATAGAGAAGGACGAAAAGGAAAAAAGATAGAAAGTAAATGCACATGTGTGCGACGATTAAACGAAGAGTACATAAAAGAGAACAAGTCTATGTTGTACGAGAAAGGGTGCAAAGACTTTTGCGTTACATACGAAGAAGGAGAGAGAGAGAGAGAGAGAGAGAGAGAATCGAGACAAGTTTCCTTCTACTTTGGGCCTCACAATCCTTGAAATCGAAAGACCTCTCTGGAAACAACTTTTCTGAACTCGAATAATGTTGGAATTACGAAGCCTCGAAGTATCTTTCCAAGGATTCCTAAATGGTCAACGTACGGAAGGAGGAGTCGCAGACACACTCGACCGAAATACCTGCTTACCCAAATTGTATTAAATATCGTAATTTATTCGTTCTCGCCGTTTATATATGCAAGAAAAAGAAAAAAAAATGACAAAAGTCCTCGACTTAATATTTGATTGAAAAAAAAAAATAAAAAATAAATAAAATAATAATAATAATAATAACAATAATCACCCGTTGGTTGAATAACATACTGGCGTACTAATGTGTGCCACATAATGTGAATATATATTTTGCAAAGCTTTTGGAATTCGATGTTTTGGCCTTAAACGAAAACTACGACCAATCGATTTGCGGCAGCAAAAAAACCAAAAAAAAAAACAAAAAAATCGTCAATATAGACTTTTGTCTGGTTTCTTTTTCTTCGAAAAAGCACTCTTTCATAAAATAACCCGGAGCTAAGGCGTAACAGGTGTCTTTCGAAGCTATCGAGATTCTAACGACCGGACCATGTGTTTCCAAAGCCCGAACTTTATCGTGTATATATATATATATAAGAAAAATTTGAGCCATTAACCACCGTTCGGTGAATGAAAATAAAATAGTTGGGGCTTGAACGCTTCGAAAATAAGAGACAAATATATAGGCAATTGAGACACATGAACAAAGAAAGTGCTCTTTACATAAATTCGTTTCACGCATTTTTAAAGTGCTCGTAATTTCGCATGTTTCTTCTTGTGAAAGATGTTTAAAAATATATATATATGTATATATGTCTGTATATAATGTGTATTAAACGAAAGTGTCTGACAGTGAAAATAAAAGTATTAAAATACACGAGACACTCGCCAGGTTAGGGACCGCATAAAAGTGGTTTTTGTTCATGAAACCCGAGCCTTGGATTCCCTAAATCGACGCTCTCTATCACATATTCCATTCAACTCAAAACGGACAAAAGGCCAACCCACTCTGAAAAATCTGTTGCTTCACCAAATTTTATTATGAGGTAAAAAAAAAAAACGACTGCCAATTTTTTTTGTTTGATTTTTTTGACAGTTTTTCAAAATGTAGCGAATATCGTCTCGTGCGAAATTTCGTTTATTATTAGACTTGCATCATAATTCGATTTTATTTTATTTTCCTTACGAGAAAATGAAAACCCTTTTTTTCTATGAAAATTATTATCTAAAATTCAATAACTGCGGATTTAATATTTTTCCATCAAATTGTCGTCTGTTTTGACATCATGAAGCAAAAAAAAAAAGTATTATTCCTGAAACATTCGAGTAGGGGAACGTGGGGCAAAATGGACCCCTGGGGCAAAGCGGAAAATCCAAAAAATTTCATCTTTGCGGCAAAGTGAGCTCTCCCAAAAATGAAGGAAAGTGAAATTTTTCTTCGAATTTGATCTTCCTTCATTTTTGGGAGCTCACTTTGCCCCAAAAATAATTTTTTTCGGATAGTCCGCTTTGCCCCAGGGGTCCACTTTGCCCCACGTTCCCCTATACGTGAAAAAAATCATCCGAATGTCTAAAATAGGAGGCGCATTTTTGGTAGTGTTTCAAAGTGTGTGTGAAACGTATGATGTATATCGAATATCCATAAAAAAACAAGAACATAGAATGTTGTTATCCGGCGAGAAACTACGAATTGTTTGACACCTGAACCGTGATGAAATAAAGTAGATAGAAGAGAATGAAAGATTTGAGAGAAGAGAAGAGAAGAGAAAAGAGAGTATATATGTTCGGAGAGGACACACGACGCTTGAAATTAGTTTCAAAAGATATGTTCCGCTCATGCGTGAAAAGGCTGCAAACGAAGAAGAAGAAGACGAAGCAGAAGCAGAAGAAAGAAAAGAAAGAGAAGATATGCACAAGCATGGAGTTTTGTCAGTGTGCGAAGAATATTCACGAAATTCTCAAGGATCGTTCCCACCGCATATAAATCCGCGTGTATAGCGTGCGGCTCTAAACTTCCGTCGTATGAAAGACGTAATGAAGCATTTGTAGGCAATGGCGGAATGTTTGTTCCGCAATGAGCCATCAACCAATAAGAAAGACAACGAAAGAAAATGGAAAACAAAAATAAAGAGAGAAAGAGAGAGAAAGAGAGAGAGAGAGAGGCTACTGATCGTCAGTCTCTCATGTCGGTCTTTTGACGATGCATCCATACTTACAAATACATTGTAAGTTTGTATCTTCCGACTGGTACGAAAGAAGGAGTAGTAGAGAATAAAGAATATACTTTGGATGAAACGATCGCCAAGGTTGATCGGCCACCCTATTGTTGTGCCTAATTTACCGTTAAATTGTTTACATCTCATTAATCGCGAAGCCAGAGCGAATGAGGGATACACCAAGAGAGAAAAGAGAAAGAGAAAAAGAGATGAAAGAAGAGCTCGCGGTATTCTACACAATACGACCTCCTATATATATAGTTATATTATAAATTCATGCATATTCTCGAAAGAGCCGCGAGCAATCCGCGCGCGGTATGCTCATCGATGCACGTCACTCATCGTGACATGTCGGAGCCTCTGGGCCTGCCGTCGCTTCGATTTTCGAACAGCCTCTTCGCCTGCAAGAAGCAGCAACCTTAACCTCTTCAGCAATCCACGTACGCGCTTGTAACCTTTTTCCCTTCATGCGAACACTCCCCCATACACACCTTAAGTACGCTCTCGGTATGTCACATCCTTTGTTCCACAGAAATTTACTAAATACTCCCCGCCCACTTATTTTCCATGGGGAACGGTATTTCTTCGCATATACACGACTCACAACATATACCGCCGTCCAGGTTTCAATCATTTATCACTTCGAACGATTCCCGACAAAGTTTTCAATGATTTTTGCAAACGAGAACATTGGAAGTGCTTTTGAGGTCTCTGAGTCATTGTCGTCTGGCTCCGAGAACATTTGCCTCGTTCTGGACGTTCATTAAGGTCGATTTTTAATTGAATTAAAAAAACTTTAATATTAACTAAGTAGAAGAAAATTTTTTTAAAAATTGTATATTCATATTTAATACAAAACAGTAGGAAAACATGGGGCAAAATGGACCCGTGGGGCAATGCGGGCTATCCAAATTATTTTTATTTTTCGGGCAAAGTGCTCCAGGGGTCCATTTTACCCCATGTTCCCCTATATTCATGAAATTTCATCGAATTCTAATCATTTCGAATTTTCCAATACTTTCAACCCGACAACATTGTTGTGTGTAGCCAACGTCCTTAAAATCTATTTATCAATTGAGTTTGTTATCAAAAAATATAAAACGAATGAAATAAGAAATGAAATAATGATCGAACGAGACTGGAATACTGGGCAGGATAAAGGATCATTTTTGCATGTGTATTTCTTTTGTTAAATGATTAGGCCAAAGATAGTATGGAGACAAAAAGTAGTAAACCATGTGTACACACGTGACTCGTTAAGATATAAGAGCAAATTGCAATTTATAAGCAGGGGGGGCGGTGTAGGGATAAAAAATAGTGGCGATGTAGGATCAGGTTACCTTAAAAGTGTCGTTGTTTTGCACCTGGTTAACCCTGGCAGTATAAACAGTCGAGACAATTTCTCGTCTCCTTTTCCATCTCTGATATCGTAGCCAATCGGATAAACATTTGAAAGAAAGAGAAAAGAGAGTATTACAGAGGAGCGATAGGGAGAGAACGAGAGCAAGATTTTTATCAGTAGTTTCTTCCCTTTTCGCGCGATCGCGCTCGCGCGCGCGACTTGACACAAGTTTTTCTTGTGCTGCGGCAACAGGTTCGTCCAAGTATCGTCTGTATAAGCTGTTTCTAGAGAGTATCCGAGGAAACGTTCGATTATTTATACGTCCTTCGCCAACGAGAGAGAATATAAAATAAAAAGTAAGTTAAAGGGAGTAAAAAAAAGAAAAAAAAAAAAAAAAAACAATGAAATCGAACGTTCGATCGAACTAGAGAAAAGCGGTATTACTATTTTTGTCACCGATACGAAGAGAAGGAAACCAAAAAACCAGCGGGCTTTGAATCGCTTCGGATTAAATAAAAAATTTGCTCTCGAGGTCTTTACCGAGTTTGTTTTACGAGACAAGAAAAAAAAAAAAAAAACTCGATAAAGTGCCAAAGGTTTTATTACTTTTCTCGTTCCAAGTTGAATTATATAGTAAAAAAAAAACATAATGAAAAAAAAAAAAGAAGAAAAAAAGAAAACAAAGTTTCAGACATCTTGAGGATTACGAAGGTTCGTACTGCCGAGAATAAAAAGCACGAGAATCGACGACATTTTACAAACTTGTCAATATAACCAATGCCATCTCATTGCTCGATTCCCACACATAAAATCTAGCGATGTGCATGCAAACAGCTCGTTTTAAGCTGAAGCAGGAAATAGCGAGAAAGGATCAAAAGGGAAAGAGAGGGATAGAAATAAAGTGAGAAAAGCGAAAAGAGAGGTCTATGCAAATATCGTTGTAGATAGGGAAACATGGGGCAAAATGGACCCCTGGGGTAAAGCGGGCAATCCAAATTTTTTTATCTTTGGGGCAAAATAGGCTCTCCCAAAAATGAAGGAAGATCAAAATCGAAGAAAACTTTGACTTTCCTTCATTTTTGGGTGAGCTCACGTTGCTCCAAAAATAATTTTTTTGCATTGCCCGCTTTGCCCCAGGGGTCCATTTTGCCCCATGTTCCCCTATAAACGCGAATAGGATACACACTACTCGCAGTATTTTGTCGAGGCGGTGAGAGGCTAATAAATGCTATTGTTTATACAGTGTGCTTTGTATTGTCGCGTTGCAGAGGCTCTTCGGCCAGCGGATATCCGTGCGTTTGTGATTCGCAAAAAGCTTTACCGAGATCGGAATTTACGTAGAAGGAAATCAAACGTGAAACGTTACGACGTTGTGGAGGGTCTCTCTCTTTCGTGCAGCTTATTTCCCTCTTTTTTTCTACATCTCCAGGGTCTCGTGTGTACCGTAGCTAAACATGACCGTGTACTTGGTACTCGAATTAAAAAAAAAAAAGAAAAAAAAAAGAAAAAACGACAAAAAATAGGTCCATCGAAGAGCACGCGTTGTTCTTACCGCGAAGGAAATGAGCAAAGTAAATTTCATCGTTTAGCTATAGCAACGGGAATAATCGAAGAAACATTTACCCCGGTATTTCGAAAATGGTATAAAAGTCCTTAGGAATTTGAATGTTGGATGTACGGTAAAAAAAAAAAAAAAAACAAAAAAAATGTTCGAATTATTTCGAGGTTTCAATAGTTTTGTGCTAGAGTTGCGATTTCTTTACGAAATCCCATCGCATCTACAACCCGAGAGTTTCCGAGTCTCGATAGAATGAAATTTGAAAGAGAAAAAAAAAAAGAAAAAATTCCTCGTCGTCGTCGTCTCTCTCCAGAGACGATAATATGTTTCGCAAGGGGAAAATGGGATCCGAGAGAACAATACTCCTGGCTAAAGAGCCGTTATTGCAAATACTCGCATATATGCAATAGATAGGGGAATAAACGTTGAATCGGAGGGAAGTCTCGGATTGCACGCGGTTGGATAATAGACCACGTGCGCGTATCTATTCCAATGCCCGGGTAGAATCATATAGAGAAGCTTCTCTCTAATGTTATTTTGAACACGCTACATAGAACACCGCAAGCATCTTTGCCCGTATTAGTTGCCGTATGAATGCATACTCATCCATTCCTGTAGTCTCTCTCATCTCGCCCGCAAATTCTCTCTTTCTCTCCTTCTCTCACTCACTCTCTCTCTCTCTCTCTCTTTCTCTTTGTGTTTTGTCTTTCTCTGAGTTTCTGGCGGCAGATCCACTTTACTTCTATACAGGGTTACCTAATTGGTTCATTATCCAAATACCATCATTGAGCAGCCATTGTGGTACGAACTTGGCCCTAGACGTAAGTTTCGTGTGCGTTTATATCCAGTCACTGTGTATAACACGTCAAATGTACTTGCTCGTTTATACGAAATGCAGATACCACCATGAACTCCTATGGAACGTTAACTAACTTTGAAACTTTTAAACATACAGTTTCTTCCCTAATAGACCGACCGCTGTTCACCAAAATTCAAAACAAATTCAATTTCATGGAGAACTTGCCGATAAACAGCAAAATTAATCACCCAAAAATCTGCATCAATCAATTGACACGTTGGTACTTTTGATTTTAATGACAATATCAAAACATCAAATTGATCCAAATAAACACACACGGGGAAAGGTGCTGTCAATGAGACTTTTTTTGTCGAATCTCCGATTAGCACATTTCTATGGATTTCAACAGCATGAAATTTTCGTTCAAATTACTTTGAATAGCGTCAGAAATTCTTTTATTCTTATTGACTCTTTTATAAAATCATTTCCTTAACGGAATTTTAACGGCTTTGTTTAGTGTTTGATCAACAGGATCTTAAATGCATTTCTTATTGACTTGCGGGCTGAATAAATGAAAGGAGACTTGCTCCCTTCTTCGTGGTCATCAGTTTGATTGATTTTCTCATTTCGTGTACGGTGTATATTATTGCCATATATCAACGGTAATCAATAGTGGCAAAGCTGAGAACTCTGCGACTATCTATATCCACTCAGTTTTCCGAGAGAGCCGCAACCGAGAGACACGAGGCAAGAGAGAATCTCGAGAGACGGAAGTGCGAGAGAGGAAAGATCGTACGCTTCGAGCATTCGAGACTGATCATTGCTCATCATTAGTCTCCGTCGTCGCTCGATGTAGAAGCAAGAGAAAGAGAAAGACGTACTGAGCCTTAAAACGAAGAATAGAGAGAGAGAGAGAGAGAGAGAAAATATTGCCGAGGCGTTAAAGCGACGTCCATGTAGTGTGGCGAGCCCGAGTCATCATGATTTAAGCACCATCACAGCGGCGAGTCACCCAACGATGAAAGATCGATTGTTGTGTATGCACGACCGAAAAATCTGAATCTCAAAATTAGTCAGGTCATCGGGTATTCGATATATCACGTTTTATAACTTTTTCAAACGTTAAAAAAGAAAGTTTCATCGAAATGTCTCGTCAAGCTTCACAAACGTGTGTCTACCAATTATTCCTTCGTATTTATTTCATGAAATATACATCGATCCTTTTTCTAACAACTATAATATCAACGAAATCAACGAATATGGAGAGAAAGCAGACGTGTCGGACGAAAAAATCGAAACTAAAATTAACATTTGTTTATAAAATTTAGATCTTTGGCTGATCTGTACACAAGGAACTCATGAAACTCATGAAAATTGGATCGTTGAACTATTTCCTCCCATTTCTTCAAAATTCCAGTCTACTTTTTGATTTTTTTTTTTTTTTTTTTTTGTACCAATATCCGAAATCAGAGAAAGTCCAAAGTTTGATGTCTTCTAATCTCTGGGCTATACTGTCGTTGGAATTTTAATCATGATTCCAGCTCAGAATTATTATATTTAAAAAAAATACTTCGACGACGTGAAATCTACGAAAATATTTTTTGAAATTCGTTCAATTGATAAAATCAGTGTCAAACATTTGTTGATCAGCTGCTTGATGACTTTTCTAACACTTTTCGCGTCATAATCCTCAGTAACAGGAAGAAATATTTCATTTTTTTTTTTTTCACTCACACCTACAATTTTGAAGACGTCACATCATGATGGGTTCCAAAGTTTCCTCTCTCTCTCTCTCTCTCTCTCTCTCTCTCTCTCTCTCTCTCTCTCTCTCTCTCTTCCTCTCTCGAGTGGATTTCGTTGATGTATAACCCAGCAGAAAATCATTGGAGTGCAAATAAAATATGACACGATGTCCTTTGGACTTATACGTTCAACGCAGACCGAAGTGTCAGTCATCCGGGTAACGAAGCAACCGTAGCCATAAATTGGCACGAGAAACACATCTACAACGGCAGTTGAAGTCTTCTCCGTCCCCCCTCTCTCTCTTTGCCAAGCTTCTCAAAAAAGAAGGGCTTTGCACTCGGTACAATCTCGCATCCTGTGATTTTGCCTTCTCTGCACTGGGACGAAAAAAACCTCGATCCGAAAGATCGTGACTCATGGATTTTTAGCAACATTTCACGTTATGTGCCAGGATTGACGGACTCTCAAGAGCCGTAATCTCCGAATAAACTTCTTACAAAAATAAAATAAATTTTCTTCTAATCTCTATTGCTCCACATAACGAAAAAAAAAAAAATAAAAAATAGTAAAGGAATAATTCAATTTGTTTAAAATAAACGAAGAACTCAAATTAAATTCACTTTTTTAACAACTTTTTAACAACTTTTAAGTTGGACGAAATGCTCATCTAAATATTTCCAAACTAAAAATTTCCTCAGGCAATAATAGATCACTTCAGACATTTAATTTCAATAGTACGAGATTGGCACTTAGTGAAGACATTGAGAAAAGCAAAAAGTCGAGTACAGAAGTTAGTGACACACATTTTAGTTGTGAGTGCAGAATATTCGATTTTCACGAGACTTAATTTCACTAACTCATTTCACGCTTGGGTTATCAGGTCTGTTGGATACGTTGAGAACTAGCGGAGGCACGTATCTGAGAGGTGAATTATAAGGTAATGGAGGTATTATGGACGAACTGTTCCTAACTTTAATGTGAGCTGAGGTCGGGGGAGTAAACTATAACTTCCCAAGTCTAAACGTGCCGGTTATAAATCAGTTAGAGGAGGCGCTACCATGTCGAAACTTACACTCGGGACTAGGACGAAAGTGATTTGATGCAACTTACACTTGCATATATAGGAGGCAATGTATGTACGTTTTGCTTGAGCCGTGGGCCCATCTGAATACTTTGATATGATGGAAACAACACAATTCTCCAAACCAAATATCAAATTGGTCAAATATTCATAGCGAGAACATGTACCACGAATAATCATGGACTTAAACTCGCACAAGTCTCTGAACAAACAGCTTTCAGCTTAAAAACATTTAATTCTGTCGAAAACAAATTAATTAATAATTATGCCGACTTTCGATTCACGTTTTCGTAGTAAAGTAGTTTTCGAAATAAAAATAAAAAGCGATTGGCAAAGTTAAGCAGCGTTAGAAGAGGACACTACTTGGTTGGGCGACCACTTAGCCATGCAATCGGTTGCTTTTTAATCACTGAGCTACAGGTTTTCGGAATTTCTAATGGTGTTCACCAACTGAAACTCACGAATCTCTGAACAAACAGCTTTCAGCTAAAAAACATTTAATTCTGTCGAAAAAAATCAATTAATAATTATGCGCACTTTTGATTCACGTTTTCGTAGTAAAGTAGTTTTCGAAATAAAAATAAAAAGCGATTGGCAAAGTTAAGCAGCGTCAGAAGAGGACACTACTTGGTTGGGTGACCACTTAGCCATACAATCGCTTGCGTTTCAATGCTACTTCCTTTTTTTTTTGGGTTTTTCACAGTTTTCTTTGGCTTTGGTGCAAATTCGATACAGTAGTGAGTTAGAAATTAGTGGTTGTGGCCAAAACTCCGGGAGGTCTGCTAGGAACAGTGGAGTGGGTAAAAAAAGTAGAATTAAAAAGATGGTGTGAGGTTGTAAAAGCTCGGAAAGGTATGAGCAGAAAAAAAATCGATGAAAATAAATAATTCGAAAGTTATCAGCGATCAATTACAATTTATTTATTCATTTCATAGTTTTTGGTTCAACTTTGTGTGTTGGATGGTCATTGCATACTAAAACAAAAGCGAATAACTCTCTTTTCAACTTTTACAAGCGACTAGTTCGCTCGTCAATGAGAGAAGGAATAAAAAATTCATAAAAATCAATTTTTCATCAAACCATTCGTCTCGATGGAGCGAATTTTGTTATACGAACGAAATCTCTCTTTTTTTTTAGCAATTCCCGATGAATTTTCAAGTGATGGGCCTACACATTTTCTCGGATCATGTATATTCTTTGTTCAGCACCCTAATTTGACCTATTTTTCAGAATTTCGGAAGCATGGTATTCAGTGTTGTAAAAAAAAGGGGGAGCAGTGAAGTTGATTGATTCACTCTTGACTAAGCCGCTTTGCCGTTTTCTATACCCTGGTGGAATTTAAAACTTTTTTTTTCTTCCCTACTGCTTAAAGCTTTTTCCTCGATAGATAGAGAGTTTATGAGAAAGTTGTGAGGGCATGCAATCATATATGTAGTCAATCTAATACGGTATCCAATAGATTTTCTCTACACGTACATATGCTCCGTCGATATTTTTCAATGAAAGAGGTTACAGAAAAGCGCTAGTCTATCGATATTGAGAAGATCCAAGAAGGGAAGGAAATGCGCATGTTATTGAAGTCTGGAAAAAAAAAGAGTTGGGCAAACATTAAGAAGCCCAGATTCGGAAGGTTGTAACTCGAAGGTTTCGTCATGGAGAACGAATTAAGTAACGCCTTTTTGTAACTAAATGTACGATGAATATGTACATGGAATATGTACATTCAGCATCAGGTTGGTACCTCATCGTTGCGAGCCAGATGCATTCAGAGTAAAAGGGTTTGGCCCACGTGAACAAGACGCGAAGAGACTTTGAGAGAGATCACGGCCGAGTTGTTCAAGGGTCCAAAGTAAGAGAGAGAGAGAAAGAGAGGGTAAGATGATGAAAAAAATTAATAAAAAAAAAAAAACCAAAGAGAAAAAATAGTAAGAGAAGAAAAGAGGTAAGAAGGAACCGGTGAGGTGGAGGATAAACGGGGAGTTGCTCGAGTGAAGAAAGAGGCATAAGGAGGAGAGAATGAGGAGTAGGAGGAAGCAAGCGTCGGCTGGACCACGATTAGCATTCTCCCATGAAGGAATGTGCTGGCCGTGTCACGTCAGCCGGTGATCGGTGTGAAGCCGCCTCGATCTTCTCTTATACCTTCAACCTACCCTCCTTGCCTTAACCTTACTATCTCTCTTTCCTTATTTCTTTCTTTCTTTCTTTCTCTCTTTCCTTATTTTCTTTCCCTCTCTTTCCTCATTTCTCCATTTCTATATTTTTTTTCTTCACTTTTCCCTTTCTCTCTCTCTCTTTCTCTGTCTTTCGTTCTCGCTATGGTGCTTTCCGAGCCAAGACGTTTGTCTGGCCAGCAGCAAAAGCACCATACACGTACGAGCAGCAGCAGCGTGTCTTCAGTTCTGACCGTATACTTCACTGGCTTGTCTTCTGCTCTTTCTCTGTATCTACTTCTTTACTTCTTTCCCTTTTCCCCTGCATCTTTCTCTCCTTTTCTGTCCCTCTTCTTCCTTAACCTGATCTCGGACTTGCTCCTTAGCATCACTTATCTTCCATGTCGCCGTCAGCGCCTCTCGACGTTCTCCTCACGAAATTAGAGCTGAGCAAATTAGATCCACCAATACGTGTAACCCAGATCTCTGTCCCATTTTTTTTTTTTTATTATTTATTTTTTCATCCCTCCTCTTTTTACCTCCATTTTTAATCATCGTGCACTTTTTTTCAAACCCATTCCTGATAAAAGATTATTATTTTTTTTTTCAACCCAACGAAAATATCGACAGATACGTCCATTTAGCTGCTATGAAGCAATTTAAACTCTCGTTTCCCAAACCTCGGGCCCATTTCCGTCGGTGGCTTTTCCCACATGACACTCTTTTGTGTACTCTATTTACGTCCTCGCCAAATAACTAATTTTTTATACCGTTTTATTTCATTTTTTTTGTTGTTTTTCTTTCTCTCTCTCTGCCTCTCTTTCGATGGACGACACTGACACGTGAAGCTTGCGGTTTTTGTGCCCGAGAGAGAGGACACAACAACTGCACGAAAGGGAAAAAGGGAGACTCGGGGTGGTAGAATGAGACTCACGTCAGAGTGTATGATTGGTTTATGTGCCTTGGTTCGTAGGGGTATATATGACGGTGCCAAATGTCACTCTTGATTAGCAAGAATTTGATTTTTTTTTTTCCCCTCATCGTATATATGTGCCAGATAAAATATATATTCGTAATATTTTTTTTCTTGCTGTATTACTCGTGTATAAAATATATATATATATATATATAAAAATATACAACGCTAGCTCGTTAGGAATGTGCAAAGATGAGAGATGTAAAAAATGTAAATGCTGAACTGTAAGGGAGAGCAAGGGAGAGTACACTTTAATGCCCAATGAGAAAGCCGTCAGTCATACTGCGGCTTACCGGGGAATTATACTCCGACAGCCTGACGTCTCTTCGTGGCGCGCGCGCCCCTGGCACTTGGCTCTTTCAGTGACAAATTCATATATCTCATCATCTATCAGTGTGTGTGTGTTTTATATACACATATATATCATCGTCATTTATATACCGGCGTATATCTACACGTGTTGACGGAAGAAAATAAATGTAACAATCCTCGTATCTCGTTGACACCGGCTCACATCACTGTGAGAAGTGTTCATTTCGAGCGAAAACTAAATAAGAAATTTCATTGGAATTCAAACATTTATATATATATATATATATATATATATATATATATGTGTGTGAATAAACGTATAGTAAATAAATCCGGATCATATTGCTTGATTTAAATATAAATAGTATATGCAAATAAAACAAATGAAAATTTTAATGCATTGTCATGCTAATCATTGCATTGCTATGCAAATAAAATAAATCAGTATTTCGGCTTAATGGATTTCGTATGATTATATACGTGTAAATATATCTGTGTGTGTTTGTTGGAACGTTGATCGTTTGTATATACGAGTAAAATTCAATTTTTAACAATCAGTTCACAGGCGGAGTTTGAATGACTGATAACAGGTAGGGGACGCAGCAGGAGAAAGAAATAAAGAAATAAAGAAATAAAACGAATTAAGATGCAATTGGATTACGATGAGACCATAAAAGTGGTCTCCACTTTTGTTTTCGTGAAGAAAGTCGTCAGTGCGAATGGTATAGAATTTCTGTGTCAATTGATTTAACGGGATAATTGTATTTATATCCGAAGATTTATAATCCCAAGAATCTTGGCTTGTTCTTGAAATAGGCTCCTCCTTGTTTAATTGTTTCGAAAAGAGATTTTACAAGATCGTTGAATTTGGAAATGCGGAAAAAAGAGGAAACCACGTCGATGTGAGAGATGAACGCTGGATTGAGAAGTGGAAATGTGAGAAAAGACTCGCTAAGACTAAGTTGCTCGCGATATAAAGCCAAGATGGCGAGAGAAACACAAGGCAAGGGTCCTGTGGGTGCGCCTTAAAAGGTTCAAGGCTTTTGAGAGATTGGGCGCGTGCATGTCGAAGTTCAGGGTCCTCTTTCGCCATCTTTATCTTTTTTTTTTTAATTCTGTTTTTTTTTTTTTTTTTTTTACTTTGTTTGTTTGTTCCCTTTAAATCCCTTCTTCTTGTTTGCCTCTATACGGCGCTATCGGCGGGGGTTGCTCAACTTGAGAAGCGAGCCCATGCACGAAGATTCACGCCGGATAAGGATACCAACTGTCTAATTAAACGGGCAAATAAATGCCCCTTCCGCGGCTCACATATACACAAAGCTTCTTTGCAAACCGGCACACAAGGTGGAGTTACGTCGCACCAGAAGCTCACACACGCTATGGCCCAATCGCCCGGATCCTTATTGGCTCAAGGGTCACTCTCACTCTCTCTCTCTCTCTTTCTCTTTTTCTTCCTTACCGATTTTATCTGCTTCGCCAGAGTTGCCCCTGAAATACTTGATGAAAAAAAAAACAAAAAAAGTGTTTCGCCTCAGAGAGAAGAATGACTTTACACGTTTGATCGTGAAGGAAGATTCGCCTTTTGAAATTCGCGTGGAACCTTCATTTATATGTGGCGCTGTAACCGAACAGCCCGCGATTCACCGCAGCGCCCTTCCGACAGCATCCCACCTCACTAAGAATTATCATTCGCGCCAACTTTTACACTTGGCAATCGTGCCCACTTTAATTTCTAATTGATCGTTAAAGTTAGCTCCAAGAATGTGACCATTTGAAATCCACGAATTAGGCTCCGGGAAACCCGGTCAAAGAGGAAATTAATGTTTCAGCAGAGAAACGTTGAAAGTTTAAGATATAACTGGACGTAAAACCGGAAACAAAGTTTCTGACAGTTGTCATCCGCAAATTCCTTCATTTTAGAGTAATTTTTAATGAAAATCCTACCAACGACATAATCGCTAAGTAAAAAAAAACCGATTTATCATCAAAATTAACAATTTTTAAGATGGTTTCGTGAGAGGACAACATTTTGAAGGTACAAGCAGAGAATAAATTTCGAAATGAATAGCCTCGCGTTGTCTTCTCGTAATGTATGAGATGCATGGTATTGTACGAGAGAAAATATTGAATTTGCGTGGTTATAGAATGTGGCACGAGTGCGCAGTGCAGAGATAAATGCAAACGAAATGTAATGCTTGTGTGTGTAAGAGAAAGAGAAAGAGAGGTAAATAGAGGCTCGCGTGAAAATGTATGCAATAAGTTGGAACATCTTAGCGGATACATAACAATCTATTGGCGGACAAGAAGAAGCCAGTGAACATTTCAGGATGTAACATGGATCGCGAGGCGAATGCATGTGAAAATGTGTATATAGAAATATGTGTGTGTGTGTGTGTGTGTGTGTGTAGAAGAGATACATCGGTATACGTAAAATATTTATGGGAGACATTGAGCGAGGAAGGTTTACCGCGGGCTGCTATTCTTGCCAGACTGTGTGTAACATTTAAACAATATGTATGTGCAGCATATACGCAGTATGGGAATGTTGGTGTGCACATAAGTGCGAACCTATCGGCCAATTGATTTCAAAGTTATCGAGTCTCGTTCTCAGCATGTGCTTCATAGTGTAGCCTTTCCGGGGGCCAAATCGTTGCAACGTTATTCAGCCCCTATTCACTGACATATATGTACGTGCGAGCAATATCCTTAAGCCATTAATTCCAGAGGATCGATAGCGCGGCGGTGCGCATCCAATGTCCCGCGTTTCAAAAGCCCTAAACGCTTCTCCAAAGTTATGTATTGTTTTGTTGGACATCGAACCTATCGGCATAGCGCTTTATAGCTATTTCTCCAGTTGCTTAAACGTCTATTGCTTCTCGGATGTCAAGCTCTTGGCGGATAAATATCTCGCGCAACTTTCTTTAATCGATTGTAAAGAAAAACACCAGTAACTTTTCGATACACCCGATTAGTAACGTTCTTTCTTTCATTTATACGAAATTACGTTCGAACGGTTCGTCAATGACCAACTTCAAGCTTACGGGGAGTTGAAAAATAAAAACAAAGAAAAAACCTCGATTACTCGAGAAAAAAACACGAGCAGAAGAAAGAAACTCGATACGAACGATCGGGCCAAAGTTACCAAGATAATGAGATCGCAACATCCACACAATCCCCATTAATGAGGCACTAAAGTTTTTTCATAAAAAACTTCCATCCTTTTTACATATTTTCTCGCATAAACGAACACGCGACTGCAATTAATATCGGACTATTATCGATGCTAAACACAACTCCAATTTCATACTCATGCCTTATTAATCTTAATTATCACAACAAAGTTATTCAACCGTAAAATAAAGACATAATCATTTAAGGGGATGTGCTACTGTCGAGAGACTGAAAAAAAGCTTTTTTTTTAGAAATTAATTTGTCAACCAATAAATAATAATAAAAAAAATTACATTTTTGTTCAGTTTTTCACATTTTTCCATCAACTATTGTCACACGAAAATAAACTTTTGCAGAAAATTCTATTTCAGCAACAAAGTTACGAAAAAAAAAAAAAAAAAAACACCATTTTCTGTTATCAAATATTGAGTTTAGAGGATAATTAAGTTTTTGTAATAAAATACGAAGGAATGCAATTAATGAAAATAATTGAGAACGTATTAATTTCGTGAGTCTTGTCACTAAAGATTACGAAACGATGAAGAATTTGAATTTATCACGTGGTAAATAAAAGCTAAGGACCACGCGACCATGATGCTGCCACATTAAAGCTGAAGAGGCGCTTCTGTCTGGAATACACACTGTGTTTATATATATCTATACGCGAACAGCTTCCCCCAAACATATTCCCCCATCCCTTTGCACCTTTCTCGTCCCTTCTCTTCTTGGCATCTTCGTTGCATTCGGGATTCGGGACACGTTCCGCTTTCAATTCGTCTTATACAACTGTCGGTATAGTCTGTCAGGTTTCTCCCGTGTCAGCTACAGCCAGTTAATTTCCACTCGTCTCTTATGAATGACTTCTCGTCCGTCTGTCGTCGTAAATTTGTTGAATTTTCTCCCTCAAATTACCACCCACAGTGTTCGCACATTTTTTTCATTGCTGTGTCATTTCGGGGCAACTTTTTTTTTCTCAAATTTAATTTATAATCAAATTACCACCAAATAGAATTTCATCGACACCCAAAGTGTCAAAAAAATATTTACAGTTTGCAAAACACAAGTTTTTTTTTTTTTTCGTTCAAAATGTGTCAAAAAAACTCTTCATTTGGGAATTTCATCGAAAAGATAGTTTTCAATAATTTTAAAATAAAACGATAAGGAGATAAATTTACTTTTCTGGCTAATCTTTTTATTATAATATTAAAAAACTTGCTTTGTACGTTTTTCAATTATTTTGAGTAGAAAAAACTGAGTTTTCGTGATGATAACGATCATCGTTGATTAATAATAACAGAAAGAAAAATGTATTTAAAAATATTTTGAAATCTTTAAAAGAATAATTAGTTTTCATATTACGTTAAATGTAAATGCTTCAACAAAACAAGTTTCGAAAAAAATGGTATCTGGATATTCACGAAGTAATGAAAGAGTTAGCTCGAAGTTGTTTGTATATATATAACACATATAGTTTTTCATAACTGATGGAATACTGGCTCGATCATGCAATTATCGAACGATACAACAGTCCGGGGCGACGTTGTCGAGAAATGTACACCCGGAGGAGTTGGCTCTCGGTGGGTTCATAAACTTGTCGATATTACAAGCTCTGGCTATATCGATTCGACTGTATAATCCATATCAGAAGCACATTTTCTAACATATATATATATATATATATCACGTATGTATAAATATGTATTGGTGTTCCAGTTTGAAGTATGCAAATTGAACTTATATCTTACAACAGGTCCTTATCAAATGAACATTCTTGATTCGCCTCTCGTTGGTAAATATAACGCTCGCGTCGAACTGTGTTGTGTCATGAACGATCGAGCATGTGAATCGAGCAAATACGATAGCAGTAGAAAAAAAGAGAGATTTAGAGAAAGAAAAAGAGAAAGAGAGAGAGAGAGAGAGATTCTCGTTGGTGGTTTATACCGTTGCGTGCCAGGATGCATCGATATAATTTTTTTTATATTTTTTTTTTCGATTATTTTTCAACCTCCTTCCTCCTTTATTGTTATGTTTCTTCTCCGTCTTTCATCCAGAGTATAAATATGAAATAGCGCGTAGGTAAAGTAGCCACAGTGAGCTCGTTCGTCTTCTGGGAGGGCAGAAAAGTTAATGACTGGTTAGCCCTCTGGCTGGCATTCCATTTGGCTTTGTTCTTGTTGGCAAATCTCTGCCTCTATGTTCAACCAATGACTGGCTGTTTTTTCTTCTTTTTATTTCTTTTTTTTTATGTTTTCAATATAAATAACTGTCCATTTACACGAGAAAACAACAAGGGAGTATGTTTTAAGCGTAAAATTCATCGTTAAAATAACTGCGATATTCTGAAACGTGGGAACAGGTGTAGAGTGTTAAATTTTTAAGTTGTATATAATTTTTAATCTGCAGTTCGGTTAAAGTGACGTTTGCATTGAATTTTCCATGAAAAACACGGGATTTTATAGTTGAATTTTTTTTATAACATCAGAAATAACGTTTGTGTCGTAATTTCGTAATAAAAATATTATATTCAGATCACTAATAGTCGAAAAAATTAAATATTAATTCTTCCGACGATTCTAAAGATAATTTTGACAATATCGTTCTTTCAATGTGTATATTTATTAATAATTTATGTATATATAAACGTTGGATCTCTATCCTATCACAACATTAATTTGCATTCAAGTTAATCACACCGGGCGTTCGCCACAACGATTTTTACGAGCCTATGTAATTATCACTTTTAACCACGTACATATATTTCGATGATTTCATAGTTTTTTTTTTTTTTTTTTGTATTTTTATTATTTTTTTTTATTTATTTATTTAATGGTTTTGATTTTCTTGGCAAAATTCTTATAATAGGCTCGATTGATTAACGAGAGGTCAGAGAGATTGACCAAGACGATGATCTCTAATATTCACGTTCATATATATATATATATATATATATTTATATTTATATGCGAAAAAAAATCGAAATAGAATGTCGAATTAATGCGACATAAAAGTTACTCGATGCGGATGGTCGAAAAGGTATATCGGTTTGGAAGAACGAAACGAAAGAGAGAGAGAGAGAAGGAGCCGTTTTCACGAGGAACTACGACGAGAAGTGTACAAGTGGGCGACTCTATCGCGTTCGACTGACAAAATCTTGTAACACGTCCGGACGACTTGATATATCGTCGCGTTCATCGATGCGGGTTTATCTTATAAATTCGAAGATAGAGAAAGACAGGGTGGGAGATCGAAATGCAAGAATTTAACTGAAAAGTTAAGTTCTCGTTTACTTCCGCGACATTGAGAACATTCTCGCGGATCGAACAATCGAAGGCAATTGCAAATATTTCCGAAGAGAATAATCATTTTGATTTTTTTCATTTTTTTTTTTTTCTTGACAGAATTTAGAGTCCGTAAATAATGACAAATTATAAATGTAAGTAAATTAAATTTCGAGTCTCGGTTAAAGCACTACACTGTCCAAATAAAAGTCCAATAAATCGCGAGCCCCAAATAAAAAAAACTTAGCTTCGCTTATATACACGGACTGACAAACGTTTACCGAACTTTCGATCGTAACCCTGCGATTTCTTAGTTGGTCGCGTAACGGTCGGCAATTCCATCTCGTAAAAATAAGACCGTATAATTTTTAAGAGCTGCTCGTGGCTCGACCAAGAAAACCAACGAAGGTGAGCCAAAAGGCATCTTTTCGTTGACGGTGGAAGAGAAGAGAAAAAAAAAGAGACCGAGAGATGCTTCTCCTTATTCCGAATGGCCTGCCGGCGAATACGTTCGCCGATATACGCGCCTGGGCCAAGGCCCATGGGTCCGAAGACCCTATCCACCTTGTCCAAGGCTCAAAAAATATTTTTACTATGTTCGTTCGGGGTTGAATGCCTGCTAACTTTTAACAACTGCAATTTTTTTTTTTTTTTTCAATTTTTTTTTTTCCAATCAAATCCACGAGGTGAATTTTCGTCTCGTTAACTCCGCGATCTCCGGCGTTCCAAAGTGTCGTTCCATTCATCAGTCTCAACAAAAATTTTGCAATTTTCATCCGAAGCCCAACTACCGAACTTTACCGAAAACTTCGTTAAAACTTCGAAAAACCACGTCAATAATCAGGAGATGCATTTTTTTCGGATTTTTTGATAATTTTTTTAAATGGGACGTGCATTCGCATCAATTTTCATTGAAGAGCGAAAATTCGTTGATCCCCGCGGAGACTCATACTCGAGCTCGACAAATAATTGGGGGGATAAAATTTTTCCTCGTTTCTTATCGACGCTTTTAAAATGATGGCCTTTAAATTTTCCAACTCGCGAACGACAACGAAAAAAAAAAAACGGTTTAAAAAAACGAAACGCGTCGAATAAACAGCGATCATTTAGTTATACGCGCGAGAAGTGAAATCAATTGACATTTGGAAAGGTATGTAAAAGCCATAAAAACATTTGATCACTAGAGGAAAAGTATAGCAAGATCGAAGGCAGTTAAAGGCCGGTACACGGTCGTCGTAGGGGCCGTAAAACGGAGCGAAAAAAAACGAAGGAAAAACAAAACAAAAGAAAAAAAGAGAATAGTGTCGTTTCTCGGTCTACCGGACCATTATCATCGTCGCAAAGTAAATCAACCGATCTCGGAAACGAGAGAGGCTTATACTTTCCCTCTCCCTCTCTCTCTCTCTCTCTCTCTCTCTCTCTTCCTCTCTCTTGAGATACGTGTAGGCTCTAACGAAACAACGATCAAACAGCCCTCAAATCCGGGACCATTTTATTGACCGAGTCGTTAATTTTATTTTGGCATCCAATTTTGAGTACGAACATCGCGATCTCGCAGATTTGTGTTGGGATAACGCGACGGTTGATAGGTGTGGTATATATTGAAGTACCAGAGAGCTCGACGCTCGAATATGTTCGAAGAAGTTTATAGGCCCGGTTCCCAGGCTCTAAAAACGTCGCCCTCCTCCGAGGAGATCCCATAGTTTCACGGCGTCAACATAACACTCCCGCGCTCTCCACACACTTTCCATCTTTTTTCCTCTTTCTCGTTCCCTCTGATCTGATGTTTTCTCTTTGTTTTACTCTTTTTCTCTCACTCTCACGTACGTGTATCTTTTCGTCACTGCGTTTGTCTTAGAGCATTGAAAAATAAAATGTGTTTATTTTCTCGTCGAGCAAAAACATCGTGTGTTTCCCTTTCGATCAAACAAAGCAACAAAGTTCTCTGCTTCTTGTGTTCTCAATATCTTTCTCTCTTGTATCGACGCCTTCCTTCATCATCAGTTGCCTCTTTTGTCGATACATCTCGCGTCACTGCCCAGTCCAAAGCTTACAACTTTGACATTCGCGTCTTTAAAGAGTTGACAGCAAGCCACAGAAACCTCTGACTCTCTATGGCGCCGCGAATCTCAAAGATTTCGAGATAATCTTATTATTGAATCCCTCACAGCCAGGAACTGTTCCGGAAGAAGAGCTAACGGTTCACTCTACTCTGTAGTTAATTTACTTACGTCTATTTGCTCCTACACGAGCAGAATGTTTGCTTAGAAAGAACAATTTTTCTTCACGAAATTCTAACCGACGTAAGAAATCACTGAGTTTTGGACGACTTTCTGTTTTCTTCTCCATCTTAATCCCTGCCATTTTTTTTTTTCGTACATTCAGTAGATTTCTTTCTCGCTCTGCCATAAATCTGACTTTGCGTGATACAGATTTATCGATTCTGAGCCAAAATTCATTTGTGACAGAATTTGAACTCGTTCAAAGCAAAAAGTTACTTGATGAAAAATATAGCTCGTTGATTAAATTCGTCGCATATTCAAAGTTCCAAATACAATCCTTACTTCATTGATTGTTTGGGTTCGTTTGGGTTAAGCTGTCAGATAAAACTGTTTTTCTATATTATGAGAAGAAGTTGTATTTCCACGATTCATTGTTTAAATCAGCCAAACAGATAGTTTTATCTGAAAGGTGTGGACGCAAGAGCTCGCTGCTGGTTCGCGTCACCTTGGCGGTACAGAGAATTTAAATGCTCGAAGGAGATACGCATCGAGAAGAGATATCTTGCTATCTGCCAATTTTAATAAGGCGGAAACGAGCTGTCGATAGGAACGCGAAGGTGGTTAAGGCGATCGGACAAGTCCGCGACGAGAATAAATAGCTTCGGCGAAGATGCCAGAAGCGAGTGTGTGCACAGTCAGGGATAACTTGTATTTGTATAGCGCTAAACGAACCACGAGCGACGAAGACAAACGTCCAATAGGCAACGAGAGTGCGAAGTTTATATGTAAGGTAGTAAATTTCTATGGCAAGTCACTCTCTCTCTCTCTCTCTCTCTCTCTCTTTCCCCTCCCATTACAATAACGGGTGGTGAGTCAAGAATTACGATGCTTACTTTATGGCGGCGAGTTGATTATCTCTAAAGCGTAACTATGTTCAATAGCAAAGCAAACGACATACAGGGTGTCCGAGCAACGATTAATTCCGTAAAACTTAAGTTTCCAACTGTAATTTCACGTCGCAACTTCATGAGCTGTATCAATTATTAAAGCAAAACTATTAAACTGTGTGCAATAGCCGTCAGTTAATTTCCTGCTTCCAAACGGTTAGTTGAGCTAATCGAGACGATGCAACTTCCAATCCACTGTTTCATCAAAGTTTAATAACTCAAGCAGAAATCTGATTAAAAAAAAAGAAAGTAGCGTTGGATATTTCTATTTTTAGATCAATCCTTAATTTCTGGTGATCATCATCGATAAGGAGACAACTTCTAAAAATACCTAAATTTTCACACATCGCAGATACCTCACGAATGCCCTGTTTGCAGGTATTTTTGCTACTTGACTAAAAAAAGAAAAAAGTGGGTGTAAAATAAGAGGATGGATTAGATTAAGGACGAGCGTAACCCGCGCTCAGGTCCGGCAAAATGTCGATTCTGTTGGTTTCTCTCGTTCTTCCGATGTCCCACCGCAAACTCGGCTCACTCATAGGCATGAGAGACTACCCATCGGTTAAATTTATGTTCCCCAAGCATTGGCTGCCACACGCGAGAGTCGTTTCTTTTCCGGTAGCACTTTCGATGAAAGACGTGCTTATCTACCTCCATGTACAACATATATAGACACATGCGCATATAAATTTGTATGGGGTTTTCTACGGAATGCCATGAGCACATATGCAGCCCATAAATATGAATATATGGGTCGGAAGGTTCCCATCGCTGTCTGACCCCTTTATGCACACGACATGGTACATGATATCCGGAATTTTTAACCGACACGTTTACAAATACATTTCAAAAAGGTTCCATTAACGTCTAAATTCTCGGTAAGTTTTTAAATTACTGTCCGTTCAATCTAGATGATAATTTAACTAATCTCGAGACAGGTGAGTCAGTTTGAAAGATCGTCAAGTATTATCGACGCGCGATCTACGATCTACGAAGTCTAAGTCCATAAAAAAATTAAAAAATTAAAAAAAAAAAAAAAACAAAATGGAGGTAAATTCTAGTGCACAAGGTGATTGAAAACGTTTCTAAAGAGGTTTGTATTCATAAATATATTCATACGTCAACATACCGCGCTAAATATACCCATATATATATTTTTCAACATCTATAACCTGCACAAACGAATACATTCGCGTAGCATAACACAATTATTTGATTCTCGAGATACGAGAGTATATAACGATAGAAATCTTCGTTGGGGAGGCTTCACAATCGCAAAACTTGATGATATCAAGCACTGTTGCAAAAAAAGAAACATGGCGACATTGAGGGGCAAAAAATCACGCAACTAAAGCAAAAAACACACACACACACACACACGTAGAAACAGAGAATAAAAAGAGGGAAGAAAAAATACAAAGTTGCTCAAACCGTGACTAATTTCCTCGGGGATGTGAGAGACGATCGTAGGATAATGTGAAATTTATGTCTCCATTCGGTTGACACGGTTTTCGTGAAACGATGTGAATCCTCAACGAAATTCAACGAGTTCCAGAATAAACTTCTGCCTATATACTTAAGTTTTATGTATATAGTGGAACATGGGGCAAAATGGACCCCTGGGGCAAAGCGGGCTAGAGCAATTTTTTTATTTTTTTGGCAAAATGGGCTCTCCCAAAAATGAAGGAAAGTTAGATATTTCTTCAAATTTAATCTTCCTTCATTTTTGGGAGAGCTCATATTGCCCCAAAAATAAAAAATGTCGAATAGCCCACTTTGCTCCGGGGGTCCATTTTGCCCCATGTTCCCCTATATACATATATACACGTTTATTCCATATCCAATGTCGCGCATACGTATGAATCTGTGTTTGGTGCAATATAATGCACTTTAGTGCTACGTTTCTTGTAATATATGTGTATGTATGTGTTTATATATTATTGTAAAAGGCGTTTGTAGATGTGGCGGCATCTCTCCCGCGCGCAAAACGATCTCGAGATAAGATGTGCGCACCGGTCTCTTCGCTCCTCTCGGTATAACGCTGATGACAGAGCACATTTGGCCTGCCGAAGGCGGAGCCGCCACCAGAACCCGTCGTGATATGTTTCATTTGATATACGTACGCGTCCTTATCCGACAAACACACCGAGGAAGCGCGAATGAGCTAGACACCAAGACTGACAGAGAAAACATTACTTTTCACACATATATATATTTTCATATGTGTGTGCAAAAGTTTTCGGGACCAAGAAACATTCCTTTTGCCGCTTCAGATGTTACGCTCTTCTTCAACATCAACTTAACGAAGGCTTCTGCCTTGCCGATGACGCAAGTCCTTTAAATTCTTTGATTTTTGAATTATCGCCCCATTTTTTTTTTTTTTTTGACTCTACTCTCTATTTTACTTATTTCTTATCGATTTAATTGTTTTCAACGATTTTTACTACTCTTTCGAAATTTAAAGTGATTTTCATAAATTTGATTTTTTTTTCGAAATTTTTATTTTTTATTTTAGTGTCGAATCGTCGTTCCAATTGTTCATGGAAAATTGGGCAATTTAGTTGGTTTGATGGGTCGAGTCCTTAAAGTCCTTTGATATTTGAATTATCGCGCTATTTTTTTTTTTTTTTTTTGCGTCGACTCTCTATTTTCCTGATTTCTTATCGATTTAATTGTTTTCAACGATTTTTACCTCTCGTTCAAAATTTAAAGTGATTTTCATAAATTTGATTTTTTTTTTCGAATTTTTTATTTTTTATTTTAGTGTCGAATCGTCGTTTCAATTGTTCATGTAAAATTGGACAATTTAGTTGGTTTTGATATGGACGAAAAAAAAAAAAAAAAAACTGGTAGAAAATGTCTTAAGAATCGCAATGAATGTTAAGAAACATTTCGGCGTGTTTGATTTATGCAAAATGGAAATGACGAGAATAAAATCGTATAAAACAAATCTCGAGATGTGTCGGTTTGCTAGGAGACATGAACATTAAATAAATTAACGCTCATGATTAATTGTAAAATGTAAATATACACAAAATAATATATACGTACGACAATGTTCAAAAGATTAGGATGATCGTAGTCGTTTTTCGGACAAGTCATAAAAACTCTAAACACTCGCACGAAATTCTTGACTTATTATGACTTTGACGTTTCAACGATTATTACATTACAAAATTACGACACTTAAGAGATTTCTTAACGCGTTTATAGTATCGAGACGAGATAACGAACCCGAGAACCGGCTGATAATGAGTAATGAGATTTCTCACCTAACACAAAAGTCTTACTTTATGAATTATGTTCAAAATTTATCGTTGAAGCAAATAATAAATCTTTTTAATTTATTTTTTTATTTAGACGACACGACTAAAAATCTTCCCATTTTAATGTTTTAACTTTTTAATTTTTTTATTTTCAATATTTTAAATATTTATTTCGTTTTTTAATCGTTTTTATCGAAATATTATAAAAATAACGTCGTATTAAAAAATATAAAAAAAAGCCCCCCACTGTATTCAAACGACGAAGTTCGAAAAACTTTCTTGAATTTATTTGCAAAATTAATTTACAACAACGCATAAATTTGTTCGAATGAAATTCACGAGAAAAAATAAATAACTATAAAAACAGTAATTTAATGTAAAAATTCAAAAGCACGATTTCTATGAATATCGATTTATTGAAACGAGCGATAATTTTTTTGTTTATTTTATTTTTATATTTTTTGTTGACAAAGATCGTTTGGCAAAAGAGTCGCCTCTGATGTCATTGGCAAAGGATTGGAAGCGCGAGTTTCGTTGTTTAGTTGGCGGTATAAAGGAAACAAGAGTATAAAAGAAAAAACTAGATTTATAATTGAGGTGAGATGGGATTAAGGGAAAAGACGAGATTCTTGGTGCTCCGTTGGTTGCGAGGAGAGAGAAACACTTGGAAATAATTAAATAGTCTGAGGAGACGAGGGAACGGTGATGAGGGAGCAGCGCAACATATACCGTGGTGGGTGATCGTTTCGTTCACCGAAAAACGTTTACGGTCTTTATTTATGGCATATCTATTCACATCGAGCAGTAAAGGCTCGGAGAATGTTGCTCCTCGATTTCACGGGACACCCGCCATATCGTTTATTCCTTCACAGTAGAAAATTTTAAAAAAAAGTAAAAAATTAAAAAAATTAAAAAAAAAAGAAAAAGTTTATTTGTGTGTGTATAGATGTAAATTCTCGTACGTACATAAAGATCGAACGAGGACTCGTGGGTTTGGCAAGGTCTTTACAAGACGAGACGCGATCTCAGCCCCTTTTTTCGAAGGAGGTTTCTCTCTCCCCAAAAAAAAAAAAAAAAAAAAAAAAAAAAATGTTGGTAATGATTTTGGCAAAATCGTGAATTAGACTCTGGGAGAGTTTGGCGTCTTCGCGACTGGCTTTTGACTGCTGTGGCCACTGACCACTTAACAACTTTGCTCAAACAAACTAAATAAATTTTAAATTGTCTGTTACATTCGAAATACTGAGATAAAGGCCACCCCAACCGATTATGTACGATATTATATAGTGCGTCGTGTATTTTTCATTTTTTTATTTATTTTTTTCAATTTTTTTAAATTTTTTACTTGGAAGAATGTCCCGAAGGGAGGTTCGAAAATATTTAACTACCAGTGACAACGACCGAGAGATAAATAAAATAAAATAATGTTGAAAAAAAAAAACAAAAAATATATTTAAAAAAAAAAATTGAAAAAACAAAAAATCTGACCGGATACGTGCGTACGAATGTGAATGCACGTAGGATCACGTGCAGGGCGTATAATTTGACGAGTATGATGAGAAAATGAAAGTATCGAGAGCAAAGAAGAAGAATAATAAGGGGAGACACATGTTCTCGTTGGGGCTGCTTCTCGTGAGTCGTTCGATCAACACGCATCCGCGAAAATCTTTTAGCGACACGCAAACCTATCCACCCAACGTATACATATATATATTTAATTCTCCATCGCAGCTGCGGCTTGAGAAAAAAAAAATGAAAAACCATCGAATCCCCATGAGTGGATGAATAATTGGAATAATTAAATGGGTTACGGAAATGCTCGGGAAAATTGGTTTAATTATTGACGATAAAGAAACTATTTTCTGTATTAAACTTCCATATATACGAACCCATGAAAATCTACATCATAGAACTCGTTTTTATTTCCTATCTCTTGTAAAAATCTTTAATGTCATTTAAAACAGATAACGAAGTGATTTGAGACGGATTTACATAAACGGATATGCTTTAAGTGCATTTTTAGAGACTTTACAATCTCTTTGCAATCATTTTGTCGCATAGTTCGATTAATATTCAGCTTAGAAAAAATTTGTAGATTCATTTCTTTCTTTCGTTTCTCCTGAACAGAGAAAGAATTATAGCAAATTTGGTAAATATTTGGGGGAACATGGGGCAATGTGGACCCCTGGGGCAAAGCGGACAATCCGAATTTTTTTATCGTTGGGGCAAAGTGGGCTCTCCCAAAAATAAAGGAAGATCAAATTCGAAGAAAAATTTGACTTTCTGTCATTTTTGGCAGAGCCCACTTCGACCCAAAAATGAAAAATTTTGTATAGTCCACTTTGCCCCAGGGGTCCATTTTGCCCCATGTTCACCTACAATCTTCTTAATTTTATATGAGATACCATTTTTTTGCAACAATCATTGTGAAAAAAAAATTTGGAGCTATTTTTCACAAAATCCTCGATTGTAAATATTTATCGCAAATTTTTTTAATACAAAATATCACCTGAAACTTCTATTAAAGATCGACTGGTCCTGACTCTTCTATTTCTTCAACGAATTCTTTGCACTTTTGTCAATTTATCGTACACGGAATATATTTTGACTTATACGGTTCAATCGAATGATTCGCAGATTTCAATCAAATTTTTGACACTCCAATTATTTGCAATTATTTGACACAAAATTATTTGCAGATTTTAATCAAATTTTTGTCACTCCAACAATATATTTTTTAATTCAAAAATGAACGTTGTTTCCGCATTGCACTAAAATTTTTATTTCATTTTCCAAAATTTTAGAATATCTCAAAGAAAAAATAAATTTAACGCAAATATATATCGATATAATATTTGAATAAAGTATTTACTTTGAAGATTATTATTTTGAATAATCAAACGACTAATAATCTCGAATACCAAAGAACAGCTTTGAACTTATCCAGAGTGAATGGTTTTCCCAACAAAAATTAAATGCACAGTGAGAGAAAGTTTCCAAATTCCCAAATCGCTCGGAATAAAATATACTTTTATATCATAATTGGTGAAATAAATCACAACATAGTTACGAACAAACTAACGAATGAAATTTTTTTTACTGAAACGATAGAATAAACGTTTTATCAACCTTTTCATTTTTCGGGCCATTATTTATTATCCGAAAACTGATTTCAGGAAAAAATTCTCATAGATTGAGTCGTAAGAGCTCATAATAAAAAAAATCCGTTGATAAATATTTTCTCCTCCATTTGATTAATTGAAAGAATTTTTTTATTTATTTCTCGTTCCATTATTTATTATCCTAAAAATAATTTTAGGAAAAAAATTCTCAAACAGCATAAATAAGAGTCCCTTTATAAATATTTTCTCCTTCATTTGGTGTTAATTGAAAGAAAAAAGAAAAAAATGTCGATATTTTCAATCAAATTTGTAATTACTTGAGAAAAATCGATAATTTCGAAATGAGCATTAAACCGATAAGCATTTAATCGAAATTTCGAAGGATATTCGTGCCTCGTCAAGAATTATAAGGATCTTGAAGGATCCTGAGGAAACGAAGATGAAGGCGTTTTGACGTGGCTGAATAATCTCGATAACCCACAATCTCAGTATATTCTCTTTCTTTCTCTGTGTGTGGTACGGTCGCGATATAATGCCACACATCATCGAAACTTCAGCAGTGGAAACACACATTTGACCCCAGGGGCCGTTGGTTACACCACTCAATCTTACGTATTTACCTGCTAGAATCAACCAACCAGACGAATCTCATATCCTGACAAACATCTATCCTTTTCAGCACACACGCATATTTCATCATCATAATTTCGTACTTGCTTCGAAGAGATCGGACCAAAAGTATAAATATAAAACGAACAATCTTTTAAACGAAGAAAAAAATAAAAAATAAATAAAGAATTTCTGTACAAAGCCAAGTTGGCAGGTCGTCTTTTGCAAAAAAAAAAAAAAAAAAAGTCAATATCAAAATACTCTCAGCATTAATTTCGTTCTTTTGTCGTTAAGAAATAAAACTATTTTCATTAGAAATCAAAATAATAAACTATTCTTCGCAGCCACGAACAAGAAACCAACTCTTGACGAACCGTTTCAACTTTTTATTCAATTTTTTTTTAACGGCACTTTTGTTAACTGTAAATTTAACATAAACGGAGCTCGAGAGCATTTACGTTTTCGTCTCTATTTATTTATTTTGCTTAGTAAAGTAAAATAATAATTGGCCGAAATGGATGACGAGCGTGCAGAATTATGAACAGTCATTTGATTTCTTGAAATCCTTTCTGATAAGTGACCTACTTTTCTCATAGATCGTTAAGCCTTTTTCTTTCTTTGCAGTAAATTTCGTTTGTCATCGTCTTTTGGATCGCTACTGTTAATTATTGTTAATTTTCCTTCCCAGGCGTGCTCCACTAAATGGATATGAACAATAGAGAAAAAAAAACCAAATATTACGAGTTTGCAGAAAGGAAACAACAAAAATTTGACTTTGTTTTCGTTCTTGATGCGGTTGTGAGTATAAAAAAACAATCCCTGGTTGCAATATTAAATGAAACGTAGAGCCTGATGAAGAACGAAACGAAAAAAAAAGGAAAAAAAAAATAGAAACAGAAAAATCTTTGAAATCAAGAATTGCCTGGTGATTAAAGCGTTAAATAGATAAAAAATAAAAAAATAAAAAAAAAAAACAAATATTACAAGTTTCCAGAAAGGAAACAACAAAAATTTGAGTTTGTTTTCGTTCTTGATCCAGTTGTGAGTTTAAAAAAAAAATCCTGGTTGCATTATTAAATGAAACGTAGAGCCTGATGAAAAAAGAATCCAAAAAAAAAAAAAGAATAAAAAACAGGATGAAAAATCTTCAAAATCAAGAAGTGCCTGTTGATTGTAGAGTTTTCTGATATTCTTCAGTTTTTGTGTGAACACCTGCACCGAAGGAGTCGCCAAAATCGTTATAGCGCGAGCATGTGCGATGCCGTTGAATCCCAGTGATAAAAAAATGAGGAAATAAAGTAACCGAAGCAGTCACAAAATTGTGTGCTGGACAATGCGAGTAGAAAAAGATAAAAAATGAGAGTTGACTCGTTGGTGGAGTGAGAAATGCAAATGAATTTCGTAGCCACAAATACCTCGAGTCCGATTGTCTTCGATCGAGTCTGTAAAATGATTGATTCTCCCGAGAGATGCAACGAAAAAAAAAAAAAAAAAACAAAAGAATAGGACGAATCTGAAGAGTTTGCAAAAAAAAAAAAACAAAAAAAACAATAAAATTGTATATCTGGGTCGCGAAAACGATTCATTATTGGCGACGAGGCGTGAACGAGCGAAATGGACGTGAGTCTCTGTCAAGGACAATGACATCAAAGCCCTCAAAACTAGAAATACGAGCACGATATGGTTCGTTCTTTATACTTGAATTCATATCATCGGCAAATCTCTCATTGGAATTGCAGTTAAAGAAAAAAAAAACAAAGAAAAAACATAAACGAAACCTGGAGAAAGAGAGAAAAAGAAAGAAAGAGAGAGAAAGAGAAAGAAAACAAGAGAGAGGGACAGAGAAAGAAAGAAAGAGAGAGAGAAAAAAAGTTGTTTTCGATGAGCGATTAATTAAAAAGAAAAAAAAAAGAATAATAAATGAATGGCTGTGTGAATCGATCGGATCCTGGATTTCAAAAGGACAGGTCTCCGTATCAATTTTCTACGCGAAGTAATATGTCGATTACGACGTTTTGTTGAGCAAAACTTGAAACATGTATAAAAGTGGTTGTCAGGGGGAGGGGGTGGGGGGTGGGGGGCAAGAACGGACACACGCGTTACGTCCGTCACGTATAGATATAAGTTTGCGGTATGTCCGAGGAAGCGATTGGAATCGCGGAACGAAGGAAGAACCGAGCTAAAAGTATTCGGACTCGTTTAAAATAGATTCCGCGTGAACAAGAACTCTCGAAGCGAAACACACGCGGTACGCAGAAGAGACGAAGAGCAGGAAAGAAGGGGAATCATCCAGAGATGATGGAAGGAAAAACAAAAAAAAAAAAAAAAAAGATGCTCGGTCATCTGAAATTCAAGTAACGCACACGCCTCTCTCGTTTTCTCTCAAGGGGTCTTTTCTCCTCTCGGGCAACGAAATCTCGTCTCGCTCCTCTGACCGTCTGCCAAGTATGGCCCTTCCTCTCTTTTTCTCTCTCTCTCTCTTTCTCTCTCTCTCTCTCTATCTTTCTTTCTCTCTCATTTTTTTGTACTCTCTTGTCCCAAGTAACTCTTGATGTATCCACCGTCCTGGATAAATTCGATTCGTCGAAAAAGTAACGTGCACGATCGAATCGCCACGAAAGAGAGAGAGAGAATCAGCCACCGGGCCTTCTTTACTTTTGTGAAATTTTAACGCTTCGCACACGTGATAAATTGCTGGAATTTCTCGAGTATTAGTTCGCGAACTTAGGCTCTCGCACCCCTCGGCTTCAAGCAAAGGAGAATCCTCTCACGTGTTTCCCATACCGATTCCATTAGACCACTTTTTTTTTTTACGAATTACAAAACCAAACAAAAAACAAAACAAAATTCAGTCATTATTTCATTCTAATTGCATTAAACTGTAGTTTAAAAAACAATTTCCCTATAAAAAAAAAAAAAATAACAAGTGATTTATTGTGCGAAAAGAAAACCAAATATCCCTCGACATAAAATTAATTCAACAAAAACCAATCAAACGAGAAAAATCGAAAAAAAAAAACCAATTAATAAAAATTATAATTCTCGATCGAGCCTTTTACTCGTAAGAGCGATTTAAAGTCGGTGTGACGTCATATTTCCGATATATTCGCTCACATTGGTAATTTCACCTAAAACGCCAAATAAATTCGTCAGCTCTGAAAAAATTCAAAGTTTCTATGAAAGAAAAATGGCTAAAAAAAAGAAACTTTTCTTAAAATAAAGTGGCGGTTGTTGGCACGTGAACGTTAACGAGTTAAGTTTGGGTGTTTGGTTAGCGCGGTGAGAAGGTATAGTGAAATCTCAGTTGTACGAGAGTTTCTCGTACGATTCTTATCAGAAATTCTTGAACGTAAGTTGGATATGTACACGAGGGAGATAGTTGGCGCTGGGGGGGGGGAGGGGGGAGGAGGAGGAAGAGTGAACATGAAATGCGTTGTATTCGCCCTCCCGCTGCACTCTCGTACACTCAATTCTATATCTCTCACGAGTGTTACGTGTTTTGGTGTTCACGAAGGATATAGCGATGGGTATAGAGGCACCAGGTCGTTTCGATCGAGGTGAGAGACCGAATAAATCTCAACTCTCTCATTCTTGATTTTTGTGCCGATTTTACAATACAAAAAGCACACATTGCGCGTATAAAGTATTACAATGTAATTCTTATTCCACACTAAAGTTTCGAAATGGTCATTGGAGTTGCGCTCGTGAAACGACACAAGAAAATATAAGTAAGAAAAGTAATAAGTAAGAAAGAAAGAAAAAAAAAACAAAAAGAGAAAGAATGCGAAAAAATGAGCGAGGAATGAAAGAATCAAAAACGAGTATGAAATCGCAAACACTGAGTTGCCAAAAAAAAAGGAAAAAAAAAAAAAAAGGGAAAGGAGAATCGTTGGAGAGTCCGCGAACTTTGGCCACGAAACAGGCTAAAGAGAAAGATTGCAGGACGCGAAAAAAATTGCAGTTTGTTTTATATATATATATAAAAATTTATAAGTATGTGTTTGTGTGTAAAAAAACAAAAAAAAAACAAAAATATATGTATATATATTTATTCACGAGGCTTGTTTATTGCACAGGCGTGAATTGTGTTTATTTATTTGGCATACGGTACGTGGTGAGCTTCCGAAACAACCGCCATTACTTACATGCCCTAGCGCGAACTCGACTCGCGCTGCTTTCCCGTATATTTAGATGTATATATATCTACAATGTACATATACAAATATATACATATATATATATATGCAATTATAAATTCGCAAATTCTCACTGAGTTACAGTCTATGTGACCGAATGAGCGTAAGAAGTCACTGGGTTGTTAAAAATTACATTTGGTGGTCGAAAAAGACGAAAAAATATAAAAAAAAAAAAACAGTTCCATTCTGTCGACCAATTTTTTCTCGTCACTAAAAATGCCGATAAACCAGTGAAAACAAAAAGAAAAAAAATTTAATATAATGAACATAGAAGAACAATAGATCGTTGAATATTTCAATAAATTTATATCAAAGAGAGTATAAATTTCATTGAAATCCATACGAACGTTATTTCCTTCGTAATAATTAAATGATTTTTTTTTTTTTATATAAACGTTTATAATGACAATAGTTTTTTAATTACATCCGAAAATCGTAAAAATGTACAATAATGACCATTTTCATAAGCCTGAAAAACTGCCAATTAAATTGTTCCTTCAAAATGGTCATTCACTCGTGCGTCGGCCTCATTTCCAATTGACTAACTCAACGACTCTAATTGGATACTTAAAATTGAATGGTCAATTGTTCGAAATAATTAAAAATACTGTAAAAATGTATAAAAAAACGAAAAAAAAATTATAAAAAATTGTGACACTCGTTTTAAATCGTTGTCGTTGAAGAAAATAAAATGGGGACGAGATAATGGACGATCCTCCGTAGATTCTAAATTCGCTGACTAGATTTTTCATCTAAAGTCAGCATCGAAGAGAAAAGTGTTGAAAGGAAAGTCTGATGCATATAGAAAACTCGAAGGCTTCTTCTACGATCCCACCGGAACTTACCCCCCTCCCCCCCCTCCTTCTTCCCCTTTTCCTCTCTTATCCAACCCCGGATGGACACGTACATCTCACTCTACGTAGTTTCATCTTACGGAAGCTTTACGTACATGTAGAAAGGGATCGTTTGACAAGTGCATTTCGGGACTCTGTGCACGTACGATGTCCTCCTCTCTCTGGTCTTTCACAGTGAGATGAAGGCACTGCGGAATTACTGAAAGAGTAGATGCACTAACATACTTTTTTTTTTTCATTTTTTTTTTTTTTTTCGTAGTCACGTAAAGTGCACCAATGTCACACCAACAGAAGAAACGAATAGAAAGCTTCTATCTCAAGTATCCAACCACACGCGTTTCTCAGATTCTTTTCAACTCTTTTCTATACACATGTATTTTTTTGAATAAATCCATACAACTTGTACGTGATCATTTCTGTAACGAACCAACGACCATTTTTTCATCTCCAATTGACGATTTTTTTTTTTTTTTTTTAATATTTTTTCTCAATAAAATGTAAAAAAAATTTAACAAATGTGAAATAGTGGTGACTATTTGTATTTTCCCATTTTTTTTTTAAGGAGTTTCACGCGTGAGACGAATTCCAAGTTTAATTGTTTAAAATTCGTATGAATCTTTTTAACAATAATACTCAACTGTGTGTAAAATTTGAGAAAGTTTAACTGTCTGGAAATCGAGTTATTTGTTGTGAAAAATCGTCTTTTTTCGTAACTTCCCACAAGACCTCGTGTTAAAGTTGCCATTTTAAACACTGAATATCTCGACGACTAGACGGTGAAACCTTCTCAAATTTTTGACACATTATAATACGATACTCAAGAAGATTCATGCAAAATTTCGAAAAATGATCTTGGAAAACATTGTATTTGATGATTTTGCCGTTAATTTTGACATAAACTTTATTTTGTGACGTAAAATATATTTTTTCAACATTAGATTTGCGAGATTTCAAAACTATCGTCCAAATAACGGAAAAAAAAAAAATTATCATTACGAGATCCAAGTATTGACTGATAGAAAAAAAAAAAAAAATATTCTCGTACGAAAATTGCACAAAAAATTAAAAAGATGTTTCGTGTTAACCGCAGTGCTTAATAAAAATCGACATTTATGAAAAGTGAAAATTACAGCTCGTTGCAATTTAAGCCGAGCCCACCGGACGTCAGAAGAAGAAGAGAAAAAAAAAATGAGGAACAAAGTGAATTCAGTATTTTGCAGAATATCCCCTTGTCCTACACGCGCTTCTCTCGGTCCAAAGAGGACGTGAAGCGATCTATAGAAAACGTATCCACCTCGTCGTTAAATCCTGCGATATTTCCAGGAACGTTAACTTGCCGAGTGAATTGCTATAATTTTGGTGAGCAAAAAAATTGAAATAAAAAAATAATCCTCCCACAAGGAATATCGTATAAGTATTACAAGTTCGATCGTCCCTCCCCTGAATCCCCCCCCTGCCCAAAAGAAAAAAAAATACAAAAAAAAAGTAGGAGCAGCAGGAACAACAACAATGAGAAATAAAAGTAAAAGAATCAATAAAAAGCAGTGGAGCCAACATCGACGTAACTACATGGCCCGAGTATAAGATCGAGGATGAGCCTGAGGCGAGTACATCATCGCCCACAATGGAAATTCCATCTGAGAATATAAATAAATGCTTTTGTCTTTGTATCCCTCCAATTACGTGGTAACTCGATTAATAAAAAGTTAATATAAATATTATTAAAATTGAGGAAAAAGCGATGGAACTGGAGATCGTAGAGCTTGGGAGCCCGAACGAGGTCAATACTCGGTTGGGTGACAGTTTTTCCGAGTTTCTGACAGTGCTAATCCACGAAAATGAGTAAAAATCTAGTATCGATTGGGTTTTCGTCAATTTTCTTGGGCTCTCGTGCAAATACGAGACATTGGGGGTCTCGCAAGACAGTGAAATGGAGAAAAAGTGATTCGATGAGCTCGTGAAAATTCGCAAAGACTTTAGTAAGAACGATGAATATAAAATAATCAATAAAATGATAAAAAGTGAAAGAAAATTGGAAAAAAAATGATATTTTCTTTAAATTCTGGACTGTTGCACATTTGTGCAACTTTATGCACAAAGTGCAAGCGACACAAAAATTGCAGAGCTCACGAAAATTCGCAAAGAACTTTAGTAAGAACGATAAATATAAAAAAATCAATAAAATGATAAAAAGTGAAAGAAAATTGGAAAAAAAATGATATTTTCTTTCGATTCTGGACTGTTGCACATTTGTGCAACTTTATGCACCAAGTGCAAGCGACACAAAAGTGAATATGCTCGTATGCCGATCGAGAAGGGAATTGTGACGGTGTACAGGGACGTACGGAAAGTTGTAAGAGCGTAAAAAGCTTGATCACGATTCAGGGGGTATTATCGGTGGATAGATCGATGCAATATAGCGAGGATCATAACTCAACGGCCTCGAATGTCAATTAGCCGAAGCGCGCAGTGTGGTGGCTCTCGATCTTGGCAGCAAAGGGTTTACTTCGGGGCATAGAGATGCTTTTCTCTCTTTCTTTACTTTTCTTTCTCTTTTTCTCTGATACTCGCGTTACAAGACTCTGTTCTCTCTCTCTCTCACTCTCTCTCTCTCTTGGGTTTTGCAAGGAGATCGCGCGTATCGTCGAGAACATGGAAAAACTGTGATATATACGGAGCAACCTCCTCCCTCTTTCTTTCTTCCCTTCTCTCGTCCAACGCGAACCACGAGCTCGGAATATCGCTAAATATCCGTCTGCGGTATTCCGAATTCGGAGCAAACATCCCTAAAGCTCCATTTTGCTCGTCTCGCGAGCAACTTATAAGGACGTAGAAATAGTGCGATCGACTATTCCTTTTAAGGTTTCTCGTTTATCCACTTACTCTTATACACTAACGATAAAAATATTTCGCGCACTCTTTATAAAAACACTTTCACGTATGGCGCATTCAATCATGTAACTAACTTATCGAATTATTCTGTAAATAGATCATTCAAAATTTCATTTTGCCACCATTTTTATAAATGATTTATAAAAAACTCGTGGCACATATTTGTCGATCTCTCAATCCGGATAATTCTTCACATTTTTGTATCATTATTCGTGACAGTTTCGACTTTTTTTTGTGTTCACAAAACTTTGTCACAAAACGTTTTAATTTAAAAAAAAATATTTTTCTTCGTTAATGACACTTTCGAAGTTCCGGAGAAAAATAAATTTTTCTGAAAATCCATCTTCGTGTTTACCTTGTGAACTATTTTTGAAAATATTTCGTACAGCAAAGAATTCAGTGATAAAAAAAAAAAAAACAAAAAAATCTACACAGTCCTGGAATTTTTATATTTTTCGTAATAATCGTCGAAATATAATGAAATCGGTGGAGAAATAAATATAAATAAATGAATAAGCTCGAAATCGAAAGAACAGAAACACCATAAAGAAGATTTCCCATGCAGCGTTGGATGCAAAAAGTGGCAATGCGAGAAATGCAAGCTCGAGAGAGAGAGAGAGCAGGAAACGAATAAAAGTCATTGGTGTCGAAGGAGCCGGATCCGGGAAAGGCAAAGGGACAAATACCACGAGGTATAGAGGAGAGAGAATCATATAAGAATAATTTTATGATAAACAAGAAGAAGAAAAAGAAGAAAAAAAAATAAAAAGAAGCAAAGATCTCGGTCTCATCTCTCGGAGACTTGATTTTTGAGCAACTTTGGTAAGAATAAAATCTGACAGAAATACATAAGGCATGAGAAAGAAAAAGAAGAGAATGAGAGAGAGAGAGAGAGAGAAAGAAAAAAAGAAATAAGAGAACCGGTGATGCGAATTCTTTCGTCTCTTTCTCCGGCATAAAAGAAGCGAGAGAATTAAAGAGAGAAAGAAACATGATTTTCTTCATCTTCTTCGTCTTTCTCTTCTTCTTCTTCTGCTCATTGCTCGTGGTCCATTCTCAGACCGCAGTACTCGAATCAGCAGCAGAAGCAGGAGCAGCAAGAGTAGCCGCAAAAGGAGAATAAGAGGAGAAAGAAGAAGAGAAGAAGAGAAGAAGAAGAAGAAGAAGAAAAGAAGGTAGAGAAGGAAGAGGAGAAAGAAGAAGAAGACTCGGTGAGTCTCTCGCGCGCCCTCGAGAACTCTGGGCAAAAACTCACTATCCACAAATTGAAAGTACCGACGACTCCGCGGTTCTCCTTCGCGTTTTCTCTCCTCCTTCTCACCCTCTCTCTTGCTCCTCCCTTGCCCCTCATCCTCCTATCATTCTCCTTGGACATCAATGTACTTACAAACGCTGTGCATTGCGTTCTCACGTGGGATTCTCTCAATTGCAAACCCATCCCCGTATTTACTCCCTTCCCCCCCCCCCCCTTGCAACTGGTAAGGTCCACACCTAGGATCGTGTATACATATATATATTTCTTAGCAAAATATATATAAAACGAGAAGAAGAAGAAGAAGAAGTTGAAGGGATGACGAGCTGTTTGACATACGAGAATGTTTTTGAGTTGACGCTCTCGCCAACAACGTCACTCGGACTTTACAAAGCTCTTCTCTCTCTCTTTCTCTCAATTTTTTTTCTCTTTTTATCTTCTCTTTATATTTCTTCGTTCGAGAGATCATATTGGAAAATATTGGGAACGATAAACAAGAAGTTTCGAATTTCTGTTCGTCACGCAAACCAGTTTAACCGAAAGAGAGAAAAACAGAGAGAAAGAAAGAGAGAGAGAGAGAGAGGGAGAGAAAAGAGCAATATACAGAACGAAAGGGCAATATAAATTGTGCGCATTTTCGGAAGACTCAGTGAAGCGAGTACACAATTTCATGTAGTACGAGCATTTCAATTCGTGATGAAGTTTCACCAGAAATTCCAGAGATATAAACAAGACGATAAAAAAAAATTACAATGATAATAATAATAATAATAATAATAATAATAATGAAAAATGAGCAAAAGAAAATTCGCTGTTGATATTAAATAAATTAATCATTTTTGGATTATTATTGATAAACTTGAGATCGAACAGGACCATAAAATAGATAGAAAAAAGGATTTTGTTGAAAATCTCGAAATTTTTATCCCACGGTCGAATTATTAAGTTAAATCAACAGTCAACTGAATATAAAAAGTATAGAAAAAAGGATTTTGTTGAAAATCTCGAAATTTTAATACCGGGCTTGAATTATTTAGTTAAATCAACAGTCAACTAAATATAAAAAGGATTAAAAAAAGGATTTTGTTGAAAATCTCGAAATTCTGATCCCAGAGTCGAATTATTTAGTTAAATCAACAGTCAACTAAATACAAATGAAATCACACGAAATTTTTTTGTCTTTCGATGTATTCTGAGGAAAACCCTTAAACCTCATCGCACACGAGGGACATTTTTTGCTAAAAAGAAGATTAAAGAGTCGTTTTGAATTTTTGAGATCTCGGGTTAGAAAAATTGAATAAATTTTTATTCGTTAAAATGGAAAAAAATGGACAAGAAGACAAAATTTTTTGTCTTTCGATGTATTCTGAGGAAAACCCTTAAACCTCATTATCGCACACGAGGGACAATTTTTGCTAAAAAGAAGATTAAAGAGTCGTTCTGAATTTTTGAGATCTCGGGTTAGAAAAATTGAATAAATTTTTGTATTCGTTAAAATGGAAAAAAAAAATGGACTATCGGTTATATTTGCTTGAGAATGATAATAAAATCGCCGAAAATGTATGCACCAAAGAATGTCGTAATTCATGTTTCTCAAGATTCATATTATGCCAAGAGAATTTATTTGGAACGAGTAGGAAAAAATGTCATCTATCGAGAGCACGAAACAAGAAAAAGTGAATTCTTAAAAGATCGAAAGAATAATACGTCAAATATTGTTGCAATAAAAATTCCATGAGAGATAAAAAAGAAAAAAAAACAAACGAAACGTAACAAGAATTTACAAAATTGTACATTCCTTAGTCGATAAATTTTGTAATTTCAAAATTGTCCACATGTTGGAAAAATTCTATAAAAATTGGCAAAAATTTCACTTGAAAAATATTTTGGAACGAATAGTCACGGAGTCGATTTTTTATGAATATTCAGAATTTTTTCAGGTTCGATTATTTCGCGTTCAAAATCGAAGAATGTGAGAAAACAAAAAAAAAAAAACGAAACAAGAAACCCAACATCCCTTAAAATTCCAAGTTTCGATTAAAATGATTCTGAATTCCTATCCGTTGTTTGATCGTTAATAAATTGAATCCCGGTTTACATAGTTGAACGAAAAAAAAAAAAAAAAAAATACGAGATCGAAAAAAAAAAAGTCGAACGCTCATTAAGGGACGAAGAGTTTGTGTGGGTTGTGAAAACGGTGGCTGATGAAAATTTTTCTGTAATACTCAAGTTTTATTCCCACAGTGAAGTCGAATGTGTTTTTTTTTTATTTTTTATTTTTTTTTTTGCTTTTTCTCTTTCCTTTTGCCTCGGAGACTCTTCTACCTCTAAGAAGGTCAATAATAAAGATCGGTATCAAATTCCAACGGTGTTCCCCTGGAATTTCATCGTCTGGTCTATCAGCCACAAGATTTTCTCCCTCTCTCTCACTTTTTCTCTTTCTTTCTCTCTCTCTCTCTCTCTTTATTTTATTTTCCTCTTCGCCCTGGCTGAGAATGTTGACTGGAGACTCGACTACACGTCCACTGTGTTGTTCGTAATCCCTCGAGAGGCTTTCGATATGCAGGTAATCTTATGAGTAACTTGAAAATACTTAGTTCCACAAACGAAAGATTTATACAGATTTAAATTTTCTCGCAAAGAATTCATTAACTCTTTGATTTTCACTTTTTCTACTTTTTTCACCAATCGATCGATTTATCTGTTTCTTTTTCTTATCATTCTCACTTTTTCTTCATTTTTTTTTTTTTTTTACTTTTTTTTCCTTCTTTCCCCATTTTCTGGTTTTCTCTTATTTTTCTTCAGTTTTCCAGACTCGAGTTTTTTTTGTTTCTAAAAATGCTGGGGTGACGTTTCCACGGTTTGAACCTTTGAGTTAGCTTTTTTTTTTATCAACGTTTCGTCGTAACTGATGATTTTTTTTTTCCCCATTATTGTTGAAAATGTATTTATCTTGAATTTTCTTTTCTTTATTGGCTCAAAATTTGCTGGAGCATAAAATAACCATTAAACCAGTAATTTATATTCCTCTTTATTTTCATTTTTCGCTTCTATTTCATGTGAAGTTTACATCATTATTTTTTTTTCTGCTTCTTATACCCTCGATGTATATATTTTTCCTTATTTAGCATATTCGTTCTACCGCTGCCATTACATTTCCAATTTTTCTCTATAAACTCTTTCCTCAATTTCCCTTTTTTCGCTGCTTTTTCATCTTCGACATTTTCCACCGATAACATTATCTCTTTTCTC